>CM054063.1:258194614-259663489 GCA_028641055.1 Alopecurus myosuroides | reverse complement strand
AATAGCTCTCACTAGAGCAGAGATAGCAAATACAATCATCCAGAGGACACATGTCCCAACAATTCATCATTACATCACAGCGGAAGCATTCAACATGTCCGAGTACAGACAAGATCCAAATAGGCCTAAGAGGCCGGAAACGTAAAGACGGAGCCCATCCACGAAGTCTCGGATTCTGCCCGGGTCCGCTATCTACTCGTCAGCAGTCTCGTCATACTCCACGTACTAGCCTCCATGTAGATCCTCGGAAACGTCGGTCTGCGGAAACCACAGCCCCAAAGGGGTCAGTACATAAACGTACTGGCAAGCAAGACTCACAGTTCACCAAAGTGTAACCCGTCAACACCAAGCACAGATGCTTTGGGTTCAACGGAAGGAAGGGGATATAAAAGATGCTGCAACTGGCTGCTCTAACCAACTAAAGAGATTCTACCACTTCCGGCTACCAGAAAGGAGATAAGATCGTGGATTGTAACCAACTGAAAGATAACTTCAAACAAACCCATCCTGGATCTCGCCCCTTATCCAAAGAAGCAATCCGAGGATAACTCACACAGTTGTAATGAAGGTGAATCAAGTTATTGTGCCATCAACCTATTACTAGTCAAGTTATTAATCATTGGGTGTAACATGTTTGATCATTATGTTTAAGTTGTCCTGAGTACTTGTTAGCCAGTACTTTCACCAAGTAATCCATAACCGCGGAAAACACGGCTTCTCGAGAAGATTATCCCTGCAGGGTTGCACCAATTTGGCCGTGTATGAATAACCCGCCAGATGGGATGCCTCCCACCAAGCGGGGCACTCAACACAACTCAACTCTTCTTCGCACCAAGCCCAAAGCACCACGTGCTGTGCGTGCTCGGCTAATCGAGCCCCACGAAGAAAAGGGGACCCTCATAGCACTGGAAGACCACGCCGCCCTAAATGCCGACTACACAAGTTCCACCCGGGATCCAAGGGCTCGCAAGATCATGCATGCAGCAAATGGAAAGCCCGAACTACGTGTGGCGATTTGGACGAGATGCGAACCGAACCAAATTGAGGGGGGCGCCCATACTCGCTTCCCACATGCGGTTAGTGCGCTCATCATGGATCAGTAGACAAGACCCTTTTCCTATTAGGGTCGACACTAGCAGGCCTCAAAACCACCCTGGGCCTCCTGCCGGTGCCTTATCATCAAATTATTATTTAACAATAACATTAGCATGATTGATTGATTAAACATCGAGCCCCCAGAACATAATAGAAATAGTAATAGAAAGTAATTGGTAACAGACTCGAGCAAAACAACCTAAGCATGCTAGTAAGACACTGGCTCAAACAATAGGGTTGTAGGAGGTGGGGGTGAGGCAATATCAGGGTTAAAGGATACATGTGATAGGTTCGTAACAGAAGCAACTAATCATAGGGCTAGCAGAATAGACAACGGAAAGTATCGGTAACCAATGTTGAAAGGAACACAATGGTTCATGTGAGTGATAACTTGCCTGCAAACCCAGTAGCCTGGTACTGAGCTAAAATCCTTAGAAGGGGTGTCGTAAGTATCGTCGGTCTCAACGTCGTCGTTTATCCGAGAAGAAGCAAACAAACAATTCAGAAAGATAAACAATCAATAACATGGCATAGTGCACAAACAATGGGATGATGCATGTCAATTTAATGGATGCATAGAAATAAACTAGTTGACAAGATAACAAGATGATTAAACGGACCCACATGCAATTGGATTGCATATGAAAAGCCCATGAATTATGGTTGAATTGATTGTTTTACAACTAATCATTATATGAAAGTGGATTAGCATGATGCATGGATGAGGAAAACAACAAAATAACAACAATAGAATCAAATAGAAATAAGGTTTACCAAGTTTAGAAATTCATTCATTAAGTTAGGAACTTTTGGTTCCTTAAAGGTGTCACACAAGCATTTGTTGTTTTCATCAAGTTAAATTGTTCAAATTAGGTAACAAAGTTTATATTTGAAAAGAACACCAAATTTTAGGTGGATTACATGTTTCACTTGTTGAAAAAGGATTTCAAATAAATTATTTATGAATTAAACAAGTTTAAGCAAGAATTAAATGAAGTTAATTCAAACATGAAATTATTTGAATTTTTATTTGTTCAAAACATTAAGTGAGATTCATATTTGAAAAGTTTATGCTTTTATGGTTTGAAAACATATTTTATATGTCCCAAAAGAATTTGATCTGATCAAGTTATGAATTTAGCAATATTAAATGAATTAAACAAGGTTTAAAATATTTAACCAATTTTAATTATCCAAAACATGAAACAAATTTATATTTGAAAAGGTGGTTTAATTTTGTATGGAAAACATATTTCAGTTGTGGAAATTGGATCTAAAATGAGCAAGTTATTATTTTGGCAATTTTAAATGCAATAATTAAGAAACAGTTGTTTTCAGCAATTTAAATTATTCAAAACAGCAAACAAAATTTATATTTGGAAAGTACATCAAATTTTAGTTGGATTACATGTTTTAAATTTTGAAATAGGAGTTAGGATGAATTTATTATGACTTAAACAATATTTAAACAAGTTTTAATTGAATTTAAAATAAGCATGAATTTAATTGAATTTTATTTATTCAAAACATAATTTCAAACTCACATTTGAAAATTTCACACTTTGAAGGTTGGAAAACATAATTTGCAGGTTCAAAAATATTTTATAATGAGCAAGTTATGATTTTATCAAATTTAAATGAATTAGACAAATATTAAATTGTTTAGGCAATTTAAATTATTCAAACCATGTCACAAAATTTATATTTGAATAGGTTATTCAAAATGGTATGGAAAACAAATTTTATTTGCATTTATTGGATTAATAATGAATTAGTTATTGAATTTAGCAAATTGCATTGGAATTATTTGAATTCAAATTTGAATTGCATTTTGGAATTTCAAAACAGTGCACAAATGGATTATTTGGATAGATGATTAAATTTGGAGCAACAACCATATTTAGAGTTTTTGAATTGGAGTCATATTTAAAAAGTTATTAACAGATTAAGATGGAGGACCAATCTGTAAAGAAATAAGGGACTTAATTTAAAACAGACAGGTTCAAAAACATTTTACACCGCACTGAGCCATACCCTAGGCACTGCCAGGGGGCCCAGGGCAGCTGTGCGCCTGCGTGGCACGGGAGTGGCTGACAGGGGGCCCTCCCTGTCAGCACTCGGGAGAAAAAAGTGGGGTTTTCCCCGAGCGAGGCCAGGGATCGAACCCTGGACCTTTCGCTTGTGCGCGCTTGTGCTTGACCAGTGCAGTGTGTGCTCGTTGTTGTCAGTTAACAGGACGTGAACAGGTTATTCTTCAGTTTCGGCTACTGAATTTTTTAACTGAAAACGTTTCTAAACATTTTGACAGAGAAACGCCGGCGGCGAGAAACGTTCGTGGCCGCGGTGCTCGATGAGCTGGTGCTGGGAGTGGTGCGCAGGATGTGTGCACGCTTGTGCCCGTTCGTGTTGCGGACAGGAACAAGGAGGAAAGGGGACACGTGACGCTCACCGACGTCGTAGTCGTTGCAGCGGCCCGGTGGAGAAAAATCCGGCGGCGCTGTGTTCTCCATCCGCGGCTGCCGCGGTGTCCAGGGCCTCGAGGGAGAAGCGGGGAGTCCTTTCCCGCAGTCAGCGAGGGAAGCAGGGTACAGGATCGGAGGCGGCGATGGCGGGTTCAGAGAATCGTCGACGGTGAGGTGGGTTTACAGAGAGGGAGAATGGCGCCGGTGGGGGGGAGAGATCGGCGGCGGCGCGAGGGTAGAGGGGAGTAGGGGCCTAGAGCTAGGGTTTGATGGGGTTGGGGGTAGATATAGGCATCGAGGGTAGCAGGTGGAGCTCGGGTGCTGAGAGCTGGCGTGTGCTGATGTCAGCGGTACGGAGCTTGAAGAAAAGGCCAACAGGACGTGCGGGTGTTAGCGTGCTGGGGTGGCGGGCAGGGCTTGGCCCAGTCTGCTTCTCCCCCCTCAGCCGTTTTCTTTTATTAATTGTTCTGCTTTATTTTTTTTTGCAAAAAAGGATTCGGAAGAAAAGAGGATTTTGAGTTAACAGAAATGTTAGAAAAATAATTAGGGGAAGTTGTTTGGGTCAACAGTAAGCAAAAGACAAGTTTTGTTTTACACATTTTTCAAATACTTTGCTGTTTACAACAATGGTTTAAATTTGAGTTAATTTGGGTATTAACAGAAATATGGAAAACAAAAGGTTTAAGTAGTTGGAACCCTATTGATTTATTACAAACAATTGATTTGGATTGTGGTATAATTTGCATAAATTCAATTTGGTTGCTTTTTGATGCTTTGATTTGAATTTGAAAGCAATTTAGAATTGTTTTCTTGAAATAAAACCACCATTTTATTTGTTGATCAAACATGGCATAGATGGAAACAAAAGATTAGATTGTTTTGGTGATTTTCATATTTTCAACTTGGGTGCTGTTTGTAAAATGTATTTGAATTTTTTGAATGTGATTTGGAAACAATTGATTGCTTAAAACCAGTAATTTAATAGTGGAGCACTATGGAATAAAAGAAAACAATTTGGTGGTTTTTATTTGTGATTTTTATTTCAAAGGTTGTAACAGAACAAGTATGAAAACAAAGCATTGGAAATTGTTTGATTTTCATTGTGAAAACAATTAAGAACAGATGCAAAACAAATAGCAAACAAGGCAAACAAGGAAAATAAATATGATGCCATGATGCAATACTTTAACAACAAGAAATCAAACATTCTAAATGGTAGGTTTTCATACTTGGGCTGTTACAAAACGCCCCCCCTTGAAGGAATCGCGCCCCGAGATTCCTACTGAGAAAAGAAAAGGTCCGGATACTTCTTGGGAAGATCCACTTGAGCTGTGACACGTGAAACACATCGTGCACATTGGATAGTTTTTCTGGAAGTTCAAAACGATAGGCATTCCTGGCAACTCTTCTGGAAAGATGTCAGGGAATTTGGAAACCACCGGAACATTTTCAAGTAAAAGGAGAGGTTTTGTATGGAGGGTGTATAACTGAATAGAACTTGATTAATTTGGAGAATAGACTATCTGTCAGAAGGGTGGAACAGGGTTATTGATTAGACGCCGGTAGCAGAATTGCAGTGGAAAACAACAACAAGATTTCAACGGACGAAAAGGATGTTGAAAAGAACAGGATATCAACATCGGGGAAAACGAGAACAAAACTCCTGAGGTATTACGGAAAACCCATCCGGGCTTCTAAAGGATCAATATCTACTGCTTAAGGAATAGAGGATCTGCTTCCGGGGCTTACACGCCTCCGTTCTCAATCATGAGTAGGCAACATGATAAATCATGTCACAACCACCTCCATTCCTATGGTCTAGTAGATATAACCATCCTAGAGAAACCAGAATTCGTGAAATCCTAACTTGAAAGTTTAGGTGAGAACAGAAAACAACGTTGCACTTCCTTACCAGAAAAGGGTGGGTGGGTGGGGAAAGAAGAAAAATGGCAGAATTCCTACTCTCACGTTTCATTTTTCCTATATAGCTACAAAATAGTTTCTAGACTCAACTGCGACCAGTAAAAAAGGGATCCTACAGGCAGACAGGCTCTGATACCATTTGTCGCACCCGGACTTCTAAAGGATACTCGCCGTTCCGTTGAACAGTAGTAGATTGGATTACGGGGCTTACCGGCACCCGCGTCCTCTTACGAGTAGGCCAACACACATATGTGTGACAACCAATCCCTATCTGTTCAGCGTCGACATAAACTATCCCATAGAAATCAGGACACTTCCATTGACGTACTTCAAACCATACACACATGGTACATCAACGGCGTTGAACAACTGATATCACAACAAATCTCTACGACACAAAAGATTGAAATAAGTTGCAAATAGCTCTCACTAGAGCAGAGATAGCAAATACAATCATCCAGAGGACACATTTCCCAACAATTCATCATTACATCACAGCGGAAGCATTCAACATGTCCGAGTACAGACAAGATCCAAATAGGCCTAAGAGGCCGGAAACGTAAAGACGGAGCCCATCCACGAAGTCTCGAATCCTGCCCGGGTCCGCTATCTACTCGTCAGCAGTCTCGTCATACTCCACGTACTAGCCTCCATGTAGATCCTCGGAAACGTCGGTCTGCGGAAACCACAGCCCCAAAGGGGTCAGTACATAAACGTACTGGCAAGCAAGACTCACAGTTCACCAAAGTGTAACCCGTCAACACCAAGCACAGATGCTTTGGGTTCAACGGAAGGAAGGGGATATAAAAGATGCTGCAACTGGCTGCTCTAACCAACTACAGAGATTCTACCACTTCCGGCTACCAGAAAGGAGATAAGATCGTGGATTGTAACCAATTGAAAGATAACTTCAAAAAAACCCATCCTGAATCTCGCCCCTTATCCAAAGAAGCAATCCGAGGATAACTCACACAGTTGTAATGAAGGTGAATCAAGTTATTGTGCCATCAACCTATTACTAGTCAAGTTATTAATCATTGGGTGTAACATGTTTGATCATTATGTTTAAGTTGTCCTGAGTACTTGTTAGCCAGTACTTTCACCAAGTAATCCATAACCGCGGAAAACACGGCTTCTCGAGAAGATTATCCCTGCAGGGTTGCACCAATTTGGCCGTGTATGAATAACCCGCCAGATGGGATGCCTCCCACCAAGCGGGGCACTCAACACAACTCAACTCTTCTTCGCACCAAGCCCAAAGCACCACGTGCTGTGCGTGCGCGGCTAATCGAGCCCCACGAAGAAAAGGGGACCCTCATAGCACTGGAAGACCACGCCGCCCTAAATGCCGACTACAAAAGTTCCACCCGGGATCCAAGGGCTCGCAAGATCATGCATGCAGCAAATGGAAAGCCCGAACTACGTGTGGCGATTTGGACGAGATGCGAACCGAATCAAATTGAGGGGGGAGCCCATACTCGCCTCCCACATGCGGTTAGTGCGCTCATCATGGATCAGTAGACAAGACCCTTTTCCTATTAGGGTCGACACTAGCAGGCCTCAAAACCACCCTGGGCCTCCTACCGGTGCCTTATCATCAAATTATTATTTAACAATAACATTAGCATGATTGATTGATTAAACATCGAGCCCCCAGAACATAATAGAAATAGTAACAGAAAGTAACGGGTAACAGACTCGAGCAAAACAACCTAAGCATGCTAGTAATACACTGGCTCAAACAATAGGGTTGTAGGAGGTGGGGGTGAGGCAATATCAGGGTTAAAGGATACATGTGATAGGTTCGTAACAGAAGCAACTAATCATAGGGCTAGCAGAATAGACAACGGAAAGTATCGGTAACCAATGTTGAAAGGAACACAATGGTTCATGTGAGGGATAACTTGCCTGCAAACCCAGTAGCCTGGTACTGAGCTAAAATCCTTAGAAGGGGTGTCGTAAGTATCGTCGGTCTCAACGTCGTCGTTTATCCGAGAAGAAGCAAACAAACAATGCAGAAAGATAAACAATCAATAACATGGCATAGTGCACAAACAATGGGATGATGCATGTCAATTTAATGGATGCATAGAAATAAACTAGTTGACAAGATAACAAGATGATTAAATGGGCCCACATGCAATTGGATTGCATATGAAAAGCCCATGAATTATGGTTGAATTGATTGTTTTACAACTAATCATTATATGAAAGTGGATTAGCATGATGCATGGATGAGGAAAACAACAAAATAACAACAATAGAATCAAATAGAAATAAGGTTTACCAAGTTTAGAAATTCATTCATTAAGTTAGGAAATTTTGGTTCCTTAAAGGTGTCACACAAGCATTTGTTGTTTTCATCAAGTTAAATTTTTCAAATTAGGTAACAAAGTTTATATTTGAAAAGAACACCAAATTTTAGGTGGATTACATGTTTCACTTGTTGAAAAAGGATTTCAAATAAATTATTTATGAATTAAACAAGTTTAAGCAAGAATTAAATGAATTTAATTCAAATATGAAATCATTTGAATTTTTATTTGTTCAAAACATTAAGTGAGATTCATATTTGAAAAGTTTATGCTTTTATGGTTTGAAAACATATTTTATATGTCCCAAAAGAATTTGATCTGATCAAGTTATGAATTTAGCAATATTAAATGAATTAAACAAGGTTTAAAATATTTAACCAATTTTAATTATCCAAAACATGAAACAAATTTTATATTTGAAAAGGTGGTTTAATTTTATATGGAAAACATATTTCAGTTGTGGAAATTGGATCTAAAATGAGCAAGTTATTATTTTGGCAATTTTAAATGCAATAATTAAGAAACAGTTGTTTTCAGCAATTTAAATTATTCAAAACAGCAAACAAAATTTATATTTGGAAAGTACATCAAATTTTAGTTGGATTACATGTTTTAAATTTTGAAATAGGAGTTAGGATGAATTTATTATGACTTAAACAATATTTAAACAAGTTTTAATTGAATTTAAAATAAGCATGAATTTAATTGAATTTTATTTATTCAAAACATAATTTCAAACTCACATTTGAAAAGTTCACACTTTGAAGGTTGGAAAACATAATTTGCAGGTTCAAAAATATTTTATAATGAGCAAGTTATGATTTTATCAAATTTAAATGAATTAGACAAATATTAAATTGTTTAGGCAATTTAAATTATTCAAACCATGTCACAAAATTTATATTTGAATAGGTTATTCAAAATGGTATGGAAAACATATTTTATTTGCATTTATTGGATTAATAATGAATTAGTTATTGAATTTAGCAAATTGCATTGGAATTATTTGAATTCAAATTTGAATTGCATTTTGGAATTTCAAAACAGTGCACAAATGGATTATTTGGATAGATGATTAAATTTGGAGCAACAACCATATTTAGAGTTTTTGAATTGGAGTCATATTTAAAAAGTTATTAACAGATTAAGATGGAGGACCAATCTGTAAAGAAATAAGGGACTTAATTTAAAACAGACAGGTTCAAAAAGATTTTACACCGCACTGAGCCATACCCTAGGCACTGCCAGGGGGGCCCAGGGCAGCTGTGCGCCTGCGTGGCACGGGAGTGGCTGACAGGGGGCCCTCCCTGTCAGCACTCGGGAGAAAAAAGTGGGGTTTTCCCCGAGCGAGGCCAGGGATCGAACCCTGGACCTTTCGCTTGTGCGCGCTTGTGCTTGACCAGTGCAGTGTGTGCTCGTTGTTGTCAGTTAACAGGACGTGAACAGGTTATTCTTCAGTTTCGGCTACTGAATTTTTTAACTGAAAACGTTTCTGAACATTTTGACAGAGAAACGTCGGCGGCGAGAAACGTTCGTGGCCGCGGTGCTCGATGAGCTGGTGCTGGGAGTGGTGCGCAGGATGTGTGCACGCTTGTGCCCGTTCGTGTTGCGGACAGGAACAAGGAGGAAAGGAGACACGTGACGCTCACCGACGTCGTAGTCGTTGCAGCGGCCCGGTGGAGAAAAATCCGGCGGCGACAGTTGATGAAGGCGGGGGCGCTGTGTTCTCCATCCGCGGCTGCCGCGGTGTCCAGGGCCTCGAGGGAGAAGCGGGGAGTCCTTTCCCGCAGTCAGCGAGGGAAGCAGGGTACATGATCGGAGGCGGCGATGGCGGGTTCAGAGAATCGTCGACGGTGAGGTGGGTTTACAGAGAGGGAGAATGGCGCCGGTGGGGGGGGAGAGATCGGCGGCGGCGCGAGGGTAGAGGGGAGTAGGGGCCTAGAGCTAGGGTTTGATGGGGTTGGGGGTAGATATAGGCATCGAGGGTAGCAGGTGGAGCTCGGGTGCTGAGAGCTGGCGTGTGCTGATGTCAGCGGTACGGAGCTTGAAGAAAAGGCCAACAGGCCGTGCGGGTGTTAGCGTGCTGGGGTGGCGGGCTGGGCTTGGCCCAGTCTGCTTCTCCCCCCAGCCGTTTTCTTTTATTAATTGTTCTGCTTTATTTTTTTTGCAGAAAAGGATTTGGAAGAAAAGAGGATTTTGAGTTAACAGAAATGTTAGAAAAATAATTAGGGGAAGTTGTTTGGGTCAACAGTAAGCAAAAGACAAGTTTTGTTTTACACATTTTTCAAATACTTTGCTGTTTACAACAATGGTTTAAATTTGAGTTAATTTGGGTATTAACAGAAATATGGAAAACAAAAGGTTTAAGTAGTTGGAACCCTATTGATTTATTACAAACAATTGATTTGGATTGTGGTATAATTTGCATAAATTCAATTTGGTTGCGTTTTGATGCTTTGATTTGAATTTGAAAGCAATTTAGAATTTTTTTCTTGAAATAAAACCACCATTTTATTTGTTGATCAAACATGGCATAGATGGAAACAAAAGATTAGATTGTTTTGGTGATTTTCATATTTTCAACTTGGGTGCTGTTTGTAAAATGTATTTGAATTTTTTGAATGTGATTTGGAAACAATTGATTGCTTAAAACCAGTAATTTAATAGTGGAGCACTATGGAATAAAAGAAAACAATTTGGTGGTTTTTATTTGTGATTTTTATTTCAAAGGTTGTAACAGAACAAGTATGAAAACAAAGCATTGGAAATTGTTTGATTTTCATTGTGAAAACAATTAAGAACAGATGCAAAACAAATAGCAAACAAGGCAAACAAGGAAAATAAATATGATGCCATGATGCAATACTTTAACAACAAGAAATCAAACATTCTAAATGGTAGGTTTTCATACTTGGGCTGTTACAGCCACACGCCGAGCTTGGAGAGGAGGACGGTTGGGGTGAGGAGGCGAATGGAGAAGAGCACGGGAGGGGACGACGGTGTGTGGAGGCGTCACGGTAGACGAGAGGAGAGGGCGATGGGGATCGAGGAAGGAGGAGGCTCCTGGTGGCAGCGTCTGTGACGAGAAGGACGAGGGGAACGGGCGGAGAGGAGCAGGTGTCGCTGGATGTTGGGGATCGGTCGATCCCCTTTCCCTCCCGTGCGTGCGTGGTGGGGTTTGATGGGGGAGGACCCGATCGTGAAAAAAAAGTGGAAGTGCGGTGGTGGCTGCAAAATGCCAGGGGAGGCCGGTTGGTTGGATTAGGGTTTCGGCCAAGGTGGGCCTTGGGCCGAAAGTAGCCTGGTCTGATGGCTTCTCTCTCGCCCTAAAAACTTTTTTTTTCTGGATTGTTTTTATTAGTTATAAGAAATGGTTTTTTCCAATGTTAAAAGCAGATTTATGCATCAAATAAATTACACAAATTTTGGAGAATGGGATTTTGATGAATTTCAAATAATTTGAAAGTTTTAAATGTATGATGATGCATGATGGCATGCCATGAAAAAGAAAAACAACAAACAATTCTATTTGGAGAAAACCCCCCGGC
The DNA here is from genome assembly GCA_028641055.1 of Alopecurus myosuroides. Classification (NCBI taxonomy): domain Eukaryota; kingdom Viridiplantae; phylum Streptophyta; class Magnoliopsida; order Poales; family Poaceae; genus Alopecurus; species Alopecurus myosuroides. The sequence continues at coordinate 259,652,146 of CM054063.1, read as the reverse complement.
GTTACAATTGGGCATCGGTATCTATAAGAGATGGATTGAAGCGCCTGATATATTTGAAGCCAAAATACATAGATGAAATATTGAAGTAAGTCAATATCCAAATCACAAGAAGGAGTTCTTGTCACATGGAAAATAATCGAGCAAGATTCAAGTGTTTTGACACATGATGATCATCATTGAAATTGAGATTTCTAAGTCATGTTTCCATGCTATGTACACAACCAGATGAGTCCTATGCTATAAAATGTTATGGCAGGATAATTCATATGATGATTACACAACAGTGGGAGAGATCCTTGTGTCATTTTAGAAATGCTAAGGATATGTTTTCCGATGTAGTAATGACAAAATATTAGTTGTAATATGTTACACTAACAGTCTTGTCATTTATTCAAGTAATTTTATCTCAATTAAAAATGTGGTGAAGGGTAGCACAATAGGCTGGAAGAAAGTTCCATGCTGGATTTGAAAGAGTTTCAAAATTAAAGTATTGTGAAAGATACTACAACAAAGGCTAAAGTATATCATTGTGTTGACAACTGATAATAAGCGTATTTTGTGTCAAGGAGTTCTTTATTGAATTTGGTGAATTTCCAAGAATGCTAACACTATGAAGCTACATGTTCACAATGTTAGTGGCATTGGTTTAAAGCTGAGGAATTAAGGTTTCACCGATTGACCATATATATACAAAGCCATCTCATTAGAGAATGGGTATTGCGTGTAGACGCAAAGAACATGCAAATACAATAGAACCTGAACAGTTCAAATCTTTTTGATGATGTTTACCACATGCGAAGCATGGTAATAACACTGGAACGCCATATGTGTTAAGTGCTTACAGATTAGATTATTGACTCTAGTGCAAGTGGGAGACTGAAGGGAATATGCCCGAGAGGCAATAATAAAATGGTTATTATCTTATTCCTTCTTTATGATGAATGTTTATTTCTCATGCTAGAATTTTATTAACCGTAAACGTTGATACATGTGTGTTTAATAAACAAACAATCGTTCCTAGTGAAGCCTCTCTTTTAACTAGCTCGTTGATTAATAGATGGTCAAGGTTTCCTGATCATGAACATTGGATGTTGTTAATAACGAGGTCATGTCATTAGAAGGATGATGTGATGAACACATACCCAATATCAAGATAACAATACGATCAAGTCATTTAGTTTATATTGTTATATCTTGTGTACGAAGTAACTTATTCCTTAGACCATGAGATCATGTCAATCACTGATACCGGAAGGGTGCTTTGATGTCATCAAACGTCACACCGTAACAGGGTGACTATAAAGGTGTCGTTAGGTATTCGGCAAGTATTAGTTGAGGTTCATGGATCAAGAGTGGGATTTGTCCATCCAAAATGACGGAGAGATATACTCTGGGCCCTCTCGGTGATATCACATCGAAACCGCTTGCAAGCACGTGATATGATCACAAGGATGTTATATCACGGGAACAAGAAAAGAGTACCTGTTGGTAACGAGATTGAACAAGGTATGGTTGATACCAATGATCGAATCTCGGACAAGTAAAATATCGCAGACAAAGGGAATAGTTCACGACGTTGATGGTTCACACGATCACGAGAGTCATCGTTGAATATATAGGAGTCATCACGGATTTCTAGATCCCGCTGTTGATTATTGATCGGAGAGGAGTCTCGATCATGTCTATCTTATTCGCGAACCGTAGGGTGACACACTTAAGGTTCGATGGCGCGTTTGAGAGGATACGGAATATCGAAGAATATTTTGGGCAGCACCGAAATTGTTTCGGGGAAAATTGAAATAGTTCAAGGGGTTTTTCATCGAATGGTTGTTAATAGAATTAACAAATGATTCTAGGTGCTATATGCAAATGTTTGTTAATATAATTAACAAATGCTGACATAAATAAATAAAAATGTTTTATTTATTAAAAAAAACTCTTGGATTTTCTAAGTGGAGTTTTAAGGGAAAATGAGTGGGTGTGAGTGGAGTGTCCACTCACATCATGAGGGAAGAGGTGGGGGCACACCATGGGGCTGGACGCACTCCCCTTGGGCTGCCTCCCCCCTCTCCTATAAAAGGAGGGTGAGAGCTCTCCCTCCTACACACACTTTCCCACCTCCCTCTCCCTCCACCCGCTGCTCCATTCCATGCTCTCCGGCTTGGCGAAGCCCTGACCGTGGGATTCTTCACCACCACCACGCCATCGTGCTGCTGGAGTGCCGAGGGATCCTCTACTTCCGCGCCCCCCTGGATCAAGGGAACGGAGGTCGTCATCAACCGTACGTGTGACCGATCACGGAGGCACCGCCGGATTGCGGTGCACATCTTCTCGCTATCAGGATCGGTGTGAGTACGAATACGCCAACAACGAGATTTGATCTCGTAACGCTGTGTGTCTTCGAGGGTATGTGTTCTCCTTACCCCTCTCTTTGCCTGTTCCACTTCGTCTCCTAGATTAGATCTTGGTCTTTCGGGTGTCTCTCGCGTAGGAATTTTTTGTTTTCTATGCAACGACCCCTTCACTAGATGGTTGTCTCCTCCACTTTATGCCTCATATTTAGATCTCGTGAGCTGCCTTAGCTGATCGAGATCATCTTATTGTAATGCTACATGTTGTGTTTGCTAGGATCCGATGAATGTTGAATGCTATGTCTTCTGATTATCAATCTATCATGTTATCTTCATGCATATGTTATTTATGATATTGCATGCTCTCCGTTATTAGTAGGTGATCTCCAAGTAGATGCTAGTGGCTCCAAGAGGGAGTATTTATGCTCGATAGTGGTTTCGTTCCTCCTTTGCATCTATGCTCGAGTGACAGAAACATGCCGGATGGAGGATGTGTTGTTTCCATTAGGGAGAAAACAACGATGTTTACTTTGTTTGCATTGTTTACATTACACACTTTGCTTACTGTGATTATCTTTTCCTTGCAACTTAATACCCAACGTTTGTTCGGATGATATTCGGAAGGTGCATTATTAGTCATAGATGAAGTTGGATGACGGTCTATGTATTTTGTTGTAATCTCCGCATGAATCACATAGTAATATTTGTGTCTTGCATATGCACTACGGTGCATCCTTCATTTCTATCTATTGCCCAACTGTAATTTGTTCACCACACATGTTATTTATTTTCTATGGAGAGACACCACTAGTGAACCGTGGACCCCGGTCCATTTCCTCATACTGATAATACAACCAGTGCAAATACTGTTTTCACACTGCTGCTACTGTTTACATATTGTTCTCATACTATTTTCCACACCATACGTTTAACCTCTTTGTTTTCAGCAAAACAGGTGAGATTGACAACCTCACTGCTTCATTGGGGCAAAGTGATTTGATTGTGTTGTGTAGGTTCCACGTTGCTGCTGAACCTGTAGTGTGCCCTTCCATCTAAGCTGCATCAACCTTCGGAAGTTGCTTTTTCCTCCTACTGGTCGATTCAACCTTGGTTTCTTTTTTAGGGAAGCTTACTGATGTGCTCTTCATACCTTCCTCTTGGGGTCTCCCAACGAACGTGTGTTACTCGCGCATCAGTAAATAAATAAACTAAACCCCTTATGATGCATCTTGTGGCCAAGTAAATGACCGCACAAGAATTATTAAGACATAAAGTCCCACCATAGCATTAGACTCTAAGGTCCCCGATACTAATACCCCATAAAGTAACTTCATGACTCGATCTCAGGTTTACATGTGCTCCCAAGTCTCCCTCACTCCATTACAGTATAGTGTCTATGAGCCCATATAAGTGAAGTTGTGTACGTTCAGCGTTCGCACAACACCATCATAGAGTTACATACAAAGATAAACGCTAGACAAAATACCAACACATCTTATATATGAATCAATGCCAATTCATCCTATGCCCTCAAGAACATACGTGAACTACTCACAACGTGCAAACATGATAATATTAAGTGGCATATGTGGTACAACACAATATGAAAATATAACTTCACCTCCAAATAATGACAAGTAGTCAATCACAAACATGAATAGGAGCACAAAGCAAGTATCTAGGGTATAGCAACTCTCAAACTACAAGGGGGTCGGAGTGGATCACAGAGATGATGATGGAGATGGTGTTGTTCTTGGTGATGATGATGATGGAGAGGCCTCCTCCCACTCCAAGGAAGCGGTAGTACCGCGAGCGGGAAGCGGTAGCACTATAGGCGGTACTGTGATACATCCAAAACGTATATGCTTTCTCCAAACACTTTTGGTGTTGTTTTCCTATAAACTTGTGAGTTTTGAATAAAACTAACACGGACTAAAACTGTTTTCAGCAGAATTTCCCTGGTGTCTTGTTTTTGTGCATAAATTCAACTTTCAGGAAAATGCCCGGAAAATATCCTAATGTTCCTATTTTACCCGAAGACCCATGGAGCCAGAAGACAAGACGGAGAGGGGCCACGAGAGGCCCACACCACGTGGCGGCGCCCCCTAGGTCGTTCTGTGGCATGGTGTGGCCGCCTCGGGCACCCCCTCATGCCCCCATTTTGACTACTTAAGCCCCTTAACCTAAAAACGTCGGGGTTTTTTCATATTCTAGAGAAAAACACCAGAGCGCATCCAACACCTTGAAACTAAATTCGGGGACCAGAAGTTCCTATTCTGGCGCCCCTGCTGGCTGCCGGGACGGGGATTCGGAGGAGATCATCGCCAGCCCATCTCCATCAACCATCCATGATTACACCATCCATGTGTGATTAATTCCTGTTGTAGGCTAAGAGGTATGGTAGGGATTGGATAAGATCATTCATGTAATAATTGCCAGATTGTTAGGGCATGGTTCCTAGTATCCTTTGTTAGTGCTATCTATCGTTGTTGCAACTTTTTATGCTTAATGCTTGTCACTAGGTCCCAAGTGCCATGATCTCAGATCTGAACATGTCATAGACTCATGAGGATAAATATTATTTTCGATCTTACACGCAAGTTGTTTACACATATCTTTGTTCGGAACCCGAGGCCCCAAAGTGACAACAATTGGGATAACCGGAGGGTTGGCTATGATGTGCGATCACGTGTGTTCATGGAGTGTTAATGCTTTGCTCCGGTGCTTTATTAAAAGGATCACCTTAATTACCAGTAGTTTCCCTTGATGCCCCGCTGTAAACGGGCTGGTAGGACAATAGATACTGTGCAAGTTTCTCATTGCGAACACGTACGTCTAAATAAGGAACACATCCCTACAATAAAATTGTTGCTACTGATAAAATTTTGCGAGCAAGTCTATTTTTAGGTGCAGCTGAACTAACAATTCATATGTTAAAGCTTATAAATATTCTTTGGCTCCCCTTGTGTCGAATCAATAAATTTGGGTTTTACTTCCCTCAAAGACTGTTGCGATCCCCTATACTTCTGGGCCATCAAGAATATTTTCTAGCACCATTGCCGGGGAGCATAGCTTTATTTGTAAGCTCACTTGAACGTGATATTGTTCGCTGCAAGTTATTCATCATGGGTAAAACTCGTGATGGGAAAATCTCTATATTGCCATCCACTACAAGGAGAGATACAGCTCTGAACACCTCTGTTGCTCTTGATTCACCATCTATACCGAGTTAACTTCTTACATCATAAACGTATCCATAATTTCTGATGTTCCATGTTGTTTTCATGCTATATGCTAAATGTTTGCTATACACTTTATGCCACTTTTGTCGATTTTTGAGGACTAACCTATTGACAAGGTGCCATAGAGCTAGTTCATGTTTTGTGCTTTTTTTAGTTTCATAAAAGTTGTTCTTGAAATATTCTCGGAATTGGACGATTCGAAGCCCGAAGGTCTTAGAAATCTGTCGCGCACACAGGGTCCGGACGGGGGCCACAGGGGCTGCACACCACAGTGCATCCATAGGGGCCCCACACCATAGGGCGGCGCCCAGGGGTGGTGTGCCCCCCTGGATGGCCACCGACGTTGCCCCCTCGCCTATTTATACCTCTCGGGAGGTTAACCCTAGAAATAGAAGCGCTTTCGACGAAAAATACCCATAGCCACTATCATCGTCAACCCTAGTTTGGGAGGGTTCTGGAGCTCTCCCCGGCACCCTGCCGGGAGGGGAAATCATCACTGGAGGTCTCTACACCACCATGCCCTCCTCCGGAATGATGCGTGAGTAGTTCATCCTTGGACTACGGGTCCATAACAGTAGCTAGATGGTTGTTCTATCCTGTTTATTTCTCATGTTTAGATCTTGTGAGCTGCCCTACATGATCAAGACCATGTTACTGTAATGCTACATGTTGTGTTTGCTGGGATCTGATGAATATTGAATGCTATGTTTCGTGATTATCAATCTATCATGTTTTATTCATGTGTATGTTATTTATGATCTTGCATGCTCTCCGATGTTAGTAGATGCTCTGGCCAAGCAGATGCTAGAGACTCCAAGAGGGATTATTTATGCTCGATAGTGGGTTCATGCCTCCTTTTCATTTGTGCTCGAGTGACAGAAACGTGACGAATGGGGGATGTGTTATTGCCATTTGGGAGAAAACAACGATGTTTACATTGTTTACATTACATACTTTCTTAATGATATTATATGTTGCTTGGTACTTAATACCCAAGGTTTGCTCGGATGACATTCTGAGGGTGGATTATTAGTCATAGATGCAGTTGGATAACGGTATATGAGTCTTGTTGTAATGCCCACATGAATCACATAGTAATCATCATGTCATGCATGTCTTAATATCTGTCAATTGCCCAGCTCTTTTTTTTACCACACATGATATCTATGTTTTATGGCGAGACGCCACTAGTGAACTGTGGACCCCGGTCCATTTTCCTCATACTGATAATACAACCACTGCAATCACTGTTTTCACACTGTTACTATTGTTTTCCTACTGTTTTCCACACCATATGTTTAACCTCTTTGTTTTCAGAAAAACCGATGAGATTGACAATCTAAGTGCTTCTTTGGGGGCAAAGTGATTTGATTGTGTTGTGTAGGTTCCACGTTGCTGCTGAACCGGTAGTGCGCCCTGCCAACATCAGCTGCATCAACCTTCAGAAGTGATTTCTTTCTCCTACTGGTCGATTCAACCTTGGTTTCTTTCTGACGGAAAACTTGCTGATGCACTCTTCATAACCTTTCTCTTGAGGATTTATGCAAGGGGGTCTCTCACTTCCAATCTCTTTACTTTGTTTTAGTTTTTCTTAGTTTATTTTATTTTGTCTTGTTTGCTTCTCTATATCGAAAACACACACAAAAATCAATTCTTATTCTAGTTTTTATTGTTATCCTGTTTTAAGCTTGCTTTATCATGCTTGCTCTAAATGTTTGATGTCTTTGAAACTAGATCTTATTGGCAAGATGGGTTCACCGAAGAATAGAAAAAATATTATAAGGAATACCGCTTGTCACAAAAAGGGATACAGTTATGGGAGAAAATTAATAAATTGCCTAACTATGCAAAAATCTTGTGCTCTACTTATAATGTTACTAATTGATTTGATAAATCTTGTTTCTTTAGGAGGTATAAACACCTCCATTTTCAATGTGAGTGTAATGAAAATGTTACCATATCGTCTTATGTTAAGGGAAATTATGACTTATATGATGTGGAACAAATTGAAGAATTTATTGCTTGGAAGAGTGCATTCGAAATCACTTATTTGGTTAAAAATTATGATGATGCACCTTATAAATATGAGACTTATGATATACTTGATTTTTTGCTTTGATAATTACAAGGAAAGAAATGGCTATATTCTTAAATATCTTTATAAATGCTCTCAACCAAAGGAAATTAATGCTTTGCATGAGCCCATGTAAGAAGAAATGGCTGAATATGGAAGCTCATTGGATGAAAAAGAGGAGGAGAGTGATGATCAAGAGGAGGAAGAATGGATCTACCCATGTCTATGTCCCAATGATAGTAATTCTTTAACTCATACCTTGTTCTATTGATATGCATGATAATGAGGAAGTTTGTTTAGAAAATTTATATGATAATACCCTAGATGATGGTCATATGTAACTTGATGTTATAAATTATAATTCTAATGAAAATAGGATTGCTATAATGTGTCCCATACCTTTTAAGAGTGACTAATCATCTTGTTTTGCTGTTGCTAAAAGTGCGAAAGAAGAGGTCTTTAATTTTAATTTTCATCCCACAGTTTTTGAGCTTGATTTGAATTGTGTGCTTTTAGAACACGACAAACATGCTTTATGTGATAATTATCTTGTTGAGTTTATTTATGATTATACTAAAAATTATTATGATATAGGAAAATATGGTTGTAGGAATTTTCATGTTACTAAAACACCTCTCTTTTTGTTGAAAGTTTTGAAATTTCTCTTGTTCTACCTTCATATGATTTCTAGTTAGAGCTTCTTTAATTAATTAATTTATTTACAAGATTCATATGCATAGGAAGTGGGTTATATTTTAATTTGTTTTATACTTGCTTCTTGATGCTCTTTTTTTCTTAATTCATATTTCTTATGTGAGCATCTTCTTTCTTTCTATGCCTTGCTGAAAGGTGTTAAAGAAAAGCACTTCTTGGGAGATAACCCATGTTTTTATTTTTTCTTTGTTTTTCTCTGTTTTCTTTGAGTAAAGGTGTTGTATACTTCTGTAGAAACTCAATTGTATCTTTATTTTCATGTATTATTTGTGCCAAGTAAATTTTCTAGCGAAAGTGGGTGTTATTTTTGGATTTCTCCGCAGTTAACAGATTTTTGCTGTCCACCGTAAATTCCGTGTAAAATCACAGAAATATCAAAATGACTTGCCAATTTTTTTTATTATTCCACAGCTAATTATGAAACCTTTTCATTCTTTACATTTTTTGATTTGAGCAACTTAGGTGCCACGAAACAATTTGTCATTACAGGCTGTTCTGGTTTTGGCAGATTCTGCCTTTTTTATTTGCATTCTCTCTTTTACTATGTCGAGTGGATTCCTATGCTTCATGAAACATCAGTGGATGTAGATAATGTTTAAAAGTATTAATAACTCTTGTGCTCATGCATAACACGTGAATTTTTTATTGTGCACTAACCCTCTAATGCGAATTACTTTGAGTGTGGTGTGAAGCATGTTTTCAAGGGTCAAGAGAAGAGGGTGATATAGTGTGATCAAGAAGAGTGTAAAGAAAAAGCTTGGGGATTCCCCCGTGGTTCGTCCCAGAAAATCCTAAGAAGACTCAAGCACTTTCTTATGTGAGCATCTTCTCAAATTATCATGCCTAGCTAAAAGGCGTTAAAGAAAAACACTTCAAGGGAGATAACCCATCGTTTTATTTTTGCTTTGTTTTTATCTGTTTTCTTTGAGTCAAGGGGTTGTATACTTCTGTAGCAAATCCTTTTTATCTTTATTTTCATGTATTATTTGTTCCAAGTAAAGTTTCTAGCAAAAAGTGTAGTTATTTTTGGATTTCTGCGCAGGAAAGAGATTTCTATTATCCATAAAAAAAATCGTATAATTCACAGAAAGATCGAAATGACCTGAAACTGTTTGTGCTTATTCCTCAGGTAATTCCGAAACTTTTTCGTTCTTTAAGTTCTTTAATTTGAGAAACTTATATGCCCCAAAAAAATTCGTCATCATAGACTCTTCTAGTTTTGGCAGATTCTGCCATTTTTCTTGCATTTGCTCTTTTACATTGTCAAGTGGATTTCTTTGCTTCACGAAACATCAATGGTTGTATCTAATGTTTAAATGTATCAATATCACTTGTTCCCATGCAGAACCCATGAATTTTTTATTGTTGTACTAACCCTCTCATGTGAATTACATTTTGAGTGTGGTGTGAAGGAAGTTTTCAAAGGTCAAGAGAAGAGGGTGATATAATGTGACCAAGAAGAGTGCAAGATCAAAACTTGGGGATGCCCCCGTGGATCATCTCGGAAAATTATAAGAAGACTCAAGCGTCTAAGCTTGGGGATGCCCAAGGCATCCCCTTCTTCATCAACAAATTATCAGGTCACTTCTAGTGAAACTATATTTTTATTCGGTCACATCATAAGAATTTTACTTGGAGCGTCTTTTTTTCTTCTTTTTTTCCTTGATACAATAAATATCGGTGGAACCTAGCATTCTTATGTGGGAGGGAGACACCCTCCGCTTTTTCATATGAATACTCGTTATGCTCGTATTCTTAGTTTTTCTTCTAGCTGTTGCAATCCTTTTAGCTCTTGTTTTTCATGCATCTCTTATTCAGAGTTGTTAGTTTGAGTATAGTAGTATTAGTACTCTCTTGTTGCATTACTATATCATTTGAAGAGTTTTTGTTAAAACCTATATTGAATGGTGCTTGATGGAAATAGAAAATGCTACATGTGGTAGATGTATAACGCTAGAAAAGAAGCTCGTATAGACCGTGGCTAGACTTTTTCATGTCATGTTAGATGTTATTTTAATTCTATGCTTAGTATTTATTTTTGTAACATGACTTTTCTCAAATAGCTGAGCGTGCTTAATGTGCCACTGAAAGAATCATGAGTTGTTTTTATCACATTGTAGCATAATTTTGTGGTGTTCTCCTTTGAATGCTTTATTTCGTTGACTTGGCGCATGCTTACATCATGTTTATGACTACAAACCAGTCACTTATAGACTCTATGATTATTTATTTTTTGACTTGTAATACCATTTATACTTTGATTAATAATGTTTTGTCCCTATGCATGATTATGGCAATTATGCTCTCTTGATTTGTCACTCCCAGTCTTTTCTAGCCTCCACCTGTACTGAGTATGAGCTATACTCGTACATCAAACTCCCAAAAACGAAAGTATGGAAAAAATTTCCATCATACCAACCTACATGTGGTATTTAACCGCCACTCCAAAGTAAATTACTCATATGTTACCTTTAAAACTTTCAAAATTATTCCTGTTTTTGTGCCCCTGTTTTAGCTCATGAGGACGTGAATAGAGAATCTATCACTTGTTGATTTGACTTCACACACCTAGGATAGTGGCTTCATCCTATTATCTAATTGCTAGAAGAGCTGGCAGCAGGGTTCCTAGCCCCAAATTTAATTACAACAAATTCTCTTCACTATTTTTGCCCCTGATTTATCAGTCAAAGCATAATTGTGTAAACAAAAGAGAAATAGGGATGACCTTCTACCCCAGTTGCGTCCTTCTATGGGAGCCTCTGTTGTGAGGACCAGTTGGCTTGTGACGTACATTATTTTTTGTTTACCATTCGTTGACAAAAGTATACACCTCTCTAAAAAATGCTTTCAATACCTCTGTTTAACAAAATAAAAATCTCTAGCACACGAGTAATCCCTGCTTCCCTCTGCGAAGGGACTTTCTTTTACTTTCATGTTGAGTCTCCATCTTCTAACTTTATGTACATTTGAGAGAGCGTAGTTGCCATTCTGATTTTAATGTCCATTTGTCCCAAAAACTATTATTGATTGATTCATACCATGTTATTAATTGCTCTCAAATTATTTCCTCTAGTCATCCACTAAAAACTTTGAAGGTGTACTGGCATTTATGTTTTGCCCCACTTTTAAGGATAAGCGAAATATAACTTTGCTATGTTTTCTTTATGCTCGAAACAAACGTATAACTTTCAAGTTCATTATTATTGATGATATTCTATTTGTGTTACTTTTCATGATGCAAAGTGATGGCTAAGTTTCATTGTTAGAATTATATTGATCATGCTTGTGTTTAAAGTCCTATGATCTCATCTTTCATATGCTTTTAAAATTTTGATGATCAAGTTTATGTTGGTAGCATGTCACCTCATAAATTATTTGTTTTTATCGTTTACCTACTCGAGGACGAGTAGGAACTAAGCTTGGGGATGTTGATACGTCATAAACGTATCCATAATTTATGATGTTCCATGTTGTTTTCATGCTATATGCTACATGTTTGCTATACTCTTTATGCCACTTTTATCAATTTTCTGGAACTAATCTATTGACAAGATGCCATAGAGCCAGTTCATGTTTTCTGTTGTTTCTAGTGTCATAAAAGTTGTCCTAGAAATATTCTCTGAATTGGACGATTCGAAGCCCGGAGGTCTTATAAATCTGTCGTGCACATGGAGTCCGGAGGGGACCTAGGGGGGCACAGGGGCCCCACACCATAGGGCGGCACGACCCCCCTTGGCTGTGCCCAGGGGTGGTGTGGCCCCCCTAACCACCCACCGATGTTGCGCTCTCGCCTTTTTATACCTCTCGGGAGGTTAACCTCAGAAACATAAGCCTTTTTCACGATAAACACCCGTAGCTGTCGTCATCGTCAACCCTAGTTTGGGAGGGTTCTAGAGCTCTCCCCGGCACCCTACCGGGAGGGTAAATCGTCAGCGGAGGGCTCTACATCACCATGCCCGCCTCCTGAATGATGCGTGAGTAGTTCTTCCTTGGACTACGGGTCCATAGTAGTAGCTAGATGGTTGTTCTCTCCTCTTTATGCCTCATGTTTAGATCTTGTGAGCTTCCCTACATTATCAAGATAATCTTATTTTAATGCTACATGTTGTGTTTGCTGGGATCCGATGAATATTGAATGCTATGTCTCGTGATTATCAATATATCATGTTGTATTCATGTGTATGTTATTTATGATCTTGCATGCTCTCCATTTTTAGTAGATGCTCTGGCCAAGTAGATGCTAGTGGATCCAGGAGGGAGTATTTATGCTCGATAGTGGGTTCATGCCTCCTTTTCATTTGTGCTCGAGTGACATAAACATGACGAATGGGGGATGTGATGCTGCCATTAGGGAGAAAACAACGATGTTTACATTACACACTTTGATTAATGCTATTAGCTGTTGCTTGCAACTTAATACCCAAGGTTTGCTCGGATGACATTCTGAGGGTGGATTATTCGTTATAGATGCAGTTGGATAACGGTATATGAGTCTTGTTGTAATAACCGCATGAATCACATAGTAATAATCATGTCATGCATGTCTTAATATCTGTCAACTGCCGAGCTATAATTTGTTTACCGCACATGATATCTATCTTTTATAGAGAGACACCACTAGTGAACTGTGGACCTCGGTCCATTTTCCTCATACTGATAATACAACCACTTCAATCATTGTTTTCACATTTTTACTTTTGTTTTCCTACTGTATTCCACACCATACGTTTAACCTCTTTGTTTTCAGCAAAACCAGTGAGATTGAGGACCTCACTCCTTCGTTGGGGCAAAGTGATTTGATTGTGTTGTGTAGGTTCCATGTTGCTGCTGAACCGGTAGTGCGCCCTACCAACATCAGCTGCATCAACCTTCAGAAATGATTTCTTTCTCCTACTGGTCAATTCAACCTTGGTTTCTTTCTGAGGGAAAACTTGCCGCTACACTCTTCATAACCTTTCTCTTGGGGTTTACCAATGCAAGCCATCAGCTACACATACGGATACTTATGTTGAATCTGAAAATACTTCTGATAATTTTAATGATGCTTCTACTTTGCTTGATGAGAGTTCCTAGATGCTATAATTACTAGAGCTAAACAAATTGAAAACACTGAAATTCCTAATGAAAATATTCGTACACCTGTTAGTTCACCTGAGTCTAGAGATAGTCCTAGTGATGATCTTGAGGAAACTTAAATTGAACTTGATGATGAATTTATTGAACAATGTCATGCTGCTAGTAGTGCAAGTGCTATTAAAAGTTGTCTTCCAAGACATGCGGTTAGATATAAACCGTCTCCTGATGCTAAGTTTGCTACATCCCCATAAACATTAAAGATAAGGATTATGATTACTCTCTAGATTTATCATATATATCTATGGTTGAGGAAGAACCTTTTTGTGGTACTAAAAATGAAAGTGGTGTAGGACATATGAATGAGCTCTCATCATTTAGTAGCTTATTTTCTTATGATATTAAGAAACGTATTTTTTTTTGAAGATTGTACCATAGGGAAAAATCCCTACGGTTAGAAACGTAGTTATTTTGTCGCTAATTTTTTTTCCTTTCTCATTGAAAGATGAAGCAAAAACTTGGTTTAATAATTTGTCACCTGGATCTATTGATAGTCCTATTGGTTTGGTTAATGCATTCTTTTAGAATATTTTTCTTCTAGTGCTCAACATACTGCTTTGCAGAGAATCTTTAACTTTAAGAAAATTGAAGGAGAGAAAATGCCTGAATCTTGGGCAAGATTTTGTTATTTACTTAGAGCTCGGCCTGGACATTAATTAGATAAAAATGAACTCCTTGGTATATTCTATAATGGACTAATTGTTGAATCTAGGACATACTTGGATAGTTGTGTTGGTTGTGCTTTCTGGAAAAAAAAACTCCTAAATAAGTTGAGGAATTACGGGCTAAAATGAGCCAAAATCATGATGATTGGAATATACCTAAACCAACCCCAACACCAACATTGTCGGAGTTGCTGTCCTGTCAACGACAGGGTAGCACTCAAAGGTTCGAAAACTGGGGTCTAACCATGTTTAATCGCACCTCTGTAGGCTTCAAAAGGGGAGCTCTTGAAGGGAAACAAGCACACCACGACGGGTTTACCCAGGTTTAGGCCACCGTTATGGTGTAAAACCCTACTCGTGCTTGTTTGGTTGATTGCACGACGAGGATTACAGTACAACTGAGGGTTCTGATGATATGTCTACTTGGTGTTCACTCTCTTCTTCTCTCTCTCTATATATATATATCTCTCTCTCTCTTCTCGGCGTCCCCCTTCGAGGAGGTAGGGGGAGTCTACTTATACTAGCTATCAGACCTGTTTCCCGCTCACTTGGCGGGAAACGGATACCACAAGGTTCCAAAGGGGCAGCGGCCCGTACACTGCGCCTCATGCGCGATCCTGGTCGTCGGGGGATAGCTGCGCCGTTCATGGCGTCATGGTGGGGGATCCGGGTGACGCTGACCTCATCTTCTAGCGCGGACCTGGTCTTCTTGCATCAAAGAGGAAAGCCACAGACGGGGCTTTGTTGCGCGCAGCGGAGCGCTGCGCTTTATACACGGGAATGGCAACTTCAAAAGGCCATCAATTCTTCTGCGGGAGCTTCGTCATCTGTGTAGAGGTCAATGTGTCACTCTCACATGGGTTGTCTCCCAGCGGGTGAGGCTCCTTCCGGGAAGGAGCGGGTTAGGAGCAGGACTCCTCCCCAGCGATGCGCGGTGGAGATCCCTTGGAGATCTCCTCTTCAAGGGGCCTGCCTTGGGCTAGAACTTCCAAGGAGTTCTCCCTATCTTGTTGGATGAGTACGGACTCCTTCCGTGCCCCGTGGGCTTGGCTAGCAGCAGACGGCCCAGGATACCCCGGTATCCATGGGTCCAATAGTAGCCCTCGGGCCCATGACGCGTGTGTTTAGAAGAGCGGCCTAGGCTCCGAGACTGCATGCCCAGCCTTTCACGTAGCGGGACGGTTCGCAGGGGAACCCCAAGATCTCCCCACGTGGCGGAAACGTCTTGTCATAATTACTGCTCTGACCGGGCGGTGCAGAGGAGCAAGAGCCTCGTCGTCTGGTCACGTCATCCCTTGGGACGTGGCCCCTTCTGCCGTGGTGGTCGAGCTAGTGGAAGGCCAGCCGAGAGTAGTGTTGTTTCTCAGCCTTGGTATAAATGAGAGGAGGGGTGCCCCCTCTCTCATTCCAACACAGCCTTTGTCTTCCTCTTTCCCCGTTCTCCACCTGTAGAGAAGAAAGAAAAAATGGCCGAGCATGGCTCGTAGAAGTCGAGGCGGAGGCTCGTCCCTGGGTGCCACCGTCGCTCCCCGACGGAGCACGAGGCATGCCGTTGTTGCCGGGGACCAGCCAGAGGGGTCGTCTTCTCGGGCTGGAGCAAACCGGGGAGCCGTCATGGTCGTGGTGGCCGTGCTCCCCGTTGCCGGCGGTGTCATGGGGAGTTCCCTTCCCTCTGGGCGGAGTACACCCGCGTGCTGTAGCACAAGTTCCTAGTGACCCTCTGCGGTCGCCTCCGCAGTCAGCTGAGGCTCCCCGCCGCCTTCGCTGCCTCCGTCGAGTGCAACCCGCAATGCGGCTTCTAGCTTCAGGTGGTGGGCTGCATCAACGGGCCCTGGTGGGCGTCGGCGAAGTTTTGCTCCTCCGGCCACCTATCGCTGGCGAGGGGGTGGAAAACGTTCGCCCATGCCCAGCGGCTGGAGGAGAGCCAAGTCCTCCATCTCCGCTTCGACGGGGTGGACCGCCTCTTCGTGAAGATATTCGGGCGCCGCGGCGGGCGTATGGAGTGCTGCATCGAGAGCGAGAGCAGAGACGAGGAGGATGATGACAATGATGAAGATGATGTTGTTGAGGAAGATCCGACGGCCGTCAAGGAGGAGAGCGATAATCTGGGCTCGGCGAGCGGCTGAAGGCCTTTGGGTGCCTTTGTCCGGATGGATGGCCAGACGATCCTGATCAGTCTGCCTTTATCCACTCTCTTCTTCTTCCTCCTTCTCCTCGTCGCCTCCATCGCTCCTCCTCGGTCGATCATGTCTCGCAGCTGTGGCGAAGAGAAGTTCGGCCGAGGCTGGTCGCAGTTTTTCTTCCTTTGATCGTCACGGAAGGGGGATAGTTCCTTCCTAGTTCTAGCATCTTTCTATCTTTTTGATGGATCTGCAACATTTCCATGTACTCGAATGTATCTCATGTATGAAATATGAAGCTAATGTGTTTTTGTCTTATCATTTGCGAGTGGATTCTTTGGAGAGCCAGCGGAAAAAGTTTTTAAACTTACCTCTCGGAGCTTCGGAGTCCTTGTCGCGGTGAGCCGTTTGCCGCAAATATCTTTGCCGCTGCCCCTCTTGAGGCATTCTTCTTTCTTCACGAAAATTCCACGCTTGGGTGCTTCGGGAGGTAGGTGCTCGTTTCTACAGTGAGCGAGAGTACGTGCCTGGCACTCTTCTCGTGGATACCTCGAGAGGGAGTCAGCACCAAGGGTTTGATGAGGTGTCATGCACGGTAGCGACCCATTTAGACAGAGCTCTATCACGTTGATTTATTCTTATTGGGTCTCACCTATGCACGGGTACCAATCCCAGCTCCCGCTCGCGAGGTGTCCTCGAGAAGGAGTGACAGATGCATGCTCCCGAAGAAAGAAAGAGAGGCTTGCCGAGAGACAAGTGTTATTGGCAGGGATAATTTTTTTAATGCGATGGTGAGGCTCTACAACACACGCTTGGGGATGTCATGACCCTATGGTCCCCCAAGAAGCACTTGACGTCCTGTGCGTACATGGGACTCCCATCGTCATAGGGATGAGACCCGCGCGAGCTCGAGTGCAAAGATTTGCCATGCGGCTTCCCACTTGTGTGGGTAGAGGCTCTCTACGGCCGTGCGGCCGCCTGATGAGATGCCCCCTGAGACCTTCACGGAGGCCCTGGCGTTGTTTTTACCGTGGCGTCATGGGGTCCCCTCGAGGGTACATCACCATGGCATAGGAGAGGCATGTGGAGCGAGAAAGAACTAAGTACTAAGGGTAGAACTTCCAAAGATGTTGGATGTTCCACATGTTTGGCACATGCGTGCCGTCTTCTGTCTCCAATCGTGCCGCACTAGGTCTCTCAACGTGCGTTACCCGATACGGCCCCTCCCACATGGGAGAAAGATTGTGCAAGCTCTCTCGGGAGAGAATCCTCCTCTGGACCAGGTCGCCCACCTCCAGTGTGCCTGGCCTGATAGTGTTGCTATGGTAGCGCCGGAGGCCTTGCTGATACCGATCGGCGCAGGTGGAGGCTCGGGTTCTCGCCTCCTCGAGAAGCATCAAGTCCTCGACGTGGAGCTCCCCCTGCCTGTCCTCGTTGAAAGCCATGGCTCGGGGAGAGCCAAGCTTGAGTTCGGTAGGGAGAACAGCCTCGGCCCCATAGACTAGGGAGAAAGGCGTTGCCCCCGTGGGCTTGGTTGCGGTGGTGCGGACTGACCACAGGACCGACGAAAGCTCGTCGATCCACTTCTTGCCATGGGCTTTGAGCTTGTTGAAGCTCCGCGTCTTGAGGCCCTTCAGGACCTCGGCGTTGGCGCGCTCTGCCTAGCCATTGCTGTGCGGGTGCGCAACTGAGGCGTAGCAGATATTGATGCCCAGGTTGGCGCAGTAGGACTTGAAGAGGCCGCTCGTGAATTGCGCGCCATTTTCGATGATGATGCGGTTGGGCACGCCGAAGCGGCAGACCAACCCCTTGACGAACTTCACCGCCGTCCTTGTCGGGATGTCCCGGACGACTTCTACCTCTGCCCACTTGGTGAGTTTGTCGATGGCGACGTAGAAGTAGCGGTAGCCCCCGAGCGCTCGAGGAAAGGGTCCCAGGATGTCCAGGCCCCAGACCGCGGACGGCCATGAGAGGGGGATGGTCTGGAGCCCTTGCACAGGTTCATGCGTCTGCTTGGCGTGGAACTGGCACGCCTCGCAGGACTTGACGAGCTCGGTGGCATGTTTGAGGGTCGTGGGCCAGTAGAAGCCGTACCTGAAGGCCTTGTCGACGAGGGTATGTGATGAGGGGTGGTGGCCGCAGTTGCCTTGGTCGATGTCCTTGAGGAGTTCCATGCCGCCGGGGGGGACGCATAGCAGCGCCACTCCATTGGGGCGCCTCCGGTGCAGCTTGGAGTTCATGACGCAGTACATCTTAGCTCGATGGGCGACCTGGCCGGCCTCTGCTTCCTCTTATGGGAGGTTGACCTTCTTGAGATAGTCGATCATGCTCTTGTTCCAGCATGATTCCTCGTGAGTGAAGGCGAGCACCATGCGGTTCCCCGAAGTGGTACCGCAATCAGGTGCGCCTTGGGAGAGAGGGTGGTGGGTCCTTCTCGAGGTGCTGGTGGCCTTGTGGCTCCTCGTCATCGATGAGAGGGATGATGGATGGCTTGGTGAGCCTTACTTCAAAGACGCCTGGTGCATGCGCCCAGTTTCTTGATGCTCGCTTGGCGAGGTTGTCTGCTTCTTGGTTGTTCCCGCGCGGGATATGCTGCAGCTCCAGGACGAGGAAGCACCTTTCGAGTTTGCGGACTTCCTCGAGGTACATCGCCATGTTTCTACTCGTGCATCCAACTCCCTAAAACCAAAGTTTTCCCATTGTGTCTACCATACCTACCAACATGTGGTATTTAACTGCCACTCCAAGTAAATTGCTCATGTGTTACCTTTAAAACCTTCAAAATTATTCCTGCTTTGTGTTCTTGTTTTTGCTCATGAGGACGTAAACAGAGAATCTTTATCTCACTTGTTGATTGGATTTCACACCCTAGACTAGTGGCTTCATCCGCTTATCCAACAAATAGAAGAGCTGGCAGCGGGGTGCCCAACCCCAAATTAATACACACAAAATCTCTTCACTATTTTTGCCCCTGATTTATCAGTCAAATCATAATTGTGTAAACAAAAGAGAAAGAGGGATGACCTTCTACCCAGATGCGTCCTTCCATGGGAGCCTCTCTTGTGAAGTCTTGTTGGCTTGTGACGTATTGTATTTTTTGTTTACCATTCGTTGACATAAGCATACACCTCTCTTAAAATATAGACACTCCTCCACGGTATGTGATTGTTGACAGGCACCCGAGGATTCGGTTAGCCATGGTTTGTGTAAGATGGATGGGAGGAGTGTCAAAGTTTTTAATACCTCTGTTTAATAAAATAAAGCTCTAGCACATGAGTGATCCCTGCTTCCCTCTGCGAAGGGCCTTTCTTTTATTTTTATGTTGAGTCTCCATCTTCTAACTTTATGCACAGTTGAGAGCGCATATTTTCCATTCTGAGTTTTATGTGCATTTGTCCCAAAAACATTATTAATTGATTCATGATGTGTTATTTCTTGTACTCTAACTATTTGTTCTAGTCTTCCTCATAAACTTTGAAGGTCTCCTGGCATTTATGTTTTGCCCCACTCTTAAGGACTTGCGAAATATCACTTTGCCATGCTTTCTTTATACTTGAAACAAACATATATCTTTCTTTGAATTGTTATCCATGATCTTTTATTTGTGTCACTTCTCGTGATGCAAGATAATTCCTATGCTTTATTATTAAAGTTCTATTTATCATGTTTGTGTTTAAGTTCTATGATCTCAACTAACATATGCTTTTTACATTATGATGATCAAGTTTATGTTGGTAGCATGTTACCTCAGAAATTATGTGTTTTTGTCGTTTACCTACTCGAGCACGAGTAGGAACTAAGATTGGGGATGTTTGATACATCTCCAACGTATCTATAATTTCTGATGTTCCATGTTAATATTATGCCAATTGCTACATGTTTTGTCCCTTCTTTATAGCATTTTACACATTTTCCAGGAATAACCCATTAACAAGATGCTAAGTGCCAGTTCCCTGTTTTCTGCTATTTTTTATTTCAGAAAAGCCGTTCTGGAAATATTCTCGGAATTGGACCCCACGAACCCCGAAGTTCCTATTTTCCCGGAAGCATCCAGAAGTCCGAAGAGGAGTCTAAGACGGGCACCAGGGGGCCATCACCATAGCCAGGCGCGACCCCCCTTGGCCGCTCCTGGGGGTGGTGAGGCCACCCTGGTGGCCCCCCGACATCGCCCTTTCGCCCATATATACCCCCCGATGCATAAACCCTAGAAGAATCGGTGAAATTCCAAGAAACCTTCCGCAGCCACTGTCATCGTCAACCCAAGTTTCTTGGGACAGATCTCTGTTCTGGCACCCTGCCAGGACGGAGAAGTGCCCTCGGAAGCCATCTCCATCGACTCCACCGACATCTCCATCGCCGTAGCTGTCTCCTATGATGAGGAGGGAGTAGTTCTGCCCCGAGGCTGAGGGCTCTGCCGGTAGCTATGTGGTTCATCTCTCTCTCCTATGGTGTGATCTATATGTGATCGTGAGCTTTGTAATCTAGTTGAATAAGTAGATGTTACTCTTCATCTATTGTGCTACTCAAGTTTTTATTAATATGAACTTTGGAGTCACCTTGTCCCGTAGTGTGAAGGTGACAGTGTGAACATCGTGGGTGTCTTCTCTATGAATTGTGGTGTTTGTCTAGTACCTTCTAGGGCGCTCAAGTTGACAGTGTGGGGCTAACTAGACATTGGAATGCTTAGTTTAGGGAATTCTTTTTGCAGCCCTACGCAGTGATTAGTGTTCGTTATCCAACCGGAGAGGGTTAAGAGTAGCATAGTGAAGAGAAGATATTTAGTTATTAGATTATGTGATCATTGTTGAGAGTGTCCACTAGTGAAAATATGATCCCTAGGCCTTGTTTCCAAGCATTGAAA
Source organism: Alopecurus myosuroides (assembly GCA_028641055.1). Classification (NCBI taxonomy): domain Eukaryota; kingdom Viridiplantae; phylum Streptophyta; class Magnoliopsida; order Poales; family Poaceae; genus Alopecurus; species Alopecurus myosuroides. Next base: position 259,630,986 of record CM054063.1, on the reverse strand, counting down.
CACCGTTTTCCGCCTATTCTGCTACATGTTTGCTTGCTGCCATATTTATTTCAGATTGCTATTATTACTTATAACCATCCCTATTACTCGCATTGCACTATCTCTTCGCCGAACTAGTGCACCTATATACCTAACAAGTATATTGGGTGTGTTGGGGACACAAGAGACTTCTTGTATCTTAATTGCAGGGTTGCTTGAGAGGGATATCTTTGACCTCTACCTTCCCGAGTTCGATAAACCTTGGGTGATCCACTTAAGGGAAACTTGCTACTGTTCTACAAACCTATCCACTTAAGGGAGGGAGGCCCAACACTGTCTACAAGAATAGAAGCGTTCGTAGACATAAGTGGGCGCCCGAGGGGCCCACACCACCAGCAGGCGCGGCCAGGGGGCCACCCGCGCGAGCCTATGGTGTGGTGGCTCCAGGGCCCCCCTCCGGGTCCCCTCCGGACTCCGTGTACGTGAGAGATTTCTAAGACTCTGGGTTTTTGTTTCGTCCAATTCCGAGAATATTTCCATAACAACTTTTCTGAAACCAAAAGTAGCAGAAAACATGAACTGGCTCCGTGGCATCTTGTCAATATGTTAGTCCGAAAAAATCCATAAAAATGACATAAAGTGTATAGGAAACATCTAACACATGTCATGAAACAACATGGAACATGAGAAATTATGGATAGGTTTGAGACGTATCACACACTACTGTTGGGAATATGCCCTAGAGGCAATCATGTATGATGTAATTCCCACTGTATTCATAAAGTTATTAAGTTGTCCTTGTTTTGAACATCTGATATATGTCATTGAATATGTGATTCGATTGTGGAACTATATATTCATGTTGTTCATATTAGATTGTCCTTGGTCATTTAGGTTGTGCTGGACACACACCCTAGACTAATGTGAGTGTTGGCTGATGACACGGTTCCACTTGTCATGGGCATGGTGATGCCATTCCAACGATCACGGACTTGGCTAAAGAGTTTAGCAAGTCGGACTGACCCACATTGAGATGCAACGATCAAGTCGTCATTTGCATGTCTCAATCAATGTAATCCTTAGACCTGAGGTTGTCGCACAATCCGAGTTGTGGATCACCGACTTAGGTTCTGTCAAACGTTGTTCTGTGACAAGGCAACTATAAAGGCAGAGTTCGGGTCGAATGAGAAGCAAGCTGCGTGATGTGGATAATCAAGATGGGATTTTGCCCCTCCGAATGAAGAGATATTCTCTGGGCCCTCTCGAGTGATATGATTCAGGAAGCATGGCCATGCGCGACTCAGTTAAGTGTTAACTGTGTCTGTTGACTAAAGAGTTAGTCAGATGAATCACATATCACGGATCGAGAAGAGAGTTGAACTATTTAAGGGATGACGATAAATCGCCTATAGTTCGACAAGGTATATCGTGAGGCAAAAGGGACTAAGATGAATATCACATTGAAAGGTATGTCGTCATGACTCAATGGTACTTGGGAGTCGGCACGTTCTGCTAGGAGCCGCTACCGATTGATCGATTGGAAGTTGGACTCCAATCGTGTCCAAGTCGCCATGAGCCTGCAGGGTCGCACACTTAAGAGCGGGAGCAAGTATTGGTCGGGTTGGACCCGAGCCGGAAATGGACTGGTTTTGTGAGTCGGACTCACAGAGGGAATGGGCCACAAGTGTTGTGAAGCCCATTACCATACGCTATATAAAGAGGGGTGCAGGTTGCCCAGCGGGCACGTTAGTCCACTCTCCCATGCGTTGGGAACCCTAGCCCCACTCAGTCCAGCCGCCGCACCGGACCTAGCAGTCCGCCGTCGGAGCTCCTCCTCGTACGTGTGGATATCGGCAGAGGTGCTGTACGTTCAGCACTTCGACGTTCGAGGGATTGGATCGGCCGGACCGGATCTGATCGTGGGACTGCACTGCCCCGACGCGCTGCATCGATAATCCGCACCTGCGCGTCTAGTGGTAATACTCGTGGCCTTCTACCTCGGCTAGATCTTGGAAGCATCGCGTAGGAAAAGTTTTTGTTTATCTCTACGCGCTCCAACAGTGGTATCAGAGCGGTAGTTTCTGGTATTAGGCCCGAGATCCGTACATATGTGATATGTAGTTAGCGTTAGATGTGATGTAATTGCTGTTTTGGTGGTCGGTCTATGAGATAGATCGGTTTTGTACAGGGTTGATTGGATCAGTCGTACTCGGGGTTAATGGATGATCAGGCTTTCGTGATCATACTGCTAAGGTCGTGGAACAACTTACCCCTACCGGTCGGTTTCCGCCATCGGGGTATACCGTGACACATAAATCCAGTTGCGGTATACCGGGTCCGCCGGCTTCGCCCTGTCGTAGCGCCTTAGATGTCGTTGCGAGTTTCACAACGCCGGTAGATATCGTGTCTATGCATAACTTGTTTTTGCAGGAAGTTGTGAATGGTATGGCTTATGTGCATGTGATGTGTGTAATCCATACATGATCTGCGTATCATGTTTATGTCAGCCGGCTGGAGCCTAGGTGCTGTCATTTTATTGTATACCGGCCTGCGTGTCGGATTCTCTATGTAAATTTTCATTTACTAGCTAGTGTAGCTTGTTGGAGAACCCGAAAGGCATGCAAGTCAATGTACAAGTCGGCTACATGGAGTAAGATGGCACGTGACAAGAGTTGGCACGAGTCGACTTACAAGCTTTGTGGAGATGGACATCACTATGAAGAGAGCCATACCATTTCACATTATAATTGCTTTATTTGTGTTATTGTTATGTCTATATTTACCTCTATTTAGATAGTTGGTAGATTCCTTAATCCCTCAAAGAAGGTCTAGTCGGTCGCCCCGCCAGTGCTGCACCATCACAAGTCGGACATTCTTGGTAGTGGGCTCATAAAATTGAGGTGCTACCAATTCTTTCCGGTTAGGTGGGTTTGAGTCGGACTCTTACAAGCAGAAGCATTTGGTAATCTAGACGAGTCCACCACAACGGTTGTGGGGCTCGGGGCGAGGTAGGTTGGGAGCCGGGGCATGTGATGCCACCCAACTAACAAGAGTCGTATAGGGATAGGATTGGCAAGGTGTTGCCTACCTAGATCACTTGACGGCTAGCGGTGATGCTCAAGCTCACTAGTCGGCTTGCTTATTTAGGATCTTGAATCACTTAGCAACCATCGGAGGGATGTTGGTTCTAGTGGGAGCATAAGTATTAAAGCGTTTAATATGCCTGCTCTTTTATGAATACATGTCTTAAGTGTTTTTGCGTATTTTCTGTTGTAGATCAATGGCACCTAGCAACCTTCCTCAGTTGTCCGCGTTTGCGTTGAGGTCAATCCTAGAGAAAGATAACCTTAATGGAACTAATTTCACCAACTGGTATCGTAATCTGAGGATAGTCCTCAAGCATGACAAGAAAGAACATGTTCTAGAAACTCCACTTCCAGAAGAGCCTGATGATGATGCGACTGTCACTGTCACAAATGCCTACCGTAAGACTAGAGATGAGTCTACGGAAATTAGCTGTCTTATGCTTGCACACATGGAACCGGACTTGCAGCAGCAGTTCGAGAATGTTGAGGCCTACGATATGATCGAAAGCCTCAAAAGTATGTTCCAGGCTCAAGCAAAGACTGAGAGGTATCAAGTCTCTCAAGCTTTGCTTGGCTGTAAGCTGAAAGACGGCGATCCACTGAGTCCGCATGTAATCAAGATGATTGGTTACATACAGTCTCTGGATCGGCTGGGCTTCCCCATTAACGAAGAGTTCGCTATTGATATAATTCTTAACTCTCTTCCTAGTGCGTATGGTCCGTTCATCTCAAACTACCATATGCATGGTATGGATAAGAGTGTCACTGAATTACATGGGATGCTCAAAACGGCAGAGGCTGATATCAAGAAAGGCGCCAGTCAAGTGTTGATGGTGCAGAATAAGGCTAAGTTCAAGAAGAGTTCTTGGACTAAGAAGAAGAAGGATAAGTCAGGAGGTAGCGCCCATGGCCCTGTCCAGAGTGCTCCCTCAAAGACTAAACCTTCTCCTACAGTCGGAGCCAACTGCTTCTATTGCAAGCAAGATGGCCACTGGAAGAGGAACTGCACCAAGTATTTGGCTGACAGAGCCAAGAGTGGAGGTGTGACTTCCAACTCAGGTACGCTTGTGTGCAATGTTATAGACATTTATCTTGCTGATGCGCCTAATAGTTCTTGGGTATATGATACCGGATCAGTTATTCACATATGCAACTCGTTGCAGGGACTGGTAAGAACTAGGAGCGTGGCAAGAGGAGAGGTTGACATTCGGGTCGGCAACAAGGCGAGAGTCGCTGCGTTGGAAGTCGGCACGATGCAACTTCATTTACCTTCAGGATTTATTTTGGAACTAAATAATTGTTATTATGTTCCAGCGCTTAGTCGAAACATTATTTCCGCCTCATTTTTGATGAGACAAGGTTATGAGTCGAATATTAAGAATAATGGTTGTTCTTTATATTTGAAAGATATGTTTCATGGCTTTGCACCCGTTCAGAACGGGTTATTTATTTTAAATCTTGATAGTGAAGCGGTCTATAACATAAATGTTAAAAGGTTGAAACCAAATGATCTGAATATGACTTACTTTCGGCACTGTCGGCTTGGTCATATAAGTTGGAAGCGCATGAAGAAGCTCCATGATGATGGACTTCTAACTTCGTTTGACTTAGAGTCATTCGAGACATGTGAATCATGCCTACTAGGCAAGATGACCAAGACACCTTTTGCAAGGAGTTGTGAAAGGGCGTCCGACTTGTTGGAACTAATACATAGTGATGTATGTGGACCAATGAGCACGACAGCTAGAGGTGGTTATGAGTACTTCATTACCTTCACTGATGATTTGAGTAGGTATGGATATATCTATTTAATGAAACACAAGTCGGAAGCCTTTGAAAAGTTCAAGGAATTCCAGAGTGAGGTACAAAATCAACTCGGCAAGAAAATAAAGTTTCTACGGTCGGACCGTGGGGGCGAGTACATGAGCCATGAGTTTGATGACCATCTAAAGAGTTGTGGAATAGTTCCTCAACTCACTCCGCCGGGTACACCGCAGAGAAACGGTGTATCAGAACGGAGAAATCGGACCTTGTTGGACATGGTACGATCAATGATGAGTTGGACAGATCTACCTTTATCATTTTGGGGTTATTGTCTAGAAACTGCAGCTTTCACACTAAACAGAGTACCATAAAAGTCAGTAGAGAAGACACCACATGAGATGTGGACGGGCAAAAATCCAAGTTTGTCTTTTCTTAAGATTTGGGGTTGTGAGGTATTTGTCAAGCGACTTCAGTCGGACAAGCTCATGCCCAAGTCGGATAAGTGTATTTTCGTGGGGTATCCGAGGGAAACCTTGGGGTACTACTTCTACAACCGGGAAGAGAGCAAAGTGTTTGTCGCTCGGAATGGTGTCTTCCTTGAGAAAGAGTTTCTCGGTCGGGAAGTCAGTGGGAGCACAGTGCAACTCGAAGAAATTCGAGAGGAACCGGCTAGGGGCGAGTCGGCGACCGCCTTGGAGGCTGAGCCGGTCGTGGTACCTACACCGGTAACAGCACCTGAACCACGGAGATCTGCCAGATTACAGAGTGCTCGAGATGTTTTACTGTTAGACAGTAATGAGCCGGCAACTTATTCGGAAGCGATGGTGGGATCTGATTCCGAGTCATGGCTTGGAGCCATGAGATCCGAGTTAAAGTCCATGGATGAAAACCAAGTTTGGAATTTGGTTGATCTGCCTGACGGTGCAAGACCCGTCGAGTGCAAATGGGTCTTTAAGAAGAAAATTGATATGGATGGAAATATTTCCGTCTATAAAGCACGACTTGTCGCGAAGGGGTTCCGACAAGTTCAAGGAGTTGACTACAACGAGACATTCTCGCCTGTAGCGATGCTTAAATCAATTCGGATCATGTTAGCCATAGCAGCCTATTTCGATTATGAGATATGGCAGATGGATGTCAAGACGGCTTTCCTTAATGGAAATTTAACTGAGGACGTGTATATGATACAGCCCGAAGGTTTTGTCGATCCAGCTAACGCTGACAAAGTATGCAAACTTTAGAAATCCATTTATGGGTTGAAGCAAGCATCTCGGAGTTGGAACATTCGCTTTGATGAGGTAGTCAAATCGTTTGGCTTCATCAAGAGCGATCATGATTCTTGTTTATACAAGAAGTTTAGTGGGAGCAAAGTAAATTTTCTAATCTTATATGTGGATGACATATTGCTGATTGGAAATGATGTCATGATGTTGCAAGAAACCAAAGAGTCATTGGAAAGGAGTTTCTCGATGAAGGTTTTGGGTGAGGCGACTTACATATTAGGAATCAGGATCTATAGAGATAGATCAAGGCGGCTCATTGGATTGAGTCAGAGTACTTATCTGGACAAGGTTTTGAAGAAATTCAAAATGGAAGAGTCCAAGAAGGGATTTTACCGATGTCCCATGGCATAAAACTTAGCAAGACTCAGTGTCCTTCGACAACTGATGAGCGAAGTCGGATGAGTGTGATCCCGTATGCTTCGGCAATCGGATCTATCATGTATGCCATGATTTGTACTAGGCCAGATGTTTCCTATGCTCTAAGTGTTACGAGCAGATACCAGGCTGACCCTGGCGAAGCCCACTGGGCAGCGGTTAAAAATATCCTTAAGTATTTGAGAAATACTAAGGAAATGTTCCTAGTTTATGGAGGTGATGAGGAATTCAGTGTAAAGGGTTACACGGATGCGAGTTATCTCACCGACTCAGATGATTCTCGTTCGCAATCTGGATACGTGTTTGTAATGAACGGAGGAGCTGTGAGCTGGAAGAGTTCCAAGCAAGATACGGTGTCTGCATCTACAACAGAGGCTGAGTATATTGCTGCTTCGGAGGCGGCAAAGGAAGCTGTTTGGATCAGGAACCTCCTGATAGATCTTGGTGTGGTTCAGGGCGCGTCCAATCCTTTGGACGTATATTGTGACAACAATGGTGCTATCGCACAAGCCAAGGAACCTAGACAACACCAGAAGAACAAACATATACTCATGCGGTACCACCTCATTCGCCAGTTTGTCGAACAAGGTGATATCAAGTTATGCAAAGTACACACGGATGCAAATATTGCAGATCCGTTGACAAAGGCGCTACCACAGCCTAAGCATGAGGCGCACACGAGAGGTATGGGCATTAGATGCCTAGGCATATGATGTCAGGATGATTGACTCTAGTGCAAGTGGGAGACTGTTGGGAATATGCCCTAGAGGCAATCATGTATGATGTAATTCCCACTGTATTCATAAAGTTATTAATTTGTCCTTGTTTTGAACATCTGATATATGTCATTGAATATGTGATTCGATTGTGGAACTATATATTCATGTTGTTCATACTAGATTGTCCTTGGTCATTTAGGTTGTGCTGGACACACACCCTAGACTAATGTGAGTGTTGGCTGATGACACGGTTCCACTTGTCATGGGCATGGTGATGCCATTCCAACGTTCACGGACTTGGCTAAAGAGTTTAGCAAGTCGGACTGACCCACATTGAGATGCAACGATCAAGTCGTCATTTGCATGTCTCAATCAATGTAATCCTTAGACCTGAGGTTGTCGCACAATCCGAGTTGTGGATCACCGACTTAGGTTCTGTCAAACGTTGTTCTGTGACAAGGCAAATATAAAGGCAGAGTTCGGGTCGAATGAGAAGCAAGCTGCGTGATGTGGATAATCAAGATGGGATTTTGCCCTCCGAATGGAGAGATATTCTCTCGGCCCTCTCGAGTGATATGATTCAGGAAGCATGGCCATGCGCGACTCAGTTAAGTTTTAACTGTGTCTATTGACTAAAGAGTTAGTCAGATGAATCACATATCACGGATCGAGAAGAGGGTTGAACTATCTAAGGTATGACGATAAATCGCCTATAGTTCGACAAGGTATATCGTGAGGCAAAAGGGACTAAGATGAATATCACATTGAAAGGTATGTCGTCATGACTCAATGGTACTTGGGAGTCGGCACGTTCTGCTAGGAGCCGCTACCGATTGATCGATTGGAAGTTGGACTCCAATCGTGTCCAAGTCGCCATGAGCCTGCAGGGTCGCACACTTAAGAGCGGGAGCAAGTATTGGTCGGGTTGGACCCGAACCGGAAATGGACTGGTTTTGTGAGTCGGACTCACAGAGGGAATGGGCCACAAGTGTTGTGAAGCCCATTACCATACGCTATATAAAGAGGGGTGCAGGTTGCCCAGCGGGCACGTTAGTCCACTCTCCCATGCGTTGGGAACCCTAGCCCCACTCAGTCCAGCCGCCGCACCGGACCTAGCAGTCCGCCGTTGGAGCTCCTCCTCGTACGTGTGGATACTGGCAGAGGTGCTGTACGTTCAGCACTTCGACGTTCGAGGGATTGGATCGGCCGGACCGGATCGGATCGTGGGACTGCACTGCTCCGACGCGCTGCATCGATAATCCGCACCTGCGCGTCTAGTGGTAATACCCGTGGCCTTCTACCTCGGCTAGATCTTGGAAGCATCGCGTAGGAAAAGTTTTTGTTTATCTCTACGCGCTCCAACAACTACATAGTTCTACAAATTTCCGCATTGGTGGCTCTGTATATCGAGGAACATAAGAATATTATACGGTCCAAAAACCCGGAGCAGTCTGATGCCTTGATTAATCTTGAACACATGGTGACTTTCAGCGCTGGTTGCAGACATAACTCATGAATAACACCATTTTTGGAGATCAGCTGTACTTTTTGTCCAGATCACCATCTTCAACTATACTGACTTTCAAGGGTACGGAATATATGGGAATACATTATACATGATCCCCCAAGATAAAAAGAGCACTAACCAAAACAGTTTTGTCCGTTTCGATGCAACATGATACAATAGGAAAAAGGAGACATATTATGGTTACATAGAGGAGATATGGGAACTTGACTAGGGCTATAATTTTAAGGTCCCTCTGTTTTGGTGCCAATGGGTCAAGATGACAGGAGGCGGGGTAAAGATATACCAGCGTTACAGAATGACAACAGTGGATCTCAACAATCTTGGGTACAGAGATGAACCATTCGTCCTAAGCAAAGATGTGGCTCAGGTTTTCTATATGAAGGACATGTCTACCCAACTGAAGAAAAGATAAGATAAGAAAACGAATACATCATGCGGTGAGCCGAAGCGCCACATAGTTCTTCCAGGGCAAAAGAAACATCGTGGGAGTGGAGGACAAGAACCGAGATATGAGAAGATTATAATAACTTTGATGAAATTCCGCCCTTCAGAGTGAAAACTGACCCAAGAATCCCGTTAAATAATGAAGATGCTCCATGGTTACAGCGGAAAAGAAAACAATGGCGGACTAGTTGGGGATAACGTATTAAACCTTCATGGTTCACTTATTGTATTAAGCCTTCATGGTTCATGTAAATATTATGAGTCTATTGTGTATAATAATATAATAAACCTTCATGGTTCATGTAATAATTTATTTTTGAAAACAAAAATGTATTTGGATTATTTATACAATTCCAAATACTTTTCATATTGAAAGTTTTGTCAAATCCAAACCAATTCCAAATGATTATTATTACACATCACCAACAGTGCTCATAACACTATTAGATTATTAGTTAAACGGGCTATGGGTAATGGTGAGGTGCAGGTAGCTAGACCAGCAGTACTGAATGACAAGAGTGGATCTTCGGTTTAGTCATACTCCTGCCTAGACCTATAATACTCGTCCTCATAGTCGTTGCCGTCGTCATCACTATCGTCGGACGACGCTCGGGGCTGGAACCTCGAAGGGTTAGGACGCCTGGACTGGAAGTGAGGGTAGCGCAGGCGGGGGTTATCACCGCCGCTGATGTAGTCCATGACGCTCTGAAGAGTCCGTCCGCCCCACCACAGCTGATGACCGACCTCATTGAACTTCGAAGGAGGCGGGCCGTTCTCCTCATACCTGGCGAGCTCCCTCTCACGCCAATTAATGAAGAAGGCTTCCCAAGTAGGCGGTAGTCGGGATCTCAACGGGGATCCCTCCGCTGCTCTGGCGTGAGCTCGTGGTAGTAGTCGTTCGTGATGGCCGCCCGGCGCGCCACACCTTGAGGGACATGAGGGACAACCTCCAGCCGGCAGGGACGCTGTAGCCAGGCGGGCAGGGGTAGTTCGAGGCGGAAAGCGCCTCCTCCTCTGGGTAGGTTAGAGTGAGTACAGTAGAAGCTATGAGAGAATGATGCGGTTGCAGATATGCTATGCCAATGGCGGCCAAGACTACATTTATATAATGAGAAATGGTGGGAAGTTTAGTGAGTAAACCAACTATCAATAAAAAAGAATACATGCAAGCGAGTAAACCAACTATCAATAAAAAAACCAATACTAAGGAACTTGAAACAGGGATAAAGGGCGTGCAAATCAATGCAAGAGATGTGCTTGCATCTTCATTACCACATTGCAGTTCATACTTTCGACAGTTCATCTAGTCATTTACACAGTGATGGATGGTGCCTCATCAGCATGCATGCCATGTCCATGTTCCGCGACATGAAAAGTTGTCCAATATCAAGTTCAGCAAAATACAGCTTCTAATTCACCACAAGTTCCACAACTAGTTAGTTAATACCCCAAATTCCTAACTCCCACTCTGAATCCTCCACTGCTCACGTAGTCAAAGTACGGAGAGACATATTTATGTCGGCAATTGTAGCTGTAACATCTACATTCTTCTTGAACTTCATTAGGTATCACACGGAACTTGAAAGTACAGCTGTTTTTTTTTTAGATAAAAGGCTAAAAGCCCAGCTTTGAGTTAACAAAGCTCGACGGTTCACAACATTCATTACAATTGCTGGTCATACAGCTTCGCCAAGGAAATAAAGCACAAAGGGGTCCAAAAGGACTCAAACGCAATACACGGGCTGAGGCATACAACTTCGCCTAAAAGCAACACAGAGAAGGGCTAAGAAACTAAGGCAGGGAGCTGGTGGGTCCTGCAGGAAGGCGGCAGGATCGGTGGGCAGACTTGAGCTCGCCTACAAGTCTGTGCGTCGCCACCTGGTCTTCAGGCGCCATCGCCGGAGTCCAGAGCTGAAGAAAAATCACAGATTTATAAATGATGTCAGCCGGGTGTTTGATGATCAATCCCTCAATAGCATGCTTATTCCTAACGTGCCAAAGCGCCCAAGCAAAGGCGAGGAAAAGCGTCCAAGCTAGCCTACGGTCACCCCCGTCGAGAGGGGCTAAGGTTGAGTGGAACTGCGCGAAACTAGTCGGGGCCCAGGGTCTACCCAGCACTAGCCGAATAACACTCCATGCGAACTTGGCGAGAGAGCAGGCAAAAAACATATGATCCGCGTTTTCCGGAGCGGCGCACAAGTGGCAGGTTCCATCCGAGGGACCAAAGCGGGATGCGATCTGCAAACCGGATGGCAATCTATCGATGATCAGCTGCCAGGCGAAGATTTTAATTTTGAGCGGAAGGCGCAGATGCCAGAGGTCTTCCGCGAAAGCTTCTGTGACCCCCTGGGACAGCGCGGCATAGGTCGATTTGACCGAGAACGTCCCTGACGGTTCAAGGGCCCAAGAGATAGCGTCTAACCCCTCCGAAAGGTGGGAGGAGGAGATGATGTGGTTAAGGCCCTCCCATTGGGCCAACCCCACCGGGTCCAAGGACCTACGAAAACGGCACCCCGCCTGCAGAATCTGCGCCACCAAAGCCGTCTGGTCGTCGCAGATGCTGAAGAGCAGCGGAAACCTGGTGCACAGGGGGCCCTCCCCTTGCCACCATTCCGTCCAGAATCTGGTGCGGAGACCGTTAGCAACCTTGTGCTTGGCGCCTAACTTAAATAAGTGTTTGATCTTGTGCAATTCTTCCAAAATTGCGATCCCCCCTTGGGGAGCTAGCAAAAATATCTCCAGAAGGGGTGTACTTATTGCGGATGATCGTCGCCCAAAGGGAATCATCCATCTGGTAGATCTTCCAGATCCATTTGAGGAGGAGCGCCTCGTTCATCTTACGGGAGTTGGTCAGCCCTAGACCTCCTAATTCCTTAGGCCGGCAAACCGCCGGCCAGTTGACCATATGGTACTTTCTATCGGGGCCAGCTCCTTCCCAAAAGAATCTGGCCCGGATCGCATCAAGTTGTTTGTGAGTGTCCAGGTGGAGCAGAAAGAGGCCCATGACGTACATGGGGAGGTTGTCAAGGCACGCGTTGGATAGAATAAGACGTCCCCCCGAGGACAGAAACCTACCCATCCAGGGTTCGATCTTGCGGGCTAGCTTCTAGATAAGGAAAGCCCATTGTTCCCTACTCAGTTTCGCGTCCGAAATAGGGAGGCCCAGATACAACATGGGGAAACTTCCCAGTTTGCAATTAAGTTGCCTGGCCACCCTGACTTGGGCCTCCGAGGGTTGGTTGAGCACTATGACTTCACTCTTATGATAGTTAATTTTGAGGCCGGACATGCTCTCGAAGCACATCAGGAGGAATTTCATATTAGCTACTTCCAGGTCCCCGCCCTGGAAGAGTATGATCGTGTCGTCAGCGTATTGTAGATGCGTGATGCCCCCCGGAACTAGATGCTGGACCACTCCCCGAATATGTCCCGCAGCGTTAGCTCTCGAAAGAATAGCCGAGAGCCCTTCAGCCACATAGTTGAAGAGGAGGGGGGATAGGGGATCTCCCTGTCGGACCCCTCTTTTGTACCTAAAGAAAGGACCCATCTCCCCATTGATAGAGATGGCCGTCTGACCTCCCGATACCAGCTGGGAAATTCTGTGAATATATCCTGCGTCGAACCCTTTGCGATGGAGGACCTCTAAGAGGAAGTCCCAATTCACTCTGTCATACGCTTTTTCAAAGTCCAGCTTGAGCAGGATGCCCTCCTGCCTCTTAGCCTTCATCTCATGCACCACCTCGTGAAGGGCGAGTGCCCCATCCAGAATGAAGCGTCCCTTGATGAACGCCGTCTGGGTTGGGCTGATGGTCTTGTGAGCCACCGGGTCCAGACGGGAAGCGAAGGCTTTAGAAATGATTTTGAAAATCACGTTGATCAATGCGATAGGCCTGAATTGCGAGATCGAATCCGCCCCCGGGACTTTAGGAATGAGCGTGAGGACCCCAAAGTTGAGACGAGCGATGTCGACACGTCCTAGCATGAAGTCATTGAGAATGTGTAAAACCCCATTTTTCATTAGTCTCCAACACTTCTTGAAGAATGGGACCGGGAACCCATCCGGTCCAGGAGCAGTGTCGGACTTCATCTCCTTTACGATCTCCTCCAATTCCTCCTCCGAGAAGGTGCGGCAAAGTCTCTCATTGTCCCTTTGAGAGACCTGTTGAGCCTCTGACCAGATGCCCGCGACCAGGCCACATGTCCGGACAGACGTAGAACCAAGCAGGTCCCTATAGAAGGCGTAGATGTGTTCTTGCAATGCCTCCTTCCCTGAGATGACCCCGGAAGCCGACATCAGGGAGGATATTTGGCACTTTCTGCGTTGGCCGTTGGCGGCAACATGGAAGTAGGCAGTGTTAGCATCCCCCTGCAGTGCCCACTGAACCCTACCTCGCTGCCGCCCGTACTCTTCTTCAAGTTTAAAGATATTGAGAAGTTGTTCTTCTAAGTGATAACGGTATGCCCACTCGTCATCCTCCAAACCAGTGGTATCCGCCTTAATGTCTAAGTTCTTAATCGCCTCTAGCAGGGAAGATTTCTTGAGGCGCGCCTCCTTACCAAGGTTCCGGGACCATCCCCTAAGAAGCTGGCGGAGTTTGCCGCTCATAAACTGCCACCAATGATGTCGCGGCCACGAACCTCCTGCGCGAGCCTATCCCATGTTCCCAAAAGTACAGTTGTGACCCAGAGGGAATGGTTGATCGGATCTTGGACCATCTCCTCTTTTCTGGTTATAGCCGGGGTATTCTTGTTTCTGGAAACTAACTTTGTCAATCATAGTCAGAGAAGATTTCGAGGCAAGTTGCTCTATATCCCACGCGTCGTAAGGATATCCTGTCTTGTTGCTAATGTGGATTTCACCATAACGCTGAAGCAGCTCTCGTGCATTTTCAAAGAAACGCTTCACCAGCTCCCTATGCAAGCTAAGATCAGAACAAAAGGTTAAGAAGGCGATAACAAAAGCTTATTAAAGCATTAACTTTTCAGAAGTTTTTTGCGTCAACTCTGTAGAACCACCTTGAATTGTGGTCATGAGAAACAAAAGAGAACGCGTCAACACGAAAAAAACATGTACATAGGCCATGCTATAATTGACACATGCACCTACAAAAAAGTTGTGCTAAAATGTCCATTTTAGTATTTGTGGTACAATCGCTTATCTCTTCTCTTCTGTCTTGCATAAACACAAACATTCATAAATGTGCAGTGTGCATGAATTTTTATACATTCACATGCATATCATACATACCAGATTGTTTTTCGATTTTTCCAAAATTTAGGTGGCCTCAACCAATATGGACTGAGTGCAATGTTGCGAACTGAGAGTATTGTTGTTGTGGTTCATACTAATCATATGTGTAGACAAAATTTGGTATAGAACATGAACTTATAATGACCTTGTGACTGCGAAGAACACATAGCTATGATCTGTATAACTTGTCAATTATTCTTGCAGTAGACATACAGAAGTGCATATCAAGTAACAACATTGACGACATGGGAGAGCACATATTCAAGTTTAGCAGCAAGGGGCAGTAGCTAGGGGATAATATCAAAATTGAAAAAGAAAACTTCCTATGGATTTTATTCAAGGACAGTTGCACCGTTGAATTCTAAAGAAGATACACCACTAGAATTATTGAGCCGATTATAAACAAATATACTAACTAAGAAAGATCATGATGCGATCATAAATCAGAGCAACTTACAAACTAGAAACAATCGATTATTAACTTCAATAAATAAAGTTATCCATAGAAACGGATTGACCAAATAATAACCGTGAAAAATAAATATGAACATAGAAAGGGATTGAGATGCACATACTTGATCATAAGCAGATCATCCTCTTTTCCTAGGAATCCAGCATGAGGAAAATTAAAGACAATACGATGGAACAGTCTCCTCTCCAGATAAGAGTGACGCTCCATGCTTTTAAGATTAATACCATGCAAAACTTTCGCCCCCATTCTCTTCAGCTGTATTACGTTTGATTCTGCTCTGCTATACTTGACAATCAGAACCTCTGTATCCAACATGAAACATGGAGAAAGTAGATAAGTACAACGAAAGATTATCACCAAATCATAGTAAAAATAGGGGTGTAAGTGGTCAAACCAACTTAGCCCACTTATGTCCAATTAAATATAGCTAGTTCAGTTTTTGACATCAATTCATCTAATTTATCTATTCTATAATTAAGTGGACAAAGTGGGCTAAGTGGACATGCCCACTTACACCCCTAAGTAAAAACATTAACCCTGTGAGCTTATAAGGTAAGCAGCGACAGCTGATGCATAGGGGGACCTCAAGGCAGAATTAGGAAGGAAGCAGATAAGAAACAGGGAAACTTTCGAAAGACGAATCATGATATTGTAGGGTAGCCTGATCGTACTTTTGCTGAATGATACGGTTCTTGTTAATTTCCTCTTGGTGTTTCGAAGAACATGTTGTTGGGGGATAAATCAATTAGTCTAGTGGACTGCTAAAAATCGCAATGCATATATTGATATACTAGTAGAAATGCCCGTGCGTTGCAACGGGTTAAATTAAAGAAGTATATTTCCCCATTTGAAAATATCACCGCTTCTCTTCTATATCTAAAATTATTATTACAATCAGCTTAGCTTTCATCTAAAATTTGCTTTCATACCATTGAAAGTTTGAAACATCAAACTGATTTGGTCACCAATTTTCGGAATAGCCATGAGATCATGTTAGCATATACTATTGGCAACTTCATGCTAAACAATCAGTCATCGTGCCATTGTTCTTGAGAAACAAATAATTTTATGAACTAATAAATAATCAACCGGGTCATGAAATATTTGTATATGTGTAAATATCACCAATTTGGACACATGCGAATGGATTAGTTAAGGTCTTATCAAGAACAACATTTTCTTATTTCCCATTTCAACAAAACAGAAACAGTATTGAACATGTTATGTTCACCTAGGACAACGTTCTCAAAATAGAGTAAAGTTCCAACGTAAATCAAATGAATGGGTCCAAAGTAAGCAAGAAACTTTACTTGTTTCCATCTGAATGAAATACAAGTTTGGTTAATTTTTTTGTAATTTTTCAGCATATACAACTGGATGGAATTAGTTTTAGAATTCAAGAATGCTACAATAGCATGTAGTATGTGTAGCAGTATCAGTATTTTTAAAAGTCATCTAATATGCACAATCAGAACAACATTTTGAAGTCGGTATAGAGGACATTGGTTGTCTTCAAAAAACTTAGGAGAAAATGGAATGCCGAATACTTGGAGCACCGAAGAAATTGCAGGAAATCCACGCAAGATATTTGATGTTAACGCATTAATATGGTCCGCCTCCCATGTCCACATCAATCGTTTCACTTCCTAAAATTCCATGGAAAATAAGACTGCCTACAATTGCTAGCTGCTCAACCTGATTTAGAAAATAGGAACAAATTTCATCAGCCTCGAATTTGAATTTTAATACTAAAGGTGTCATAGGTTGCCAGTTCATACCAATCAAATTAAAGTAATTCTAAAGTAGCTGTGACCTGCCAAGCAGATTGTTACAAATCATTTCACCATGTAAGCCAAAATTTATCTTTGTTTTATGAAGAAGTCACTATTAGAAGTTTAGAACTACATGAGCTGAACATGTATTGATTCATGTTTATAGAGTACAATATGTATGCTGAAGTGCACCGTATTAGAATGAATGGAGCTACACTTCTATTCATCAGTGTTGTCAGAGTACAATATATTCAGGGCACGGTCTAAAGAGTGTGAAATGGTGGCCTGACCTAAGACTAAATCAATATGGTACTCAAAACAGAATACAATGTATGAATAAATACTATACTTTAACAGACACCAGCCCAATATCCTTTATCTTCTCTTCATGCACACTAATAGAGACCAGGGACTGATTACTGTAAATAAAAGATACAGGGGCTGATCCTCTTCTTAATTACTGTACCCAACAATAGAATGACGGGTATGCTCTAAGGCAGGGTTTCATAAGCCTCGGTATAATGGGAGGTTGGCGTTGCAGTCTAGTTCCACCAGTAGTTTATCCAAGAGAAGTTGGCGGGAGCTGAGAGCTGGTTCAACGTCGCCAACCTTAGCATGGCATGCCTTACTCCGGCCGTAGAAGACGTCGAACATTCAGGAATTTCTTTACCTCTTAAAAAAAATCGTTTCTGTCTCTTTTAATGTAAGAGAAGCCACACACCAACTCCATGACGGCCGAACCGGCCATAGAGCATATTAGCAGTAGGCTCTGCCGGCAGGACCTGCACCGGTGTAGGCGAGGTCAAAGGCCAATGCTGCCCCAGATATGAGCGCGGAAGCGGAGGTAGTAGCAAAGGTGTCCCCGCTCCAGATCTGGACGGTCTGGACCCACGTGAGCTTGGAGGCGGTGCTGACCATGCTGGTGACGGGCGGAGGAGGTGTAAAATACGGCATCGCCGTACTTAGTCGAGGTTGCGCCAATAACGCATCGGAGCCGCGTTGCTGACTCGTGCACGCAGGCGGCCACCAAATTGATCCAACGACGGCGGCCACACAACCGATTCCTAGTTTACTTTGAAGGGAACCAGAGACGGGGCCTGGGGCTCGAGGCAAAGGATGTTCAATTCAACGTAAAGGAGCAGGGCGGGGGCTCTAGTGGACTGCCTGACAGAGATCGAGGGGTGGCGGCGACGGCTCTTGTTTTGCGATAGGAGGGGACAGTTCGGGGGAGGACGAAGGAGAAAAAAAACAAAACGATATCCGATGGCAGTTCTACAATATTATGTGATTTGGTGGAAGGTCAAATCAGTAAATTTGTGTTGGACGAAAAATTTGCCTGTAACCTTAATGCCTCTTTATCTACTATACTACTACTACTAGTTAAGTGCCCGTGCGTTGCTACGGACCTAAAAATATACTAATCGTCACGAATGCCTCCTTTTTCTACCTGAGCATTGCGAGAGGAGAATGCATTGTCTTCCTTTTCTACCCCACTCTACAACTCATGCACGAAATAAAACATCTAAATAATTGAACATTCAGCCCTTTCACCCATTTCAAGTTTAAGTAATATGCCCCATTGCATTACATTAAAATTCAAGCTGCTACTCGCTTCCTATCTATAAATAAGGCACGCACACTCCTTTCAATATTAGTCTTTCACAAGAATCAGTAAGAGTATGCAAATTATTTTTTACATAAATGAAACTATTGAAAGGTATTTTTCAATACCAATCAGAAAATAACAAATTTGTACTCTGTAAAATATAATCCAGATATTGGTGCCCAAAATTACCATAAAAATGATTCTTAAAAAAACCATACACATTGTTCATCAAGATGACAACTTCTATACATCCGAGGATTTTATATATAATTCTTATCCGATGTTGACAAACATGCCATAGAGCAGTAGCTAGTTCGCCGGACAACTTACAACCACCATGACAACAACCATCATACACACCTAGTTAAACCTAGTAGAATCTGGTGAGCTAATTCTAAAAAATAAAACAAAATCAGATGAGCTTTAGTTACGTATCAAAAAAAATATTTTATCAAGGAAACCATTGGTGCGCACTTACAATAACAAAGGTATTTGCAAAAATATAGAACTCAAAAGTTTGCTTCCTACAGCATAGACCATCATCTAAAATAACAGGAAAGAAATCCATTAGTACTACAAAGTTAAGCAGTACATACATCTCGGTAAGTTATGCGTCATTTATGTGGTATAGCAAGTTCAGTAAAGGAGATCTGAGATCTACTAAGGTCTTAACTAAAGGTTATATAGTTACAAGAAAAAACTTTTGCATGTTCTATGCATAAGTTTGGATACCTCTGAATTTTTTAGGCAATAGAATTTTAGATTTTTCATCACCAAAAACCAAAGTGAATTGATACATTAGCAAACCAATAAACCGAGCTATGTCATGTTAGGTAATATATCAAACCTATATGATGTTTCAAACAACAATATTTCAGAATTTTCATCACCCAAACCCAAATGAATCGATACATTAGCAAACCAAGGAACCGAGTTGTGTCATGGTAGGTGGTATCTAAAACCTATATAATGTTTCAAATAGCAGGATTTGAGAATTGTCATCGCCAAAAACCAAAATGAATCGATACATTAGCAAACCAAGGAAATGAGCTGTGTCATGATATGTAATATGCGCGTGCTAATTTGCCACAGAAGTTCGGATATATCACACAATAACTTCAACCAATCTGACACTTGTATATCTACTGAACCTGACTTGGTTTCTTGCTAAGAGCACGTATCTTTGCAGAGGAGCCTTTCATAAAATCATGGGATTGTGCTGGTAATGAAATGGTTCCAACAGATAGAGGGAGAGATAATTCATCAGCAAGGTTCAAAATATCATACATAACTAAGACAACAAACATATTAGCTTGAATATGGAACATACATGCGTATTACCATATATGAAGTATGAAATACTTGACATCTTTTAAGTAAGAGTGCCGCTGCAGCTGATTTATAGACTAATTGTCAATCATGCATACTAAACAACCACTGTTTGGTAATGAGAGCATATACTCTAGGGTCACTATACTTTCTGAATATAAGCTGATAAATATAAATCTAGATAGTTGCTTTACACAAAAACTCAGTTTACCGGATTGTATGCTGATTGTGGTAGGAGTAAATGGAAAATGCATCAATTGCTAGTAACCATGCTTCTTGGTGGAGATAGAGACATTGGTTATGAGGGGGTTGCAACTACCTGAAACCAAATAACATGTGAAGCTGAAAGCACAGCCAGGATATAACCCATGTTAGAAAAAAAACAGAAAATTATTGAACGGGCATTTATGTTTTGCATGAGGTGCATATTTTAACAATCTAACAAACATGCAGCCCTAAGCTAGATCGCACCATTCCACACGTGTGTACATTATTCTAAGTCAAAGCAGGCAAGCCATCTAGCTAGTTCCTTGCTTAAAATGTACTCCGTACCTGTACAAGTGGATACTTCTAGCCGGGCAATACATTACACAATCAGAATTGTTGCGGGGTTTGCAAGGAGAGCTAACATGGGCTGCATTAGCATCTGTAGATGATGGAAGTAAGCCTTCAATAACACAATGTCTGCAATTATCAATCACAAGATTTAACAAGAAAGAAAGTTGACTACTCATAACTGGACGTTCAATATAAATAGAGAAGATCAAGTTAAAGAGTTGAAAGCTGCATGTAGCAACATGAATGTAAATTTTTAATGGAAATAAACATCCTACAAGTAGATCGTATATGAATTTATCACATCTTGATTAGTAAATTTCTGTTAATTGAACAACCAGTCACAGAGATAATCACCACTCAGTCGTAGTTAATTCATACCATGTGAACGCATTGTGTGTGGCAACAGAGCCATGTGCGTGTCTTAATTTTGAGGCGGCGGCCTTGCAAGGAACACGTCAGGAACATCTTCGAGGACTAACAGAAAGCGCTCGGATGGAGAGCAGCAGGAATATAGCCATCCAGAGCTTGAGCAGCCTGGGCACTCCTCACCTCCACGGCAGGAACGGTTGTCTTTCCGGCCATTGCCAAGAATTAGTACCCTGTGGACATTGCCCTGTCCGTACCCAAAACATCAAACCGAAATCAGTACGCACCCACAGACACATTAAAAGGGCGATTGGGGGTTGAAGTGGCTCCAGAGCTCGTCGTCAAACCCCGGGGACGTTGGCATCATGCGGCGGCCTCGCACCTCGCGTACAACTCCAGCATGTCGAGCGACAGATCGACGCGGCCGGCAGTATCGGCGACCCGACACGTCCATGACCCCGTCGTTCCGGTGGATCGGCGCGGCGTTCCAGCTCTCCGAGGACAGCGTGCCGCGGCGTTAGGGTCTCAACCGCCCTTGTCGTCATCCACCTCTTCAAGACC
Source organism: Alopecurus myosuroides (assembly GCA_028641055.1). NCBI lineage: Eukaryota > Viridiplantae > Streptophyta > Magnoliopsida > Poales > Poaceae > Alopecurus > Alopecurus myosuroides. The sequence continues at coordinate 259,609,893 of CM054063.1, read as the reverse complement.
GTGTGTTGTAGTCTTGGACGCTGACGAAAGGTAGGATGAGATGGGAGCCTAGGTGAGGAAGAACCATTCTGCTTCCATGGCGGCGCCGACGTTGAAGTAGCTCAAGATGCGATCTGTGGACTGGATCGATAGGAGAAAAGACGAGGGTTTGTGGCGGCTGTTACCCACGAAGGGTAAATAAACCGGATGAAAAGAATAGCTGGGCCAATGGTACATGGGTTGAGAAGCGGTAACAATCGGGAGGCAGAATCGAGCGAGCGAAGACGGACGATGGGAGTCGTACCTACCAACGTACGAACTCCCATTTAATAGTAACTAGTTGAATGTCCGTGCGTTGCTACGGACAGTCGAGTTTATTTTTTTATCGCACATGAAAACACAAACAGTCCACCATCTGTCTCCCCCTTTCTCCCATTTAAGACCCTTTCTTATTCTCCAACAGCCATGGGGCTTCACCCCTTGCTCACCACACATGTAAACATGATTTACCCTAAACAGCTGCCCTTTCAAACTCGACAATTCTACATCTGATCTGTACGTGAACAACAGATACATTTCAAACTCGAAAATTCTATATTTGGTCTGTATGTGAATAACAAATACGGGATCGGAATGCCCCAAATTGTGACTTTTTATAGCCGCCAAATAAGTCTTCTTGTTTAACATATTAGCACAAATGATTAAATATCATGATGGCGCTAGCACATATATTTTTGTGAGGATATTAGGAACATCAATATCTGTAAATATACAAAGTAAGACATACAACAATTATCGCTGGCCAAGATGATAAATATAATCTACTTGATAAAATCTCCATGTTAAATTTGTACCAAGTAACTGATACAAAATACCTGAACTAAAATACTTAGGCAGTTTCTCAATCAAGTCTCAATGCATTCAAATAGTGGGAGTGCGAGGCGGTTGTACCAGGTGGTACATATTAAGTCTTCAGAAATTATTAAATGTGAAGAAAATCGTATATACAAAGCACCATCATTGTTTGATACCCGTACAAGCATTAATGAAACGAATATGCACCGTATAAAACTAATTGGTATAGAACCTACAATACATTTCTTAAGTCAACACTACATGCTCTAAAAACAACCCCAAGCAGTTCTGTGACATGCTTCATTCTGCGACATGTACCGCTGTAGGCGTCATCACCACCTCAACTTTGCATCAGCTCCAAGTACATTAGAAACATCTACAACCATGAATTGACCAGAAATATCATTTCACTAAAAAAATTGAAGACAATATGAGATCTGGTAATAGACTAAAATATATGTACATCAAGTATCAAAGGCCAATTTTTAATAAGTATTAGCAATGGTTATTTTAGTGAAATCTTCACACGAAGAAAGTCCAGATTCGACCTTGATCAATCCAAATACTAAAGTTTCTTGTAATGACCTCTACATCCTAAGTATTGAGGAGTGATGCACCCATCTTTCTTTACTTAAACAGAAGGAATGAATAAAAAGCCAATATAATCACATACTAAATCAAACCAAGTTACTGAAGCATATTTCAATTTGTTCAAGTAAAACTGCTAGGTGCAAAAAGTCTCAAAAAACAAGAACTACAAAAAGAGAATAACAATTACATATTTTTCTTGTGATATTTTGCTGATTAAAAACATTTGGATACACGAATAGAAATTGTACTCCATTAAAAAGGGGAAAGGATCACATGCAACTGGATATGCTTATTATTAGCATTAAGTCATTTTCTTTTTTTTACCTCATTACAATAGCAGCTTCTAGGAACATGAACAAGCTTATTCTCACCGGAAGTTACAGACAATATCAAATAGCGTGAAGGTAATGATTCACCTTATATGAGATAGTGAACCATTTTTTCTCGATTGTTGGCTCAGGTCATTTCCTGTGTAAAGTAATAGGTATAAAGGAAAAACTGAGTTGGTGGTCTTCAACTCCGCAAACTTCTGAAAGTGGGCACAACAATGATAGAACAACAAAAGGTGTGTAGATGCAGATCATTATCACCTTTGGAAATATAGCTTGTCAACTCAGCTGCTGAAGTTTGCTTCCCAAATTGGTGTCCTGAGTGCTGAAGATTACCCATCTGCAAGGGGATGAAATGTCAGTCATTGTTTGATTTTTCATGTATCTATGTTCAAAATTGTAGTTGCATGGTGCATTAGTGATGGCACAAATCTGTTAGATTCGAGAGTACCTGACTGGTTGCCGCAACTGATGACTGCACATTTGGCATAAGTTGAGCTAAAGTATCCATAGTGTCAAGCTTAGGTGAAGATGATGCTTGATGCCCTGCTATTCTGATTCGTAGGAAAATTTGATAGAGACTAAACTGCTTCCTCACGCCGAGATCCGCAATACTCAGCATCATGATAGTTGTTGCCATCAGAAGAAACCGTTCCATAATTTCTTTCTATCGTAAACATAGTTTCCATTTCACCGTAATAAGGTTGTGACTCTCGTCCAGTTAGCAATGGTCTCTGGACAGCAGCAGTGGACATTTGCGGAATGTGCAGTACGACGCCATAAAGGCGCTCCAGACCATCAACTTGCAACACATTTGTAAGGAAATCTGATGGCGCGATTAAAAATAAAGTATTCCCTAAATCAACCTTCACAACCCCTACACGACTCTTTTTTAGCCTAAGTGGCACAAAAATTCAGTATAAGAAATGAAGTCATTTTCTCTATTTGGAAAGAAGACCATATCAATACCCGAAGCATCTCCATAATGCTTTATAAGCACATGGAATCCTGTTCTACCAGAGCAATTAACGACATCCGGTCTGCAAAAAGAAACAGAACATGTCCAAGGTCAATCAAGTATAGATTAAACTTTAGAAAACAAGATTCAAGTGATATACATACAAAGGTATCGCGATGTCCTTCTTTATAGGCAAGCAGAAGATCAGGATAGACGGGAGATCCACCTTTGGAAATACTGCCATGCCAGGAATGCCCAAAGGACGAAGTTTGATGCACTACGCCCTGGATTCGAATAATAGAGCTTAAGCTCTCCTCGGCAAGCATAGCACCATTCTGGTGACAGAACCGGCCCGAATGAACACCCTCGCTGCCTGCCCTTACATAGTAAGGGTCTGCACCAGCATCCAGCCTCGTCCTTTTGGCTTTTCTCGGATCAAATGCATTATGAGAAGAACGTCGAGTCAAGAAAGATGAGCAAAGTTCAGGTGCCAGAAGGATACCACCACTGGTACAACACCATAGTCCGAGTATCTTGATCTTCCACGACCAGGACAAAGATAATCAGGAGCAGCATACCTGTCATTGTACATATCTGATCTAGGAAATCCAGCAGGTGATGCTTGATTGTAAAGTTTACTGGGTGCTAGCTCACTGTTGGAGAAAACAACGTGAATCCTACTATCGTTGAAAAGACGGCCATCTAGGAGATTCTTGTTATATGGATTAAAGGTTGTACTCTCTCAAATCTCAATATGTCCTGCACGGCTTAATCTTTGTGCTATCAATACAACAGAAAAATAAATACATGTACATGGAGTCATTCACGGAGACTGATTGTGATATATACATAAGTAAACAAAAAAGAATCGTCAACGTAACCTGACTATGCACATCCCTTAGCAAATTGTGAATGGAAACATAGAAAAAACATGAAAAAGATCCAACATATTCCAAATTTGGTGAAACACATACCACCGAATAGAAAAGCATTCACGGAAGGAACCATGTTCCAATTTGAAGGTCAGTTGCCAATATCCCAAGTTCATAGCGTCCTGCATATTTTAGTAGAGATGAAAACTGTGTTAGAGTGTTCATAACGTTCTGTATCTCTGCAAAATTTCGGAAGCATGATGTAGTTAGAAATACTATGTTGCAGTTTTTGATATTTTCCCAGAGAGAGGGCGGTTAGGGAGACAGTGTCGTGGTGGATCCGCTTCAGATTCGAGCCAGCCGACATTGCAGTCCATCCTTCTGGATCAAGATGGAGAAAGAAGGTGCACATAGTGTGGCGGATAGGACGGGTCAAGTTGCCTCGTGCAGGCTTCCGATGCTGATCAGATCATCCTCGGTTGCGTCTCCACATCGACGACTGGATTGGAGTTCTCCTGCCGCGACGCCGACAGGCCTGCTGCTGCAGCCGTAGAGGCCGACATCGTTCATCCCTGACCTGGCCCCAGGGGTCAGACCGGCGGACGGTGGCGTGAGCACCGGACGAGCAGCAGTGGGGCCGGCGTTGGGGCGGCGTCGACGATGGTGTTCATGGACGGCGTCGGGGAAAGATGTGTGTGGGCATGTGGTTGGCCATCTGGGAGTAGTTGCTGAGGTCGCTAGAAAGAATGGCGGCGTCGGGGTCAGTTCCAGAGAGAGGGAGATCGAGTGTGGCGGCTGCGAGAGGACCGGAAAGAGGATGGAAGGGGACGGGGATGATTTTCCTAATGGGCCAGACGCATGTTTATGGGCTGAGCACGCGGCGACATACGATGGGGCGAGCGATGGTCTGAGCGGACGATGGGTTGACGTACCAACGTACGTCCAACTCCCATTTAATAGTAAAGATAAAGATTAAAAGAGCAAACATGTTCATCGCTACAGCCACACCACCTCTCGTACATAGAACAACAGGAAACAATGATAGCCTCACGATCAAGCCCACTACTTCAGATCTAACCATTAAATATAGCAACTTCTGCACGGTCTTGAAATATTTATTTCCCTAGATATAGTTTGTCGCATGGTCTTGAAATATTTGATTGCATGATGAATCGGTCCTTTCGGTCAGTTCGGTTAACATGGACTCAAAACCGAACTAACCGATATAATTTCGGTTTTCTAAAGTTGGGAACCGATATATGGACCGAAAACCGAATTAACCTTATAATTCGGTTTGCTCGGTTCAGTCCCGGTTCGGGTTCGGTTTCTCGGTTTTTTATGCCCACCCCTAGCTGCACCTGTGTACGCCTAGCAAATCACAAGGGCGGACGAAAACTCTGCTATCCCCCGCAAGCGTACACACCCTACATAAAAAAAGAAGGCCACAATCAATTCGATGACACCATCAACGGGATTGCAGGAGCGTACGGCGTACGCACACTACATGGGAAACAAAATAGGAAGGCGCATTACACCCTATGGCAGAATCAACGGAATAGCATGCTAAACGACCAAAGAAAATAGGCACAATCCAACTAGAAACCACACAATCCGCTATACATGAAAAAATATGCTAGATTAGCGGGAATAAAATTAATTTCCCCCCTCGCCGTTCATCGTTCATCTGGCGTACCCTACAGGAGACATCACCACACACAATATCCCGCGTCGTCGTCGTGCTATGCATCCAACTAGACGTCCATGCTGACGAACTCCTCTTCAACCCAACCGAGGTGCAGGTGATTATTTCATCGCGATATATGTCCAATTCCATTCGAACTAATTTGGATGTCTTCCTTCATTGTCGCCGCTACTGCGCGTCCGACAAACTTCTCGGCAAGAAAGGTGCCTGCTCATTTGCCAACATGTGAATATGAACAATGTGATCCGTTGATTTCTCACGTTGCCCTTCTGCATATTTTAGTTAAACCAGTAACATTGACATTCTACAATTGTAAGAGCATGTCTAACATACCCCTTACGTTTTCGCCCCCTAAATCGCGTGTAGAGGGCCCTGCACACGAAATCGAGCAAATTTTTTGCTCAGATGAACTCGTCCATCTAGCAGACCCCCTATAGCCGGACTGTATATTTGAATTAAAACTTCTCGGGAGAAAATATTGTTCGTTCATTTGATCATCACCATTGCTGCTACATTGCTCGAGCTCGAGCTCGTCCATCTACTAGCCTAATCTACTAGCCTAATCGAGGAAGACGACGACGCCGGCGGCCTCCATCGCCTTGAAGGCCTCGACGTCGGCGAGGGCCTGCGCCTCCTCCTCCGCTTCCGCGCGCGCCGCTGCCTCGGCGTCCTTCTTGGACAGCTCGACGGCTGCCAAGAACTCGGCTTCCTCCTCCTCCGCTGTCGCCGCCACCGCTTGCACCGCCGCGGCTCCTCCTCCGCTTCCGCTTGCGCCGCCGCGGCTCCGCTTGCACTGCTGCAGCAGCTCCCAATCGGCGCGCCACTTCTCGAATTGGGGGCCGCGCATCGGCCTCGGCGGCGGGTCGACCGAGTAGTACCGGCCGCCCTCCGCGAAGTCGACCAGCGACGGCGGCATGTTGTCGGGGAAGGCAGCGTACTTCCAGGCGACGCGGCGGCTCCCAGCGAATGAATGTTTGCAGTGGATGAGCCACGCCTCCTCGAGCGTCTCCGGCTTGTGGCGGCGCTTCGATCGGCCGGTGGAGGAGCTCGATCCGTGGGGAGAGCTCATCGCCGGGAGGAGGAGGCTTAGGGGCGGAGGAAGGAGAAATGCGGCGGCGGGGGAGGCGGGATTGCTCGCCGGAGCTAGGGCGGCGCGCGGCGGAGCTAGGGTTGCGGGTGGGGGGTTGGACCCCCACCCCGACCCTCACCCACTACTTGTAGGGGGCGGCGGGGGCTATTTCGCAGGCCCCCTAAATTTTACGTACGGGCCGGGCCGCATACGGGGGCTGCTAGACGGCCATTTTGGCCCGCACCCCGTATGCCGCCGGTATTTTACGGGGTGCCCGCGCTTTAGGGGGCCTGTTAGACATGCTCTAAGAAGTGTATATCATGGAACAGAGGAGCTATATGCTAATCTGATAATCGTTAATAGTGATATCGCTGCCCTCACCTACAAAAATAAGAGTATATTCATGGAACAGAGGAGCATCACGCGGTCAGCTACCTAGAATTTAGCGAGGGTTTCAATTGTCTATCGAGGCTAGTTCAAAGAACTCTATGATGCATAAAATTTAATCAAGCACACATCTGTACATTTATATTCTGATATGCCTTCGCTTTGTAAATTAATTCAGGTGCTGCTTCAGTATTCGAACACTGGTGAAGACTGAGCTCGGAAAGGCTTAAATTAAATTACAACTGATAATAAGCTAAGCATGTACCAAAATCGTCTACAGTAAGAAACACCAACTATCCATGAACTTACTTTCCGTCAATGAGACCGCACAGGTTGAATATTTTTGCTCCCTCCTTTATCAAACAACTTACTGTGAATATTCATCTCACCAGTCCTATTGTTTGCTAAACAACTTACTGGGCTTACATATTAAGATAAGAATATTTGTAAGGATAGCAACTTTGATAACACAGCGACTTCCAAACCTGATGAGTTTGAGGTAAAGTTGCGAACAATGAAACAAGACAAAGTCATTTTTTTCACGCAAGAGGTAGAGCATACCTGAGGAGGCCATTCAGCCACTACAACAATAACAGGTGGTTCACCAGTTGTGCCATCCATGAGTGAAGAAGGCGTTGTTCAATCTCCGCTGATCAAAGATAACATGGGAACACACACACTGCTGGCTGTACCACCAGGTAAAAAAAATCAACGACGCCATATACGGCCCACTTCTATTGTGATATAATGATTTCTTTTCTCTTCCTTTGCTATTCAGACACTAATGAGAATAAAAATCTGAGGGAAAGGGAGTGGTATGCACAAAATAGAGAGGAAATACTAAAGCGACAATGCCAAGCCCGCGAGCAAAACAAGAATAGTACTGCCATCCTCGATGGCAGTAACATTATATTGGATACGCCAGCTAACGGTCAATCAGCTCGCCCAACTGCACAACATAACATGTGCAGATGGTGTTGCACCAAACTCAGATGGTGTAGTCCCGAACTCAGTGCCTTCCTAACAAGTCATGCTCCACGACAAAGAAAATATGGCGGACGACGATGGGTCCGATTGGTTGCACATGAATGATGAGTACCAAAGGCGACGATTTTCAACACGAATGACACTCACACAAATGTCAGGGGTTGAGAACCCTCAACTCGGTACAGTTGCTACCCTACATATTCCAGATTACCATTTATAAAATCAGGGTTAGTTCTTTTGGTTTATTCAAAATATATGGTGTTTATTTGGACCTAATGTGTTCGCTCTTTTGTTCATTCAGGTATAGTCGTATAGAGCCGATTTATGGCTCCAACGAACCTATGCATAGCCAACATAATGACAACAGGCGAGTAAAGGAACCATCCCGAGATGTCAGACAACAAAACGATACAGCGGTTAGTAAAAAGTATTCTAGCAAATAATGTTCTAGAAGGCAACAGCCATACCTAGCAGATTTATCATGCCTACGCCTGATTAGTGCCTAGCATATTGGTGAAGACTGAAACAAGACGATTGCAGAGAGCAGGCTACCTAGCGCAATTGCAAAGAAATTAGACTGGGTCTCCGAGCAGAAGCTACAGACTACATGTAGTAATAACTTATCCTGTTAAAAAAAACATTGGACTAACAGATGTGAGGACTTCCTTGTACAAAAAAAAAAAAAAAAAAAAAAAAAACAGATGTGAGGACTTCAAAACTTGAGGCAGGTACTGAAATGCAGCATTTGGTATCTGTTAGGCCCATGACAGTGTTCTTCTACAAATCAATACAGAACAGGGATGTATGGTCTTCATCTAGAAAAATGGAACGAAACATAACAAACAGCAACTCAAACATGTCCCCAAACTTAAAGCAGTATCAGTGGCAGATTGGAACATGGTCCTTGTGTAACTTTAGGACAGTTGCCTTATTGCTTCACTACCGCACACGATTCTTTAGCAGAACGCTCGCAGCAAGGCCAGCTCGCCGGAGCAGGGCGTCCTTGCCGGCGTACCTCGGCGATTGCTCCGACTCATCGGCTTGTGGAGCCCTCCAACGCGTGGTGGCCGCGGTCGCCTATCTGGTGGCGACGAGGTCCGTGCCTCCGCGTCCGCCCCCGTCTGTGTCTAGCAGCTGAGACACAAGCTTGAGCGCTTCCTCGGTCTGTTCGTCTACCGGATCGAACGAGCCGACGAGGACGGGCAAAGAAGAGTAGTGGCGTGGCAGTCGTCGCGCCTTCGGTGGGGCCGCAGGGACCAGTGGAATTGGGAGCGGCGGGGATACAGGGGATAGCTGGGTAGGGCGCAGGACCTCGCCGGAGCTGTGGGTAGGCGCAGGTGAGGAGACACTTGAGAGAGAAGAGCGAGTGTGGGGAATGGTGAGCGTGTGTGTCAGTGTAAAAGAGAAGGAAAACGCTGATGATAAGCCGGGGATCGCGCGTCTCGATCCCCGCCTCGCTGGCACGCGTCAGAGGCCCATCCACCACCGCCCCGCAACCTTATCCCCCGCCTTCTTCTTTTCCTCTCCTCGCGCCTCCTGCTCCACCGAGATTCAGTCTCGTGCCCCTCCCTCCCCCCTCACCACTTACCGCAGCCCACGGCCGCCATGGACTACACTTCGCCGGCCAAATCCGTCACGCCGCTGCAGTCTCAACTCACCCCGCCCCCAAATTCCTCTCCCCTTGCCGCTGCGCTCCCACCTCTCCACCGCGTGGTCCTCCTCCGCGCTCGCCAGCACCTCCACCATGGGGGGCGACCGGCCGATGCGGGGCTAGTGCGTCGCCGCCATGGCCGGCGAGAGATGCTCCCAGCGGGGGAGCCCATGCTCCCACGGTCGGGGAGAGGTGCTCCCAGAGGCGGCGCCCAATGCTACCGTCGGCGTCGAGCAATGCTCCCAGTGGCGGGAGCCCATGCTCCCATGGTCGGTGAGAGGTGCTCCCAGCGGCGCCGCCCGATGCTCCCAGCGGCGGCGCCCGCTGCTACCATAGTTGTCGAACGATGCTCCCATAGCCCGCGAGAGATGCTCCCATGGCCGCGAGAGGTGCTCCTAGCGGCGGCGCAGATGCTCCCAGCGGCGTCGAGTGATGCTCCCGGCGGCGAAGCCAGATGCTCCGGGCGGCGTCGAGGATGCTCCCAACGGCGGAGCGCGATGCTCCCGGCGGTGTCGAGGATGCTCCCAACGGCGGAGCCCGATGCTCCCAACGGCGGATCTCAATGCTCCCGGCGGCGAAGCCCGATGCTCCTGGCGGTGTCGAGGATGCTCCCAACGGTGGATCTTGATGCCCCCGGCGGCGTCGAGGATGCTCCCAACGGGGATCTCGATGCTCCCGGCGGCGAAGCCCGATGCTCCCGGCGGTGTCGAGGATGCTCCCAACGGCGGAGACCCATGTTCCCGGCGGAGCGGCCGACGGCGGCGCTACGAGCTTGGTCAAATACTGCGAGAGATCTCGGGAGCCGACCGTCTCAGCAGTGTGCTTTTTGTGCGATGTGCTCCGACGATATCGGGGGTGCGCTATTTTCCTTTTCCGTTGACGCGAGCGGGATAGAGATAATGGACACGTGTCGCACAACGGAGGCGGGGGATCGGGAGTTTCGATCCCTCGGGGGACGCTTAGCAGTTTCCAAAAAAGAAAGCGGTGTGAGGCAGGGGAGAGATTGAGGAGTGTGGGGTGTGTCGTGTCCCTTTTTTTTTTGGCTATCGAACATGTCCCATCCGGGTAATGTGGGTATGATAATTTTTGTAGGTAGGGTTGAAAAATAATTATTCTATCCTGATTACTTGATGATTTTGAATAATTTTATAAGAGTATTAATATTTCCTGCGTAAATACATTAATTTTTTTTATCATAATAAATTTGTTGTCATGAAGGTCTTTATGTGGTCTTTGGATGTTAAATTTTATTGAGTACTTCACAGAAGATACGATACTCTATGTTTGGCTTCCTATATTGATATTAGTGTATGATTATCTGAAAACTACCTCTCAATACTACTTGATTTTAGATTCATATATGACTGTCATTATATTTGACTCGGAAAAATTATCGGAAGTGATGCAACATGCGTGGATTGTTGGAAAGATTATCTCGGAAGTGATACAACGTGTGTAGATTGTATGTTGCACGCATATCATTACAGGGTTTATATTTACAGATATGATTTGTATTAAAATGGTAATAAAAGATCATTAAAATAGATATAGGATTTATATTTTGTAGACGTGCATCGCACGTGCAAATATACTAGTTAGTATATATAGGTAAAGATTAGACTACTACAAGGTCCAGCAGGTTACTTCAGGCTCATTCAACTGTCCACATTGCTCGTTTGCACACATGGAACTAATAGGATTTTGAGTGCTCAGGTTCCAATAATGTAAATGGGGAAAAAAACTAGAAACAGAGCGCACCATTTACTCAATGCACGCGTCCTGTCAATGCGATCATGCCATACTTCCAGTATAGTAAGAAACAATAAATCACACAAATAGGGCATTTTACTTCATAATTTTGTTTCAGTGGGACCACGCAAATCCTTAAGAGAGTTAATCATCTTCCGGTGCATATAGTACTCCTAAACTGAATCGACTAACTAGATCTTGTTCATACCAAATCACTACCGCGGTCACCTCATTGTGAAGTAATATACTATGTCGCCTTAGCCATAGTTTCGTCCCAAAATTACCACTCGGATATTCGCGAGTACCCCAATAGACCATTCAAATGCGTATCAAATCCTTTTTTAGCCAACAGAAGACGCCGGATTCTCTAAGGATAAGTTTCTCAAAACCCTTCTCTAATTAAATCACGGCATTTTTGCACGCAATACGCCACACCCTTCGAGGGTTCGATTCACCGTATCCGAAATTCCAAATCACCGGTAAAATGCAAAAAACTGCAACCCACATGTCCTGCAGGCTGCGGCGAGAGGGAGCGCAAGGATGAACTGACCATACGAGTCGAGGGATGTGGCACGAGGTTGTAGACGGAGCCGAAGGCGGTGGCGAGCGCCAGCGAGAAGGAGAAGTCCCCGTCGCCGACGATCAGGATGCTCTGCGCCGACGAGTAGTGGTTCAGCCACCTCACCCCCATCCCTGTCCCTGGGACTCCCTTTACACGGCGATCGCCTGCAACCTCTCCGCCACCACCCGCGCTGTTATTTTATGGTGATCCAAATTCATATGAAGATAAAGGAAAGTTCGGCCTCCGCTACGCGGAGGCCCATCGCCGGAGGCTTAGGTAAAGATGCGTGCGATTCTATCGCAGTCATCGGATCTTGATGAGGCGCTAGATGAGTTCGGGAATAAGGAAGCCAAGGATTGGACTGCCGATGAGAAACGCAAAGATCGTAAGGCTTTGTCGTTGATTCAACTTCATCTATCTAATGATAACTTGCAAGAAGTGCTGCAGGAGAAATCCGCAGCAGCGTTGTGGCTCAAGCTGGAATCGATCTGCATGTCAAAGGATCTAACCAGCAAGATGCATGTTAAGATGAAGTTGTTCTCGCTCAAAATGCAAGATGGTGGTTCTGTCATGAGCCACTTGTCGATGGAGGTAAAATATGATGATGAAGACTTAGCTCTTCTGCTGTTATGTTCGCTGCCTAGCTCTTTTACAAACCCGCGTGATACCATACTGTTAAGCCGCGATGAATTAACCCTCGCGGAAGTTTGTGAGGCCCTGCAAACCAGGGAAAAGATGAAAGTTATGGTGCAGTCTAACCCATCGTCCTCCAAAGGCGATGCATTGCAGGTTCGAGGCAGACCTGAGCAGCGAGATAACAACTACAACAACAACAGAGATAAGAGCAGGGACGTTCCAAGTCTAAAGGACGTGACAAGTTCTCCAGGTATTGTAAGAAAACCAATCACACCGTTGAGGATTGCTGGAAGGTGCAGAACAAGGAGAAAAGGAACGGCACATACCAACCGAAAAATAAATCTGACGGTAATGGTAATGGTACTGGTAAGGCTGCTGTTGTTGCTGGTGATAATAGTTCGGATGGTGAATGCCTAGCTGTTTTTGCTGCATGTGTTACCCGTGATGATGAGTGGATTCTTGATACTGCTTGTTCGTTTCATATTTGCTGTAACAAGGATTGGTTCAGTTCTTATGAGGCTGTGCAGACTGGAGATTTTGTGCGTGTGGGGAACGACAACAAATGTCACATTGTTGGCGTTGGATCTGTTCAGATCAAGACCCATGGTGGGATGACACGTACATTGACGGGAGTGAAACACATACCATCCATGGCGAGAAATTTGATCTCGCTGAGTACCCTTGACTGTGACGGGTACAAGTACGCCGGAGGGGATAAACGCCTGAAGGTATCAAAAGGTTCTCTCATTGTTATGATTGGTGATATGAATTCTGCCAAGTTATATATTCTTAGAGGTAGCACATTGCCTGGTACTGCTGCTGTTATTACTAATGATGATTCAAGTACAACTAACCTCTGGCATAAGCGACTTGGACACATGAGTGAACATGGTATGGCAGAATTGGTGAAGAGAGAACTTCTGAAGAACTGCAATATGAGTAAGTTGCCGTTCTGTGAACACTACGTATTTGGTAAGAATAAGAGAGTTAAGTTCAATGCTTCCGTTCATACCACTAAAGGTACATTGGATTATGTACATGCTGATTTGTGGGGGCCTTCACGTAAGCCCTCTTATGGTGGTGCTCGTTATATGCTTACTATCATTGATGATTACTCTAGAAGAGTTTGGCCTTATTTCCTGAAAACTAAGGATGATACTTTTGCTGCTTTTAAGGAGTGGAAAGTTATGATTGAAAAGCAGGTGAAGTTGCTTCGTACTGACAATGGTGGCGAATTTTGTTCGCATGCTTTCGATGATTATTGTGTGCAGGAAGGCATTGTCAGGCATCACACCATCCCATACACACCTCAGCAGAATGGTGTAGCTGAGCGGATGAACAGGACATCATCTCCAAAGATCGCTGCATGTTCTCTAACGCCCGCATGAATAGGCGTTTTTGGGCTGAGGCTGCCAACGCTGCCTGCTACTTGATTAACAGGTCACCATCCATCCCTCTTGACAAGAAAACTCCTATTGAGGTATGGTCTGGTGAGTCAGCTGATTATTCACAACTGAAAATTTTTGGTTGCACTGCCTATGCTCATGTTGATAATGGAAAGTTAGAGCCTAGAGCTGTTAAGTGCTTATTTCTTGGTTATGGTTCTGGAGTAAAAGGATATAAGTTGTGGAACCCGGAAACCAAAAAGACTTTCTTTAGTAGGAGTGTTGTGTTTAATGAATCTGTTATGTATGAGGACAGTTTGTCGACTGATGTTGTGCCAGATTCTTCTGATGAGGACGAACCACGAGTTCGTGTGCAGGTGGAGCTAGAACACCTGGATGAGGAGGAAACTGAAATTGATGGGGAGGATATTGTTCCACCCTCTCCTCCTATTGTGCAGCAAGAAAATTTGTTTATTGCAGAGCGCAGAGAGAAGAGGAATAAAGGGCCTCGTACTCGTTTAATTGAGAAATGTGATGTTGTTTATTTTGCTCTAAGTTGTGCAGAACAGGTGGAGAATGATGCTGAACCTGCTACATATAATGAAGCTATTGCTTCGGTTGATCGTGACAAGTGGATTGGTGCAATGCACGAGGAGATGCAATCACTTGATAAGAATGGCACATGGGATATTGTGCGCTTGCCTAAACAAAAGAAGACCGTACGCTGTAAGTGGATCTTCAAGAGAAAGGAGGGTTTATCTCCAAGAGAGCCTCCAAGGTTTAAGGCAAGGTTAGTAGCAAAAGGTTTCAGCCAGATTCCAGGAGTGGATTATAATGATGTGTTCTCACCTGTTGTCAAGCATAGTTCTATCCGTACTTTCTTTAGTATTGTTGCTATGCATGATCTTGAGCTTGAACAGTTAGATGTGAAGACTGCGTTTTTGCATGGAGAACTAGAGGAGGAGATATACATGGACCAACCTGATGGGTTCATAGTGCCTGGTAAAGAGGATTTCGTGTGCAACCTAAAGAAGTCCCTTTACGGTTTGAAACAGTCTCCTCGACAATGGTATAAAAGGTTTGATTCTTTTATGATGTCACATGGCTTTAAGAGGTCTGAATATGATAGCTGTGTGTACATTAAGTTTGTTGATGAATCACCTATATACTTGCTGCTATATGTTGATGATATGTTAATTGCTGCCAAGAGCATGAAAGAAATCACTACATTGAAGAAACAGTTGAGTAGTGAGTTTGAGATGAAGGATCTTGGTCCTGCTAAGAAAATCCTAGGTATGGAAATTTCTAGAGACAGAAAATCTAGATTGCTATTTCTTAGTCAGGAGAATTACATCAAGAAAGTTCTTCATCGTTTTAATATGCATGATGCAAAGTCTGTTAATACTCCTATTGCTTCACACTTCAAGTTGTCAGCATTGCAATGTCCTACTACTGACAAAGACATTGAGTACATGTCACGAGTTCCTTATGCTAGTGCTGTTGGTTCCTTAATGTATGCCATGGTGTGTTCTCGGCCTGATTTATCATATGCTATGAGTTTGGTCAGTCGATACATGGCTAATCATGGTAAAGAACATTGGAAAGCTGTTCAGTGGATTTTCAGGTACCTTCGCGGCACATCCAAAGCTTGCTTGAAATTTGGCAAGACTGGTGAGGGACTCGCAGGCTATGTGGATTCAGATTATGCTGCCGACTTGGATAAGAGGAGATCCCTCACAGGTTATGTGTTTACGATTAGTGGATGTGCCGTTAGCTGGAAGGCTACCTTGCAGGGTGTTGTTGCACAATCTACTACTAAGGCTGAGTATATGGCTATTGCTGAAGCATGCAAAGAGGCAGTTTGGTTGAAAGGTCTGTTTGCTGAGATTTGTGGAGATGATACTTGCATTAACCTATTTTGTGACAGTCAGAGTGCTATTTACCTTACTAAGGATCAGATGTTCCATGAGAGAACAAAGCACATTGATGTCAAGTACCATTATGTGCGTGATGTTGTTGCACAAGGTAAGCTGAAGGTATACAAGATTAGTACTCATGATAATCCTGCTGATATGATGACAAAGCCAGTTCCTATTGCTAAGTTTGAGCTTTGCTCAAGCTTAGTTGGTATCACTGCTTAGCCCAAGAGGCTATTTGGCGCCGAAGGTGTTTTCTTTGTGTGTTTCAGGTGAAGGTTCTCATTTATGCTACAAGAGAGAATTTGTCTCAAGGTGGAGTGTTATTTTATGGTGATACAAATTCATATGAAGATAAAGGAAAGTTCGGCCTCCGCTACGCGGAGGCCCGTTGCCGGAGGCTTAGGGCCGACCTAGTTAGGTCAGGACCGCCTTTATATACCTCTTGTAAGCCGCCGCACGGGATAAGCCACATATTGTAAATCCCGGCGCGATTATAACCTCACCCGAAAATAGTAAAGTATTGCTGGCTGACGTCCGTGGTTTTTTCTCTTCCTTGTTGGAAGGGTTTTCCACGTTAAAATCTCGTGTCCCCGTTGGTTTGATCTTGTTTAATTTCATCGTTGATTTGCTATTGCGTGTAACAAGCGCCTGGTGGTGTGTCACGCCTGAGTGGTGCGTCTGTGCCTGTGAGCCGTTTGGACTGGAGTGTGGGCTCGAGGCTTCCCGGAGAAGGATCAATTTGAATCAAACGTTTGTATCCGTAGGAGGGTGGGTCCTACGTCGTAGGCTGATGGGTGGAACGCCTTTTGCTCAGGCCTGTGGCGCGATCTTGGGCTGATCTCGACGCTGAAGCGCAGTAGCGCTAGGGGTGAATCTGTCTATACGGAGTGTTGACACAAAACATTTTGCTATGCCACTCCTTTTTTTTTTTTGAAGTATTTTGCTATGCCACTCTGTGTCCGTGGTGTATGAGATGTCACATCAGCTACCAAAATGTTTGCATAAAATAACGGGTCAAGGACACACGCAGGAACCGAGGCGAAGCATGGTGGCAGACTTGCAAAGGCATGCTCGTTCGTCAGCGCAACGGCTCTCGTGTCACGTCATGCAGCCAAAGGTCTACTCTCTTGAGTCTCTTCCCTTTCACTTGCGCACGCTGCGCCGGTGCTGAAGCTGAAATCACCTAAGGCTTTAAGCCTGGTGCCGAAGGAGGATTCTCAGCGCATCTGCCGTCTATGTGAGGCTGACAGGTGGGCCTCGCTGTCGCCTTTTGCAATTTTACCGCTTTAAAAATGCGAAAATAACACGCGGCTCCCTCCAGCCTTATCGTCTTCATCACCGCGCCCCACTCGCGCCGCCATCGCAACCGAAGAGAGAGAGGAGGAGAAATAGCCACCGTCGGCCAACGCCACGCCCCTCAAAAAACTCTCGAGAGCTCCGTCCTGGTCGAGAGGCGGGGAGGGACCAGGGGGATTCGCCGGAAGGCGCCCTAGACTCGATCTACGGCGCAGAGAAGGTGCGCATGACGAGCCTCCCGCAGGGGTTGACAGCAGGAGGGAGCCGGGAAGGAGCGCCGTGGACTACCGATGAGCTGCAAGTGGAAGGGCGTTTAAGTTGGCCTGCAGCTGTAGCGAAATATCCACATCTAGATGAGGGGCGGCGGCCGGCGGCCGGAACTGATGCGCAGACCTCGATTCGTTCTTCTGTTTTGTGTGACCCGATGTGTTTTTTTTTTCTGATCTCATTTGCTCCTCCGACCTGGATGCAAAACGCAGACTGGTGGATTTTTTCCGGTTTCTATTTGTTCCCGATATTGTTCTTGCACTCCTTTTACTAATGAATATACAACGTATGTTCCAGATCTTGCCCGTGTACTGCCTTTTCCGTTCCTAATCATAGACATAAATTGTGGAATCTTTCTTACTCGTATTTTCTTAATTTTTCTCTCATAATCCACGGATGATTATGATTTTCCGTCTAATTTTGCTACATGTTTCCCATCTTTCCACATCTGATTTTGTTAACTTTTCGGTCCTGATTTGGTAGATTGACATAGTGTTGTGTGCGAGGCTGGGGGCAATGGCGGCCCAGGAGAAGAGGAAGGCGACGGTGAGGAGGTTGAGGACAGAAGGAGTAGAGGCGTTAATGTCCACCGACCTCGCCGGCCTCCCGGGAGGCAGCGTGTGGTTTGAGCTGGCGGCCCAGTTTTGCAACAACAATGGTCGTGCCCCTCCGATCGCCCGCTCCTCCACTGGACCGCCTCGTTTTGGAGACGTCGGAGCTGTCGATGAAGCTAGCTCCTCCGTGTCTAGATGCCTGAGTCGATGAAGCTTCATGTCTGGTCAGCATAGTGGTTTGACGACGTGGAGTTGTTGCAATGAGGGTGATCGGCTGCTACGGCGCCGAAAACAAAAACATAATGCTGGCGTAGATCGTGCTGGACTACCTCTGCCGTCAAAAGGCCGACGACCCGGGCAACATCCACGCCGTCGCTGGCCTCGCCTACATGTTCGGGCACGGCGTGGCGCTTACCAGCCACGCGGCGTTCTCCTGCCGGGCCTCTTCTGGGATCGGCCGCGAGGATGAGCAGGAAGTGCATGTGCAACCTGGAGAGGCTCGTGGCAGATCCTGGAACAGGCCACGCTCTTCGTCTTGGGCGATGGCGGCAGTGTGTATGACGTGAGCCTGATGATGAGCCTCGCTAGGGTGTTGTGGGCTCCCTGAAGGAGGGGAGGGAGGCCAGCTCGCCACTGGCTGGCGACGTCGTTGTCAGATAGGATGAAAAGTTAGGGAGGCTGGTTTACAAGTACCTCGCGGAGATCTCGTCGGACCAGGGGCTGGGCGTGTCCAGGTTCATGGTCGTGGCCGCAAGGCTGCTGGACTCCGCCAAGGACTGCTAGGACGGTGTGTACAAGACTCAGTTGTGTTGTGTTTAGAAATTTGCAATATGAAAAAGGAATATTCTCCTTGATCTCGCTGGCTGTGTTTAGAAAATTTCCCTTTTGATTCATGCTCAGTTTGTGTTGTGTATAAGGCACGTGTTTATCTTTATTTTATGGATGCTAAGTTCTATTAGATTGTGAGAATGGTTCCCTCGAAAAAAAATATTGTGAAAATGATGAAACATATTCCATTTTTGTGTGTGTGACTTTTTTGAGAAAATGGAACTATTCTTTTTGTATATGATACATGCAGATGAAAGTACATAATGTGAATGTATCGTGTAGGTAGGATTCATCGCGAGTGTAGCACCTTCTGAATGGTAAATGGAGGCGTTCTTTGCAATACTATATAAGTTGTCTAAGATAAGATTTTTCTATTTGACCAAACTTCTGAAAGGTTAATAGCGATAAAAATCTAGGTATTATAAAGAATCAAGAATATTATGTAAATTATCTAAGATAAGATTGTTCTATTTGACCAATCTTTTATTCTGGTAGCTTACGTGATTACTAATTGCAATAACGTCTTTTTTAATCTTGATGAAAGATTACGGTGTTATTTATGGGTGCTTCAGTCAAATACTTTGGTTGATGTTTTCTTTTTTTTTTGATCCAACACCTACGCAATTTTGTAATTGCTTGATGGAAAGATTTATCTTAAAATGTCTATGTATTTCAGATAGAAAGATAAAATAATAGCACATCAATATCAGGTTTCGTGCAGTGTTTTATATTTAAAGACATACATGGCACATTGAAACAATAAGGAATTCAGAGAAGCTGGAATTTGTAGTTCCGGCGAGGCATGCTAGCCACAACAGAAGCTCTTTCAAGCGAGGAGTTGATTGGAATCAGTAGAGACTTGTGGAAGTTAATTTTTATATAGGTGCTTTGAGCAAAATCTGCAGAATACAATGAAGATTTTGGATATTTGGTAGGTACGTACCAGTCACAGTGTTATTATTGTATCTTCATTTCAGGCATTTGTGAGTTTCTTCTTTCCTTAATTCCTCTCAAAGATGTGTATGATATACGGAGTAGTTTGTAAAGCTGGTAGATGAAATTAGTGGGGAGCTATACTATTTGTATCGTTCTCAATTGGCGCTATTCCTCACTCTTTAATCTTCGGATAGTTTTGGGTGTGGACACAATTTTGGTTTTGGGCATCTTTATAAGAGAAGCAATATTTTGCTAAATATTGCCATATTTGGATGCTCATTTTTCTTAGAAAGATGCTGATAAAAACCTAGGTCTAGATGAGAATTATAATGATGATGTGATGACATGAAGCCAACTAGGTCTAGGTGATAATTATAATGCAATGAGCCAATGATGAGTGAAGAGATCACTATCAGAGAATTGCTACACTAACTCATTGTGAAGGAGGGCTCCCAGGCCATCCGCGGTTCCTGCTGAGTCTGGATTGTGGGCTCCTTTTCACGCTTGCTGCCATGGGCGGTCGCCGTCCTCGCCATGCGTCCATAGTTCTTTTCTTTCGCTACGGTCTCCTGCTTTTACTGTTTGCTCGGTGGGGCTGCGTTGGGTCTGGTCCCGCTTTCCGGTGGATTGAGCTTATCTTACGAGCGCGGACGGTTAATTTTTTTGCGTGGGCGGTGGGGGAGAGATTGATGATTTATTTTCTTTTCTACTCCTCTTCTCTGCCTCCTCCCGTTTTCCTGCCATATCTTGCCCCTATCGGTGGGCTGCGATATTTCCTGCGTCTTTTGTCTTCGGGGCGTCGTCCTTTTTCTGGTTCACCAGCCTTTGTTTCTTCGCCGCCCGCATGCCAGGTACCTCCGCCTTGCTATGCTCTGGGTTTCTCCATTGTGTTGTTTTGTTCTTTCCTTTTTGCGCCATTGTTTTGGGCGTTGTCGGGCATGCATTTCCGAGATTTGTTCTTTTCCTTGTTTGCAGGTCGTGATTCTAATAGAGTTTTTTTCCTTTCTTGCACGACGTGGAGCGGAGCTGCTCGGAGGTTGCTAAGTGTGTCTCTCATACCAGATGTATCTCTATACACTTTCATTATAAGTCTTCTAGCGATAGTTGTCAGCTGTAAATACATAACAGTCACCGTATATGCTCACTGGTATTAGCGCTCCGTTAAATTAGTTTGGCTGTTTACATCTTTAGAGGGATTTCTATTGCCAGGTAATTCATTTGTAGGTATTTAATTTATTGAGAGGTTTTAAGAGGTTGTTTGTTGATTTTTTTTTTGCCGATGATGCCATATTACTACATATAGCTTTGTTGGATCTGCTCACCCAATTAAGTTTATGGTGGAAAGAGGACGTTGTTTTCAGTCTGATAAGGTTGAGGTCGCTATTGTAAATGAGTTGGTTGAAATGAATCCACATGTTGCCACAGTATGGAAGTCTTTCCCTAATATTTTTTATATGTTCATCCATACATGTGCTGACATAACTTTGCAGGGTATAAAGTTAAGAAAGAAAATCACGATTGACGGACTACAGCCTAACCAAGGATGGTAGTTTGTAGCATGTGATAGATGCAACTGGAGAGCAGTCGAAGAAGATCCTGTGTATAGATGTACTAATGAGAAGTCTGATGGAAAGAGTGCAAGCCCAAGATTAGTTTACCTTACGTATACTTCATTGTTATTTGCTTATTTTCTGATTACCTATTATCATATCTCCATTCTTTCGTGTGTTTCAATTAAAGTACCGGCTTCCGGTTGTAGCTTATGGAAACAGTTCTTCTATCCACATGGTTTTCTTTGGGGACATAGCTCAGGATTTAGTCAGCAAGCCTATAGCTGTGTTACTAGCTGAGAACTATTCCCTTGTTGCTACGGTACCCGCTGAGATAGGTGGTTTAGCTGGGAAGCATTACGTTGTTGATGTTATTGTGTCAAGGTATTCGTTCCGTACTATGGATATCAGCTTCCAGTTCCTCAAATTTTACCATGAAGGAAGCACCGTTTTTGTCGGCTATAATGTGCCGTTGATATCTGCAGCCAAGGCAGTAATCCCAGTGCTTGGTTTGTCTATCAGTGCTGTAAACAAGGTTTTGAAAGTAGTAGGCTGGTTCCAGTTATCGTCCATTTTCATTTTTAGTCCTTTCTCTTTTATGTCATGTCGATGACGAAGATGAGGCGCCTATTCCTGTTGGAAATAACAAAAATCAGTCAGCTATTTCTGTTGCAAGTGCCAATGTTCCTGCAATACGCCACCATCCGCTTCTGTTAAGGTATGTGTTAGTGCACTGACTTATTTTTCCCTCTATATTCTCCAGTTCTGATAATATTAATGGCTTCTTATTTCAGGAAACCCCTCAGAAGGAGCTCCCTGATGAAGATACAGAGGACAAAAATGTGCCAGTCGACGGAACGTTGGCTCAGCCAGTTAAGCAATCTAAAAAATGGGTTGGTTTCCTACGAAATTCTATATTTGCTATCTTCTCATTGACAGACGGCTTCAGTTACCTTCGTTATTTATATTTTATAGTGCCGAAAGTAACACCAAGAGGCAACTGTTCGGGGAAGGTGCTGGCAAGACGTCAAAAAAGTTTTATTTCTCTAAACCTCTGTCTTATCTTTGTTTGTGCTATTTGATGCACATTATTTTCCCTTCTTATTTGATGTTTTTTTCAGCAGGCTCACCGGTCCAGCAAGTAAACGCCGTTTCAGATTGCTGCTACTCTTAAGTACATACATGTCAGTCTGTGACGATATAGGGTGTTGTCGTATTTTTTGTGCGTGTGTGTGTATGTAATATGTAGGTAGCCGAACCTAATGTCATCTTTAGGCCGACATGCAAATGCGGGAAGATAAAACTACTGCCGTAAGCCCCTAACTCTTGTATCGCGTATGGCTAGACCAAGTTCGCCCGCTATGTAATGAAAACTAAAGTTGATCTATGAATCTGCTGGTCTGTTGGCATGCCTATGAATCAGAAGGTAGATACCATGTTCCAGCCATCTTTGCCAAATGGCTGCATCTCTTTCTGCCAAGTGGAGAATACCATGAAAGCTTTGGACGGCGTTAATCAGGTGTGCACATTCACTTATCTGGTTTTTCCATGTTCTTCTTTCATCTATTTTATCTGCTTCTCATGGGACCATCTACATCCTAGATTGGTTTCGTGCATTACGATTTTCCTGGTCTATCTCCTCCGCCTTGCGATGATCAGTTATGCTTCATGTCTATTTGTTGCAGCATGGTCATGCGTTCATGCCTCTATGAGATTTCAGCTAGGTGGGCAACGCATGCCATCGGGTGATTACCAGGATTAGAAGGCAAGATGATGTCCTTGATTTCCAAGCTAGGCTGGTAAAAATCTATGCTACTACTATCTTTAGATTTTTGTAAGATTATTGGTTGGTGGAGCTTTAATAATGCGTTGCGATTAAGATTGCAATTTTTTTTTGGCATTATAGTCCTTGCTGCATACACGTTCTGTTTTTCATCTTTAGTTCGTTATATAGTCAAATACTGATGCGTCTTCCTTTAGTTTTTTTAGAAACAAATGTCATGTTTTCTTTTTTTTCTTAATGTTACTCTTCCTAATAATTAGAGTTAGCTATTGGCTTAAATAAGCACCTGATTTATGTGTCAAGGGTACCTGAACTTGTTCTTGTATTCCTGTTTACACACAGTGTGATATAAAGGATTGTCAGATATGGGCATTTTCCGGTACATATTGATGGCAAAATTTATAAATCGCCTTTCTACTTAAATTGGTCACGCGAAATGCCAATTTTACCTGCTCAGCTTTTTTCAAAATTAGTACTTTACTTCAGACTTGATACCATCAACCTTTTTCCTTGTGGCATTAAGCTCCATTTTTTAGCTTTTATATAGGCGATACGGTTATCACACATGAGCATCATGAGTGACAATGCGTCGAAGTTTTTTTTTCTGTCATAAATGTTGTCAAGTCCTTTTTCCTTATAATATTGAGCTCCTTTTCTTAATTTTTATATAGGTGATACAATTGTCGCGCATGACGGTTGAACGTGACATGATCAAACCGTTAGGTTTAAGCATATATACTGAGGGTGCTGACAAGATGGTATCAGGAAGATAAGTATCTTGGATCAGGTATGACCTACCTACAAGAGAGAACCCTTTCGGATTACACTCCAAAAGGTCTTCAGAGATCCATGCCTGCTTGATGCACAGGCTTGGGAAAACCTTGGTAAAAAAATCCGTCAGATCATGCTAGAGACCGGATACGACGTGGATGATATCAACTACGGCTTTAGCCATGAAGTTTGA
This sequence comes from Alopecurus myosuroides, assembly GCA_028641055.1. Taxonomy (NCBI): domain Eukaryota; kingdom Viridiplantae; phylum Streptophyta; class Magnoliopsida; order Poales; family Poaceae; genus Alopecurus; species Alopecurus myosuroides. The sequence goes on along the minus strand of CM054063.1, from coordinate 259,586,084 downwards.
AAACACTTCACAGAACGGTATCGCATTGCTGGGGCACAACACTAATGGATCATTGTGCTAGAAAGGGAGTGTGCCACTGTTAGTTCATTCGATAGGGTAATGCACCGTCCCTTTTGTATTTTTGTCGAGTTCGAAGACATGCTGCCTTCCCTTCTAGACAGTGTTTGATAGTGGCTCTTTGGCTAGCCGCGCGGAAGATCTTGCCAACGAATTGGTTAAGCTTAGGCTGGGCAAGGAATCGGGTTTGGATGATGTTGAACGAAAGATAATTCGGCATGCTGATTCAGCTTTCATGGTTTACCCCTGCTCCTGTACATGTCTATGCTCAAGTGCATTATGCTAATCTGTTCTTTTTTTTTGTTACTTTTACATACCAGAATGCTTTCAGGCGTCTTTCCTGCTAAATTATCATATTTCCCTACTGAGCTCGTTGTTTCCCTGTGTGCCTCAAGGGGCGTATCCCGGCCTAGGGTGTCTTATAGTTCAGTAGCAGGTCATTTGCTTAGTTCAGCTGGTCTAAATGTGGGTTTATGTTGTACGCAACTGCGCAATATCAGACATTTATTTGTGTGAATATCTACTTTCTTAGTTACACAAGATTGAAACCGAAAATAGAGATGCTTCGATAGACAATATATGTTTATTTTCACATGATAATTTTAGACAAATTTGTGACACGTGCATGGCCGACGTACACACTACACCGACCAGTCAAACCACAGCACCCTCCGCACCAAACTAATCACGTAATGACTAAATAATAATACCAAAGCACACGCCGTGACAGCCATCCGATGCACAAACGTAAGGAAGCATCGTAAGGAAGCCGGCGCAGCAAAGCGCGCTACCCCGTCTAGTAGCCTGTAATTACGGCGAGATGGAGCGAGCACGCATTTGCAGAGTGTTCTACTGTAAACTTGCAAAGGAAGCACCAGTCCCACACGCGGGTGTGCGTCCAACCGCTAGCAAACAAGAGATGGAGAGTGCACGATTTTTTCCATGACCTTATCCAGCTTGTCAAGTCATGTCGTCTTTTGTAATCATGAGTTGCCATCGCATTTACAGCGGCATCCATTATGGAGTGTAGGCAAGACTTTAGGGCATGTTTGGATCCTACGAGTTTCATAGAAAGTTTGTAGCATTCAATTACTTAGCTTTTTTTTTCCTGTGGTTTGCTTTGGATCAACCAAATTCGTATGGAATGGAATCCTATGCATTTCATCCAAAATGACTAATTCGGTGGTTTTTCTGTATTTTACAATCCTCTGATTTGCATAGGCAAACCCGTGAGATTCCTATGTTTTTCATATTCCTGCATTTTTCAATTTGCAATCTAATGAGGCCCTTAGAGTACAACCTATACATAGTGGCTATCTTTAAGGTACACCATAAGCTTAAGGTATACCGCAAAATTGTTGGTTGTTCATTAGAAATTTAAAAAATATTTCTTCATTTTTCTCTCTTTTGCATGGTGTGTACTTTTAATGATATGTGGGATTTATAGCAAAGTAGAACTTATACATTATAGATATTTCCACAAGTTATGTGGGTCCCATCTTATTGCTAAATTGCATATTATACATAGTTGATGTCCTTAAGAGTCAAGTTCCAACAAAATAGCATGTGAAGCTGCCGAGCAAAGTCCAAACTCATCCATTGTCATTCTTCATTATCCGCTCGTTTAAAGATGGCTCGTATATAGCATCTCCACCGGGTGCACTCCCTTTTTTGGCCTAGAAGCCTACAAATAGTTCAAACTTGGGGATGATGGGTCGACATAGGGATGTAAACGGATCGGATCACATCGGATTCTCTTCCCATATCCTTTACAGTTTTTTTTCTCGGAGTTGGTGTGAAGCGGATAATGACCAGATGCTGATTCTAAAGTGTGTTATATCGAACGACGAATTCGCGTCAGAAATGGAGTAGATTCCGACCGGAAACTGATATGTCCATTTTGCACCACTATTTTATATGATAATTTCGCCTTATTAATTGATATTTTTCCTATTAGAGCACCATACTTATGTTGTTTCGTTCTTTTCTCTGTGTTTTACTGTTTAATGGAATTATTTATCAGAGTAAAAAATCATCTAGAAAAAGCACCTATAAAAGGGGACATCTTCCGGACGTCCGAAAATACGGGAAAAATCAGAAAAGTCATTTTTGTCAGAAATCACCGGGGGAGCCCGAAAGGTCTGCTAGAAGGGAGCCAGGGGAAGCCAGGCGCGGGCTTCCTCCTGGCCGCGCCTGTTGGGCCCCTGGGAGCCCCATATCCCCCTTCGGCTCTCCTTCGGGGTACTTATCCCCCGTGACCTAAAAACATCGGGGAGGCACTTCGCAAAAAAAAATTCGCCGCCTCTTCGCGATGGAAATGACAGAGAGAAGAAAACACCTTCTCGGCGGGGAGATTCCGCTGGGAAAACTCCCTCCCGGAGGGGGAAATCGTCACTACTGTCACCGTCATCGCACCGGGCATCATCAAGATCATCATCGCCATCGTCCTCACCATCAGCACCATAATCCTCACCATACACCTCTGTCTCGTTGTAACATTTAGGGTTATATACTGTTTTTTTCCACTAGATCTCTCTCCCGGTGTGAATTGCTTGTTTGTAGTTGATGCTTATGAGATTTATCGGTGTTTGCACTTTATGACCAGATTGTTATTCATCCATTTATCACCTATGATAATGTACCATATGATGTGTTGTGAGTAGATTGTTTAGTTCTTGAGGACATGAGAGAAGTTTAGCTACTAGTGGTGTTATGTGAACGTCATGTTTTTCTAGTAATATTTACCGGTTTGATATTTAAATTATGTTGTTATTTCTCTAGTGGTGTTATGTGAACGTCGACTACATAGAACTTCACCTTTTAAGGGCCTAGAGGAATGCATTGTGTGTTGGATTGCTTATGGTGGGTTGCCGGAGTGACAAAAATCTAAACTCCAGTTTGCAATACCTCACATAAGGGAGTAGTAGATACCACGATTTTATTGCTATGGTTAGATTTATTTCTTAATTACTCTCTTATTTGTGAACGCTTGCAAGTAGTGTAATCGTAAGTGTGTATTAGTCTTGGGTAGGATGGTGCACTAGGATAGGTCTACCCACATAACACTTACCAAAACGATAAAGATTAATCAACGGTGTGTGGTGAAAATAACTAGACGAAACCTCCCGTGTGTCCTCAGGAATAATTTAGTCATTATAAGAAGCACCACCAGCTTGTCCTTTGTGCTAAAAAGGATTGGGCCACTTGCATCAACTATTTACTGTTATTGTTATTTACTTATTATTGCTTTATTACTATCGCAAAAATTCCTAAGCAATTGTTCTCCAGTGTTTAAAGTAAAACCTTCTCGAAACTATTTATTAATACCGAGTAATGCTACACTTACGGGAGGATTTTTATGGAATTGTTTTATGGGATGAGGTGGCAGAACACGGTTGGTGCAGTTTTCTTTCTCTTCCACCACTTCTGGAGAAAGATCCATCACCGCATCACAACTCAATCCGTAAGTTAGAGTCCGTATAAATCTCTCCTTAAGTGCAGGATTACTGATCAATACCTGCTGCTCCTCGTGGGGTTCGACAATTTTATTTATCTAAAAAGCTACGATCGATCCCCTACACTTTTGGGTCATCAAGACTATTTTCTGGGCCGTTGTCGAGGAGTGTAGCGCTATTGGTAAGTGGAATAGGTAAGGAAACCTTTTGCTGTAAGTGTTGTTTTTATTACTGTCTATTTATTTTTCTTAGCCATGGAGTCTTTTACTGCTGGTTATATGTTTGGGAACGACTCCCCCACCATTCGTGTGGTAGAGAGAAGTTCTCCATCTACTGAAATTGCCCCTTTTGAAATACCTATTGGAATTGTTGATCGTGTTATGAATAACCATTATGCCAGTGATGGAACTATCCATCCTGGTGATTAGTTGTTTTATATTAAAGAACTATGTGGATTAGTTAAGATTGCACGTGTCTCACGAGAGTTAATCACAAGGAAATTAGTTTCTATATCGCTGAAAAAAAGATAATGATAATGGTATAAGTTATTGGATGATTCACATTTGCTGGATTTGAAGGAGATTACATTTCTCCTTTATTTCATATTTTATCCTCTTCATGAAATACATCAAGATCGGAATTTTACTTATAATTTTTGGCCTCGTGATGGAGAAAGTATTTTCCAAGCTTGGGGGAGGCTGAAAACATTAATGCTTAAATGCCCCAATCATAAGCTTCCCAAGGAAATTAATATTAATAATTTTTATGCAAGACTTTCACGTCATGAAAATGACCTTCTTTCATGCCTCTTCCAATGGTTCCTTCACGAATAAGAAGATTGATGCTAAATAGGATCTTATTGAAAGAATTCGACGTAATACTAAATATTGGTAGATGTACAAAGGTAAAGAGACAGGTATAAACTATATGATTGCATTAAGTCCTTTGCTGAAACTGATAATTTTAATATGCTTATTGCTAATATGGGCTCGATTCTTAAGTAATTGTTGAACTTTACAAAACCTTTGACTCTCATGTTACTATTACTAAAGCGAAGTGGGACAAGTATCATGGACCTTATAAGGACGACAATAAAGATAAAAAACTCTCTAGTAGTGAAATACTTGTTAACACTGTTGATCCTATTTTACCCGGTGTTCACTTTGAGAAACCACCTTTCCCTGTTAGAGTAAAAGAACATTCTTTTGCCAAAGATATTGTGAAAAAAGTAGTAATAAAGTTGTTGAACCTGAAGATCAAGTAATTGTGGAACCTATGGTTTCTATGGTTGAAGATCTTGTTGCTGAAAGTATTGATGGCCGTGATATATATTTCTGTGAGGCTGCCTCTAACTTAGTGGCACCTAGAAACCATCATAGACCTCTTGTTGGCACACCTGTTATTTCTATCAAATTAGGTGAACATAATTATTATGTACTTTGCGATTTGGGATCAAGTGCAAGTGCCATATCATTTTTTCTCTATCAAGAAATAATGAATGAAATTGCTCTGTGTGAAATTGAAGATGGTTATGTTACTATTTAGCTTGCCAATAGGAAGACTATTTCACAAGTGTATATTGTATGTGATGTTGAAATTCTTTGTGGAAGGTAAAATACCCCCCCCCCCCACCGACTTTCTAATACTTGGTTTAGTTAAAGATAAAGCTTGTACTATTATATTTGGTAGACCTTTACTTAATACCTTTGGTGTTGTTATTGACTGTAAGAAAGAGAAAGTGTCTATTAAATTTGGTGATCAACATTATAAATTTAATTTTACTAAGATTTGTAGACAACGCCATGATAAAGAGTTACCTAATGAAGATATAGTTATTGAAAGAATTGCCTCTATTGCTATTCCACCTGATGATCGTTTGCATCAATTCATGGAAGAACATGAGAATAACATGTATATGCATGAAAGAAATGAATTGGAGGATATTTTCCTCGACCAACATGCTATTATCAAACTCAATTTGCCTGTTGAATCTTTAGGGCCACCTTTAACACCTAAAGGAGACCCGGTGTTTGATCTTAAAGTTCTTCCTAGCACACTTTAAATATGCTTAATTAGATGAAAAGAAGATATATCATGTTATTGTCAACGCTGACCTTTCAGAGTACAATGAGGAACTTTTTTGGAAACACTCCATAAACACTTCAAAGGTATTGGTTATAATTTGGATGATCTTAAAGGCATTAGTCATGTTCTATGTCAACATTCAATTTATGTTGAGCCTGATGCCAGGCATGTGGTTGATCATCTACGCCGATTAAATCCAAGAATGAAAGAAGTGACGATAAGTGAAATATAAAAACTTCTCGAGGAAGGTATCATTTATCCTCTTGGTGATAGTAGATGGGTTAGTCATGTCCATTGTGTTCCCAAGAAAGGAGGCTAGGTCAGGGTCGAGGGCTAGAGGAGAGGAGAGGGACGGGGTAGAAGAGGGCTGGAGGTGAGGAGAGGGAAATACTCACCGGAAAGAAGGTGGCGTCCGTCGTCAGCGTCCCGAGGGCGGCGTCCGTGCCGGAGTTTTGGGGCGGCGGCATCGCCTCCTTCCCGGAGAAGACGCAATACATTTCTTTACTCTGATGAGAAACGCGAGCCTCACCTCGCCTATGGAGTGTTTGTGAGATGTAGGGGATGTTTCGGAATGGTCTGGTATGTTCCTCGCACATACACGAGAAGTAAACGGGCTCGCTGTTTCAGGATCGGACGGTGGGCCTGCAATTTCCCTACCGAACCCCACAAAAACCATAGAAGTAAAAAGGCTCTGAACGGGTAATATCGTGAGCTTGAATCAAACTCTAAAGGTTGACCCTCATCAGCTAGCAATAGGACTGGACTCGCCGAACAACTGGCGATCATCAGGGCGCCCCTCATCCACCTCGACAATAACGATGGTGACGGGGGCGTGTGCGCCAACAATGACGCGACAGGTTCGAGCAACCTAGGCGGCGACGACGCCTAAACCGTCAAGGTTATTCTAGCGCTATAGTTAGATTAGATTTAGTTTACTTTAATTTTTAGTTAAATTTCATTCAAATCCTAGAAATTTCCCAAGAAGTTTGAATGAAATTTTTGTTTATGTTCTAGTTCAATTTTTTTTAAATATCGAGACTACAAGTGGGGAGGGTGCCCCCTCATAGCGCCATCTTGTCCGGACGACCAACATAGCGCCATATCAGACGCCAATCTGGATATCTTATTGTGACGTCGAGTAGAGGTGCTCTTAGTTCTTGTGAATTTTTTTATTGTAAACGACTTATTTTTTGTATCAGTTCTTGTTGGAGATATGCCCTATAGGCAAATAAATGATGAGTTTTTATTTGTCATATCTCATTAAGTTTATAATAAGTTTTATATCATGTTATAATTGTATTAAAAAAGAAAAATTAATAAATGTGTGATATGTAAGCAAACCAAAGTTCCTAGTGAGCCTCTATACTAACTAATTAATTGGACAATTGATGATCGAGGGTTTCACAATCGTGTGACAATCATGTCAATTGACAATACGTTCATTTCTTTGGGTGAATGAGATGATGGACATACGCAACATAAGTATTGCAACGTGATCATGTTACAAAGCTACGTAGCGTATGACTAGTTCATGGGGATGGAAAATCGCGGTAACGAGTGATGGATGACGTTGGTAAACCCCAAGAGAAAGGTTGTGAAGAGTGCAGCGGCAAGTTTTTCCTCAGAAAAGAAACCAAGGTTGAATCGACTAGTAGGAGGACAAGCAATCTTTGAAGGTTGATGCAACTAAGGTGGCACGGCGCACTACCGGTTCATCAACAACGTGGAACCTACACAACACAATCAAATCACTTTGCCCCCAACAAAGCAGTGAGGTTGTCAATCTCACCGGTTTTGCTGAACACAAAGAGGTTAAGTGTATGGTGTGGAAAACAATATAAGAACAATATGAAAGTAGTATCAGGAGTGTGAAAACAGTGGAAGAGGTGTGTGTATTATCAGTATGAGAAAATGGACCGGGTTCCATAGTTCACTAGTGGGGTCTCTCCGTAAAAGATAAATAGCATATGTGGTGAACAAATTACAGCTGGGCAATTGACAGAAATGAAGGCTGCACCATAGTGCATATGCAAGACATAAAGATTACTATGTGATTCATGTGGGCATTACAACAAGATACATAGACCTTCATGCAACTGCATCTATGACTAATAATCCACCCTCCTAATATCATCCGAACAAACGTTGTGTATTAAGTTGCAAGCAACAGATAATCGCAGTAAGAAAAGTGTGTAATGTAAACGAAGAAAACATCGTTGTTTTCTCCCTAATGGCAATAGCACATCCTCCATCCATCACGAATATGTCACTCGAGCACAGATGCAAAGGAGGCATGAACCCACTATCAAGCATAAATACTCCCTCTTGGAGTTACTAGCATCTACTTGGCTAGAGCATCTACTAATAATGGAGAACATGGAAGATCATAAATAACATATGCATGAAGATAACATGATAGATTGATAATCAGAAGACATAGAATTAAACATTCATCGGATCCCAGCAAACACAACATGTAGCATTACATAAAGATTATCTCGATCATGAAGGGCAGCTCACGAGATCTAAACATGAGGCATAAAGTGGAGAAGATAACCATCTAGCTACTTCTATGGACCCATAGTACAGGGATAAACTACTCACGCATCACTTCGGAGGAGGGCATGGTTGTGTAGACCCCTCCGGTGATGAATTTCCCTCTCGGTAGGGTGTCGGGGAGAGCTCTAGAACCCTCCCAATCTCGAGATGGCGATGACGGCGGCCTAGGGTGTTTCTAGGGAAAAGGTGGTTTATATTTAGGGTTGATGTATCAGGGGAATAAATAGGCGAAAGGGCAATGGCGGTGGGCGCCCGAGGGTCCCACACCACCCCCAGGCAGGGCAAGGCAGGCACACTGCCCTATGGTGTGGCCCCTCTCCGGGCCTCTTCGGGACTCCGTGGAACCTTCGCGAATTCTAAGACTTCCGGGCCACGAATTTTCCAATTCTGAGAATATTTCCAGAACAAATTTTTTGAAACTAAAAACAGTAGAAAACAGGGAACTGGCTCTGTGGCATCTTTTCAATAGGTTAGTCACGGAAATCGATAAAAATGACATAAAGTGTATAGCAAAAATGTAGGAAATAACATGAAAACAACATGAAACATCAGAAATTAAGGATAGGTTTATGACATATCAACATCCCCAAGTTTAGTTCCTACTAGTCCTCGGGTAGGTAAACGATAAAAACACATAATTTCTTAGGTGACATGCTACCAACATAAACTTGATCATCAATATTGTAAAATCATATGTAAGCTGAGATGATAGTACTTTAAACACAAGCATGATAGATATAATTCGAGCAATAAAACATAACAATCACTTTGCATCATGAGAAGTAATACAAATAAAAGATCATGAATAACAATGCATTGAAAGTTATACGTTTGTTTCAGGCATAGAGATAACATGGCAAAGTGATATTTCGCTTGTCCTTAAGAGTGGGGGAAAACATAAATGCCAGGATACCTTCAAAGTTTATGAGGAAGACTAGAACAAATATTTTGAGAACAAACAATAACACATCATGAATCAATTAATAATGTTTCTGGGACAAATGCACATTAAAATCAGAATAGCAACTATGCTCTCTCAACTGTGCATAAAGTTAGAAGATGGAGAGTCAACATAAAATTAAAAGAAAGGCCCTTCACAGAGGGAAGCAGGTATTAACTCATGTTCTAGAGCTTTTATTTTATTAAACATATGTATTGAAAACATTTTTTAGAAAGGTGTATGCTTATGTCAACGAATGGTAAACAGAAAATACAGTACGTCAAAAGCCAACTCGACTTCACAAGAGCGGCTCCCATTGAAGGACGCAACTGGTGTAGAAGGTCATCCCTCTTTCTCTTTTGTTTACACAATTATGCTTTGACTGATAAATCAAGGGCAAAAATAGTGAAGAGAATTTGTTTATATTAATTTGGGGCCGGGCACCCCGCTGCCAGCTCTTTTATCAATTAGATAAGCGGATGAAGCCACTAGTCCAAGGTGTGAAAGTCCAATCAACAAGTGAGATAAAGATTCTCTATTTACGTCCTCATGAGCTAAAACGGGAACACAAAACATGAGTAATTTTGAAAGTTTTAAAGGTAACACATGAGCAATTTACTTTGGAGTGGTAGTTAAATACCACATGTAGGTAGGCATGGTGGACACAATTTTCATACTTTGGTTTTTGGGAGTTGTATGCAGGAGTAGAGCTCCTACTCAGTACAGGTGGAGGCTAGCAAAAGACTCGGAGCGACAAGTCAAGAGAGCAATAATGGCCATAATCATGCATAGTGACAAAAACATCATTAATCAAAGCATAAGTGGTACCACAAGTTGAAAACCTAAATGATCATAGAGGATATAAGTGACTGGTTTGTAGTCATAAACATGGTGTAAGCATGCGGCAAGTCAACCAAATAAAACATTCAAAGGAGAACACCACAAACTTATGCTTCAATGTGACAAGAACAACTCATGATTCTTTCAATGGCACATTAAACACTCTCATCTATTTGAGACAAATCATGCTACAAAATAACCACTAGGATTTAAAATTAAAATGACATCTAGCATGATATGAAAAAGTCTAGCCATAGTCTATACAATCTTCTATTTGCATCGTTATAAATTCTACTACATGCAACAATTTGTTTTCCCAACAAGCACCATACAAAATATGTTTTAACAAAAACTCTATAAATGATACAGCAAGAAAGCATGAGAGTACTACATAAAAACTAATATCTTTGAATAAGAGATGGAATGAAAACAAGAGCTAAACAGGAATTTTGCAGCACCTAGAAGAAAAACTAAGAATACGATCATAACGAGTGTTCAAATGAAAAAGCGGAGCGTGTCTCTCTCCCAAACAAGGATGCTCGGTTCCAATGATATTATTGCAGAAAGGAAAACAAAAGAAAACATAAGTAAACAGAACGAAAAATAAAAGACGCTCCAAGTAAATTTCATATGGTGTGACCGAATAAAAATATAGTTTCACTAGAAGTGACCTGATAAATTGTTGATGAAGAAGGGGATGCCTTGGGCATCCCCAAGCGTAGATGCTTGAGTCTTATTAGAATTTTCTTGGATGAACAACGGGGGCATCTGATACGTCATAAACGTATCCCTAATTTCTGATGCTCCATGATGATATTATGCCAATTGCTATATGTTTTCTCCCTTCTTTATGTCATTTTTACCGATTTTCCGGACTAACCTATTGACAAGATACCACAGAGCCAGTTCCCTGTTTTCTGCTATTTTTTAGTTTCAGAAAAGTTGTTGTGGAAATATTCTCGGAATTGTAAAATTCGAAGCCCGGAAGTCCTCTTTTCCCCGGAAGCATCCAGAAGACAGAATAGAAGTCGAAGAGGGGCAACATGGGGGGCACACCATAGGCTGGCGCGGGCCCCCTGGCCGCGCCAGCTATGGGTGTGGGGCCCTTGGTGCTCCACAGCCTTTGCCCTTTCGCCTATTTAAGCCCCCCGGATGGAAAACCCTAAGTACTTGATCAAAATCCCTGAAAAAGTTCTGCAGCCGCCGTCACCGTCAACCCTAGATCAGGAGGGTTCTGGAACTGTTTTCCGGCATCCTGCCGGAGAGGAAATCATCACTGGAGGCTTCTACATCACCATGCCTGCCTCCGGAGTGATACGTGAGTAGTTCAACCCTGGACTACGGGTCCATAGCAGTAGCTAGATGGTTGTCTCCTCCTCATATGCCTCCATGTTTAGATCTCGTGAGTTGCCTATCATGATCGAGATCAATCTTATGTAATTTTATATGTTGTGTTTGCTGGGATCCGATGAATATTGAACTTATGCCAAGTTGATTATAGTCTTTATTGCATATGTTATTTGTGATCTTGCATGCTTTCCGTTGCTAGTGGTTGCTCTGGCCAAGTAGTTGCTAGTGATTCCAAGAGGGAGTATTTATGCTTGATAGTGGGTTCATGCCTCCTTGTTGCCTTGCTCGAGTGACAGAAACGTGAAGGGGGAGGATGTGATGTTGCCATTAGGGAGAAAACAGCGGTGAGAGTACCCGCGTGTATAATCATTGCTTACATTACACACTTTGTTTCGTGCAATTATCTGTTGCTTGCAACTTAATACCTAAGGGGGTTCGGATGATAACCTGAGGGTGGATTATTAGTCATAGATACAGATGGATGTAGGTCTATGTATCTTGTTGTAATGCCCGCACTAAATATCATAGTAATCATCATGTTATAATGTGCACTACGGTGCAACCTTTATTTTTCAATTGCCTAGCTGTAATTTGTTCACCCAGCATGCTATCTTTTATGGAGAGACACCACTAGTTAACCTGTGAACCCCGGTCCATTTTCCACACTATTAAACAAACCACAACAATTTCCTGCTCTCTCTACTTTCTGCAAGCATACAACTGTTTTCCACACTATACATCTAATCTTTGTTTTCAGCAAGACCGGTGAGATTGAAAACCTCACTGTACCATTGGGGCAAAGTATTTTGGTTGTGTTGTGTGCAGATTCCACGTTGTTGCTGACACCGGTGAAGCGCCAGCACCACCGTCAGTGGCATCAACCTTCCGAAGATCCTCTTTCTCCTACTGGATTGATAACCTTGGTTCTTAGCTAAGGGGAAAATTCCTACCGCTGTGCTCATCACACCCTCCTATTGGGGTATCCCAACACAAGCATCATCATCCCCAATCTTTGACCTTGTACTCTTCTTGATCACATTATATCACCCTCTTCTCTTGACCCTTGAAAACTTCTTTCACACCACACTCAAAGAGTAATTTTCATTAGAGGGTTAGTGCAACAATAAAAAATCCATGGGTTATGTATGGTCACAAGTGATATTGATACTTTTAAACATTAGCTGCAGCAACTGATGTTTCATGAAGCAAAGAAATCCACTTGACATCGTAAAAGAGCAAATGTAAGAAAAATGGCAGAATCTGACAAAACCAGGACAGTCTGTAAAGATAAAAAATGTCCGGGCACTTACGTTTCTCAAATTGAAAATCTTAAAGAACAAAAAAGTTTCGGAATTAGCTGAGGAATAAGCACAAAAAGTTTCAGGTCATTTCGATTTTTCTGTGAATTATACGATGTTTTACGGTTGACAGCAGGAATCTGTTTCTTGCGCCGAAATCCAAAACCAACTCCAGCTCTCGTCGGAAACTTTACTTGGCACAACTAAAACATGAAAAAAAAATACAAATGAGTTTCTACAGAAGTATACAACCCCTTGACTCAAATAAAACATAGAAAAACAAAGCAAAAATAAAACCATGGGTTATCTCCCAAGAAATGCTTTTCTTTAACGCCTTTTAGCTAGGCCCAGAAAAGTGGATTCAAGTGGATGCTCACATAACAAATATGAACTGAAGCAAAAGAGAGCATCAAGAAGCAAGTATAAAACAAATTTAAGTCTAAACCACTTCCTATGCTTAGGAATTTTGTGAATAAATAAAAGAAAGAAGCTCAAACTAGAAATCATGGGAAGGTAGAACACTAGCCACTTCAAAACTTTCAACAAAAAGAGAGGGGTTTTAGCAACATGAAAATTCCTACAACCGTATTTTCCTCTCTGATAATAATTTCCAGTAGCATCATGAACAAACTCAACAACATAATTATCACATAAAGCATAGTTGTCATGGTCTAAAAGCACACAATTCATATCAAGCTCCAAAACAGTGGGATCAAAATTTAAAAATCAGCTCCTCTTTTTCCCCATTTTTAGCAATATTAAAAAAAGATGATTGATCCCTCATAAAAGGTATGGGCCACATTATAGCAATCATATTTTCAGTAGCATTATAATTTATAACATCAAGTAATATAGGACCATCATCAAGAGCATTATCATATATATTTTCCAAACAAACTTCCTCATTAGCATGCATATCAATAGTTGGAATAAATAGAGGGCTATCATAGGATTTATCAAAGTAGCATGGATTATCATAAATAATAGTAGAAACATCATTCTCACAAGTTTCATTCATAGTAGCATCAAGGTCACAAGTGTATCAAGTATCAATTTCATCAAAAAGGGATATTTCAAAAGAATCAATAAGACCATCACAACTATATGTTAAAGAGTTACTCTAATTTGAAGGTAGACATGGGTTCCATTCTTCCTCCTCTTGATCATCACTCTCCTCCTCTTTTTCATCCAATGAGTTTCTAGATTCCGCAATTTCTTCTTCCATAGAGTCCTGCAAGGCATTAGTCTCTTCCTTTAGTTGATAGCATTTATTAAGATATTCCATTATGTAGTAATTACAATCCTCATATTTATAAGGTGCATCATCAATACTTTCAAGTAAATAGGCAATTTCGAATGCACCCTTCAAAGCAATAAATTCTTCAATTTGTTCCACATCATATAATTCATAATTTCCCTTAACATAAGAAGATATGGTAACATTATTATTATACTCACATTGAGAAGGGAGTTGTTTATACCTCCTATATCAACGAGATTTATCAAAGAAATAAGTAACATTATAAGTAGAGCACAAGTTTCTAGCATAGTCATGCAATTTATTAATTTGCTCCCATAAGTGTATCCCTTTTTGTGACAAGCGGTGTTCCTTATAATATTTTTGTTGTTCTTCGGTGAACACACCTTGCCAATAAGATCTAGTTTCAAAGACATTAACCATTCATAGCAAGCATGAAGCAAAAAATAACAACTAGAATAAGAACTATTTTTTTTGTGTTTTTGATAAAGAGAAGCAAACAAGACAAAATAAAATAAACTAAGCAAAGCTAAAACAAAGTAAAGAGATTGGAGGTGAGAGACTCCCCTTGCAGAAATTCTCTTCCTCCCCGGCAACGGCGCCAGAAAACTTGTTGATGGATGATGTTGGTAAACCCCAAGAGAAAGGTAGTGAAGAGTGCATCGGTAAGTTTTCCCTCAGAAAAGAAACCAAGGTTGAATAGACCAGTAGGAGGACAAGCAATCTCTGAAGGTTGATGTAGCTAAGGTGACAGGGCGCACTATCGGTTCAGCAGCAATGTGGAACCTACACAACACAATCGAATCACTTTGTCCCAACAAAGCAGTGAGGTTGTCAACCTCGCCGTTTTTTCTGAACACAAAGAGGTTAAACGTATGGTGTGGAAAAAATATGATAATAGTATGAAAGTAGTAGCAGCAGTGTGAAAACAGTGGAAGAAGTGTGTGTATTATCAGTATGAGAAAATGGACCGGGGTCCACAGTTACTAGTGGTGTCTCTCCGTAAAAGATAAATAACATGTGTGGTGAACAAATTACAGCTGGGCAATTGACAGAAATGAAGGCTGCACCGTAGTGCATATGCAAGACATAAATATTACTATGTGATTCATGCGGGCAATACAACAAGATACATAGACCTTCATCCAACTGCATCTATGACTAATAATCCACCCTCTGAATATCATCCGAAGAAACGTTGGGTATTAAGTTGCAAGCAACAGATAATCGCAGTAAGCAAAGTGTGTAATGTAAACAATATAAACGAAGTAAACATCGTTGTTTTCTCCCTAATGGAAAAAACACATCCTTCATCCACCACGTTTATGTCACTCGAGCGCATATGCAAAGGAGGCATGAACCCAGTGTTGATTATAAATACTCCCTCTTGGAGTTACTAGCATCTACTTGGCCAGAGCATCTACTAATAACGGAGAGCATGCAAGATCATAAATAACATATGCATGAAGATAACACGATAGATTGATAATCAAAAAACATAGCATTCAACATTCATCGGATCCTAGCAAACACAACATGTAGCATTACATAAAGATTATCTAGATCATGTAGGGAAGCTCACGAGATCTATACATGAGGCATAAAGTGGAGAATACAACCATCTAGCTACTGCTACGGACCCGTAGTCGAGGGATGAACTACTCACACATCACTTTGGAGGAGGGCATGGTGGTGTAGACCCCTCCGGTGATGAATTTTCGTCCTGGCAGGGTGCCAGAGAGAACTCCAGAACCCTCCCGATATCGGGATGACAATGACGGCGGCCTCGGGTGTTTCTCGGGAAAAAGTGGTATATATTTAGGGTTGATGTATCAGGGGGAATAAATAGGCGAAAGGGAGATGCGGTGGCCTCCCGAGGGGCCCACACCGCCCCAGGCGCGACCATGGGGGGCGCGCCGCCCTATGGTGTGGCCCCCCTGTGGACCCTCTCCGGGCCTCTTCGGTACTCCGTGGAACCTTCAGAAATTCTATGACTTTCGAGCTTCAAATTTTCCAATTCTGAGAATATTTCCAGAACAACTTTTCTGAAACTAAAAACAGCAGAAAACAGGGATCTGGCTCTGTGGCATCTTGTCAATAGGTTAGTCCCGGAAATTGATAAAAATGACTTAAAGTGTATAGCAAATATGTAGGAAATAACATGGAACGTCAGAAATTAAGGATATGTTTATGAAGTGTCAACGAGTTTATCAGATCTTATCGATAACGAGATTGAACAAGACATAGATATGTCTATGATCAGATCTCGGACATGACATGTATAGAAGGAAACAAAAGGAATAAGAGTCTTATTTATGGTTCAAAGACATTTATTTGTGGAATGCATCTCATTATTATGCATAAAAATAGTGCCAGGGTACGTTCATACCATCTGGTAGGTGTTTAAACATAATAAAATGATGACCCTATGTTTTCAAATCACCACTCAACCTTCTTCCAAACTTGATCTACCAATATTTCAAATTGCTAAAAGTGAAACTAAGATCTTTAGTTGCATGTTTAAGAAATAGGAATGATCTCTATTTTTAGAAGTATAATAGAATTCTATAATATTCCTATATAACCATGAATAACCATAATTATACTATTTCCATATTAATGAACTCCTAATGATTTCACACTTCATAAACTCTCATAAAAATCGTCAATTAATTGTTACATTGTAGAGTTGGATGTTTTAGATACTCATTTTCAATTAGGTTCTTATGTCTCAGCTCTACATCTTTGAAAGAAATAGAAGAAAACATGTTTATTGTCTTTTGAAAGTTATTTTCAATATAATATTGTCTTATTGCCTAACCAAGTGATAAAGACTTGTGATTTAAATTAACTATGATAACAATTGATTTGCTAAATAAAATTGAAACACACGTAAGTCTGAAAGAAGTAAAAATTAATATAAATAAGTAAAGCATTTCAAACTTCCAAACCCTAATGTTATTAACCTTTTAATTGAATAAACCATCACCACAAGTAGTGAAATAACCTTAAGTCACCTAATCTCAATGTAATCAAAATATTGTATCAAGCGTAGCTTACACTTCTAAGCTGGGGTAACTTCAGGGTATTTCGCGATGCATCTCATTACTATGCATTAAATTATCTTGCCAGTGTTTTCAGTAGTCCTTACTAGGAATAATTTGCTATTTTTCAGATATCGGGATTCCCACTCAAACCCTTGAACCCGAAGGACATGAATTATTATTTCTACCTCAGGCAAGTTCATCACTTGCTCATATCCTTTAAAATATTTGTTAAGAACTATTTGCAAAACCCTGTCGTATTACCACCTTATTCCAAAAGAATGCATGAGCCTTTATTTTAATAATATGACTAATGTAATATCTACCCGAGTGGTAGTATTCTATTTGGGTGGGAAGATGGAACCATGGTAAGAAGAATCAGTCATTCGAAGGGTCCATCTACATGGGAAAGTATTACCTAGAATAAAACAACCAATGCCATCACAGTTATTGCACCGTAAATACCGTGTTGACCATAAGTCTTGTATGGGGCGAGTAAGCCAGTGGTGATATTCTCTTGTTCACGTGTCAACGGGAAGCCAGACCGTACGATGTAGGTCTTGCAAGACTACATGCACATGGGTGAGATCCCTTAATTCCCATGGATTCTGATGTCTATGATGGTCTGCCCGGGGAGCATAGGTATTTAGCGTGAGGGGTAGAGTATCAAGGTTAAACCTACGTGGCATTAAATGGGTGGGAATGTGAGGTGCGGAGAAGCACAGTTTGGTTTGGATCAACAACCAGGCCCCACACCTAAGTGGGTGGGGAAAGGAACTCAATCCTGGTTGTGCAAAAGGGTCTTGAGCGCCTATGGGTAAAGTAACGCACCGTTTCAGAGTGTAAAAGGAGGTGACATGTTACCTCATGTTCTAGGAAGGAGCTGCAAAAGCTGCAGGAAAGAAACTCCATTAAGTTCTAGCACCTGTGAAAATTTTGCAGGCATCGTTTTCGACATAAAATAATCTCTTAAAGAAAGATCTATAAAAACCCTGCATTAGCTTGTGACTCTTTAGAGTCTAAAATGTAGTTAGTGCATCAAACTACCCACTGTATATAATGAAAAAATTTAGTAACGCTCGTTACTCATTTGTTCCCTTTTGACCCCCTTCCTAGAGTTGAAGCCATTAAAGGAGATGTCATATAGACATCACGATGATGGGCCAGAGCTATCTAATAAAGCTAGGAGGAGTCATATAATATTTAGCTGATGAAGCAACGTCGTCAACAATGCCAGTGAAGAAGAAGCTAGCAAGTTGAAGGTGGAGTCCATTCCTATACTTAGATGCTTAGAATCAATAGATTGGAGTTGTGATCATATCCATAGTGGATTAGGTTTAGAGCTAGAGTTATTCTCCAACTTAGAGTTATGATTTGCATCTTGTGATGTTTCATTTGCACGAGATCTTTTTTGATACATCAAAGAGATTCTCGAGATTTTGTAATTAATATATTTGTATCCTATAGTTTTACTTGGATCTGCTATGTTTCTGATGTACCACCCTGAGGGATGTAATATTTATGGATAAGTCTTTTTGCGATTTTTATGTAAACGACTTGTGCACTACACATGCAGTGTTGTGCTGGGTCACCGCAGAACCCTAGCCCTGTTTTCTCACGTCCTTGTGGGACTCGTGGGGAAGAAGGAGACATAAGGGAGGAGGTTCTGAGGAGAAAACGAATGAATCGATCAGTTTTCACTTACTAGTGGTAATCGTGGGTAAATTTCGGATTTTCGGCTCGACGCAACACAGTGGAATCAGGGGTCCGAGCACCTTTCATTTTGCACTGTGAGAATCTGTTGCGTTCCCAGAATTTATGTCTGTCTTGTAACCATCTGGTTTTGATTTCAGCTTCTAGGCAGTGAATATGATTGCCAAATCCCAACCAAACACACCCTAAGTATGGCACCTTGATCGATTCACAAAATTCATCATTACAATATTCACGAGATATAGTATCCTAATCCTCCGACCATGGGATCATATTTAATCACTTTTACCGTAGGCTGCCTAGCTTGAACCAAACATCACATCATAACAGGGTGATTATAAATGTGTACATCAGGTATTCCAAAGGGATGAATTGAGGTGTATGTATCAAGATTGGTATTTGTTTATCCGCATGAGGGATAAATACTCTAGGCCCACTCGGTGAGGTTACATCCATAAAGCTGCAAAGCGTATGACTAGGTCATGGGGATGGAAAATCATGGTACAGAGTTAACCAAATCTTGTCGGCAATGAGACTGAACATTACTAGAGATGTCTACGATCAGATCTCTGACAAGACATGAATCAAAGGAAACAAAAGGAATAATAATCTTCTTTATGGTTCAACGACATGTATTCCTGGAATGCACATGGGTCGGTATGGGAATCTTGGACCCATTATTGATCATTGATCAGAGAGGGTTCCCGGTCATGGCCAGAGTGTTCCCGAACCGGGGCTAACGCACTTAACGACTTGATGGCTCTCATAGTTCGTTTATGGGAACATTTTAATTATGATAGTGAATAGAAAAGGAAGCGGGAATAACTCCGGTGGAGACAGGAAGAGTTCTAGGAAAGACCGGAGGAAGTATGGACTGGTTTGGAGCATTGGAAATTAAATAATGAGTCAATATGTTTAGTTATGAAATAAATATATTTATTTATAAATTTAATAATAAATAAAGGATAAAATAAAAATGGGAGAGAAACCCACCTTTTTGGGGCTCTCCCAAACGGAGAAGCCCATAAGGGGGAATTCTCCCCCATTATTGGGGCCTTGAGTCCCTTACAGATAAGAGAGTTGGTGCGGCAGCCCTAGGGCTGGCCGCACCCCCCTATTCCCCTCCTCCTTGTTTAGTCCCACATGGGAACTTGAGGGAAGAGGAAGGGCCTCTCCCCCCTATATAAAGAGAGGCATATTGCATAATTAAATCATTGAAAATTCATAGAAAATTGTGAGACCCCCCTTTAGACCATGTGAAAGCGCATGGTGCCCCATATGTGGTTTTGGTAATTAATGACATTCCTTATCGACTAATGTTTGGATTGAGTTATCCTTATATATCTTGTCCATAGGAAAGATTGGAGTTCATGTGTTGGACTCTAGAAGCTTTCTTGATGGCCAATGTTATATTCAAGGATTTATATGAAGAATGGTCATGGATAGAGTCGAGCTTATTGCAAGTGTCTTGAAGAGAAGGATTAGGTGATATTTCATGATTATCTTCAAGACATCATCATATGAAGAATGAAGAAAAGATACAAGGTTCATCAAGCTTGTGATCAACACCCAAATCTACAAGATGTACCAAGTGGGATTGTGTATCTTGGGGTATGGTAATCAATTGACCATATAGCTTTGGTAACCAACTCGTATATGTGTGTCTGGCGTATCTATGTGTGGTTAGGTATCTTTCCATGGGCATGCATCAAAAGAAAGATTTCATATAGCCCATGGTCTATGTCATCAAGCGGTGTTCGTCATCAAGCTTGACGTGGAAGCTCAATTGAAGCATCTAGAAGAAATCCTATGCTTGATGCTTGCCACCCATTTGGAGATTGTGGCCTCGTGAAGATTTTCCGGTAAGGGTCTCTCCCATAATGGTGTATGGGGGAGCTAGTTTCTCCCATAATGGTGTATAGGGGAGAAACTTACAAGTCTTCATCAAGCAGAGCATGTGCTAGCAAGCACATTCAAGGAAGAGGATCAACCTTGAGAGAGTCAATATCTTATTCATCTAGAGCAAGTGGAATGATCAAGGCAAAGGTTTGATCTTGATACGTTTTCTATTTTACCGGTCTCATGTCTTTGGGAGACAAGGTTATAGGATCGATAGTCGTACTATTAAGATGGGCTCTCAAGTGAGTAACTTGATCGAATCGGCATGGAGAGATCAAACCTTTGCATATTTGAATATCATCTTTCTTGGTTCTTATTTGGCTTGTATCTCCATGGGTTTTAGTGTTGCTGTGATCTTCATGACAAGCCAAGGTTTATCGAAAACGGTTTTGGTAAGAAAAACTTGTTACGTTTTTTGTGGTGAAAATATCCGGTTCAGCTTTGAGAATTTTTCCCCACCTTCCATGTGTGGTAAATTCTCCATTCATTTTTCTCGGATAGTCCTTATTGTTATCTTTCAGCACGATTAGATCCACCTCATTCTAAGTTCATCTGCAAAAGTTATGGAATTTCTTGTATCGGTGTTCAGTCCATTCCGGGAGATTCTAGATTCATTCCGCGACTCGGATCATTTCGTATCCATACCAAAATGAATGCGAAAACCTCTGTTACAATCAGGATTCATTCCGGATTTGACGAAAACTGCATAACGACTCTTTTTTAGGGGACCTATAAAGGGCCCCTTCTTCCCCAAAGTCCCCAAGACTTTCCCAGCCCATTTTCCCCTCTGTGTCCACCATTTTTGACCTTGGGAAGCTTGATCCTCTCTCAATCCATCCTATGATTCTTGCATATCTTTGAGGAAAAAGATATAGGAGATCTAGATCCACATTTCTACCAATCCATCTCTTCTCTTAGTGAGGGGAACCCTTGTGGATTTCAATCTTATGATTCATTTGTTGAGTTCATCTTTATTCTTCCTCTCTTATTCCCCCATAAGCATTTATTGATTTGTTGGAATTTTAGAGTGAAGGATTTGAGCACTTGTGCTCTTGCCATTTGCATCGGTTTGCTCTCTCCACGAGGATTCGTGGAAGTGAAAGTTTGTGGACTTGCTACTCTTGGGTCTTGGACCCTAGATGACTTGTGGTGTTCTTGGGAGCCTCCAATTGATTTGTGGATGTGTGCCCCAAGATTGGGGTGACATCAAGATCCTCCAATTGTGGATGCGTGCCTCGATCGAAGGTTGCCAATAGTGGAAGGTGAACTAGGCCTTTGTGGCGAGGTTCATCGGAGAATAGGGTGAGGCCTTTGTGGCGTTGAGTAGGACTTTGTGGTGATCTCACACTCCTCCAACAGGACGTACTCCCCTTGTGGGAGGAACTCGGGAATACATCATCGTCTCCGTGTGCCTCGGTTATTGCTATACCCAAGCTTTTTACTTATGCAATTTGCATTGTTATACCTTCGTGCTTGAAGTTATATATCTTGCTATCACCTTGTTACTTGTCTTGCTTAGCATAAATTGTTTGTGCACCTAGTTTACCATAGATTATTTAGGTTGTGTGCTTGTTAATTTAAACACCAATTTTATTTACACATTTAAAAAGCCTTAATCGGAAAAGTTTTAATCTCCTATTCACCCCCCCTCTAGGCAACATCGTTGTCCTTTCACCCCGTTTTCCACCTTCCTATTTCCCGCGGTGCACGGACCAAAGTTAGGGCTATTGTCGGGCCTATGGATACATACCAGGGTATCCTGGAACATCCGACGTAGCCCAGCCCGGTAGGCATTCTTAAGAAAAACAAGTGCGCTTCACGACGAGGAGTTCTCTCAATGAGGCCCAGCCCTCGTCGGATCCCTCTCAGCCAGAGTTGAGTTCTTCGGAGGGGCCATGTTGCCCCGTCCTTGGGGACGAACTCTACATCGCCGCTTGTTCCTCCCTAGGAGCATATCCGCTTGGTGGGAGATAATGCATGTGCAGCTGACGGGTTCGCCTTCCTGCGATGACGGAAGAGACGTAGAGGCGCATAGTCGCTTTGGCGGCAATTTCTAGTCCCATATATAAAGCGTGGGAGGCAGCTGCTCCGGCCAAAGTGTCTTCCCAAGAAGAGCAGTGCAATCTGATACGTCCATTTTGCATCACTATTTTATATTGTTATTTTCTGTTATTCATCAATATATTTCATGTTATTATGCATTACTTATGTTATTTCATCTTATTTTGCATGTTTCATAATTTTTGGAGAATAAACACCGGGTCCAGAAATCTGATGGAAAAAGCACCGTCGAGATACCCTAATTCAGCAGATCAGAAGAAGAGGGGGGATACCGGAGAAGTCTTAGAAATCCCGAGGAGGAAGCCAACCAGAAGGGTACCCGGAGGGGGCCACCGGGGGCCACACCACCAGGCGGCGCGCCCCCTTCTAGCCGCGCCTAGGGGTGGTGTGACCCCTGGCCCACTTCTGGTCACCCCTTTTGTAAACTTGACCCTGAGGGAACCCTAAGACCGAGAACATCGTCAAAGAATTATTCTTCCGCCGCCTCGGAGCGGAAAACAACAGAGAAAGAAAACTCCTCGGCAGGGAGAAATCTGCCGGGGAAATTCCTCCCCGGAGAGGGAGAATCTTCACCATCGTCACCGTCATCACTCAGGGCATCATCAAGATCGTCATCGTCATCATCCTCACCACCAGCACCATCATCATCACCGTCCACGTTCATCCCTCTGTAACAATTAGGGGTTTTATTGTTGTTCTCCACTAGATCTCTCTCCCGGTGTGGATTACTTGTTAGTAGTTATGCTTGTGAGATTTATCGGTGTTTACACTTTATGACAATATTATTATTATCCATTATATCACCTATGATTATGATCCATACGATGTCTTGTGATTAGTTCGTTTAGTTCTTGAGAACATGGGAGATGTCATTATGTTAGTAGTTGAATTATGTTGAAGTGATATCTAGTGGTTTAGTATTTAAGTTGTGGTGCTATTATTCTAGTGGTGTCATGTGAACATCGACTACATGATAATTCACCTTTATGGGGCTAGGAGGATGCATTGTGTATTTGGCTACTAATTGTGGGGTTTCCGGAGTGACAGAAACCTAAACCCCGTTAGGAAACCAATGCACGAGGGAGTGTAGGATCCCGAAGTTTTAAGGCTATGGTGAGATTTATCTTAATTACTTTCTTGTATTTGTGGATTCTTGCGAGGGTATAATCGCAAGTATGTATTCGTCCTAGTTGGGCGGTGCATTAGCATAGGTTCACCCACACAACACTTAACGAACCAATACATATTAATAAACCGTATGAAGCGAAAGAAGACAAAATTCTCATGTGTCCTCCAGAACGTTTAGTCACCATAATTAAAAAAACCGGCTTGTCCTTTGCTCTAAAAGGGATTGGGCCACTCGCTGCAATTATTATTAATGTTATTTATTACTCGCACTTTATTTATCTGCTATATCCAAAACAACTAAAAAATTGTTTGCTAGTGCTTACAGTGAATTCTCTATCCAGCATGCTAGTCAACACCTTCTGCTCATCGTTGGCTTCGATACTCTTATTTATCGAAAGTAATACGATACACCCCGTATACTTGTGATTCATCACAATCCATCAGACAAGCAGGAGTAGGGTTTTACACCGCAATGGTGGCCTAAACCGAGGTAAACTCTCTGTGTCTCCCTTGTTGTTGTTCCCAATCTTTCCTCGCGAGACCCTCTCGATTGGTGTAGGAAGTGCGGTTGGCCCCCAGTATTCGAACCTCTAGAGAGCTCCTGTCCTTTCAAAGACCACTCTCCGCCATCTGTAAACGTGAGAGATCACTTCTCCTCAGCATGATGTCGTGCTGCGGGAATTCCATCCAGGAGATCTACTTCTGCAACCTCTGCTGGATCAGACCATCAGGAGACATCGTCAAGCACCTTGCGTGTGTGAATACTTGGAGGCGTTGTACTATAGGGGCTAGCAGCACCATCGTTGCACCAGAGTCGTCATCAGCTCGCCAAGTTCTTCACGGCCTTGAGGTCGGCTTCGTTTTCTTCCTCATTCATGCGTGTACGGGAGCATAATCCCCGTGTTTCGATCCACAAGAGGTATGCCACGGGAACACCATAATCCTTACCGCATTACTAGTAGATAGATCCTAGCAAGTTTTTGGAGTTCCCTGGTAGGATTTTTTTGTTATTCTTCTACGAACCCCTTCAATTCTATGGATCGGTGCTGCAATATCTATGACGGCCTATTAATTTTTATGGTGCTAGTGGGGAGATGGGTTCTCTCGCCCCTCCACTATTCTTACCCATGGTACTATTCATGGCGGAACCACATTCAGTCGCGGTCATGGTAGGGCCATGATCTCAGCTCGTGGAGGCCACATGTCCTTCCCCTCCCTGCTCGCCTACTCCTCGTCCTCTCCATAACGTGCCCCTCTAGTTGTGCGCAATAAATCCTTCCCCATCACCCTCAACCTTAGAATCAGTTCCACTTCTTTGTGAAGATTTGTACTGGCGACGTGTGCACATAAAGAGGCGGATATGCAGGGATGCGGCTCAGATTAAATCGCGGGAGCGGATTCCTGCATTGCGAGAGATGCGAATTTGGCTGAGATTCATCTCAGCCTTTCAAGAACAGGCGGAGGGTTGGTGTAAGTAGATCCTTCAGGCATCTCAATAGAGGGGGGGAGGTGGGGGAAGCAGAGTATTCACTCTGAGTGATTATTCCCATCTCCATCGATTCAATATCTCCTGGACTTTGTGTGGGATCGACACAGAATTCAGTGGTGGTGCCGCACGGTGCAGGCATTACCTTCTATGGTACCTACACACTACAAGAAATATGTCAACGAGTGACCTTCTGCCGATGACTGTGAAAAAATTGGTCACATATCTCGTGTCAATTGTTTGAGAGAGTCTATACATGTACGTGAGTTGGTCACAATACAAACAAAAGGGGTTTGCTTCCCTATTCTGGCCTGATTGAGACCAATTTAAATGGTCATGGCGCCTCATCTGTGCCTATGTGTCAAATCTCCGCCTATGTATCATAGCTGGACCCACCATAAATCTGACATGCTAATTGGCCAACTCAGCAATTTTGCCTACATGTCAGTACAAACTGGTCCACCACGGAGCTGACAAGGGTTTTAAGTGGGATGCAGGTGGGTCCACCTGGAAGTGCTAACGGCGAATGGTCCTAGTGTGCGCGCTTAATTCGCGTAAAAAAGAGCGCTTCACATATCTTGTGTCAATTGTTTGAGAGAGTCTATACATGTACGTGAGTTGGTCACAATACAAACAAAAGCGGTTTGCTTCCCTATTCTGGCCTGATTGAGACCAATTTAAATGGTCATGCTGCTTCATCTATGCCTATGTGTCAAATCTCCGCCTATGTATCATAGCTGGACCCACCATAAATCTGACATGCTAATTGGCCAACTCAGCAATTTCGCCTACATGTCAGTACAAACTGGTCCACCACGAAGCTGATAAGGGTTTTAAGTGGGATGCAGGCGGGTCCACCTGGAAGTGCTAATGGCGAGTGGTCCTAGTGTGCGCGCTTAATCCGCGTAAAAAAGAGCGCTTCGCCAGGGTTCGAACCCGCGACCTCCAAGTACGCACGATATGCTTCGGTCTAACCATCAGGCCACCAACTCGCTCTTGTACATAAACAGACATGGCTATCTTTTTACCTAACATTCCGCGCATGGGCCTTGGCCTACCACAGAGAATGAGGGCAGGCTCCAGTCATGGGCCTTGGCCTCACCCCGGGGAATAGAGAGGCTGCCTTAGGTCGGCTTGCTTAAAGCCTGGGCCGATTCGGTCTTTTTTTTCCTTCTTTTTATTCCTTTTTTGATTTCTTTTATTGTTTTTTTTATTTTAAACTCTAATTTTAACCAAATAAATTTAATTTTTTTGGTTAAAATGCCCTATGTAATTATGTAGTATAAGGAAATGTTTTAATCCAATAAAATACAAAAATTTATTTTTTTTATTTTTTGAACCTTTTATGATGATTTCGAAATACGGTCAAAACGGGGGACATAACTGCTCGAAGCTTGGGGTTCAATCTCGCGAAACAATTGGTGTATCTCTGATGAATGTACTTGGATACCTAAAAATGATTTTTACAAAAAATAGCGAGAAAACTATGAGGCAGTTGTAGTTCAATTTTGACCCGGTTTCACCTGATCCGGTAGGAATTCGTCTTTTTCAAAAGAGGTTTATTTAAAACTTTTTAGAGGAATTAATTTGGTTATTTGTAGATAAAATATGGTCTAATAGTTTTATAATTTTATGTGGTACAATTTTGCAACATATTTTTGGTAGATGCTTCACAAAAAAAACCGTTTATGACACCCGAAAATGGAAAATGGTATTTTTATTCAACGAAAAATAAAAACTCTTTGTCAACATTGTTTGTTGTTCCAATATGCACGTTTGTGTGCAATATGGGCATATTTAAGTAAACTATGCCATGGATGTGGCCATAACATCCCTCATTTGGCCCGAAAGCCATGAATCTCCATATATGTTAGCTCATTTCTGTGAACACTTTTTCGAGATAACTTCCGTATTCCAAGTTTATTATTTTTTATGGATACTGGGTCACATATAATGACATATTCCGAAGGTTATCCATTTTGTTGATTTTTTTTTGAACCTTTCATGCCAGTTTCGAAATACGGTCAAAACGGGGGACATGACCGTTCGTACCTAGGTGTTAAATATTGAGTAACTCTTGGTATATCTATGAAGAAATAGGTACTTTTGTACCTTAAAATGATTTTTCCAAAAAATTATGAGCAAACTACGAGACACCTGTAGTTCAAATTTTGTCTGGTTTCAGCTGATTTAGTAGGAATTTGTCTTTTTCAAAAGAGGTTTATTTAAATCTTTTTAGAGGAAGTAATTTGAGTTTCTGTAGACAAAATAGGGTCTACTAACTTTATAATTTTTGTGAAACCTGAACCATCTCACAACCTTTGATCCTTTGATGGAAATACATCAGATCCGTTTGGTGGAGCATCCCTGAATATACATGTCAATCATTACAATTAGCTTACAAGTGTGCACTTCCGTACTATTAGTACAAGTGTGTGATGCAAAGTAATCATAAATTTTCTATTAAGCTCAAAATTGGGAACTTTTAAGTTGAGTTGAATCTGTAGGACTATAGTTTATCTGTTTCATCTGGGCTTATACATTATATTTCTTGATCAACTGATTGCCTATTGAATCTGTAGGCATGTAGTTTATCTAGCTATTGATTCTGCATAGAGGTTTCTACTTACATGGAATGGAAATATTCCACTAGATGTCATCCTTATTTGGCAAAGGTGTTATCTGTGTGCATGGTTCTTTTCATGCTCTCTTCTGCTTAGAGGAAAACAGAAGTATTGTATTCTATTGTAGAAGTGATCAATACCCCTTACTTCCTGCTATGTGTTTTAACCTTGTAAAGATTCAATTTGTAGGAGACTCTATTTTCAGGAGCACCCTGCAGGAAGAAATTTGCAACACCAAATGGCAATAATGAATTGCATGTATTGTGAAATTATCTCCAATCTAGTAAAGGCTTGACTCTTGAGGGTTGTTCTGTTGCCATTGTGTGCAGCTTCGAGCTTTAAAAGCATCAATATATGCAGCCTTTTGAATCCCTGGTGATACTATATCTGCTTGCATAGTGTTATGTGATGCTACATTCTCATAACAAGGAATTCAACTTTACAATTTCTAGAGTTTTGTTTATATCATGGCTAAATACTGAGATAGCTTAGAGTTTTTTCTCGAGAGAGGGTTCTAATTTTTTTGACCTGTTTCAGTTTTGACCACTTAATCTCTGCAGAATTTGACGGTGTGGTGTTTTTCATTGTTTCAGGTGCCTCATGCGTTGCATATTTGTAGGAATGAGATATGTGATATCAACACAAGTTCAAGACCATGCTTCAGGTAGAACCTTGTGCACTTATGTTGGTTTTTGAAATTCACTTTCTCAGGAGTATCACAATATATAGATTGTATCTGATGTTACCATGGGCGAGTACACACACATTACTACTGAATCTTTTCTCTGCCCATGTCTAATAATCGTCGGGTACTACTAGTTGGCTTTTACATGTTGACCTGTATTGATAGATAGATCCTAGGTATGTTATGTAGCCCAATAATATTTTCTGTTCTTATGAACTGAAGTTCTTTTTCTTATAAAGTGTTTGTCTTACTACCAATATGTTTTTCCTTTGCTTAGAAACTGCTAGATGCAGCACAATACAATACTTCTGTTTTCCTTATAAACTGTTTTGTCTATGTAGCACCTGTATGATTCATTCTCAATGTAATTCTGACAAATTCTTTCTTATCTGCGGGACATGTGAAAGCAGAATCAAGAAGACTGATGCAACTTTGCTGCTGTTGCTGCTGTTTTGTCCTCACAACTTTGTTGCCGGACATGTCAAACATGTTCTCGGGATGAACTTCTATTTTTTTCAACAGCTGCTGCTGTTTTGTAAGATCTATGTAGGATAGTTTTGTCGATTGATGTGGAGTATCTATCAATTAGATGTGTTGATGATTGCTACGTAAGATATGGCTGTAACATGAAGCTTTGAGCTTTGATGTGAAGATTGTAATATGCTATTTTGGTGACTACTTCAAGAATTTCTTGGTTGTCATTTTGTTTACTGTGAACATGGGATATGATCTATTTTATAATAAAAGTCTTAGGCCATAAAAGTAAACGGACTTAATTAATCTAGGGCCAAAAAGGGAAGCGGTTTGTAAAAAGGCCGAGGCCCAATGAAGAATCGTAATTCAGAAAGTTGCTGGCCAAAACATAAACTGGCTGACTACTAAAGGCCACGACCGAGAAAAATAAAAGAAGCCACGTTTGCCTTGGCCCATGTAGACGTCTAAAATTGTGAGGATTTTGTTTTGAAATGAGATGATTTATTGGGCTAGGCCCATATAGAAGGCTAGGCTGGATTGGGCTGATTCTGATCCACGACCATCTCAATTGGCCACGTATTTGCCATGTAAGCTTGCCACATTGGATCTGACGTGGACTTGCCCAGATTGACAGCGACCAAAATAGTTGGTCATACCACCGGTGACCTTGCAAAGAAGGTCACATAGGTTCATTAGTGACGCCCGTAACCCGACCAACCGGTTTTGGTCACAAAAAGGTCACATTTGATAATACGTGACCATTCGGTGACCAATATTGAGAGTCACAATATAGCATATTTCTTGTAGTGACAGACTGATGTTGCTTTCTAGTGAAGTTGGTTAAACCCCAAGTCAAAGGTATGATGTAGCACCAGGTTAGTTTCCCCCGGTTAAGGAACCAAGGTTATCAATCCAGTTGGATTGCGAAGTCTTTAAACATGGTTGCTTGTTGTCTAGCGCGTGAACAAGCATCGACCTGTACACAAACCCAAAATCCCCTCGTTCCCAACTTCAAGGAAGGCTGTCAAGCTTCAAGGCTCCCTGTAAACAAAAGACTTAAATTTATGGTGTCTTTTGAGCCGAAAAGTAAAATTGCAACAACAATCAGGTGACGATCAAAAGCAAGTAAACATGGATGTAGTCAATGTAAAAGAATGAACCGGGGGCCATAGTTTGTCTAGTGGTATCTCTCCAACAACAATACACATGTTGGTTAAACAAATTACAACTAGGCAATTGACAAATCATGAGAGCATAACAGTGCTATTATGACAAGATAAAGTTCAAGGGTTCTAATCATGTAAGCATTACGACAAGGCACATAGACCGTTATCCAGCATCCATCTATATCTAATAGTCAACCTCAATAAAGCTATCCAGCTAATCTCTCTCGTATTATGTTGCAAACAACAACAAAAATTCATTAAGATCAATTCGTAATGTAAGCAATATTTCTCACCGCGCAAAAAAGAACACCATTGTTTTCCCCTTAGTGCCAATATAACATCCTCTAAGGAGGATCCTAGTATCACCACCTATGGGAAATGGCAAGAAAAAGATTTTAAGGGTCACTTTCTACATGGTCAAGCTTGAATGAAGATGGTCAATACGAAATGAAAATTTCACGTTGCCATGCATGTACTCCTAGCAACAAATGATCTCCGGGGTGCCTTGGATCGCTAGCATCGATCTCTCTCCTTTTCGGTATCTTGATGCCAAAGGAAGAGAGATATCTATTAAGTTAACGGAATTTGCATGGGAAGTCACAAGATTTTTTTTCCTCATATCATCTCTTATAATATTGTTAACTTTATTCTCTTATTTGTGCTTTGTGAACCTCTTCTCATGCATGGTGTAAGACATATGGATATCGTTATATGTTATGCGTACTACTCTTGTTTAGGTTCATCTTGTTTCTTATGCAAATTATGAACTTCCTTGCCAATTAATGGTTTTTTCTAAGGCTATAATTTTCAAATGGAGTATTTCTCCTAGATAATGTGTGTTCCAGAATTCTAATTCTCGTTCAAAACAATGCACATGTATAGGGGGAGTCTCGCTTTCATTTTATGGACCTCGGTTATGAAAATCTTCATGTTTTTATCAAGCACCAAAAAGGGGTAGACTGAAAGTTCCTTTTAGTCTTCTAAGTGTTTTAATGTTTATTAACAACACAAGATTGATTTTAATGATGTTTCTAAGTTTACATGGCTTCAAATCCAAATAAAAAGGCGCCCTTTCTGCTTCAGGTGGCGGTACTACCACTAGGCCTAGTCACTGAGTTGGGCAACCCCAACAGGAGTACTACTGGCAATGGTACTGCCACAAGTACTACCAAAATACCCTTCTGTTGGTTATCAGCAGTACTTGTGGCGGTAGTACCCGTTGGGGGGATTGACCCCCTATTAATCTAATAACAAGATTAAGGCAAGGTCAAGTAAATGACTAGTTGGTCTGGTCACTTGCCAGGCGGCTACAGTTAAATCGGCTAGCTATGGCCGGTTGGTCTTGGCCGGCTGGAGGCCTGAGTTGGCTAACTCTGACAAGCAAGGACAAGCGTGGGCAAAAGGAAGAATGGGCTAAAGGGAGACATCATAGCATGCATGATGTCAACGACGCCCCTACTGTCGAGGCAGGCGGCCGTACCCTTAACTTTGACCGCCTGTGTCATGATTGTTAGTCTCCCTATCCAATCCCATAATGTACCATGTAACCATACCGAATCGGAAGTATACTGTGGATGACCCTGAGTGGGTCCCAACCGGCTGAGTGTACAGCTGATCCCGCA
Organism: Alopecurus myosuroides; assembly: GCA_028641055.1. Classification (NCBI taxonomy): domain Eukaryota; kingdom Viridiplantae; phylum Streptophyta; class Magnoliopsida; order Poales; family Poaceae; genus Alopecurus; species Alopecurus myosuroides. The sequence goes on along the minus strand of CM054063.1, from coordinate 259,554,340 downwards.
TGTCAGCCAGACTACGAGCACCTATATAAGGCACTCCGGGGCTACTCTAGCAGGGGAGAATTCACCTAATGATACAACTTCAGGAGCACATTGTAACACCGGACATTGTAAACATAGTTCATCCTAGAATAAGTAAGGACCTCACCCAGCTAAGGTCCTGAACATGTGTACATCGTGTCTCCTGCATGCTTGTGACCCATCCCGCATGGACACCAACGTTTTTGGGCATTGCGTCCCTTCCTTAAACTCCATTGCTAAACACAATGGTGTTTCCGTTTATCATACCACGACAGTTGGCACCCACCATGGGGCGGAGAGCGGCGTCCAGAGTCTCGTTCTGCGTGGGAACTCATCCCGCTAGAGTTTCTCTTCATTCAGGTCCTTGATACGTCTCAAACGTATCTATAATTTTTGATGCTCCATGCTTGTTTTCTATCCAATACCTTTATGTTTTCTATTGTTTTCCTTTGTTTTCCGGATGTTTTCTGGACTAACCTATTGACAAGATGCCATAGTGTCAGTTCATATTTTCTGCGGTTTTTCTATTTTAGAAAAGTTGTTCGGGAAATATTCTTATAATTGGACGAAACAAAATACCAGGGTCCTATTTTTCCCGGCACGTCAACGGAGTCCAAAGGAGACCCAGGGGGGCAATGAGGTAGCCACACCACGTGGTGGCTCCCCCTCTCTGGCCGCGCCGCCACATGGTGATGGACCCTCGGAAGCCCATCAACATCGCCCTTTCGCCTATTTATTCCCCTCGATGTAGAAACCCTAAAACATCCAACATCCATCCATGAAAAGCTCCATAGCTCCGCCGCCGCCGCCTACAAGTTTTGGGGGACATAATTCTTTGTTCCGGCACCCTGTCGGGATGGGGAAGTGCCCTCTGCGCCATCTCCATCGGCTCCACTGCCATATTCATCACTGTTGCTGACTCCCATGACGAGGAGGGAGTAGTTCGCCCCCGAGGCCGAGGGCTCTACCGGTAGCTATGTGTTTCATCTCTCCATCCCATGGTGTGATCTTTATGTGACCATGAGCTTTTTAATCTAGTTGAATAAGTAGATGTTACTCTTCATCTATTGTGATAGTCAAGTGGTTTTGTTAATCTCCAGAGACACCTTTGTCCTATGGTGTAAAGATGACAGTTTGCGCACCGTGTGACTTATCATGATTTATATATTTTGTGTTGGATGACCCTATGAAATTATGGTGTTTGTCTGGAACCATCTAGTGCACTCATAGTGACAGTGTGGGGTTACCTAGGATGGGAATGCGACTCTAAGGCGTGCTTTTATAGGCCTATGCGGTTGATTGGCGTTTGTTATCCAACAGGAGAGTGGTTCGGAGTAGCATAGTGAAGAGATGATATTTATGCATTCAATTATATTATTAGTGCTAATTAAGAGTGTCCACTAGTGAAAAGATGATCCCTATGCCTTGTTTCAAAGCATCAAAACACCATTTACAATCAGTTCTACTACATGTTTTCTTGGTGCAATTATTATTTCAAATTGCTATTATCACCTACAATTATCCATATCACTTGTATTTCTCTATCTCCTCGTCGAACTAGTGCACCTATACAACTGACAATTGTATTAGGTGTGTTGAGGACACAAGAGACTTCTTGTATCGCAATTGCAAGGTTGATTGAGAGGGATATCTTTGACCTCTACCTCCCTGAGTTTGATAAACCTTAGGTGATCCACTTAAGGGAAACTTGATGTTGTTCTACAAACCTCTGCACTTGGAGGACCAATACTGTCTACAGAATAGAAGCGTGCATAGACACCAAGCTCTTTTCCGGCGCCGTTGCCTGGGAGGTAACGTAAAAGGTACTCACTTCCTTGGGTGTGAATGCTCGAAGTTATTTCCTTTAGATTCTGCAATTATATCTTTTTGTTTCTTGTTTTTATTTTCACTAGTTAGGATTATTTTACTTGTTCCTTGTTTTCATATTTAGTCTTAATGGAAAACAACAAAAATATGAGAGCTTTATAATCTTTACATTGAATTAGGACATCATGCTTTTGAAGAGAAAATTTAAAACCCATGGAACTTTATTTGCATGCTAGTAGGAATGTTAATAGTATGAATTCTTTGAACACCATTATTGCTAATACTATGGAAAAGTATAATCTTGGGGAAGAAAGTTTTTATGATCTTTTTAGTTCCCCACCTTTAGAGGAGAAATTTTGCCCGGGTGATACTTTATCTCCCATATGTGATAATTCTAATGATGCTTGTGATATTTTAAATCCTCCTGCTGAATGTATTCCTCTTAAAATACCTATGAATTTTTTTTGAACGTGTTATGAATAATTGCCATTTTCGAGATGTAACTGCCCATTCTAGTGATCTTTTACACTTTATACATGAATTGTACGAGTTGTTCAAGTGTGCAGGTATTTCAATAGACCAAGTTAAGAGGAAGCTATTCTCTTTGTCACTTAAGGACAAAGCGAGGGAGTGGCATGAGCTACTAGATGATCCTCATCATTTGGAGTGGAAGGAGCTTGAATCTCTATTTTACTGTAAATTTTATCCTCCTCATGAACTACATTTAGATAGAAATTACATTTATAATTTTTGTCCTCATGATGGAGAAAGCATTTCTCAAGCTTGGGGAACACTGAAAATATTAATACTCAAATGTCCTAACAATGAGATTCCCGAGAAAATAACTGTTACTAATTTTTATGCAAGGCTTTTTAGGACATTGCAAGGATTATCTAGATGCATGTTCAAAGGGTTCTTTCACAAGTAAGAAGGTTGAAGCTAGGTGGAATCTTCTTGAAACAATTCAAAACAATCATGAAGATTGGGATAACAACAAAGCTAATGAATCAGGTATAAATTATGAGTACGATTGCATTAAGTCTTTCGCTGAAACTGCTGATTTTCAAGAGCTTTGTGGTAAATATGGTCCTCATAAATAATTGGTGTAGATCTTTTTCTTCTCATATTGATGTTCCTAAAGAAAATTGGGACATATATCATGAAACTTTTAAGGACACTTGCATGAAAAATGAAATTAATATTAACGATTGCTATGAACATGCTCAAACCTCTGAAATTACTATTTCTTATAAGCATGTTAATTTTTGTGGATCACTTAGACCATGTGAAAAGAACCAAATAGAAGAAGAATATTGTATCCATCACAAGAACGAAAAAACTAGAATGTGGGATAGGGCTCTAGATGATCTTGGTAAAAAAGTTTGTACCCTTTATCCGTTTATTTGTGAACTTTGCTATGAATTGGGTCATTTCAATTTGCAATGATCATGCTGTAATAATAGCCTTTCGAATCCAATGAGTACTGCAAGTTTATATTGTGATGACATGATCACTTCTAATCAGCGTGATGAGCTTACATTATTTTTGGGGTGTGAACAGCTATCAAGAAAAACTTCTTTGGTAGATATGAGTGATTTTGATATGAATAGCATCCTGCATGGTTTTCATATTTATTGTGTTAATAATTTCCACACAAATACTTACATACAAAATATTATAAAAAAATTAGACTTTACCAAAATATGACAGGACTAATATGTGTTTTACTCTTATTAATGAAGAGGAGGAATCCTCCAAGGTCTTTTCTATTGTTTCTTACAATAAACCAGGGTATGTGAAGAAGCTTCCTTTCAGCCTCTCCCTCCTAAAAAGGGGAAGAAGAAGAAGAATAAGAAGAGGAGTAAAAGGAGGGAGGTAACGGTATATTCCCCCAAGCATGTTGCTCCTATTATAATTGTTGCTGATGAGTCTGAACTAGATGATGTTCCAATGCCTGTTACTTATGAAAGTGATCATGATTGGGAGAAACTAATGGTGCAGGGAGACCCCAACTGTAAGGTGTGAAGAGTGCACCAGAAAGTTTTTCCTCAGAAAGAAACCAAGGTTGAATCTACCAGTAGGAGAAAGAAATCACTTCCGAAGGTTGATGCAGCTGATATTGGTAGGGTGCGCTACCGGTTAAGCAGCAACGTGGAACCTACACAACAGAATCAAATCATTTTTCCCCAACGAAGCAGTGAGGTTGTCAATCTCACCGATTTTGCTGAAAACAAAGAGGTTAAACGTATGGTGTGGAAAATAGTAGGAAAACAATAGTAGCAATATGAAAATAGTGATTGCAGTGGTTGTATTATTAGTATGAGGAAAATGGACAAGGGTCCACAATTCACTTGTGGTGTATCTCCATAAAAGATAGATAACATGTTGTGTAAACAAATTACAGCTGGGCAATTGACATATATTAAGGCTGCACCATAGTGCACATGCATGACATGATCATTACTACATGATTCATGCGGGCATTACAACAAGATTCATAAACCGTTATCCAACTGCATCTATGACTAATAATCCACCCTCAGAATGTCATCCGAGCAAACCTTGGGTATTAAGTTGCAAGCAACAGATAATCGCATTAAGCAAAGTGCGTAATGTAAACAATGTAACATCATTGTTTTCTCCCTAATGGAACAACACATCCCCCATCCGTCATGTTTCTGTCACTCGAGCACATATGCAAAGGAGGAATGAACCTACGATCGAGCATAAATACTCCCTCTTGGAGTAACTAGCATCTACTTGGCCAGAACATCTACTAACAAAGGAGAGCATGCAAGATCATAAATAACATACACATGAATAAACCATTATAGATTAGTAATCATGAGACATAGGATTCAATATTCATCGTATCCCAGCAAAGACATTATGTAGCATTACAATAAGATGATCTTATCATGTAGGGAAGCTCACAAGATATAAACATGAGGCATAAAGAGGAAAGAACAACCATCTAGCTAATGCTATGGACCCGTAGAGCCCTCCGGTGATGAATTCCCCTCTCGGCAGGGTGCCGAGGAGAGCTCCATAACCCTCCCAAACTAGGGTTAACGATGATGGCGGCTGCGGATGTTTTTAGTGGAAAAGGCTCGGGTGTTTAGGGGTAACCTGAGGAGGAGATTATAGGCGCGAGGTCAACATCGGTGGGCGGCCAGGGGGGCCACACCACCCCTGGGGGCGGAAAGGGGGCAGCACCGCCCGATGGTGTGGGGCCTCTGTGGCCCCCTCTGGGTCCCCTCCGGACTCGGTGTTCGCGACAGATTTCTAAGACCCCCTGTTTGCGAACCGTCCAATTCTGAGAATATTTCCAGAACAACTTTTCTAAAATAAAAAACTGCAGAGAACAGGAGCTGACCTGTGGCATCTTGTCAATAGGTTAGTCTCATAAAATCGATAAAAAGTGGCATAAAGTGTATAGCAAACATGTAGCATATAACATAAAGACAAAATGGAACATCATAAATTATGGATACGTTTATGACGTATCAACATCTCTGATCTGAGTTCCTACTCGTCCTCGAGTAGGTAAACGATAAAAACAAATAAATAATTTTTGAGGTGACATGCTACCAACATAACCTTGATCATCAAAATTGTAAAAGCATATGTAAGCTGAGATCATAGGACTGTAAACACATGCATGGTAGATATAATTCTAACAATGAAACTTAGCAATCACTTTGGATCATGAAAATTAATACAAATAGAAGATCATAAATAATAATGCACTTGAAAGTTATACGTTTGTTTCGAGCATAAAGAAAACATAGCAAGGTGATATTTGCTTGTCCTTAAGAGTGGGGAAAAACATAAATGCCAGGACACCTTCAAAGTTCAAGTGGATGCATAGAACAAATAATTTGAGAGCAAGTAATAACATGGTATAAAAATCAATCAATAATAATATTTGGGACCGATGCACAATAAACTCAGAATGGCAACTATGCTCTCTCAACTATGCATAAAGTTAGAAGATGGAGGCTCAACATAAAATTAAAATAAAGGCGCTTCGCAGAGGGGAGGAGGGATTACTCATGTACTAGAGATTTTTATTTTGTTAAACAGAGGTATTGAAAACATTTTTTAGAGAGGTGTATGCTTATGCCAAAGAATGGTAAACAGAAAATACAGTCATCACAAGCCAACTAGACTCACAAGAGCGGCTCCCATTTAAGGACGCAACTAGGGTAGAAGATCATCCCTCTTTCTCTTTTGTTTACACAATTATACTTTGACTGATAATCAGGAGCAAAAATAGTGAAGAGAACTTGTAGTAATTAAGTGTAACACCGGGGGTTTCCCCAATTAGAACTTGTGTGTTTGTTTTTCATTTTCGCATCATCATGCATCATGCCATCATGTCATTAACTCACCCAATATTTAATTGATTGGAAATCTTAAATCTTCATAAAAATCAAAGTTGAGTTTGTGGCCTCAAAAATTATTTTCTATAGTGCAAAAACAATCTCTCGAAATTAATAAAAGAAAAAAAGGTTGAGTGAGAGAGAGAGAGAGAGCAGCCCACCCAAACCAGCCCATCTCCTCTCTCCTTTCTAGCCCACCACCGAGCCCACCCATCCCCCCATCGAGCCCACCTCCCTCTCTTCCTCCTCCGTACGTGGCTGACGCCAGCCATGGGGGGAAAAGCACCCCGAGCTACCTGCTCCCCCCCCACCTTAAAGCCCCCTCTCCTCCTCCCAAACCCTAACCCTAGCCTCCCTCTCTCCCATCCGCCGCCGCCAGCCAGCCCTCTCCTTCTTCCTCCTCTGTCCTTCTTCTTCTTCCAACCTCCACTTCCATGGCCGGAGATGGAGCTCTACGCGCGGACGGCGTGGTTGCTGCGAAGGTTCCCCGTGTGCGGGAACGGAACCGTGATGTTCCCCTCTACCTCGACGTTGGGGGCGCACAGAAGGAGGAGCACCGGAGCCGACATGATTCTCTCCGGCGACCATAGCCGGGAGGACTTGCGTCTGTATCTTTTCGACCTCGACACGCACCATGGCAACGTCCCCTGCGACCCCGCCTTCGAGCCTCCCATGGTGAGCGGCCCTCTGGGAACTAGTTCCCCACCCCTCCCTTGTGCTCTGGGAGCGACGCCGTCGCGCGCCGCATGCTGCAAGTTGCCGGCGGCCGCGTATTCTGTATCTGTCGGGCTACAATTCCGTAATGTTCAGTTTCGTCAGGAAACCATCCGCGATCGTGACCCCATCTAGCGCAGCGCCTTCTATCCATCAACAATCAGCGCCGTGGCCCAGTGGCCAGGGCCTCTTGGCGCAGCACTCGCGGCGCGGGTTCGAATCCCCCCCGAGGCGCAAAGCCACCTCTTTTTTTCGGCCTTTTTCTTTTATTTCCCGAAATTCAGAAAAACAGAACTGAGTCTTTAATTGTAAAATCCATAACAAATTAAAAAATGCTCCAATTTCAATGATTCAAGTTTCTATGAATTCAGAATCTTGTGCTCTTTCTATTAGTCACAAAGTTGCAACATGTTTCTGTAATAATTTTTGCACTAAATAATTAAATACAGAAATGGCTATTAAAATTTGAAACTTTGGGAATTCATAACTTGAGTTCTGTTCACCCAAATTGAGCAAACTTGGGCTCTAAAAATTTGTCTTAACAAACTCTACACATTGGTATTTTATTTGGTCACAATTGAATTAATTTGAACATGTTTCCTCCTGTTTACTAAAAGGGGCAGAATAAAAATGCTTATGGAAAAATGCATAATAAATTCAATAATGATCCAAAAATTATGTTTAATAGCTCAAAATGTTCATTGAAACATTTTATACATGTTTTCAACCTTTTCAATACAAATTGTTTACTATTTTTCCTAATTAAAAGTGGTGCAATAATTCAATGCTTTAATTACACCTTTTAAATTGCAAAATTCATAACTTGGGCAATTCACATCCAATTCCAACATGTAAAATATGGTTTCCATGCAAAATTAAACAAGCTTTCCAAATATAAACTTTGTTTTCTGTTTTGAATAAATTAAATTGCTGAAAACAACTATTTCTTAATTAATGCATTTAAAATTGTCAATTTAATAACTTGCTCATCTACAATCCAAATTCCACAAATGAAATATGTATTCCATCTAAAATTTTGTGTCCTTTCCAAATATAAATTTTGTTATCTGTTTTGAACATTTAAAATTGGTGAAAACAACAAATGTTTGCTTAAATCATGTAAAATGCCAAAGTTCATAACTTAATAAATAAAATTCCAAACTTGGTAAAAAACCTATCAAACTGAAGCTATTGTTGTTTTCTTATTGTTTTTCATCATCCATGCATCATTATAATCAACTTTCACATGATGGTTATTTGTAGATCATTTAATTCAACATTAATTCATGGGCTTTTCCATATGCAATCCAAATTGCATATGGGCCCATTTAAATATGTTTACCATGTCAACTAGTTTATCTTTGATGCATCCTTAAACTTGTCATGCATCCATATCTTGATCATGCTGGATCTTTTGCCGTAGAAGTAATTGTTGCATCCGGTGTTGTTCTAGTTCGTTGCTTCTTCGCGGATAGGACGTTGAGATGATGTGAGCAACGACAAGTTCTTCGGATGTACCTCTACTTTCTGGATTCCAGGCAAGTATACTCACTTGCTTCCTATGGCTGCCTTTCATCAGTTGTTACCGATTCTTCCCGTTGCCTTTATTCTAGCCTTATGATTCGATGCTTGTGTCTCGATCCTATCATATGTTTACATTGCAAACATGATATAGCCTTCCTTCCACTTCCTATTAACTGTTGTTTGTTTACCTTGTTGGCCCTCGTGTCGTAGTTGCATGCTTAGTGTTGTTTGCGCTCAAGTCTTGCTGTCCGTCTTATCACCTGTTTAGTTTGATAGTTGGGTTTCAACTTAATCAACAACATGTTAATGCTTGGGGTAATAATAATTTGATGATAAGGCACCGGCAGGAGGCCCGGCGTGGTTTTGAGGCCTGCTAGTGTCGACCTTAATTAGGAAAAGGGTCTTGTCCTCCGATCCATGATGAGCGCACTAACCGCATGTGGGAAGCGAGTATGGGCGCCCCCCGCAATTCTGATTCGATTCGCATCTCGTCCAAATCGCCACACTTAGTTCGGGTTTTCCATTTGCCGCATGCATATGCAGGTGCGAACCCTTGGCGCCAGGGTGGAACTTTTGTAGTCGGCATTTAGGGAGACACGTTCTTAGAGTGCTATGAGGGTCCCCTTTTCTTCGTGGGGATTGATTAGCCGTGCGCTCAATTGCACGGGGTTCTTTGGGCTTGATGCGAAGAAGAGTTGGGTCGTGTTGAGTGCCTCGCTTGGTGGAAGGGCCTTTCCATCTGGCGGGTCATTCTTACGTGTACGGCCAAATTGGTGCATCCCTGCAGGGTTAAATCTTCTCGAGAAGCCGTGTTGTCCGCGGTTATGGATGACTTGGTGAAAGTGCTGGCTAACAAGTACTCAGACAACTTACACTTAACGATGATAACTTGACTAGTAATATAGATTACCTCCACCATAAAAATGAATGTCACCTTAATCAACCGCGTGAGTTTCCTTGGGTTGCTTCCTTAGTAGGGGGTAACATTGGATGGGTATTGTTTGGTGAGTAGTTGTAGTTGGTTCTGATACGCTCTCTTATCCATTTCTATTAGCCGGAAGTTGTAGCGCGTCTCTTTAGTTGTTAGTGCTGCCCGCTACCGCTTCTTTGCAATAATCCCTTCCTTCCGTTGTACCCAAAGTATTTGTATCTTGTGATGATTGGTTACGCTGGTATCTTGTGAGTATGGTTTATCCACTTGCCAGTACTTAATAGTACTGACCCACGAATCCATTTCGTGGCTGCATATTCCACATTGCAGTCAACAGGTTTGAAGTCTGACGACGTTAGCTTGGGAATCCCTCCGGCTTGGCCTGGGCCGGGATTGGACGCCATCGGTTATCTTCAGGACTCTTAGTCCAATTTGTATCTTGTCCGTAGTTGGACACTATGTTGTTTCTTCCGCTGTTATTTGGATCTTTGTATTGTATCAGTTGTATCCTTGACTCGCTTGAGTCGTCTTGTAAATATCTCTTCTGTTGTTGTTGCGGAATATTCGTGAACTGTTGTAATGTTATCACAAGTGGCAACCTGGAATCGGTTATTATGTGGATTCTGGCGGAAATGCTGAAGTCTGCATAGTGCCCGATCTCGGGGCGTCACAAATGGTATCAGAGCATGGTTTCCGATTCCCAAAGTAGTTTCGATACGAATGGTTATCGAAGCAACGGGTCCGCAAAGCCTGTAGGATAACCTCGCTAACGGTCGTGTTTCTAGAGTGTCAAAAACTATTTGTGCAAAACCTGTTTTGGAAACATCTCAATAGGATTCTTGTTTTCTCATTATCTTTATTCTATTTCTCCTCCTACCTTATTTGTTTTGGAGTCTCTTCCCTTATCTATCTTTCAAAGTGTTAGGATCCTACGTGAGTTGGACGTTTTCTGAGCCGTTAACCTAATAGGTTCGATCATCGGAAGATTCCTGGTGGAAAAACATCGTCATCAACCCGAGCAAGATTCCCTTGTTAGTGGTGTCGAGAAGCCCTTGTTAGTGGTGTCGAGAAGCCTTGTTAGTGGTGTCGAGGAGATCAACTGGAAGCATGAAGAATCGATAGTCGAACTTCTTTCCCCTCCCGGGTTAGTGGGTGGATTGCGAGGGCGCAATCCCTTGTTAGTGGTGTCGTCTGTAACACCCGGGGGTTTCCCCAATTAGAACTTGTGTGTTTGTTTTTCATTTTCGCATCATCATGCCATCATGTCATTAACTCACCCAATATTTAATTGATTGGAAATCTTAAATCTTCATAAAAATCAAAGTTGAGTTTGTGGCCTCAAAAATTATTTTCAATAGTGCAAAAACAATCTCTGGAAATTAATAAAAGAAACAAAAAAAAAGGTTGAGTGAGAGAGAGAGAGGAGCCCACCCAAGCCAGCCCATCTCCTCTCTCCCTTCTAGCCAACCACCGAGCCCACCCATCCCCCCATCGAGCCCACCTCCCTCTCTTCCTCCTCCGTACATGGCTGACGCCAGCCATGGGGGGAAAAGCACCCCGAGCTACCTGCTCCCCCCCACCTTAAAGCCCCCTCTCCTCCTCCCAAACCCTAACCCTAGCCTCCCTCTCTCCCATCCGCCGCCGCCAGCCCGCCCTCTCCTTCTTCCTCCTCTGTCCTTCTTCTTCTTCCAACCTCCACTTCCATGGCCGGAGATGGAGCTCTACGCGCGGACGGCGTGGTTGCTGCGAAGGTTCCCCGTGTGCGGGAACGGAACCGTGATGATCCCCTCTACCTCGACGTTGGGGGCGCACAGAAGGAGGAGCACCGGAGCCGACGTGATTCTCTCCGGCGACCATGGCCGGGAGGACTTGCGTCTGTATCTTTTCGACCTCGACACGCACCATGGCAACGGCCCCTACGACCCCGCCTTCGAGCCTCCCATGGTGAGCGCCCCTCTGGGAACTAGTTCCCCACCCCTCCCTTGTGCTCTGGAGCGACGCCGTCGCGCGCCGCATGCTGCAAGTCGCCGGCGGCCGCGTATTCTGTATCTGTCGGGCTACAGTTCCGTAATGTTCAGTTTCGTCAGGAAACCATCCGCGATCGTGACCCCATCTAGCGCAGCGCCTTCTATCCATCAACAATCAGCGCCGTGGACCAGTGGCCAGGGCCTCTTGGCGCAGCACTCGCGGCGCGGGTTCGAATCCCCCCGAGGCGCAAAGCCACCTCTTTTTTTCGGCCTTTTTCTTTTATTTCCCGAAATTCAGAAAAACAGAACTGAGTCTTTAATTGTAAAATCCATAACAAATTGAAAAATGCTCCAATTTCAATGATTCAAGTTTCTATGAATTCAGAATCTTGTGATCTTTCTATTAGTCACAAAGTTGAAACATGTTTCTATAATAATTTTTGCACTAAATAATTAAATACAGAACTGGCTATTAAAATTTGAAACTTTGGGAATTCATAACTTGAGTTCTGTTCACCCAAATTGAGCAAACTTGGGCTCTAAAAATTTGTCTTAACAAACTCTACACATTGGTATTTTATTTGGTCACAATTGAATTCAATTTGCACATGTTTCCTCCTGTTTACTAAAAGGGGCAGAATAAAAATGCTTATGGAAAAATGCATAATAAATTCAATAATGATCCAAAAATTATGTTTAATAGCTCAAAATGTTCATTGAAACATTTTATACATGTTTTCAACCTTTTCAATACAAATTGTTTACTGTTTTTCCTAATTAAAAGTGGTGCAATAATTCAATGCTTTAATTACACCTTTTAAATTGCAAAATTCATAACTTGGGCAATTCACATCCAATTCCAACATGTAAAATATGGTTTCCATGAAAAATTAAACAAGCTTTCCAAATATAAACTCTGTTTTCTATTTTGAATAAATTAAATTGCTGAAAACAACTATTTCTTAATTAATGCATTTAAAATTGTCAATTTAATAACTTGCTCATCTACAATCCAAATTCCACAAATGAAATATGTATTCCATCTAAAATTTTGTGTCCTTTCCAAATATAAATTTTGTTATCTGTTTTGAACATTTAAAATTGGTGAAAACAACAAATGTTTGTTTAAATCATGTAAAATGCCAAAGTTCATAACTTAATAAATAAAATTCCAAACTTGGTAAACAACCTATCAAACTGAAGCTATTGTTGTTTTCTTATTGTTTTTCATCATCCATGCATCATTCTAATCAACTTTCACATGATGGTTATTTGTAGATCATTTAATTCAACATTAATTCATGGGCTTTTCCATATGCAATCCAAATTGCATATGGGCCCATTTAAATATGTTTACCATGTCAACTAGTTTATCTTTGATGCATCCTTAAACTTGTCATGCATCTATATCTTGATCATGCTGGATCTTTTGCCGTAGAAGTAATTGTTGCATCCGGTGTTGTTCTAGTTCGTTGCTTCTTCGCGGATAGGACGTTGAGATGATGTGAGCAACGACAAGTTCTTCGGATGTACCTCTACTTGCTGGATTCCAGGCAAGTATACTCACTTGCTTCCTATGGCTGCCTTTCATCACTTGTTACCGATTCTTCCCGTTGCCTTTATTCTAGCCTTATGATTCGATGCTTGTGTCTCGATCCTATCATATGTTTACATTGCAAACATGATATAGCCTTCCTTTCATTTCCTATTAACTGTTGTTTGTTTACCTTGTTGGCCCTCGTGTCGTAGTTGCATGCTTAGTGTTGTTTGCGCTCAAGTCTTGCTGTCCGTCTTATCACCTGTTTAGTTTGATAGTTGGGTTTCAACTTAATCAACAACATGTTAATGCTTGGGGTAATAATAATTTGATGATAAGGAACCGGCAGGAGGCCCGGCGTGGTTTTGAGACCTGCTAGTGTCGACCTTAATTAGGAAAAGGGTCTTGTCCTCCGATCCATGATGAGCGCACTAACCGCATGTGGGAAGCGAGTATGGGCGCCCCCCGCAATTCTGATTCGATTCGCATCTCGTCCAAATCGCCACACTTAGTTCGGGTTTTCCATTTTCCGCATGCATATGCAGGTGCGAACCCTTGGCGCCAGGGTGGAACTTTTGTAGTCGGCATTTAGGGAGACACGTTCTTAGAGTGCTATGAGGGTCCCCTTTTCTTCGTGGGGATTGATTAGCCGTGCGCTCAATTGCACGGGGTTCTTTGGGCTTGATGCGAAGAAGAGTTGGGTCGTGTTGAGTGCCTCGCTTGGTGGAAGGGCCTTTCCATCTGGCGGGTCATTCTGGCGGGTCAGATGGAAAGTCCCTAGCTATCCTAGCTTTCCTATAAGTCTCTATAGTAGTTTTTCTGGAATTTTTCGAGAAACTTTACTTTTGAGGTTTTTCAGAATTTATTATAATTATAAACCCGGAAAACAATTATGGAAAGGTGAAAAAAATAAAACCAGAACTACAAGGGTTCTAAAACATTCTAATATGTAAATACCCACTAAAACAAAGGTTAAGGTGGTGAAAACAAAGTTATGGGTGGTGAAAACAAACATAACATGGTGAAAACAAAAGAAATCACTGTGAAAACAAAAGTATGGATGGTAATAACAAGGGTATGGATGATGGAAAGATGATTGTAATAAAGTGTCAAGGTGATAACAGAAATAAACATGGTGAAAACATAATGGGGAAAGTGAAAACATAGTGAAGACATTGTCCTCTTCATTCAAAATCACTTTGTTAACAAGGTTGATCAAGTCTTGTTACGAGAATAATTTTTATATGAAGAAAAACTTTGCTCAACACTAAATAATTATGTTACCTCAACCTTGATAGACATAATCCAGATCATAATAATTTCATATTCTTTTGGTGGTACTCGAATGGGACAATAAAATTCTCCAATTGTGATGGTCTCAATATTTTCAATTGAATTTAGACCATATCTTATAGCAATCTTCTTGGTAAAATAAACAATGTGCTCTTTATCATTAACATTAAAAGTTACTTTTCCTTGGTTGCAATCAATACCAACCCATGAAGTGTTAAGAAAAGGTCTCCCCATAATAATAGACATATTATCATATTCAGGCATTTCCAACACAGCAAAGTCAGTTAATATCAAACAACTAGTAGCCACTTGAACAGGAACATTCTCGCATATACCAACAGGAATAGGAGTAAATTTATTAGCCATTTGTAAATATATATGAGTAGGTATTAATTTTTTCAAAGAGAGTCTCTTATAAAGAGAGAAACGCATAACACTAACTCCAGCTCCCAAATCACATAAAGCAGTCCTAACATAATTGTTTTTAATGGAAAAAGGAATAGTTGGAATACTAGGGTCTCCAAGCTTCTTTGGAACCTTACCATTAAAAGAGTAATTAGCAAGCATAGTGGAAATTTTCTCATTAAAATTTTCCTTTTGTTTCAGACAATATCTTTCATATATTTTGAATAAGGAGGCAGTTTAATAGCATCGGTCAAAGGGATTTGCAAAAATACAGGTTTGATCCACTCACAGAATTTACTATAATGTTCTTCTTCCTTTGATTTGTGTTTCTTATTGGTAAAAGGCATTGCTTTTTGTACCCAAGGATTTCTTTCTTTACCATGTTTATTGGCCATGAAATCCTCCTTAGTATACTTCACAGTTTTAGTTTGCTTTTCAGGTTCAGCTACAGTTTCTTATTTGTCAGAAGCATCACTTTTACCATTACCACTTTCAGTTTTAGCATAAAAAATAGATATACTATTAGGATCTTTACCAGGTTCAAGAGATTCTACATCAGTTTTATGCCTCTTCTTCTTTTTATTAGAAGGAGATCTATTTTTTTAGGTTGCTGAGAATCTTGTTCAATTCTTTTAGGATGTACTTCAAGATACAAGGGATCTTGAGTAGAAATACCACTTCTAGTAATTATTTCACAAACATGTTTCTCTCTAGAAGCATTAGCTATCATATCTTTTTGCACTTCAGTAAGTTGATCAATTTGAGTTTAAACCATATGAAAATGTTTAACAAGCATTTTAACATCATTAGATGTTCTCTCAATAATACCATGCAAATTATCAATAGCTCTAGAGTTTTCCATAAGATGATTTTGCAATCTCATATTGAAATTATCTTGCCTAACAACATAATTATCAAATTCATCTATGCATTGATTAGGTGGTTTAGAGTAGGGAATATCTCTATTATCAAAGTATTGGAGAGAGTGTACCTCAACTGTTGATGGATTAGGAATAGGCTTACATAATTCTTCTATAGGAGGTAAATTCTTCACATCTTCAGATTTAATACCCCTCTCTTTAAGAGATTCCTTGGCTTCCTTCATCACTTCATCATTTAATTCAATCATCCCTCTCTTCTTATGTGTTGGTATTAGTTTTGGCTATGGTATATTCCAATCATCATTATTTTTGGCTATTTTAGCCATTAATTCCTTAGCTTCTTCTCGAGTTCTTTTCCTGAAAACACAACCAGCACAACTATCCAGGTATGTCCTAGATTCAACAGTTAGTCCATTATAAAATATATCTAGGAGCTCATTTTTAGGTAGTGGATAACTAGGGAAAGCTCTTATTAAAGAACAAAACCTTGACCAAGATTTAGGTAACTTCTCTTCTTTAATTTTCTCAAAGTTAAAGATCTCGTGCACAGCAGCATGTTGAGCACTAGAAGGAAAATATTCTTAAAATAAAGCATTAATCAAATCCATAAGACTAGTAATAGATTCAGGAGATAGATTGTTAAACCAAATTTTTAGCTTGATCTTTTAATGAGAAAGGGAAAATCTTGTTAACAAAATAAGTACGCAGCTTAGTATCATTAGAAAATAAACTACTCAAAGATGAAAGCTCATTTCTGTGTTCCATAGCACTTTTACTTTCGGTTCCACAAAAAGATTCCTTGTATCTAATCCTTGTCTCTAATGTCTATGGGAGATGTAGCAAATTTAGCATCAAGAGAAGATTTCTATTTAACAGCATGTCTCGCAAGGAGACTCTTAAGAGCACTTGCACCAGTAGTATCCCGAGCTTCTTCAATAAAGTCATCATTAAGTTCAATATAAGTTTCATCAAGATCATCAATAAACTCAGTTGAATTAACAGGTGTACCAATTTTTTCAAGAGGAATTTCAGCATTTTCAATTTGTTTGGATATACCAATAGTAGCATCTAGAAAAGGACCTAGTGAACCAGTATCATCAAGCACAGTAGAAGCATCATCAAAAGTATCAGAAGCATTTTCAGACTCAACATAAGTAACAGTGTGTGTTGAAGGTAAACGGGGTAGGCTACACTAGCGCAAATCAAAATTTCTACCGCGTCAACCAAGATCTGCTGCAAGATATAGATCACGAGATTACCACTAGACGCGCTATGCCGATATCAGGGAAGCGGGTCGGGGCAGGGTAGTCGTACGAATTCTCCGGATCCCGTCACTCCCACGAACATCTCCTCTTGGCGGCTCGTCCAACTGCTACATATGCAACACCTCTATCGGTATCCACACGTGCGGCGTGGAAGCACCGCTCGCCAGACTGCTAGGTCCGCGCGAGCGGCAGGGGAATGGAGAGAAGGTGGCTGGGGTGGAATGTGGTGCGGAATTAGCAACCCTAAAACACACAGCTTCCTCTCCTTTATATAGACGTCCCCATAATGGGATTCCACTAAAACACCCCACTCTCGAGTCCATTTCCAGCCCATTTCAGATCCAATCTAAATTCTGCTTCTTCTACCTTAAGTGTGCGACCCCATAGGTTCACGCATGTTTAGACATGACACGAGTACTCCTACTCGGCCAATAGTTGGTAGAGGCTTCTAGCAAAACGTGCCAACTCCCAAACGTGCATAAAGATCACATCGAACAAACCATCACATGTTTATGCTATTTCTTTTGCCTCACGATATTTGATCATGTTCCTATCTGATCACTCTTTCTCGATCTTGTGAATCGGAATCCTTTTCCAGGCTATATATTAACCTTATTCAGCATGGCCATGCATTTCTAGATCCGATCACTCGAGGGGCCCTGAGAAATATCTCTCTCTCTCTCGTGAAGAGAGGAGAAAATCCCATCTTGACTGACCATGTCTTGTAGCATGCTTCATGAAAAACCCGAAAGCTACCTTTATAACTACCCTTTCACGGTGTAGCGTTTGATAGCCCCAAAGTAGGTCGATTCACATCTCAAGAACATGCGACAATCTCAGGTCTAAGGACAAAGCAAGCGCAGCGTGTAGAGAGAGAACTATTAATATT
Organism: Alopecurus myosuroides; assembly: GCA_028641055.1. NCBI lineage: Eukaryota > Viridiplantae > Streptophyta > Magnoliopsida > Poales > Poaceae > Alopecurus > Alopecurus myosuroides. The sequence continues at coordinate 259,536,704 of CM054063.1, read as the reverse complement.
GTTGTAATGTCTCAAGGTGGGTTAGTCCAACACCATATTCATAACATGAGTTCACATTATTAGTTTGACATCACCATGTCTATGACTTGCGAAACATAGCCATCAACCAATACATGTGCTAGTCTAATGTTCAGGTGTGTCCTCACATGAACTCCGACTAGGGACATATTTAGAATAACCATGTAAGTAAAGAGTTTCACAAACAAGTCACATACTTGCCAATCAATACAAAGTTATTATTCAAGGCACATTATTACAAATCATGGATACATAGATATATCATCATCTCTATGATTGCCTCTCGGGCATATCTCCAACAGTCTCCCACTTGCACTAGAGTCAATCTAGAAGATATCTAATACCCATAGCTCTTGTGTGCGCCTCATGCTTAGGCTTTGGAAGAGGTTTTGTAAAAGGATCAGCAACATTCATATCCGTATGTATTTTGCATAAGCTTACTTCTCCTCGTTCGATGAACTGTCGAATGAGATGATAACGCCGCATAAAGTGTTTGGTTTTCTGGTGACTCCTTGGCTCCTTTGCTATCGCAATGGTCCCACTATTGTGACAGTAGAGATGTAATGGATTGGACGCACTAAGGACAACACCTAGATCAGTAATGAACTGCTTCATCCAAACACTTTCCATGCTGGCTTCAGCTGGCGCGATGTACTCGGCCTCCATTGTAGAATGAGAAACCGTTTCCTGCTTGGAACTCTTCCAGCTAATTGCTCCACCGTTGAACGTGAACACATATCCCGATTGTCTTTTGGAATCATATGTATCTGTTTGGAAACTAGCATCGGTGTAACCATTTACAACGAGATCCTCCTCACCTCCGTAAACTAGGAACATATCCTTAGTTCTCCTACAGTACTTAAGGATATTCTTTACCGCTGTCCAGTGACTCTCACTGGGGTCAGCTTGGTATCTGCTCGTAACACATAGAGCATATGAGACATCTAGGCGAGTACATATCATTCCATACATGATAGACCCAATTGCCGAAGCATATGGAATCCTACTCATGTGCTCTTGCTCATCAGTTGTCGAAGGACACTGAGTCTTGCTAAGATTTATGTGGTGTGACATGGGCAAGAACCCTTTCTTTGCTTCTTCCATGCTGAATCGTTTCAACACTTTGTCAAAGTAAGTACTCTGGCTTAATCCTATTAGCCTCTTTGATCTATCTCTATAGACCTTAATACCCAGAATGTATGCTGCTTCCCCTAAGTTCTTCATGGAAAAACTATTTTTCAATGAGGCCTTAACAGACTCGAGCATAGGAATGTCATTTCCAATCAGTAGTATGTCATCCACATAGAAGATTAGAAATACGAGTGAGCTCCCACTTTCTTTCTTTTAAACACAGGACTCTGATTCTTTTTTATTATAAAGCCAAAACCTTTGACTACCTCATCAAACCAAATGTTCCAACTCTGAGATGCTTGCTTCAACCCATAAATGAATTTCTAAAGCTTGCATACCTTTCCAGCATTTTAGGATCGACAAAACCCTCTGTCTGCATCATATACACGTCCTCGGTTAGGTTTCAATTTAGGAAAGCCGTCTTAACGTACATTTGCCATATCTAATAATCCAAATATGCAGCAATAGCTAGAATTACCCAAATATATTTAAGCATCACTATGGGAGAGAAGGTCTCCTCATAGTCAACTCCTTGAACTTGTCGAAAACCTTTTGCGACAAGTCGAGCTTTGTGGACATGAACATTTCCGTCCATATCAATCTTTCTCTTATAGATCCATTTGCACTCTATGGTCTTATGACCACCATGCAGATCAACCAAGTTCCAAACTTGATTGTCACGCATGGAATCTATTTCGGATCTCATGGCACTTTGCCATTTCTCAGAGTCTGGGTCCATCATGGCTTCCACATAGGTTGTAGGCTCATCATTATCTAACAATAATATTTCCCGTTTATCATTATCTAACAATAATATCTCTCGCGAGTTCCGGAGCCTTTCCGACCTTCGTGGTGGTGGTGCTTCTCTTTCCACTGGTTCGTCAAATCGTTCCTCCATTACAGCATCACTCATTGAGTCCTCCCCGGTAGGCTCATCCTGAACTTGATCAAGCTGCACCGTTATTCCACTTGTCTCCTTTGTGAGAAACTCTTTCTCTAAGAAAACACCATTCCGAGCACAAACACTTTGCCCTCTTCCTTGTTGTAGATGTAATACCTAAATTTTTCCTTTGGATATCCCACAAAAATGCATTTATCCGACTTGGCTGTGAGCTTGTCCGACTGAAGTCGCTTGACAAACATGTCACAGCCCCAAATCTTTAGAAAAGGACAAATTCGGACTCTTCCCATTCCACATCTCATATGGCGTCTTAACTACGGATTTAGATGGTACCCTATTTAGTGTGAGTGTTTCTGTTTCTAGAGCAAAACCCCAAAATAACAATGGAAAATCTGACTGGCTCATCATTGACCGAACCATGTCCAACAAGGTTCGATTAAGCCGTTCGGAGACCCGTTCCTTTGAGGCGTTCCAGGCGGCGTAAGTTGAGGAACGATTCCAGAAATCTTAAGATGATCGCTAAATTCGTGACTCAAATATTCTCCTCCACGATCGGATCATAGAACTTTAAGTTTCTTGCCACGTTGATTCTCTACTTCATTCTGGAACTCTTTGTACTTTTCAAAAGTTTAAGACTTATGCTTCATTAGGTAGACATAACCCTATCTACTAAAATCATCGGTGCAAGTTATGAAGTAGTGAAAACGACCTCTTGTTGCCGTGCTCATTGGTCCGCATACATCAGTATGTACGAGTTCCAATAAGTTCGTCGACCTCTTAGGAGAACCGTTGAAAGGCGACTTGGTCATCTTTCCAAGTAAACAAGCTTCGCATGTCTCGTATGATTCAAAATCAAACGAAGTTAGAATACCATCATTATGGAGTTTCTTCATACGCTTTTCACTTATATGACCCAACCGACAATGCCAAAAATAGGTGGGATTCAAATCATTAGGCCGTAGCCTTTTAGCACTTATGTTATAAACATGCGCATCATCATGAGCATCAGCATGATTTATAATAAAAATCCCATTCACAATGGAAGCAAAAGACACAAACATATCATTCTTGGAGATAAAACAACTCGCAAATGAATAAACATCTCTCATCAAACATGAAGGAGAAATAATGTTTCGGTTAAAACTAGGAACGTAATAACAATTATTCAATTCCATAATAAATCCTGAAGGGAGGTGCAGTTGGTAGACGCCAACAGACAACGCAGCAACCCTTGCATTATTTCCGACGCGAAGATTAACTTCTCCTTGTCTCACGCTTCTACTCCTTACTAGCCCCTGCATCGATTTGCAAATGTGAGTAACCAATCCGGTATCAAATACCCAAGAGTCAATAATAGAGTTAGCGCGAAAAATGTCTATAACATTAATTACAAGCGTACATGAGCTAGAAGTCTTACTTCCACTCTTCTTCACTGAAGCAAGGTACTTGCTGCAATTTCTCTTCCAGTGTCCAGTATCATGACAGTAGAAACACTCTGTGTCAGGTTTAGGTCCGTCCTTAGGCTCAGGCTTTGGCTTGGAGATAAAATCTTTAGCCTTCCCTTTCCCCTCCGACTTACCCTGCTTCTTGAAGCTAGGCCTGTTCTCCACAGTCAACACTTGGCCATGCCCTGCACTCTTCTTAATGTCATTTTCTGCCGTCTTGAGCATCCCACAAAGTTCACTAAGGTCCTTCCGCCACATGCATATGGTAGTTCGAAATAAAGTTCCCATAGCTAGATGGAAGCAAAGCCAAAATGAAATATGTGGCCAACTTAGGCTCCAATGGAAAACCAAGCTTGTCCAAAGTCTGCACATAACCAAGCATTTTGATCATGCGCGGCCCTACTGCTCCACCCTCCGCTAGCTTGCATTCACCAAAAGCCTTAGCGACATTGAACCTTTCAGTCCTCGGTTGAGTCTGGAACATATCCTTCAGCGCAATGATCATATCATACGCTTCCTGGCCATCAAATTGCTTTTTAAGGTCGGGTTCCATGCATGCAACCATAAGGCAGCTAACCTTAAGAGACTCATCACATGCTCTCTTAAAGGCAGTTCTAACGGCAGCAGTGTCAGTATGAAGAGGCTCATCTGGGATTGTGGTATCCAGAACACTTTCCTTTCTCTCAGCCCTGAGAACAATTCTCAGGTTTCGGATCCAATCCGAATAGTTTGTTCCATTTAACTTTTCCTTTTCAAGAACATATCGCAATGCAAAAGGAGTGAGTTTGTTGTTACATGCCATTGATCTGCAACAGAAAAACATGCAAAATACTAATACAAAAATCCATGATAGAGTAAAAGACATTAAACAATTTAACATGGTCTACTCCCACTAAAACCAACATCCCTCAATCGGTACTTAGTGATTCAAGATTTGCAACGAACAAGTCGACTAGTGACGTTTGCATCACTGCTAGAAGATAAGGTACATGGTCTACTCCCACTAAAACCAACATCCCTCAATCGGTACTTAGTGATTCAAGATTTGCAACGAACAAGTCGACTAGTGACGTTTGCATCACTGCTAGAAGATAAGGTAGATCGGTAAGCAACACTTGCTAATCATATCACATATGACTCTTGTTGTTGGGTGACATCTCCATGTCAAAAATACCAACCTTTATGCCCCAAGGCACTTAACCGTTAAGATTACCTTGATGAGTTAACCAACCCTTTATGCGCGTAAGCATCAGCAGATGGCACCCTGCTGCAACAGTTGTACCACCTAACTGATACATACCCACCTAGTCGACGAAAACTGATGGCGCCCTGTTGCAACAGACCCACCATCAATCGTAGAAGACATAGGATGGTGCAAGTTTTAGTTGGGGGGACATGTGAACTTAATATTTGCGAGGGATCGTTCTACTTCTACGAATCTAACAAGCATAGGAGTAAAACAACAAGAATAGCAATCACATAGCTGTGACACAGTATGGCCCGTTTCACATGGTGATCTCCATCTCAATGGAACCTGTCCACCATGATGATCTCCATCTCCATGGTCCATATGCGCCATCCCTCCAGGTGATGAGTCCTCCAAGAAACTTCTACAAGCTATTACTACTACCAGCTAGAAAAGAAGATTACATGGATAGAGGGAAACATCACAAGTCGGCACGCAAGGCGTTAATACAATAAGTGACAACACAATATAGCTCCAGCCGTGTTGACATACTCATGACACGCAGGTCATAAAATATTACACACATGCATCACATACACATAGGGCCATACCGGTCACAAAATCTACAAAAACGAGTAAGACGTTCTAACGCCGAAACTTGCAGGGCCTAAAAGTCTATTTTAGAAGGCGAATGAGCCAAAACGCTCCAACTTGTCCCCATGTGTTGCCAATAAGGTGAAATTTCCATACGCAACTTTTTCCAGTTGAAACTTTTTCGATCCGGGGTCGTATGTAAAAGTTACAGCCGTTTTGAATGGGACTTTCCATTTCTGCGAATTCCCCGAAACCGGCGGCAGATACAATCTGTCACCCCACGCATCTCATGCACATCGTATATGATCCAAACTCTGATTCGACCAATCATATTGATCTTCGCGTGCTGCAGTTGGATCTACATGTCACAGTCTACCCCGATGGCGGAAACCGACCTGTAGGGGTATGTCGTTCCACGACCTCTCGCATCACGATCACGGAATCCAAATCACGGATCGAAACATCTACTCCATACAATCGATCAGATCGATGATACCCCAACTACATATCACATATGCAAACGATCCGAATCTATAACTACACAGCAGTGGCTCAGATACCACTGAAGGTAAACGGGGTAGGCTACACTAGTGCAAATCAAAATTTCTACCGCGTCAACCAAGATCTGCCTCAAGATATAGATCACGAGATTACCACTAGACGCGTTGTGCCCATATCGGTGAAGCGGGTCGGGGAAGGGTAGTCGCACGAATCCTCCGGATCCTGTCGCTCCCACGAACAGCTCCTCTTGGCGGCTCGTCCAACTGTTACAGATGTAGCACCTCTATCGGTATCCACACGTGCGGCATGGAAGCACCGCTCGCCGGACTGCTAGGTCCGCGCGAGCGGCAGGGGCGTGGAGAGAAGGTGGCTGCGGTGGAATGTGGTGCGGAATTAGCAATCCTAAAATACACAGCTTCCTCTCCTTTATATAGACGTCCCCATAATGGGCTGCCACTAAAACAGCCCACCCTGGAGTCCATTTCCAGCCCATTTCAGATCCAATCCGAATTATGCTTCTTCTGCGTTATGTGTGCGACCCTATAGGTTCACGCATGTTTAGACATGACACGAGTACTCCTACTCGGTCAATAGTTGGTAGCGGCTTCTAGCAAAACGTTCCAACTACCAAACGTGCATAAAGATCATATCGCACAAACCATCACATGTTTATGCTATTCCTTTTGCCTCACGATATTTGATCATGTTCCTAGCTGATCACTCTTTCTCGATCTTGTGAATCGGAATCCTTTTCTAGGCTAACTATTAACCTTATTCAGCATGGACATGCATTTCTGGATCCGATCACTCGAGGGGCCCTGAGAAATATCTCTCTCTCTCTCGTGAAGAGAGGGAAAATCCCATCTTGACTGACCATGTCTTGCAGCATGCTTTATGACAAACCCAAAAGCTACCTTTATAACTACCATGTCACGGTGTAGCGTTGGATAGCCCCAAAGTAGGTCGATTCACATCTCAAGAAAATGCGACAATCTCAGGTCTAAGGGCAAACCAAGCGCAACGTGTAGAGAGAGAACTATTAACATTGTTGTAATGTCTCAAGGTGGGTTAGTCCAACACCATGTTCATAACATGAGTTCACATTATTAGTTTGACATCACCATGTCAATGACTTGCGAAACATAGCCATCAACCAATACATGTGCTAGTCTAATGTTCAGGTGTGTCCTCACATGAACTCCGACTAGGGACATATTTAGAATAACCATGTAAGTAAAGAGTTTCACAAACAAGTCACATACTTGCCAATCAATACAAAGATATTATTCAAGGCACATTATTACAAATCATGGATACATAGATATATCATTATCTCTATGATTTCCTCTCGGGCATATCTCCAACATGTTTAGCATGTGGTGGTGTAAGAAGCTTACTCATAACAGACGGTGAATCAAGAGCAACAGAGGTGTTCAGAGTTGTACCTCTGCTTGTAGTGAATGGTGATATAGGAACTCTTCCGTCACGAGTCTTCCCCTTGATGAAAGGCTTGCAGTGAACAATATCACATTAAAGTGAGCAAATAAATAAAGCTATGCTCACCGGCAAGACGGCCAGAACATAGTCTTGATGACCCACAAGTATAGGGGATCGCAACAGCCTTCGAGGGAAGTAAAATCCAAATTTATTGATTCGACATAAGGGGAGCCACAGAATATTTATTTGCCTTAACAACTGAGTTGTCAATTCAGCTGCAGCTGAAAGTAGACTTGCTCGCAACAATTTATCAGTGGTAACAGTTTTATAGCAGCATCAGTAGTAAAATAAAAGCAGGAATAAAATAGTAACAGTAGTAGCAATCGCCGAAACAGTAGGATCGAAGTACCGTAGGCATAGAGGGAATAGATGAACGGGTAAGGATGGCAATTTTAACCGTGGGTATGGGTATTCACGGGTATTCGACCCGTATGGGCAGGGTATGGGTACACTTTTATACCCATGGGTAATACCCGTACCCTACCCGTCATGTCATGGGTAGGTCATGAGTATCATGTTGTACCCGTGGGTATACCCATACCCTACCCATTTATAATGACATCTCAACCACTTTGGCCATATGTAGCCCAGCAGGAAGCAGCCCACAAGGCCATGAGTCCAGGGTTAAGGCGATGGGGAGCAATGTCGGTCAAAGCGTTCTTGTAATCCCCTCGTCCTTGTAATCCCCCCAAACTGCAATCACTCCTTAATCCATCTTCTTTCAAATACCCAAATTAAGGAGATAAATTCCCACCGATGAAGCATACAGTTGATCAAACTGATATTTTTGTTAAATGTGCTATCAATGAATATAATAACTTGTGTACCCGTTGGGTATTCAATGGGTATGGGTATCCGCCGGGTATGGGTACGGATAGAGTTTCATACCCATGGGTACAGGTATGGGCAGAGTTTTCTACCCGTTGACTATACGGGTATGGGTATGATATTGCGCTACCCGCCCCATACCCTGCCCGTTGCCATCCTTATGAACGGGTGTTGCATGGATAACAAAGTTCATGTAATAGTAATAACGTGGGCATTGCAAATAATAATAATAAAGCATCCAAGTTCTAGGTTAGCCATAGGCATGTGGTCCAATATAGTCGTACATGCTCGCAATAAGAAACTTGCACAACATCTTTTGTCCTACCAGCCCGTGGCAGCGGGGACTCTAGGGAAAATACTGGTAATTAAGGTGCTCCTTTTAATAAAGCACCGGAGAAAAGCATTAAAAATCCATGAACACATGTGATCCTCACATCATAGCCATTCCCTCCGGTTGTCCCAATTTCTGTCACTTTGGGGCCTCGGGTTTTGGACAACAATATGTGTAAACAACTTGCAGGTATGATCAAGAAACATAATTATACTCATGAAACAATGACATGTTCAGATCTGAAATCATGACACTCGGTCCCTAGTGACAAGCATTAATCATAACAAGTTGCAACAACAGTAGAAAACACTAACAACGGATACTAGGCACTATGCCCTAACAATCTGGCATTATTACATGATCAATCTCATCCAATCCCTTCCATCCCTCTCAGCCTAAAACGGGGTTTACTCACACATGGACGGGGGAATCATGGATGGTTGATAGAGAAGGAGTGGCGGTGTCAATGGCGATGATCTCCTTCGAATCCCCGATCTGGCAGGGTGCCAGAACAGGAACTTCTGATCCCCGAATTGAGTTTCGAGGTGGCGGCGCCGCTATGTTGTGTTTCTGTGGAATATGACAAACCCCCTCGCGTTTTAGGTTTAGGGGGGTGCCTAGGGGTCCCACACCACCAGGCAGTGCGGCCTAGGGGGGCGTGCCCAGGGGTGGTTTGGCCCCCCTCCTGGTCCCTCTCCGAGTCTCCTTCTAGCTCTCGGGATCTTCTAGTGATATAAGCTCAATGGGGTCTTTTCTGGGCATTTTCCCGAAAGTTGGTTTTTCTTCACAAAAACGAGACACTAAGGTAATTTTGCTGAAAAAAACGTTAGTTCGTATTAGTGGTATCCAAAACTCACAAGTTTATAGGCAAAACATAAGAAATGTGTTCGTAAAAGGAGATACGTTTTGGACGTATCACCCTGTTGAAATTTGTTTACCACACATGTTATGTATCTTCTATGGAGAGACACCACTAGTGAACTGTGGACCCCTGGTCCATTTTCCTCATACTGATAATACAACCACTACAATCACCGTTTTCACACTTCTACTACTATTTTCATATGGTTTTCCTACTGTTTTACACAACATACATTTAACCTCTTTGTTTTTAGCAAAACTGGTGAGATTGACAACCTCACTTCTTCCTTGGGGCAAAGTGATTTGATTGTGTTGTGTAGGTTCCACGTTGCTACTGAACCGATAGTGCGGCCTGCCAACATCAGCTGCATCAACCTTCAGAAGTGATTTCTTTCTCCTACTGGTCGATTCAACCTTGGTTTCTTTCTGAGGGAAAACTTTCCGCTTCACTCTTCACAATCTTTCTCTTGGGGTTTACCAACGTCATCCATCAACAAGTTTTCTGGCACCGTTTCTGGGGAGAAAGAGGCTTTCTGCAAGGGGAGTCTCTCAATTCCAATCTCTTTACTTTGTTTTAATTTTTCTTAGTTTATTTTATTTTATCTTGTTTGCTTCTCTATATCAAAAACACACAAAAAATAGTTCTTATTATAGTTGTTATTTTTGGTATCCTTTTTTAAACTTGCTTTAGCATGTTTTTTATCAACGTTTGTTGTCTTTGAAACTAGATCTTATTGGCAAGATGGGTTCACGGAAGAATAGCAAAAATATTATAAGGAATACCTCTTGTCACAAAAAGGAATAAACTTATGGGAGCAAATTAATAAATTGCATAACTATGCTAAAACTTGTGCTCTACTTATAATGTTATTTATTTCATTGATAAATCTTGTTTATTTAGGAGGTATAAACACCTCCATTTTCAATGAGAGTGTAATGATAATGTCACCATATCTTCTTATGTTGAGGCAAATTATGACTTATATGATGTGGAACAAATTGAAGAATTTATTGCTTGGAAGGCTGCATTCGAAATTGCTTATTTGTTTAAAAATAATGATGATGCACCTTATAAGTATGAGACTTATGATATACTTGAATTTTTCTTCTATAACTACAAGTAAATAAATGGCTATATTCTTAAATATCTTTATAAATTCTCTCAACCAAATACTAATGCTTTGCAGGAGCCTATGGAAGAAGAAATTGCTGAATCTAGAAGCTCATTGGATGAAAAAGAGGAGGAAGAATGCCCATGTATACCTCCCAATGATAGTAACTCTTTAAATCATGCCTTTATTTATTACAATCCATGCTACTTTGATAAATCTTATGATAATCCTCTATTTATTCCAACTAGTTATATGCATGATAATGAGGAAGTTTGTTTAGAAAATTTATATGTAATGATCTATATGATGTTCCTTTGTTACTTGATGTTATAAATTATAATGCTACTGAAAATAGGATTGCTATAATGTGTCCCATACCTTTTAAGAGTGACTAATCATCTTGTTTTTTATTGGTAAAAGTGGGAAAGAAGAGGTCTTTAATTTTAATTTTGATCCCACTGTTTTTGAGTTTGATATGAATTGTGTGCTTTTAGATCATGACAAACATGCTTTATGTGATAATTATATTGTTGAGTTTGTTCATGATGAAACTAAAAAATTATTGTTAGAGAGGAAAATATGGTTGTAGTAATTTTCATGTTACTAAAACACCTCTTTTTTTGTTGAATGTTTTGAATTTTCTCTTGTTCTACCTTCCAATGATTTCTAGTTCGAGCTTCTTTAATTTATTTATTTACAAGATTCCTATGCAATGGAAGGGTGTTAGACCTAAATTTGTTTTATAGTTGCTTATTCATGCTATCTTTTTCTTAATTCATATTTCTTATGTGACCATTTTCTTTCTTTCTATGCCTAGCTGAAAGGCGTTAAAGAAAAGCTCTTCTTGGGAGATAACCCATGATTTATTTTTTTGCTTCGCTTTTATATGTTTTCTTTGAGTCAAGGTGTTGCATAATTCTGTAGAAACTCATTTATATCTTTATTTTCATGTATTAGTTGTGCCAAGTAAAGTTTCTAGCGAGAGTGTGTGTTAGTTTTGGATTTCTACGCAGGAAACAGATTTCTGCTGTCCACCGTAAATTCCGTGTAAATCACAGAAAGATCAAAATGACTTGCCAATTTTTGTGCTTATTCCTTAGATAATTCCAAAACTTTTATGTTCTTTAAGTTTTTTGATTTGAGCAACTTAAGTGCCCCGAAAAATTCGTCATTACAGAGTTCTTGTTTTGGCAGATTCTGCCTTTTTACTTGCATTCTCTCTTTTACTATGTTGAACGGATTTCTTTGCTTCACGAAACATCAGTGGTTGTAGCTAATGTTTAAAAATATTAATAACGCTTGTGACCATGCAGAACACGTGAATTTTTGATTGTGCACTAAACCTCTGATGTGAATTAATTTGAGTGTGCTGTGAAGGAAGTTTTCAAGGGTCAAGAGAAGAGGGTGATATAATGTGATCAAGAAGAGTGTAAATTCAAATCTTGGGGATATCCCCGTGGTTCATCCCAGAAATTTCTAAGAAGACTCAAGCGTCTAATTTTGGGGATTCCCAAGGCATCCCCTTCTTCATCAACAATTTATCAAGTCACTTCGAGTGAAACTATATTTTTATTCAGTCACATCATATGAATTTTACTTGGAGCGCTTTTTTTTCTTTAGTTTTTTATTTTATTTTCCTTGCTGCAATAAATATATTTGGAACCTCGCATTCTTGTGTGGGAGAGAGACACGCTCCTTTTCATATGAATACTCGTTATGCTTGTATTCTTAGTTTTTCTTCTAGCTGCTGCAATCCTTTTAGCTCCTGTTTTTCATGCATCTCTTATTCAGAGCTGTCAGTTCTAGCAGAGTATTATTAGTACTCTCTTGTTTCATTGATATATCATTTGGATAGTTTATGTTAAAATATATATTGAATGGTACTTGATGGAAATATAAAATGCTACATGTGGTAGATGGTATAAGGGTGCAAAAAGAAGCTCGTATAGACTGTGGCTAGACTTTTTGATGTCATGTTAGATGTTATTTTAATGCTATGCCTAGTAGTTATTTTTGTAGCATGACTTGTTTCATATAGCTGAGAGTGCTTAATGTTCCATTGAAAGAATCATGAGTTGTTTTTATCACATTGAAGTATAATTTTTTGGTGTTCTCCTTTGAATATTTTATTTGGTTGACTTGGTTCATGCTTACACCATGTTTATGACTACGAACCCGTCACTTATAGCCTCTATGATCATTTAGTTTTGGACCTGTAATACCATTTATGCTTTTATTAATAATGTTTTCGTCGATATGCATGATTATGGCCATTATACTCTCTTGATTTGTCTCTCCCAGTCTTTCCTAGCCTTCACCTGTACTAAAAATGAGCTCTACTCGTGCATCCAACTCCCCAAAACCAAAGTATGCCAAAATTTTCCACCATACCTACCTACATGTGGTATTTAACCGCCACGCAAAAGTAAATTGCTCATGTGTTACCTTTAGAACTTTCAAAATTATTCCTGATTTGTGCCCCTGTTTTAGCTCATGAGATCGTGAATAGAGATTCTTTATCTAGATTGCTGATTGGCCTTCACACACTTGGACTAGTGGCTTCATCCGCTTATCCAATTGCTAAAAGAGCTGGCAGCAGGGTGCCTAGTCCCAAACTTAATTACAACAAATTCTCTTCACTATTTTTCCCCTTATTTATCAGTCAAAGCCGAATTGTGTACACAAAAGAGAAAGAGGGATGACTTTCTACCCCAGTTGCATCCTTCTATGGGATCTGCTCTTGTGAAGTCTAGTTATCTTGTGAAGTAATGTATTTTATGTTTACCATTCGATGACATAAGCATACACCTCTCTTAAAAAAATGTTGTCAATACCTCTGTTTAACAAAATAAAAAGCTCTAGCACATGAGTAATCCCTGCATCCCTCTGTGATGGGCATTTCTTTTACTTTTATGTTGAGTATCCATCTTCTAACTTTATACACATTTGAGAGAGCATAGTTTCCATTCTGAGTTTAATGTGCATTTCTCCCAAAAGTTATTATTGATTGATTCATACCATGTTATTACTTGCTCTCAAATTATTTGTTCTAGTCATCCACTTAAACTTTGAATGTGTCCTAGCATTTATGTTTTGCCCCACTCTTAAGGAAAAGCGAAATATCACTTTGCTATGTTTTCTTTACTCTAAAAAAAAGTATAACTTTCAAATGGATTATTATTCACGATCTTCTATTTGTGCTACTTTCCATGATGCAAAGTGATTGCTAAGTTTCATTGGTAGAATTATATCTATCATGATTGTGTTTAAATTACTATGATCTCATCTTACATATGATTTTACAATTTTGATGATCAAGTTTATGTTGGTACCATGTCACCTCAGAAATTGTATGTTTTTATCGTTCACCTACACGAGGACGAGTATGAACTAAGCTTGGGGATGCTGATACGTCATAAACGTATCCATAATTTTTTATGTTCAATGTTTTTTTCATGCTATATGCTATATGTTTGCCATACACTTTATGCCATTTTCATCGGTTTTATTGGACTAACCTATTGAAAAGATGCCATAGAGCCAGTTCCTGTTTTCTGCCGTTTTTAGTTTCAGAAAATTTGTTCTAGAAATATTCTCGGAATTGGACGATTTGAAGCCCGAGGTCTTAGAAATCTGTCACGCACACGGAGTCTAGAGGGGACCCAGAGGGGGGCCCCACTACATAGGGCGGCGCACCCCCCTTGGCCGCGCCCAGGGGTGGTGTGGCCCCCCTGGCCGCCCACCTACGTTGCCCTCTCTCCTATTTCTACCTCTCGGGAGGTTCACCGTAAATACAGAAGCTTTTCCCACAAAAAACACCCGAGACCGCCTTCATCGTCAACCCTTGTTCGGGAAAGTTCTAGGGCTCTCCCTGGCACCCTGCCTGGAGGTGAAATCATCACCGGAGGGCTCTACACCACCATGCCTGCCTCCAGAATGATGCGTGAGTAGTTCATCCTTGGACTACGGGTCCATAGAGGTAGCTAGATGGTTGTTCTCTCCTCTTTATGACTCATGTTTAGATCTTGTGAGCTTCCCTATATGATCAAGATCATGTTATTGTAATGCTACATGTTGTGTTTGGTGGGATCCCATGAATATTGAATGCTATGTATCATGATTATCAATCTATCGTGGTTTATTCATGTGTATGGTATTTATGATATTGATTGGTCTCTGTTGTTAGTAGATGCTCTAGCCAAGTAGATGCTAGTGACTCCAAGAGGGAGTATTTATGCTCGATAGTGGGTTCATGCCTCTCTTGCAATTGTGCTCGAGTGACTGAAACGTGAAGAATGGGGGATGTGTTGTTGCCATTAGGGAGAAAAAAACGATGTTTACATTAAACACTTTGCTTAATGCGATTATCTGTTACTTGCAACTTAATACCCAAGGTTTGCTTGGATAAAATTTTGAGGGTGGATTATTAGTCATAGATGTAGTTGGATATCGGTCTATGAGTCTTGTTGTAATGCCCGCATGAATCACATAGTAATCATCATCTCATGCATGTCTTAATATTTGTCAAATGCCCAGCTATAATTTGTTTACCACACGTGTTATTTATCTTCTATGGAGAGACACCACTAGTGAATTGTGGACCCCGACCCATTTTCTTCATACTGATAATACAACCACTTCAGTCACTGTTTTCACACTGCGAATACTGTTTCATATTTGTTCCTACTATTTTTCCACACCATACGTTTAACCTCTTTGTTTTCAGGAAAACCGGTGAGATTGCGAACCTCACTGGTTCGTTGTGGGGAAAAGTTATTTGATTGTGTTGTGCAGGTTCCACATTTCTGCTGAAACGGTAGTGCGCCCTACCAACATCAGCTGCGTCAAAGTTGAGAAGTGATTTCTTTCACCTACTGGTCGATCCAACCTTGGTTTCTTTCTGAGGGAAAACTTGGCGCTGCACTCTTCACAACCTATCTCTTGGGGTTTAACAACGTCAGCCATCAAGCACTCTCAGCTATTTGATACAAGTCATGCTACAAAAATAACTACTAAGCATAGAATTTAAACAAGATCTAGCATGCCATGAAAAAGTCTAGCCACAGTCTATACGAGCTTCTTTTTGCACCGTTATACCATCTACCACATGTAGCATTTTCTATTTCCATCAAGTACCATTCAATATATATTTTAACACAAACTATCCAAATGATATATCAATGAAACAAGAGAGTACTAATAATACTCTACTAGAACTAACATCTCTGAATAAGAGATGCATGAAAAACATGAGCTAAAAGGACTGCAGCAAATAGAAGACAGACTAAGAATACGAGCATAACGAGTATTCATATGAAAAAGCGGAGCACGTATCTCTTTCACACAAGAATGCTGGGCTCAACTATATTTAGTGCAGTAAGGAAAACAAAAGAAAACAAAAACAAAAAATAAAGACACTCCAAGTAAAATTCATATGATGTGAACGAATAAAAATATAGTTTCATTACAAGTGACATGATAATTTGTTGATGAGAAGGGGATTCCTTGGGAATCCCCAAGCTTAGATGCTTGAGTCTTATTAGGATTTTAGGGGATGAACCACGGGGGCATCCCCAAGCTTTAGCTTTACACTCTTCTTGATCACATTATATCACCCTCTTCTCTTGACCCTTGAAAACTTCCTTCACACCACACTCAAAGTAATTCGCATGAGAGGGTTAGTGCACAATCACAAATTCACGTGTTCTGCATGGGCACAAGTGTTATTAATACTTGTAAACATTAGTTACAGTCACTGATGTTTCATGAAACAAAGAAATCCACTCGACATAGTAAAAGAGAGAATGCAAGTAAAAAGGAAGAATCTGTCAAAACCAGAACAGTCTGTAAAGACGAATTTGTTTGGGGCACTTACGTTGCTCAAATCAAAAAACGTAAGGAACGTAAAAGTTTTGGAATTAAGCTGCGGAATAAGCACAAAAATTGGCAAGTCATTTTGATCTTTCTATGATTTTATACGGAATTGACGGTGGACAACAGAAATCTGTTTCCTGCGCAGAAATCCAAAACTAACACCAACTTTCGCTAGAAACTTTACTTGGAACAATTAATCCATGGAAATAAAGATACAAAGGATTTGATACATAAGTATAGAACACCTTGACTCAAATAAAATAGAGAAAACAAAGCAAAAATAAAAACATGGGTTATCTCCCAAGAAGTGTTTTTTCTTTAATGCCTTTCAGCTAGGCATAGGAAGAGAAAATCAAGTGTTTTCAAGTGAAGAAACATCCAAATTGTAAATCGTTAGAATAATAGAATAAAAAGGATATTTCATTCTCTTCCTCGGAAAGTGTTAAATATCTTTGAGTGGGAATTGATATTTAATATTCCCCTCTGTCATATCAACAACAGCACCAACAGTTCTAAGAAAAGGTCTTCCCAAACAATAGGACAAGAAGCATTGCATTCAATATTCATAACCAAACTTAATCAACAGGGAAAAGGTTATTATTAACCATAATAAGAACATTATAAACTCTCCCCAAAGGTTTCTTTCTAGCATTATCAGGAAGACGAATATCCAAATAATAGTGTTCCAATTGTGGTAAATCAAGCATATCATAAAGTTTCTTAGGCATAACAGAGATAATAGCACCAAGATCACATAGAGCAGTACAATAAAAATCATTCACCTTCATTTTAATGATGGAATCCCAACCATATTGTAATTTTCTAGGAATAGAGGCTTCACATTTTAATTATGCTTCTCTAATTTGCATGAGAGCATTTGTAATATATGTTTTATAAAAGCCATATTCATAGTATTAGCATCGGGATTACTAGCAAGATTTTGTAGGAACATAATTACTAAATATATGTTGAAATTATCAAAGTCAAGATCATTCTTATCAAAAGTAATGGGACCATTGTCTCCCATACCTAGAATTTTTTTAGCACTTTTATCTGGAACAGTTTTAGTGTTTTTAGGCAATTTTAAACTTTTAGCAGAAGAAGTGGAGACATTGCCAACATAAATTAATTTACAATTAATAGTAGAAGGTTTACTAGCATTAGAAGCTTCAGTTTTACTAGTGGCGGTAATAGTACAAACATTACCTATATTATTCTTTCTAGCTATTTCATTTTCTCTTTCCCGTCTAGCATGCAATTTTGTTAACATCCTAACATTGTCATCAATTCAAATTTGAATGTCATTCAAAGTTTTGCTTTCTTTAACATCATGGGGCATAACCTTAATTTTAAGAAGATCAACATCAAGAGAAAGGATATCAACTTTCGAAGCAAAAACATCAATTTTGCCAAACTTTTCCTCAACAGATTTGTTAAAAGCAGTTTGTGTACTAATAAAATTCATGAGCATGTTTTCAAGATCAGAGGGTACACTATTATTCTTGTTGTAGGAATTAACATAATAATTGACATAACCATTATTATTATTAGGAGGATATGGCCTATAGTTGTTGCTACCAAAATTATTCCCATAAGCATCGTTGTTGAAATTATTATTTTTAATGAAGTTCACATCAACATGATCTTAATGAGTAACCAAAGAGGCTAAACAAACATTGTTTGGATCAATGGGAGCATGGCCATTCACAAGCATAGACATAACAGCATCAAGCGTATCACTCAAAGAGGAGGTTTCTTCAATAGAATTTACCTTCTTACCTGTTGGAGCAATCTCGGTGTGCCATTCAGAATAATTTACCATCAAGAAGCTTTGTTGCTGCCCCCAAAGTCATGGACATAAAGTTTCCTCCAAAAGCTGAATCCAGAAAGTTTCCTGAAGAAAAATTTAGTCCTCCAAGAGTAGGGCAATTCTTTACTAAAGATTTTATACTTTCCCATGCTTTAGCAACATGCTCATTATAAAGTTTCTTAAAATTCATAATGCTACTTTTTAAAGATATAATCTTAGAAGGAGGATAATATTTTTCAATTAAAGCATCTTTATATTTAGTCCAAGAATCAATACTATTTTTAGGCAAAGATAGCAACCATTAT
The DNA here is from genome assembly GCA_028641055.1 of Alopecurus myosuroides. Lineage (NCBI taxonomy): Eukaryota > Viridiplantae > Streptophyta > Magnoliopsida > Poales > Poaceae > Alopecurus > Alopecurus myosuroides. The sequence goes on along the minus strand of CM054063.1, from coordinate 259,518,310 downwards.
TTAGCTCTTCCTCTCAAAGAGAAAGGAAACAAATTTAGTTTAATAATATCTCCATCTACATATTTATATTTTTTCATCTCACATAGTTCAACAAAATTATTAAGATGGGCAGAACCATCATCAATACTAAGCCAGAGAATATCTCTCTCATAACAAGATTTAACATGGTAGGCTTAATTTCATAAAAAACAGTAGTAGGAGCAGGTGGAGCAATAGGTGTGCGAATAAAATCATTGTTGTTGGTGCTAGTAAAGTCACACAACTTAGTGTTCTCAAGAGTACTCATTTTACCAGGATAAAAATAACAACTAGAATAAGAACTAATTTTGTGTGTATTTTTGATATAAAGAAGCAATCAAGACAAAATAAAATAAAATAAGAAAAACAAAAAAAAGTAAAGAGATTGGAAGTGAGAGACTCCCCTTGCAGAAATCCTCTTTCTCCCCGGCAATGGCGCCAGAAAAGCTTGATGGTGCAGGACTTGCACTCTTTGGGAGACCCCAAGTGTAAGGTGCGAAGAGTGCTACAACAAGTTTTCCCTCCGAAAGAAACCAAGGATGACTCCACCAGTAGGAGAAATTAATTAATTCTGAAGGTTGATGAAGCTGATATTGGCAGGGCGCACTACCGTTTCAGCAGCAACGTGGAACCTACACAAAAAAATCAAATCACTTTGCACCAACGAAGTAGTGAGGTTGTCAATCTCAGCGGTTTTTCTGAAAACAAAGAGGTTAAACGTATGGTGTGGAAAACAGCAGGAAGACAATAGTAGCAGTATGAAAATAGTGATTGAAGTGGTTGTATTATCAATATGAAGAAAATGGACCGGGGTCCACAGTTCACTAGTGGTGTCTCTCCATAAAAGATAGATAACATGTTGGGTAAACAAATTACAATTGGGAAATTGACAGATATTAAGGCTGCACCGTAGTGCACATGCATGACATGATGATTAATATGAAATTAATGCGGGCATTAAAACAAGATTCATAGACCGTTATCCAACTGCATCTATGACTAATAATAGACCCACAAAATGTCATCCGAGCAAACCTTGGGTATTAAGTTGCAAGCAATAGATAATTGCATTAAGCAAAGTGTGTAATGTAAAGATAGTTGTTTTCCCCCTAATGGAAACAACACATCCCCCATATGTCACGTTTCTGTCACTCGAGCACAGATGCAAAGAAGGCATGAACCCACTATTGATCATAAATACCATCTCTTGGAGTCACAAGCATCTTCTTGGCCAGAGCATCTACTAACAACGTAGAGCATGCAAGATCATAAATAACATAGACATGAATAAAACATTATAGATTGATAATCGTAAGACATAGCATTCAATATTTATCGGATCCCAACAAACACAACATTTTTCATTACAATAAGATGATCTTAATCATGTAGGTCAGCTCACAAGATTTAAACATGCGGCCTCACAAGATTTAAACATGCGGCATAAAGAGGAGAGACCAACCATCTGGAAACTGCTATGGACCCGTAATCCAAGGATGAACTACTCACACATCATTCCGGAGGCAGACATGGTGGTGTAGAGTCATCCTCTAATTAACTCACATCCCGACAGGGTGCCGGGGAGAGCTCCAAAACCGTCCCAAACTAGGGTTGACGATCACGGCGGCTGCGGGTGTTTTTGGTGGAAAAGGCTCGGCTTTTTAGGGTTAACCCGAGGAGGAGATTATGTATGCGTGAGGGAAATGTCGGTGCGCGGCCATGGGTACCACACCACCCCTGGGCGCAGCCATGGGGCGCGCAGCCCTATGGTGTGGGGCCTCTGTGCCCCCCTACGGGTCAACTCCGGACTCTGTGTCCGCGACAGATTTCCAAGACCCCCTGTTTTCGGATCGTCCAATTCCGAGAATATTTCCAGAACAACTTTTCAGAAATCAAAGACAGCAGAAAACATGAACTGGCTCTGTGGCATCTTCTCAATAGGTTAGTCTCAAAAAATCGGTAAAAATGGCATAAAGTGTATAGCAAACATGTAGCATATAGCATGAAAACAAGATGGAACATCAAAAATTATAGATACGTTTATGACGTATCAGAAACACACTACTGTTGATTGAAAATCTCTTTGGTACCAATTCTAAAAATGATGATAATTGTTGTACTATTAGTACTATCTATGTTCCTTCCAATGATGATATAGAAATCTCTAGGCTTGTGGATGATGTGTTTGTAAATCCTTTTGCTACTACGATTATATGTTTGATACATCTCCTCCTATAAAAATGATGATATGTTTACAAATGAATACAATTTGGAAGATGATTATTCTATTTCTTATGATGATACTATCCCTCCAGTATTTGATAACTATTATAAATAATACTATGACATAGGCTATTATTACAATCATCCACATGAAACTTGTCATGATTATGGAGGGATTACCCAAAACCATCTCCCTAATATATAACTTGTCTATCATGTTGGTGTTCTTTATGATGATTACAATGATGAATATGATATTTTCAGTGCACCTACTATTGAGGAGAAAATTCATTATGATTACAATATGCCTCCTATATTTGATGATTATGGTGATGAGAATAATAATGATAGATATTTTGTTGAATTTGCTCCCACTACTATTAATGAGAATGACTATGCTTATGTGGAGAATTTTAATTCTTTTATGCATGTGGCTCATGATAAGAATGTTTTATGTGATAGCTATATTGTTAATTTTATTCATGATGCTATAGAAAGTTATTATGAGAGAGAGAAACATGGTTTTATGCATCTAAAAAATATTAAGTTTCCCCTCTTTATGTTAATTTTTTTGAAGTTGCACTTATTTTGCATTCCTATGCTTGTTGCTTGGTGCTTTCATGATTTGTTTCTTTACAAGATTATTTTTCATAGGAAGTGGGTTAGACTTAAATATGTTTTATGTTTGCTTCTTGATACTCTCTTTTTCTTCAATTAATATTTCTTATGTGAGCATCTCCTCAAATTATCATGCGTAGCTGAAAGGCGTTAAAGAAAATCACTTCTTGGGAGATAACCGATGTTTTTATTTTTGCATTGTTTTCTTCTGTTTTCTTTGAGTCAAGCTGTTGTTTACTTCTGTAGCAACTCCTTTGTGTCTTTATTTTCTCGTATTTTTTGTGCCAAGTAAGTCTCTTGTGAAAAGTTGGTGCTAGATTTGGATTTCTGCGAAGAAACAGATTTTTGCTGTCCACTGTTAAATTCGTATAAAATTCCAGAAAGATCAAAATAACCTGAAAATATTTGTGCTTAATCCTCACCTATTTCCAAAACTTTTACTAGTTTAAAGGGTTTTGATATTAGTAACGTAAGTGCCTCGAAAATATTCGTATTTACAGATTGTTCTGGTTTTGACAGATTTTGCCTTTTTTACTTTGTATTCTCTCTTTTACTATGTTGAGTGGATTCCTTTGCTCCATAAAACAACAATGGCTGTAGCTAATGTTTAGAAAGTATTGATAATGCTTGTCTCCGTGCAGAACATGTGAGTTTTTTATTATGCACTAACCCTCTAATGAGAATTACTTTGAGTTTAGTGTGAATGAAGTTTTCCATGGTCAAGAGAATAGGATGATATAATGTGATCAAGAAGAGTGAAAAGCATAAGCTTGAGGATGCCCCGTGGTTTATCCAAGAAAATTCCAAGAAGAATCAAGTGTCTAAGCTTGCGGATGCCCAAGGCATCCCCTTCTTCATCAGCAACTTATCAGGTCACTTTTAGTGAAACTATATTTTTATTCGGTCACATCATATGCACTTTACTTGGAGCGTATGTTTGCTTTTATTTTGTCTTATTTTGTTTGCTGCAATAAACTTAGTTGGAGCCTAGAATTCTTGTGTGGGAGAGAGACACGCTCCATTTTTTCATATGAATACTCGTATTCCTCATTTATCATACTCGTATTCTTCGTTTTTCCTCTAGTTGCTGCAAATCCTCCTTCTTTTAGCTCATGTTTTTAATGCATCTCTTATTGTTACTCTCTAGTTTCATTGATATATTATATGGAGATTTTTTGTTTAAATAAAGTGATGGTTTTGGAAAGCAATACAATATTTCATGCTTATAACGGTGCAAATAGAAGCTTGTTTAGACTTTGGCTAGACTTTATCATGTCATGTTCGATATTATTTTAATTCCGTGCCTAGTAGTTATTGATGTAGCATGACTTGTACCAAATATCTGAGAACGCTTAATGTGCCATTGAAAGAATCATGAGTTATTTTTATCTTAAAAAAGCACACTATTGTGGTATTCTCCTTTGAATGCTTTATTTGGTTTACTTGGCGCATGCTTAAACCATGTTATGACTATAAACCAGACACCTCCAGCCTCCATCATTATTTAGTTTTTGACTTGTAATACCATGCATGCTTTGATTAATAATGTTTTTGTCGCTATGCATGATTATGGCCATTATGCTCTCTTGATTTGTCGCTCCCAGTATTTTGCTAGCCTCCTATACTAAGTATGAGGTCTACTCAATGGTCCGAGGCACTATCGGCCTCCTCCTTTTCTTCTTCTTCCTCGATGACCCCGCTTTCGTGTCGTCGGCCCCCTTATCCGGCTCAACTAGCTAGGCCCGCTTGAGGCGCCGGGCCTATGTGGATCCTGCGGAGGACGCTTCATCTGAGACTGCAATCAGAATGATCTCGCGGGGAGAAGACGGATCGTCCCGATCTTCTGTATTACCCAGGTGAAGCGGTCGTCGCGGGATGCGTCGCCTTCGTCGCCCTCCTCCTCCGGCTCGAGTTCCTGCTCCGCCGCCTGCTCCTCCGCCTAGGCGGCGTCCGGGGCCTCCTCATCCATCCTGCGACGCGGAGGGAGAGGTAGGTCAGGCTCAAACTCAGGGCAATCCGGCCCATCCTCGAGCCCCTGCGCCTCGAATAGCTGCACTAATTCTCGACCGGTGTATAGTGGCAGGAAAGGGAATCGAAGGCGGCAGCGAAAGAAAGCACAAGACGATAAAGGAGACTAACCCGGGGAGGCAGCCGGTCGCGGGCATACGACACCGGGCCCAAAGACCAGCCGAAGACGTCCTCCTCGTTTATGATCAGCCAGAGCCAATCGTTCAAGCCCTCCGTCTTGAGCATGCGGGTGGACAGCCGGGTCGGATCGAACCGACTTGAGGGCCACACCCGGTGCGCTAGCTAGCAGAGTGTGAGGTCACGCCCTGTCATACCTTTGCCGGTCAGCGCCCCCGCCGAGCGGACATCATGGAGAGGTTGATGGTGTCCTCCCCAATCCTCACTTCCCCTCAGCTCCATGACGGCAAGCCGGATATGTACCGGGGGAGGTTGATGCGGTCCACCGGAGCCTCGCCGTCCTCCCTCTTCATGTTGCGGATGTAAAAAACGACCGCTACGAGTCTGTGGCGCTATCCAGTGTCGCGAATTGTGGAATTGCCGGAACACTTGTAGACAATGGCGTCGCCACAGGGACCTGCCGGCCCCGGAAGAAAAACTGCCGGCTCCAGAGGGTCACGGTTGGCTGCACCCCCGTGTAGGGCTCGCAGCTGGCTGCGAACGCCGAGAGCTGCGAGATGGAGTTCGCTCCTAGATGATGTGGCTGGAGGTCGTACTCATCCAGTAGCTCGGGAAAGAAGGGACTCACGGACAAGGCTAGCGCACGGTCCAGGTGCTCGGAGAAGACGACTAACTACCCTTGGCGGGGCATTGGCTCCAACTCCTTGCCAGGCGCGCACGCGCTGACATCACCGAGCTTCCCGATATAGCCCTCCCAGACATAGGGAAGGAGGTCGCTCGGGGTGAAGGTGGATCCCCGCCACGTACATTCAGAGTGATGCATAATTGCCATGGCGTCGGCGTGCGGAGCGTCGGTGTCTCGATGAAGAAGGGCACAGGAGTCTTGGACACCCGTCCACCGATGGCGACGGTATACGAGGGCACAAGATAGGCGTTTCCGGCAAAACATGGGGAGGCGATTGGAAGCAAGGAGGCAGAAGGGAGGAGCGAATGTGTGGAACCTCTCCGCTGAGGGGTTGACCCTGCATTTATAGCGGGGAACCGCTGCTCGGCCTCCCGCACGAAACCATCGCCACGTGGCCCTCTGCCACACCCGATTCTGGAACTGCCGCGCGCGGTCATAGAAGATACAGAGGTGAAAACCGAGGTGTCGCCGCTCCCGCAAAAAACGATTCAGAACAATGGACGTGGCTCACGTCAGCCACGACCCATGTCGTGACGTCACCAGGCCAGCCGGCCCGGGCGGAGTGGCCGAGACGACCCAGCCGGCGCAGCCTAGCCGCTAGAAGAAGAAGCCCGATAAATCAATTGCACGGGGAAGTACACGCATAAGCTTTCTTCATCGTGACGGATCTAAAAGCTCCAACATGTTTGGGGAATAATGTCGGGGGGATTGATCCCCGATTAAGGTAATAACAAGATCAACTCAACGTCAAGGAAATGGCCAGTTGGTCCTGATCGGCTGGAGGCCCCAGTCGGTTAACTCTGACAAGTAAGGACAAGCATGGGAAAAAGGAAGAATGGGCTAAAGGGAAATATGACAGGACGCATGATGTCAACGATGCCCTACTGACGAGGCAGGTGACCGTCTACGTCATGATTGTTAGTCTCCTTATTCAGTCCCATAATGTAACATGTAGCTATACTAAGTCAGAAGTACATCGTGTATGACCCCGAGTGGGTCCCAGCCGGCTGATCGTACAGCTGGCTCTGCATGTTAGCCAGACTACGAGCACCTATATAAGGCAGTCCGGGGGTCCTCTTGCAGGGGCGAGTTCACCTAAGGATACAGATCCAGGAGCACATTGTAACACCGGACATCACACATAGTTCATCCTAGCAGGAGTAAGGACCTCACCCGTCCGAGGTCCCGAACCTGGGTACATCGTGTCTATTGATGCTTGTGACCCAGCCCACACGGAAACCGACGATTGCGCCTTGGGTCCCTTACTTAAACTCCATTGCTAAACACAATGGTGATACAGTGTATCATACCACAATAGTACAACTATTGGAGATACCCATAAAAGTAGCCAACCGAGGCGGCGATAACACCGCCGTTAGTACCGCCAAACAACCACTTAGTTTGGTATCACGGGCACTAGCTGTGGCACTGCTACGGGTAGTACCGCTACCAGGGAATGCACTCTCGTGCACTCTCCAGGAGCAGTAGTACCATGGATGGTACCGCCAATTCGAGTGGTAGCTAGTACCTCAGGTGCAGGACAGGCTGCCCTCTCCGTCGTGTTTTTGGCAGCCAAAGTGGAGGACCCTACATTATTACCACTTGGACTGGCGGTAGTACCAGTGCAGCCGGATCAACAACCTTACAACGGCCAGATTTGGAGCCCCCTATGTATTTCCCTTCTTCTTCGTTGAAGATATAAGCTTGCACACTCTCTCTCCACCATTAATGCATTTAGTTTCAACTTCCTAGATCCCCCATTCCATCCATCCAATTTTCCCAATACTTTTTGGAGTGCTTGAGGAGATCTATATCCGTGATTCCACCAAAGGAATTGCAAATTCATCCACCAAATCCTAGTGGATCTTGAGATCTCTTGGGTGCCTTGTAGTCCTAAATCCCATAGCTTCCACCTTGTATCAAGAAGCTTCAGATCTTGTTGAGAGCCTCAAATTGAGTTGTGGAGTCGCCTCAACCTTGTGCAAAGGTTTGGTCTATGCCTTCAAGTTGAACTCATTGTGGAAACGAGAATCTCCCTCATCTGAGAGACTCAATGAGAATAAAGTGTGCACCTTCGTGCTATTGGAGTGCATGGGTGGCTCCTCACCTCTACAACGTAGACGTACTTTCCTTGGGAAGAAAATATTGGAAACATATCCTCATCTCCCACATTTAAACTTGTGGTTTATCTTGTGCTTTACATTTTGTTTTCGTTTCCCAAGCTAAAAAAGAAAATAATAAAAATTGTTAGTCACCTATTAACCCCTCCCTCTACTAACCATACTTGTATTTGCTGGGGAGTTGTCACCGTCTCCACCGACACACCGGGGTGCAACTCCGTGCGTTTGTCTTATGACGTGATTTGGGCATACAGTTCACTGACCATGAGCTTGGCGGAGGTGTTAGCTCCGATCGCGGTGAAGAGAGGGTTGTAGACGAGCCCGTCGAGGAGGTACTCCACGAGCTCATCCTCCTTGATCTCGCGGCCAACATCGGTGAGCTCGTCGGTGATATCCTTGATCTGTCCAAAGTATTGGGCCGTGGTATTTCCTTCTTTCTTGGTGTTGACGAGCCTAACCCGGAGGTTGACGATATGGGTGCGGGACTACGCGGCGAACATCGCCATGATTGCCGCCCAGACGGAGGCCACAATCTTCATCCCGAATTCCCGATGCATGAGACCATGATCTCCCCATATAAAGAGTTTACCAGATTGGAGAGTAATTGTTGGTCATTCACGACCCATGCTTCATATGCGGGATTGCTCACCTATTCATGACTCTTGTCACTCTTCTCGATGACGATCGTGGTGGACTGCCAGGAGTACTTGCATCTCCTAGAGCAGGAAGCTTCCCCGGGCGACTTTTTCTAACGTTCTATGGCTTGGGAGTGTATTGGCCATCGTGGTAGATGAGGATGGGGATGGCGTGCCTATATAGTCATAGTTTTGATGGAAAGAGGCAGCTATGATGCCATGTGAAAACCCTACATGGAGTGGCGTTAATGGTGCCCTTTTGTCTTGCTGTCGGTTTCGACTTAAATAGACAACATCGGTACATAATTACAACGTGAGGAGTTACAATCAGATATAAAACGAGGATATGATCCAGTCCTTATACACACGGATTGATCGGTACAACAAACTGAAACAAACTCTGAACAAACTATTTTCTAGAAGCTCTTTAACTCACGGAAGCACAACCCTTTGCAAAACCGGTGCATTGAGATTGACAATCTAGAAAGGCTGGGGATATGGGTGTAGTAGGCTTTCTTGGCACATAACAACAGAGAACTTGTTGTTATCTTGTGGCCTATAGAGGGTATAGATGATCTCCAACGTCACAGTCTCAGGATTGTAGTAGCCTAATGACCGCCCGGTGTTGAGCAAAATACGTCCATCGACTGGACTGATACCCAATAGTGTAGTCTTGTCGGAAGTGTACTCTGGCAAGAACATTCCAAGCTCTATATGATATTCCACACTCCAAGATTGATTGTCCCTCATCATCCACACATCAATTGTATTTGTGTCCCTATTTGAAGAAGCCACACAAATTGCACCATGGAGCTCTAGGACAGAGACGCGGCCATTGTCATGTTTGCTCGGGGGGCCTTGGAGGACCTCAAATTTTCCACCCATAGTGGTGTTGAAAACCACCAGCTCGCATGTCGCGGAGGAAGGCTTGGGCTCTACTATATCCAGTAAATCTTGCCCTCAACATATGCAGGTCGGATGTCAGCCACTGGCCTAGAAGGAGGCGGGTCAATCTTAATCCATTCGTCGGGCCTTTGTAGGCGTCTCATATCGCAGTGCGTGCCGTTTTTCTCACCGTAGGAAAGATACACCAGCACATGATCATTGATATCGGAGTTGTACCCTAAACCCAAGGAAATGTTGGCGAAAGTAGAATAGTCTTGATTAGCTCGTAAGAAGGCATGGTAGCCAGTGGTAGGAATGCACAAAAATTCCGAACCATTGCAGTTCCCCACAATGAGGCCATTGCAAGGCTGTGAACATTCAAACGTTCCAGATGTAGTTTCGGGCAAAAACATGGGATTGATATTGCCATCCACGTTAACGAATGAACCAAAAGAGCGATCCATGACAAACTTGAGGCAAGGGGATCTGTTGATCAAGTTTGCATGGATGGTGTGTGATCGAACAAAACGATTTGTGGTGATCAATGCACGCCACTCCCTGCACACAAGGCTTAGCTGCACCACTGATCGTGCTGGCAACCACTTGAGGACATCTGACCAAGCTTTGGTCGATGGTGATGAGAAGACCATATCTTCAATGGTGCGGCCCACAGGCACAAGACTCTCCTGGAATAGGGCTGGTGCCGAGAAACGGTCAGAGATGCCAATTTCCGGCTGGTACAAAATCTCTGGTGTGCCCACATGAGGATCTATGGTAAACACCTTGCAAGCACCTGTCCCAAATATAATCTTCTTCTTCTTCCGGTCAACATTATGAATGGCGAACGGGGCTATCCACCTCTCCGGTTTCAGCACCATACGATCAGCTTCTGACCAAGACAATAGATCAACGTAGCAAAGCTGCTCCCAATGATGTGCCCTGTAATCTCTCAGCAGCCATATACGGTACGAGGTGACACCGAAATCTGCATGGCATACACAGAGGCATCCGTCGAGCTCTGTCATGTGGACCCAAGTATCGTGCTCCGCTGATGGGGAGGACAAGGAACCAAAAGTCTCATGGTTGATATCTAAAGTGATGATGGAACGATCTGTGCAAAGAAAGTGCATGCGTCCGTTCAAGAACACGGCCACCGTATACTGTCCGTCCACGACGAACAAGGGAGGCTGTTGAGCTGTCGGCCTCCAGTACGCCGGCGTGCCGAGGACAAAGACGTCGCAGCACGGAGCTGCCCCGGTGTACGCCTTTACAAGGGTTGCAGACATAGATGCCGAACTGATCGAAGCAGAGCACGAGGCCATGCAGAGGCCTGGTTTGAAGAATAGGGTTCAACAGACCCTGGTACGTGAGCTTCTTGATGGCCGGACCATCGCCTGGCTGCCAAGTGTAGAAGTAGCGGTCCGATGAGGGATCGCTCCAGGGGCTGGCGAAGAAGAACTTGAGCTGCCTGTTGACTCGCTGGAGATGGAGATGCAAGAAAGACGGCGATGAGATCGTGTGGTTCCACGAGCGCGACACGCAGCACTGCAGCAGAAGCGGGCGGCGGACTGGGCCGGCATGTAGGGGAGGATCTCTGATAAGATTATGTCCTCAGGCAACCACGACGACTGTCGGCCCTTCTTATTGGAGGCCATGATGATTGATGGTTGCCGATCAGTAGATGCAGATTAAGAAGCGGCCGGGTGGTAGGCAGCATGAATATCAAATCTAGCCTTCGAGAGTTGGAGTTGGACTCCTACACGGATACGTGTTCGTGTGTAATACAGAACCATCGTTCGGTTCGTCGCACGTGTATATGGATTTTTTTTACTCCCTCCGATCCGGAAAAAGTGTCGCTCAAAATGAACTAACCATGTACAAACTTAATACTACAGCTCCGACACTTTTTTAGGATCGGAGGGAGTACTATAAAGGATGAGAAGCGCGCGACTATTTTGACCGGCACCAAGCGCGTGGGGAGAGAAAAGGATGTTTCAGTCCCAACCTCCAGCTTTTGCTTCAGAGTACTACTCGTACTACCTGATAGAACTGACCCTTTTGACCGGATTCTCTTTCTTGGGAAAATCTATTCGCAGGCGCCGCTCGCTCGTCGCTCACAGCGGCGGGTCGTTGCGATTCGTGCAAAGGACGCGCGCGTCGCTCGCGCCCACGCGGTGGAACCGCTCTCGCGATGGAACCGCCCACACGTCACGCGCGTGCGTAACGGCGAGGTGGTGGTGGGTCCCAGATGTCTGTGACTCAGCGGAGATTAGGGGAGGCGTTTTTTTGAATTTGGGGAACCGTGCCCAGGTCGTTTTCTGGCCAAATATCTGCGCCGCTCTCCTCCCCGGCGACGAAATCGATTTCGCCTTCCTTGCCGCTGCTTGCCCGTCCGCCGCCGGTGGAAGCTTCGGCTCCGTGCATCCTCGCCTTGGTGAGTTACTGCTTGCCCTTCCCCCTCCATTATTCGCTTAGAGTGCGCCGTTTCACCATTACTTGGGTTCTTCAGATCTGCCATTCCGCGCCGCCTTCAGCCCGCCTGTTCTCTCCGTCGCTCTGGTCCTCGCCGTGGTGAGCCCCCTCTTCTCTCCGTCGCTCTGGTCCTCGCCGTGGTGAGCCCCTCTTCTCTCCCTCGCTCTTGTCCTCTCCGTGGTGAGCCCGCACCTTCCCCTCTCTGCGGCGGCGTGGCGCAGCGAGGCATGGCTGGTGCGGCCGCAGGGGCTCGAGCGGGGACACACATCGGTGGTTAGATTTGATCCGTCCGTCGCCCAGCTCCCTGCTCCCCCTGGGATGGGATGCAATCAGGTTGGCGCACAGCGGGGGAGAGGTGGCTGCGCTGCGGGCCGGAGCTTGAGGCGGCGACCGCGGGCTAGAAAGCGGCGGGGAGTGGAGTGAGGTGGAAGAGTGGTCGTGGCAGTGGCGGTTGCGGGGAGGCGTGCGTCTCGTGCTCCGCGGGAAGGGTGCCATGTTCGGCATCAGGTGTCGGCGCCGCGGGGAGAAGAGCCTCGCCGGAATGTCGATACCATTGTGATAGAACAGCTTCATGGCATGATCTAAAAAGTAGGCACTTCTAGGACCTTGCGTGGAAGGGGACAGGAGTTAGGCACGCGCCTGCTCGGCGCTGCGGCGGTATGACGTGCTGTCCAGGACACGGTGATGTTGGCACGCCGTGTTCTCCGCTGTTAAGACGCGGCTCGGCCACTTTGCAGCCACCGCCTGCTCAGTAGAGATAGTGCCATTGTCATGTGGTTAGGCTGAATTCATGTCCCCATCGCCTTGTTTTAGCCCGCATAGCTAACTATCTGTGGATGAGCATGCAGATACCCCTCGCCGTGTTCAGCCCACTCGACCTACTCGCCGTGGTGATTACGCAGATCGCCTATCCGTACTTAACCCGCAGAACCCACTCGCCGTGTTTAGCATGTAGTTGCCCCTCGCACAGACCACACAACCGTGGTTGTTTTTTGTATGTAGTTGTTTTGTTTCTAGTTGGTAGTTATTTGTTAAGAAATTGGTTGTTTGAGCTAACCCCAATTAAAGTGACAAATGAGAAATAATTTTGCATTTTTGCCAAGTGATAATCTGGCATTTGTTTTGCAATATAATGTGATAACTGTGGACAATTAATCTGGTAACCTAGGTAATAGTATAATAACACTCTAATTGTGGCTACTTTCTTTGTACCTGGTTACCAAATCTTGTCAATTCAAGGTTCTAGATTTTTTCACCATTGTTCAGCGAATCGCACTGATATTGTTGTATGACCAGTTTTTGTTACATAGCAGTTAATAATCTGTTAACTACCTTCAATTAACCTAGTAGCTATGAAAAAAATAATATAGTAGACAATTGGGAACACCCTGCAAATTATTAGTTAGCTCACACTTTGAACACAAGCAAAATAAGCTGATAACTACAAGAAAATATCATGGTAGCATAGGTTGAGTAAACTGGTAACTTTTAGTACCATAGGTTTATTTTGCGGCACAGTCACTATGTTTTCTATTGAATAACCTGTGAAATGAAGGAGTCATCTGGTCCCTCATTCATTTACTAATTTTTTTAATTATATTTCTGTTTTTCAGGAAATGCCGTGGATGCTCAAGCGTGTCTCCTTCTGTAGCCGCAACCAAATCTTGTTCATTATTTTTTAGAAGATGCAGATCCTGCTGTTCACGCCATGAAAATGAAATTGGTAATTGTTCGACGAATAGATGGCATGCTTCTTTTTTGTAACTAACGTCATGTATTCTGTTAACTTGTTTCTCCTAAGTGAACCTGATAGATAGCATGCATTCCTGATAGCTACGATCATTTAAACACGATTTTTAACCCTGCTATCTAGCATGATTAAGTAGCATTAACTAAGATGGTAGCTACCTTCAGTTAACCTGGTAGCTACATGAAATTATCCTGATATCTAGTATGAAATATCTCGATAGCTTTCCAAATTTAACTACGCATGATTTTAACATGATAGCTATCATGAATTATCCTAATAGCTAGCTTCAATTAACCCGATAGCCAGCATGCACTATAGCTTTTGAAATTTAACTTTTCTTGCATGACATAACATGATAGCTAGCTTTAATTAACCAGATACCTAGCTTTAATTAACCTGATAGCTAGCATGAATTAACCTGGTAGCTGGCTTGATTTCCATTGATAAAAGCATATTGTTTCCTTAGTTGGTTACTTGGTCATAAAAGCTACCAGATTAATTCATGACTAAATGCTCACCCACAATAATACCTAGCTTTAATAAATGTTGGGAACAAGCAAGCACAATTGTGTTCGGAATCTGGTAGCCATTTTTTAAGAACTTGGTAACCATTTATAAACATCTAATTGTTTTCGGGAATCTGTTTGCTAGTTGCAGACAACTTGATAGGATGAACTAAGATAGCTGTCATTAATTAATCTGGTAGGTATCTTAAATTGTCCCGATATCTAGCATGAACCATCCTGGTAGGTAGCTTTTCAAATCAAATTTTTGCATGATTTTAACATGATAGTTATCATGAATGATCCTGGTAGCTAGCTTCAATTAATCTGATAGCGCATGAATTATCCTCGAATGTAGTTTTTGAAATCTAACTATTCTTGCATGACTTAACATGATAGCTAGCTTTAATTTGCCTGATAGCTAGCATGAGTTAACCTGGTAGCCATGATGCATTAAATTGGTAACTACTATTATAGATCTTGATTCTACCTTTGGCTATATGGAATAACATTCTCTGAAATTGCTAGGTTTGCTACTGTTCATCATTGTCCATATTGTACCCGCAATTATTTTTGCAATGTGAATATTTATTAGTGTTACTATTTTTTTGCAACAGCAGAAGGTTGACACTAAACAATCCAACAAGTTATGGTGTGCAAGGCGGCGGCTAAAGAAATCAAGTTATGGTTCATCTAGATGTTTTGTTAGTGCTATATGCAAAACCATTCCGTTAGCAATCTGTGCTGCATGTTTTTAACCTACTTGAACTAGATGGTTTCCTTTTTGCTGCATGTGTGTAATTCATGATCTACTAGTTATAGTACCCTAAAATTAATACGCCAGACATGATGTTCTAATTCTGTTTGTGTCCCACGTTTTTTGCTCAACCTGGTGCATGATCTGGATGCTTTTATGCCATCTATTATGATCTTATGGTTTCTGTGCAACTTGGTGCATGATCTAATTGTTTTTGAAGTTATGACCGCTCAGAAAGCATCAGTTCAAATTTCCGCAACCGTTTTTTCTGCTTGTTTTGAGTGCTAAAATCTGCTTTTTTCGGCCGGTGTGCTAGTTTTCGTTGGAGGTATTGTTGTTGGGCTTTTTTGTGCAGCCCAGAGACATAGTCGCTCGCGCTCGGGAGTTGGTGGGCCTTTTTGTGCAGCCCAGAAACATAGTCGCTCGCACACGGAGGGAATTCCTTGCATGCGTTGACCGCCGCTCGGGAGTACTACCTAGCGGCGCCGCCGCCTAGTCTTGTCCCTCTCTCTTTGTTTCAAAAAAATAGAGATGCATTTAATACTGTAAAATCCTTTTTTCCCCATATCAAAGCAATACTAAAATTTCCATCTTATATGCTGAAAGTGCATAATAATATTATCATGACAAACCGGCAACTTGGTAGACAGAAAAACAGGTTACATAGGACTTTTTTTTCTTCTTCGAAAAAGCGTTACACACAGATTAGAAATTTGATTGCAAAGTTTTAAGCTCGATTATTGTTTACAGAACAAGAAACACACATGGTGGCAACATAACCAAGTAACGGAAACGGAAAACAAGCAACCTCTATGCAGCTTGTAATCTTCTAGACTGCCGACAACCATTCTGGTTGAATATATTTTGAAAGACCTCCATCAGATGAGTGAAACCAGAATCCATAGCACCCCGTTGGTCGACCATAAGAAGAGAGTGCCACATGTAGATCCAATGGGTAATTTTCTAGGCAACCTGCAAAAAATGGGGCGCTATGGAAGTGATAGGTATATTTGAACAAATGGAAGTGATACATATATTTTCGGGATTTATTTACTAGACTCACAAATCGGGAGGAAAAAGCATCTCACAAGGGATCACACTTTCGGAGCTAATTTTTTTTCATAAAAGATAGAAAATGAATTTTAACTAACGGAAATGGAAAACAAGCAACCTCTATGCAGCTTGTAATCTTCTAGACTGCCGACAGCCATTCTGGTTGAATATATTTTGATTGACCTCCATCAGATGAGTGAAACCAGAATCCTTAGCACCCCATTGGTCGACCATAAGAAGAAAATGCGACATGTGGATCTAATGGGTAATTTTCTAGGCAACCTGTAAAAAATGGGGCGCTATGGAAGTGATACGTATATTTGGACAAATGGAAGTGATACGTATATTTTCGGGATTTATTTACCAGACTCAGAAATCGGGAGGAAAAAGCATCTCACAAGGGATAACACTGTCGGAGCTCAAAAAATTTCATAAAAGATAGAAAATGAATTTTAACTAACGGAAATGGAAAACAAGCAACCTCTATGCAGCTTGTAATCTTCTAGACCGCCGACAATCATTCTGGTTGAATATATTTTCATCGACCTCCATCAGATGAGTGAAACCAGAATTCTTAGCACCCCATTGGTCGACCATAAAAAGAAAATGCCACATGTGGATCTAATGGGTAATTTTCTAGGCAACCAGCAAAAAATGGGGCGCTATGGAAGTGATACGTATATTTGGACAAATGGAAGTGATATGTATATTTTCGGGATTTATTTACCAGACTCAGAAATCGGGAGGAAAAAGCATCTCACAAGGGATCACACTTTCGGAGCTCAAAAAATTTCATAAAAGATAGAAAATGAATTTTCGGTAAAAAGTCACCAGGGAGACTTAAAATCTCCCGGAGGAGGTCTACCAGATGGCCAGGCGACCTGAGGGTGCGGACCCACCTATGGTCGCGCCCTCTACCCGCCTGGGGCCAGTGTGGCCCCCTCCGGCTCCCCTTTGGCGTACTATTTCTGCCTATCCTAATTTCTCGAAAAGCAGCCCCGAATAATATTTCCGGAGTCGTCTTGGAGCGGAAATTCCCTTCTGGAGGGGGGAATCGTCACCCCCATCATCCTCATCACGCCAGGCATCATCGGGATCATCATCGACATCATCTCCCCAATCATCACCATCATCCTCTCCATCCCATCTCATCCCTCTATAATGATTGGGGTTATAACTTGTACTATTCATTGGGATATTTTTTACGGTGTTGATTACTCTGTTCTAGTTGATGCTATGTAGTTTTTTCGGTGAATTCTTGTTGTGACCACATTGTTATTCATCAATATATCACCTATGATCATGATCTATATGATGTCTTGTGAGTATTTTGTTTAGTTATCGAGGGCATGCGAGAAGTGTCGTTACTAGTATTCATGTTTTGTTGAGTAATATTTAAAGGTTGGATATTTAAGTTTTGGTGTTATTTTCTAATGGTGGTGTGTGGACGTCGACTACGCAGTACTTCACCTTTCAAGGGCCTAGGGGAATGCATTGTATACTGGTTATCTTATGGAGGATTGCCAGAGTGACGGAAATATGAACCCCAGTTTGGAAGCTTTTACACAAGGGAGCATAGGATCGTAGAGTTTATTGTTGTGGTTAGAGTTATATTGATTACTTTATTGTAGTTGCGGGTACATGCAAGGAGTGTAATTTTAAGTGCGTATTTTTCTTGGATAGGACGGTGCACTAGCATAGATTCACACACACACAACACTTATATAAACGTTAAATATTAATCAACAAAATGTGAAGTAACTTGGCAAATCCTATGTGTCCTCATGAACGCTTTAGTCATAATAAGTAACACTACGACTTGTACTTTTTGCTAAAAAGTATTGGGCCACTTTCTGCAATTATTTACTCTTAATTTTATTTACTTGATCTTTACAATAAAACCTACAAAAATCTGTCTCATAGCATTTGGAGTGAAACCTTGCTCAAAACCACACTGGTAGAAAAAAGGCCTTCCATACGCCCCCTTTAGTCCTCAAACTATACGAACCGTGACTAAATGGGTTTTTGTCGCGGTTCGCGAGGCGACCCGCGACTGAAGGTCATGAGTGGCGGTTTGGGAAGCGCGCGGAGGGCTTTAATTCCGGTTGGCCTGGCCACCCGCGACTAAAGGTCCGAACTGCTGGCATCCCGGTCTTTAGTCCCGGTTGGCCTGGCCACCCGCGCCTAATGTTCGAAATTGCTCGGCTCCGGCGCGGTTTTTATTCGCGATCGAAGGCAGAAGGCCTCATTGCTACAGCGCGCGCTCAGCCTCTCTTCTTCTTCCTCTCCACACCATGGATTCTCCCGTTTTCAAGGTTCTAAAGGTGACCGCACCATGCGGCAAGAATCTCCACGTCGTGTATACCAACATTTGCGAGAGACTCCCCGAAGCTCTTAAGTATTTGAGCAAACTCTATGAAGACGCCGATGAACAACACAAGTTCTTTGGCCTCGATCTCGAGTACACGGCCAACCTAAAGGATGTGGCCGTCATCCAGATTGCTCACGAGGAAACCGTGCTTGTCTTCCAATGGGCAAGGTACGCACACGATCTCTCTTATAGGAAAATTATGTTGTCATGTTGATAGAAATAGTATCACTTGTTGCAACAATTGTAGAGAGGAAAATTGCATAGGGTAGCAATTGTAGAGAGGAAAATTGTGTTATCATGTTGATAGCAATAGTATCACTTGTTGCAACAATTGTAGAGAGGAAAATTGCATAGGGTAGCATCTGTAGAGAGGAAAATTGTGTTGTCATGTTGATAGCAATAGTATCACTTGTTGCAACAATTGTAGAGAGGAAAATTGCATAGGTAGCATTTGTAGAGAGGAAAATTGTGATGTCATGTTGATAGCAATAGTATCACTTGTTGCAACAATTGTAGAGAGGAAAATTGTATAGGGTAGCATTTGTAGAGAGAAAAATTGCATAGGGTAGCAACATTTGTAGAGAGGAAAATTGCATAGGGTAGCAATATGGCATTTTTGATTTGTTGTTATATTGAAAGAATATACTTGTTTCAACGATATGTAACATGTGTTCCATTTTTGTTGTTGCATTGAAAGAATAAACTTGTTTCAACAATATGTAACATGTGTTCTATTTTTGTTGTTGCATTGAAAGAATAAACTTGTTTCAACAATATGTAACATGTGTTCCATTTTTGTTGTTGCAGTAGTTCAAAGCAATCTCCAGAACTTGTTGATTTTCTTGTCAACAAAGGTTACGACTTTTGTAGCGTCGACATCATGAATGACCGGCAGAAGATGATGCGCACGTTGGGTATTGAGATACCCGAAGACCACTACATTGATCTTCAGGACTTGATCCATTTTGATGAGCTGTACGGGCACAAGACCGGGATGGCTCAGATGGAAACTGCCTTCATCCACCACGACTACAGAACCATGAAGACTTGTTTCCCCTCGAGGAATCACGGGTACTGGGAGAAGAACCCACTTGACCGGATCAATCTCGAGTATGCAGCAATAGATGCATACGTTGCGTTCGAGTTGTTCCGCATCTACTCTTCGGAGCTTGAGTAGATGTTGTTTGTGTACCGCATCTATGTACCGCTATGTTGCGTTCGATATATGTAATGGATATATTATGTAATGGATATATGTCTTTCTATTAATTCCTATATTATTTCTATATTAATTCCTATATTATTTCTATATTATGTAATGGATATATGTACCGCTATGTTATGTAATGGATCAAATAATATCACGGGTTAAAAAGGACATGATGCATTCATAAGGGTGGAAAATAAAAGAGATTTAGGAAAGAGGAAAATGAATTAGTTTTATTTTTCTGAATTTTTTGATATATTATTTGTATTTTTAAGATTTTAAAATGAATTAGTTTTATTTTTTTGAATATTTTGATATATTATTTGTATTTTTAAGATTTTAAAATGAATTAGTTTTATTTTTCTGAATTTTTTTATATATTATTTGTATTTTTAAGATTTTAAAATGAATTAGTTTTATTTTTCTAAATATTTTTAGAAATAATACAAATTAAAAAGTTAATGTTTATTTATTTATTCAAAATTATTAATTACATCATTACTTTTGTTTATTAAAAGATTTATTTGAAATTCAAACAATAAAGAAATATGGTATCGACCAACATGTTAATAGGATTGAAATGATACTAGTATCACATACATGCGTGCGAAACACTTGGATGCGGGACGGGATGGAACTCGGAAGTTAAGCGTGCTAGTGCTAGAGTAGTGGGAGGATGGGTGACCGAGCGGGAAGTTTGATCACGAGTAAGTAATTTGACTAGAGATAATTGTAGTTAGACACTAAGCAAATAATAAAAATTCTGAAAAAAAAAGGCAGTGAAAAATTGGATTGAAAAAAAGGGAGTGAAAAATTGGAGTGAAAAATAATTAGAAACCCAAATGAATTAAAGAAATAACGAAATAGCCTGTAGTCCCGGTTCGTTTCAAAAACCGGGACTAAAGGTCCTCCCGCCTCCGGCGCACGCCAGTTGCCCACGTGACGGGCCTTTAGTTGCGGTTCGTAAGAGGCGCGACTAAAGGGGGGCCTTTAGTCGCGCATATTTAGTCCCGGTTGCACGGCCGGAATTAATGGCCTTTGCGAACCGGGACTAAAGGCCTATTTTCTACCAGTGCCACTAGTCAACACCTTCTGCTCCATATTGGGTTTGACATTCTTACTTATCAAAAGTACTAAGATAGATGCCCTACATTTGTGGGTCATCAAGAATATTTTTTGGACCTGTTGCAGGGGAGTGTAGCGCTATTGGTAAGTTGAATTGCTAAGAAAACGTTTTACCGTAAGTGTTGTTTTTATTCTTGTTGGTTACTTTATGTTATTATGGAAACTTCTACACTTAGTTTCTGTTTTGAAATGACCTCTGAACAACTCCCATGGTAGACAAAGGTCATTCAACTACTGAAATTGTCCCTTTTAAATACCTATGGCTATAATTGACTCTGTCATGAATAATCATTATGCAGGAGATGGATCTGTCCATCTCGGTGTTCACCTTCTTTGTATTAAAAAAAATGTGAGCTATTTAAGATTGCATGTGTATGAATAGAAGTAATCATGAGGAACCTATTTTATTTTATCAATAAAACATAAAGCTTGTGATTGGTACAGTACTGGACGATTCTCAATTAATGGATTGGAAAGATCTTATGTCTCTCTTTTACTCTAAATTTTATCCTCTTCATGAAATACATCAACATAGAAGTTATAGCTATAACTTTTGGCTCCGTAACGGAGAGGGCATTTCCTAAGCTCTGGGGAGACTGGAGTCATTAATGCTCAAATGGCCCAATCATGAGATTTCAAAGGAGATTATCATTAACAATTTTTATGCAAGGCTCTCTCGTTATGATAAAGATATGCTTGATGTTTCTTCTACGAGATCTTTTACAAGTAAGAAGGTTGATGCTAAATGGGATCTTATTCAAAGAATTCAACGCAATATTGAAGATTGGGAGATTGAAAAAGGTAACGAATTGGGTATATATTATGAATATGATTGTATTGAGTCTTTTGTTGAAACTGAACGTTTTAATAAGCTTAGTGCTAAGTTTGTTCTTGATTCTCAAATCATTGTTGATTTATGTGAGACTTTGCTTGACATATTAATATTCCTAAAGTAAAGTGGGAAACGTATCATGAGCCTTTTACAGATGTTAAAAAGTAGAGCTCTCTCCCTAATTAATACATAAAAGTCCACTTTGTTGATTCTAATGTACCTGCTGTCTATTTTGAAAAAATGTCATTTCCTGTTAAAATGAAAGAACACTCTATGGTTAAGTATAGTAAATAAAAGGGGTAGAAAAGCTAATGAACCTGGAGAGAAAATTATAGTTGAGCCTCACATTTCATTGGTTAAGGACCTTGTCACTGAAAATGTTGATGGAGGCTCTATATGTTTCTGTGAAGCTGCTTCCAATGTTGTTGAACGTAATAAAAATGCTAGAACTATTGTTGGTATTCCTATTTTTTCTTGAACATATGTGATCAAATTTATTATATACTTTGTGATATTGGGACGAGTTCAATCACTATCCCTTTATAGACTATGTGATACCGAGAAGTCATGAAAGAAATTACGCCTTGTGAGATGGAAGGTGTTGATGTGATTATCTAGCTTGCTAATAGAGAAACAATTTCACTACTGGGTATCGTAAGAGATGTTGAAGTATTATGTGGTAAGGTAAAGTATTCTACTTGTTTCTTAGTAGTTGGTTCAGTTGAAGATAAATTGTGTCCTATTATATTTGGTAAACCTTTCCATAATACTTGCGGAGCTGTTATAGATTTTAAGCAATAGGAAGTATCAGTTAAATTTGATGGTGAGCCTTACGATTTTAATTTCTTAAAGTTTGCTAGATAACGTCATGATAAGGAATTACTCCCTCTGTCCCAAATTATAAGGCGCGCTTTAATTTCGCTGGTCAACGGTGTTCAACTTTGACCATGATTTTTTATTATAACATATCCATAAAATTGGTAGTAAGATGTATGAAACGAAAGAACTTTATAAGACGAATGCAACTATACCATTTATACGTTCTAATTCCATATAATTCATTATATATTGTTGGTCAAAGTTGACCATCAAAGACCAGCATAAAAATAGCGTGCCTTGTATTTTGGGACGGAGGGAGTACCTAATTAAGAATTTTTATTGCAATAATTGTCTCTATTACTGTCCTACTTGATGATCCTTTGCAGCAACTTATGGAGGAGCAGGAAAATCATATGTATATGCACGAACGATACAAATTAGAGGATAGTATCCTCAACCAACCAGCTATACAAAAGCATAATTTACCAGTGGAGATGTTAGGGTTGCCTACGCCTCCTAGGGGAGATCCTGTGTTTGAACTTAAAATCCTTCCTAATACACTATGCCTATTTAGATAAGAAAGAAATATAGCATGTTATTACCAATTCTAACCTTTTAGGATAGGAAGAAGAATAGTTATTCGAAGTACATCGAAAGCACTGTGCAACTATTGAGTACACCTTGGATGATCTTAAAGCTATCAACCTGGTTTTATGTCAACATACAATTAATATTGAGACCGATGCAAAGCCAGTGGTTGATCACCAACGTCGGTTGAATCCAAGAATAAAAGGCGTGGTAAGAAATGAAATATTTAAGCTTCTTGAAGCAGGTATAATATATCCTATTGCTGATAGTAGATGGGAGAGTCTTGTGCATTGTGTTCCGAAAAAAGGGAGGTGTGATTGTTGTTCCTAATGACAATAATAAGCTTAATCCTCAAAGAACTGTAGTTCGTTATAGAATGTGCATTGATTATATAAAATTAAATTAAGTTATTAAAAAGGATAATTATCCTTTACCTTTTATTGATAAAATGCTAGAATGGTTATCAAAGAACAAACTTTTTTTTTAATCTAGATGGTTATTCTAGTTTTTATCAAATCCTTGTTCGTACTCAAGATCAAGAGAAAACCACTTTTACTTGTCCTTGGTAGGTTTTTCCGCCAACTCCCAGATGGAGTAAACATACGTCTCCATAGCTTTGTTTACTTGTTTTCTTAGCATTTCTATTTATATGTTGATTAGGAATATCATCATGTCCTAGTTATTTTGGGTATTATATAGTTTTAATGAATTCAACTGCTAAGTAATTTACCACCGGGAGCATTTCTAGAGAGACATCAGAGTGTGTATTTTTTGGTGGGGACCACCGCCCAGTATTCCGTGTATTTTTTAATAAATTCTATGTGTACTAACTTACCGTGCAACCGTCTGTTAACTTAGATGTGAGCATGTTAACTGAATCTTAAGTTGTGAACCTCATATCCACTGTGACTATCAGATGTAGAATCGAGTAGGTTGGTATGGTCTGGGGTTGGGACTTGAGTAGTTGATTCATATAGATTCTGACTTGATTTTCAGCTTACCATTACACACTTGAGTGTATTGGATCATGGGACTAACCGGGTCATACGGGTGAAGTGTACACCTGATACATCTCAAATGTATCTATAATTTTAGATGCTCCATGCTTGTTTTCTACATGTTCTTCCATGTTTTGTACATGTTTTTCGGATGATTTCCGGATGTATTCATGTACTAACCAATTGACAAGATGCCTAGTGCATGTTCCCCTTTTCTGCATGTTTTTTGTTTAAGAAAAGTTCTACATAAATTATTCGCCAAATGTCCTGGAAATTATGGAGATTATTATTTGCCCGGAGCGAAGATGGAGTTCAAAGGAGAGCTAGAGGGGTCCCCACAACCACCAGATGACCCCTAGGCGCACGTGGGGCTGCGCCATGAGGTTATCCTGTGGCCTCAGGCACCGCCTCGCGTTGCCTCTTTGCCCATAAATACCCCTTGACCTAAAAATATCAGCCCCTGGAGGATTTTTTCTAGAAACGCGTCCGAGCTCCGCCGTCATGCAAAACCATGATTCGGGGGATAGACGTCTCTGTTCTGGCTCTCTCCTAGGATTATGAGGTGCCCTGAATTCGTGTCCATCGACCGTTCTGACTCCATGATGCTTCATGAGTAGTTCCCCATGGAATACGGGTTCATAGATGTAGCTAGTTGGTACTCTCTCCCCACTGATTATCAATACCATGTTCTCAATCAATAACATGATTGAGATCCATCTGATGTAATGCTATGTGTTGTGTTTGCTGGGATCCGATGAACCGTGGAATTCTGATTATTTTGTTCATGTCATTATATGAGAAACTTCACTTATATCTTTAGGGTGTTTTAATGTGTTCTTGAAATACTCTCATATGTGTGTGGTTACCATAATCATGTAGTTGTGTGATCTCCAAGAGAGGGTTTATATACTAGATAGTGGGTTCATGCCTCCATTGACCTGCGGCCGAGTGACAGAAACGTGCGGGAGGTGGATGCGTTGTCGCCACTAGGGAAAAACATCGGTGTTCTTGTCTATGTATGAGGATAATTGCTTACATTACATATGGTTCTTAATACATTTGTTTGTTGCACACAAGCAAATCACTTCGTTGATGCAACTTAATACTAGCGAGATTTGTTGGATTGTTGTCTCAGTGTGGACTTTTAGTAATAGATGTTGTTGGATGGCGGCATATTTATCTTCACTTAATTCCTAACATATTAGAAATCGTGAACTATTCTCGTCATAATAGCATTGTTGTGCGCTCATGATTTTTCAATTGCCTACCTATAATATGTTTACCCAATACTTGTTATTTTGTTTGAAGAGTTACCACTGGTGAAACTATGAACCACGGTCCATCTTTTACTATTATTTCTACCTTTTTCACATGTTTTTGTCACTTGTCACCTTGCTGCAATTATTATTTCAGATCACACAAATCACCTATTACACACCATATTACACCACTTACATTGTCTCTTTGCCGAGCGAGTGCATCTATACAACTACCATTGTATTAGGTATGTTGAGGACACAAGAGAATCATCACATCACCACTCCATCCACTATTTCCTTGCACCTTGTGTTACTAATATCTTTTGGTAAGTGCTTCTCTGGTGTGGCTGAATTGACAACTCAGCTGCCAAGTTTTATAGGTATTCTTGGCCCCTTGTGTCTAATCAGTAAATTGGGTTACACTTACCCTCGAAGACTTTGCAATATCCTACACTTGCGGGTCATCAAGAATATTTTTTGGCGCCGTTGTGGGGGGGCACAGCTTTATCTATAAGTTCACTTGGGAAGTACACTCTTTCTTTTTACTTGCTTTTTGTTTTTATTTTACTAGTGAGCCTTAATGGAGAACAACAAAAATATGAGAGAGATTTATTATATTTATCTATACTAGGACATGAAGTGTTTGAATATAAAATTAAAAAAACCTATGGAACTTTACCTGCATGATGGTAGCAATATTATTAGTATGAATTCTTTGAACACCATTATTGCCAATGCTATGGAAAACTTGGAGCTTGGGGATGCCCCTATTTATGATGCTTGTGAAAGTGATGTTGCTACTGTTATTTATGAGAATCCATGCTACTTCTATAAATCTTATGACAATCCTTTATTTATTCCTAGTATTCATATGCATTCTAGTGAGGAAGTTTGCTTAGAAACTATATATGATAATGCTCCAGATGATGGTCCTATGTTTCTTGATGATATAAATTATAATGATGCTGAAAATTGGATTGAAGAGGTCTTTGTCGGATATATACCAAATAGCGGTATAGAAGATGGTAGGCCAAGTGCCGGATTATCAGGGTGGCCTAAGTGGTAGTGGGCTTAGGTCCATTAGGCGGCCCAGTAATCCGACGCGCAGAAGCCGGATTCTAGAAGAACCCGGATCACAGCCCATGTGATCTGGCTTGGAGGAGAAGACGGATTCCTTGCTTTCCAAGTTACAAGTTACCGTAGTTTTCTAGGTTTCCTATTCTGTAAGCCCTAATCCGGCTATTATATAAAGCCGGACGGGAGATAAACAAAACAACAAACAAACAGAGAAGCTCTACGCCAACTCGCCGAGAAGCTCATCCTCGCCGAGTGGTTTAGATCTAAAACCCTCACATTGTAACCCTGTTTACGGGCTTTAGTCCCAATTAGTGAGAAGTGCAGGAGTAGGCACGTCGTACTGTCGCGACGTACCGAACCTGGGTAAAATCATGTGTTCTGTGTTACTACGCTATCCCGTTACCCCACGTCTCTACCGTAGTCTCATGGCACCCCCGTCTATGAAAACTACTACGATGTCTCGACAGTTGGCGCCCACCGTGGGGCAAACGACGTCAGGCGTAAGATTCCGATCTGGGATACTTGGCGGAATCGGAAGATCAATCACTGTCGGAAGCTTGGAGTTCGACAACGACGTCGGGCGCTTCCTCGACAACGGATCCTACATACCGGCGCAAAACCACCTGGTAAGTGCCTGCGTGCTACCGATAGGATCTGCTAACATCTTTATCGGGCTAACTGCAGAAGCAATGGGGTTTTGCGGTGGAAGCAAATTTATCCCACCCGCCCTATACCCAGTCGAAGATGACTATGATACCGGATTCTGCTCAGATCGCCGACAAAAAAGTGATACACACTTTATCGGCATGGTGCAATCTGAAATCGCTGAAAACACGGATGACGGAAATCCCGTGCAAGAGGCAGACAACGACGCACCCGTCATGGAGACGGAAGATCAAACACCCGTCACAGAGGCGGAAGATCCGACATCCGTCAACAAGACGATGAACTCGGAAGCAGAGTCCGTGCTTGCCGCCATTGAGGCGAGGTTGGAGTCGGAAACCGGATCGGATAACTTCTACTCTGAAGACAAAGATGAGGACGCCTTCGTAAGAAAGGTTAAATCCTGTCAAGAGGTATTCCATGAAGTCTTAATGGCGAAACCGGCTGATACCACGGACGCCGGCAGCCAGGAAAGCCCTAAAACCCCTCCGCCAGTGGAAGAGAGAGAAGACGGAGAAACTTCTCCGATATTCCCCAGTGTCAAGGAGATGACAGAAGACGAGCCTGTAAAAAAACCTCCCTCTTCCAAGAAAAAGCACCGTGCTTCTAAAAAACTCCAATACAAAATCCGGAAGAAAAAATCAGCTGATCTCGCTGATGAAAACCTGGAAGTTGGAGATGTTAGCGGAACAAAGCCTGCGGAGAAGAAATCTAAGGAAATCACTGCTCCGCCAATGACGGAACAGGAAGAGCAAGAGCTATTGCAAACACCAGTGGGACCAGATGAACCCCCTGAGATGCTGGAAGCCAGGAGACAAGCTTTCCAACGGCAACAGCAACATCTACTCAGATCTCGGTAACATCTCCAACAAACCCATAATGACATCAAAGTCATGAAGGAAGAAATAGAGGAGTACGAGAGAAAGAATAGATCCGCGTTAAAACCTACTAGGTTACCCGGAATCGCAAGACCGGAAGAACTGCCGCCAAAAGAAAGGTTCCATAACCCGTCTTGGCAAAAGCAGGTAAACGGCAAAGATGCCAAGGGCGAACCAATATACAAGACCGCAGCAGAAAACACGGAAGCAGCGTTCGCGATTCTTAACAACGATCTGTATTCCAACGGGGAAAAACTCCAAGGGGTGTATGCTTTCCTAGGAAAAGCATTGCAACAACAACAGCGCGCTCAAGAGCGATCAGGGAGGCTGCATGATAACTCTGCCCTATGCAAGACAGCTACTTGCGCTGCTGGAGCACCTGGACCGGAAGAACCCGGGGATTCAGACAACCCAAAAGATAAAAAAGAGGATCCGAGAAAAGACAAGAAAAACCCCGACAACCGGGATGCAGCGTCTAGAACCGGATCCCATCTCCCGAAAGATGGGTACAAACCCCATGATCGGGAAGACAAACACCGGAAAGACGGCAAAATAATGCCACCTCCGAGAAACCCAGCTGAGAAAGCTGGAAGATACGATATACCTCACAGGCGTGAGAGATCCCGGACACCGCCTAAGGACAAAGAAAGGCACAGGAGTAGAACTCCGCCTAATCCAAAAGAGCGTGAACACGGAAGAGATAGAAACAATCCCGGAAGAGCGCGTTCGCGCAACAATGGAAGAGAAAGGAGCAGATCCCCTTCTGTCCATTCAGCCGGAAGATATTCTGCACACATTGACAGAGCAGAAAAAGATGATCTATACTTTGGTCCTAAGTGTTTTACTGACAGGATCCGAAGAATAACGTTGCATTCCGGCTTTGCCAAAGTCGGCCCAACGTACCAGAAATACACCGGCAGCACAAACCCGGATACCTGGCTCTCGGATTACTATACAGCCGTCCAGATCAACAATGGGACAGACCTGGAAGCTGTCAAGTTTCTTCCCCTAATGCTGCTGGATGGAGCCAGAGATTGGATCAATGGATTACCGTCACGAACAGTCGACAGCTGGGACGATATGGCTAGAGTATTTACTCAGCATTTCCGGGGAACATACAAACGCCCGAATAGCATCAACCAGCTAAACCGTTGCACGCAATTTGAAGATGAACCATATGTGGACTTCATCTCCAGATGGACAGCAATGAAGAATAGTTGCTCTGGAGTAACTGACGTACAAGCAATGCATGCTTTCGTCAATGGCTTAAAACCCGGACTTGTACCATTCATGGTTGGTTCCAAAAAGCACAAGGATCTCGGATCCATGCTTACAACCGCCAATGAGCATGCCGCAGCCGAGGATGACATCAGAGCAAGAGGAGGCAATATTGAATCATTGATACTCGCCAAGAAAACCCCTCGTTCTGACAAAAAAGCCACTCCAGAAACAACGACGAAGCCCAAAGAGGTGAACATAGCCTTTGGAGGAGAAAAGGGAAACAAGTGGAAAGGACGCAACCCAGATCCAATCAATTACACTCCAGAGGAGTGGGAAAGGATTAAGTCGGAACCTTGCGTTCACCACTCGCAATTTGGGAAACCCACCCATACAAACGCGCAATGCCGGCTGAATAAGCACATGAAAGGCACTGCAGGATCCGGAAATAAAGGGAAGGGTTCCAAAAGGAAACCCGCCAAACAAAAGCCAGAAGCTGACAAAGAAGACAGTGAATCGGACACTGACGAAAAAATCCAGGAACAACAGCGTAAAGGCGAACCCAAGTTTCCGAGAGTGGATGGAGAAGCAATGCTAACTTTCTTAGCAACCCCATCAGCAAAGGTGGCAAAAAGAACACTTCGAGAGATAAACGCGGTTGTTCCGGCAACCCCGAAATTCTTGAAGTACTCCAATACACCGATAATCTGGGATCAGTCTGATCATCCCGGAAATATCCCTGAACCCGGCACACAAGCTCTTGTTGTAAGCCCTATTGTTCAAAATACTAGGCTAAGAAGAGTGCTGATGGATGGAGGATCCAGCATTAACATAATGTACCTGGATACACTGAAGCACCTGAAGATTTCCGAGTCTCAGCTCAACTACAGCAATATACGCTTCCATGGTATCGTCCCTGGCAGGCAAGCACGATCCCTAGGAGAAATTTCCCTAGATGTCACCTTCGGAGATAAAGATCACTTCCGGCAGGAAAAAGTATCCTTCGAAGTAGTGCCGTTCGAAAGCGTGTATCACGCAATACTCGGACGTCCAGCTTTCGCCAAATTCATGGCAAGATCCTGTTATATTTATAACAAGCTGAAGATGCCAGGACCCAAGGGAGGAGTAATCACTATAGCTGGTGATTTTAAGCTGGCAAATGAGTTGGAGAAAGAAAACGCCCTTTGCGCTCAGAGAGTTATAGCAAAGGAAGAACTGAAGGAATTAGCCAAGGAGGTATCGCCGTCAGAAATGCCGGCAGGAAAAGAAACTCGGAAGCCAACAGACAGCTTCAAGGCATCCGAGAATACAAGACAGGTAATCCTAGATCCCAAAGATCCGACAAAATTCGTCGTCGTAGGGACTGGGATGACTGACAAATAGGAAGGCGAGCTCATCAAGTTCCTCCGTGAGAACTGGGATATTTTTGCCTGGTGTCCAGCGGACATGCCAGGTGTACCCAGGGAACTTGCTGAGCACCAACTTAAGGTTATTCCTGATCAAAACCCGTCAAACAAGGTCTCCGTCGATTTGACGGAAGAAGACGGAAGGCTATTGGCAAGGAAATTATCCGGCTTTTAGCAGCGGATTTCATCAAGGAAGTGATCCATACTGACTGGTCCGCAAATCCGGTATTAGTACCGAAGAAAGACACTACTGCTCTTAGAATGTGTATAGATTACACAGGCTTGAACAAATTGTGTCCGAAAGATAGGTTCGCATTACCGCGAATCGATCAAATAATAGATGCCACAGCAGGCTCTGAGCTTTTGTGCTTTTTGGATGCATACTCCGGGTACCACCAAATACGCATGAAAAAGGAAGATCAAATTAAGACTTCTTTCATAACCCCATACGGGACGTATTATTACGTAACCATGCCGTTTGGCCTGAAGAACGCAGGTGCAACCTACCAGCGTTGCATGCAACGTTGTTTGCATAGTCAGATTGGAAAAAATGTCCATGTTTATGTGGACGATATTGCTGTCGTAACCAAGGAAAAAGATACACTCCTTGAGGATTTGCGAGAAACTTTCGAAAACTTACGCACCTACAAGATGAAGTTGAATCCATCTAAGTGCGTATTCGGGGTTCCCTCAGGAAAACTTCTGGGTTTCATCGTTTCTCACAGAGGAATAGAAGTTAACCCGGAAAAGATCAAGGCAATCTTGAACATCACAAAACCTACCTGCGTCAAAGATGTCCAAAGATTGACGGGTTCCGCAGCTGCCGTTAGCAGATTTATTAGTCGGCTGGGGGATAAAGCATTACCACTCTACAAGCTGCTGAAAAAATCCGACAAGTTCGAATGGACAGAAGAGGCCGATGCGGCGCTGACTCAGTTGAAGGAAACCTTGATGAAAGCTCCGATTTTGGCATCCCCAAAAGACGAAGAGCCCATGTTATTGTACCTTACGGCTACAAATCGGGTTATTAGTGCGGTAATCGTTGTGGAACGGTTAAAGGAAGAACAAAGCATACCAGACCAACATCCGGTATATTACATAAGCGAAGTTTTTTCCGAGTCAAAACAAAGGTACCCACACTACCAGAAACTGGCGTATGGTGTATTTTTCGCATCTAGAAAACTACGCCATTACTTCCAAGGGCATTCCATAACAGTGGTTAGTAAAGCACCACTAGGAGACATTATAAACAATGCAGAGGCAACCGGCCGAGTAGCCAAATGGGGCATTGAGCTGGCAGCCTTCGACATTAAGTACCAGCCAAGGACGGCCATAAAATCCCAGGTTTTGGCAGATTTTGTTGCCGACTGGACAGAAGCAATGGAAAAAACACCAATGCCGGAGTCCGAGTACTGGATCATGCACTTTGACGGATCCAAGATGAAGGAAGGAGCTGGGGCTGGCGTAGTCTTAAAATCTCCTAAGGGAGACACAATGGAGTACGTGTTGCAAATACACTTCAACGCCAGTAATAACGTGGCAGAATACGAAGCTTTGCTTCACGGCTTGCATATCGCAAAAGAAATAGGAGTGAAGCGCATCCTGTGCTATGGCGACTCGGATTTGGTGCAGCATCAGCTCAACCAAACCTGGGACGCAAAAAGCCCTATAATGGCCGAATATCGGAGAACGGTAGACGAGTTCGCCATCTGTTTCTTTGGATTCGAGGTCCTTCACATCAAAAGGGAGGAAAACTGGAACGCGGATGCGCTAGCCCGCATGGGATCAGAAAGGGTAAAAACCTTACCGCCAGGAGTATTCGTTCAGCACTTACATGAGCCATCCATAAAAGGTGGAGACGTTGATTACCCTCTGGCGTCTGAATCGATTGAAGTCATGATCGTTAAACCGGACTGGACAATTCCGTACTTAAACTTCTTAGTCAATCAGAAGTACCCGGAAGGAGCAGACGAAGTCTTGCAAAGACAAATACAGCGTCGATGCAAAGGATACACAGTAATTGACGGCTGCCTATATAAACGCAGTATTTCTGGAATTTTTCAGCGGTGCATCTCACCAGAAGAAGGAAGAGAAATACTGGAAGAAATCCACGCCGGCGATTGCGGACATCATGCTCAATCAAAAAGCATAGTCAAAAAAGCATTCCGCGCGGGTTTTTTCTGGCTAACAGCCAAGACAGATGCCGAGCATATAGTTAATACATGTGCAGGATGTCAATATTACGCTAAGCAGACCAATTTGCCGGCCCAAGCACTTAAAACTATCCCCATTACGTGGCCGTTTGCGGTCTGGGGGCTAGATATGATGGGACCATTCAAAACCGCAAGAGGCGGACTTACTCATTTGCTAGTAGCAGTGGATAAGTACACCAAATGGGTGGAGGCCAAACCCATCAAAAAGCTGGATGGTGCAACTGCTAGAAATTTCATCATCGACTTGGTGATGAGATACGGTGTGCCACACAGCATAATAACCGACAACGGGACAAATTTCTCCATCGGAGAGTTGGCAAGATATTGCCGACAAACGGGAATTCGCCTAGATCTAGCATCTGTGGCACACCCGCAATCCAATGGACAGGTTGAGCGAATGAATAGCTCAATCCTGCAAGGAATACGCCCAAGACTCGAAACTCCTCTTCACAGAGCGGCCGGAGCATGGGTAGAAGAGTTGCCTTCCGTGATTTGGAGTATAAGAACGACGCCAAATAGGTCAACTGGGCAAACCCCGTTTTTCCTAGTTTACGGCGCGGAAGCTATTCTCCCAACAGATATGATCCATGATAGCCCAAGAGTGCAAGATTTTGACGAATTAGACGCCGAAGAGGCACGACAGAATGCCGTTGATCTCCTAGAAGAGGAACGAGAGCTTGTGCTTCAAAGGTCCGCCATTTACCAGCAGGGTTTGAGACGTTACCATAGTCGGAAAATCAGGCATCGTTCTTTTAAAGAAGGTGACCTAGTGCTGAGGTTGGTGCAGCAAAGGAAGCACAAATTAGCCCCAGTATGGGAAGGGCCATTTGTCATAAGTAAAGCCATGAAAAATGGATCATACTATCTTGTTGACATTCGAGATACGGAAGACGATCCCGAGAAACCGAATCGCAAAAGAAAGAGAAAGATAGATGATGAGCAAGGAGAGACAAAGAGACCTTGGAGCATCCAGCAGTTACGTCCCTTCTATACTTAGTTCAATATATATGTAAACATCTTTTGAGATCATGAAATAAAGTCATTGGAATTCTGATATCCATGTTTTTTACAAGTTCATTATAGTAAAAGCATGTTTCCACCTTTTCTATTTCCCAATGATCTTACAAAATACTCAATGTTAACCCGAATTGTGCCTGCGTGCTCGGCGTTAAAAAACTGAATGATTTCAGCCTGTTAATGGCTAAAGGAAACTCGGATTGTGCCTGCGTGCCCAAGTTTCAAGAAAGTTCCTTACAAATCTTTAAGCATTACCTGATCGAATATATGTTGGGTCACTGGATCTGGTTAGTAAAAATGCCTTTAGTATGGTCCATGTTTTCGAGTTCTAACTGATTGGTTATACCCAGTTACTCGTCATGACGATCATAATGCTATCGAGTCATTTAAAACACTAAAGACAGTCAAAACACATATGCCAGAGAACTTAGTAGATAAGGGAGCAATTCAACCCGACAAACTTGCAAGGAATTTCATAATTCAAAGCTGCAAAAGGCGGAGTTCTTGTTTCGACAAATGAAATAGAAGCGTTACAGTATGAATTACAGTGTAAATAGCGCTCCTATTATACAAATCCATCATCCAGGTTAAAGGCAGTCCTTCAAGCATCCGAGTATTCCTCGCTGCTTTCATCTTCGGGGACCGCGGGAACCTCTTCTTCTGGATAAGTGATAGAAATGTTAACCATGGAAGCAATCTTGGTGGCGTGGCCTTTGACTTCATCAAAGATGGCGGTTCGCTGATCCTCTGTATACCCTTGAGGGACGCCAGAGGCCACGCGCCAAGATTTCGCATCAGGATAGTGCAGGCGCATAAGGCCTAGTGCCATGCGCGCACCACCTCGTGCAGCGGAGCGTAGGATGAATTCCTTTGATCCCGCAACTTCCATGATGGCACCCGGGAGTTTGTAAACTTCCGAGAAATCTATAGTACTTGCGGGAAGGAATTTATTAATCAATTGCATTCCTGCATTTCTGACCGCGTTCCATACTTCTCCAAAAGCTCGGATTTTCTCAATCCGAGAAATGCCTGGAATATTCCCTGTTTTGATGGCAGAAACAAGTTTAGGCCACAAAATAAAAGAAGGTAAGACATGGAGAAATTGGTAAAAGGAACTAACTTACCAAGAACCTTGTCAATTTCGGTGCCTTCTTTCATGCGCGGGAAGAGCATACTTTCAAAATCATGGATAATAGATTTATTTTCCGCCGCTTGCAAAGAAGCCTGGGATTGAGCAATCCCAAGGGCCAGATTACTGGCTTCCAGGTCTTTTTAAACTTTCGTAAGTTCCTTGCGAAGGCTCGAGTTTTCTGCACGAAGCCGAGATATATTGCTAGCGTCCTTGGCTATTTTGTTGGCTTTTGCTAAAGCAGCTAGGGGACACAAAAACATTTCGAGCTTATGAAAATTCGGGACAAATGTTATCCGGATAAAAACTGCAGAGAATACATACCTGTTGTTTTAGACAATTGTAGCTGAGATGACGCCAGCTCGTTGCTTTTCAACTCAATCATAGATTGAAGGGTTTTTACTTCTCTACTTTTGAGATTAAGCTTCTTAAAAACTTCCAAGTTTATGGCATCTGCGGAATGCTGAAAACGGAAATGAAAGCCAAAATGCTTAAGTATGAACAAGCATATGATGAAACATTAAGAAGAATTCAGATTTTCAACTTAATGCTTAGGGGCTAGAGGTATCACCTGGCTCATTTCTCGCAAGTCGGCCAAGTTCTCGTTGAATTCTTTGGCATATTCAGCAAAAAGAATCCAAACGTGATGAAGGCCATCTTGTAAGACCTGGCGAGGGTTAAATACAATATCATTGCGAACAACTAATCCGCCCTGTGGCCAAGGACGAATTAGAGGGGCAGGAGCGAAGAACTTTTTAGCCTCCGGACGAATATATCCGAGATCGTCGAACGGTTCTTCTTTTATCCGGATGTTACTGTCCAAATTGGAGACGGGTTCGTTTCCAGCAGAGGTCCGGAGATTTTCACCTGTCTGTACTTCCGTTCTATTCCTCGGGCCCATGGCTGCGGAAGAAGATTCTTCTTTGATAGCAGCTTTATGTTTCTTCAGCTTCTTTGTTTTCAAAGTAGTTGGGGCAAGACTGAAAGAAGAATATCTGAGAGTTAAAAATCTCGAAGAACTGAAGGAGGATGGTAACTAGGAAAATCCCGGTAAGATACCTGGAGGTGGCGACAGGAATTCCGTCAACAGTTACCATTTTCTCGAAAGTCACCTGCCTTTTGCGCTTCCGGTTGTTGTAAAACCTAGCATGTATTTCGCTGAGTTCGGCATCGGAAGCAAGATCATTTCCTCCGAGTTCGTTGAACTAGGAGAGAATTCACAACATGATCAAAAGGCGGAGATACAAGTTAATCTGAGAAAAACTCGGAAACAAGGAAAGTATAAATACCTTAGGAACTCGATTTTCCACGTGATAAATGGCTAGGTTTTCTTCGATTTGGGCGCTGGAGGCAACCAGCTGATGAAGTCGCTTTATAAAATCTTTCTTGGTATAGGCTTTATCTGTCCCCCTCATGCTATCTTCTGGCCCTTGGTATTCGCAAAGAAGCCGGGAACGAAATGAAAGGGGTTGAATGCGACGTCCAAACCAGCATAAAACAGTGTCTTTCCCAGTTAAGGAAGGTTTGGAAGAAGTAAGCTTGGCAATACGGCGTTTTATCTTCATTAAATTTTCCGGCAATATCTCAACTGCTTCAACTGTCCAACTCCCTCGAGGAATGGCGGCGGAATTAACGAATGAAGGAACCCCGATTTCCTTGCCAGGGAATGGGATGTCCTGATGATAAAAGAAAGAACCCAGCCAGGATTTGGTGGGTTCTGGCATTTGTATTCTCGGGAACCAATCCTCTCAATTTTTCCGAAGAATGAAAGATATGGTTCCACAGATAGGGGAAATACCTTCTGTGATGTTATGTTTTACTTCAAAACAGTATCGCCAAAAATCTAGACTAGGAGTTATTCCGAGATATCCCTCAAAAAGGGCTTGAAAGCTAGCTAGATAGAGGATGTAATTTGGAGAGAGGTTATGCGGTTGGACGCCGTAATAGTTAAGGATGTCTATGAAGAAGGCAGAAGGAGGTAAACCCATACCTCGCGTAATGTGAGATGTAAGGAGGACACACTCTCCGTCTTTTGGTCTGGGCTCGAGCTCACCATCTGACTTTCACCATTTGCCTTCAACTATTAATCCCTCTTTTGACATTTGTCGAAGGAGGATAAGGGAAGAGTTACTCGGATTCCAGTCACCGACAAATTCTACTTCTTCCGCGGCGGCGAGCTCGTCGCCGAGGAGTTGGATCTTCTCCTCCGCCGTTTCTGGAGCAAACGGCGGGGAGGCTGCGGAGCTCGATCCCGCAACGTCCGCGGCGGCGGAAGAATTCGCGTCACCCGCCGCGGAGGCCGCGGTCTTCTCCGGCTCGCCGTCGGTGTGCTTGGGCGATCCCAGTTGCGGATCTAAATCGCTGATGAGCTCGTTGATGGCGGCGCGGGTCGGCGATGACGGCGAGGAGGCCATCTCGTGGTGGCGCGTTGCATTCCGGCGTGCTTGGATGCTAAGTGCGCCTGGGACAGTGCTTTGCTCTCGAGCTCGTTCGCGTCAATGGCGTGGGCAGTGGGGAGTGTGGAAAGTTTTCGTTGAGGACGAGGACGGCTATTTATAGTCGGAAAACCGTTTAGATGCGTGCCAACGGCTATTTTGACCGTTGGATGTTTGCCGCGTGTCGCTCGCCGGAAAATCCGGGAAATGAAACGACGGAGTAATGATGATTATCTCCTCGTTTCCCGCGCGAATCTGTCAGAGATATGTTTCTGGGTTTTTCCGAGTAAATCTCAAACGTCGCTTACGTCAGCATGGTTGAGTGCGCTGACGTAGGAAGTTTCTTCTCCACGAAGGATCGTGAGAGAAAAGCCGGATTTTCAGAATTCCGAGTTTCATGCCACCATCTTTTTCAAATGAAGAATAAGAAGAATCAAGACTGCTGAATCAATATTTCTCGGACAAAGAACATTTGGCGAATAGCGGAGAATCAGAGTTTTGATCCTTCTTGGGGGCTACTGTCGGATATATACCAAATAGGGGTATAGAAGATGGTAGGCCAAGTGCCGGATTACCAGGGTGGCCTAAGTGGTAGTGGGCTTAGGTCCATTAGGCGGCCCAGTAATCCGACGCGCAGAAGCCGGATTCTAGAAGAACCCGGATCACAGCCCATGTGATCTGGCTTGGAGGAGAAGACGGATTCCTTGCTTTCCAAGTTACAAGTTACCGTAGTTTTCTAGGTTTCCTATTCTGTAAGCCCTAATCCGGCTATTATATAAAGCCGGACAGGAGATAAACAAAACAACGAACAAACAGAGAAGCTCTACGCCAACTCGCCGAGAAGCTCATCCTCGCCGAGTGGTTTAGATCTAAAACCCTCACATTGTAACCCTGTTTACGGGCTTTAGTCCCAATTAGTGAGAAGTGCAGGAGTAGGCACGTCGTACTGTCGCGACGTACCGAACCTGGGTAAAATCCTGTGTTCTGTGTTACTACGCTATCCCGTTACCCCACGTCTTTACCGTAGTCTCATGGCACCCCCGTCTATGAAAACTACTACGATGTCTCGACAGTCTTAACTTTAGATAGAAGGATTCCCATACATTTGGAGAGTGATCAATCATCTTGTTACAATATTGTTAAAAGTGGGTTTGGAGAGGTCATGATTTTTTTAATTTTTATCCTACCATCTTGGAGCTTGATATGAATTATGTTCTTGTAGATCATGAAAAGCATTATTTGTGTGATAATTATATTGTTGAGTTCGTTCATGATGCTACTGGAAATTATTATGATATAGTAAAATATGCTTGTAGTAATTTTCATGTTACTAAAACATCTCTCTTTTTGTTGAAAGTTTTGAAGTTTCTTTTGTTTTACCTTCCTATGCTTGCTACTATCTGTTTATTTGATTTATTTCTTTATAAGATTTCCATGCATAGAAAGTGGGTTAGACTTAAATATTTTCCCTATTTTCTTCTTGCTGCTCTCTTTTGCTTCAATTCTTATTCTTGTGTGAGCATATTTTATTACTAATGAGCTTATCTTATTGGCTATAAAGAAAGAGCTCTTGACTGGCAGCCCTTTTTATTCTTGTTTTCAGTTTTAATTTTCTTCTGCTTTCAGTTTTGAGTTGTTTTCAATTCTCTTTATTTGTAGGGAACACAAATTAACAAAATAGTTGTGATGGTTATCTTAAAACTTTTCAAAAAATTTATGAAGTAGGAATCGAACTTGAACACTTGTTTTCATGCCTCTGGAAACAATGTATAATCTTCTTAATAAAAGCTTCTCAGCTAAAAATATGTTTTTATTTTGTTTTTTTCCATTTTATTACAAAAAAAAATGTGCCTTAAAATAACATGCCTAGAAAAAAGGCGTTAAAGAAAAGTGCTTGTGGGAGACATCCCACCTTGGTTTCTCTTGTTTTCTTTATGTTTTTGTATGTTTTTTTATTTTGTTTTCTTTGTTTCTTGGAATTTGTTACCTCTGTAGAAACCTCTACTTCTCCCTTTTTTGTGTGTCAATAATTGCCTCTTTTAAAAGGAAGTGCAAGTTATTGTTTTGTTGTCCAGATCTTTGTGCTTCACCATAAAATTCGTATCTATCAGCCAGAATGCGAGATAATTATGAAAAACTCAGGAACATGCCCAGGTTGTTATCTAACTTTTATTTGTGAACCATTTTCTGATTTGAGCCACGGAAGTGCCTCAAAAAATTCACCTTTATATTTACTTTTGTTTTGACAGATTTCTCCCTTTGTTTGTATTTGACTCTTAATATTTTATTTTTGTGTTCTCTTAAGGGGGATAGATTTAAAATAAGTTGTTAGAGTTTCTAATGTTTAAATTTAGTGTTTTTCTTGTGTTAAAACTGAACCAAGTGGATTTATTTATTTGATGCACCAATCCCACTAATTTAGATTGTGCGAAGTTTTGTGTGGAGAGAGTTTCCAAGTGTAAGTAGAGAAGGATGATATGAGAAGATGAAGGATGATAAACATATCAAGCTTCGGGATGCCCATCTAACCCACAAGGAATATCCAAGAATTACAAGCGTCAAAGCTTGGGGATGCCTTGGGCATCCCCTTCTTCAACAACAAAATTAGCAGTTCACCTTTAAAGACACTATATTTTTATTGCTTGACATACTATGTGTTATTCTTGGAGCGTCATTTTATCTCTCTTTCAATTATATTTTTTATTTCTCGTACTAAATGATTGGATCCTATAATTCTTTTTTGGATAGAAACACACTACATTATATTGTTTAGAACACTCCAATTTTCACTATTATTACATTCTGTGTGTTCAGTTTTTGCTACAGTTGTTTTTAGCTCTTGTTTTCCTTTCATATTTTGTTCAGAGCTTGCTGGTTTTCTATATTTATATATTTTATGTCTCTGATATTTATTGAATACTTGTTAAGAGAGTTGTTTCAAATAATTTTATTGGTGTTGGATGGGAGAAAAATATTTCATGCTTATAGTGGTGCAAAGGAAGCTTGTTTAGACTGTGGCTAGGCTTTGACATGTCATGTTAGATGTTATTTTAATTGTGTTCTTAGTAATTTATGATGAATCATGACTAATCTTAAATAACTGAGTGCTTAATGTGCTATTGAAATTAAATCATGCGTTGTTCTTGATCATATGAATCATGTTCTTGTGGTATTCTCCTTTGAAGATTTATTTGGATTGACTTGGCGAATTCTCACACCATGTTATGACTATGAACCAATTCAATTTTAGCCTTGATGATCATATATTTATAGACTCTTGATATCACATTATGCTTTGATCAATGATGTTTTAGCTTATGAGGAAGTATTAAATGTTTTATTATTTCTTCATGTTGTATGGATTCACCTCTTGATATGAATGCATAATTTACTTGTACCTAATACTAAATAGGGCTGGCAAACGGGTGCCTAGCCCACAAAAAGATAAATTACAACAACAACAATTAATCTTCGCACACTTTGTTCCTGAGAAATCAGTTCAAACGTAGCTTTCGTAAACAAAAAAGAAGAGGAATGTTATCGAACCTCTATGGGAGCCGCTCTTCGAAGCCATTTGATATGAAAGATAATAAAACATTTATTATCATTCGTTGACATAGACATACACCTCTCTTGATATTATATTTTCAGTATGCTATGTTTCATAAAATAAAAGGCTGTACCACATGAGTGATCCTCGATTCCCTCTGCGAAGGGCCTTTATTTTAGATATAGGATGCGTCTTCACCTTCTAACTTAATGCACCAATAAAAATAAGCATCGTTTTCATTCTGAGTATAATGTGTATAGTCCCAAAAACAATTATTGATTGGAATATGATTATGGTATTGCTTGTCTAAAATTATTTGCATCTAGTACCCACTTGAACTTTGAAGGTGTCCTAGTATTCATGTTTTGCTTTTCCACGTAGGACAAGCGGGATACCACTTTATAATGTTTTTTATTATGATCGAACAAATGTATCATGTTCCATGCATTATTTATCATTTCATTTATTTGTGTTACGTTACATGTGCAACATAGTTGCAAAATTTTCATTATTCAAATAACATTTATCGTTATTTAATTAAATTGTTTTGATCTTTGCTTACAGTGCTTTTACATAATGATTTATAAAGATTGTGTTGGTTGTTCGTCACCACGAAAATTATCTTTGTTATCACTTATCTACTCGAGGACGAGCATGAGTTAATCTTGGGGCTGCTAATACGTTCCAAACATATCGATATTTTTTTATGTTCCATGCTTGTTTTCTGCATGTTCTTTCATGTTTTCTACATGTTTTCCTTTGTTTTTCGGATATTTCATGGAGTAACCTAATGACAAGATGCCAGTACCACTTTCTGTTTTCTGGCTACTTTTGGTTTCAGAAAAGTTCTATAGAAAATATTCGCGAAATGTCGTGAAATATTACGAAGATTATTTTTTGCCTGGAACAAAGACGGGGTCCAAAGAAAGACAGAGGGGGGGTACCCACAGCCACTAGATGTCCCCTAGCCGCGATTGGGGCCAAGGCCACGCCATGACGTCATCCCAAGGCCTCGGGCACTTCCTTGCATCGCCTCTTCTCCCAAAATAGCCCCTTGACCTTAAAACATCAGCCCCCAGAGATTTTTTCCAGAAACGCGTCCGAGTTCCACCGCCATCTAAATACTTGATTTGGGGGGCATAATTCTCTGTTCTATCACTCTCGAGACATCGTAGTAGAATTCATAGAC
The DNA here is from genome assembly GCA_028641055.1 of Alopecurus myosuroides. Classification (NCBI taxonomy): domain Eukaryota; kingdom Viridiplantae; phylum Streptophyta; class Magnoliopsida; order Poales; family Poaceae; genus Alopecurus; species Alopecurus myosuroides. The sequence goes on along the minus strand of CM054063.1, from coordinate 259,476,472 downwards.
GGGGTGCCATGAGACTACTGATAGAGACGTGGGGGAACGTGGTAGTATGACGATCATGGACACCAATGTTTTACCCAGGTTCGGTACGTCGCAACTAGGCGGTGTTCCTACTCCTGCAATCTCACTAAATCAGGGCAGAAGCCTGAAGTATACAAAGTACAATGTGAGTTGGTTTAGCTACTGGACAAAGATCAACCTCTCGGCGAGTTAGCCTCTAGCTTATTGTCTATCTGTTCTTCTCTCCCGCCCGGATTTATATAATAGCCGGGTTAGGGCTTGCAAAAAAGGAAACCTAGAATACTACGGTAAGTTCTAACTTGGAAGTCAAGAATCTGCCTTCTACTCCAAGCCGTACCACCTGGACCGTGGTCCGGGTTTTTCTAGAATCTGGCTTCTGCGCGTCAACTTACTGGGCCGGACTATAATCCATTACCATTCAGGCCACCCTGGTAATCCCGCACTTTAGGAGACTATCTGATATACCCTTAATTGGTATATATCCGACAGTAGGCCCCAAGAAGGATTGAGACTTCAATTCGCCGTCCTTCGTCAATTTTGCATTCTTTCCAAGAAATGACGGCTCTTCATCTCGATTCTTCTTTTCCTTCAAATCATGCTTTAACGCGAAACTCGGATTTCGGGAAATCCGGCTTTTTCTTCCACGAGTCTTCGTGGAGAGAACTTCCTACGTCAGTGATGAAACCATGTTGACGTCAGCGACGTTTGGGTTTCGAGTGTGAAACCCTGAAACGTATCTCTGACAGATTCTCGCGGGAAACGAGGAGATAGCAATAATCATTCGCCGCCTCGTTTCCCGGTTTTTCCGGCGAGTGACACGCGTTGAAAATCCAACGGTCTAAAGAGCCGTTAGCGCGTATCATAAAGGTTTTGCGGCTATAAATAGCCCTGTTCGTGCCCTCTGGCGATTCTTCCGCTCTCCTCTCATCTTCTAGCTTCCAAGTGCCATAGCCCTCGAGCCATAGTTCCAGCGAGAGCAGAGCAGAGCCCGTGCTCGTCTTAGCACCGTTCCCAAAACTTCTCGTCGGGAGTTCGAAGTCATCACTGCGCCGCCAGTTCATGGACTCATCGCGCGCCTCCGAGGAGCACTCTATCGCCACAGACATCGACGAAATCATCAACATGATGGACCCGCAGCTTGATTCGCCGAGCCACGCCACCACCAGTGCACCGGAGAACATTTTTGGCGGCCAGGCCCGCGAGGATCTAAATCTCGCGGCCAAAAATCTGGCCGCCTCTCCCTCTGCGCCACCTCTGCCGCTCGTCCCCGAAACAGCGGAAGAGAAAATCCTCCTCATCGGGGAGGAACTCGCTGCTGCCGCCGCCGCCGGAGCCGAAGACGAGGGTGGGACTTCCGGCAATTGGAGCCGGTGTAATATCACCCCCTCCCTTCTTCCGACAATGGAGAAATAGGGTTGATTGTGAAAGGGAAATGGCGGTACGAGGAAGAAGAGTTCGAGCCTTCACCCAGGGCCGGAGAGTGAGTCCTTCTTACCTCGCACATTTATAGAGGTATAGGAATCCCGCCTTCCAGCTTCTTCCTCAAAATCCTTAGCCATTATAACATCCAGCCTCACAACCTACCACCAAATTATATTCTTTATCTAGCTGGCTTCCAGGCCCTTTTTGAAGGGTATTTAGGAATAGCGCCTAGGTTAGATTTCTGGCAGTATTGCATTGGGATTAAGCAAAACCCCTCAGAGGGCACTCTCCCAACTTCTGGAACCATATCTTTTACCCTGCGTAGATTTAGTGAAGATTGGTTCCCCAAGATAAAAATGTCGGAATCCGTCAAATTCTGGACGGGTTCCTTTTTCTATCATCAAGACATCCCATTTCCTAGAAAGGAAATAGGGGTTCCACCATTTGTCAATGCTGCCGCTACTCCCCAAGATAACTGGGATGCAGAGGCAGTGCAGACTTTGCCGGATGATTTGATGAAAATAAAACGGCGCATCGCCAAGCTCACCTCCTCAAAACCTCCTCTTACCGGAACCGACACAGTTTTGTGCTTGTTCGGAAGATGCATCCAACCTCTTGCACATCAAACCCGGCTTCTATGCGAATACAAGGGTCCGGAAGACAAAATGAGGGGAACGGATAAGGCATTCTCGAAAAGGGACTTCAAAAAGCGGGTCAATCATTCATTCATTTGGGTGCCACTCGCGACCAATATGAAGAAAGCCGAGAGATGTATCATAAAGGGAACAAGATTGCAAAGGTATGTTCTTTTCTTTTTGGACAATTTTCTCGGATTTTTTTCTTTCTTCGTTTTCTTAACTTTAGTAATATATTTGTCCTATTCCACAGTTTGATGACCTCGCCAAAAAGGATCTTGCAACTGACGCTGAACTTGACGAACTGCATGCCAAGTTTTACGGTAGTCGGAAGCGTAAGAGGCCGGCAACCACTGAAGAGGTGGTGGATCTTGACGGGGTTACCGTTGCTACATCCAGGTAATTCTCTGGGTATTTTGTACCTTTGCCTTCTTTTTGTTGCATAAGCTGTTTTGGTTTCTCGGAATATTGATTTCTCGGATTTCCTTTTTTCCTTCTTTCCCCTTCAGCCTTGCTCCAACTTCTTTGAAATCAAAAAAGCTGAAGCATAAGGCCAGTGTGGGCAAAGGAGCACCATCTCCTGCTGCAGCTCCTTCTACCCCAGTTACTCTAGGGGGGAAGATCAATCTGCAAAGCCGGAGGAATACCCATTGCCGACCAGCCAGCCCATTCCGTCCAAGATGGATGCGAGGGAAAGGGCGGAGCCGGATATGGGCGGTCCTTCTCGTACACCTGAGGAGGAATCCATTCCTACTTTTAACAAAGAATTCAAGGTAAAGGAAGAACCATTTGACGAACTCGGATATATTCGTCAATGGGCTACCAAGTTCTTCGCTCCCGCTCCTCTGATCCGTCCTTGGCCGCAAGGCGGACTAATTGTAAGGAATATCTTCGTATTTTCACCTCGGCAGGTCAACCAGGACGGCCTTTGCCATGTTGGTATTCTTTTTGTAGATTATGCAAAATAATTCAACGACAACTTTTCGAGTTTGCAGCGGATGAGCCAGGTAATATCTCTAGCCCCCAAGCAATAAGTCAAATGCATGCTTTTGCCTTAATGCTTTTTTCACTTTTATGCTTGTTTTAACTTAAGCATTTATTGCCTCTTTTCCGTGTTTCAGCAAACTGCTGAGAACATCAACTTGGAAGTTTTCAACAAACTTACCATCAAGAACAAGGAGGTGAAAAACCTTCTTTCTATTCTTGATGTTAAAGACGCAGAACTGGCATCCACTCAGCAACAACTGAAGGATTCAGCAGGTAGAATATTTCTCTGATTTCGGTTTTGTAGTTTTTCTAAGTGGTTTTCCGAGTTGTCTAACTCTTCTTTTTTACTTGCTTTTCAGCTTCTTTGGCGAAAGCCAAACAAATTGCTGAAGATGCCGGCAATGCAGAAAACCTCCGCCGTGAAAACCTGGATCTTCACAAGCATAATGTGAAGTTACAGCAGGACCTGGAGGCCAGCCAACTAGCTGTTGGCATTGCCGAGTCTAATGCCTCCAACCAGGACGAGAAGGATAAGGCCACCATCCGGGATCTGGAGAACGCATTGAACCAGCGCATGGAAGAAGGCACCGAGATGGACAAGATTCTCGGTAAGTATTTTGTCTTTTACCGGATATTCCATGTTTACATCTTTCTCTGTTTTCTCTAACACTTGTGTGTTATACTGAAACAGGAGATAGCCCCCAGCTTACTCGGATCAAAAAAATCTGAGCTTTCGGGAAGGTATTCACCATAATTAAGGCTGCGGGAATGTTGCTGGTCAACAAATGCCTTCCTTCCAGGACTGGGGAATTCTCGGAAGTTGAAAAAATTCCGGGAGCCTTCGTGGAGGTGGCGGAGTCTAGGGAGTCCATCCTTCGCTCCGCGGCACGCGGTGGTGCGCGCATGTCTCTACGGCTCATGCGCATGAACTAACCAACTGCCAAATCTTGGCGCGTGGCGTCCAGCATCCCTCAAGTATACACGGAGGCGCAACGGGCCAGCATCTTTGAAGAAATCAAAAGTCACGACACCAAGATTTCTACCATGGTGAACGTCTCCACCTTCTACCCGGAGGAAGGTATTCCGGAAACTGCTGAGGAATCCAGCAGCGAATAAGAATCGGATGCGTGAAGGATGTTTCCTGGTCCTGGGTAGAAATAGGAAATAGAAGCATTACTGCTCTTACAATGTAAACTTATTGTAATGCTCTCTATTCTTTTGTATAAACAAGTACTCAGCCTTTGCAGTAATATTATTAAGTCTTTTGCAAGTTTTCCGCGTTTTTATTCCTTTATCTTCTAAGTTCTCTGGTTTATATGCTTTAACTATCCTTAGTGTTTGAAATGGCTCGATAGTATTCTAAACTTCATGCCAAGTGACTAGGTATAACCAATCAGTCGAAACTTGGAAACATGGATCATACTAAAGGAATTTTTACTTACTAGCTCCAGTGACCCAACATAAAAACAATCAGATATTACTTAGAGAACAGTAAGGAATTTTTTGAATGAAACTCAGGCACGCAGACACAATCTAGGTTTCCTTAAGCCATTTTAGGCTGGAAATCATTCAGTTTTTTAACACCAAGCACGGAGGCACAATTCGGGTTAACATTGAGTATTTTGAAAGATCATTGAGAAATTGATAAGACGGAATTATGATTTATACTATAATAAACATGTAAAAAACATAGATGTACGAATTCCAATAACTTTATTTCATGATCTCAAAGATGTTTACATAGAAATTGAACTAAGTATAGAAGGGACGTAACTGCTGGATGCTCTAGGGTCTTTTGGTCTCCCCTAGTTCGTCATCTATCTTTCTCTTTCTTTTGCGATTCGGCTTTTCGGGATCATCTTCCGTGTCTCGAATATCTACCAGATAGTATGATCCATTTTTCATAGCCTTGTTGATGACGAATGGTCCTTCCCAAACTAGGGCTAATGTGTGCTTTCTTTGTTGTACCAATCTTAGCACTAAGTCACCTTCTTTAAAAGAACGATGCCTGATTTTTCGACTATGGTAATGTCGTAAACCTTGCTGATAAATGGCAGATCTTTGAAGCACGAGTTCTCGTTCTTCTTCCAGGAGATCGACGGCATCCTGTCGTGCGCTTTCGGCATCCCAGTCATCGAAAGCCTGCACTCTTGGGTTGTCATGGATCATGTCCGTTGGAAGCACTCTTGGGCTGTTGACCTGTTTGGCGTCATTCGAATACTCAAAGCATAGAGGGTAACTCTTCCACCCATGCTCCAGCTGCTCTATGAAGAGGAGATTCGAGTCTTGGGCGTATTCCTTGCAGGATGGAACTATTCATTCTTTCAACCTATACATTGGATTGCGGGTGTGCCACATATGCAAGATCTAGGTGTATTCTCGTTTGTCGGCAATATTTTGCCAACTCTCCAATGGAGAAATTTGTCCCGTTGTCGGTAATTATGCGGTGTGGAACGCCGTATCTCATGACTATGTCAATGATGAAATTTCTGGCAGTTACACCGTCAAGCTTTTTGATGGGTTTTGCCTCCACCCACTTGGTATACTTATCTACTGCAACGAGTAGATGTGTAAGTCCACCTCTTGCAGTTTTGAATGGTCCCATCATATCTAGCCTCCAGACCGCAAACGGCCATGTGATAGGGATAGTTTTGAGTGTTTGGGCTGGCATATTCGTCTGCTTGGCGTAATACTGACATCCCGCACATGTATTGACTATGTGTCCGGCGTCTGTCTTGGCTGTAAGCTAGAAAAACCCTGCACGAAATGCTTTCTTAACTATGTTTTTTGATTGAGCATGATGTCCGCAATCTCCAGCATGGATTTCTTGCAGAATTTCTCGGCCTTCTTCTGGCGAAATACATCGCAGAAAAATTCCGGTAGTGCTGCGTTTATACAGGCAACCATTGATTACCGTGTATCCTTTGCATCGACGTTTTATTTGTCTTTGCAAGACCTCGTCTGTTTCATCTGGGTACTTATGATCTACTAAGAAGTTTAGATATGGAATTGTCCAATCCGGGTTAACGCGCAGGACTTCGATTGACTCGGAAACGAGAGGATAGTCGACATCTCCACCTTTTATGGATGGTTCATGCAAATGCTGGACAAACACACCTGGTAGTAGAGTTTTCACTCTTTCTGAGCCCATGTGGGGTTATGCGTCCGCGTTCAAGTTTTCTTCCCTTTTGACACGAAGTACTTCAAATCCCAGGAAGCAAATTGCAAACTCGTCCACCGTTCTCCGATATTCAGCCATGATGGGGCTTTTAGCATCCCATGTTTGGTTGAGCTGATGCTATACCAAATCTAAGTCACCATAGAATAAGATGCGCTTGACACCTATTTCTTTTGCAATATGCAAGACATGAAGCAAAGCTTTGTATTCTGCCACATTATTGTTGTCGTTGAAGTGTATTTGTAATACATACTCCATTGTGTCTCCCTTTGGGGATTTAAGGACTACACCAGCTCCAGCGCCTTCCTTCATCTTGGATCCATCAAAGTGCATAACCTAGTATTCCGAATCCGGCATCGGTGTGTTTTCCATTGCTTCTATCCAATCAGCGATGAAATCTGCCAACACTTCTGATTTTATTGCCGTCCGGGGTTGGTACTTAATGTCGAACGCAGCCAACTCGATGCCCCATTTGGCTACTCGGCCTGTTGCGTCCACATTGTTGATTATATCCCCTTGTGGTGCTTTGCATACCACTGTTATGAATGTCCTTGGAAATAATGACGGAGTTTTCGAAATGCGAAAAATACAACATATGTCAGTTTTTTATAGTGTGGGTATCTTTGCTTGGACTCGGAAAAAACCCACTTACATAATACACCGGATGTTGATCTGGTATGATTTGCTCGTCTTTCCGCCTTTCCACAACTATCACTGCGCTGAAAACCCTGTTTGTTGCTGTGAGGTACAATAACATGGGTTCTTCGTCTTTTGGTGATGCCAAAATCGGAGCTTTCATCAAGGTTTCTTTTAACTGGGTTAATGCTGCATCTGCCTCTTCTGTCCACACAAATTTGTCGGATTTCTTCAACAATTTGTACGATGGCAGAGCTTTATCTCCTAGCCGGCTTATAAACCTGCTGACGGCAGCTGCAAAACCCGTCAATCTTTGTACATCTTTTAAGCACGTAGGCCTTGAGATGTTTAGGATTGCCTTGATCTTTTCCGGGTTTACTTCTATTCCTCTGTGAGAAACGATGAAACCCAGAAGTTTTCCCGAGGAAACCCCGAATACGCACTTTAATGGATTCAACTTCATTTTATAAGTGCGCAAATTTTCGAAAGTTTCTCGCAAATCTTCGAGGAGGGTGTATTTTTCCTTGGAAACGACGGCATTTCGTCCACGTAAACGTGAACATTTTTGCCAATCTCACTATGCAAACATCGTTGCATGCAACGCTGGTAGGTTGCACCTGCGTTCTTCAGGCCAAAAGGCATGGTTATGTAGTAGTACGTTCCATATGGGGTTATGAAGGAAGTTTTGATTTGGTCTTCTTCCTTCATACTATTTGATGGTACCCAGAATAAGCTTCCAAAAGCATAAAAGCTCAGAGCCAGCAGTGGCATCTATTATTTGATCAATTCGCGGTAATGCAAATCTATCTTTTGGACACAATTTGTTTAGGCCGGTGTAATCTATACACATCCTAAGAACAATACTATCTTTCTTTGGGACTAATACTGGTTTTGTAGACCATTCAGTATGTATAACTTCCCGAATAAAATCAGCTGCCAATAGCCGGATAATCTCCTTGCCAATAGCCTTACATCTTCTTCCATCAAATCGACGGATACCTTGTTTGACGGGTTTAGATCCTGGAATCACCTTGAGTTGGTGCTCAGCAAGTTCCCTGGGTATGCGTGGCATGTCAGCTGGACACCATGCAAAAATATCCCAGTTCTCACGGAGGAACTTGATGAGATCGCTTTCCTATTTGTCGGTCATTCCAGTTCCCACTACAACAAACTTTGTCGGATCTTTGGGATCTAGGATAACCTGTCTTGTATTCTCAGAAGCTTTGAAGTTGTCTGCCGGCTTTCGGCTTTCTTTTCCTGCCGGCATTTCTGTCGGCGATACTTCTTTTGCCAACTCTTTCAGCTCCTCCTTTGCTATCACTTTTTCTGCGCAAAGGGCATTTTATTTTTCCAACTCGTTTGCCAATTTGAAGTCTTCCTTTATGGTGATTACTCCTCCTTTTGGTCCTGGCATCTTCAGCTTGTTATAGATATAACATGGTCTTTCCATTAACTTGGCGAAAGCTGGACGTCCAAGTATTGCGTGATACACACTTTCGAACGGAACAACCTCGAAAGAGACTTTTTCCTGACGGAAATGGTCTTTCTATCCAAAGGTTACACCTAGGGAAATTTCTCCTAGGGATCGTGCTTGCTTTCCAGGGACGATGACGTGAAAATGTATGTTGCTATGATTGAGCTGGGTCTCAGAGATTCGCAGATGCTTCAGTGTATCCAGATACATTATGTTGATACTGGATCCTCCGTCCATCAACATGCTTGTGTGCCGGGTTCTGGGATATTTTCGGGATGATCAGACTGATCCCAGGTAATCGGTGTATTTAAGTACTTCAAGAATTTCGGGGTTGGTGGGACAACCGCGTTTATTTCTCGAAGTGTTCTCTTTGCCACCTTTGCTGAGGGAGTTGCCATGAAAGTTAGGTTCCATTCTCCGTCAACTCTCGGAAACTTAGGCTCTCCTTTTCGTTGTTGTTCCTGAATTTTTTCATCAGTGTCCAATTGACTGTCTTCTTTTTCAGCTTCAGGCTTTTGCTTGGAGAATTTCCTCTTGGAACTCTTCCCTTTGCTTCCGGATCCTGCACTGCCTTTCATATGCTTGTTGAGCCGGCATTGTGCGTTAGTATGGGTGGGTTTCCCAAATTGCGAATGGTGGACACAGTTTTCCGACTTAATTCTTTCCCACTCTTCTTTTGTGTAGGCGATCGGTTCGGTGCTTCGTCCTTTCCATTTGCTCCCATTTTCTCTTCCAACAGTTATGTTAACTTCTTTGGGCTTTTGATGTGCTTCTGGAGTTGCTATTTTCTCAGGACGAGGGGTCTTATTGTCTTGAATTAAAGCGTCAATATTTCCACCTCTCGCTCTGATGTCGTCTTCGGCCGCTGTGTGCTAATTTGCGATTGTAAGCTTAGATCCGAGATCATTGTGCTTTTTTGAACCAATCATGAACGGTACGAGTCTGGGTTTTAAGCCATTGACGAAAGCATGCATTGCTTGTACGTCAGTTACTCCAGTGCAGCTGTTCTTCATTGCAGTCCACCTTGAGATAAAGTCCACGTATGGCTCGTCTTCAAACTGGGTAGAACGGTTTAACCGGTTGATGCTGTTGGGGCGTTTATAAGTTCCCCGAAAATGCTGAGTGAAAACTCTAGCCATATCATCCCAGCTATCGACCGTTCTTGACAGAAGCCCGTTGATCTAATCTCTGACTCCATCCAGTAACATAAGGGGGATGAATTTTACTGCCTCTAAGTCTGTCCCATTGTTAATCTGGACGGATGTGTAATAGTCTGAGAGCCAGGTATCCGGGTTTGTACTACCGGTATATTTTTATATGCTGGACCAACTTTGGCGAAGCTAGAATATATAGTTATTCTTCGGATCCTGTCAGTCAAACACTTAGGTCCGAAGTATAGATCATCTCTTTCCACTTTATCGGCGTGTGCGGAGTATCTACCGGCTGAATGGATAGAAGGGGATCTGCTCCTTTTTTTTCCATTGTTGCACGAACGCGCTTTTCCGGGATTGTCTCTATTTCCTCCGTTATCGTGCCCTTTGGGATACGGTAGAGTTCTACTCCTGTGTCTTTCCTTATTCCTAGGGGGCGTACGGGATCTCTCACGCCTGTGAGGAATGTTATGTCTTCCGACTTTTTCAGCAGGGCGTCTCGGAGGCGGCATTGCTTTTCCGTCCTTCCGGTTTTGTTCTTCCCGATCTCGGTGATTAATTCCATCTTTCGGCAGATGGGATCCGGTTCTGGACGCTGCATCCTTATTATCGTGCTTTTTCTTGTCCTTTCTCGGATCTCCTTTCTTCTCTTTTGAATTGCTTGAATCTCTAAGTTCTTCAGGTCCAGGTGCTCCAGCGGCGCATGTAGCTGGTTTGCATAGGGCCGAGTCGTCGTGCAACTTCCCTGATCTTTCTTGTCCTTAATGTTGCTGTTGCAATGCCTTTCCTAAGAAAGCATACACCCCTTGCAGTTTTTTGTCGTTGGAGTACATATCATTGTTGAGGATGGAGAACGCGGCTTCCGCGTTTTCTGCTGCGGTTTTGTATATAGGTTCGCCCCTAGCGTCCGTGCCGTTTACTTGCTTTTGTCAGGCCTGGTTTTGAAACCGTTCCTTTGGCGACTGTACTTCCGGTCTTGCGATTCCGGGTAACCGTGTAGGTTTAATGCCAGATCTATTTCTTCTCTCGTACTCCTCGATTTCTTCCTGCTGCAACTTAATGTCAGCTTGGGTTTTTTGGAGATATTCCTGAGTTATGAATAGATGTTGTTGTTGCCTTTGGAGAGCTTGTATCCTGGCTTCCAGCACTTCAGGGGGTTCGTGAGGTCCCACTGGTGTTTGAAGTAGATCCTGTTCGTCTTGTTCTCACATTGGCGGAACAGATATTTCCTTCGCTTTCTTCTCAGCAGGCTTAACTCAACTTCCTCCTCCTGCTTCTAGGTTTTCGCTGGCTGGATCAGCCAGTTTTTTCTTCCGGAGTTTGTACTGGAGTTTATTGGATGCTTTGTGTCTTTTCTTGGAAGAGGGAGATTTTTTACCAGGTTCATCTTCTGTCAATTCCTTGACATCCGGGTACGTTGGAGTGGTTTCCCCATCCTCTCTTTCCTCATCTGGCGGAGGTGTTTTAGGGCTTTCCTGACTTTCGGCATCCGTGTTTTCAGCCGGTTTTGCCATTAGTACTTCGTGGAATCCCTCTTCAAGAGATTTGACCTTTCTTTCGAAAGCATCTTCGTCTTCATCTTCGTAATCGAATTCGTCCGATACGGGTTCTGATTCCAATCTCGTCTCAATGGCGGCTAATACGGAGTCAACTTCCGAGTTCGTCGTCATATTGACGGATGTCGGATCTTCCACCTCTATTGTGGGACTGTTGTCTTCTCCCTCTTCCACGGGATTTCTTTCATCCGTGTTTTTGGCGATCTCGGATTGCACCATACCGATAAAGTGCGATTCAGCATGATATCGCCGATCTGAGCAAAATCCGGCGTCATAGTCTTCTTCGACTGGGTATAGGGCGGTTGGGATAAATTTGCTTCCACCATAGAATCCCATTGCTTCTGCAGTTAATCCGATAAAGATGTTTGTAGATCCATTCGGTAAAACGCAGCAACTTACCAGATGATTCCGTGCTGGCATGTACGATCCTTTGTCGAGGAGGCGCCCGACGTCGTTGTCGAATTCCAGGCTTCCGACAATTATGGCACTGCCAATTCCGCCGAGTATCCCCGATCGAAACATTACGCCTGACGTCGCTGGCCCCACGGTGGGCCCCAACTGTTGAGACATCGTCGTAGAATTCATAGACAGGGGTGCCATGAGACTACTGATAGAGACGTGGGGGGAACGCGGTAGTATGACGATCAAGGACACCAAAGTTTTACCCAGGTTCGGTACGTCGCAACTAGGCGCGTTCCTAATCCTGCAATCTCACTAAATCAGGGCTGAAGCCTGAAGTATACAAATTACAATATGAGTTGGTTTAGCTACTCGACAAGGATCAACCTCTCGGCGAGTTAGCCTCTAGCTTATTGTTTATCTGTTCTTCTCTCCCGTCCAACTTTATATAATAGCCGGGTTAGGGCTTACAGAAAAGGAAACCTAGAAGACTACGGTAAGTTCTAACTTGGAAGGCAAGAATCCTCCTTCTACTCCAAGCCGTACCACGTGGACCGTGGTCCGGGTTCTTCTAGAATCCGGCTTCTGCGCGTGAACTTACTGGGCCGCCTAATGGACTGTAATCCATTACCATTCAGGCCACCCTGGTAATCCGGCACTTTAGGACACTATCTGATATACCCCTAATTGGTATATATCCGACAAGCACTCTACCGGGAAGGGGAGGTGCATCCGGATCTATCTCCATCAACCGTTCTTACTTCATGATGCTTCATGAGTAGTTCCCCCATGGACTACTGGTTCATATCAGTAGCTAGGGTGTACTATCTCCCAATTTATTATCAATACAATGTTCTCATGAGCTGCCCTACATGATTGAGATCCGTCTGATGTAATGTTATGTGTTGTGCTTGCTAGGATCCGATGAACCATGAAATTATGATTATTTTATTCATGTCCTTATATGAGAAGTGTCGAATCCCTGACTCAACAAATCCCTTCGATGAACCTATCGGGTTTCGATTAGGAGAACCCATGAGCGCTGGTGGAATCGTCGGTTAGACAGGGGGCGAGATTTACCCAGGTTCGGGGCCCTCGTAGAGGTAAAACCCTTACTCCTGCCTCTTGTCGATTTGTATTGATGATTAGATCGGTTACAAAGGTTGTGCTCGAATCGAGAGTAGGTCCCGAGTTCAAGGCTTTTGGTCGTGCGGTATTTCTTGATCCTCTCTCGGGGGCTCTCCTGACCTTATATAGGCGGCCAGGTCTCGAGTTCTACCCGGAGAGGACTCCAACCCTAGCTAGGTTGGTTACACGTTTTCTAACTTAACCCGCAAGTTTAGTGCGGGTGGGCTTCACGTGGGCCTTCTGGAGTACTCCAAGGGCTCCTCTTCTTGGGCCTTCACCTTGGGCCTGAGAGGGGGTGTCCTTATCCGCAGGATCCAGAATCCATATCTTCGTCAGTAGCCCCCGAGCGTTTGCTCGAGTGGGAATTTTCCAGTCGAGTAGACGGTCAAACCTTTTTTGGCCTTGCTTTTCCTTTTGAATAAACAGCTTGGCTGTTTACTATTTTGAAGGGTGTGTTCCCTGTGCAATGAGTCCTTTTGCTCGAGTGTCGAGCGACTTAGGTGCCTGTTATTGCGGCTTTATTTGCAGAAGGATGCGGCACAGTAGCTTGGCTCTCCCGAGAGTTCAGGGCCAATTAATTGCGACTTGGGCAAAAACATTCCTGGCCTACACGGATTCGAGACCTACGACTCGAATCCGATAAGGTGATTGTTGCGACTGGGCCGTTGTGGACTTATCGAGTCGAACTTAACCTATGAGGGTACCCGGCGCGTCCGCTAGGATTTTTCTTCGTGTTGTTGACACGGATCTATACCGGAGGACGCAGCTTTCGAGTGCGATTCCAGGCCCTTAAGAAAGATCTTTTTGGGTCTTACCTTCATATTCGAAGAATATGGCATCCGGATGTGCCTAGTCGGCTAAACAATCCAGGCTTTTATGATGTAGAAATATCATGCGTGAATGGAGGTAGGTTCTTTCTACCCGAATGATTGTTTTAAGACTCAGTCGAAAGAGTTTTCGTACTGTAGATAGTCGTGCCCATATGAAAGAGTTTTCATGTTTGGACTTGTTGCGCCTATACGAAAGAGTTTTCGTGTATAGGTTGATTCTCTTGTTAAAAAGAGGTCTTGCTCCATGATTTATTCGTAAAGGAATTGCCTTTAGTCGAAGGAATTTCATACGAAGCTATTTTCGTGTTTGAATTTTCCATTCGAAAGTTCTTGAATTTGATGATGCGTGCCATGACGTCATGGCGCACTCTTCTCCTCCGGATGGGACGTGACGGAGTGGTAGCAGATGTACTGGCCCACCTAGTCAGCTTTTTGACCGGGAAACGAGACGCCGCCTCCGTTTTTTACGCGAACTGCGCAGTAAATGCGCACGATCTTCTGTTAAGATCGTGGCACGGAACAGCGTTCACCGCCCCTTCGTTTCATCTTCACACGTGGTAGCTGTGATACGTGCCACGTAGAACATCGAGTGGCTGAGATTGACCCGCTTCGTGTATAAATACAGGACTTAGCGCTGCGGTAAAATTTTCCCAGCCTTTGCCTTCAACCATCTTCTTCCTCGTGCTCATCTTCTTCCTTGCGCTCGAGCTCACACTGCTAGCCATGGCCGGAGGCAAAAGACGTGGTGCTTCCGCTTCCGCATCCGGAGACGTTTCCGCGCAACCGGCACCTCGGGCCGGCGACTGGCGCTCCCCCAATACCACCGCGAAGAGCATCAAGGAGATGCAGCGGGAGGGGCTGCTGCCGGCTGAATCTGAGAAGCGGGTGCGCCTCGGGAAGAAAGAAGAGGTACCAAACCCGCAATCGAACGAGCGCGTGGTCTTTGCGGACCACGTGTCTCGGGGTCTTTCCTTCCCTCTCCATCCTTTTCTCCTCGGGTTGCTGTATGTCTATGGCATACAGCTTCACGATATTCCTCCGAACGCGGTGCAGCACATTTCGTGCTTCATCGTGTTCTGCGAATGCTTTCTTGGCATTCGCCCTCATTGGGTACTGTGGAAGGCCCTCTTCAAAGTTCGCATCTTCCGCGAGAAATCGCGGGTGGACTCCGAGCCTGGCGAGCCGCTGCGCACAGGCGGCTTCGGGATCCAGGCGCGACTGGAGAGCAGCTACTTCAACATGCACTTCGTCGACTCCGCCCAAGGCTGGCGGAAAAAATGGTTTTACGTCATCGACAACAGCTCGGGTGGGCTCGTGGAATTCCACCCGTTCGCTGTTTTGAAGAGGCGGAAGTCCTGGGCGCACAAGCTGTCAGCCGAAGAAACCCATGTCGTCACGCCCCTACTCGCAAGAGTGTCGGCTCTCCGGGATCAAACCGCCGGAGTGGTACTCAACGGGCTGCACCTGGCGAGTATTTTTCTGAAACGCAGGATCCAGCCGCTGCAGCAAAGGCCTTCCACCATGTGGGAATACCAAGGCGCTGAAGATCCTAGCCGAGTGAGCCGCGAGGAACTTTCGAACGCTGAGTTCGAGAAGAAAATCGCGGCTGTCACCAGCTTGAAGGTGGGGGGAGAAGTTCCCCGACTGCTCAGTCGAAGCCTTCGACGCTTCGAAACCTCCACCAGCCGAGGTTAGTTTTATCCTTTCCGCTCGTCATTATTTTCTTCTTTGCTTTGAGTCTTTGGTCGACTGAAATTTTTCTTGCCTCCCTCTTCCGTCTTTGTAGAGCTTAGCGGTGGCGAACTGCTACCCGCCAGTTGTGGGAGAAGACGCCTCGGAGTTATTGGCGAGTCACCTGGACGGCTTAGCCGATACCAGTGTAGCCGATGCTTCCTCGAGCTCCGAGGACGATTCTTCGGATGACGCGGAGGGCTCGAATGGCGGCCTACGCCGTTGCAAGCGTCGTCGGGTAGAGGACGATAACGAGGCTACCTCCAAGGATAATTCCTTGGAGGAATCGCCCGGGAAGGCCCCTATTTCCGCGACTCCACTTCGCTCCCTCGCCCCTTGGAACGCGGATTTGCTGGATGAAGACGAAGATGACGAGTAAGTTATTTTCCTCGTTCTTAGTCGAACGTTCTTTCTTCTGCGCTTTATGTTTGATTCCTTGTTCTTTTTTGCCGCAGTGTGCAGGCCATCAGCCCTCGTAGGTAGGCTTCTTGTGTTCCTCCCGAAAATAGGAACAAAGCAGGAACTGCGGGTGGAGCTCCCAATGCTGGCACCGTCCAGAATTCTCCCAGCGCAGCCCCCAATGCGGCGACTGCGGAACGTGAAGCTCCTAGCTTTGCCGCCAGGACTTCAGCTTCGAAAGAAGCGACGGACAGCTCCGCAGATCCTCTCTCCCGCGCCACGGGCCAGGTAAATTTTGTACTTTGTCTTTGAATTTGTATCGGGTGCACGACAGTGCTCCCGATGGGAGTAGCCCCCGAGGCTGTAGTCGATTGCTTGCGATCAGCTACAGGCTCAAAAATCTTGCTTTATTTTCTTCGTCTTGATTTCTATCGGGTGCACGACAGTGCTCCCGATGGGAGTAGCCCCCGAGGCTGTAGTCGATTGAATTCAATCGGGTACAGGCTCTAATTTATATCTTCTAATTCTTCTATTTCTGTACTTTTGCAGTCGCTTGTTGACTCGCTTGCGGCGATCGGTCGCCGCGTTGTTCTTGCCGAATCGGAGTGCGAAAGGCTTCAGTCACACTATAGTCGATTCCACACCGAGAACGAGCTCCTTAAGAGTAAATCTCATTGTCTTCTTTTGTTTCTGTTGTCGTCTCTATTCTTGATGTCTAACAAATGTTTATTGCGCAACTCAACTCGAACATTCGGAGTCCGAGAGAGTCACGCTCTCTGAGCGGGCAACCACTCAGGAAGCTAATTTGGCATCCGTTCGACAAGAGCTGGAGGCCTCCCGCATGCTGTCGGAGGATCTTGACAGGCAACTCGCGGATGCGCGAAAAGCTTTGAAGGATCAACAGGAAGCTGGCAATAAGGCCGATTCTGACCTTGTTACATTCCTCCGTCCCCTTGCTAAGCGTTTCGCGGGTAAGTGGCTTAGGCTCTCGCAATTGTATCTTTTGTCTTGGTGAACTTGCGAAATTTTGACATTTTTTTCCTTTGCAGGTCTTCTGGATGTTCCTTTGGAGATCCCTGGGATCCAGCGAGTAGATGTGTTAACCGACACACTTGCTCAACTCAATAGGCATGCCGAAGGAGTGTGCTCCTTGATTGGAGATGCCACCCAAGTGTTGTCGCAATTGCACAGTCGCTTCCTCGCCAACGATGTTCCTCCATCCGCACTAGACGGCGTGCTGAAGATCTTCTCGGAGGGCAATCTCCTGGATGCTTACGCAGTCGCCCAGTCGGAATCTGGTGCGAAGACTGCGATTCAGTTCGCGCTGGCGCACGGAGTCAATGGTTTGGAGGAGTACTCAGCTCTTCCAGTCGACCCCTCGACGGGCAAAAAGGTACGGCTCTCTCGTTTTGGCGAGCAGGCCACCATTCTTGCTCGGAAGCTGTCTGAGCTATTTTCTCGACTGAAAGGAGGGGCGACTGCCACTAGTGGAAGCACCACTGTAGTTCCTTAGTTTTGTTCTTTTTTCTTTTCCTTCGTGAATGTAATGAACCTTGGGATGTATTCCCGTATTTTCATCGTCTTTAATCGAAGTGTTCGTTCTGGAAATTGCCTCCCGTAGTTTGTGTACTTTCTCCCGATGGGAGTAGCCCCTGAGCACTTTTGTCAGATGTGCGACTAGAAATATTTCGAATAGGGCTTCTTACTTCTTTCCTTGTATTCTTCCAGGCTACCGGGGTAGTTGCAGAATCTTCGAGTGGACATGCTATACTCCAGTAAATCCCCTTGTTGCCGCGGTTGGCACCTATGCTGGTCTTCGTGATAAGGTCCGGGAGGGTGAGCGTCAGCTTAAAGCTTTGCGCGGTATAGCCGATGTGGCGAAGTCCAAGCAAAAACTGGCGGCTGAACGTGAGCAGTTCCTGATGGATGAATTATCGCTGGTTGCGAGGGATTTGCTGTGTAAGTAATACAGCCCCCGTGTCTTCTTTTTGTTTTGTTTCCTTAGCTGATCAAGCATGCTTGCTCTTCAGTTGTCAGACCTGATGACAGGGAAGAAAAGCAGTGGGTTGAAAACCATATAGTTCAGGGGGCTGGTAGCTCAAATCCTCATGCGAGTAACTTCTGGTCTGATCGCAGTCGAGGATTTGTGATGGCCACCTTGAAGTTCCGTGTTCTGCAAGCGATAATTCTCGTGAGTTCTTTTCACGAGGTCCTGATTGCGATGAACGCTGCTTTCTACCCACTCGAAAGGGGTCCTGAAGACTGGAGCTATCTTCTCAGATTGTATGGACGTGAAGGAGAGGTTCACGCGTGTGTGCGCAATCAAATGACATGCGGCGCGGTTGTAGCTCTATCCTTTGTCCGAATATGGTATCCTGAAGTAGATTTTAACTCCGTAGCCAGGCTCCCAGATGATCCAATCGATGATATTTCCCCCTTCTATGATGCTGTTCGTCCTGCAGCGGAGAAAATCATCCGATTGTCCTCTGAGGAGGTAGATAGAGTTTTGGCGACTGAGAATGCTCAGCGCTTTGATTGATTGTCGGATGCGCATATCCTGTATCCTTGTATAGTTTGCAAAACTGTTGTAAGGTGTATAACCTTGTATGTATGCTTTTTTCCTGTAATGCTTAGTTGTAGTCGTAGCCCCCGTGTGTTTATGGGGTGTGTTCCTGTAACTTTTGAGCGCGTAAAAATAGGAAGTTGCGGATGAATAATATGGAGAAACCATGTTTTTATTGCGATGACTGAGAAGCCATGTATTCGAGCTACAAGAGTGGCTAGTATAGCCTTATTTGTTGTGAGAACAAGTAAACCTAGGGATAGAATTTGCGGAGCTGCGCAATATTCCAAGGATTGGAATAGATTCCTCCAGTCGATGGATTCTTCAACCTGTAGGCTCCGCCTGGGATTACTTCGTGTATGATGAAGGGTCCTTCCCAGGGTGGTTCGAGCTTATGTCCTTCCTTCTGCTTGAGTCGCAGCACTAGATCTCCAACCGCGAATGCTCTGTGGCGTATTCGGCGACTATGATAGTTTCGCAGGGATTGCTGATATACTGCGGATCTGGCGAGTGCGATGTCCCGCATTTCGTCGAGTGCATCCATATCTTCTGCGAGTGCCCTGTTAGAGGTTTCTTCGCTGTAGGCCACAACTCGTGGGGCGCTGAATCGAACGTCCTCGGGGAGGACTGTTTCTGCCCCGTATACCATGAAAAATGGCGTGTATTTTGTAGATCGGTTAGGAGTTGTGCGGAGGCTCCATAGGACAGAGGGTAATTCGTCCGCCCAATGTCCTGCGGCGGGATGTAGACGATCGAGTAGGCGTTTCTTGATGCCAGCCGAAACTAAGCCGTTGGATCTCTCGACTTGTCCGTTCGTTTGCGGGTGGGCAACGGAAGCAAACTTGAAGTTGATGCCCTTTTCCTCGCAGAACTGTTGCGTTTCCTTTGCTGTAAAATTTGTACCATTGTCTGTAATGATGTCGTGTGGCACACCAAATCTGCTTACGATGGAGTCGAGGAACTTGACGGCGCATTGGGCACTAGCCGAAGTTACTGGCGTGGCCTTGATCCATTTGGTGAATTTGTCGACTGCGACCAGCAAGTGTGTATATCCTCCAGGGGTGGACTTGCGTAATGGTCCGACCATGTCTAGCCCCCATTGTGCGAAGGTCCAGGCAATGGGTATCATGTGCAATTCCGTAGCAGGTGCATGTGGTCTTGGTGCGAATCGCTGACAGGCATCGCATCGTTTTACCAGGTTCTTTGCGTCGGTAGCTGCTGTCAGCCAGTAGAATCCTGCTCGGAAGGCCTTTCCCATTATTGTTTTCCAGCTAGCATGATGTCCGCAGTCTCCTTGGTGGATGTCATGGAGCAATTCTTTGCCGTCTTCGGGTGCGATGCAGCGCTGAAGTATTCCCGAGATGCTTTGCTTGTATAATTCCCCCATTGACTACCCGAAAGGATTTGCTACGTCTGATTATTTGTCGAGCCTCGCGTGGGTCAGCCGGGAGCTGTCTGTTGGTCAGGTAGTCGAGATATTTCTTCGTCCAGACTGGCTCGACCAGAAAAACCTGTCGTGATATGTTATGAATGAGCTCGATAAGGGCGACTTGCGGGCTGACCTCTGTTTCTGGCACTGCTGTTGCTTCTGCAACTTTCTTGATTTTTACCGATCGCTTGATCATCCGTTCGAAATATATACCTGGTGGTATGGGTGTATTCGTGGAACCCATGTTTGCCAGTCGATCTGCTTCTTCGTTGCTGGATCTTGCGATGTGCTTTAGCTCGCATCCTTTAAAACTTCCTTCGAGTAGATTGTACATGTCGCGATACGCGATCATGTTTTCGGCGATTGCGTCACACTCTTTCATTGTTTGTTGCACAATGAGATTGGAGTCGCCGTAGATCATTAGGGGAGTAGCCCCACAGGCGATTGCCATCTTCATCCCGTGCAACAAGGCTTCGTATTCTGCGTCGTTGTTTGATGCCGGATCATCTGGTGGAAAATCCAATCGTAGGACGTATTGCAGCTTGTCTCCCTGAGGGGATATAAGAACTATTCCAGCTCCTGCTCCTTCGTTTCTCTTGGACCCGTCAAAGTACATTATCCAATTGCTCGTGTACTCGGGTGGTCCTGGCGTTTGCAATTCTGTCCATTCGCTTAGGAATTCAACAAGTACCTGGGATTTGATTGCGCTTCGTCCTGCGTAAGTGATGTCCCAAGCGCCCAACTCGATGTTCCATTTTGCTATTCTTCCGGATGCCATAGGGTTGTTCATGATCGTCCCGAGTGACGCATCATTAACCACTGTAATGGCGTGTTCCTGGAAATAATGTTTGAGCTTGCGGGCGGTAAGAACAACTCCGTACGCGAGCTTCTGGTAGTGAGGGTAGCGTTGCTTGCATGGTGAGAGTACTTCGCTTATGTAATATATTGGACGTTGAACTCCGTATGCTTTGCCTTCCTCAGGTCGTTCGACCATGATTGCTGTGCTGATGACCTGGTTTGTGGCGGCTAGGTACAAGAAAAGTGGCTCCCCTTCTCGCGGTGTTGCGAGGATGCGCCTACTTTGCAATGACCGCTTCAAATCTGCGAATGCTTGCTTAGCTTTGGGTGTCCACTCGAATTTGTCTGTCTTCTTCAAGAACTTGTAGACGGGTAGTGCTTGCTCCCCCAATCGTGCGATGAATCTGCTTAGGGCGGCTAATCGCCCCGCGAGCTGTTGTACTCCGCGCAGGTTGGTTGGCTCCTTCATAGTTAAGATAGCTTGTATTTTCTCCGGGTTGGCTTCAATTCCTCTGGCGGATACCAGGTACCCGAGAAGTTTTCCTGCCGGAACGCCAAAGACACATTTGGTCGGATTGAGCTTGATCCTGTACGCGTTGAGAGCATCGAATGTTTCTCTAATATCTTCAAGGAGTGAGTCCTCCACTCGAGTCTTGATGACAATGTCATCAACGTACACTTGCATGTTCTTGCCAATGATGTTGGCGAGGCATCTTTGCATGCAGCGCTGATATGTTGCGCCTGCGTTCTTCAGCCCGAAGGGCATTGTTGTATAGCAGTAGACACCGTGAGGTGTGATGAATGCTGTCTTTTCTTCATCCTCCTTTTTCATTCGGATCTGATTGTATCCCGAATAGGCGTCCAGGAAGGAGAGGCGTTGGCAGCCTGCTGTAGAATCCACGATCTGGTCGATTCGTGGGAGGGGAAAATTATCCTTGGGGCAATGCTTATTTAACGACGTGTGGTCGATGCATACCCGAAGGATATCCGTGTTCTTTTTGGGGACCAACACCGGGTTTGCTAACCAAGTGGATATCTTGATCTCCCTGATGAATTTCGCAGCTAACAATCTGTTTACTTCTTCTCCAAGCGCCTTTTGCTTGGGTTCTGAAAATCTTCGCGTGGTCTGTTTGATGGGTTTAGCGTCTGGAAAGACTTCGAGTGAGTGCTCGGCAAACTCCCTGGGTATTCCTGGCATATCTGAGGGCTGCCAGGCGAAAATTTCCCAGTACTCACGGAGTTGTTTGACGAGTGCGCTTTCCTATGCTTGCGAGAGGGTTGTTGAAACCATCGTTGTCTTCGCAGAGTCTGTCAGGTGCACTTGATGCTTTCGGGTGTCGCTGTTGGCGCTAAATTCTAGCTCAGGCGCCTGAAGATGGCGTGGTACTGTGAAGGCCAGTCGACAACTTCGAAGTCGAGGAACTCTCTCCTGTAGTTGCTCTGCGTGCCTAGCACAACTTCTAGGTTGATTGTTCCGAGTGGACGGACTGCCTTGCCTGGAACTATCCCGTGGAAGGATGTTTCTGATTCCGGGAGGCCGTCCAAGTTCTTGTTCATCCGACGGAGTGTATCCGCGTAGATAATGTTGAGACCGCTGCTCCCATCAATGAATACGCGGGCTAAGCCGTAGTTGCCAATTTGCGCCTGGATGACGAGGGCGGCGTGTCCTGGTCGATAGACTCGTGGTGGGTGATCTTTCATCGAGAACGTGATTGGCTGGTCTGCCATTTTCAGGTACTCGGTCTTCGTTGGTGGTGTCTGCACTGCCATGCATAATTACCTTGTGTTAGTCTTTTGAGCTCTGCGAGAGGGGCATACCCTCTGGATCATTGCGAGTTGTCCTGCCGGGTTCGGATACGCGTTTGCTCCGGCGTTCGGTGGCGCGGGTACTGCAGCTAGCGCCATGTTTGGGTTCGCGGGTGGAGGTGGTGGTGGTGGCGGCTGGAATCCTTGGTGCCTTCCTCCTGGAAGCGGCGGGTAATTTTGAGTGGAGGCAGATCTTTTCCTCGCGAGTGCGTCCGAGATGTCATGGAACTTTCAGCAATCCTTAAGCAAGTGTGTTGCCTTGGTTTTGCCCGTGCGCTTATCTGTGAATAGATGTAGCGAGCAGTATGCATCTAGGTCTTCCTCGGGGGATTTTTCTTCGGCCTTTGGTCTCCACTCGCGATTTCCACAGCGACCGGAATCGCGGTTTCGAGTGAATTCCGCGGCAACCAACTCCTCTCTATCCTCATGATCGTAATATTTTCTTCTTTTTCTTCGACCGTGACGATCGTCATCGTGCGCGGGTGACGATGCTCTTTCGTTGCGTACCGCATCTTCTCCGTTAGCCCACTTTTCGGCTATGATCATCAGCTCCCCGATAGTCTTGGGTGCAGCTCTGCCTAGCTCCTCTCGAAAGGCAGTTCTTCTGGCGCCCTTTGCGAAGGCTTCGATCGCTACTTCTTCTGAGATGGTTCCCGCGGTATTCCTGAGTGTTGTCCATCGCTGGATGTATTCTCGTGTGGACTCGCCACTCTTCTGCTTGCAGGCTCGTAGTTCTTCGATTGTAACTGGCCTCTTGTAAGTCGACTGGAAATTTTTGCAGAAGTCGCGGTGCAAATCATCCCACGATGCGTAGCAAGATTTTGGTCTTCTTTCCAGCCAACTGCGGGCTGCGCCAGTAAGATGCAAATTGAGGTATTGCATAGCCGTGTTCTTGTTCCCACGTTGGCATTTTACTGCCGTGAGGTAGTCGCTTAGCCATTGAGAGGGCTCGAGTGAGCCGTCGTACTTCGTCACCTCCGTGCTGAGCTTGAACCTTTTGGGTAGAGGTGCTTCGCGGATGCTGCGAGCGAAACAGAGTGCTCCACAGGTTTCGTCATCCGAGGAGCCGGACGAAGAGCGCTCGCGATATCGCGAAGCCCTTGCCTTGTCCACCCTTTTTTGAGCGAGATCTGATCGCGCGTCGTATTCTGGCCGGTCGCGGTCGTCATCTTTCCTTGGTTCCTTGCTCCGTTTTCTCGAGCGGCCGCTATGGTGCCGCGAGTTTCTGTCTCTCGGGCTTTCTTCACTGCTGCTTCGACTGTCGCCGCGGCGTCTAGCTTCTTTTCCTCGACCGCGGCGTGGTGACTTATCCCTCCTCGGTGAAGAGCTTCTGTGCCTGCGAGGCGTTTCTTTATCTTTCTCCTTCTCCCTTCGCTCCTTCTCCTGCTGCTCCTCGGCCTTCTTGCGGTCGTGAGAGGCGAACCTTGCGGCCGCCAATCCGAGTCCTTTTCGTATTTGCTTGTATTGCTCTGCCCGAGGGTCGCTTTCTGTCGGTTGATTCATTTGCATGTAGGTTGTCGCGGATAGAACCCGGCGGCGGGAGTTTGCGGGTACATGTTGCCGTCGTCGTCGACTCGCATGAGAGAAGGAGTGATTGATCTGTTTGTTTCGGGTATGGATTCATCGTTCCTAGACGTGGATGCGTGTCCTTTCCTCGCGGGTCGGGTTCCGACCGAGGGTGTTACGGATAGCCCAGCTCGTCTCTGGCTTGATTCGTCCGCCGCTCTTCTTCGGCGGGCCAGATCTACCCGAGCATCTTTGATAATCGTGGCTGCTCTCACTAGGTGATAGTGGTAGGCGACCATGTCTTCGTGTGAGGATCCGGCTGCGGGTGGCTTGCTTGTTCGCATAGCTTCCTTCGCCCGTTTCCAGGATTCCCGCGAAACGCCGATTATATTGCGCTCAGTCGCGCTATGTTCTGTTTCCGAGCCTTGTTCCGATCCTGCCATGCAGACTTGAGCCAGTCGAAGCTCGTGCGTCCTAGGCGTAGGTCGAAATTTTCCTTGGATTCTTGATGGTTCCTCTGTCGAGAGGGTGTGATAGTCGTTGGCGTTGAAGCGAATCGACTCGCCACTTTTCTCCAGGTGACGGCGCGAGTCGACAGCTCCAGATTCAGTTTCCGATTCATCCGAGAAGTGGAGGACCCCGTCCCTGTTCGTCACGAATTTGAGGCTCCCGAACGTCAGGGTGACGCTCTCCTCCAGATCTTCGAATACCGGGCGCGATTCCGGCGAGTGCGGTGTGACCACGACAGATCCGATCCGTAAAGGATTGTTCGGAGCCGTAGTCATTGGATTCCAACGAGAGTTTGATGTCGATGAAGCCGAGGATGCCGGTGATCCAGCGCCCGCCGTTCCCACAGACGGCGCCAATTGTCGAATCCCTGACTCAACAAATCCCTTCGATGAACCTATCGGGTTTCGATTAGGAGAACCCATGAGCGCTGGTGGAATCGTCGGCTAGACAGGGGGCGAGATTTACCCAGGTTCGGGGCCCTCGTAGAGGTAAAAACCCTTACTCCTGCCTCTTGTCGATCTGTATTGATGATTAGATCGGTTACAAAGGTTGTGCTCGAATCGAGAGTAGGTCCCGAGTTCAAGGCTTTTGGTCGTGCGGTATTGCTTGGTCCTCTCTCGGGGGCTCTCCTGGCCTTATATAGGCGGCCAGGTCTCGAGTTCTACCCGGTGAGGACTCCAACCCTAGCTAGGTTGGTTACACGTTTTCTAACTTAACCCGCAAGTTTAGTGCGGGTGGGCTTCACGTGGGCCTTCTGGAGTACTCCAAGGGCTCCTCTTCTTGGGCCTTCACCTTGGGCCTGAGAGGGGGTGTCCTTATCCGCAGGATCCAGAATCTATATCTTCGTCAAGAAGCTTCACTTATATCTTTAGAGTGTTCTAACGTGTTCTTGCAATACTCTCCGATGTGCTTGGTTACCTTCATCATGTAATTTTATGCATCTCCAAGAGAGGTTTTGTATGCTAGATAGCGGGTTCATGTGTAACATCCCAGATTTTTTGGGAAGTTCAAAAATCTCTAAAATTTAAAACTTTTTATGTTGTTAATGCAAGCCAGAAATATGAAATAAGTTTCAACCACAAAATAATTAATACGACTTTTCGAAGTAGCTGTAATTGCTAATCCAAATAATGCTCTATTTTCTAAACCCTCAAAATCGTTCCTAACACATACATTTGCACAGAAATTCACAATATTAAAAAGCAAGATTTATTCCATAGAATGGTTTCGATTAAACTATTATTTTTAAAATGTTTATATGAAATTTCAAACTATAGGATCACACACCTTGATGATATTTTGTTCTTCTTAAATAATTTAAAATACCAAACATAAGTATATGCATATGTGAATGTTTTATCAAGATTTCAAACAATTAAAAAGGTTTCAAAAAGATTATTTTTTATGAAAATAATATTAATGTGTTTTAAAATCAATATATAATGTATAGTATTTTCCAAAATTTTGTTGAAACCAAATTAGAACTATTTTAAAATGGACACAAATGCCTACTTATAGTTAAAATAATATTTGAATTTGTCAAAATTTTAATTGATTAAAATGTTGGAAAAATATCGTGGTTTAGTAAATACTTTTTTTACAAAAATAATACAATTAGATTTGTTTGATTTGGAGATTTTATCCAAAAGATATTAATAAAAGAAGCAAAAACAGGAAAAGGAAAAAAAACAAATGGGCTGACTTGGCCAGCGCATACGAGGATCACGTGAACTTATGCCTCAAGTTTAATAAAAAAATGGAATCCCTGAAATCAGCGATGATGTGAGCAGGTTTTGTAAAAAAAATACACTGGAACGCAACACAATGATGCAATGGTTCGCATGCAGGCACGCGCTCGTACGTCGGGAGTGCACCATCTATGCTATTCTTTTAGTCCCATATCGGGAATTTACAAACCTCACACCCTACCTCGCGTTTATATAATTTCACCTATGGTTTAGGTAAAATTACAAAAATAAATTTAGGTTGACCATTTATTTTGGTTTAACTAGAACAAAATAAATATTTTTTGGTGGGATTTCTTATTTTCTTTTCCGGCGGCGCTTCTCACACGACCAAGCTACCACGTAAACTATCTTTTGTATGTATATTTCTATAATACATGTTTTAGTATATTTGAGGCCGCGAATTTAGTTGTCGTCGTATTTCTATACCGTAGACTTATTTTCTTAGTATATTTTATTTTAACTTTAGACTAATTTAGCTTTTGTTGTACGTTGCACCGCGCTGTGCGACACAAACTAGACTAAGACACGTTGTGGGCGTAGCTACACGATTTTGATCCTACAACCATAAGTAGATCACTTAGACTAATTTTATCGGCCAATCACGTCATGCCATATAGTGTACCTATTTTCCGGACTAACCACAAGGAGAAAATTCATGGGCTAGTTTTACAGAAAGAACCCCTTCAACTTAGAATAGTCATAACTTATTAACCGTAAGGCTAAATTTAGCAAACTTACACTTTTTTAAAACCTGTAGAATCTATTCGCATCATTTAATTTTGAATTTGACTATTTAAAATTTATCTAAATTCAAATGCGCATTTGAGTAATCTTGACCTAGTTTAAATTCAGTAAATAATCTTAATACGGTTCCTTCTCCAAAAATGTTCCATTTAGTAACCTTGTACCACACAGACCAATATCTAAACCATATGGGCACTAGCGAAGCTATTCTATGTAATCTTGGCCTAAAACCATCCCTAGTGTTCAATGCCAACTGAATTTGATATGGAAGTTGTTAATCACTAATACCCAACTGTGGTGTCATCATTTGGATCAAGGCCCGCACCAAATATATGTTAACCACATAATGTGATAGAAAGTGAACCTCTAACCCTTATACCAAAACCATATTCAAATTTACAAGTCATATTGTAATAACCCTAGTAACCAAAACCATTATGTGAATCTTGTTAAATCATGGTTTGCATATGAAAACCCATTTACCAAAATCTTGTATGATTATTGTGAGCAAAGACCAACCAATTGGACCCTTGGAACAAACACACTATCTATTCAAGTTTGAATTGTTTCAAATTGAAATTTGACAAACCATTGGCCCGAATGGAAAACTCAAAACCATGTCACAATAATTCTTTTGCATGTAATTATGTGATGTGTCTAGACCAATCTTAACCAAAATGGGAAGCCTAACCGAAACACATTAATTCTTTTGTTAATAGAATAAAGTGTTCAACCTTAAACCTTATTATTGAACATGCTCCTTTTGCAATACTAAGTGATGTGATAGCTCTTTACTAATCTAAGTGAACTCTTGAAACTTCCTTGCCAAATAGGAACCACTCAAGTTTGAATCCTTCAAGCCCAAACCTTGTCCATAAAAGACTACCCATCAACCTAATCATCATAATTCTCTTTGCATATTATATTATATGAAAAGCCCTAACCTATGAATAAATAACCTAAATCAATCTTGTCTTGAAAACACTTGTATGTTTGTTTACTTTTGTTTGCATTGTGTTTGTGAGTTGCTTGTTGATTGTTATATATCTGTATTGTTTAGATTGTACGGAGAGTTTCGTTCTATTTGTGAAGAGAGTGTGATTCTACACCAACTTCAAAAAGGCAAGTGACACCCATGATCCCACTAATTTACTATATGCATTAGATTTTTTGTTGTAGATTGCATGGTGTAGGAGTTGTGTGATTATCGCAGTTGCTAGGTTACTCCACTAACACCCATGTGGAGTAATCATATGTTATCCCTAGATTGTAGCAATCCATATGTTAGGAAAACACCGTAAGGCTAGATTGTTTAGACATGTTTGTAGTATTCATGGTTGGGAATTATTATCATATTGTTACAAAGATTGTTATTTTAATTGCTTATGGAAAACAACATGATAATTAATAAAACACTCGGCGGATTACTAGCATGTCATCTGAGTACAAATTTTGGTGGGGACCGCCACCCAGTATCATGAGGTTATGTTTGGTTTCATCGTGTAGTTGTTTCTTGTGTGCAGCCATGTTTCATATTAGTATGGGCTAGACAGAATTTGTATGTTGTGTTGACTCGAACCCATCGTGTCCAGAGATGTAGAACAGTAGTAGGATGGTTCAGCTCGTGGGGGTTTGGGAATCTACTTCTTATGAATTCTGTCTTAATCTTCTTTCCTTCCATGTTACTAATGGTGTATCGTGGTGTTTGGGGTCGATTAAGCAACATGGGTAAAGGGTACAAACCACGCAAGGGTTAAAACTAAGATCTTCGCCGTGTTCCATTGGTTAGGAACAAACTAGAAACTAGATAGGAAATTATGATATATCTCACTCATCCATATTTCTCAATTACTAAAATTTGATTATGGGTAATATTGGTGAAGTGCCTGATGGTTTTTCGGTGTGCTAATCCAATGTGTAGGAGCATTCTGCTGTCAACCAGAGTGTGCAATGATATGTGTGGAAATTACTTTCTATTAAATCATATGAAAAATGGCTTTGTGCAAATAGCCTCCAAAACTCCACTCAGCCAAATATGCATGTAGTATAGTCTTGCCATTTATATCCACCATAGTGTTACTTGCCAATACATTAAATTGTATTGACCCCACTCAGCCAAATATGCATGTAGTATAGTCTTGCCATTTATATCCACCATAGTGTTACTTGCCAATACATTAAATTGTATTGACCCCCTTGTGGCTGCATATTCCAACGTGTAGATGGTTCCGATGACGAGTGAGGATTTCGTTTAGGTTCTCGAGTCTACAACCAACATGTTTTTCCTTTGCCACATGAAGAGGATGAGGCTCATTGATGTACTATGTTTTCCGCTGTAGAACTTTCGTTATGCTAGCCTTGAGATATGGAAGTTGTAAAACCATTTTGTATAGTATGGAGATGTAACAAAGATATTGATACAATTGCATGATATTTCATCTTATACTGTGGTGCTAGCAATTGATCCAGGTACTAGCACGGTAACACAGAGGTTCTTGCCTTTAATAAAAAGGTGAGACCACTACACCATGCCTCCTTTGACTTGCTCCCGAGTGACAGAAACGGGCAAGAGGGAAATATAATGTTGCCCCTAGGGAGAAAACATTGTTGTCTTGTCTACGGATGAGGATTATTTCTTACATTGCGTATGGTTCTTAATGCATTTGTCTGTTGCGCATAAATAAATCACTTCGTTGTTGAAACTTAGTACCTGCGAGATTTGCTGGATTGCTGTCTCAAGGTGGAGTTTTAGTAATAGAGGTTGTCGGCTGACGGTCTATTTATCTTGACGTAAAGCCTACCATATAAGAACCTATGCTCATGATTTGTCAATTTTCTAGCTATAATTTGTTTACCCAACACTTTTTCTTTTGTTTGGAGAGTTACCACCGGTCAAACTTTGAACCCCGGTTCATTTTTTTTTTACTATTATTGCTATTGCTTTCACATACTTTTGACACATTTTACCTTGCTTCCATTATTATTTCAGATCACACAAATCACATATTCCACTCCATATTACACCACTTCCACTGTCTCTTCGCCGAATCAGTGCATTTATACAATTACCATTGTATTGGGTGTGTTGAGAACGCAGGAGAATCATCGCATCACCACTCCATCCACTATTTCCTTACACCTTGTGTTACTATTAACTTTTGCTAAGTGCTTCTCAGGTGTGGCTGAATTGACAACTCAGATGCTAAGGCTAATAGGTATTCTTTGGATCCCTTGTGTCGAATCAATAAATTGGGTGACACTTACCCTCGAAGATTGTTACGCTCCCCTACACTTGTGGGTCATAAACACCCCTCGAGAGGTTATAAATCTATGTACTTATATGTGTTTCATGGTTATAAACAATTGAGCAACTAGACTGAGGAGGTACCACAAAATTCTCGCTCATCCCATTTTCCAATTATTAAAACTTGATGGGTTAACAAAATTTGGTAAGACCACTTGGCATTTATCATTTTGTTTCTTCACCAATGGGTAGGAGCACATTGTTGTCTAAAATTGTGTCCAATTAATTATTGAAAACCTATTTATTATTAAATGATAGAAAAAACAAATTTATTGCTTTCTGCAAAATAGTCTCGAACTCTACCTAGCCAAATATGCGCTTACATATTTTTCTTATATCCACCATGGTGTCACTTGCTAGACAATTTTTAGTTGTTTTCGACCTTGTTTGGGGGCTACATATTGCAACGTGCAGGTTGTTCAGATTAAGAGTGATCGACGTAGGTCCCGTGACTCCACTCAACATTTTTGTTCACCCGTGGCACAAATTGAAGACTAGAGCCCTACTTACTTGTGTTATGGTACTTGTATAATTGTGCTAGCTTCCGCTATGAAGTTTGTAAAGATTTTGTACTCTAGATTATTCACTAGATACGAGATACATTTTTCTTATTTTTACATCTATCTAGTTGTGTGTGTGTGCTAGTGAATGGACTAGGGGTCAACACTACACGCAACGGTATAGTCTATGTTGGGATGTACTACTATATCTGCCCTCTCCCAACATTATTTCTCTCTCATAGTAAATTCACCAGAATATCTCCGAATAACTTCAGAATTGCTCATATGACATCAGAATGACTCCGAACTTTCTCAAAACCACTTCTACTACTAAAACAATCTCAATAAAGGTTGACAGGGCTTAAGAGTGTGACCCGTAAAGTTTCAGTAACACACAAACATGTTCGGGAAATTACCGAACAATAACCAACAGCAGAGCCATGGACGCCCATGATGGCTCATGTGTGTCCATGAAGAACGAAGGAACCTTCATGTTACTCATTGAATTTATTCCTTTAACTTTATGATACCAACGATATCACAAGGTGGGAAAATATGATCTAGTATGATCAAACCCTTTGATCATAACACATATAAAACTTGTACCGACAACGTTTCCCTTTTATTATCATATCCCCGATGTCGTTGTGATAAATCAGACTATGTCTAGCCAGCCGATAAGTTGACATCGGAGATAATGAGAGGACCCAAAGGATGTATCTCTCCATAATCTGGAAGATTTAAGTACTATTCTTGAACGATGTCAGTTCTATTACACGCTCAGGTGATACCCAGATGTCAACGTTATAATCCCCTATTATGGTAGATGATCAAGGACATCCAAAGCATAACTTTTGATTGTGCAGTTACTAGACATTCTCATAGTACAGGAACCTTAGTCAATGAAAAATCCATATTCACTTTGCTAAATATATTAAAATTGCTAGTCTTATAGAAAGATCACATACTTGGGTCGGTTTAGTACTATTGTTCGCCTAATAATAAACTCTTATGTTTGATAGACTTATCAAAGTCCATGATCAGGAAAATATGAGCATCTCACACCATGTCGAGACATCGTAGTAGTGTTCATAGACGGGGGTACCATGAGACTACTGATAGAGACGTTGGGGGACGTGGTAGTATGACAACCAGGAACACCAAAATTACCCAGGTTCGGTACGTCATAACTAGGCGGCGTTTCTACTCCTGTAATCTCACTAAATCAGGGCTGAAGCCTGAAGTATACAAAGTACAATATGAGTTGGGATTTGCTAACTCGACGAGGATAAACTTCTCGTTGAGTTGGCTTCTAGCTAATTGTCTATATCTTTCTTCTCTCTCGTCCGGCTTTATATAGATAGCTGGGTTAGGGCTTATAGAAAGGAAACCTAGAAGACTATGGTAAGTTTCTAACTTGGAAATCAGGAATCCGCCTTCTACTCCAAGCCGCACCACGTGGGCCGAGGTCCGGGTTCTTCTAGAATCCGGCTTCTGCGCGTCAGCTTACTGGGCCACCTAATGGACTGTGATCCATTACCATTCAGGCCACCCTGGTAATCCGGCTCCTTAGGACAATGCCGGATATACCCCTAATCGGTATATATCCGACAGTAGCCCCCAAGAAGGATTGAGACTTCAATCCGCTACCTTTCGTCAATTTGCATTCTTTTCCGAGCAATTTCGGCACTTCGTCTCGATTCTTCTTTTTCTCAAATCATGCTTAACGCGAAACTCGGATTTTTTCAAAATCCGGCTTTTTGTTCCACGAGCCTTCGTGGAGAAGGAACTTCCTGACGTCAGCGATAAAATTGTGCTGACGTCAGGGACGTTTGAGTTCAATGTGAAACCCTGAAACGTATCTCTGGCAGATTCTCGCGGGAAACGAGGAGATAGAAATTATCAACCGTCTCCACATTTCCCGGATTTTCCGGTGCGTGACATGCGTCAAAGATCTAACGGTCAAAAGAGTCGTTGTGGCGCATCTCAATGTTTTTCTGGCTATAAATAGCCGCCCTCGGGCTCTCCGGGTGCCCTTCCGCTCTCACTCCATCTTCCAGCCCCCCAAGCACCATTGCTCCCGAGCCAAAAGCTTTCTAGTGCGAGCAGAGCCTGTGCGTCCTACACCGTCCCCGGAAAAACACCATCGGAGGTTCCGTATCTTCCCCGCGCCGCCCAAGAATGGCTACCGGCAATTCACCGCGCGCTGCAGAGGAAAACACCGTCGTCGTCAACATCGACGCTATCATCATCGACATAGATCCCCAAGTGGATTATTTCGGCCGCGCTGCCGCGGGCGCGCCAGAGGGAACTACCGGTGGCTTGGCTCGCGAGGATCCTCCTCTCGCGTCCGAAAATGTGGCATCGTCATCTGTCGTGC
Organism: Alopecurus myosuroides; assembly: GCA_028641055.1. NCBI lineage: Eukaryota > Viridiplantae > Streptophyta > Magnoliopsida > Poales > Poaceae > Alopecurus > Alopecurus myosuroides. Next base: position 259,443,640 of record CM054063.1, on the reverse strand, counting down.
CGTCTCCGCCCTTCACCACCGAGACAGCGGAAGAGAAGCTCACCCTCGTCGGTGAAGAACTCGCTGCCGCGGCCGCTGCCGGAGCGAAGGACGAAGGAGAGATGTCCGGGAATTGGAGCCATTGTAACTTGGTACCTTCCCTCCTTCCGAAAATGGAGAAGGAAGGGATAATCCTGAAGGGCAAATGGCAGCATGAGGAGGACGACTCCGAGCCAATGCCGAGACCCGGAGAAAGGATTCTCCTCACCTCGCACATTAGCAGAGGTATGGGGTTTCCGCCTTCTGCCTTCTTCCTCCAAGTCCTAAACCATTACAACATTCAACCCCACAACCTTCCTCCCAACTCCATACTTTATCTAGCCGGGTTCCAGGCCCTCTTTGAAAGGTATCTAAGAATAGAACCTAGGTTAGATTTCTGTCAATATTGCTTCGGGGTTAAGCCAAACCCTTTTGAGGGCGCACTCCCGACTTGTGGAACCATTTCCTTCACCCTCCATAGGTTTAGCGAGGACTGGTTCCCCAAGATAAAAACCTCGGAATCCGTAAATTTTTGGACAGGTTCCTTCTTCTACCATGAAGATGTCCCGTATCCTGGAAAGGATATGGGAATTACACCTTTTGTCAACTACGCTGCCACTCCCCAAGACAACTGGGTTGTGGACGCAGTTCAAACCTTGCCGGATGATATGATGAAAATTAAACGACGCATCGCCAAACTCGTCTCCTCCTCTCCCCCTCTTACTAGCACCGACACAGTTCTGTGTTGGTTCGGGAGACGCATCCAGCCACTGGTTATCGCGGAACCCGGCTTCTGTGTGATTATACGGGCCCGAAGGATACAATGAGGGGAACAAACAAGCCGTTCTCCAAAAGGGACTTCAAGAAGAGGGTAAATCACTTGGCCGCTACTCGCGATCAATATGAATAAAGCCGAGAGATGTACCACGAAGAAAATACGGCACCAAAGGTAATACTTTTCTTCTTTGGGCAGTTTCTCGGATTTTTTTCTTTCTCATATTCTTAACTTAGCCGGATTTTGTGCTTTTTTTCCACAGCTGGCCGATCTCACTGATAAGGATATTGCGTTTGGTAATGAATTGGACGCTTTGCGTGCCAAGTTTGCTGGTGGGCGGAAACGCAAGAAAACTGCCACCACTGAGGAAGTCATCAGCCTTGACGGTATTCTTGTCGCAACATCCAAGTAAGAAATTCCCGGATTTTCTCTTATGCTTTTTATCGCATGTATTTATTTCTTTCTCGGATTCTTATTCCTCAGAATTTCTTTCCTTTCCTTTCTTTTGCAGCCTTGCTCCTACCTCTCTGAAGCCGAAAGGCCGGAAGAAGCATAAGGAAGTTGCTAGCAGAGGGGCGCATCCATCCCCTGTTGCAGCCCCTGACACCCCAAACGCAACAGGAGGAGAAAACCAAGCTGCAAGGGAGGAAGAATACCCCTTGTCGACTAGCCAGACCATTGCGTCCGAGCCGGACGCGAGGTAATGGGCGTTGCTGGAAACGGGTGGTCCTTCTCGTACAGCAGAGGAGGAACCCATTCCAACTTTTGACAAGGAATTCAAGGTAAAGGAAGAGCCATTTGAAGAACACAAATATATGCTTCCGTGGGCGACCAAATACTTCACTCCAGCACCCTTAATCCGTCCTTAGTCGCAAGGCAGGCTTATTGTAAGGAATAACTTCGTATTTTCACCTCGGCAGGTCATCCAGGACGGCCTTTGCAATGTTGGGATTCTTTTTGCAGACTATGAAAAAGAATTCAACGAAAACTTGGTGAACTTGACAAAGATGAGCTAGGTAATATCTCTAGCCCCCAAGCAATAAGCCGAATATATAAATTTTACTTAACGCTTTTATCATTACTATGCTTGTTCTCAACTTAAGCATTTTTGTCTCTTTTCCGTGTTTTAGAAAACTGCTGAAAACATCAGCGTGGAAGTTTTCAATAAACTTACCATCAAGAACAAGGAGGTGAAAACCCTTCTTAATATTCTTGAAGATAAGGAAGCAGAGCTGGCGTCTGTTCAACAGCATCTGACTGAATTAGCAGGTAAATTATTTCTCTGGTTTCATTCGTAATTTTTTCTAAGTAATTTTTCCGAGTTTCTAAATCTTCCTTTTACTTTCTTTTCAGCTTCTTTGGAGAAAGCCAAACAAATGGCTGAAGATGCCGGCAACGCCGAGAACCTCCGCGAGAAAACCTGGACCTTCACAAGCTAACCGTGAAGCTCTAGAAGGACCTGGAGGCCAGCCAACTAGCTGTTGGAATTGCCGAGTCTAAGGCCTCCAGCCAGGCCGAGAAAGACATTGCTACAATCAGAGACCTGTAGAATGCCCTGAAAGAAGGCACGGAGAAAGACATTGCTACAATCAGGGACCTATAGAAAGACATTGCTACAATCAGGGACCTGTAGAAAACCTGGAAGAAGGCACGGAGATGGACCGTATTCTCGGTAAGTATTTTGACTTTTACCGAATTTTTCCTTGTTTCCCTTCTCCTGTTTTTCCTAACATTTGTTTGTTTATTGAAACAGAAGGTAGCCCCCAGCTTACCCGGATCGAGAGAATCCGGGCTTTCGGGAAAGTATTCATCGCGCTTAAGGCTGCGGGGATGTTACTTATTAATAAGTACATTCCCGACAAATCAGGGGAGTTCTCTGAAGTTAGCAAACTTCCAGAGGCGATCGTGGAGGTGGCGAATCGCAAGGAGTCTTGGTTCCTCTCCGCGGCTCGTGGTGGTGCGCGCATGGCCCTTGGACTCATGCGTATGCATTACCTCACTGCCAAATCTTGGCGCGTGGCATCCGACCCTCAAGGATACACAGATGCTCATCGGGCCAGCATCTTTGATGAGATAAAAGGCCACGCCACCAAGATTGCCAACATGGTGAATATCTCCACCTTCTACCCCGAGGAGGAAATTCCGAAAACTCCGGAGGAATCCAGCAGCGAGGACGAAGACTTGGATGCCGAAGACGCTGCTTGAATCCTGGGTAGAAGATAGTAAAATAGAAGCATTACTGTTCTTACAATGTAACACTTATTGTAATGCTATCTATTCTTTTGTATAAACAAGTACTCCGCTTTTGCAGTTAAATTATTAAGTCTTTGCAAGTTTTCCGGGTTTTTATTCCTTTATCTTCTAAGTTCTCTGGTTTATATGTCTTAACTGTCCTTAGTGTTTGAAATGGCTCGATAGTATATAATCTTCATACCAAGTGACTGGGAATAACCAATCAGTCGAAACTCGGAAACATGGATCATACTAAAGGCATTTTTACTTACTAATTCCAGTGACCAAACATAAAAACAATAAGATAAATACTTAGAGAAAAAAGTAAGGAATTTTTTACGAAACTCAGGCACGCAGGCACAATCTGGGTTTCCTTAAGCCTCCATAGGCCGAAAATCATTCAGTTTTTTTAACTACGAGCACGCAGGCATAATTCAGGTTAACATAGAGTATTTTGAAAGATCATTGGAAATAGATAAGGCGGATTTATGATTTGTACTATAATAAACATGTAAAAACATAGATTTCTAAATTCCAGCAACTTTATTTCATGATCTCAAAGATTTTTACATAGAAATTGAACTAAGTGTAGAACGGACGTAACTGCTGGATGCTCCAGGGTCTTTCGGTCTCTCCTAGTTCGACATCTATCTTTCTCTTCCTTTTGCGATTCGGTCTTTTGGGATCATCCTCCGTATCCCGACTATCTACAAGATAGTATGATCCATTTTTCATAGCTTTGCTAATGAAAAATGGTCCTTCCCAAACTGGGGCTAATTTGTGCTTTCTTTCTTGCACCAATCTTAGCACTAAGTCACCTTCTTTGAAAGAACGATGCATGATTTTCCGACTATGGTAGCGTCGTAATCCTTGCTGATAAATGGAGGATCTTTTAAGTACAAGTTCTCGTTCTTCTTCTAGAAGATTGACGGCATCCTGTCGTGCGCTTTCGGCATCCGAGTCATCGTAAGCCTCCACTCTTGGGCTATCATGGAGCATGTCCGTTGGAAGCACTGCTTCTGCGCCATAAACCAGGAAAAACGGGGTTTGCCCTATTGATCTATTTGGCGTCGTTCGGATACTCCAAAGCACGAAAGGTAACTCCTCTACCCATGCTCCAGCTGCTCTATGAAGAGGAGATTCGAGTCTTGGGCGCATTCCCTGCGGGATTGAGCTATTCATTCTTTCAACCTGCCCATTGGATTGTGCGTGTGCCACAGATACAAGCGTATTCCCGTTGGTCGGCAATATTTTGCCAACTCTCCAATTGAGAAATTTGTCCCGTTGTCGGTGATTATGCTGTGTGGAACGTCGTATCTCATAACTACGTCAATGATGAAATTTCTGGCAGTTACACCGTCAAGATTTTTATATGTTTCGCCTACACCCATTTGGTATAGTTATCCACTGCAACGAGTAGATGTGTGAGTCAACCTCTTGCAGTTTTGAATGGTCCCATCATATCTAGCCCCCAGACCGCAAACGGCCATGTAATGATGGCATATTCGTCTGCTTGGCGTAATACTGACATCCGGCACATGCATTTACAATATGTCCGGTGTCTCTCTTGGCTGTTAGCCAGAAAAACCCTGCATGGAACACTTTTTAACAATGTTTTTTAATTGAGCATGATGTCCGCAATCTCCTGCATGGATTTCTTGCAATATTTCTTGGCCTTCTTCTGGCGAAATACATCGCTGGAAAAATCCGATAGTGCTGCGTTTATACAGGCAACCATTAATTACCGTCTATCCTTTGCATCGACGTTTTATCTGTCTTTGCAAGACCTCGTCTGCTCCATCCGGGAACTTCGGATCCACTAAGAAGTTTAAATATAAAATTGTCCAATCAGGTTAACGAGCAAGACTTCAATTGACTCGGAAACGAGAGGATAATCAACATATCCACCTTTTATCGATAGTTCATGCAAATGTTGGACAAATACACCTGGTGGTAGATTTTTCACTCTTTCCGAGCCCATGCGGGCTAGTGCATCCGCGTTCCAGTTTTCTTCCCTTTTGACATGAAGTACTTCAAATCCCAGGAAGCAGATGGCAAACTCGTCCACCGATCTCCGATATTCGACCACGATGGGGCTTTTGGCGTCCCATGTTTGGTTGAGCTGGTGATGTACCAAATCTGAGTCACCATAGCATAATATGCGTTTGACACATATTTCTTTTGCAATGTGCAAGCCATGAAGCAAAGTTTCGTATTCTGCCACATTATTGCTGGCGTTGAAGTGTATTTGTAATACATACTCCATAGTATCTCCTTTTGGGGATTTTAGCACTACACCAGCTCCAGCGCCTTCCTTCATCTTGGATCCGTCAAAGTGCATGACCCAGTATTCCGACTCCGGCATTGGTGTGTTTTCCATTGCTTATGTCCAATCAACGACGAAATCTGCAAACGCCTGGATTTAATTACTGTCCGGGGTTGGTATTTAATGTCGAACGCAGCTAACTCGATGCCCCATTTGGGTACTCGGCATGTTGCGTCCGTATTGTTGATAATATCCCCTAGCGGTGTTTTACATACCACTGTTATGAAATGTCCTTGGAAATAATGGCGGAGATTTCGAGATGCAAAAAACACGCCATATGCCAGCTTTTGACGGTGTGAATACCTTTGTTTGGACTCGGAAAATACTTCGCTGACATAATACACTTGATGTTGATCTGGTATGCTTTGCTCTTCTTTCCATCTTTCCACAACTATCACAACGCTAATAACCCTCTTGGTTGCTGTGAGATACAATAACATGGTTTCTTCGTCTTTTGGCGATGCCAAAATCGTAGCTTTCATCAAGGTTTCTTTTAACTGGGTTACTGCTTTGTTCGCCTCTTCTGTCCATACAAATTTGTCGTATTTCTTCCACAATTTGTATAATGGCAGAGCTTTGTCTCCTAGCCGGCTTATAAACCTGCTGACAGCGGGTGCAGAACCCGTCAATCTTTGTACGTCTTTAAAGCACGTGGGATTTGAGATGTTTAAGATTGCCTTGATCTTTTTCGGGTTTACTTCTATTCCTCTGTGAGAAACGATGAAACCCAGAAGTTTTCCTAACGGAACCCCGAATACGCACTTTAATGGATTTAATTTCATTTTGTAAGTGCACAAATTTTCGAAGGTTTCTCGTAGATCTTCAAGGAGTGTATCTTTTTCCTTGGAAACGACGGCAATGCCATCCACGTAAACGTGAACGTTTTTGACAATCTGACTATGCAAACAACGTTGCATGCAACGCTGATAAGTTACACATACGTTCTTCAAGCCAAAAGGCATGGTTATGTAATAGTATGTTCCATACGGGGTTATGAAGGAAGTTTTGATTTGGTCCTCCTCCTTCATACGTGTTTGATGGTACTCGGAATAAGCATCCAAAAAGCATAAAAGCTGAGAGCCAGCAGTGGCGTCTATTATTTGATTGATTCGCGGTAACGCGAACCTATCTTTTGGACACAATTTGTTCAGGCCGGTGTAATCTATACACATCCTAAGAACAGTGCTATCTTTCTTCGGGACTAATACTGGGTTCGCAGACCATTCAGTATGTATAACTTCCCGAATAAAGTCAGCTGCTAAAAGCCGGATAATTTCCTTGCCAATAGTCTTCCGTCTTCTTCCGTCAAATTGACGGAGACCTTGTTTGACGGGTTTAGATTCTGGAATCACCTTGAGTTGATGCTCAGCAAGTTCCCTTGGGTACACCCGGCATGTCCGCAGGACACAAGGCAAAAATATCCCAGTTCTCACGGAGGAACTTGACGAGCGCGCTTTCCTATTTGTCGGTCATCCCGGTTTCCACTACGACCAATTTTGTGGGATATTTGGGATCTAGGATAACCTGTCTTGTATTCTCGAAAGCTTTGAAACTGTCTGCTGGCTTCCGGCTTTCTTTTCCTGCCGGCATTTCTGTCGGCGATACTTTTTTTGCTAGCTCCTTTAATTCATCCTTTGCTATCACTTTTTCTGCACAAAGGGCATTTCCTTTTTCTAGCTCGTTTGCCAATTTGAAGTCTCCCGATATGGTGATTACTCCTCTTATTCGTCCTAGCATCTTCAACTTGTTATAGATATAACATGATCTTGCCATGAATTTGGCGAAAGCTGGACGTCCGAGTATTGTGTGGTTTACACTTTCGAACGGCACAACCTCGAAGGATATTTTTTTCTGCCGGAAATGCTCTTTTTCTCCAAAGGTTACGTCTAGGGAAATTTCTCCTAGGGATTGTGCTTGCCTGCCAGGAACGATGCCGTGGAAACGTATGTTGCTATGATTGAGCTGGGTCTCGGAGATTCGCAGATGCTTCAATGTATCTAGGTACACTATATTGATGTTGGATCCTCCATCCATCATCACTCTTTTTAGCCTAGTGTTTTGAACAATAGGGCTTACAATTAGAGCTTGTGTGCCGGGTTCTGGGATATTTCCGCGATGATCAGACTGATCCCAGGAAATTGGTGTATTCGAGTACTTCAAGAATTTGGGGGTTGGTGGAACAACCGCGTTTATTTCTCGAAGTGTCCTCTTTGCCACCCTTGCAGAGGGAGTTGCCAGGAAAGTTAAATTGCATTCTCCATCAACTCTCGGGAACTTTGGCTCGCCTTTTCACTTCAGTTCATTGATTTTTTCATCTGTGTCCGATTCACTGTCTTCTTTTTCAGCTTCTGGCTTTTGCTTGGAGAACTTCCTCTTGGAGTTTTTCCCCTTGTTCCCGGATCTTGCAGTGCCTTTCATGTGCTTATTAAGCCGGCATTGCGCATTAGTATGGGTGGGTTTCCCAAATTGCGAATGGTGGACACAGTTTTCCGACTTAATCTTTTCCCACCCTTCCTTTGAGTAGGAGATAGGTCCTGTGTTTTTTCATTTCCATTTGCTGCCATTATCCTTTCCAAAGGCTAAATTAACTTCTTTGGGTTTTGGCTGTGCTTCTGGATAGCTTTTTCTCAGAACGAGGCGTCTTTTTGGCCTGAGCCAAAGCATCAATATTTCCACCTCTCGCTCTGATGTCGTCTTCAGCCGCTGCGTGCTCATTTGAGGGGGTAAGCATAGATCCAAGATCTTTGTGCTCCTTTGAACCAACCATTAACGGTACAAGGCCGGGTTTTAAACCGTTGATGAAAGCATGCATTGCTTGTACATCACTAAATCCATAGCAGCTGTTTTTCATTGTAGTCCATCTTGAGATAAAGTTGACATATGGCTCATCTTCAAACTGGATGCAGCGGTTTAGCTAGTTGATGCTCTTGGGGCGTTTGTATGTTCCCCGAAAATGCTGAGTGAAAACTCTAGCCATATCATCCCACCTATCCACGGTTCTTGACGGAAGCCCGTTGATTCAATCTCTAGCTCCGTCTAGCAACATTAGGGGGAGGAATTTTACCGCCTCTAGGTCTGTCCCTTTGTTAATCTGGACGGCTGTATAGTAGTCTGAGAGCCAGGTATCCGGGTTTGTACTGCCGGTGTATTTTTGATATGTTGGACCAACTTTGGCAAAGCCAGAATGTAGACTTATTCTCCGGATCCTGTCAGTGAAACACTTAGGTACAAAGTATAGATCATCTCTTTCCGTTCTATCAGTGTGAACGGAATATCTGCCGGCTGAATGGATAGAAGGGGATCTGCTCCTTTCTTTTCCATTGTTGCGTGAGTGCGCTTTTCCGGATTTATCCCTATTTCCTCCGTTGTCGTGTCCTTGGGAATAAGGTGGATTTCTACTCCTTGGCCTTTCTTTATTCCTAGGAGGAGTACGGGATCTCTCACGCCTGTGAGGAATGTCGTATCTTCCGGCTTTTTTAGCAGGGCGTCTCGGAGGCGGTATTGCTTTTCCGTCTTTCCGGTTTTGTTCCTCCCAATCTCGGCGATTAATTCCACCTTTCGGCGGATGGGATCCTATCCTGGATGATGCATCTTTATGATCTGGAATTTTCTTGTCCTTTCTCGCATCCTCTTTCTTCTCTTTGGAATTGCCTGAATCTCCAGGTTCACCAGGTCCAGGTGCTCTAGCGGCGCATGTGGCGGTTTTGCATAGGGCCGAGTCGTCATGCAACTTCCCTGATCTTGCCTGCCCTCGCTGGTGTTGTTGCAATGCCTTTCCTAAGAAAGCATACACCCCTTGAAGCTTTTCGTCATTGGAGTACAGATCATCATTGAGGATGGCGAATGCGGCTTCCGCGTTTTCTACTGCGGTTTTGTATACAGGTTTGCCCTTGGCATCAGTGCCGTTTACTTGCTTTTGACACGAAGGGTTTCGGAACCGTTCCTTTGGCGGCAATACTTCCAGTCTTGCGATTCCGGGTACCCGTGTAGGTTTTATGCCATATCTATTCCTTCTTCGAAGTCCTCAATTTCTTCCTCCTGCAACTTAATGTCAGCCTGGGTTTTTAGGAGATTTCCCAAGTTCTGAATAGATGTTGCTACTGCCTTTGGAGATCTTGTCTCCTGGCTTCCAGCACTTCAGGGGGTTCGTGGAGTCCCACCGGTGTTTGAAGTAAATCACGTTCGTCATGTTATGACATTGGTGGAACAAGGATTTCCTCCGTCTTCTTCTCCGCAAGCTTGACTCCGCTTCCTCCTCCTACTTCCAGGTTTTCATTACGGTATCCGCCAATTTTTTCTTCCAGAGTTTGTACTAGAGTTTCTTGGCAGTCTTGTTTCTCTTCTTGGAAGAGGGAGGTTTTTTACCAGGTTCATCTTCTGTCAATTCCTTGACATCAGGGTAAATTGGACTGGTTTCACCATCCTCTCTTTCCTCATCTGGCGAAGGTGTTTGAGGGTCTTCCTGGCTTTCAACATCTGTGTTTTCAGCCGGTTTTGCCATAAGAACTTCATGGAATCCCTCTTGAAGAGATTTGACCTTTCTTTCGAAATAATCTTCATCTTCGTCCTCGGAATCGAGCTCGTCCGATCCGGGTTCCGAATCTAATCTCGCCTCAATGGCGGCTAACACAAAATCGGCTTCCGAGTTCATCGTCATATCGATGGGTGTCGGATCTTCCACCTCTACTGTTGGATTGTTTTCATCTGCCTCTTCCACGGGATTGCTGTTATCCGTGTTTTCAGCGACCTCGGATTGCACCGTGCCAATAAAGTGAGATCTAATTGCAGGCATCTCCGAAGAGGCAGCAAATTCAGCAGGATATTGGCGATCTGAGAAAATTCCGACATCATAGTTTTCTTCAACTGGGTATAGGGCGGGTGGGTTAAATCTACTTCCACCATAGAATCCCATTGCTTTTGCAGTTAATCCGATAAAGAGGTTTACAGATCCAGTCGGTAAAACGTAGGCACTTACCAGATGATTTCGTGCTGGTATGTACGATCCATTGTCGAGAAAGCGCCCGACGTCGTTTTAGAATTCCAAGCTTCCGACAGTTATGGTACTGCCGATTCCGCCGAGTATTCCCGATCAAAACATAACGCCTGACGTCCCTGTCCCCACGGTGGGCGTCAACTGTCGAGACATCGTAGTAGAGTTCAGAGATGGGGGTACCATGAGACTACTGATAGAGACGTGGGGGGACGTGGTAGTATGATAACCAGGAACACCAAAATTTCCCAGGTTTGGTACGTCGCAACTAGGCGGCGTTCCTACTCCTGCAATCTTACTAAATCAGGGCTGAAGCCTGAAGTATACAAAGTACAATGTGATTTGGGATTTGCTAACTCGACCAGGATAAACTTCTCGGAGAGTTGGCTTCTAGCTAATTGTCTATATCTTTCTTCTCTCTCGTCCGGCTTTATATAGATAGCCGGGTTAGGACATACAGAAAAGAAACCTAGAAGACTACGGTAAGTTTCTAACTTGGAAAACAGGAATCCACCTTCTACTCCAAGCCGCACCACGTGGGCTGCGGTCTGGGTTCTTCTAGAATCCGGCTTCTGCTCGTCAGCTTACTGGGCCGCCTAATGGAATGTGATCCATTACCATTCAGGCCACCCTGGTAATCCGGCTGCTTAGGACAATGCGGGATATACCCCTAATCGGTATATATCCGACACACCCCAAAATCTAATATTAGAGACAATATTAGTAACTCTTGTTTATTTATATCGTCACGCCCGTACAAAGGTTTTACTTTGAAATTTTACTTTTCAAGTACTATAGCAGTTATAGCATAATGATATAAAATTATTAATGAACTTGGAGATAGCATAATAATTAATCATTATTTTGTCTAAGGCATATCTCCAACAGGCCCATGGTCCCTATACAAGGCGCAATGGTCTCCTTAGGAAACTTCCTTATTTGGTTCGGGAGAGAAATGGAAAATACCAAAGAAAAAGGAAGATAGAAAGAGAAAATGAAAAAGGGAAATGGAGGGGAATTGGACAAGGAGGGGTGCGGCCAAGCCTTGGCCTCCCCAAAAAGACCCCCCCCCCCCTCAAGGCAAGTCTCCCTGCAGCCCACTATATAAAGTACCCAAGCCCCATGGGATCAAACACATCAATTGAATTTGAGCCTCTCTCTATATATCTATCTATCTATCTCTATCTCTAGTAGAATTAGAGACTCTTCTAATTGGGTTTTTGATGTGTCCTCTCCCAACTAGAGCGTGATCTAATCTTTAATTCCCCATCATGTGTTGAGAACACAAGTCTCATATAGCTCTAATCAAGTTAATTAGATCTACCACTATAGCTACGACAAAAGGTTGTTATGTATTTGTAAACGTCGAGTCCTGGACAGTGTAGCGCTAATGGGTTGACGCAAGTGGATGTGTGGATACTATAACACGGGTTACACGTGTGATCCTTGACGAGGGAAACTCAGTGACATTGTCGCACCCAGACTTCTAGAGGATACTCACAGTCTGCTAAACAGTAGAAAAAATGGCTTACGGGGCATACCGGCACCCGCATCTCAATATGAGCAGGCCAACACGTAAACGTGTGACAACCATTCTCTACTATCCATCGTCTGCGTAAACCATCCCATAGAAATCCGACTACTTCCATTGACGTACTTCATAACATACACACATGGTACGTCAACGGCATTTGAACAAGCGATATCACAACATATCTCTAAGACACAAAAGATTGAAATAAGTTGCAAATAGCTCTCACTAGAGCAGAGATAGCAAATACAATCATCCAGAGGACACATGTCCCAACAAGTCATCATTACAACACACCGGAAGCATCCAAAGTGTCTGAGTACAGACAAGATCCAAATTGGCCTAAGAGGCCGGAAACGAAAAGACGGAGCCCATCCACGATGTCTCGGATCCTGCCCGGGTCCGCTATCTACTCGTCAGCAGCCTCGTCATACTCCACGTAGTAGCCACCATGGGGATCCTCGGAACCATAGTCTGCGGAAACCACAGCCCCAAAGGGGTCAGTACAGACAAGTACTGGCAAGCAAGACTCACAAGGTACCAAAGTGTACCCGGCAACACCAAGTACAGATGCTTTGGGTTCAACGAAAGAATAGGTGATACAAAAGTGCGGCAGCAGGCTGATCTAACCAACTACAGAGACTCGCTACAACATCCGGCTAAGAGATAGGGATAACATAGCGTATCGTAACCAACTATCACTAACCTCAAACAAACCCATCCTGGATCTCGCCCCTTATCCAAAGAAGCAATCCGAGGATAACTCACACAGTTGGATTAATGATGGTTCAAGTTATTGTGTCAATAAGGCTATTCCTAGTCAAGTTATCATTAATTAGGTGTAAGTTGTCTAATCCTTGTTAGCCAGCCCTATCACCAAGTCATCCATAACCGCGGACAACACGGCTTCTCGAGAAGATTTAACCCTGCAGGGATGCACCAATTTGGCCGTACACGTAAGAATACCCCGCCAGATGGAAATGCACTTCCACCAAGCGAGGCACTCAACACAACTCAACTCTTCTTCGCATCAAGCCCAAAGAACCCCGTGCAATTGAGCGCACGGCTAATCAAGCCCCACGAAGAAAAGGGGACCCTCATAGCACTCTAAGAACGTGTCTCCCTAAATGCCTACTACAAAAGTTTCCACCCTGGCCTCGGGTTCATACCTGCATATGCGTGCGGCAAATGGAAAACCCGAACTAAATGAGGCGATTTGGACGAGATGCGAATCGAATAAAATTGAGGGGGGCGCCCATACACGCTTCCCACATGCGGTTAGCGCGCTCATCATGGATCTAGAGGACAAAAACTTTTCCTGAGTTCGACACTAGCAGGCCTCAAAACCATACCCGGCCTCCTGCCGGTGCCTTATCATCAAATTAGCATTACCTCAAACATTAACAGGTTGTTGTTTAACATCGAGCCCCAGAACATAATAAATATGGTAACAGAAATAACGGACATCAGACTCGAGCATAAACAACAATAAGCATGCTAGTAAGACACAAGCAACAAGCAACAGGGTTATAGGTGTGGAGGATAGGCTATATCAGGGTTACATGATAACATGTGATAGGATCGGAACACAAGCAACGAATCTTAAGGCTAGCAGAATAGACAACGGAAAGTATCGATATCCAGTGTGGAAAGGACACAATGGTTCATGTGAGTGAATACTTGCCTGCAAACTCAGTAGCCTGGTACTGGGCTAACTCCTCAGAAGTAGTGTCGTAAACCTCGTGTGTCTCAGCGTCGTCGTCTATTCGGGAAGAAGCAAACAAACAACGCAAAGAGACAAACAATCAATAACATGGCATAATGCATGACAATTTAGTTGATGCATTAAAGGTAAGCTATTTGACATGGTAACATAATTAAATGGGCCCTTATGCACTTTGGATTGCATATGGAAAAGCCCATGAATTAAGGTTGATTTATATGATCTATAACTAACCATCATGTGAAAGTTGATTAGAATGATGCATGGATGAGGAAAACAAAAAGAAAACAACAATAGATTCAATTTGATATGTTGTTTACCAAGTTTGGAATTTTATTTATTAAGTTATGAAATTTGGCTTCTTAAATGAGTCACACAAGCATTTGTTGTTTTCACCAATTTTAATTGTCCAAAACAGATAACAAAATTCATATTTAGAAAGAACACAAAATTTTAGGTGGAATACATGTTTCATTTGTTGAAAAAGGAATTAAAATGAATTAATTATGAATTAAACAAGATTTAAATGAATTTAAATCAAGTATGAATTTATTTGAATTTTTATTTGTTCAAACCATTCAATAAGATTCATATTTGAATAGATTATACTTTTCTGGTTTGAAAACATATTTTATATGTTCAAAAGAATTTAATTTGACCAAGTTATGAATTTAGCAATTTTAAATGATTTAAACAAGATTTGAATTATTTAACCAATTTTAATTATTCAAAATAGGAAACAAGGTTTATGTTTGGAAAGGTGGTTTAATTTTGCATGGAAAACATATTTTATATGTGACATTTGAATTAAATTTGAATTAGTTATGAATTAATCAAATTTGAAATAGTAGTTTGAATTTGAAGTTTTGAAAATATTTGAAATGTTCAAAACAGTAAAAAAATGTTTTAAACATGTAGAGAATTAAATTTGGTACAGAAAACGTATTTTATTTATTTAATTTGGATTTGAAATGTGGGATTTATGTTAGTTTAAATCCCAGGGACCATTCTGTAATAAACAGGGACTTGGATTTGAAAAAGATAAAGCCAGAACGAAAAACACCTCGCAGTGAACTAGCCTGGGCCGCTGACAACGGGCCCTAGGCCACGTTGGCGCCTATGTGGCAGACCGCGTCGCTGACAGGAAGGCCCCACCTGTCAGCGAGCGTTGCGAAAAAGTTGGGAATTAATCCCGCGGGGGCGGGGATCGAACCCTTGACCTCGTGAGCGTGCGCGTGGGTGTGAAGCCACTGTGGTGCTGAAACGATTCGTGACAGTAGCGAGGCGCGCGCGCTTTTGAGGTTCAGTTCGGCCGTTAACTGAAACTGAATGAAATTCACCAGGGAACGGTGGTTGCCGGCGGCGTGCTCGCGAGCTGCTCGTGGTTGCTGATGCGTGCCCGTGTGCGCAAGTGATGTGCGTGGGACGTGCGGGTGCGGAGGGGAAACAGAGGAGAGAAAAGGGCGACGTGCTCACCGCCGTTGTCGATGATGCAGCGGCTAGGTGGAGTGGAGGTGGACGACGGCGACAGAGAGGTGGACGGCGGCGACAATCCCGTGCTTCCCAGCCACTGTCGACGAAGCGAAGAGGGAGAGGACTGGTCCACGATCTCGTTCCCCCGTACTGAGGTCCACGACGGCGATCACCACCACTGCTCCACCCCCGCTCACGATCCGGCCATGGTGGCTCGACAGAAGTTCAGAGAAGAACCGAGGAAGAAGAAAGGGATCTGAGGGGGAAGAGGAGGAAAAGGCGGCGGCTGGGAAATGGAGGAGGGAGAGGAGGATGCTAGGGCACGGCCTAGGGGGTTCATATAGGGAGGAGGGAGCAGGTGAGGTCCCTGCTCGGTGGGGGAGCCCCCCTCCGCTCTCTGTCTCCGTACGGAGGTAGGAGAAAGCGACAGGGGGGTACGCAGGCCGTGGGCTGGGCCTGGGGTAGGTGGCCTGGGCCTGCCCTCTCCCCTCTGCGTTTTTTTCTTTTTTTCTTTTTTTTTTCTGTTTCTGTTTGTTTGTTTTCTCTTTTTTTTTGCTGAAAAGAATAGATAGGAAAAGGAGAGAAAAGAAGGGTTTTTAGGGTTTTAAAATTTGGTGATAAATTTTATATCTTGTTATTTACAAAACCCAACTGTGCCACTTTTTGTTTTTTTCAAAAGTTTGAATTTAGTTGCTGTTTGGAAATTTAAATGAATTTGAGCAATTTTGATATTAAGTGAATTATTTAAACTTAAGCAATTTAATGGTTTGATCTCTCAAGTTTAATGGAAACAAATTGATGTTTTGATTTGAAATTTTCATTTGAAAATTGTAATAGAACAAGTATGAAACAAGAATTTGAAATTTGGTTTGAAATTCAAATTGAAAAAACAAGGGAAAACAAATGAAAACAAAGGAAAACAAATGGAAAACAAATGCAAAACTTATGATGATATGATGCAAAACATAAATTAACAAGAATCAAACATTCTAAAGTTGTTTTTCATACTTGGGATGTTACAAAACGCCCCCCTTGAAGGAATCGCGCCCCGAGATTCCTACTGAGAAGAGAAAAGGTCCGGATACTTCTTGCGAAGATCCTCTTCGGTCTCCCACGTTGCCTCTTTATCGGAATGATGGGACCACTGCACTTTCAAGAACTTGGTGCTCTTGTTGCGAGTTTTACGCTCGGTCTCATCGAGAATTCGAATAGGGTGCTCCTCATAAGAGAGATCTTCTTGCAGATCAATAGAATCATGATCAACTACACGACCTGGATCTTTGAAGCACCTCTTGAGCTGTGACACGTGAAACACATCGTGCACCTTGGATATCTTTTCTGGAAGTTCAAGACGATAGGCATTTTCTGCACGCCTTGAGAGAATGTTGAAGGGACCAATATATCTTGGTGCAAGCTTTCCTTTTACACCGAAACGATAAGTACCTCTGAGGGGAGTTACACGGAGATATGCCTTGTCACCAGGTGCATAGACCATGTCCCTGTGCTTGCTGTCATAGTAGCTTTTCTGGCGAGACTGAGCAATCTTGAGATTGTCATGGATGATGCGAACTTTCTCTTCGGCTTCCTTAACAATGTCAGGGCCTAAGAGTGAACGTTCAGCCGCTCCAGACCAATTGATTGGACTCCTACATCTGCGGCCATAGAGAGCCTCAAATGGTGCCATGCCTAGGCTTGCCTGGAAGCTCTTGTTGTAGGAGAATTCAGCATATGGAAGACATTCCTCCCATTTCATGCCAAAAGAGAGACCGCATGCTCTGAGCATATTCTCGAGAATCTGATTGACTCTTTCGACTTGCCCTTGAGACTGAGGGTGATAAGCTGTGCTGAACAGAATTTTGGTGCCCAATGCTTCTTGAAAGCTTTTCCAGAAATGAGAAGTGAATATGCTTCCACGGTCTGAGCTTATTTCCAATGGAACACCATGAAGAGGAACAATCTTTGCTGTGTAGAGCTCTGCTAACTGACTAGCTGAGATTGTTTCTTTGACAGGAAAGAAGTGAGCGACCTTAGTGATTCGATCAATGACAACGAAGATTGCATCGTTGCCCCTCTTGGACTTTGGAAAACCAGTGACGAAGTCCATTTCGATCATGTCCCACTTCCACTCAGGGATTTTCAGAGGTTGGAGAAGACCGGCTTTTTTCTGATGAACTGCCTTAACACGTTGACAAACGTCGCATTCAGAAATGTATTGAGCAATTTCACGTTTCATGCCAGGCCACCAATATAGTGTCTTGAGATCCTGGTACATCTTTGTACTTCCAGGGTGTATGGAGAGAGGAGTTTCATGAGCCTCCTTGAGAATGACATCTTTGAGACTTTGAACTTGAGGAACTGCAATGCGTCCTTCGAAGAACACAGTTCCCTTGTCATCAATTGAGAAGGACTTAAATTTCTCCTTGCCTTCTTTGATGTGTTCTACCATCTTCTTGATTTCAGCATCACGAAGTTGTTCAGAACAAATCTTGTCCTCGAGAGTTGGAGTGGTTGTCAAGTTTGCAAGATAGCCTTGAGGAACAAGACCAAGGTTGAGCTTCTGGAATTCTTCATGAAGAGGAGGTTGGCTTTCCATGATCATGAGATTATTGCAATACGACTTGCGACTGAGAGCATCGGCCATAACATTATCCTTGCCTGGAGTGTAAGAAATGGTAAGATCAAAGTCTTTAATCTTTTCAATCCATCTCCTTTGCCTGAGGTTTAGATCTGGCGCCTGCCATCTAGAGCCGATGGACACATCTGACTTGAGGCTTCCTTTCGCCACGCCGGGTGCGAGAACCGATGAGATGAGGGCCCGCCGGCCGCTTTCTACCACGAGGGGGTTGTGCCCCCGATGGCCCCTCCGATGGAGGTGAGCGGATGGGATGGAGGGGATGCAGAGGTGGCGGCGGCTAGGGTTTTTCCCGAGCCGGACTCGTGGGAGTGACGCGAACATGTAGCAATACGACCAGTAGCAAGAGCGTCGGTAACCGAGGGCCACCTATCTTTGAATGTGGCGTCACTGACCAAAATCAATCTTCAATCTGTCTCCAAATTAGGAAACCTTCCCGTCTGTGGCTATACGGGCCCACCCTTTCTTGGGGTGGGGGTTTTCCCTCTATGTTTTGGTCCTCCCACCTACCCTCTCTCCCCTATATATACTCATGTATTGTATGGAGAGAGACACGCATAATTTATTAATAAATATCAGTTTCGCCTATATACTATGTCTCCTTTTACTTTCTTCATCTGTGATTGTGTCGCGTGTACGACTCCTTCGACTACGCTCCCGCTCCACGCCCTTGGACTGGAATCTCCTTCAAAGGTTGTGGAACACGTTATCAGCACGAGTGCTCCACCATCTGATCTTCCCCGATCCTACATCGAGCAGGCTTCGTCGTTCATCATAGAGGTATAATCCAAATCTGATCTCGAAAATGGTTTCCCTCCCAGTCTCGATCCCCTCTTAACTCCTTTTTCCACTTCTCTTTCATTCATCTTTACCATTTTCATCGCGCTTGGTGATTAGGAGGCATACTTTCCATCACAACACCGATCTCAACTAGAGACTCTTAGCATGAATATCACTGACCTATAATAGCTTGAGAGTGACTCGGGGTACAACAATGCATCACTTAATGATCAAAGTTGTTCCCTTGGGTTAGTATGATATTGTCTCATCCGGAGCCAGATCACAACTTGCGATCGTCATAACATTCCCTCGAGGTTAAACTCAAAGCACATAATCCGTCTCAAAATGGTAAACATGTTCTTGAAAGTTTTGTTTCCTCCATTGGACACAAGGCTATGCTACACGATAATTGTAGCACCGCTTGTGTACACTACCCTCCGAAGCTCATAACTATTGTGTATCTGGCATGATAGATTAGGCCACTCGGTCATAGTATGATGATGAATATAATTGACAACTCGAATGGTCATAATGTTAATGTGAAGAACTTCCCGAATCCTGATGATCTCGTGTGCATTGCATGCGCTAAGGGGGACTTAATCATTAGACCGCCCCCTTTTTAAAGGTGAAGGATGAAATCCATGCGTTCTTGGACACATCCAAGGGGACATATGCGGTCCAGTTCAGCCTATCCTGGGTTGTTTTGGTACTTTATGGTACACATTGATGCTTCTCTAAGTAGTCCAACGATTGACTGCTGCAACATGGAACCATGGAAATGGGAACTGCAGTCGAGCATTCAGTACAGCATGTTCATACACAAAATGGACTTGCAGATGTAAAGATTAAATTCATTGTTAGACCGCTCCTTCAGGGTTGTAATTTTCTAACCAGATGTTCTTGGCATGCCACGTTACATGCTGCTAAACTCATCAACTGTAGACCTTCAGCCCATAACATCTATTCTCCTATGCAGCTCACGTATGGGTCGGCACAAGAATTTCCCACCTTCACAGGTTCAGTTGCCAGGTGTATGTGCCAACACCACCCCCGGTGATCAGCAATGGGCTCGCTCCGTAATTCGGGGATATACGTTGGTTATGAGACTATGTCCATAAACACGTATTTAGACCTTGATGACATGTGATTGTCATACGGCCTACTTTGCGATTGCATATTTGACGAGTATCTCTTTCTGACTTTAGGGGGAGAAAATCAGCTCCTTGATGATAAAAGTCAATAAATAACGTGGCAAGCCACGAGGATCCGCGTTCATGACCCACGCACTGTTGAGAGAAATAAAAAAAGTTCAAAAGATAATAGATTACATGCATTTTCTAATCAACTGACTGATCACTTTAGTGATTTGAAAACTGTGAAAAGGTCGCATATGCTAGCATGCAATGCATCGGAGAGGGTTGAGATACCGAAGTTAACTAATGGTACACCCGCTCTCGTCCAAAGGCCTAAAAGGACGCAAAATCCGATTTCTCAAATCCTAAGTACTGGGGGACGCCTGAGGAAGAAGGATAAGAGAGATTTATTATAGGCAATCACCAAATCCCCTAGTAAGCAAAAGGGAAGCCAGTTGAGACCTGACACAAATACGGAAAGTCCTGTGCATGGGATTCCAGACTTGGACGTCCCTCTTAAGCGACCTTCCAGCAGAGATGTGAGCGCACACATCGGTGTGGAAAAGCTTAAGGACCTCGCTCCTGTAATGGGAAATATGGTAGAGGAAGAGGTAGCGCTAGATGCGCCCCATGATGAAATGGACATATATTATATAAATAAAGGAGATTTAAGGAACCGAGCAGTGACGAATGTCGACATTAACTTTGCTAAGAAAATTGCCCTGACCATAGATCCTGACCCTAGGAATAACAATCACGGTGATTGTAAAAGAAGGTCGGATTGGAAAGATTGACATGTGGTACTTACCTCATAAACGTGGTGGTTCGGTACAAAGCAAGGTTCGTTGCTCAAAGGATTCACTCAACGACCAGATGTCGATATTGAGGAAACTTACTTCGAGTCATGGATGGAATAACCTTTAGATACTTGATCTCAATGGCAGTAAACCTGGACTTTACAATGAAGTTGATGGATATTGTCCCTGATTACCTATATGGTAATCTGGATTCAGATATTTACATGAAGGTACCAGAAGGTATCCCCATTCCGAACCAAGATTGAGCAAATCGGGGTCTATATAATGTTCTTCTCAAGAAGTCATTGTACGGACTTAAATAGTCTGGTAGGATGTGGTATAATCGCTTAAGTGATTCCCTTCACTAGAAGGGCTACACGAGCAACGAGAATTTCCCATGTGTCTTTATATGGCGATCCCAGACGACTTGAATATAATCGGTATACCTAGAGATATTGAGGATGCGAGTTCCTACATGATGTCAGAATTCGAGATGAAGAATTTGGGTAAAACCAAGTTCTGTGTGGGTTTGCAACTTGAACATTCCTCTGCTGGGATTCTAGTGCACCAGTCTCCTTACACCCAAAAGGTGTTGGGGAGATTTGGATTTGGAAAGGCATATCCTTCTAAGACCCCAATGATCAGATGGTCTTTACAGCAAGATAAGGACCCCGTTCAGGCCTAAGGAAAGAGGAGGGGGATCGAGGGACTAGAATTCCCCTAATTGAGCGTTGTTGGAGCACTCATGTACCTCGCGAATTGTACACGGCCGAATATTGCATTTTCCGTCAATTTGCTTGCTAGGTACAGTTCTGAGCCTACCAATAGACATTGGAAAGGCATCAAGGACGTCTTCCAATACGTGCAAGGGACTAAAGATCTTGGACTGTTTTATAGGAGGAATCAAGACCTATCACTGGTAGGCTATGCTGATGCAGGGTACCTGTCGGACCCGCGCACCTCCAATTTAGAGACTGGATATGTTTTTCTTTTTGGTGGAGCGGCAATTTCCTGGAAATCGTCTAAGCAAAGTCTGGTATCGAGTTCGATGAACCACTCAGAAATCATAACATTGTATGAGGCATCACGAGAGTGTGCATGGTTTCGACGAATGATTTGCCACATTCAGCAGACGTGTGGGATGAATACCGTACATACCCCCACCATTATCTATGAAGAATTGAAGATAATGCAGCTTGTCTTGCACAAGTGCAGTCAGGGTATGTGAAGAATAATCTCACAAAACATATCAACCCCAAGTTCTTCTGTGCGCATGAGCTGCAGAAGATGAATGAGGTGAGAATCTTGCATACTAAGTCATATGACAATCTCGCTGATTTGTTCACTAAATCATTACCGGCATCATCTTTTGAGAGGTGTGCTCGTGGAATCGGTATGATGAGACTTAGAGAAATGTCAGACTCAGAGGGAGATTCTTCACACCCCTATATATAAATCTCGATCCAGATGTTAGCGTACTCAACCTAATGTTTAGCGGATTGTACCCTTTTTCCCTTATGTGAGTTTTTCAGATGTTTCTCACAACAAGCTTTTTGACGAGGCAATTCGTGCAACATGAGGAGACGTATTCTATACGCTCTTTCTTCATATTTTTTCCACTGGGTTTTTCGGGATTTTTGAGACATAGACAATGCGGGATGTGGGACCAAGGGGAGTGCTGGGAAACCTATCCGTCCGTGGCCGTACGGGCCCGCCCTTTCTTGGGGTGGGGGTTTTCCTTCTAAGTTTTGGTCCTCCCACCTACCCTCTCTCCCCTATATATACTCATGTATTGTATAGAGAGAGACGCAGAATTGATTAATAAAGATCAGTTGCACCTTTTACTTTCTGCAACTTTCTGCATCTATGATTGTGCCATGTGTACGACTTATACGACTACGCTCCCGGTCCACGCGTTTGGACCGGACTCGCCGGCAAACGTTGTGGAACAACTTTGATTTCTGGTGGTATAATTGGCAATGCCCATAATTTTGGACAAGCACGTCAGTTGAGCTGGTCGGTCGTCCATTCTATATTTCGGAGAATAAACCACGTAAAAAGAAACTCACTTTTGGGGCTTCCACTTCTTCTAAACCGCCGGATTTCATGAAAGAAGTATTTGCCGCCTCATACTGATCCTGGAATAAGCTATACACCCAAGGTTTGCGATTTAATCAACGATCTGTTCACCAGATCAGCAAGCATTATTGTCTCGAGACATCCACTCGTGCGTGCGCTCCTAATCAAAGTGCACACGCTTGCAAAGTTTCTATGTTCGTGAACACTTGACACTTTGTTTATTTCCTGCAACCGATCTTGGGTGCCATCTCCCTCTCACCTAAGCAAATCAACAGAAAATGATATGATAATGCGTAACCTAACATCAAGTAAGCGCTAACAAATCCCTAGACCTTTTCGCAACATAGAAAAATGCCCCATGTACGTACTATGTGTGCGCGTGCGCGTGTAGAGAGCAAAATCCTGAAATTGGGGAGCGCAACACCCACCGCCAACCACTAGGCTTTGCGGTTAGGGGACACCGAAATGACCCAGAGAAAGGGAGAAACGAGACATGCTTAGCCAGCAGCAACACATCACAGCAGATAAAGTAGTTCACGCTTCCAATGCAAACATGGAAAGTGCCATGGCGGTGATCCGGATGGACTCGAAAATGCACGACAAATCGATCCATCTGCGACGTTTTCTCCCCAGCAAAACACAACAAACATGGGGTGGTGCCACCCGAACTACCCAGGTGGGGGCAAAGCGGCAGTCCATATCCTTCGGTTTTGCTGATCTCCACAATATTAATGCATCCGTGTACATTGCGCTATCTGGACAAGAGAAATGTGTGGAAAGCAAACTCGCTTTTCCGATGAATCGACATGTAGACAAGAGGTTATTCCGGCTGCGTAGCGGTAGCACTGGAGTATCAATTTTTTTTTTTTTTGAAACTGAAGTATCACATTCTTCGGTGACCATATGAATCTGATTTGTGAATATATATATAAGCTGGTTGAAATCAAGTGGCCATTACGGCATCCTAATCAAGTGTAGGATGGTGGAGATCTCCAAAAGCTGTTATTCCTTTTCTTTTCATAATGAAATCTACATATTTCTTCAATTGGTTTTGATGAAACTGGATCTAATCTACATATTTCTTCAACTGGTTTTGATGAAACTGGATCTGTGTTCGTGCCATGACGTTGCCTATGTTTGAGACAAGCTAGGTAATCATGACAGGATGCGATCGGAGTATATAGGCTCAGTGAGTCAGGCACATGCCCCAAATTCATCTATTTGCTTCCAGCTTTGCTCAGGCTAGAAAAAATGGACGCCTACTTGTAGAACACCATATAGGTGCCACAGATTGCAGGAGGTGGTAATTACCCTTCTGTTTTCCTGCACAACGTAATGGTAGACAAGTGTATTGCACATTGAACTCTTCTATAGTTTTTTTTTTCTTTCGAAATGGGAGCTAAGCCTTAGCCTCTGTATCGTGATGATACAAACAAACGTTTATATTGAATAAAAACTGTCAAAAATCCAATCCACGCTATTATATCTCAAGGGTCGGCCAAAGTGGCGACATGGATCAACCAAAAGCAAATTGGTAGAAGACTACAAGTACACATGTTGGACTCTTCTAGTGTGCTGTCAGCCACTCTGGTTGAAGATACGTTGAACGACCGCCATCAAACGTGTACATCCGTTATCCACAAGAGTCTGTTTCTCCGGAAGTAGAAGGAAGGATAACATGTGGATCCAATATGTATCTCGGTGAACAAACTGCAAAAAATGAGCATATCTGACCTTGTTAAACACAACATCATTCCGATAGTTACAAATAGCCTAAACAAAAGCACATGTACCAAGCGTATACGAGTGTTAGTTTTCTTTGTTAAAATATAAAGCCTAGTCCTTCTCATTAGTTCAGACTTTTGGAATATATGGCTAGTGCATCTCTTTAATATGGTATCAGAGCCAGGTGGTCTCATGTTCAAGCCCCGGCTAACGCACTATTTAATATAAAAATAGATGCGCCCTCTCATCTATCTCACGTCTAAAGTCTTCTCGTTTGTCCAGTCTAGACGTGAGGGGGGTGTTAAAATATAAAGTCTAGATCAAAACTTGGCAAGTTGAAATAGGTTGATGGCTCGCTCTCGCTCTCGCTCTCGCGACCGGGGCGAGCCGCCTAGCGCCTCTCCGGCCCCCGGCGGCCAGCTCACCCACCCAGCCACCGTGTCCATTGCCACTCCGGCTGAACGCGCCACCACACGTACACCTACCACCCTTTCGATCGCCCGCGGCGCTCACCCGGAAGGCTCCTCGCTGAGTCTGTCGACGCCACCGTCGCTCCAAAGCTCGCCCTGCGCGCCGTGGCCACCCCAGGTACTCAGTTCCAAGCCTACGTCCTCTCCCGCTTCTCTCTCCCTGTCGCGGAAGCCCCTGACTGCGACAACCCAGCGTGGGTCTGGATGACGCCGCCGTTCACCTCCGATTGCTTCAATGCCGTCTCTGTCGCCCACATGCTTTCCTTCTACCTGTGCGCCCCCCCACTGCTATCTCTGTCTCCCTCGTTCTTCCACACGTGTGTTGGGAATATGCCCTAGAGGCAATCATGTATGATGTAATTCCCAATGTATTCATAAAGTTATTAAGTTGTCCTTTGGTTTGAACATCTGATATATGTCATTGAATATGTGATTCGATTGTGGAACTATGTATTCATGTTGTTCATACTAATTGTCCTTGGTCGTTAAGGTTGTGTTGGACACACACCCTAGACTAATGTGAGTGTTGGCTCATGACACGGTTCCACTTGTCATGGGCATGGTGATGCCATTCCAACATTCACGGACTTGGCTAAAGAGTTTAGCAAGTCGGACTGACCCACATTGAGATGCAACGAGCAAGTCGTCATTTGCATGTCTCAATCAATGTAATCCTTAGACCTGAGGTTGTCGCACAATCCGAGTTGTGGATCACCGACTTAGGTTCTGTTAAACGCTGCTCTGTGATAAGGCAGTTATAAAGGCAGAGTTCAGGTCGAATGAGATGCAAACTGCATGATGTGGATAATCAAGATGGGATTTTGCCCCTACGAATGGCGAGATATTCTCTGGGCCCTCTCGAGTGATATGATTCAGGAAGCATGGCCATGCGCGACTCAGTTAAGTGTTAACTGTGTCTGTTGACTAAGAGTTAGTCAGATGAATCACATATCACGGATCGAGAAGAGAGTCGAGCTATTTAAGGGATGACGATAAATCGCCTATAGTTCTACAAGGTATATCGTGGGGCAAAAGGGACTAAGATGTAAATCACATTGGAAGGTATGTCGTCATGACTCAATGGGACTTGGGAGTCGGCACGTTCTGCTAGGAGCCGCTACCGATTGATCGATTGAGAGTCGGACTCTAATCGTATCCAAGTCGCCATGAGCCTGCAGGGTCGCACACTTAAGAGCGGGAGCAATTGTATTGGTCGGGTTGGACCCAAACCGGAAATGGACTGATTTGTGAGTCGGACTCATAGAGGGAATGGGCCACAAATGTTGTGAAGCCCACTACCATTCGCTATATAAAGAGGGGCGCAGGTTGCCCAGCGGGCACGTTACTCCACTCCCATGCGTTGGAAACCCTAGCCCCACTCAGTCCAGCCGTCGCACCGGACCTCGCAGTCCGCCGTCGGAGCTCCTCCTCGTACGTGTGGATACCGGCAGAGGTGCTGTACGTTCAGCACTTCGACGTTCGCGGGATCGGATCGGCTGGATCGGATCGTGGACTGCACTGCCCCGACGCGCTTCATCGATAATCCGCAACCGCGCGTCTAGTGGTAATCATCGTGGCCTTCTACCTCGGCTAGATCTTGGAAGTACCGCGTAGGAAAAAGTTTTTGTTTATCTCTACGCGTTCCAACAGTGGTATCAGAGCGGTAGCTTCTGGTATTAGGCCCGAGATCCGTACATATGTGATATGTAGTTAGCGTTAGATGTGATCTAATTGCTGTTTTGGTGGTCGGTCTATGAGATAGATCGGTTTTGTACAAGGTTGATTAGATCAATCGTACTCGGGGTTAATGGATGATCAGGTTTCCGTGATCATACTGCTAAGGTCGTGGAACAACTTACCCCTACCGGTCGGTTTCCGCCATCGGGGTATACCGTGACACATAAATCCAGTTGCGATGATCGAAGATCAAAGAGTTTGGTCGAATCGGAATACAGATCAGATTTGGGTAAAATCGTTTTATCCGATGAAGAAATCCATGATCGGTATGCAGATGAGATCTGCGTTTTCCGAAATCGTCCGCTATCCGGTTAGCGGGACCGCCGTCTTCGCCCTGTCGTAGCGCCTTAGATGTTGTTGCGAGTTCCACAACGCCGGTAGATATCGTATCTATGCATAACTTGTTTTTGCAGGAAGTTGTGAATGGTATGGCTTATGTGCATGTGATGTGTGTAATCCATACATGATCTGCGTATCATGTTTTTGTCAGCCGGCTGGAGCCTAGGTGTTGTCATTTTATTGTATAACGACCTGCGTGTCGGATTCTCTATGTAATCTTTGTTTTACTAGTTAGTGTAGCTTGTTGGAGAACCCGGTGGCATGCAAGTCGATGTACAAGTCGGCTACATGGAGTAAGATGGCACGTGACAAGAGTTGGCACGAGTCGACTTACAAACTTTGTGGAGATGGGGATCACCATGAAGAGAGCCATACCATTTCATATTATAATTGCACTATTTGTGTTATTGTTATGTCTCTATTTACCTCTATTTAGATAGTTGGTAGATTCTTTAATCCCTCAAAGAAGGTCTAGCTAGTCGGTCGCCCCGCCAGTGCTGCATCATCACAAGTCGGACATTCTTGGTAGTGGGCTCATAAAATTGAGGTGCTACCAATTCTTTCTGATTAGGTGGGTTTGAGTCGGACTCTTACAAGCGGAAGCACTTGGTAATCTAGACGAGTCCATCACAACGGTTGTGGGGCTCGGGGCGAGGTAGGTTGGGAGCCGGGGCATGTGATGCCACCCAACTAACAGGAGTCGTATGGGGATATGATTGGCAAGGTGTTGCCTACCTAGATCACTTGACGGCTAGCGGTGATGCTAAAGCTCACTAGTCGGCTTGCTTATTTAGGATCTTGAATCACTTAGCAACCATCGGAGGGGTGTTGGTTCTAGTGGGAGCATAAGTATTAAAGCGTTTAATATGCCTGCTCTTTTATGAATACATGTCTTAAGTGTTTTTGCATATTTTCTGTTGTAGATCAATGGCACCTAGCAACCTTCCTCAGTTGTCCACTTTTGCGTTGAGGTCAATCCTAGAGAAAGATAAGCTTAATGGAACTAATTTCACCAACTGGTACCGTAATCTGAGGATAGTCCTCAAGCATGACAAGAAAGAGCATGTTCTAGAAACTCCACTTCCAGATGAGCCTGATGACAATGCGACTGTCGCTGTCATGAATGCCTACCGTAAGACTAGAGATGAGTCTACGGAAATTAGTTGTCTTATGCTTGCACACATGGAACCGGACTTGCAGCAGCAGTTCGAGAATGTTGAGGCCTACGATATGATCGAAAGCCTCAAAAGTATGTTCCAGGCTCAGGCAAAGACCAAGAGGTATCAAGTCTCTCAAGCTTCGCTGGGCTGTAAGCTGAAAGATGGCGATCCACTGAGTCCGCATGTAATCAAGATGATTGGTTACATTCAGTCTCTGGATCGGCTGGGCGTCCCAATTAACGAAGAGTTCGCTACTGATATAATTCTGAACTCTCTTCCTAGTGCGTATGGTTCGTTCATCTCGAACTACCATATGCATGGTATGGATAAGAGTATCACTGAACTACATGGGATGCTCAAAACGGCAGAGGCTGATATCAAGAAAGGCGCCAGTCAAGTGTTGATGGTGCATAATAAGGCTAAGTTCAAGAAGAGTTCTTGGACTAAGAAGAAGAAGGATAAGTCAGGAGGTAGCGCCCATGGTCCTGTCCAGAGTGATTCCTCAAAGACTAAGCCATCTCCTACAGCCGGAGCCAATTGCTTCTATTACAAGCAGGATGGCCACTGGAAGAGGAACTGCACCAAGTATTTGGCTGATAGAGCCAAGAGTGGAGGTATGACTTCCGACTCAGGTACACTTGTGTGCAATGTTATAGACATTTATCTTGCTGATGCACCTAATAGTTCTTGGGTATATGATACAGGATCAGTTATTCACATATGCAACTCGTTGCAGGGACAGGTAAGAACTAGGAGCGTGGCAAGAGGAGAGGTTGATATTCGAGTCGGCAACAAGGCGAGAGTCGCTGCGTTGGAAGTCGGCACGATGCAACTTCATTTACCTTCTGGATTTATTTTGGAACTAAATAATTGTTATTATGTTCCAGCGCTTAGTCGAAACATTATTTCCGCCTCATGTTTGATGAGACAAGGTTATGAGTCGAATATTAAGAATAATGGTTGTTCTTTATATTTGAAAGATATGTTTCATGGCTTTGCACCCGTTCAGAACGGGTTATTTATTTTAAATCTTGGTAGTGAATCAGTCTATAACATAAATGTTAAAAGGTTGAAACCAAATGATCTGAATATGACTTACTTTTGGCACTGTCGGCTTGGTCATATAAGTTGGAAGCCAATGAAGAAGCTCCATGATGATGGACTTCTAACTTCGTTTGACTTAGAGTCATTCGAGACATGCGAATCATGCCTACTAGGCAAAATGACCAAGACACCTTTTGCAAGGAGTTGTGAAAGGGCGTCCGACTTGTTGGAACTAATACATAGTGATGTATATGGTCCAGTGAGCACGACAGCCAGAGGTGGTTATGAGTACTTCATTACCTTCACTGATGACTTGAGTAGGTATGGATATATCTATTTAATGAAACACAAGTCGGAAGCCTTTGAAAAGTTCAAGGAATTCCAGAGTGAGGTACAGAATCAGCTCGGAAAGAAAATAAAGTTTCTACGGTCGGACCGTTGAGGCGAGTACATGAGCCATGAGTTTGATGACCATCTAAAGAGTTGTGGAATAGTTCCTCAACTCACTCCTCCGGGTACACCGCAGAGAAACGGTGTATCGGAACGGAGAAATCGGACCTTGTTGGACATGGTACGATCAATGATGAGTCAGACAGATCTACCTTTATCATTCTGGGGTTACTGTCTAGAAACTGCAGCGTTCACACTAAACAGTGTACCATCAAAGTCAGTAGAGAAGACACCGCATGAGATGTGGACTGGTAAAAAGCCAAGTTTGTCTTTTATTAAGATTTGGGGTTGTGAAGCATTTGTCAAGCGACTTCAGTCGGACAAGCTCACGCCCAAGTCGGATAAGTGTATTTTCGTGGGGTATCCGAGGGAAACCCTGGGGTACTACTTCTACAACCGGGAAGAGGGCAAAGTGTTTGTCGCTCGGAATGGTGTCTTCCTTGAGAAAGAGTTTATCGGTCGGGAAGTCAGTGGGATCACAGTGCAACTCGAAGAAATTCGAGAGGAACCGGCTAGGGGCGAGTCGGAGAACTCCTTGGAGGCTGAGCCGGTCGTGGTACCTACACCGGTAACAGCACCTGAACCACGGAGATCTGCCATATTACAGAGTGCTCGAGATGTTTTACTGTTAGACAGTAATGAGCCGGCAACTTATTCGGAAGCGATGGTGGGATCTGATTCCGAGTCATGGCTTGGAGCCATGAGATCCAAGTTAAAGTCCATGGATGAAAACCAAGTTTGGAATTTGGTTGATCTGCCTGACGGTGCAAGACCCGTCGAGTGAAAATGGGTCTTTAAGAAGAAAATTGATATGGATGGAAATATTTCCGTCTATAAAGCACGACTTGTCGCGAAGGGGTTCCGACAAGTTCAAGGAGTTGACTACGACGAGACATTCTCGCCTGTAGCGATTCTTAAATCAATTTGGATCATGTTAGCCATAGCAGCCTATTTCGACTATGAGATATGGCAGATGGATGTCAAGACGGCTTTCCTTAATTGAAATTTAACTGAGGACGTGTATATGATACAACCCGAAGGTTTTGTCGATCCAGCTAACACTGACAAGGTATGCAAACTTCAAAAATCCATTTATGGGTTGAAGCAAGCATCTCAGAGTTGGAACATTCGCTTTGATGAGGTAGTCAAATCGTTTGGCTTCATCAAGAGCGATCATGATTCTTGTTTATTCAAGAAGTTTAGTGGGAGCAAAGTAAACTTTCTAATCTTATATGTGGATGACATATTGCTGATTGGAAATGATGTCATGATGTTGCAAGAAACCAAAGATTCATTGGAAAGGAGTTTCTCAATGAAGGATTTGGGTGAGGCGACTTACATATTAGGAATCATGATCTATAGAGATAGATCAAGGCGGCTCATTGGATTGAGTCAGAGTACATATCTGGACAAAGTTTTGAAGAAATTCAAAATGGAAGAGTCCAAGAAGGGATTCGTACCGATGTCCCATGGCATAAAACTTAGCAAGACTCAGTGTCCTTCGACGAATGATGAGCGAAGTCGGATGAGTGTGATCCCGTATGCTTCGGCAATCGGCTCCATCATGTATGCCATGATTTGTACTAGGCCAGATGTTTCCTATGCTCTAAGTGTTACGAGAAGATACCAAGCTGACCCTGGCGAAGCCCACTGGGCAGCGGTTAAAAATATCCTTAAGTACTTGAGAAATACTAAGGAAATATTCCTAGTTTATGGAGGTGATGAGGAATTCAGTGTAAAGGGTTACACGGATGCGAGTTATCTCACCGACTCAGATGATTCTCGTTCGCAATCTGGATACGTGTTCGTAATGAACGGAGGAGCTGTGAGCTGGAAGAGTTCCAAGCAAGATACGGTGTCTGCATCTACAACAGAGGCTGAGTATATTGCTGCCTCAGAGGCGGCAAAGGAAGCTGTTTGGATCAGGAACCTCCTGATAGATCTTGGTGTGGTTCAGGGCGCGTCCAATCCTTTGGACGTATATTGTGACAACAATGGTGCTATCGCACAAGCCAAGGAACCTAGACAACACCAGAAGAACAAACATATACTCATGCGATACCACCTCATTCGCCAGTTTGTCGAACAAGGTGATATCAAGTTATGCAAAGTACACACGGATGCAAACATTACAGATCCGTTGACAAAGGCGCTACCACAGCCTAAGCATGGGGCGCACACGAGAGGTATGGGCATTAGATGCCTAGGAATATGATGCCAAGATGATTGACTCTAGTGCAATTGGAGACTGTTGGGAATATGCCCTAGAGGCAATCATGTATGATGTAATTCCCAATGTATTCATAAAGTTATTAAGTTGTCCTTTGGTTTGAACATCTGATATATGTCATTGAATATGTGATTTAATTGTGGAACTATGTATTCATGTTGTTCATACTAATTGTCCTTGGTCGTTAAGGTTGTGTTGGACACACACCCTAGACTAATGTGAGTGTTGGCTCATGACACGGTTCCACTTGTCATGGGCATGGTGATGCCATTCCAACATTCACGGACTTGGCTAAAGAGTTTAGCAAGTCGGACTGACCCACATTGAGATGCAACGAGCAAGTCGTCATTTGCATGTCTCAATCAATGTAATCCTTAGACCTAAGGTTGTCGCACAATCCGAGTTGTGGATCACCGAGTTAGGTTCTGTTAAACGCTGCTCTGTGACAATGCAGTTATAAAGGCAGAGTTCGGGTCGAATGAGAAGCAAGCTGCGTGATGTGGATAATCAAGATGGAATTTTGCCCCTCCGAATGGAGAGATATTCTCTGGGCCCTCTCAAGTGATATGATTCAGGAAGCATGGCCATGCGCGACTCAGTTAACTGTTAACTGTGTCTGTTGACTAAGAGTTAGTCAGATGAATCACATATCACGGATCGAGAAGAGAGCCGAGCTATTTAAGGGATGACGATAAATCGCCTATAGTTCGACAAGGTATATCGTGAGGCAAAATGTGGTGACCCAGCACACCACTTCATGTGTAGTGCGCAAGTCGGTGACATAATACTCACAGAAGGACTTATCCGTGAATATTACATCTCTCAGAGTGGTACAACAGAAACACAGCGGGACCAGGCAAAACTATAGGATACAAACTTCATTACAAAATCTTGAGAATCTCTTTGATGAATCAAGAAGGTCTCATACAAATGAAACATCAGAAGAAGCAATTCGAAGATCCAAGCTGGAGAAGAACTCTAGCTCAGAACTAAATCTACTATGGCTGATGTCAGTCCTAATCTATGGCTTGTAACCGCTAAGTCCAAAAATGGACTCCACCTACACCTTGATATCTTCTCCTCCACCAGCGTTGTTGATGACGATGCTTTACTGGCTAAGTAGTACAAGACTCTACCTAGCTTCATGAGGTAACGATGGCTTCACGGTGATGACTTCCATAGGCTTCAACTCTAAGCAGGGGGTCAAACGGGAACGAATGAGTAACGAGCGTTACTCAGCAAGCTCATGATATATAGTGGTAGTTTGATGCACTAACTACAGCTTAAGACTCAAAAGAGTCATAAGCTAATGCAAGGTTTTTGTAAATCTTTCTTCAAGAGGTTGCTTTTAATTCTGAAGACTATGCCCGCCAGATCTTCACAGGACTAGAACTTTCATGGAGTTACCTTTCCTGCGGCGTTCGCAGCTCCTTCCCGGAACAAGGGGTAACATGCCACATCCTTTTACACTCTGCAGAGGTGCGTTACTTTACCCATGGAAGACCAAGACCATGTTGCACAACCAGGCTCGAGATCCTGTCCACTCCCACTCAGGTGTGGGGCCCGGTTGTTGGTCCAAGCCAAACCATGCTTCTCCGCACAACGCATGCCCACCCATTTCTGCCAGCAGGTTGAACGCCTGATTCCACCCCTCACGATGGATATCTACGCGCCCCTGGCAGACCATCATAGACCCGCAGAGTCCGTGGGAATTAAGGGATCCCACCCATGTGCATGTAGTCCCGCAGAACCTACAGCGTACGTCTCTGGCAGCCCGTTGACATGCGAACAAGAAAAGTATCACGGCTGACTTACTCCCCCCATAGAAGACCCATGGTTAACGCGAATTTACGGCGCAAGAATCCTGACGGCAGTTGTGATTAATCCTAGGTAATACGTTCCCGTGCAGATGGAACCTTCCTTTGACCTATTCATCTTACCATGGTTCCATCCGCCCACCAAACACAACACTACCACTCGGGTAGTCATTCAATTAGTCATATTATTATAAAAAGAGGATCATGCATTCTTTTGAGAACAGGTGGTAATACGATAGGATTTTTGCAAATAGTTTGTTATGAAGTAATGCAAAGGATATGAGCAAGTGATGAACTTGCCTGAGATTGAAATAACCATAATAATCAATGTCTTCGGGTTACAGGGTCTCGTAGGAAATCCCGACATCTGAAAGATAGCAAAGTAGTCCCGGTAAGGACTATAGAAAACATTGGCAAGATGATACATGCATAGTCATGAGATGCATCGTGAATTACCCTGGAAAACACCCCAGCTTACAAGTGTAAGCTATGATCGATACGATAACTTAATCACACAGGTTTTAGGTGAATGGTTTCATTACTTGCGGTGATGTGGTTATTACTTGTTTTAGACTTACATGTGTTTCACTTTTACTTAGCAAACAAATGTTATTATTTTTAAGTATAAGTGTTGATTACTTGGTGAGGTAACAAGACAATAGTACATGGAAAACAGTTATTGAAAAGGTAACAAACATGTTTGATTTTATGTTCAAAAAGTGTAGAGATAATGACAATGCGTTTTTGAAAATGATGAATGATTACAACGATTCTATCATCACATAACTTGCTACTGTTTTGTGATGATAGGCTTAGTAGGTGTGAAAACCTGAGAGTTTTATCAATAAGGAAAATAATGAGGTGATAGTCATCTCTGGTTTTTAATAGACATTTATCGACTTTCAGTCTACTTATAAAATCAAGTTTAGAAGTTAAGTAAAATGTTTTACAATTGACATATTTGAGTTGGAAATGTTGTTCTCTTTAATTTGGTATATCAATTGATGTTTTATGAAAATATTTGAATAAGTTATTATTTTATTAAATTTAAATGAATTAAATGACTAGGCAAAACATTGCACACATGAAAACTTGGTCAAATGACCATGAAAACATCATATATGAGTTGTATTTGTCATTTGGAGCATTTTGGTATACAACTTGTATTTTTCTGATTTTATGAAATATTTCCTATTTTCTCAATTTTAAATGATTTAATTTAATTAAAGAAAATATTAATTTTTAAACTTTATCAAATATTTTTAAAAAGTTGATAATCATTTAAATTATATTTTTCTAATCAATTTGGTATATTAGTTATATTTTTTCTGATTAATAGAATTAAAGTTATTGATTTATTAAGTTTAATTATATTCTGTTATTATTTGAATTGACAGGTGGGACCCACCTGTCATATATGATTTAATAAAAAGAAAAAAGAAAAGGATAATGCTCCTGACGTCATGCTGACGTCAGGGTGACATCACCACGGGAGGGGATTTCTCCTGTTGAACTACAATTCGACAATTAAGCTCAAATTGATGTGTTTGATTGCTTTCATTAGGTAGAACGGATGGCAAAGGAGTCGGTGGGTGGCAGCGCTTGACCAAATGGTCGCCGGAGATGGTCGGCGGCGAGCAAAACGCGGCGGCGGCGATAGTGGTTCGGTGACAGGGGTCTAGGATGCACGTGGAAGCGAACCGAGGAAACGACGGTGCTCACCAGAGCTAGAGGAGGACGACGGAGTGGTCGGGGAGGCTTGGGAAGCTCTGAATCGACCACGGCGTCTTAAATCGGCCGGCGGCCGGACTTGGAGATGACGGGGAAATTCCCAGTGCCTGGGGTATCCCTGCCCTTGTGCGCGCTCGAGCTGATGGAGCAGACAACGAAGAACCCAGCGGTGGTCTCCGTTCTTCCCGGGGTGACCAGAAACGACGGCGCTCGGCGGCGGCCGTGGATAGCTAGGGTTAGGGTTGTCTGTTCGGGTTCGGTACAGAGAGGAGGAGGTTGCGAGCGAGTGCGAGTGTGAGGAGAGGCAGAGGGCAAGTAGAAGGCTTCTCCTCCCTTCTTATCCGTGGGGAACGGCGGCAAGCAGGAGGTGGCTGCGATGGCGTAAGAACGACGCGCTCCTCTGCTTTCTGGCCGGAAACGAGGAAGAAAGAAAAAGAAATGGAACCTTTCGGTAACCCCCTCAAGTTTTGGTTATTCACAGAAAAGTCCTTCTGTTAATGGAAACTGAAAAGAAACCCCTGTTTTTAGGGCCTATTTGCAAACATAAAAATTAATAAAAATCATATTTGGAAACTTTATCAAATTTACAATCTCACCATGTTTTCCTTTTTCAATTTTGAGCAATATTTAAATTTTATACTTAGGGTGCTAGATTAAGTGATTTTTGTTGCTTTCCCTCTATTTAATTTATTAAATGTCTTAAAATTTATTTTAGGCATGAATATCATAATCACACCACACACATATGGTTCACCAAGTGGTGTGTTCTCATTTGACCATCTTAGATACAAATTCTTTTAGAAAATGATTTGGTAACATTACTTGGTACTGTTTCTGTGTATGGAAATGAAATTCATTAATAGAGAATTGTATCTCATGACATACTAAATTATTTTTATTAGGTAATGAACTTGTTTTCTCTTATGAGGCTTTGTTATTTCCTAATTGGAACTCCTAGCAAGTTTGGTTGGCATTTTACTGAGGTTTGTGTATTCTATGTTTGTTGTTTTCAATACTTGATTAAATGGAAAACATGTGTGGTTTTGGAATCTGATTTACTTGTTTTCCACATAGGTTTCAATTGTGGATAATATCTAATGTTGTTTTAAAACATGTAATCATTTACATGGTTATATATGCATGAGTTTTTGTTATCATCTGTAAGTCTTACATGTGAAAAGGATTTGGAAAACAAGGTTTTAATCTTGTTTTCATCTACCTCCACATATCAAGACATGTGGATATAATGGCTTGTTATTATCCCATACTTGATAGTTGTTTCCAATAAAGATATTATTATGAGTTCCTCATGTCTGATGAGCTTGACAGAGGTTAATGATTCTCTATTATATCCTAATGACTCACTGGATAAATTCTTATGCTCCCTTACTGATGCAGTGTTGCTTCCTGTGGTCTTCTGTTGCTTGATGTTCTTCTCTCTAGTTTCCACTAGCCTTCTGTTTTCTCCTTGTGTCAATTTGCAAGTAATATCATGTCTTGGATTCAATCTTCAACTATCTCACCCTTGTGGTGAGAACAAACAGTTATTCCAAGCAAAGATTTTACTTAGATGATTATATTGTGGTTTCTTCTTTCCTTGGTGTTATTATTTCTATTGGTTGATGATAAAAGGAGTGTAGGTGTAGTTTATGACATCAGTTAGCCTTAAGCATATAAGAAGAATCTGTTGACAAGTTTGCGAGGCTTGTCCCCAAATTACTTTTCATATACAAGAGACTGAGATGTACTAGGTTATTCAACCTTCTGTTTATTTGTGTATAACACTCAAGTGTTTGAGTATACAAAAGTGATCTGTTAACAAGATCTAGAAACTTGTTACCAAACTACTTCTATATAACACTAACATTGGAGTATCACACAATTTCAAGAGTGTTAATAAGATCAGATCAAAATATAAGAGTTTCCAAATACCCTTATATTAGAGTGAAGTAGCACTTCTAGAATATCTTCCTGTGGTAGTCCTCCTTTCTTGTGGTTTCTTATCTTGCAGAAGGATTTAGAGAAGATTTGGAAACCAGATACAAATGGTCTAGACAACATAACAAGATCTAGATTAAGAGTTAGTTTATGCTTTTATTATCCTTCCAAATACTTCTTATTTTATTTCCCAAAAGATAGATACTTGTTTAATACATGATTGGTTTTACTTAGCTATCAATCCAATTCCTCTAATAGAGGTTATAACTTGTTGTTATTCATTACTTGTATCTAGGGATACTTGATTTGTTGATTATTGATGTGGGTGGAAATATAGAGTGTTTGTGGGATGATGACTTAAGATAGTAAGTTGATCAAGTGGTTCCTTGATGTGTTGAGATATCATATGATCACTTATATATGATGAATAAGACAATGATCATGTGAATGTTATTAGGGTTTAATGACTTATGTAATAGTTGTTAGTTGGTTACTCAGAGTGTCATGTTGTTATTTTATATTATTCATTTGTATTCATGATACAGACATAGAGGTTTGGAAAGATCATATGTGATGATAAAGGTTTTAATAGTGGTTGAAGAAGATTTGATTCTTCCCTTAAGTACTTCTTTTATAGTTGATGAGATATGTACATATTCGATAAATATATTACACAATTATTATGTCATTTCCCACTTGTGGGTTTGAGTTAACACTTGTTTAAAATCTATTGTTTTCTATTGAACCTTTGTTATTTACATGTGAAGGCTAGCTTAGTAGTTACTAAATAATTTGGAAAAATGTTGTGTGAATGGTTAACGACTTAAAGAGTTCATGATTAGAGGATGTGTTATCTCTACTGTTGTGATGGTTCAATTGTGTATTACTCATTGGTAGAAGTATGATTATCAGTTGTGTGATTTGGATACTCACCCCTATTTGAGTTCTATATACCTAGTGATTTATCCCAAGTCACTTAAAGACTTGTGGTTAGACTTGTTAAGAGTTAGTATTGGTCACAACCAATTATGGTTTGAGTAACCAGATTATTTGGTTTCTAGAGATGCTATGATATAAATATCACTCCAAATGTACTCTTGTCTAGATGAACTAGACCTATTTCATCATGTCAAGTGAAACTTTGGTCACTTTGCTTTGTTCAAACTTTCGCGCCAAAATTTCCCGTACTTTTAGATGCATGCTTTGCAAATGCACATATTAAATTTAGATCCTTATAACCTCCCAAACACTGGGATGTTACAGTATCTCCCCCTTAACAAGAACTTCGTCTCGTAGTTCAACCTCTCTCACGTAAAGATAGGTAGAGAGAACTTCTGTAGACCGTTGAATCTTCATAGTTGTTTCCTTGTGTTGACCTTGGCATGTGTAGCCTCTTGTCTTGATTGTTCACATTCCACTATCTTGCATGATGATTTAATGATATACCTGGTATTATGACAACTCTGCTTTGTTAATGTACCTTCCTAATGGTATCATGAAGAACACGTGGTATTTCCACCACATAGTGGATACCAAGTTTCGTTCTCCAATAAATAGGTATGGTTTCCCATCTCTCATAACTCTCCGAAGAATATTGGTACATCCACCAGGTAAGGAATGACCAATAAGATTCTTCCGGTACAATGGTATTGTCTATGTTTGGACTCCATTTGGTTCAGTCTAATGGTCTCAAGAGAAAGATTTTTCAAAGAAAATTATACAAAGTAGTGTACACTGACTTAGACTCTTCTAATTAGTAAAAATATCTTCGAGTTTCCTCGAGTTTTAACTTTTTCCTACAGATGACTATACCCTATTCCACTGGTTACTTCCTATGGTCCTTCTACATCATTGGGTTTTGACTTCTACTGGACAGCTCTATAAGTTTATTTATCTAACTTCTACATGTTTCCTTCATGGATATAACTACTCATGTGATTTTCCTCTTATCACTTGTGGTATATCTTCATGTGTTGATGAAGTATGTCACCAACTCCAAACAAGATGTGGAATGTGGTCCATTCCCATCAGTGGCTTCATTGACTTCTTGGCCTTCCAGAGCTTTTGTGGTTATATCAATCTTCTGATAACTCAGACCGCTCTCATATTAATCCTATACCCTCTAGATCAGTAACATCAAGATAGAACTCAATGTTTGCACATGCATATGAACATCAAGTTCCAACTTCATGCACAGATCTAGTCAATCAAAGATCCAAATAAGATCCAATAAATCCCAAATGCAGTTATCACTCATGCATCAAAAGCCCGTGAAATAGTAGTACTTTGAGTAAAACATCTCAAGTGCCAAGGCTCTTAAATGCTATACACTACAAGTAGGTAAATATTACCTTGTAATCCTATTCTACACAACCACTTTTTACTTTGGTAATTACTCCAATTGCATGCCTTACTGCAGTGGAATAAACCAAGATAAAATGATCCTAGAGTAGTTGTTGTCTAAATTGGTTCCATATAGGACTAAGTACCCTGTCAGTTGACTTAGTTCATCTTGCTTACGATAAACTTCTCATGACATCTGTCGATTCTTCATGGTGTTGATCACATCGTAGGAGTAGTATAGTAGCTTCCATCAATGCTTATGCCTTCTCCTAACTCTATTCTATACTATAGTGATTCACCTCTGGACTTGATAACTAAGGATATGGTATATACCCCATAGTTACCATAGTTTAATGACAGTTCAGGATTCTCAAGCATCCCTTCTTGATGTCTTCTATACTTTCTCTATACCATGTTCTACTCCATCCTATTCATTCATAGAATGGGGTAATCATCTCTTTAACTTAATCATCTCTGACTATATCAGAATTCTTTTTTTTTAATGGTACTAGTACTTACTAAGCTTCTAACTATTCATACCTAGGTATTAAGAAAATAGATAAGTACATTTTCTCAAGTTGAGTAAGAACGTTCTATTCAAGTATGCTTATATCATTCTCAAGTGAATGATCATCATAGTTGTAGGAAATGTGGTTTAGATAAGATGGCTTCCTATAATCTTTACCAACCTACAGATCTCCTAAAAGGTTTTTAACCTAAGATCGCTTCGCTCTGATACCATCTGTGGTGACCCAGCACACCACTGCATGTGTAGCGCGCAAGTCGGTGACATAATACTCACAGAAGGACTTATCCGTGAATATTACATCTCTCAGAGTGGTACAACAGAAACACAGCGGGACCAGGCAAAACTATAGGATACAAACTTCATTACAAAATCTTGAGAATCTCTTTGATGAATCAAGAAGTTCTCATACAAATGAAACATCAGAAGAAGCAATTCGAAGGTCCAAGCTGGAGAAGAACTCTATCTCAGAACTAAATCTACTATGGCTGATGTCATCCCTAATCTATGGCTTGTAACCGCTAAGTCCAAAAATGGATTCCACCTACACCTTGATATCTTCTCCTCCACCAGCGTTGTTGATGACGATGCTTTACTGGCTAAGTAGTACAAGACTCTACCTAGCTTCATGAGGTAACGATGGCTTCACGGTGACGACTTCCATAGGCTTCAACTCTAAGCAGGGGGTCAAACGGGAACGAATGAGTAACGAGCGTTACTCAGCAAGCTCATGATATATAGTGGTAGTTTGATGCACTAACTACAGCTTAAGACTCAAAAGAGTCATAAGCTAATGCAAGGTTTTTGTAAATCTTTCTTCAAGAGGTTGCTTTTAATTCTGAAGACTATGCCCGCCAGATCTTCACAGGACTAGAACTTTCATGGAGTTACCTTTCCTGCGGCGTTCGCAGCTCCTTCACGGAACAAGGGGTAACATGCCACATCCTTTTACACTCTGCAGAGGTGCGTTACTTTACCCATGGACGAACAAGACTATGTTGCACAACCAGGCTCGAGATCCTGTCCACTCCCACTCAGGTGTGGGGCCCGGTTGTTGGTCCAAGCCAAACCGTGCTTCTCCGCACAACGCATGCCCACCCATTTCTGCCAGCAGGTTGAACGCCTGAGTCCACCCCTCACGATGGATATCTACGCGCCCCTGGCAGACCATCATAGACCCGCAGAGTCCGTGGGAATTAAGGGATCCCACCCACGTGCATGTAGTCCCGCAGAACCTACAGCGTACGTCTCTGGCAGCCCGTTGACATGCGAACGAGAAAAGTATCACGGCTGACTTACTCCCCCCATAGAAGACCCATGGTTAACGCGAATTTACGGCGCAAGAATCCTGACGGCAGTTGTGATTAATCCTAGGTAATATGTTCCCGTGCAGATGGAACCTTCCATTGACCTATTCATCTTACCATGGTTCCATCCGCCCACCAAACAGAACACTACCACTCGGGTAGTCATTCAATTAGTCATATTATTATAAAAATAGGATCATGCATTCTTTTGAGAACAGGTGGTAATACGATAGGATTTTTACAAATAGTTTGTTATGAAGTACTGCAAAGGATATGAGCAAGTGATGAACTTGCCTGAGATTGAAATAACCATAATAATCAATGTCTTCGGGTTCCAGGGTCTCGTAGGAAATCCCGACATCTGAGAGATAGCAATGTAGTCCCGGTAAGGACTACAGAAAACATTGGCAAGATGATACATGCATAGTCATGAGATGCATCGTGAATTACCGTGGAAAACACCCCAGCTTACAAGTGTAAGCTATGATCGATACGATAACTTAATCACACAGGTTTTAGGTGAATGGTTTCATTACTTGCGGTGATGTGGTTATTACTTGTTTTAGACTTACATGTGTTTCACTTTTACTTAGCAAACAAATGTTATTATTTTTAAGTATAAGTGTTGATTACTTGGTGAGGTAACAAGACAATAGTACATGGAAAACAATTATTGAAAAGGTAACAAACATGTTTGATTTTATGTTCAAAAAGTGTAGAGATAATGACAATGCGTTTTTGAAAATGATGAATGATTACAACGATTCTATCATCACATAACTTGCTACTGTATTGTGATGATAGGCTTAGTAGGTGTGAAAACCTGAGAGTTTTATCAATAAGGAAAATAATGAGGTGATAGTCATCTCTGGTTTTTAATAGACATTTATCGACTTTCAGTCTACTTATAAAATCAAGTTTAGAAGTTAAGTAAAATGTTTTACAATTGACATATTTGAGTTGGAAATGTTGTTCTCTTTAATTTGGTATATCAATTGATGTTTTATGAAAATATTTGAATAAGTTATTATTTTATTAAATTTAAATGAATTAAATGACTAGGCAAAACATTGCACACATGAAAACTTGTTCAAATGACCATGAAAACATCATATATGAGTTGTATTTGTCATTTGGAGCATTTTGGCATATAACTTGTATTTTTCTGATTTTATGAAATATTTCCTATTTTTCTCAATTTTAAATGATTTAATTTAATTAAAGAAAATATTAATTTTTAAACTTTATCAAATATTTTTAAAATGTTGATAATCATTTAAATTATATTTTTCTAATCAATTTGGTATATTAGTTATATTTTTCTGATTAATAGAATTAAAGTTATTGATTTATTAAGTTTAATTATATTCTGTTATTATTTGAATTGACAGGTGGGACCCACCTGTCATATATGATTTAA
The DNA here is from genome assembly GCA_028641055.1 of Alopecurus myosuroides. Lineage (NCBI taxonomy): Eukaryota > Viridiplantae > Streptophyta > Magnoliopsida > Poales > Poaceae > Alopecurus > Alopecurus myosuroides. The sequence continues at coordinate 259,400,914 of CM054063.1, read as the reverse complement.
TAAAAATAAAAAAGAAAAGGATAATGCTCCTGACGTCATGCTGACGTCAGGGTGACATCACCACGGGAGGGGATTTCTCCTGTTGAACTACAATTCGACAATTAAGCTCAAATTGATGTTTTTGATTGCTTTCATTAGGTAGAACGGATGGCAAGGAGTCGGTGGGTGGCAGCGCTTGACCAAATGGTCGCCGGAGATGGTCGGCGGCGAGCAAAACGCGGCGGCGGCGATAGTGGTTCGGTGACAGGGGGCTAGGATGCACGTGGAAGCGAACCGAGGAAACGACGGTGCTCACCAGAGCTAGAGGAGGACGACGGAGTGGTCGGGGAGGCTTGGGAAGCTCTAAATCGACCACGGCGTCGAAAATCGGCCGGCGGCCGGACCTGGAGATGACGGGGAAATTCCCAGTGCCTGGGGTATCCCTGCCCTTGTGCGCGCTCGAGCTGATGGAGCAGACAACAAGGAACCCAGCGGTGGTCTCCGTTCTTCCCGGGGTGACCAGAAACGACGGCGCTCGGCGGCGGCCGTGGATAGCTAGGGTTAGGGTTGTCTGTTCGGGTTCGGTACATAGAGTAGGAGGTTGTGAGCGAGTGCGAGTGTGAGGAGAGGCAGAGGGCAAGTAGAAGGCTTCTCCTCCCTTCTTATCCGTGGGGAACGGCGGCAAGAAGGAGGTGGCCGCGACGGCGTAAGAACGACGCGCTCCTCTGCTTTCTGGCCGGAAACGAGGAAGAAAGAAAAAGAAATGGAACCTTTCGATAACCCCCTCAAGTTTTGGTTATTCACAGAAAAGTCCTTCTGTTAATGGAAACTGAAAAGAACCCCCTGTTTTTAGGGCCTATTTGCAAACATAAAAATTAATAAAAACCATATTTGGAAACTTTATCAAATTTACAATCTCACCATGTTTTCCTTTTTCAATTTTGATCAATATTTAAATTTTATAATTAGGGTGCTAGATTAAGTGATTTTTGTTGCTTTCCCTCTATTTAATTTATTAAATGTCTTAAAATTTATTTTAGACATGAATATCATAATCACACCACACACATATGGTTCACCAAGTGGTGTGTTCTCATTTGACCATCTTAGATACAAATTCTTTTAGAAAATGATTTGGTAACATTACTTGGTCCTGTTTCTGTGTATGGAAATGAAATTCATTAATAGAGAATTGTATCTCATGACATACTAAATTATTTTTATTAGGTAATGAACTTGTTTTCTCTTATGAGGCTTTGTTATTTCCTAATTGGAACTCCTAGCAAGTTTGGTTGGCATTTTACTGAGGTTTGTGTATTCTATGTTTGTTGTTTTCAATACTTGATTAAATGGAAAACATGTGTGGTTTTGGAATCTGATTTACTTGTTTTCCACATAGGTTTCAATTGTGGATAATATCTAATGTTGTTTTAAAACATGTAATCATTTACATGGTTATATATGCATGAGTTTTTGTTATCATCTGTAAGTCTTACATGTGAAAAGGATTTGGAAAACAAGGTTTTAATCTTGTTTTCATCTACCTCCACATATCAAGACATGTGGATATAATGGCTTGTTATTATCCCATACTTGATAGTTGTTTCCAATAAAGATATTATTATGAGTTCCTCATCTCTGATGAGCTTGACAGAGGTTAATGATTCTCTATTATATCCTAATGACTCACTGGATAAATTCTTATGCTCCCTTACTGATGCAGTGTTGCTTCCTGTGGTCTTCTGTTGCTTGATGTTCTTCTCTCTAGTTTCCACTAGCCTTCTGTTTTCTCCTTGTGTCAATTTGCAAGTAATATCATGTCTTGGATTCAATCTTCAACTATCTCACCCTTGTGGTGAGAACAAACAGTTATTCCAAGCAAAGATTTTACTTAGATGATTATATTGTGGTTTCTTCTTTCCTTGGTGTTATTATTTCTATTGGTTGATGATAAAAGGAGTGTAGGTGTAGTTTACGACATCAGTTAGCCTTAAGCATATAAGAAGAATCTGTTGACAAGTTTGCAAGGCTTGTCCCCAAATTACTTTTCATATACAAGAGACTGAGATGTACTAGGTTATTCAACCTTCTGTTTATTTGTGTATAACACTCAAGTGTTTGAGTATACAAAAGTGATCTGTTAACAAGATCTAGAAACTTGTTACCAAACTACTTCTATATAACACTAACATTGGAGTATCACACAATTTCAAGAGTGTTAATAAGATCAGATCAAAATATAAGAGTTTCCAAATACCCTTATATTAGAGTGAAGTAGCACTTCTAGAATATCTTCCTGTGGTAGTCCTCCTTTCTTGTGGTTTCTTATCTTGCAGAAGGATTTAGAGAAGATTTGGAAACCAGATACAAATGGTCTAGACAACATAACATGATCTAGATTAAGAGTTAGTTTATGCTTTTATTATCCTTCCAAATACTTATTATTTTATTTCCCAAAAGATAGATACTTGTTTCATACATGATTGGTTTTACTTAGCTATCAATCCAATTCCTCTAATAGAGGTTATAACTTGTTGTTATTCATTACTTGTATCTAGGGATACTTGATTTGTTGATTATTGATGTGGGTGGAAATATAGAGTGTTTGTGGGATGATGACTTAAGATAGTAAGTTGATCAAGTGGTTCCTTGATGTGTTGAGATCTCATATGATCACTTATATATGATGAATAAGACAATGATCATGTGAATGTTATTAGGGTTTAATGACTTATGTAATAGTTGTTAGTTGGTTACTCAGAGTGTCATGTTGTTATTTTATATTATTCATTTGTATTCATGATACAGACATAGAGGTTTGGAAAGATCATATGTGATGATAAAGGTTTTAATAGTGGTTGAAGAAGATTTGATTCTTCCCTTAAGTACTTCTTTTATAGTTGATGAGATATGTACATATTCGATAAATATATTACACAATTATTATGTCATTTCCCACTTGTGGGTTTGAGTTAACACTTGTTTAAAATCTATTGTTTTCTATTGAACCTTTGTTATTTACATGTGAAGGCTAGCTTAGTAGTTACTAAATAATTTGGAAAAATGTTGTGTGAATGGTTAACGACTTAAAGAGTTCATGATTAGAGGATGTGTTATCTCTACTGTTGTGATGGTTCAATTGTGTATTACTCATTGGTAGAAGTATGATTATCAGTTGTGTGATTTGGATACTCACCCCTATTTGAGTTCTATATACCTAGTGATTTATCCCAAGTCACTTAAAGACTTGTGGTTAGACTTGTTAAGAGTTAGTATTGGTCACAACCAATTATGGTTTGAGTAACCAGATGATTTGGTTTCTAGAGATGCTATGATATAAATATCACTCCAAATGTACTCTTGTCTAGATGAACTAGACCTATTTCATCATGTCAAGTGAAACTTTGGTCACTTTGCTTTGTTCAAACTTTCGCGCCAAAATTTCCCGTACTTTTAGATGCATGCTTTGCAAATGCACATATTAAATTTAGATCCTTATAACCTCCCAAACACTGGGATGTTACAGTATCTCCCCCTTAACAAGAACTTCGTCCCGAAGTTCAACCTCTCTCACGTAAAGATAGGTAGAGAGAACTTCTGTAGACCGTTGAATCTTCATAGTTGTTTCCTTGTGTTGACCTTGGCATGTGTAGCCTCTTGTCTTGATTGTTCACATTCCACTGTCTTGCATGATGATTTAATGATATACCTGGTATTATGACAACTCTGCTTTGTTAATGTACCTTCCTAATGGTATCATGAAGAACACGTGGTATTTCCACCACATAGTGGATACCAAGTTTCGTTCTCCAATAAATAGGTATGGTTTCCCATCTCTCATAACTCTCCGAAGAATATTGGTACATCCACCAGGTAAGGAATGACCAATAAGATTCTTCTGGTACAATGGTATTGTCTATGTTTGGACTCCATTTGGTTCAGTCTAATGGTCTCAAGAGAAAGATTTTTCAAAGAAAATTATACAAAGTAGTGTACACTGACTTAGACTCTTCTAATTAGTAAAAATATCTTCGAGTTTCCTTGAGATTTAACTTTTTCCTACAGATGACTATACCCTATTCCACTGGTTACTTCCTATGGTCCTTCTACATCATTGGGTTTTGACTTCTACTGGACAGCTCTATAAGTTTATTTATCTAACTTCTACATGTTTCCTTCATGGATATAACTACTCATGTGATTTTCCTCTTATCACTTGTGGTATATCTTCATGTGTTGATGAAGTATGTCACCAACTCCAAACAAGATGTGGAATGTGGTCCATTCCCATCAGTGGCTTCATTGACTTCTTGGTCTTCCAGAGCTTTTGTGGTTATATCAATCTGCTGATAACTCAGACTGCTCTCATACTAATCCTATACCCTCTAGATCAGTAACATCAAGATAGAACTCAATGTTTGCACATGCATATGAACATCAAGTTCCAACTTCATGCACAGATCTAGTCAATCAAAGATCCAAATAAGATCCAATAAATCCCAAATGCAGTTATCACTCATGCATCAAAAGCCCGTGAAATGGTAGTACTTTGAGTAAAACATCTCAAGTGCCAAGGCTCTTAAATGCTATACACTACAAGTAGGTAAATATTACCTTGTAATCCTATTCTACACAACCACTTTTTACTTTGGTAATTACTCCAATTGCATGCCTTACTGCAGTGGAATAAACCAAGATAAAATGATCCTAGAGTAGTTGTTGTCTAAATTGGTTCCATATAGGACTAAGTACCCTGTCAGTTGACTTACTTCATCTTGCTTATGATAAACTTCTCATGACATCTGTCGATTCTTCATGGTGTTGATCACATCGTAGGAGTAGTATAGTAGCTTCCATCAATGCTTATGCCTTCTCCTAACTCTATTCTATACTATAGTGATTCACCTCTGGACTTGATAACTAAGGATATGGTATATACCCCATAGTTACCATAGTTTAATGACAGTTCAGGATTCTCAAGCATCCCTTCTTGATGTCTTCTATACTTTCTCTATACCATGTTCTACTCCATCCTATTCATTCATAGAATGGGGTAATCATCTCTTTAATTTAATCATCTCTGACTATATCAGAATTCTTTTTTTTTAATGGTACTAGTACTTACTAAGCTTCTAACTATTCATACCTAGGTATTAAGAAAATAGATAAGTACATTTTCTCAAGTTGAGTAAGAACGTTCTATTCAAGTATGCTTATATCATTCTCAAGTGAATGATCATCATAGTTGTAGGAAATGTGGTTTAGATAAGATGGCTTCCTATAATCTTTACCAACCTACAGATCTCCTAAAAGGTTTTTAACCTAAGATCGCTTCGCTCTGATACCATCTGTGGTGACCCAGCACACCACTGCATGTGTAGTGCGCAAGTCGGTGACATAATACTCACAGAAGGACTTATCCGTGAATATTACATCTCTCAGAGTGGTACAACAGAAACACAGCGGGACCAGGCAAAACTATAGGATACAAACTTCATTACAAAATCTTAAGAATCTCTTTGATGAATCAAGAAGTTCTCATACAAATGAAACATCAGAAGAAGCAATTCGAAGGTCCAAGCTGGAGAAGAACTCTAGCTCAGAACTAAATCTACTATGGCTGATGTCAGCCCTAATCTATGGCTTGTAACCGCTAAGTCCAAAAATGGATTCCACCTACACCTTGATATCTTCTCCTCCACCAGCGTTGTTGATGACGATGCTTTACTGGCTAAGTAGTACAAGACTCTACCTAGCTTCATGAGGTAACGATGGCTTCACGGTGACGACTTCCATAGGCTTCAACTCTAAGCAGGGGGTCAAACGGGAACGAATGAGTAACGAGCGTTACTCAGCAAGCTCATGATATATAGTGGTAGTTTGATGCACTAACTACAGCTTAAGACTCAAAAGAGTCATAAGCTAATGCAAGGTTTTTGTAAATCTTTCTTCAAGAGGTTGCTTTTAATTCTGAAGACTATGCCCGCCAGATCTTCACAGGACTAGAACTTTCATGGAGTTACCTTTCCTGCGGCGTTCGCAGCTCCTTCACGGAACAAGGGGTAACATGCCACATCCTTTTACACTCTGCAGAGGTGCGTTACTTTACCCATGGACGAACAAGACTATGTTGCACAACCAGGCTCGAGATCCTGTCCACTCCCACTCAGGTGTGGGGCCCGGTTGTTGGTCCAAGCCAAACCGTGCTTCTCCGCACAACGCATGCCCACCCATTTCTGCCAGCAGGTTGAACGCCTGAGTCCACCCCTCACGATGGATATCTACGCGCCCCTGGCAGACCATCATAGACCCGCAGAGTCCGTGGGAATTAAGGGATCCCACCCACGTGCATGTAGTCCCGCAGAACCTACAGCGTACGTCTCTGGCAGCCCGTTGACATGCGAACGAGAAAAGTATCACGGCTGACTTACTCCCCCCATAGAAGACCCATGGTTAACGCGAATTTACGGCGCAAGAATCCTGACGGCAGTTGTGATTAATCCTAGGTAATACGTTCCCGTGCAGATGGAACCTTCCATTGACCTATTCATCTTACCATGGTTCCATCCGCCGACCAAACAGAACACTACCACTCGGGTAGTCATTCAATTAGTCATATTATTATAAAAATAGGATCATGCATTCTTTTGAGAACAGGTGGTAATACGATAGGATTTTTACAAATAGTTTGTTATGAAGTACTGCAAAGGATATGAGCAAGTGATGAACTTGCCTGAGATTGAAATAACCATAATAATCAATGTCTTCGGGTTCCAGGGTCTCGTAGGAAATCCCGACATCTGAGAGATAGCAATGAAGTCCCGGTAAGGACTACAGAAAACATTGGCAAGATGATACATGCATAGTCATGAGATGCATCGTGAATTACCCTGGAAAACACCCCAGCTTACAAGTGTAAGCTATGATCGATACGATAACTTAATCACACAGGTTTTAGGTGAATGGTTTCATTACTTGCGGTGATGTGGTTATTACTTGTTTTAGACTTACATGTGTTTCACTTTTACTTAGCAAACAAATTTTATTATTTTTAAGTATAAGTGTTGATTAGTTGGTGAGGTAACAAGACAATAGTACATGGAAAACAATTATTGAAAAGGTAACAAACATGTTTGATTTTATGTTCAAAAAGTGTAGAGATAATGACAATGCGTTTTTGAAAATGATGAATGATTACAACGATTCTATCATCACATAACTTGCTACTGTATTGTGATGATAGGCTTAGTAGGTGTGAAAACCTGAGAGTTTTATCAATAAGGAAAATAATGAGGTGATAGTCATCTCTGGTTTTTAATAGACATTTATCGACTTTCAGTCTACTTATAAAATCAAGTTTAGAAGTTAAGTAAAATGTTTTACAATTGACATATTTGAGTTGGAAATGTTGTTCTCTTTAATTTGGTATATCAATTGATGTTTTATGAAAATATTTGAATAAGTTATTATTTTATTAAATTTAAATGAATTAAATGACTAGGCAAAACATTGCACACATGAAAACTTGTTCAAATGACCATGAAAACATCATATATGAGTTGTATTTGTCATTTGGAGCATTTTGGTATATAACTTGTATTTTTCTGATTTTATGAAATATTTCCTATTTTTCTCAATTTTAAATGATTTAATTTAATTAAAGAAAATATTAATTTTTAAACTTTATCAAATATTTTTAAAATGTTGATAATCATTTAAATTATATTTTTCTAATCAATTTGGTACATTAGTTATATTTTTCTGATTAATAGAATTAAAGTTATTGATTTATTAAGTTTAATTATATTCTATTATTATTTGAATTGACAGGTGGGACCCACCTGTCATATGTGATTTAATAAAAATAAAAAAGAAAAGGATAATGCTCCTGACGTCATGCTGACGTCAGGGTGACATCACCACGGGAGGGGATTTCTCCTGTTGAACTACAATTCGACAATTAAGCTCAAATTGATGTTTTTGATTGCTTTCATTAGGTAGAACGGATGGCAAGGAGTCGGTGGGTGGCAGCGCTTGACCAAATGGTCGACGGCGAGCAAAACGCGGCGGCGGCGATAGTGGTTCGGTGACAGGGGGCTAGGATGCACGTGGAAGCGAACCGAGGAAACGACGGTGCTCACCAGAGCTAGAGGAGGACGACGGAGTGGTCGGGGAGGCTTGGGAAGCTCTAAATCGACCACGGCGTCGAAAATCGGCCGGCGGCCGGACCTGGAGATGACGGGGAAATTCCCAGTGCCTGGGGTATCCCTGCCCTTGTGCGCGCTCGAGCTGATGGAGCAGACAACGAGGAACCCAGCGGTGGTCTCCGTTCTTCCCGGGGTGACCAGAAACGACGGCGCTCGGCGGCGGCCGTGGATAGCTAGGGTTAGGGTTGTCTGTTCGGGTTCGGTACAGAGAGGAGGAGGTTGCGAGCGAGTGCGAGTGTGAGGAGAGGCATAGGGCAAGTAGAAGGCTTCTCCTCCCTTCTTATCCGTGGGGAACGGCGGCAAGAAGGAGGTGGCCGCGACGGCGTAAGAACGACGCGCTCCTCTGCTTTCTGGCCGGAAACGAGGAAGAAAGAAAAAGAAATGGAACCTTTCGATAACCCCCTCAAGTTTTGGTTATTCACAGAAAAGTCCTTCTGTTAATGGAAACTGAAAAGAACCCCCTGTTTTTAGGGCCTATTTGCAAACATAAAAATTAATAAAAATCATATTTGGAAACTTTATCAAATTTACAATCTCACCATGTTTTCCTTTTTCAATTTTGAGCAATATTTAAATTTTATACTTAGGGTGCTAGATTAAGTGATTTTTGTTGCTTTCCCTCTATTTAATTTATTAAATGTCTTAAAATTTATTTTAGGCATGAATATCATAATCACACCACACACATATGGTTCACCAAGTGGTGTGTTCTCATTTGACCATCTTAGATACAAATTCTTTTAGAAAATGATTTGGTAACATTACTTGGTACTGTTTCTGTGTATGGAAATGAAATTCATTAATAGAGAATTGTATCTCATGACATACTAAATTATTTTTATTAGGTAATGAACTTGTTTTCTCTTATGAGGCTTTGTTATTTCCTAATTGGAACTCCTAGCAAGTTTGGTTGGCATTTTACTGAGGTTTGTGTATTCTATGTTTGTTGTTTTCAATACTTGATTAAATGGAAAACATGTGTGGTTTTGGAATCTGATTTACTTGTTTTCCACATAGGTTTCAATTGTGGATAATATCTAATGTTGTTTTAAAACATGTAATCATTTACATGGTTATATATGCATGAGTTTTTGTTATCATCTGTAAGTCTTACATGTGAAAAGGATTTGGAAAACAAGGTTTTAATCTTGTTTTCATCTACCTCCACATATCAAGACATGTGGATATAATGGCTTGTTATTATCCCATACTTGATAGTTGTTTCCAATAAAGATATTATTATGAGTTCCTCATCTCTGATGAGCTTGACAGAGGTTAATGATTCTCTATTATATCCTAATGACTCACTGGATAAATTCTTATGCTCCCTTACTGATGCAGTGTTGCTTCCTGTGGTCTTCTGTTGCTTGATGTTCTTCTCTCTAGTTTCCACTAGCCTTCTGTTTTCTCCTTGTGTCAATTTGCAAGTAATATCATGTCTTGGATTCAATCTTCAACTATCTCACCCTTGTGGTGAGAACAAACAGTTATTCCAAGCAAAGATTTTACTTAGATGATTATATTGTGGTTTCTTCTTTCCTTGGTGTTATTATTTCTATTGGTTGATGATAAAAGGAGTGTAGGTGTAGTTTACGACATCAGTTAGCCTTAAGCATATAAGAAGAATCTGTTGACAAGTTTGCAAGGCTTGTCCCCAAATTACTTTTCATATACAAGAGACTGAGATGTACTAGGTTATTCAACCTTCTGTTTATTTGTGTATAACACTCAAGTGTTTGAGTATACAAAAGTGATCTGTTAACAAGATCTAGAAACTTGTTACCAAACTACTTCTATATAACACTAACATTGGAGTATCACACAATTTCAAGAGTGTTAATAAGATCAGATCAAAATATAAGAGTTTCCAAATACCCTTATATTAGAGTGAAGTAGCACTTCTAGAATATCTTCCTGTGGTAGTCCTCCTTTCTTGTGGTTTCTTATCTTGCAGAAGGATTTAGAGAAGATTTGGAAACCAGATACAAATGGTCTAGACAACATAACAAGATCTAGATTAAGAGTTAGTTTATGCTTTTATTATCCTTCCAAATACTTATTATTTTATTTCCCAAAAGATAGATACTTGTTTCATACATGATTGGTTTTACTTAGCTATCAATCCAATTCCTCTAATAGAGGTTATAACTTGTTGTTATTCATTACTTGTATCTAGGGATACTTGATTTGTTGATTATTGATGTGGGTGGAAATATAGAGTGTTTGTGGGATGATGACTTAAGATAGTAAGTTGATCAAGTGGTTCCTTGATGTGTTGAGGTCTCATATGCTCACTTATATATGATGAATAAGACAATGATCATGTGAATGTTATTAGGGTTTAATGACTTATGTAATAGTTGTTAGTTTGTTACTCAGAGTGTCATGTTGTTATTTTATATTATTCATTTGTATTCATGATACAGACATAGAGGTTTGGAAAGATCATATGTGATGATAAAGGTTTTAATAGTGGTTGAAGAAGATTTGATTCTTCCCTTAAGTACTTCTTTTATAGTTGATGAGATATGTACATATTCGATAAATATATTACACAATTATTATGTCATTTCCCACTTGTGGGTTTGAGTTAACACTTGTTTAAAATCTATTGTTTTTTATTGAACCTTTGTTATTTACATGTGAAGGCTAGCTTAGTAGTTACTAAATAATTTGGAAAAATGTTGTGTGAATGGTTAACGACTTAAAGAGTTCATGATTAGAGGATGTGTTATCTCTACTGTTGTGATGGTTCAATTGTGTATTACTCATTGGTGGAAGTATGATTATCAGTTGTGTTATTTGGATCCTCACCCCTATTTGAGTTCTATATACCTAGTAATTTATCCCAAGTCACTTAAAGACTTGTGGTTAGACTTGTTAAGAGTTAGTATTGGTCACAACCAATTATGGTTTGAGTAACCAGATGATTTGGTTTCTAGAGATGCTATGATATAAATATCACTCCAAATGTACTCTTGTCTAGATGAACTAGACCTATTTCATCATGTCAAGTGAAACTTTGGTCACTTTGCTTTGCTCAAACTTTCGCGCCAAAATTTCCCGTACTTTTAGATGCATGCTTTGCAAATGCACATATTAAATTTAGATCCTTATAACCTCCCAAACACTGGGATGTTACACAAAAGGGACTAAGATGTAAATCACATTGGAAGGTATGTCGTCATGACTCAATGGGACTTGGGAGTCGGCACGTTCTGCTAGGAGCCGCTACCGATTGATCGATTGAGAGTCGGACTCTAATCGTGTCCAAGTCGCCATGAGCCTGCAGGGTCGCACACTTAAGAGCGGGAGCAATTGTATTGGTCGGGTTGGACCCGAACCGGAAATGGACTGATTTGTGAGTCGGGCTCATAGAGGGAATGGGCCACAAATGTTGTGAAGCCCACTACCATTCGCTATATAAAGAGGGGCGCAGGTTGTCCAGCGGGCACGTTACTCCACTCCCATGCGTTGGGAACCCTAGCCCCACTCAGTCCAGCCGTCGCACCGGACCTAGCAGTCCGCCGTCGGAGCTCCTCCTCGTACATGTGGATACCGGCAGAGGTGCTGTACGTTCAGCACTTCGACGTTCGCGGGATCGGATCGGCTGGATCAGATCGTGGACTGCACTGCCCCGACGCGCTTCATCGATAATCCGCAACCGCGCGTCTAGTGGTAATCATCGTGGCCTTCTACCTCGGCTAGATCTTGGAAGTACCGCGTAGGAAAAAGTTTTTGTTTATCTCTACGCGTTCCAACAACGTGTTCTCCTTCGCCGTCTCCTCCGTGGATGTTGCCGCCTTCGTAGCGGCGAAAACCACTAAGCACTGCGCCAAGCTGCAGCTCTCCTTCCATTCCTTCCTCCCCCTAGCCACGTCCACCGCCGGCGATCTCCCCGCCGTGGGCCCCACTACCCGTACCTTGCCCAAGAAACGCACGCGTCGCCACACGCCTGTTTGGTCGCGCATGCCCCTGGCAGTTATGGCTACAGTGGTCCTGGCCTCCTGCCCACTCCCCGTCCCGCCCATTTACTCCCTGGATACGCTGTCGCGTCCGAGGTAGCTGTTGTCGCCCCCGCCGCGGAAACCGCGTCGAGCGATGTCCCCTCGCCGCGCTACGACGAGACATGCTCTAGCCATGATCGCCTACAAGTCGGTGCCATTTACGACGACGCGCCCCCGGCGGCTTTGCTCTCCACGCCCGCCATGAATGCCCCCTCCTCACCTCTCCGCTCCTTCCTTCAAGTCGCCAACACCCCACCTGCCCCACCCCTCCCTACCCCGCAAGCCCCCCTTAAACTCCTTAGCCTCGACGGCTGTTTTTGGTGCCTATCCGCAGAACATTTCGTCCGCGACTGTAGAGATCCCGTTAGGTGTCGTGCTTGTCGTTGTTCCGGCCACCGCCTCCATGAGTGCGACATGTCGTTCCCACAGCCCATGTTCGTCCCCACCTCGACCTCACCCCCCGCGCACCCCACCGCCACCTCCAACCGCCCAACCACCCCATACCCATCCGCCCTCACCGCGCCGATTTCCCCCTGCGCTGGCGCGCGTGCTTGACGCACTGAGCCTCCGCCATCTCCCCGTGCGGCGCGTCTGTTCGAAGAAGGAGAGGCCTTTGAGCCTCCCCTGCCTGAAGAACGTACCGTGCACATGGTCCAGCCCCCGAGCGCCGTCAATGCTGCTGACCCAAGCCTCCGACGAAGAGGAAGTGGATTCGGGCGAGGACGGCGACGAGCCAGAACCACTCCCGGCCCCGGAGGTGTTCGTCCCTCCTGGCGACATAGCCGCCGCTCAGCACATGGCGGTGGTCTACATCGAGTCTCCGACCCCCTTCTCGTCACCGGCCTCTTCCATCGCGGACACGCTGTGCGCCGAGCTCCCGGGCCTCCACGTCTCTCTGGTCCCCTCGTCCCTTGGCGATATGTACGTCAAGTTTCTCTCTGTCGAGGACAGGGAGATCGCCCTCGATCACCAACCTTTTGTCCACGACGGGGCTACTTTCCGCCTGGTCCGTGAAGAGGAGGCATACCGTGTCCCTTGCGACATGCGCTATGTCGCAGTTGTAACGGCCAAACGGGTTCCTGTCGAACAGCTCTCGCAGTTGAGGATCTCCTCGGCCTTCAGCTGCTTTGGGAAAACGCTCGAGGTGGACGCCGCGTGCCTGTCAGGGACTGACTGCGCCCTCGTGCACGCGGTTGTCCTGCTCAAGCACAACGACTACGTGCCAGCGGAAATCCTGGTCTCCTGCCCGCCCTGGGGCTCTCGTCTGGTCCTCCTCTCCAAGGTCCGCACCTCACGCGCGGAGGAATCGTACAACACAGACGGCGAGTACGTCCCCTTCTTTGGCCCGCCACCGCCCCCTCTGTTCCTGCGCCGCCTGGACAGGCTTGCCCTTGCTCCACCTGCGCGCCCGCGTGACCCCCTCGTGAACGTCATGGGACACGGGTACGGAGGACAACATGACGCCGGCGCCACGCACGACGCGCTACTCGCCATTCTTGACAGTGTGGCGAGCTACCCCCAAACGTCCTGGCCTCCCCAGGGTCGCCCGGCTCCTCCGTCTCCTCCCTGACGATCTCGTGGTGCAGCGGACCTGGCTACGGCTCGGACTCCACCCAGCTGAGCTCTGGTCCTCCGCTTGCCGCCACTCGCCGCCATGGCTTCGTGATCACCGAGATAGAGGATGCTGCGCCCCCACCGGAAGGACGCCGCAGCACTCGTCTCGCTGGCAAGGCGTCCTAGCACTTCGAGATCGTCTCGACGCGTGCGGAGAAGCTCCTTGGGCCGCGTGGCGCCCTCGGTGGCTGCACTGGCGCCCCGCAGAAGACGGTGCTCAAGAACGGCGTGCTCTCGGCGTGCGCTCGCCCCCTACGCAAGAAAACAGTGACGGCCCTTGCCAGGGCTGTTGGAGTCTCCTCGTCGGTGATCCCCACCGCCAATGATTAGTAAGCCAAGACCATGTACGCTGCCCGGGCTGCAGCCTCAAAACCCTTACCTGCGCCGTGTTTTCGCTCACAAACCTCCCCCCATCCCTCTCCCCCTAGCTAGTCCTCGCCTTCACCGCCTCGCCCCGTGTTGTCACCTCTGTTTATCCTGATCAAAACGACCCGCGATGTCTCGATTGAGTGCTGGAATGTTCAGGGCCTTGGTTTTCCAAAAAAACGCCCTGTCGTCAGAGATGCACTCATTTTATCCTCGCCTTCTATCCTTTGCCTCCAAGAAACCAAATTGCGCACGATCGATCACGCCTGCACCCGCTTCTTCCTTCCCTCCCACCTCTCCAGCTTCTCCACCATTGATGCCATCGGGAGCTCAGGTGGCATCCTAACTACTTGGGACCCGAACCTGTACACCACCATCTCCTCCCTCTCTAGACACTTCACCCTCACAACCACCCTCTCCTCCACTCTCTTTGGATTGGTTTTCTCCATCTCCAACATTTACACCCCGACCGACCACACGCTCACACCCGCCTTCCTTGCTGAGCTTGAGGACATTGCTCCCCTCATCTCCACCCCCTGGTTGCTCGTCGGAGATTTCAACCTCACCCGCGGTCCCCGTGACAAAAACAATGATAATTTCGACCAAAACCTTGCCGCGGCCTTCAACGATACAATTCGTTTGCTCGCTCTCTTCAAATTACCCCTGTCCGATCGTAGCTACACCTGGTCGAACATGCGAGCAGTTCCCACCCTCGTGCGCCTCGACTGTGCCCTCTTCAACCAGCTATGGAACCTTGCCCTCCCAAACTCCTGCCTCACCTCTCTCCCACGGCCGACATCGGACCATGTCCCCCTCCTCATCACAGCATCCACCTCGATCCCCCTGCTCACTGCTTCCGCTTCGAAAACTCATGGCTTCTTGATCCCCTCTTCCTTCCCTCCACCCTTTGTGCCTGGGCTACGCCACGGACGATGAGAGATGCTTCCGGTGACATGGTGGCACGACTGAAAGCCTTCCGCAGAGCTGCCAAGGTATGGAAACAAAACCACAGGTTTAACCCCAAAATTGAACACAACTGCTCCTTCGTCATTGATATGTTTGATTGGTTCAAAGAAACTCGCCCTCTTTCTTGCGACGAGTTCTCCCTCCGTGCTGACTGCAGGAACAGGCTTGCCGATCTTGTGCGACACCGTGCGGCACATTGGAAGCAGCGGGGGAAATTTCGCGCCGTCGTGGAGGGAGATGAAAACTCCCGCTTCTTCCATGCCCGCGCGTCCCAGCGCCTGCGCCGCAACACCATCCGCTCCCTCGACATCGACGGCGCCACCGTTGTCTCCCACGACGCCAAGGCCGCCGCCCTGCACGCCTTCTTCGTCGCGCTGCTGGGCATCGCGTCTGCCCCTCCTGTCCCCATCAACATCCATGAACTCTACGTTGGGCGGGGCAGCGTTGACGGGACGACGCTCTGCGCGCATTTCTCAGCGGAGGAGATCAAAGCCAACCTCGACGCCATGGATCGGAATAGCGCGCCCAGGCCGGACGGCCTGGGCCCAAGCTTCTTCCGAGCAGCGTGGTCCACCGTTCAGCCCACCCTCCTTCGCCTCTTCGAGCAATTCCACGCCGGCGTCACCGACCTCTCCCGCATCAACCGCACGCACGTCGTCCTCCTGCCAAAAAAAGAAGGAACGCTTGCTCCAGACTCCTTCCACCCCATCTCCCTCCAAGACGGAACGATGAAGCTGATCTGCAAGGTTCTTACCTCATGGCTCCAACGACAAATAAACCGCCTCATCGATGTGGATCATACCGGTTTTCTCGCCGGCCGCAGCATCAGCGAGACTTTCGTCTACGCCACCGAGCTGGTGCAGACGTGCTTCCGTCGCCCTGCACCCTGCATCGTGCTCAAGCTCGATTTCGCGAAGGCGTTCGACTCGGTGAGCTGGGCCAGCCTCCGAGCCATCATGATCGCGAGGGGTTTTCCGTTGCGCTGGTGTGAGTGGATGGACGCCATCCTCTCCACCTCGCACTCGGCGATCCTCCTCAATGGCGTCCCAGGCAAATGGATCAGATGCATGCGGGGGCTGCGCCAAGGCGATCCGTTGTCGCCCTATCTCTTCCTCCTCGTCACGGATGTCCTCCCTCGCCTGCTGCACGCCGAGGCCGGTCTCTACCACCTGCTCGTCGAGGATGCTCTCGTGCCTGTATTATAGTACGCTGACGACACGCTGCTGCTCCTGCGCACGGATGTAGACTCGGGGCACCGTCTTCGACAGGACCTGTCTGCCTTCGAGCGCTTCACAGGTCTATCCATCAACTACCACAAGAGCACCCTTGTTCTGCTCCACGTCGACCCCGCCGTGCTCTCCACCATCACTGCCGCTCTCGGTTGCCGTGTGGAAGGCTTCCCCCAAACGTACCTCGGACTCCCTCTGTCAGCCGAAAAACTCCGCCTCTCCGTGTTCTACCTGTTGACCGCGAAGGTGGACAAATTCCTCTCCGGCTGGCGTGCGTTGTTGCTCTCCGCCGGTGGTTGCCTGGTGCTGCTCAATGCCGTACTCGACGCCCTGCCAACATACATCATGGGGGCCCTCTGCCTCCCCAAGGGTGTGCTGGCTGCTATCGACAGAAGACGACAGGCTTTCATGTGGACTGCTTCCGATCAGGCCTCTGGCGCGCAGTGCCTCGTGGCGTGGGACTTCGTCTGTCGATCGAAGCAAGAAGGGGGGCTCGGCGTCCGCTCCCTCACCGATCACAACAAGTGCCTCATGGTGAAACTCCTCCACCGCCTACACAGCTCGCCGCACGAATCGTGGCTGCGATGGGTGTGGGCGAGCCTCGACGGTGCCCCAATCGACGCGGCGTGTGACACTGCCTCGATTGCTGGTGCCCACTGGAGCTCCCTCGTCCGTCTCCTACCCTTGTACCGAGCCTGCTCCCTCGTGGACATTGGGAACGGACACATCACGTCTTTCTGGCTTGACTCGTGGTCCACCTTTGGCGCCCTCCGCGTGGCCATGAGTGAGCTGCACTCGCACTGCACGTCACCCCTCGCCATCGTGCGCCAGGTTCTCGACGCCGGGCTGCGCACGCTCCTAGTCCCTCGCCTCTCCCACACTGCCTCCCTCCAACTCACCGCCCTGGAACGTGCCCTCGCGCGCATCAACCTGACGAACACCGCAGACAAGCGAACGCTACCGCTCTGCGCCTCCCCGACAGGCCAGCTCCGGTGCTCATCCCTCTATCGCCTCTGCACTCTCGGTGGCGAGCTCTTTGGACACTACACCTTCATCTGGCGAAACTACGCTCCCTCCAAAGTGCGTTTTTTTGCTTGGCTCCTCCTTCAGAATAGGCTGCAGTGCTGCTCCAACCTGCACCGAAAGGGTGTCCTGACCTGGACGACAGCAGCTGCCCCATCTGCGCATCCCCCCTCGAAACGGCCACTCACATCATCTTCGGATGCCCCTTCGCCCAGAGGTTCTGGAACGAACTGGGTTGTGACAACGCCGGTTTCGCCACATCCACCGCCTCACGCTGCCATCTCCCTCGCACAATCCCAACCAGGTCGGCTGACACTTTTCGCCTGCTCTGCTTCTGGCATCTGTGGAAGCATCAAAATGGGATTGTCTTCAACAGCCTGACAACCTCCCTCCTCAACATCCGCAAGTGCTGCCGCGACGACGCCATTCTCTGGAGAGAACGCCTCCCCCCCCCCACCTGGTGTGATGACGTCGATCACTGGCTCGCCTGTCTGACGAACCCACCCCTGTAAATCTCCGTCGCCCTACTGACACGCTCCAGTCAGCGTTCCCCCCTCTCTCTCATGTAACACAACGGGGAACCATCCCCTCTTTTTTGATCAATGGTATATTCAGGTGAGAGCTTTGCTCTTCCCGGTGAAAAACTCAAAAAAATATAAAGTCTAACCCTTCCCATCAGTTCGGACTTTTGGGATATATGGTTAGTGCATATGTTCAATATTCTTGTCCACCCCATCAAGTCAATGAACAAACATATTAGCCACACAAGATTGTGGTGATATGTTAAAGGTAAAGTGAATAAGTCGCCAAACATGTCTCGCCAAGTTATAAGAAATAAATAAGTGCTCCATAGTCTCATAAGATTGATAAAAAGCACAACGTTTGCATCCAGTCCAGAACCTTTTGATTAAATTATATTTAGTGAGAATCACTTTACGTTGAAGAAACCACATGAAAACTTTAATTTTTGAAGGAACTTTTTGTTTTCACAAGTATTTGCGCAAGAAACGTGTATGTCCATGCATATAATCAACATACATCGACTTGTTATGAACAAACCATTGTTTGCAAACTTCCAATTGAATTTATCTTTATCGTTTGAGAGGGAGATACTCATGGGTCTTTCAACCAATTTTTCCATGACTCCCATTTATTTCCGGTCAAATCCCTCATGAATTCAATATTTAGAGGACCATGAGACAACACATGCCCCACCATTACATTCTTGTGGCTCGCAATATTATATAAGGATGGATACTGAACCGCCAGCGGCCTATTCCCGAGCCAAGTATCTTCCGAGAAACTAGTTGTGAGACCATTATCCACCGTAAAAGAACCGTGTTAAAAAGGATCCCTTTTCACCTCCATGATCCCTTTTCAAAAAGGAGAATCATAAGGCTTCGTCTCCACTTGAGCCAACGTTTTATTGTATAAATGTTTGTTACATAGCAATTCCTGTCAAACACCTTTCTCATGCAAATTTTTCAAAAGGCATTTGCTTACTAAACTTTTATTTTTTATTTCTAGGACCCCAATCCCCAACCCACTTTAATCTTTTGGACGGCAAATAAATTAACCGATACTTTTCTTATGTTTGTCACTTTGCCAAAAGAAACGAGATTGAAAGTAATCCAACCTCTTCCACACCCCAACTGGGATTGAAAAGAATGATAGTAGAAACATTGGACTTGTGAGGACTGAATTTATCAAAATAAGTCGACCCCCATAAGAAAACATCTTGCCAGCCCGACAACACAGTTTCTTCTCGAAACGATGTTCAACATTTTTCGATTCTTTATTCAGGAGTTTGCGGTAATGAATTGGAATTCCCAAATATTTGTAATGAGCCAACCTCACACCCAAAGATAGCACGATAGTCATCCTGCACCTCCACAACTTTATCAAAATAATAGAGCTCACTTTCGTGGAAATTTATCTTGAGTCCAGATAATTGTTCAAACATGGAAAAAATCAGTTTCATGTTTACCGCTTTCACTGATCATGTTCTAGAAAAAGGATAGTATCATCAGCGTATTGCATGATTGAGATCCCTCCTTCAACAAGATGAGGAATCAAGGATCCCACTTGACCTTCCTCCTTTGCCCGTGCAATGAGAACAACCAACAAATTCGCGACAATATTGAACAATATCGGTGAAAGACGATCACCTTGTCGAAGACCCTTCAGCGTCTGAAAATAATGACCAATATCATCATTGACGCGAATACCTACACTTCCGCCTTGAATAAATCGACTAACCCAGTCACAACATTTTGGGTCAAAACCCTTCATGCGAAGTGAGTGTTGTTGAAAAGACCCTTTCACCTTATCATAAGCGTTTTCAAAGTCAATTTAAAAATTACCTCATCCATTTTCTTGAGATTCATCACATGGATGGCTCCATGTAAGATAATTACCGCCTCAAGGATATTCCTACCCAACATGAAAGCAGTCTGAATAGATCGAATGACTTTGTGGGCAATAGATGAAACCCAATTTGTGCCCACTTTATTGAAGATTTGACACTATATTTGCTCAATCCTACCAGCATCTTTTTTTTGGGTAAAAAAGTAATTACGCCAAAATTTAATTTATAAATAGGAAATTCGCCACTTTAGAGCAAACATTGCCAATAAGTCAGATTTGATAACGTCCCAGAATTTCTTGTAAAACTTTGCCTTATTATGCTCCATCTGAGAAATAGCCTCAAACACTTCTTTTTCAGTAAAATTCGACGTTACAATACTATTCTCTTGTGGCGAAATATAAGGTAAACCCCCATCGTATGATTTGTCGAGACTAAAAGAACTGGGGTCCGACACCCCCAAATAATTTTATAGTATTCGGAGATAAATACTTTCAGATTGTTCTCTCCCACTATCGTTCCCTCGTCTTGTTCTAGTTGAACAATTCTTTTCTTTCGGTGTTTTCCATTTGCAATCGAGTGGAAATACCGTGTGTTATTGCCTCTTTATTGCATATGTTTAACTTTCGCCCGTTGAGCGCATTTTGACTCTGCATCTCTACGGAGCCTAGCCAAACACTTGTCGTCCTCTTTCTTAGCCGCCCCTCCCTCAACTGAAAGAGGTGTGGTTTCCATCTTAGTGTCCAGTTCATCAATCAGAAGTACAAGTTTCTCTTTTAATTTCTTACATTCTCCACTCTAATATAGATATTGCTAGCACAAGAGGTGGGTGCGAATAACAAACAAAATGTTTGACCATTCGTTGTTTAGAAGTGGTTTTATGTGTAAGAATTACAACTATACTCATGGTTCAGTTTGGCTCACATGAACCATTTTCCGTTTAAAAACCCGGTTCAGTTCTGTTCACACAAACCGGGCGGTCTAGCTTATACGTTATACTCCATTGTAGCTTAATGTGTGCTAGTATTTTGTTTTGTACTACAACGAGAGGCCGAAATTCGGATAAGTTTGCAGCTCTGAGGTACTGTGGCTCCTTAATTCAGATTGACGGCCCAATGAAGCGGACGTGTGAACAGCAGGGTAGATCATACGCTGTTCCCAATCACGTCACATGACCATGGCACCTGGACAGCGCCCTCTCACTTAATGATTAGTTCGTCCCGAAACCAATCATCATTAGCAGGACAAGTCCCTTTCGATCCAGCAGAGGAATTCCAAACTCAGAGGTCCCAATTCGGAAAGAACACTGTGCAACTCTCCTCTCAGGCCACCCATGAAAACGATACTGCTGTCAGGAGTTACGCAATCGTGCAACCGCATGATCTGCTCGTGCTCCCACACGACCAAGACGAGAGGCTGCTGCTGAAACGGCATGGGTTCATGTACAGTACAAGGACAGATTAGATTACACCTAAATACACCATCAATTACTACATCCTTGGCTAATCAACAAATTATTGAGTGACTAATTACTAGTACAACTTGCTTCCGCTAAATGTACCGAGCTGATCACTACGTAGTTCACTACACATCGATTTGATTCCAAAATTTGGCGCGGCGAATCTGATCGACCTCAGGCAGAGTAGTCCGAGACGGCGAACGAGTCGCCCGCCGAATACGCGCCCCGCGCCGGCGACAGCACCGGCGCGGCGGCAGCGGCAGGCAGCGCCGCTGCTGGCGGTGGCTTCGTGTCGTCGGCCACGGCGGGTCGCCTGATCTCCTCCAGCAGCGCCACGACGTCCTTCATCGCCGGCCGGTCGTCGGCGCGGTGGGACACGCAGAGCGCGGCCACAGCGAGCACCTGCCGCATCTCGTGCGCGTCCGTCTCGCCGGCGCTCCCCCTGAGCCGCGCGTCCAGGAGCTCCTCCTCGCCGCCGCGCCTCGCCTGCTGCTCCCGCACCCACTGCACCAGGTGCGCGCCGCCCGGCACCGTCGGGTCCAGCGGGTGCCGCCCCGTCAGGATCTCCAGCAGCACCACCCCGAAGCTGTACACGTCGCTCTTCTCGCTGATCCGCTGCATCGACGCGTACTCTGCATACCCAAACCAAACAAAATGTCAGAACACAATGCTTAAAGTGTACATTACTCAAGCACGTGTGACGTGTTACGAAATTCAGTTTCGGACCTGGTGCCATGTAGCCGTAGGAGCCGGCGATGCGCTGGGGCTTGGAGGAGTCGTCCAGCTTGCTCTGGCCGGAGGACAGGACGCGGGCCAGGCCGAAGTCGGCGAGGTACGGCTCGTAGGCCGGCCCGAGGAGCACGTTCATGGACTTGATGTCCCCGTGCAGGATGGCCGGCACGCAGTCGTGGTGCAGGTACGCCACGGCGTGGGCCACGCCCAGCGCGACGTCGTAGCGCGCGCCCCACTCTGCCGCGGGCGCGCCCTTGACGAGGCCGGCGCCAACGCCGTGGAGCAGACCGCTCAGGCTGCCGTTGGGCAGGTAGCTGTAGAACAGCAGACGGGTGCTGCTGCCGCTGTTAGCCGCCCAACCGAGCAGCCGCACGATGTTGCGGTGGCGGATGGATCCCAGCGCGGCGATCTCGCTGCGGAATGCCACGCCGGCGATCGCCTCGTCCGGCGACCACATCTTCTTCACCGCGATGGTGTACCCGTTCGGGGTGTCCACCCTGTACACCACGCCAGAGCTCCCCGTGCCGATCACGTTCGCGGACGTCAGCCCGCGCAGCACGTCATCTATGGAGATGTCGAGCTTTTGGTACAGCGTCACCTCCCACGTGCCGTGGCCGCCGTGCACGGTGGGGCTGCAGCCACCGCCGCCGCGGCGGGCGCGGAGGAGCATGTAGGTGGCGGCCACCAGGAACCCCGCACTGACAACGGCGAGAACGGACATGGCTATCTTTAGCGTCGTTATGGCCCCGCGCCGGGAGGACTCGTCGGAGCCATCCCCGACGACAAGGTGACGGTTGCCGGCGAGATCGCTGAGCGGCAGCTTCTGGAAGAATGGGGTGTTCGGGAGCTCGCCGGAGAAGGCGTTGAACGATATGTTGAGCGTGACGAGGTTCTGCAACGCCGCGAGCGGTTCGAGGCTGCCGGACAGCACGTTGTGCGACAGGTCGAGGCTGCCGAGCTTCTCAAGGCCGGCGAACTGCGGCGGTATCTCACCGGAGAGACGGTTGCAGCTGATGTTAAGAGAAATCTCCAACGATTGGAGCGCGCCGAGCTCCATGGGGATGCCGCCAGAGAACGCGTTGTCCCCGAGGTCCAGCAGCTGGAGCTTCTCGCACGAGCCGAGCTCCGGCGGGATGCCGCCGGTCAGCCTGTTTTTCCCCAAGTAAAGCTTCGTCAACTCCGGCATCAACGCGACACTGGACCTCAATGGCCCGGACAGCTGGTTGTCGGAGACGTCGATGAGCTGGAGGCTGCGCGGCAGCGCGTCAGGCAATGTGCCGGACAGAGCATTGGAATGCAGGTCGAGAAATTCGAGGCTGCCGCACCCGGCAATGGCCGCGGGCACCGGACCCACGAGGTGGTTGCCGCTCATGTCGAGGAAATTGAGGTTCTTCAGGTTACCGATCTCGGCGGGTACCGAGCCGGACAGCCGATTGTCGTTGAGCCGGAGTCGATAGAGGTTGGTGCAGTTGCCGATGTCCGGCGGCACGACGCCGGAGAGCTGGTTGCTCAGCAGCAGCAGCTTGGTCAAGTTCTGCAGCCCGAAAAGCTCCTTCGGGATTGGGCCGGTGAGGTTGTTGTACGACAGGTCCACGGACTGGAGGCTGGCGCACTCGGCGAGGTTCGCTGGCACGCCGCCGGTGAGGCCGTTCTTCCACGCGTAGAACAGTGTGAGGTTGCGGAGCTTCGGGAAGTCGACGCGTATCTCCCCTGACAGCGCGTTGTTGTCGAGCTCGACGTCCGTCAGCGAGGTACAGTTGGAGAGCTCAGGCGGGATGGTGCCGGTGAGCCTGTTCGTGCTCAGCTGCAGCTGCTGGAGGTTCGACAGCCGGCCAAAGGTCGCCGGAATGCTGCCGGTGAGAGAATTCAGCGACAGGTCGATGAGGGTGAGCTCCTCGCACTGGCCGAGCTCCGGCGGGATGGCGCCGACGAGCTGGTTCTGCCAGAGCAGCAGCGTCTGCAGCTTCCGGAGCCGGCCGAGCTGCGGCGGGATCGGCCCGGAAAGAGAATTCTGGTAGAGGTAAATGCTGGTGAGCTCGGTGCAGTTGCCGATGGACTCCGGGATACCGCCCGAGAGAAATGTGGTGTAGATGGCGATGGTCTGGATCTTCTTGAGCTGCCCGATCGTCTCCGGGAGGCTCCCGGACATGCCGGTCTCGGCGAGGCCGAGCATGGTGAGGTCGGCACAGCCGCCGATCTCCCGCGGCAGCGGGCCCTTGAGCGCCTGGTTCCCGCCGGCGCGGAGCACCTGCAGCTTCTTGAGCCTGCCGATGCTCGACGGGATGGTTCCGCTGAGCTCGTTGTCGTAGAGGGTGAGGTGCGTGAGGCTGGCGAGGTCGCCGATCTCGTCGGGGATGGCGCCGCGGAGGGAGTTGGAGTTGAGCGCGAGCGTGTCGAGCTTGGCGAGCCGGCAGAGCTCGGGCGGGATCGCGCCCGTGAGCTGGTTCTTGCTGAGGTCGACGGTGACAAGCTCGCCGTACCCGCCGATCTCGGGCGGGATGGCGCCGGTGAGGTTCGTACCAGAGAGCTCCAGCGTGCTTAGCGACGCCGCCAGCGGCTGCAGGTTCGCTGGTAGCGGGCCCTGCAGGTCGACCCCCGTGACGCTCAGCGACACGACGGCGCCGCGCGCGTTGCACGACACGCCGAACCACCGGCACGGGCTCGCGTCAGACGGCCTCCACGAGTCCAGCGCGCCGCCCGTGGGCCGCAGCGACCGCCGCCATTCCAGCAGCGCCTGGCCCTGCTCATTGACGCACTGGCACGGCGCGATCAGCAGCGCGGCGGCGCAGGCGAACGATACAAGAAGCGCGAGCCTCGGCGCGCCGGTGCAGGAACGCGGCGGCATTGGCGCCCGGTGCCACGGTGACTGTCGAGGCTAGGCTTGGTGCCACGCGCGAGACGGACGGATGGATGGCTTGGCTTGGTTGATGTGATGTGGCTTGCTTGCTAGTGACGTTGGGATTGTGGAGGGGGAGACCCCATGATTTGTTTATACTAGAGGATTAGAGATCTGGATCCAAATTGAGCACGGATCAAGTCTAATCCTGCTTGCTTGGTCTAATCAAGGAACATATTTGGTCTCTGTAGCGTAGTGTAGTGTAGTGGTGGGACGAACATGGGAGGAAGGTGGTGTGGTGGCACTCACACTCTCACAGCCATCATCTTCTACACATGTTTTTATTAGGCCCAGTTGCTGTACTTATTACTGTTGCCATGACAGTGTCCCTAATCCGAATTGTTAATGGCTGTCTTCCCCTTCCGAGGTGAAAACACCTGCTCTTTCTCGTGCTCTGTGAAAACACAGAGTCCTAATTCTCTCGGTAATCCAACCTTGTTCCGTGGAAGGGCATTTTCGCAGTGTCAGAGTAAACCTTGTTCCTTTGTACTGCATTTAAGCAGGAGTTGACAGTGGCTGTTACTCAAGGAAGGAGGAGGTTGTTTACTGTTCTTTTTAGCCTGATGCCCCCCTTTCTTTGGGGGTAAACCTTCTAAATGTTTCTGATGGTCTGAACCCTTAAACCGTTGCTTTGCGGCTGGCTACCTCTTTGCAGGATGTAACGTGTCCTTCTGCAGATCTGCTGCTTTAAAGGATGGCAAAGTGATTAAGTACAGCGGTAATTTTTTGTAACTTGAGCTGTCGTTTACTGTACCCGTCCACAGTAAAAGAAGTGCAGCTTGCAGGTGAAACATGTTTTCCTTTCCCGGTCAATTCAACAAGTTGTTCTGAATTCTGATCTTCCCATCCCCATTTCCATCATGAAGCATGTCTCTCTGGTTACCTGCAGTCATCTTTACCCGCAGTTTTGACTTCTGCCACATCTGCATCAGTTACTATGATCAGTCTGTACTTGGCAGGAGCAGCCAGGAATACCTGCAAATATCTTTTTATGATTCATGTTTCTGTCTTCCTATCTGCTCAAACGCTCCATGCAGCAGAATATTTAGGCATTAACATGATGTAGTGTTTATAAGTTCTAAGAACATTGAACAATAACCTTTAGGGCCCCTTTGATTCGTAGGATATGAAAAGTGTAGGATTAAAAAACCCATAGGATTGGAATGTCATGTCTAGTAGAGTCCTACGGGAAGAGCAATTGTGTTTGATGACAAAGGAAAAGTAAAGAAATTGTAAAAAGAGGTTGGAGTGAATGTTAGAATTCCTATAGGATGTAGTACAATGATTCCTATGGGAAAAATTCCTATAGGAACCAATCCTATAAATCAAACGACCTACATAGGAAAATATCCTATAGGATAAAATTCTTCAAAAATCCTATGAACTTCCTTTGAATCAAAGAAGCCCTTATCTTTTTATTTACAGTCACAATCAAATATGGGAAGACCGAATTTTAAAAGAATTACCGGGGGAACAATGGTAACCAGTACATTTCTGCTGTAACCCGATCATCAATTCCATTTTCTTTAAATTAACTCAACAGTAATATCTTTATCAAAAAAAAAAACTCAAAAGTAATATGTGATTCATTTTCAGTTAATTTGCCCAATCAGTGTGTCAAGTTGAAATTATACTTTCTGCAGATGCTTACTGGAGTTGAGAAAGCATGTTCATCTCACATGCCCAAGTTTTGAAAACACTAGGCTGATACAATAACTGGCAACTCCCAAGTGATTACTTCCTGTGAGCTCATCATGGGCATTAGTGAGAGCCTTGTGGGTTAAAGAAAAGGGGCAAAACATAGGTTCCCTAAGAGAGGAATCTTAGGGTGCACATGGCGGTAAAGCAGTGAAGGTTAGTGCCATGCCATAGAAAAAATTAGTAAGAAACTTACCCATGTGAATAGGTGGCTAACCACTGGAAAGTAACCGAAAAGATCAGATCCGAGCTGGTTAAGAATTGTTTCTTTCGAGCAAGAACATGTACATGTCTTTGAGTGCAAGGGACAATGAGGAATAAGATATTATTATAAAATTTGTGCATTTTTTACCCACCTACTGTAATTAGTTTACTACGCCTATCCGCCTATCGATCTGGACTTGGCATCGTTGCCACGGCTGGTAGATCCCCTGTGAGGGTTTTGAGTGATTAACGCTTTGAGCATCGAATTTATAACTTTTTTCTAAAGTGCCTGGTTTTCCACCTTGTGTGGTGGATTCAATTATTTCACCGCGGTTCCTACTTTCACTTTGTAGTTTGAGTTGTTTTCTGCGAAAATCAAATAAGTTCAGATGTTGCGCCTGTCAGAATTATGCTCATAGGAAGCAAATGTTCAGAGATATTGTCAGAAATGACTGGTTCTTGAGATGAGAAACTTGAACAGCAATCGGTAACTATCTAATCATTGTACCAATAAACTTGATCTGAAGTCAAGTCAACAATGCTAGATTAACTTTGTGGTAGTAGCAACTTGAAGAATTAACAGGTAAATAACACACTAATTGACCGTGGCTTACGCCTCACTCGAGGTTAGAATGCGGTCACATGGGTGGTGACTTACCATGGACAGCAGACATGTTAGGTTTCACAAATGGTTGATAATGCCTTGAGTAACATGGTCAGTGATGGTAACATCACAGGAATATGAGCAGGATTTGGATTCAGATCCCATCAAAGGATGTGAGGACAGGACGGAGTCACAGAGCACATGGTTAAGATCGATCGCGGGTTTTAATTAAGATGAAAACTTGTACTAGTACCTTGCTGGAGATGTGATGCAGTTCTTTGCACAGCTAATTCTTCCGTTAGTTCTCTGACATTAGGACTTTTCCCAGGCCTGCTAGTGCTTGCAGCCAAGATCTGATCCAATGCCTTCTGTTTCCACCAATAGAAAATGGCTGGTCCTAATTTTTACAAACACTTTACGCGGATAGATCCAGTTTGAAAATGCCTCTGTGTGCACTGTCAAAAGGTAATTAAAGTTAAGTGCCAGTTACGAACATTCTGTCGCACAGAGGTTGAAGTAGTAGTTTAACAATGCTGCAGAAAGGATAGAGTACATTTCTCTTTTTACTTCTCACATTCAGTCATTTCCTGCTTGCCAGGAGTAGTGCCTAGTGAATGCTGGAACTAGCCATCGATCTTCGGCATGTTTAGGCATCTAGTAGCTGGCTAGTGAGTCATTAAAGTCAGTAATATCCCCTATGCGTAGCTGTTGGGGGTCACATTCTCCAAAATCAGAACAGTAAAAACATTGCTGCACAGGGATAAACTCTTTCAGTGTCTCACGTTTGTTACTTCTTTTAGGCGCCTACAAGATTTATAGAGCTACAATGCTAGAGCTAGCTAGCAACACAAATTACTAGCAGCAAATCAGCAATGGTTAATGGTTACTGTAATCTCCGGCGTAACATTTTACCACACGGTGTCATGTTCTGTCAGCGACGCGCTGCAATAGCTGAAGAACGGCAGCAGAATGGTGAGTTATTACCACCTCCTGCAATCTGTGGCACCTATATGGTGTGCTACAAGTAGGCGTCCAATTTTCCTAGCCTGAGCAAAGCTGGAAGCAAACTGATGAATTTGGGGTATGTGCCTCCCGCACTGAGCCTACATGCTCCGATCGCAGCCTGCCATGATTACCTAGCTTGTCTCAAACATAGCCAACGTCATGGCGCGAACATAGATTCAGTTTCAAAACGAATCGAAGAAATATGAACTCCCTCCGTCCATTTTTGTAAGACACACTTCTTACCATATTATAGTAAGAAGTGTGCCTTATAAAAGTGGACGGAGGGAGTACGCAGATTTGATCAAATTCGCATATGCTTCGTTTCATTCTGAAAAAAAAAGGAATAGCAACTTTTGGAGATTTCCATCTGGATTAGGATACCATCATGGCCAATATTCACAAATCATTATTACATATATGGTCCTATAAATATTTGGCACTCCAGTGCTACGCAGCCGGAATAACCTCTTGTCTACATGTTGATTCATCGGAAAAGCGAGTTTGCTTTGCACACATTACCCTTGTCCAGATATCATTAATTTGTGATATCAGCAAACGAAACCAAGGGATATGGATTTGCCGCTTTGCCCCACCAGCTGGGTAGTTCGGGTGGCACCACCCCATGTTTGTTGTGTTTTGCCGGGAGGAAACGTCGCAAATCGAACGATTTGTCGTGCACTCTGGACTCCATCCGGATCACCACCATGGCACTTTCCATGTTTGCATTGGAAGCGTGAAACCGCTTTATTTGCTGTGATGTGTTTGCTGCTGGCTAAGTATGTCTCTCGTTTCTCTCTTTATTGGGTCATTTCGGTGTCCCCTAACCACAAAGCCTAGTGGTTGGGGAGGATACGTGGTGTCGATCCCCCAATTTCAGGATTTTGCTCTCTACACGCGCACACATAGTACATACATGACTTTATCTTTTTGTCTCGAGGCAATTTTTCTATGGGGTGAAAAGGTTGCGTCTGGTGCACCAGGATTTGTTAGAGCTTCCTTGATGTTGCGTTACGCATTATCGTAATATTATCTGTTGATTTGCTTAGGGCATCTTCAGTCGTCCTCCAACGCCTCCAGACCACTTTTTGTGCCAAAAAACGCCGTTTTTTGCGCCGGGGCACTAAAGCCAAATCCAAGGGGCTGGGTTTGGCCGGGGGGCAAAATGCGCCGTTTTGCATGCAAAAAGTAATCTTTCTCCTACTTTTTGCCTACTTTGCATGCAAAGATGCCTCTCTCTCCTACTTTTGCCCCACTTTGCATGAAAAACCCCCATTTTGGCTGTTTGGGTGGGCTACGGCTGGTAAATGACCTTGCCCCAAGTTTTGATTTTGCGCCGTTTATGCTACTTCTTGTGATTTTTTTGTGCTGCGGTTCACACGGCTGGAAATGCCCTTAGAGCATGTCTAACAGAACCCTTACATTTTCGCCCCCTAAATCGCGTGTAGAGGGCCCTGCACACGAAATCGAGGAATTTTTCCGCTCAGATGAACGCGTTCATCTAGCAGACCCCCTATCGCCGCCCTGTATGTTTGAATTTAAACTTCGCGGGAGAATCCGATGAACTCGATTTTATTGATCACCATTGCTGATACACGAAATCGAGCTCGAGCTCGTCCATCTAGCCTAATCTAGTCTATGAAGACGACGTCGCCGACAGCCTCCATCGCCTTGAAGGCCTCGACGTCAGCGAGGGCCCTCGCCTCCTCCGCCGCTTCCGCGCGCGCCGCTGCCTCGGCTTCTTTCTTCGACAGCTCGACGGCCTCCGCGAACGCGGCCTCCTCCTCCTCCGCTGTCGCCGGAACAGCTTGCACCGCCGCGCCTCCTCCTCCGCTTGCGCCGCCGCGGCCGCGCTTGCACTGCTGCAGCATCTCCCATTCCGCGCGCCATTTCGCGAATTGGGGGCCGGACATCGGCCTCGGCGGCGGGTCGGCCGAGTAGTAGCGGCCGCCCTCCGCGAAGTCCACCAGCGACGGCGGCATGCTCGCCGGCCACGCCGCGTACTTCCAGGCGGCGCGGCGGCTCACTGCAACCGAATGCTTGCAGTGGAGCCGCCACGCCTCCTCGAGCGACTCCGGCTCGTGGCGGCGCTTGGAGCGGCCGGTGGAGGAGCTCGAGCCGTTGGGGGAATTCATCGCCGTTGGTGGAAGGAGAAATGGGGCGGCGGCGCGCGGCGGAGCTAGGGTTGCGGGTGGGGGGTTGGACCCCCACCCCGACCCTCACCCACTACTTGTAGGGGGCGGCGGGGGCTATTTCGCAGGCCCCGTAAATTTTTCGTACGGGGCAGGCCGCATACGGGGGCTGCTAGACGGCCGTTTTGGCCCACACCCCGTATGCCGCCGGAATTTTACGGGACGCCCGCGCTATAAGGGGCCTGTTAGACATGCTCTTAGGTGGGAGGGAGAGATGACACCGAACATCGGCTGCAGAAATAAACAAAGTGTTAAGTGTGCACGAACATACGGACTTTGCAAGCGTGTGCACTTTGATTAAGAGGGCATGCACGAGTGGATGTCTGGAGGCAATAATGCTAGCTGATCTGGTGAACAAGTCCATGATTAAATCACAAACCTTTGCTGTATCGCATATGGTTTATTCGTGTATCAGTTTGAGGCGGCAAATACTTCTTCCATGCATCCGGCGGTTTGGGGAAGTGGGAACCCAAAAAGTGCAAGTTTTTTTTGCGGGGAAACGCTTCCAGCCCTCCAGAGGATGGCTCGCTAGCATCCTCCGGCTCTATATCTTACCGCGTGTCCCTGCTGGTGGAGACCAGCAGCGGGTGGATCCACTCTAGTCTTATCCCCTCCGCGCCTTCTCCTTCCTCTCATCTCTCTTTTCTTGCACACGAACCTTCAGGCCGCTGCCTTTCCCCTCCTCTACCACTGATTCCTACGCCATCACCCTGCCCCCGCCTCTTCCCGCCATGGCCGCCGCCACATCTGGGTCCTTCACGCCCTCCCCTCAAGGGTATTCACACCATTCCCCATGACGGTGATTGGTACGGGGAGCATCTCCTTGATGCTATCCGCGCATGGTCGGCGAAGGGAAGGGGAAATTAATTGAGGCCCTCCACACAGAGAAGTTGCGCCGCTGAATGTCTCCGATGCTTCAGCCATGGTCGACATAGGGCGATTTGGCGACGCTTCCAACCGTGGATGACGTTGCCGGCAACGGCGGGATGAGGTGCATGGTTCTTGACTCCAATGAACCAAGAACTACAACATCCCTAAGGGATGAGTGGGGTGATTACAAATCGGCTTGGTGGAGTTGTGGATCTAGGGTGTCTCCTCCAAATTCCAAAAGATCAAGTGCTTTGGTTGGGAATTTGGGGAGATGCTTGAGCTCGAAGGTGGTCAACAATGATGGAGTGAGAAAGTTTATTTGACACCTTCAAAAGGTAGGGGATGAGTGCTATTTTTACTCGTAGAAGAAAACTGGCCGTTGGGCGAGTTTTCCTCACTGCAGTGAAGCCCGGCCTGGGAGACCGGCCAGGCCGGCCTAGGCGTAGGGGGTGAGGCCGACAGGAGCCACATCCCACCCCGGCCTGAATCTTCAGCAAGGCCGGCTGGAGCCCAGCCTGGGGCCGACGCCCCCATCCCACCTCGGCCTGGAAACGCCGCAAGGCCTGCTGGACCCAGCTTGGGGCCGGCTCGTCCCACCCCGTCCTGGAGCCCGGCCAGGGGCCGGCGTGGAAGCGAATTGGGCCGGGGGAAGCGCCTGAAGTGCCCGGCCTAGGGCCGGCGTGGGAGAGGATCCATCCGGGGCACAGCCCGAGCCACCCGACCTAGGAGCCCGGCCAGGCCGGCCGGCTGCCATGTTTTTCCTATTTTCTTCTCTTTTTTCGTTTCTCCCTTTTGGACTATCTTCAATATTGATTTGTCAATCAAATGGATGTCCTAGGGAGCTTGTGTTTGCATTTCTCCATGATAAAAAGTCCCTAGCTTTTCATTTGTAATCCTAAACACGCTTAGGGAAAAGATTAGACCGTCCATATGTGGTGATCAAACACCAAAATAATATTAGGAACCAAATGTCCCTTCAATCTCCCTTTTTGATGTTTGATGACAACACACGAATTTGCATTAAAGATAGTTATCATAGCTATTTGCAAGAAGATAAAAGTTATAGAGGGGCTCGACCTATTTGAATGCCCAATCATAAGATATATATTTAATAAATAAATGGGTTGCAATGATTATGATTTCTATCTCCCTTTATGTTTTATAGGCCAATAACATATGTGATGCTAAGCAAGTGGTTGTGTTAACATGCTATTCATATGTAATTGTGAGGTTGACAAGTGAATGATTTGGCACTAGAGATGAATATGTATAAACTATGAGATTTTCGTTCCAAGTTGAACCAAGTTGCCAAAGAACAATTTTTAGACATGATGAAATCTTATATAAGTGGTTGCATTGTAAGAAAAAAATCTCACCAGAGCCTTCATCTCATAGTAGATAGATAGAAGGAATATAACCTCACAACGATCTTCATCACATAATAGATAGATAGAACGATAGATAGTAGAGAGATAGTCTTATAATAATAACGAAGTTCAAACAACCACACAAATAGTAAGTTCAACTAAGATCGAAGAAAGAAATAACGATGGTAAGACGCAAATGGATGCATTATATGCAATGATCCTAATGCAAAGCGTCGAGGATCCTAATATTTCTCCCCCTTGGCATCAAGACACCAAAAAGGGAGTAAATGATGCACCGCCAATCACTCATCATCATCACACATCTTCTCATCCTCCGCATTAGCTACCTCATCATCATTGGGAGGTGCATGAACGGAACTGGCTGCAGCTGCAAATGATACCCCAAACGGTCCAAGAGAACTAGCATCATCACCAAGCCAGAAAGTGTGTGCGGACTTCCATGTGTCCTCAGTGAGCTCCTCCGAGCTAGGAGAGCCTAGTGGAATCTTAAGTACAGTCATGATGGCCCTCTGATTGCAACGAGAGGCCTTGCCTTTTGCATAGGATTGATAGTCTCGGTGCTGCTTGTCAATGAAGAAGCAATTCATCTTCCGAAGAGCCTTCTTGATGCTGAACTTGCCAGAGGTTGGGACAGTACGGTCTAGAGAAGGAGAGCGAGTGATACCATGAGATATACTAGGCCCAGTGGAAAGTGTGCAAATACGCTTGGGTGGTGGGCATCAGCCATCTCAGCCTCAACAGTCGTGAGAAAAGCACTCTGTTTGGGAGTCACCGTGGAGTAGTTGTTGATGAGACCATGTGGAATCATGTGCTCAAAGAGTGTCTAAAGGTATGAGCCATAGATGGGAACCCTCTTATCTCGGACCACAGTGCTCATCTCATGTCACATGTAGTCCAGAATATCCAAAGGCTTGTTGTGTTGCTTAGCAGGCCCAATATGATGGAGGAGATTGACCAGCCACTTGCGAACCTCACCTTTCTCACCAAACTTGATATTGATAGTGTTCCGGAGAATGGTGTGAACAATGTACCATAAATCAGTGAAATATTTGACCATGGGAATACACCGAGTTCCAGTACCCTCCGGATAGCAGTGACGCAGACCATCCCGAGCCTTGAGAAGTTGCTTCGCGTCACCATGGATTCTAGTGTGGGTCATGGCATGATAGATAACCTTCGGAAGACCCACAAAGGGTCCAAACTCATCCATGGTGGCGGTACATTTGACACCAACACTCATCCAAGTCAGTGTGTGATGTCCCTCAGTGGAGAAGTGGAATGTAGCTTAGAATTCCTTAAGCGGTTTAGGGGCAAAGGGGCAAGAGTTCCCCATGAGAGCAGTGATGCCATGAAAGTCCACAAGCTCCATGATCCCAGGCCAATGCTTGCGGGTAGTTTCCACATCAAAGAAGTGTTGATCCACATGAGTGTTCTGAAATTTACCAAGGACGAACTCATACACACTCTCCTGCATTTTGCAGTAGAACCAAGGATCTGCACATGTACGCTGCCAAAAAGCATTGGGGTTGAACTTTAGACGTGAATTCTCAAAGTCCTATGTCCTCAGGGCGCCCCAATTGCGAAACACGGGCTCTTGTGGATTAACAGGGAGTGGATCACCCTGTCTCTGAGAGGGAGTGGAGCCAGCAATCTCACCGACACTTTTCTTGCGGGTACGAGGAGCATGCTTTGCCTTGTCTTGTGGTGCATATGCATTGCCTGAGAAGAATGATGCATGTGTATGGACAATTATAGTAAGTGCACATGGTCATGGTTGGAAAAATAAAATTGTTTCATTTAGGTGAGTTATTGGGATCAAGTTGGTGATAATAGCAAAGACAAACACTTTTATGGATAAATAGAAAAATATAAGTAGATGAATAATTATGGTCATGGCAAGATTGAAATGGCTTGTATGAGGTTGAACTATATCGCAATTACCACAACTAAATGAAATTGATAAACCAAGGTGATAGTGAGTAGAACACATGAAGTAGAGGATGAACCCTATGTGAGATTGAGCATGCACCCTAGATGTGATTTGAGCCCTAAAACATGAAACTAGACATCATAACAATAGAAAGAGAAGAAAGAAACATGGCATGATACACA
Source organism: Alopecurus myosuroides (assembly GCA_028641055.1). Lineage (NCBI taxonomy): Eukaryota > Viridiplantae > Streptophyta > Magnoliopsida > Poales > Poaceae > Alopecurus > Alopecurus myosuroides. The sequence goes on along the minus strand of CM054063.1, from coordinate 259,366,001 downwards.
CTTAGGAGAGGGACCCTAAAAATTAACCGAGTTGGAGGCCATCTTGAAAATAAACCAACAGTGTCAAAGGAGAGGATCTCTCCCAAAAAAGCACCAAAGAGGATTCCACGTGGAGGAGAGTGTGAGAAGAGGGGGGGCTTTCAGATCTGTGGGTTACAGGTGGTAGGAAGGGGCTAGATTTGGGGGAGGAGAGCATGGAGGAGCTCTCCAATGGTGGTGGCTGTGTGGGGAGAGGGGATGTCGGGGGGTTACCCCCGAGTAGGGTAAAGGCAAGTGGTAAAGGCGGCTTACAGAAGAGAGGTTTGGTCGAGTAGCCGACTACCTGGTACTCGCTACCCGGTCGACTGCTACTCGGTCACACCTCAAGATGACCAGAAGGAGATATCAATCAAGTTCTATCCTTTCGAGTAGAGGAGTTGGTCCGAGTACAATTGGCGGGAACAATTGGCGGGAACCTACTCGGGTCAGAAAGTCAAAGGAGCCGTTCTGACACAGGATCCCGCGTATCCTGGGTCCGTACTTGGCAGCATTCGAACTACTGTTCATCTGGGACCGGCCTGCCTGACAGTGACAGCATGGAAGCAGGCCGTGGCAGGATAAGGGGGGCCTACTCTGTGCCTAGGTACAGTGATACCGGTCTGTCCCCTAGTTTTGCCCAACGACTTTCCAGATGAAGCCAAGGTTAGGAACCAAAGCTGTCAGCGGGAACCCGGAAGAAGGACGGTGTGCACACTATGTCGACACTTGTCTAGATTTGGACGTATCCGGCTGGGCACCAGGTATATAAGGTGCCCCGCCGCCTCCTGCGTGAGGACCGAACGCATACGGGACACTGGATCGCGCATAAACCCTAGAAACCCTAAGTTCTTGACCTAGCCCTACTCGGAGAGAGGAGAGTGGCTACTCGGTAATGATACTCTTTGTACTGTGGCTACTCGGAGAAACATCATAATACATACAGAGAGGCGGGAGTAGGGGTTTTACCTCCTCACGAGGGCCCTGAACCTGGGTAGATCGTGTTGTTTGCAGTGTGCTGTTCTTACCTCACGCGGCTTCTCGTCGCGTGATCCCTCCCCGGACACCTCCAGCGTCCTTCGTCCCCACATCTTTAGCCATCCCATGGCATCTGCCGTGACACCACCACGACAGTTGGCGCCCACCGTGGGGCAACCAGCGGCGCTGGTTGGAGTTTCTGTTCGGACGGGATCTTCTTCAGCGGAGCGCGTGGTCTGTGGCCTTGTCCACAGATTCGGCTCCTTCGACTTCGTCACCGACAACGCCGGCTGTTTCGGCGGCATGGCCATGCCTGAGGGCGGCTCGGTGATCTCCTTCGGCTCTCACCTCGTCTACATCGCCACCGTCGCCAACAGCGCGTACCCCGAGCTGGTGCATGACGCGGAGGATCCTCCCGCGGTAATTGCTGCTCGCGGAAGGCCCGCATGCAGCTCTGCAAGCTGCGCTGAGGTGATGGTGACGGGTTTGGCGGCAAACACTGGCGCAGCTGCTACTGGCGCTGCGGCCGTCGTCGAGGAGGTTGACGAACCGCCTGCTGGTGGCAGGACTCACCGGCCTTACGAGAGGGAGAACAACTTGCCGCCTTCCACCTCTACGGTCATCCCCGCGTCTGCTGCGCGAGCCGGTATGCCCACTCCCACCGACATCGAGCTCCTAGCCGCGAGGGAGCAGCTCGAGCGGCAACGCCAGGAGCTGCTTGCCGAGCAGACGGAGTTGGAGAAGATCAGGCTAGAGCTGAGTTTAGACCAGCTCGAGTACAACAAGGCTCACGGCTTCTCGCCAGTCGCCAGAAGGCCTAGCAGAGTAGGCACTACGCGGCGCAACTTGGGTGTCGAGATGGCAACGGTTGCGGAGGTGCCCGCTCAGTCCGCCACCGCGAACACCTTCACAAGGCCAAGGTACAGCACACCCGCCAAGACGCTCAGGGCTGCAGAGGCCGTGGCTGCCGAGTTGCCGCGCCTGGATGGAGAGGCGCGTCTCAGGCAGCAGGAGAGGCTCAACGAGTTGGTGTTGGAGGCCGCTAGGCAGAACGAGGAGTTCCGGAAGGCCAACCCGGGAGCTGGAGCTTCGCAGGTGGTTCACTCGCACGCGGCTAGATCTAACGATCAGGCCTCGTCTCCGCATCCTAGCCGCGAGAAGAGCCGCAGCGGGTGCTCGGGTAGAGACAGGCAAATGTAGGTGTATGACCCGGCTGCTGCCGCGAAACAGGTTGCTGTGCCGCAGCAGCCCGGGCGGGAACACAACGCTGCAAGAGCAGGCTCTCAAGCCCATCAAGCTCAAAGCCGTGCCCGAGATGCCGCGCGTCCAGGTTCTTCTCGGCAACCCGCAGCTCAGCCTACTCGGCAGAGGCAGCAGCCGCGCCCAGTGGCACCAGTCGCCAACCCGGTGGAGCAGCCTGCAGCTGTGCAGGTGGACAGGTATGATGATGGCTACTCGGCTATGGAGATGGCTGGCTATGATATTCATGACCGTGTTGGTGAGCGCGTGTTGGCGCCTGGAGATGCGAGGCACCAGCTGGACCGTATCAGCTTGTCGGCGCGGCTTGAGAGCACGGGTCCTCCTGGCCCCGAGTGCTTTGGCCCGCGCATCATGAACGAGCCTTCCGTGAAGGGCTTCCAGCTTGCAAGGGGCACCAAGAGCTACAATGGCAGCACCAAGCCAGAAGATTGGCTCAATGACTACGTCACCGCGGTCCATATCGCGAATGGCAACAGGAGATGGGCGGTGCGCTATGTGCCGCAGATGCTAGAGGGTCCAGCTCGCACTTGGCTCAACAACTTGCCCAAGAACAGCATTAACTGCTGGCTGGACTTCTCGGATGCCTTCATCAGCAACTTCACGAGCACGTACAAGAGGCCGAATATGCCACAACAGCTATCAGCTTGCAGGCAGCGAGAAGACGAGACGGACCGCGAGTATCTTACTCGGTGGAGCACTTTGAGGAACACCTGTGAGGGTGTGAATGAAGCACATGCCATTACCTGGTTCGCGCAGGGTTGCCGACATGGCAGTATGCTCTGGCAGAGATTGCAGAGGGAGATGCCGAACACTCTGGCAGAGACCATCAAGATTGCGGATCAGTACGCACTCGGTGATCCTACTCAGCCACTGATGGACTCCTCTGAGCCAAGAAGAAACTTCAACAGCAGCAAGCGCAACGAGTTCCGCAACAAGCGCCGAGTAGATACTCGGTATGATCCTGAAGAGGTGAATGCAGTGAATGTCGGAGGCGGTGGTGGCCAAAGGCAGAAACCTGCTGGAGCCTACGGGCAGAACCAGAACCAGGGCCAAGGCAACAAGAATCCATTTCGCGCCTCTCAGTCGGGTAGCGGGAACTCCGAGCAGCCGAAGAAGTTTGTCTTCGATGACATGAAGGATGGCCCATGCAGCTTTCACACTCACCATCCCTCGAGGCCTGCTAACCACACTACTCGGCAGTGCGAGTGGTGGGATGTGATCAAGAGTGATGGCTTGCCTCCCCCTCCTCCCCTGCCAGCCGCCAATGCTACTGTTCAGCCTACTCGCGCACCCGCGGCTCGGCCGCCAGTGTACCCGAGAAGAGAGAATGTGAACCAAGTGGCTTTAGGAGCCAACCAGAACTTCAACAACGAGAGATACCGCAACAACAACAACAACTACAACCGTAACAACAACAACAGAGGCAACAACAACAACTACCAGGGGAACAACAACAATGGCGGCAATGGGGGCAATGGCTCCAACCAGTACCAAGAGCACCATGAGAGCTATATGATCTTCACTTCTGAGGCAGTCGACAAGCAATCACAGCACAGGCGGGCCATGGAGGTCAATGCAGTGATTCCTGCTGTTCCTCACTACATGTACTGGTGCGACCAGGAGATCAGGTGGTCCCGAGTAGATCATCCCAAGGTGATGCCCAACCCGGGTACATATGCCTTGGTGCTGGATCCTACCTTCCTGGGTCCCGAGAAGAATGTGAGGTTCAGCAAGGTGCTAATCGACAACGGCAGCAGCATCAACATTGTGTACAAGGACACACTCGAGAAGCTTGGCCTGGCCGAGAACATGATGCTGCCTAGCAAGACCACCTTCCATGGCATCGTGCCCGGGATCTCATGCAACCCGATTGGCCGAGTGTGGATTGATGTGCTATTCGGTACCCGGGAGAACTGTCGCACGGAGTGCCTGCAGTTTGAAGTGGTGGATCATCAGAGCCCCTATCATGCTCTACTCGGCAGGCCTGCTCTGAGCAAGTTCATGGCCTCTACTCATGTGGCTTATCTGAAGATGAAGATCCCTGGTCCCAACGGCATCATCACCATCGCTGGCGACTACAAGAAGTCCATGGAGTGTGCCTCAGCTAGCTCCAAGCTGGCAGAGTCGATGGTGATCGAGGCCGAGAAGAAGAAGATGTACGAGGTGGTGGCCCTGGCTCAGTCCGCACAAGCTGGCGCACAAGGTGTGCCGAGTACACAGCATGGTACTGCCTTCCAAGCTGCCAAGGAGACCAAGACAGTCCAGGTCGACCCCGAGTTCCCCGACCGCGTAGCCATCATTGGTTCCGGGTTGGCGGAGAAATAGGAAAGCGAGCTCATCCACTTCCTCCGTGAGAATCGGGACGTGTTCGCTTGGACTAATGAAGATCTACCAGGAGTCCCGAGGGAGTTGGTTGAGCACTCTTTGCATGTGCGTCCTGACGCCAAGCCAGTGAAGCAGGCTATGCATCGTTTCGGAGATGAGAGAAGGAAGGCCATTGGTGACCAGATCACCAAGCTGCTGATAAGTAACTTCATCATGGAAGTGCTGCATCCGGATTGGTTAGCCAACCCGGTCATGGTCGAGAAGAAAAAGGAAGATCCCAAGGCTGCTACCGCATGGCGAATGTGCGTCGACTACACCGACTTGAACAAGGCATGCCCCAAGGATCCTTTCCCGCTACCTCGCATCGATCAGGTGATCAATTCCACTGCTGGTTGTGAACTGCTGTCTTTCATAGATGCCTACTCTGGTTTCCACCAGATTGCACTCAATCCTGCTGATCAAATAAAGACTGCTTTCATTACCCCGTACGGGGCTTATTGCTATCGTGTCATGTGTTTTGGCTTGAGGAATGCGGGTGCAACCTATCAGAGATGCATGCAGAAATGCTTGCACGACCAGCTCGGCAAGAATGTGCAGGTGTACGTAGATGACATTGTCATCAAAACGAATAAAACACATACTCTGCTTGCCGACCTGGAGGAAACCTTTGCTAACCTACGCAAGTACAAAATGAAACTGAATCCGAGTAAGTGTACCTTTGGTGTACCGGCTGGAAAGCTACTCGGTTTTCTGGTTTCTAGTCGGGGCATTGAAGCCAATCCTTCTAAGATAAAAGCTATTGAGAGCATGTCTTTACCGAGATCACTGAAAGATGTGCAGAAGTTCACGGGTTGTCTGGCATCTTTGAGCCGTTTTCTGGGCCGAATGGGCGAGAAGGCCCTGCCTCTATACCAGCTGATGAAGAAAAGTGACAAGTTTGTCTGGACTCCGCAAGCGGATGTGGCATTCAATGAGCTGAAAGCAATGCTGGCTAGCGCTCCCGTCTTGGCTAGTCCGCTACCCAAGGAGCCTATGCTGTTGTACATTGCTGCGACTAACCGAGTAGTCAGCGTGGTGATAGTGGTGGAGCGAGAAGAAGAAGGCAAGAGTGTGCAGCGCCCAGTCTATTATCTCAGTGAAGTGCTGTCCAGCTCCAAGCAAAACTATCCGCACTACCAGAAGATGACATATGGTGTGTACCTGGGCGCCAGGAAGCTGAAACATTATTTCCAGGAGCACCCCATCACTGTCGTGAGCTCTGCTCCCATCTCGGATATCATGGGCAACAAGGAGGCGAGTGGCAGAGTAGCCAAGTGGGCAATCGAGCTAGCAGCGTATGCTCCCGCATATACGAGAAGAGAAGCCATCAAGTCTCAGGTCCTGGCGGAGTTCCTTGTGGACTGGGCCGAGATGCAGTATGAACCTCCTGCTCCAGTTTCCAACTATTGGAGGATGCATTTCGATGGCTCGAAAGTGAAAGAAGGCCTTGGCGCTGGTGTTGTGCTTACGTCACCCAAGCGAGATCAGCTCAAGTATGTGCTGCAGATTCATTTCAAGGCATCCAACAATGTAGCCGAGTACAAGGCAGTGGTGCATGGTTTGTGAGTAGCAAAGGAGGTTGGCGTGCAGCGCATTATATGCTATGGCGATTCAGATCTGGTGGTGCAGCAAGTCTCAGGTACCTGGGATGCTTTGGATGCCAACATGGCATCGTATCGCTTCCTGGTGCAGTCAATGACTGGGTTCTTCGAAGGCTGTGAGTTTCAGCACATTCACTGAGCAGAGAACGAAGCAGCAGATGAGTTGTCCAAGTTGGGATCTTCTCGGCAGTCCATCCCGGCAGGGATTGCCTTGGAGCATTTGAGGAAGCCATCCATCAAGCCTTCCCCCAACTCGGAATCCATCTTTGTTCCTTCTCTGCCGAGTGAGGAATCTGATCCTATGGACATTGACTGGGAGAATGCTACAGGAAACCCGGGGACTGCCGTCCTCTACTCGGGGACTGCCACTCCCTACTCGGGGACTGCCACTCCTTACTCGGGGACTGCCACTCCTTACTCGGGGACTGCCACTCCTTACTCGGGGACTGCCACTCTTCACTCGGGGACTGCCAATCCTTACTCGGGGACTGCCGCCCTCAACCCAGAGGTTGTCGCATTCATTGAAGAAGTTCTCGCCAATCGGTCTGGGCTGCAAAGAAGCGCTCCTGCTCCTCTTGTGCAACCGCAAGAGCCCGTCCCAATGGAACTGGACGAACCAGTGTTTCCCATACGGGAGACACCGAGTTGGGCTATGCCCATATTATCCTTTCTAAAGGACGGCACATTACCTGAAGATGAGGTGACTGCGAGGCAAATTCAGAGAAGGTCCAAGGGCTACACCATAGTCAGAGATGTGCTGCACAAGAGAAGTGCCACGGGCGTGCTGCAACGTTGTGTGAGCCCGGAAGAGGGAGAAGAAATTCTGGTGGAAATACATCAAGGGGAATGTGGGCACCACGCCTCATCTCGGGCTTTGGTCAAGAAAGCTTTTCGGCATGGCTTCTACTGGCTCACTGCACTGCAGCAAGCTGAAGATATTGTGAGGAAGTGCAATGGCTGCCAGATGTTCGCAAGTAAGATTCACATGCCTGCTTCCGAGTTGAAAACAATTCCTATCACGTGGCCGTTTGCTGTTTGGTGCTTGGATATGGTTGGCCCCTTCAAGCCGGCTAAAGGCAACATGACACATATCTTGGTCATGGTGGACAAGTTCACCAAGTGGATTGAGGTGAAGCCTATTCGGAAGTGCGATGGGGTCACAGTTGTGAAGTTCGTGAAGGATGTGATCATGAGATATGGCTACCCGCACAGTATCATCACCGACAACGGCACCAACTTTGCAGAGGGGGCAATGGTGCGATTCTGCAGAGATAAGCATATCCGACTAGACGTTGCGTCAGTCGCGCACCCTGCCTCTAATGGGCAAGTTGAGAGAGCAAATGGAATGGTACTGGCAGGCATAAAGCCAAGGCTGATTGAGCCGTTGCTGAAAACACCTGGGTGTTGGCTAGAAGAGTTGCCAGCGGTGTTGTGGAGTCTAAGGACTACCCCTAACCGGTCAACCGGCTACACGCCATTCTTCTTGGTATACGGGGCTGAGGCCGTGTTGCCAATAGACTTAGAGCATGACTCCCCCCGAGTAGCCCTCTACACTGAGGTGGAGGCGAGAGAAGCTCGAGAAGACGACGTTGACCTGCTTGAAGAAGCAAGAGAGCTGACTCTGTCACGTTCGGCTATCTACCAGCAAAACCTGCGGCGTTATCATAGCCGAAAGGTGAACCCAAGGGTTTTCCGAGAAGGAGACATGGTCCTTAGGCTTGTGCAACGCACAGCCGGGATGCACAAGTTGTCTCCTCCCTGGGAAGGACCTTTCATTGTGAGCAAAGCGCTGCACAATGATGCGTACTACCTTGTAGATGTGCGCCCATCGCAGGCGAACAGGGCAGATAAAGCTGGAGAGGAAACCAAGCGCCCTTGGAACGTAGCTCTACTCCGTCGTTTTCATTCGTAAAGCGAAAGATGTGTATGTACCCTCTTATCCGAGTTGAAATTCTACTTTGCAATCTGAAATTGTTCTCGGGGACTGCCCTCGTCCAAAATTGCTCTAAGTGTTTTTTACTCGGCTTGACCCTTTGTCTATTCGGTTGCTCCACTTCAGAACTCATAAGCGCATTGAGTACTGTGTTTAAACCTATATGCCAACTCTTCGACTCTGCTGCTGTCCGAAACCCGGCTTCATGGCAAGCAAGAGAACAAGCAAAAGGTCAATGAGCACACGAAAATCGCTAAGGAAGAAAAAGTGCAGGAACCGAGTAGAGTGTTTTGTTACTTTTGTTTCCTGTTTCGTCTTCTCGGCTAAGTGGTGGGCTGCGTTATCATGATTGTTTCTAGCGGCTAAGTATTTGCAGCTCTACTCTTTGATTCTTCTGACTCGAATACCAAAAAAGCAACAAGTTGCGGGTAGAGCAGAGATGAAAAGATAGGGTGAATAAGAAATGCAACTCAGGGACTCGCATGGAAACGCAACTCGGCATTGAGCCAGTGTTGCTCAAATTGATTAATGTCGAAATAAACAAAGTGGGCATAAAAACTGTGTAGCAAGCAAAACAAAGATAGTCTATTACATCTGCTCCCGGCATCCCGGGGATCTGATAAGTGTTCGAGTAAAAAAGTATGCAGGTAAAATCAGGTGGAGGTGGCAGTGTTGTCGGTACTGGCATTGGCTGCTGCATCTTCTGTGGTGGCCCTAGCTGCCGCATCTTCCTCGGCGCTGGCATGGGTGGCATCCGCTTCTGACTGGACGGTGGCGGACTCCTCCATCTCGGCGTCCTGCTCGGTGGCGGCCAGATCAGAAGTGGCCGTGGCCACCGAGATGGGCCCTGGAGCTGAAGAGGAACCGGAGGCTCGGCTGGGGGCGAGTACCGTGTCGTCAAGAGCAGCTCCTGAAGAGGTGCCGAAGTCGAGTGCCGCGGTGTCGATATGCGCGTACTCGTCCTCATCGCTACTCGCGACGGCGACGTTCTTCCCTTTCCCGGCCTTGCCTTCAGGCGATTCGAAGAAGCCGTCCAAGTCGGACTCCGTGTCGTCACCTTCTCCTTCTTCCTCCTCCAGCTCGGTGTCGGGCTCGGGGGGGCCATCGATGAAGATCTCCGTCTCAGCGCACTCCGCCACTTCATACGCGATCGATTTGCGCGTGGCCACGGAGCTGGGGTCTGTCTCCCACCTGGAGTCGTTGCGCTTCCCGCGGATGAGCTGCATGTTAAGATTTTCATACCAGGAGGCAATGCAGAGGAGCATTATGTCCGCGCCAGCCCGAGCTCCCGAGGTACGCCATTTCTTCAACTCGGCCTTCACATTCTGCAGCTTGAAGGCGAGACCCCGCATGGTGGTTGGCTCAGGCTCCTGAGGCCAGAAGAGCTTGTGGAGCTCAAAGCTCACATGCACCAAGTCAGTACCAACGCCGGCTAGCTGTTCGAAATACCCTCGCAGCACCAGCAGGCTGTCCTCGATCTCGGCCCTAGTATCAGCTGCCTCACCCTTCGCAAGGCGAGCTGCCTGGGCCTTTGCCACAGCAGGCGCGCTAGTGGAATCAAGATGAGGCCAGATTTCTGCAATAACAAGGGAAAGATTCAAAACCGAGAAGAAAATCGACCGAGAAGAAAAGATGCAGTGAAGAAAAGACTCACGGGTCAGTTCACGGCGCAGATGCTGCAGCTGGGTCCTCCAAGACTCTTCGTTGGAAATATGTCTATTCTGAATCTCGCGCAGAGTGGTCATCTGAGCAAAGAGATCAGCGTTGGTTTTCTTCAGCGTCTCGCATTCCAGCTCAAGGGCCTTCTCTTTGGCTCTGAATGTTGTCTCGGCCTTGGCCTTCTCGGCGATCACTCTGTCCCTCTCCTTGCCAATGTTGATGGCGTCCTCGAGTGCTTTCTGCAGCTGGAGCTGCAGTTCCTCCATCTCGGTGGTGTGGGACTTCACCAGCTCGACGGCCTGGTCGGACAGCTGTTTTTGCACCTCTTCCGGCTTGATGCAGTCCTGGTGTTCTTCAGCGAACAATTTATGATCTTCTGCGGAGAGACAGACAAGGTTAGCAGAGAAGCAGAGAAGAAACAGAAACAAGAATGAAGCCGAGTGGACGGCTACTCACCTTCTAATTTCTTGATGGTGGCTTCGCCGCTCTCCACAAACGCACGGCACTTCTCGTGCTCCTCAGCTAAGTTCTTCAGGTTCTCTGCAGAGTAGGAAAGGTTAGCGCAAAAGAAAGCAGACGCGGGCGTAAACAAGAAACGCAGTAACCGCATAGCTAAAAGCGTACCTTTCACTTCAGCCAGCTGCTGAGTGCTGTCGTTGGCATTCTTGCTCGCAGCCTCCGCAGCTGCCTTTTCCTTCTCCAATGCAGCGATTCGCCTCCTGGCGATAGAGTGATTCCAGAGAAGCACGCGGTATAAGTTGGTCCGCTTCAGGACGCTATCCTGAGAAGCGAGAAGAAAACAAGTTAGACAGAGCAGAAAAGATTCAACCCGAGTAGGAGGCTACTCGGAGAGTATCCGCCTACTCGGCCATAATCTCGGGGACTGGGTGATGGTAAAGAAGAATGAAGGCGAATAGAAGAGAAGAAAAATTCAACTCGGAGAAGGGCAAGCTGAGACTTACTGCATACGCTTGCTCGATGTCCTCGGCGTTCTTGCGGTGCAGGAACATCTTGGCGGCGAGAGTGGCGGTGGCGGTGGAGACGGTCATGGGCTTGTATCCCAGATCCACTTTGTTCCAGTCGACGCGCATATGGTCGATTGCGCCGAGACCAAGACCGTGCCAGTTATCCGTGCCGAGAACCTTGCTGTCCCACTTGGCGTCGATGAAGCCAATGGTGTCGAGTACCTGCTCAAGGCTCCGGGATTTTATCGTTGGATCTTGGACTCCCCGAGAAGCAATAGTGACGGACTGGTTCTGATTTGGATCTGGGGGAGGGGAGTTCACGGCTACGGCCTTTCTTCCCCTCAGAAGGGCTAGCTGCTTATCCTTGGGAGAGAAGCCGATGGTGTTTTGATGGCTAACCTGAACCATGTAGTCCGGGAAGCAAGGTTGACCAGCAGCAGCAAGAGCGGCGGAGGTAGCAGTAGCAACCGGGCCGGGAGCGCGAATAACCAGTGCTCCACCCGAGGCTGGCGGCGGCATTTGATTCTGATCTCTGGCCCGTTTCTTCGCCTTCTCTTTTTCGGCTCTCGGCTTCTCGGAGTCTTCGGGCTTCTTTTCCTCAGCTCTCGCCTTCGCCTTCTCGGCGGCTTCCTTCTCGGCTGCCTCTTTCTCAGCCTCGGTCTTCTCGGCGGCTTCCTTCTCGGCTGCCTCTTTCTCAGCCTCGGTCTTCTCGGCAGCTTCTTTCTCGGCTGCCCTCTTCTCGATCTCCTCCCTCAAAGCATCAAGGGCTTGCTGCCTGGCAGGATCGATTGGAGGCGCCACGGACCCATCACCTTGCGCAGTATCTGGCTGGGCGCTAGTCGGTGCGGCGCCTATGTGCGCATCACTCAATGGGTAGGCATCTGTCATAGTGGCATCCGTGGCGGTGGCGTCTTCTACCCGCTGCTCGGCAGCGGGGTTCACTTGGTCAGCAGCTCCGGTGCTTGGCTGCTCTTGTTGAGTTTCTGGCCGCTCAAGGGCGGTGTTGTCATGTATCTCTTCATCTTGGGTCTCCTCGGCGCTGTTGGCCGGAGGAGAAGGGGGTCTCTCATGATGTGCAGCGGTGTCCTGTGCTGCAGATTCCGCACGGGACTGCTGCTCTGAATCTGCTCCTTGAGCAGAAGTGGCCTGTGCTCGCGCGGCGGCAGCGTCGGCGGTGTCGCCCTCGTCATCGTCAAGGTTGATCAGAGGTACTGGTGGTTTCTTGGCCTGGTCGAGCGCGAGAACGGCATTTGCGTCCATGGGAGGTCTGCCGAGAAAGAAAGAATCAGAAATTAGAAGGAGATTGGGGAAAACAGCACAGCGCGAGAGGAGAGACGACCGAGAAGAAAACTTACGCAGTGGTGGAAGGGAGCGTCCGCCTCGGCTTCTTCGCGACCGCCTTGGTCGGCTTCTTCTTCTCGGCTGGCTTCTTCTTCTTGGCTGGAGGCTCTTGGACGTCGCTGCCTGTCCGCTTGCGGGTGTTGGGGGCTGCGACGGACAGAGGTTTGACGACAAGGACCGCATCGTCCTTGTTCTCGTCTTCGTCCTCATCCTCGTGCTCATCAGCAACATCATCTGCGGATTCAGGAAAGAAAAGGTGCAAGTCAGAAACAACAATCGGTGGATTAGTGTTTCTTGAGAACAAGCAAAGCAAGTGCGCAATTACCCTCAGATTCGTCCTCCGGCCAGTCGCGGAGAGATGATTCGGCCTCGCGTTTCTCTGTTGTTGGGGAGCGTGGGAGATTGATCTGATCCGCGGCATCGAAGGAGGGCACATCGTCCTCCTCGCGATCGGCGGAGAAGTTGCCATCGAAGCGCTCGCAGCTTTCAATTTTCTGGCGAGTAAGGATCTGAAAAACATAGAAGGGTCACAGATTAGCCGAGTATCAGGAAGAAATTCTACTCGAATAGGCGAGCAAACACAAAGCACACTAAGCCTAGGCAGCTCACTGATTGTTTCTACCCGGATAGGCGTGCAAACACAAAGCATACGAGGCCTAAGCATGATTGTAGAATATCCTACACGGAAAGGCGTGCAGGCGCAAAGCACACTAAGCCTAAGAATTGTTCCCGAGTAGGCTACCCGACAAGGCGTGCGAGTGCAAAACACACTAAGCCTAGGTGATTCGGCTAAGTATCCTACTCGGTGCAGAAGGCAATTGCTACTCGCGGCAAAAAGAAGAATCATTTACTCGGAAAGCATATGCAAAAACAGAGTAAGGAGGACATACCCGCTCAATCGGCTTCGTGCGGCTATACGGGACGAACCCGTACTGCCAATTGTCGCTGAGGCTCGTCATCAAGATGGCCCTTGCGTGCCCGGGAACATCAATGTTGTCAATCTCGATGGTTGTCGTCCTGGTGCAGTCGCGGGAGCCTCCCATGTAACACATGAGATGGCAGCGCTCCTGCAGAGGCAGCACTCGGCGCTGGATCCAGCAAGCCACCGGATCATCATTCTTGAGGCCTTGCTCTATCAGCCAGCCAAGCCTATTCTCTATCTCGATGGCGTTGTCGTCATTGGCGGGCTTCTCCTTCCAGTTCTTCTGAGTGGGAGCACGGAGGCTCCAGGCGGGAAGGTTGATTCGATCATTTACCTGGGCTCCTGCGGTGGCGGGGATGTTCTTGACGTAGAAGAACGTTTTCTGCCACAGTCGGACGGAGTCCAGCCCTTTGACACGGGGATGGTTCGTCTGGGACCGCTGCACCATCATGGCGCAGCCGGTGTCGGTTGCGCGGCCGGCCACGCCTGCGGTTTCCTTCTTCCCGACGGTCTGCTGGCGGAGGTGGAAATACCTCAACCAGGTATCCGTCGTCGGGTGGATGCCGAGGAAGGCCTCGCACACCACGGCGTGGTAGGCGAGGAAGACGACGGCGTTCGGCGGCAGATGATGCATCTGAAGGCCGAAGTGGTCAAGAAACTTACGAAGAAAATCGGAGGCCGGCAGTCCGAAGCCGCGCTCGAAATGCGCCATGAACACGACGCGCTCACCCTCCCGTGGGGTTGGCACGAGTTCATCGTCAGGCGCCCGGCACTCCACGCCGGGAGGAACTCTCCTGGTATTTACGAGCCAGGCGAAATCTTCAGTGGTGACGATTGAGCCCGCCCAGCCGGCTTTGGCCATCGTTGCGAGTAGGAGGAGTGGAAGAAATTGGACGGAGTTGGTTGGGCGAATTGAGTCCGCGGCGGCGCGAAGGCTTGCGCGGCGGCGGAGAGCTCGGTGGCGGAGCAAAGCAGAGGACGAAAGAGGAATAGTGCAAGGGAAGGGGAAAAGGAAGTTACCGGCGGAGGTATTTATACCCTCTCCGCGATTTTACCGTTACCATCGGCGTAGTGGGATCAATCGTGGCCATGATTGCTGTGTGGTGGGGCCTGTGGCCGAATAGAAACGCACGTAAGCGCGGAACGCGCGCGTAACGGCCACAGTAGATCCCACGATCAGATCGTGGCCTATTATTACGATTGATGGGACATAACGAGCCGGTGGGCCCGCCCCGTGAAAACTGGGCGCGTGGCACGATGAGTCGTGGGCAGCGAAACGACGGGGTCGTGGATGCTTGACACGCGTCCGGTTGCGGCACGGACGGCTGGATGGTGCTCTGCGCTGCAGAGATGCCAAAGGAGAAATTCTCTAAGTCCTTTCACTCGGTTGCCGAATAGAAGGCTGGTGTTACTCGGAAGACACAAGAATCAAGGTATTATTCAGAGTACTACTCGGAGGCCTTTTACTCGGCATCTTGAGGTTCAAGGGCTATGAGGCAAAAATTGGTTTTAAGCTGGCAGAGCCTAGTGAACGAGTTCGCAAGACTCAACCAGCTTCGGGGACTGCTGTCGGGGGGTTACCCCCGAGTAGGGTAAAGGCAAGTGGTAAAGGCGGCTTACAGAAGAGAGGTTTGGTCGAGTAGCCGACTACCTGGTACTCGCTACCCGGTCGACTGCTACTCGGTCTCACCTCAAGATGACCAGAAGGAGATATCAATCAAGTTCTATCCTTTCGAGTAGAGGAGTTGGTCCGAGTACAATTGGCGGGAACAATTGGCGGGAACCTACTCGGGTCAGAAAGTCAAAGGAGCCGTTCTGACACAGGATCCCGCGTATCCTGGGTCCGTACTTGGCAGCATTCGAACTACTGTTCATCTGGGACCGGCCTGCCTGACAGTGACAGCATGGAAGCAGGCCGTGGCAGGATAAGGGGGCCTACTCTGTGCCTAGGTACAGTGATACCGGTCTGTCCCCTAGTTTTGCCCAACGACTTTCCAGATGAAGCCAAGGTTAGGAACCAAAGCTGTCAGCGGGAACCCGGAAGAAGGACGGTGTGCACACTATGTCGACACTTGTCTAGATTTGGACGTATCCGGCTGGGCACCAGGTATATAAGGTGCCCCGCCGGCTCCTGCGTGAGGACCGAACGCATACGGGACACTGGATCGCGCATAAACCCTAGAAACCCTAAGTTCTTGACCTAGCCCTACTCGGAGAGAGGAGAGTGGCTACTCGGTAACGATACTCTTTGTACTGTGGCTACTCGGAGAAACATCATAATACATACAGAGAGGCAGGAGTAGGGGTTTTACCTCCTCACGAGGGCCCTGAACCTGGGTAGATCGTGTTGTTTGCAGTGTGCTGTTCTTACCTCACGCGGCTTCTCGTCGCGTGATCCCTCCCCGGACACCTCCAGCGTCCTTCGTCCCCACATCTTTAGCCATCCCATGGCATCTGCCGTGACACCACCACGACAGGGGAGGAAGAAGGGGGGTTAGGGGAAGAAATTCATGGCCCCCCTTTTGTCTGTGCAACCTGCAAGGCACCCGGCCCGGGGGGCTGGCCAGGCCGGTGTGCGCGAGGACGAGGCCAGACGCATGGCCGAGCGACCCGGCCTGGGGTCTGGCCTGAGGCCGGCGTGGACGAGGGAGAGGTCGGGCGCGTAGCCGAGCGACCCAGCCTGGGGTCTAGCCTGAGCCCAACGTGGGCGTGAGGTGAGGACGGTTATGCGCCCGAGGGAGCCGGCCGTCCATGCCGGTTTTTGGGAAAAAAAATCCCTTTTTTTAGCGTAATTTCTCCCAGTAGTAATTTTTTAAAAGCTTTGCAAGCGTAAACTTTATTTTAGCAAGTGTTGCAAGTGTAAATTTTATTTTAGCAAGTTTTACTTCATTGTTTTGAAATTGTTTCACTTGACCATGTGCACATATTTGATGAAATGAGATGATCATGATGGTTTCAGTATGCATCCAATGGGAAAAATAAAAAATTTCAAACAAGGAACATTGAATGCAATATGGAATATGAAGAACGAACATTCATATGAGTTGAACACCAAATGCGTTGTCAATATAAACTCCAAACAACACTCGAATCTTTGATTTGGGAGGTGGCCTTAGCCACCATGTACGAGTATGCTCGATATGACACCGCGAAGATATATCTTGGGTGCATTGTCGAAACTCACCATTGAAGCACATTATATCATTTGAAATCACCATTATGCATGATTTGTTTATTTACGCATTATAGGAGTAGTCTTGACTCATTAATTGAGATACACTTCCCCTATGTCTATGCGTACATCTAAGAACTAACTAAGAGTCTAGTAGAGGTGTGTATGCAAGATTTTCAATCAACTAAAATTGCTTGCACATATGATATTGAGCTCACTTCTCAATTGCTTGAATCTATTCGCATCTAGAGGCTTTGTGAGGATGTCGGCGAGTTGATCTTTGGTGTTGACATAGGAAAGTGAGATATCTCCATTGGACACATGATCTCGAATGAAATGATACAGAATCTCAATATGCTTGGTATTGCCATGAAGTACCGGATTATGACCAATATTTGTAGCACTCTCATTGTCACACAAAAGATGCATCGTCTTAATCTAAATTCCAAAATCCTTAAGACATTACCTCATCCATAAAAGTTGAGAGTAACAACTAGCGGAGGAAATATACTCCGCTTCCATGGAGGAGGTGGCAATACAATTTTGCTTCTTGAAAGACCAACACACAATTGATCTACCAAGAAATTTGCAAGAAGCCGAGGTTGATTTTCTATCCACCTTGTCACCTCCCCAATTCGCATCCGAATATCCCACAAGATCAAAATTTATGTTTGGTGAATACCCAAGACCATGTTTGGGAGTGTCAACCAAGTACCTACGAATCCTCTTGACCGCAATCATATGGCTTTCCTTGGGGTCAGATTGAAATCTTGCACACAAACCCACATTAAACATAATATCCGATCTAGATGCACAAAAATAAAGAAGAGATCCAATAATAGAGCGATAATTATTTTTTTGGATCAACCGGTATCACTTCGTAATCCATAGTAAGATTCACGGTTGTTAACATTGGATAAGCTAGTGGCTTGGCATTGTTCATATAAAATTTCATGAGCATGTCTTAAATGTATTTTTCTTGATAAATAAAAGGTCCTTCATAATATTGCTTGATCTCAAAACTAAGAAAGAACTTCAATTTCCCCATCATAGACATCTCAAACTCACTTGTCATTAGTTTGGCAAATTGTTCTGCAAAACTTACATTAGATGATCCAAATATAATATCATCAACATATACTTGGCATACGAAGGAATGTCCATCTACACTTTTGGTAAAGAGTGTCGGGTCAATTACCCCAAGTACGAAACCACGATCTACTAAGAACTCATTTAAATGATCATACCAAGCATGTGGAGCTTGTTTGAGGCCATACAAAGCCTTATGGAGGAAGTAGACATGGTTAGGATTGGGATCCTCGAACCCCGGAGTTTGTTTAACATATACCAATTCATTTAGAGGTCCATTTAGAAAAGCACTTTTAACATCCATTTGATGCAAGATGAAATTATGACTAGTGGCAAATGGAAGTAATATACGAATTGATTCAAGTCTAGCTACGGGATCAAAAGTTTCACCGTAGTCAAGTCCTTAGACTTGAGAGTATCCTTGAGCAACCAATCGAGCCTTGTTGCGAATCACTTGCCCATGAGAGTCTTGCTTGTTCTTGAATACCCACTTGGTTCCAATGACATTATGATCCTTGGGTCTTTCCACTAGAGACCATACTTTGTTCCTCTCAAAATTATGGAGCTCTTCATGCATAGCTTGAACCCAATATTCATCTCCAAGAGCATCATACACTTTGATAGGTTCAACATGAGAGAAATACGAATGAAAACCACAAAACTTGAGAAGTTGACCACATGTGGACACACTTCTCCCCAAGCCACCAATAACATTCTTTTGGTGATGAGAACCTTGACGCAATTTTGTGGATTGACGAGTCATGATACGAATTAGTGCATCATCGGGATTCTCATTTGGAGGAACATGCTCATAATTTCCTTCATCAAGACCATGATCTATCCGGAGTGGAGTTCTTGGTGAAGAGTCACCAACATTATTCCCACCATTATCATTGGGTGGATCTTGATCACTTTCTTGATGAGTGGTACCAACTTGAAGGTCTTGTTCTTGTTCTTGGTCTACCATTTGATTGATGGTTGATGTAGAGGGCTCCACTTGCGTAGAGCTTGCCCCATCCTCCTTTGCCACAAGGTGTCCCTCAACGGGTGTAAGCGGACCTATACCCGTTCTTCCTATGGCTATGGAGGGAGGTTCATCACCTACATCATTACAATCAATTTGCTCCACTTGGGAGCCATTATCCTCATGAAACTGCATATTCATAGATTCTTCAATACACTCATTCGTGGAATAACCAAAAAAATATGCCTTCAAAAGTTCTAGGATCAAATTTAGACAATCTAGTGCCTTTAATGTAAACTTGACATTTGCCCTCAAAAACTGTAAGATACTTGAGGTTGGGTTTCATATGGAGTCATACCGGTTAGGAGTTCATATGGAGTCATACCAATCATCGGACGAATGAAGAGTCTGTTAGATAGGTGAAAAGTGATGTTGATAGCTTCACACCAAAGGTTATATGGGGATTTGAACTCGACCATCATTGTTCTTGCCATATCAACAAGTGTGTGATTCTTCCTCTCTGCTACACCATTTTGTTGAGGGGTGTACACAGCGGAATATTGATATATTATGTCCCCATCACTCAAGAATTAATCCATGGTATAGTTCTTGATCTCGGTTCCATTGTCACTCCTAATTGCCAAGATCTTGGTGTCATATTGGCGTTTCACTTCTGTGGCCCAAGAGATGAACTTTTCTTGAGTCTCACCCTTCTTCTTGATACAGAATATCCAAATGTATCTTGTATAATCATCCACAATAAACAAACAACACTTCTTGCCACCAAGACTATCATATGTAGGGGGGGGGGCAAATAGGTCCAAGTGAAGTGAATAAGCTCAAAGGGCCTCGTTATGGAGATGATTGATGTCTTGGGATGGTTCTTCTCATGCATCTTTCAGGCAATACAAGAGCTACAAAGGAGATCTTTGGAAAAATTCACACTTGTTAGTCCTACTACGTGCTCACCCTTCACAAGAGTTTGTAGATTTCTCATACCGTCATGGCCCAAGCGGCGATGCCAAAGCCACCCCACGTCGGATTTAGCCATTAGACAAGTGGAAATATGTGTAGTTTCTTTCGAGAAATCCACTACATACATACCGTTCTCCACAAATCCAATAAAGTCTACTTTAAGAGAAATGGTGTGAAGGGTAAGTACATGATGACGCCCAAATACACATGTAAAATTGCATTCACAAAGTTGCAAGACAGAAAGAAGATTATAGCCAAGGGACTCAACAAGGAGGACTTTCTCAATGGATGCATCCGGAGAAATGACCACATTGCCATGTCCCAATACCTTAAGTTGTGAACCATCACCAATAGTCACTTGAGCAAATTTGATGAGTTGGAGCTTTAAGTCCTCAAACACTTCCTTGTTTCCGGTCATGTGTGAGGAACAACCACTATCAATCATCCACGATGTTCCTCCGGAAACAAAACCCTACAATGAATCAACTTCTTGTATTAGGTACCCATTTTTGGATGGGTCCTTTCTTGTTAGTCACAAGGGGTTTCAGATGTATGCCGAATAGGGGTATATCTAGCAGTGGCCAAAGTCCGGATTACCAGGGTGGCCCGTAGGTAATGGAATGGAGTCCATTGGGCGGCCCAGTAAGCTGATGCGCAGGAAACCGGATTCTAGAAGAACCCCAATTACGGCCCAATCGTGGTCCGGCTTGGAGAAGAAGGCGGATGCCTTACTTTCCAAGACAAGATACTAATCATAGTCTTCTCGGTTTCTTTCCTGTAAGCCCTAGTCCGGATATCTATATAAAGCCGGACGGAGCAAAGAACAAGGGAGAATATCAACTTAGCTAGAAGCTAACTTGCCGAGAAGTTGATACTCGCCGAGTTAGCGAAACCATACTCACAACTGTACTTTGTATACTTCAGGCTTCAGCCCTGATTTAGTGAGATTTGCAGGAGTAGGAACGCCACCAATTGCGACATACCAAACCTGGGTAAACTCGGTGTTCTCGTCTATAGTACTTCCACATCCCCCCCTGCGGTTCTACGAGTAGGCTTATGGCTCCCTCGTTCATGAACCTTACTATGATGTCTCAACAGTTGGCACCCACCGTGGGGCCAGCGAGGTCGGGAGTTACGTTCCGAGTGGGAATACTTGGCGGAATCGGCAGTACGATAACTCTCGGAAGCCTAGAATTCGACGGAGACGTCGGACGCTTCCTCGACAATGGATCATACATGCTAGCACGGAATCATATGGTAAGTGCCTGTGTTTTACCGATTGGATCTACTAATATTTTCATCGGATTAACATCAGAAGCAATGGGATTCCGTGGTGGAAGTAAATTTATCCCACCCGCCCTATACCCAATTGAGCAAGGCTATAATGTCAGACTTTGCTCAGATCTATCTTATTCTTACGAAGAGACGGATCAAGCTCATATAGCCGCATATCGCCAAAACACATCTGGATTTGCCGCCTCTTCGGGGATGCCCGCAACCAGATCCCACTTCGTTGGCATGGTGAAGTATGAGATCGCTAAACCACGGAATAAGAAAATCTCGTGGAAGAGGCAGAACATCACGACCCCACAGAAAAAGTGGAAGATCCGACATCCGTCGATCAAACGACGAACTCAGAATCCGACTCTGTTTTAGCTGCTATAGAAGCAAGGCTGTAGTCGGAACCTGGATCTGACATAGATTCGAAGAAGAAGATGAAGATGGTTTCGCAAGAAAGGTCAAATCCATGCAAGGGACCTTCCATGAAGTACTAATGGCGAAACCAACTGGAAACTCGGATGCCGAGGAAGAGGAAGATCCCAAAACCCCTCCGCCAGATGACAAGGAAGAGGAGGAAGAGGGCGAAGTTAGTCTGACTTATCCTGACGTCAAAGAATTGACAGAAGATGAGCCTAACAAATAAAACATCTTCCAAGAAAAAGTAGAAATCCTCCAGGAAGGTGTTGCCCAAGTTACAGAAGAAAAAGGAAAAATTGGCAGACATTGCTAACCAAAACCTAGAAACTTCAGGAGGCAGTGGTGTGAAATCTGCGGAGAAGAAAAGTCAGGAAATCCCTGTTCCACAAATGTTGGAACATGATGAGATCGATCTGATCCAAACCCCGGTTGCACGTGAAGAACCACCGGGAGTGCTGGAAGCCAAAAGGCAAGCCCTTATGCGGCAACAACAATATATTTATTTCGGTCTCAGGTTACCTCCTCAAAGCCCAGGCTGCTGTAAAGGAAAAACGGGAAGAAATTGAGGAATTCGAGCGTCAGAATATGTGTGGGATAAAACATACAAGATTATCCGGAATTTCAAAACCGGATGTATTGCCAGCAAAAGCACGGCCTGAAAACCCTTCTTGGCAAAGGCAGGTTAACAACTTAAATGCTAAGGGAGAACGCATCTACAAAACTGTAGCAGAAAACGCAGAAGCCGCGTTCGCCATCCTTAATGATTATCTGTATTCAAAGGAAGAAAAGATGCAAGGAGTGTATGTTTTTCTCGGAAAAGCATTACAACAGCAACAGCAAGGCCAAACATGTTCGGGCAAGCTACATGATGATTCGGCCTTATGCAACACTGCCATGTGCGCCGCTGGAGCACCTGACCTAGGCGACTCTAAGGAAAAGAAGGGAGACCCTAAAACGGACAAGAAAATCCCCGATAACAGGGACACAACGTCCAAAACTGGATCCCATGTGCCGAAAGGCGGAAATAATCCCGTGACAACAAGGAACAGGTGGAACAAAATCGGAAAGACGGCCGAGCAATGCCTCCTCCGAGACGCCCAGCTGAGAAAGCTGGAAGATATGAGAATACTCACATGCGTGAGAGAATCCGAAGTCCTCCAAGGAATAAAGAAAGTCCAAGGAGTAGAACTCCACCTTATTCCAAAGGACACGACATCGTAAGAAATAGGGATAATCCCATAAAAGCGCATTCACACAACAATGGATCAGAATGGAGCAGATCCCCTTCTGTTCATTCAGCTGGAAGGTATTCCGCACACGTCAATAAGGCGGAAAGAGACGATTTATATTTCAGACCAAAGTGCTTCACTGACATGATCCGGCGAATCAGTCTACATTCTGGTTTTGCCAAAGTTGGTCCAACTTATCAAAAGTATACCATAAGCACAAACCCGGACACATGGCTCTCATATTACTATATTGCCGTTCAGATCAACAAAGGGACTGACTTAGAGGTTGTGAAATTTCTTCCCCTAATGTTGCTGGATGGAGCCACAGATTGGATCAACGGGCTTCCGTCAAGAACAGTTGACAGCTGGGAAGATATGGCTAGAGTATTTTCTGAGCTTTTCCGGGGTACGTATAAACGACCTAAGAGCATCAACTAGCTGAACCGCTGCGTCCAGTATGAAGATGAGTCGTATGTCGACTTTATCTCAAGATGGACTGCAATGAAGAATAGTTGTTATAGAGTGAGTGATGTACAAGCAATGCATGCTTTCATCAATGGCCTAAAACCTCGCCTCGTACCGTTCATGGTTGGTTCAAAAGAGCACAAAGATCTCGGACCAATGATCACCACTGCTAATGAGCATGCAACGGTTGAAGATGATATCAGGGCGAGAGACAAAAACATCGACGCTTTGGTTCAAGCCAAAAAGGTGTCTCGTTCTGAAAAGAAGGCCACTCCAGAGGCACAGCCAAAACCCAAAGAAATAAATTTAACCTTTGGAAAAGACAATGGCAGCATATGGAAGGGAAAAAACACATAACCTATCTCCTACTCTAATGAAGAGTGGGAAAAGATTAAGTCGGAAAACAGTGTCCACCATTCACAATTTGGGAAGCCTACCCACACCAATGCGCAGTGTTGGCTTAATAAGCACATGAAAGGAACTGCAGGATCCGAGAACAAGGGCAATAAGAAAAAGCCGGAAGCTGAAAAAGAAGACAACGAGTCTGACACTGACGATAAAATCTAGGAGCAGCAGCAAAAAGGTGAACCTAAATTCCCGAGAGTTGAAGGAGAATGTAACCTAACTTTCCTGGCAACTCGCTCGGTCAAACAGGCAAAGCGAACACTTCAGAAATCAACGCGGTGATACATCCAACACCAAAGTACTTGAAGTATTCAAACACCCCAATTACCTGGGACCAGTCAGATCATCCCTGAAACATCCCAGAACCCGGCACACATGCTTTGGTCGTAATCCCTATTGTGCAAAACACTAGGCTCAAAAGAGTGCTTATGGATGGAGGATCTAGTATCAATATCATGTACTTAAGTACATTGAAACAGTTACATCTCTTCGAGACCTAGCTCAAGCACATCAATGTACGTTTCCATGGCATAGTTCCTGGTAGACAAGCACAGTCCCTAGGAGAAATTTCCCTAGATGTTACCTTTGGTAAGAAAGAACACTTCCGTCAGGAAAGGATCTCATCCGAGGTGGTGCCGTTCGAAAGCGTGTATCACACAATACTCGGACGTCCGGCTTTTGCCAAGTTCATGGCAAGATCATGCTACATCTACAACAAGCTCAAGATGCCAGTGCCGAAAGGCGGAGTAATCACCATCTTAGGAGATTTCTAACTGGCAAATGAACTAGAAAAAGAAAACGCACTTTGCGCCGAGCAGGTAATAAGGAAGGAAGAGCTGAAAGAACTGGCTAAAGAAGTATCGCTGACAGAAATGCCGACAGGAAAACAAAGTCGGAAGCCGGCAGATAGATTCAAATCCTCAGGGAACACAAAGCAGGTTATCCTGGATCCCAAAGATCCGACAAAGTTTGTCGTTGTGGGAACGGGAATGACTGACACATAGGAAAGCGTGCTCAGCAAGTTCCTCCGTGAGAACTGAGATATTTTCGCTTGGTGTCCTGCTGACATGCCAAGTGTACCTTGGGAACTTGCTGAGCACCAATTGAAGGTGATTCCAGGATCAAAACCCGTCAAACAAGGTCTTCGTCGTTTTGATGGAAGAAGACGGAAGGATATTGGCAAGGAAATTATCTGGCTTTTACCAACTGATTTCATCCGGGAAGTTATACATACTGATTGGTCTACGAACCCAGTATTAGTCTCGAAGAAGGATAGTATTATTCTTAGGATGTGTATAGATTACACCGGTTTGAACAATTTGTGTCCAAAAGATAGGTTTGCATTACCGCAAATTGATCAAATAATAGATGCCACCGCTGGCTCTGAGCTTTTATACTTTTTGGATGCTTATTCCGGGTACCATCAAATACACATGAAAGAAAAAGACCAAATAAAAAACTCTTTCATAACACCCTACGGAACATACTATTACATAACCATGCCTTTTGGCCTGAAGAACGCAGGTGCAACATACCAGCGTTGCATGCAAAGATGCTTGCATAGTCAAATTGGCAAAAACGTACACGTTTACATGGATGATATTGCCGTCGTTTCCAAGAAAAAAGATACACTCTTTGAAGATCTACGAGAAACCTTCGATAATTTACGCACTTACAGAATGAAGTTGAATCCATAAAAGTATGTATTCGGGGTTCCCTCAAGAAATCTTCTGGGTTTTATAGTTTCTCACAGAGGAATAGAACTAAACCCGGAAAAGATCAACGCAATTTTAAACATCAAAAGACTTACGTGTCTAAAATATGTCCAAAGATTGACGGGTTCCGCAACCGCTGTAAGCAGGTTTATAACCCGGCTTGGTGACAAGGCTCTTCCATTATACAAATTGTTGAAGAAATCCGAAAAATTTGAATGGACAGAAGAAGCGGACAAAGCGTTAACCCAGTTAAAATAAACTTTGATGAAAGCTCCTTTTTTGGCGTCCCCAAAAGACAAAGAACCCATGTTACTATACCTTACAGCAACTAACATGATTATTAGTGCAGTGATAATCGTGGAAAGACGAGCAAAGTATCCCAGATCAACATCCGGTGTACAACGTCAGTGAAGTATTTTCCGAGTCAAAAGAAAGGTATCCACATTATCAAAAGCTGGCATATGGCATATTTTTCGCATCCCGAAAACTCCGTCATTATTTCCAAGGACTAATAATGGTAAGCAAAGCACCACTAGGGGATATTATCAACAATGCGGACACAACATTCCAAGTTGCTGAATGGGGCATTGAATTGGCCGCGTTCGACATTAAGTACCAACCCCGGACGGCAATCAAATCCCAAGTGTTGGCAGATTGTTTAGCCGATTGGATAGAAGCTATGGAAAACACACCAATGCCGGAATCAGAATATTGGATCATGCATTTTAACGGATCCAAAATGAAAGAAGATGTTGGAGCTGGTGTGGTGCTAAAATCCCCAAAAGGTGACATAATGGAGTATGTATTACAAATATACTTTAACGCCAGCAACAATGTGGCGGTGACTCGGACTTGGTACAACATCAGCTTAACCAAAAATGGGATGCTAAAATCTCCACAATGGCCGAATATCGAAGAACAGTCGTGGAGTTTGCCATTTGCTTCCTAGGATTTGAAGTACTTCACATCAAAAGGGAAGAAAACTAAAGCGCGAATGCTTTAGCCCGCATGAGCTCGGAAAGGGTAAAAACCCTGCCGCCTGGTGTATTCGTCCAACATTTACACGAACCATCAATAAAAGGAGGAGATGTGGATTACCCCCTAGTTTCCGAATCAATAGAAGTTTTGCTCGTTAATCCGAATTGGACAATTCCATACTTAAACTTCTTAGTTGATCAGTAGTTCCAGAAGGAACATACGAGGTCTTGCAAAGGCAGATCAAACGCCCATGCAAAGGATACATAGTAATCAATGGTTGCCTGTATAAACGCAATACTATTGGAATTTTTCAGCGATGTATTTCGCCAGAAGAAGGAAGAGAAATCCTGCAAGAAATCCATGCCAAAGATTGCGGACATCATGCCCAATCAAAAATAATAGTTGAAAAAGTATTCCGCGCCGGGTTTTTTGGCTCGCAGCCAAGACAGATGCAGATCATGTAGTGAATACATGTGCCGAATGTCAGTATTACGCCAAGCAGACCAATATGCCGGTCAAGCACTCAAGACTATCCCCCGAACATGGTTGTTTGTAGTCTCGGGGCTAGATATGATGGGTCCATTCAAAACTGCAAGAGGCGGACTTACAAATCTACTCGTTGTAGTGGATAATTATACCAAGTGGGTGGAAGCAAAACCCATAAAAAAACATGACGATGTGACTGCCAGAAATTTTGTCAATGACATAGTCATGCGATACGGCGCTTCACATAGCATAATCACGGATAACGGGACAAATTTCTCAATTGGATAGTTGGCAAAATATTGCCGACAAACAAGAATCCGCCTAGATCTTACATCTGTGGCACACCCACAATCCAATGGGAAGGTTGATTGAATGAATAGTTCAATCCTGCAGGGAATACGACCAAGACTCGAATCTCCTCTTCACAGAGCAGCTGGAGCATGGATAGAAGAATTACCTTCCGTGCTTTGGAGTATTCGAATAACGCCAAATAGATCAACTGGGAAAATGCCCCTTTTATTGGTTTACGGTGTTGAAGCAGTGCTTCCTACGGACATGATCCATGATAGCCCAAGAGTGCAAACATACGATGACTCGGATGCCGAAAGTGCACGTTAGGATGTCGTCGATATCTTAGAAGAAGAACAAGAACTAGTGTTTCAAATATCCGACATTTATCAGCAAGGGCTACGACGATATCATAGTCAGAAAATGAAACACCGATCTTTCAAAGAGGGTGATTTGGTGCTAAGATTGGTACAGGACAGAAAACACAAGTTAGCCCCAATCTGGGAAGGACCATTTTTCATTAGCAAAGCTATAAAAAATGGGTCATATTACCTTGTAGATATTCGAGACACGGAAGATGACCCGAAAAATCCGAATCGCAAGAGAAAAAGAAACATAGATGTAGAACTAGGAGAGACAAATAGGCACCTAGAGCATCCAGCAGTTACTTCCCTTCTACACTTAGTAAAAATTCTATGTAAACATCATTGAGATCATGAAATAAAGTTGTCCAAATTGCATTTTTGTTTGTCTTGTTCTTATTTTTCAAAGCATACTTCCGTCCTATCCATTTCCCAATGATCTTTCAATTTGCTTCAATGTTAACCCAAATTTTGCTAAGACCAATGTGCTAATGATATCGAATTCCAGCAAGCAGAAACAGGGAATCACTCGACGGTCTACTCAAACTAAGGAAAATCCGTCTGAATAAGGAAGGGTGATCAACTTGACTATAGCTTCGTAGTGACAACCTTGATCGAATGTGTAGGATAGGTGGGAGGTGGTGACACACAACGACCAATCCTCGAAGTTACAAAACTGAATGATTTTTTAGCCTAAGGAGGCTTAAGAACCCCAGATTGTGCATGATGAAGGGACGATAACCCGGTATGCCAAATTCCAAGGAGTAACCTGGCCCAAAGGACGCTGTGCAAGATCCGGCTAAGGATAAGGAAATTAGTGAAGGCCCCAGCTTGTAAGCCTAGTAACCCGGGTTGTGGGTTATGGTAAAGGAAAGTTAGGGTTTGTGCGCCGTGTCCGGGTAGGATCCAGGGTGCGCCTTGGAGAATAAGCCAGGGGGTACGGGTGCTTTATAAACCGACTCCCAGGTCTAGTTTAGGCAGAGATCTAAGAACGCTAGCAACATCGTGTGATATCGAGCATCAAGTGTAATCCCAGAGTTGAGTTATTATATCAAGATCGGAGACTCGGCGACTTTGATTGCCGGCTACCAGATCGAATTGCACCATGTTTTCCTCTGAGCTAAACCCTCTCCCGAATACCTGTGTCGTCTTGCCCCAAGATCAGTTACCCCCGGTAACATCTGCCGTGATTATCCCACGACAGTTGGCGCCCACCGTGGGGCCTGCGTCCAAAGGTGTTTACATCACGGGAGAAGCTCGGAAGGGCATGGAGAATCTTGTCATCGGCGAAATCTACATCGACCACGAAGGAGAAAAGGTGGTGGACGATTCCGGCTGGGGGCCGGAGTCGGATCACCTCGAAACCGGATCCGTCGTGACAATCGGCCGGATCAGCGTCTTCATCGGTATGGTATGTGCTTCCAATTCGGTCCCTGACAACGTTGGATCTGATTTTATGCCAGGAAAAGCCACGTCTATCCGATCAGATGATGAAGAATCGACTGGAACGACATATCCGGCAGAAGAACCCATCGCGGAGTGGGAACAGCCGGAGGAGCCGGCATGGACCCCACGTGACCGGGCCCAAGGAGAAGATGATACCGGGTCTATCCTGGATCTACTGGAAAACCGGTATGAGGAGAACGGTGAGGAGGAACAGCCTGAATTTACACCGGATATCGTACGCCGAGTTGCAGTCTATGCGGCCCCCGCGGCCAACCAAGGAAACACAACCGCGGCATCAGTCGGGGCGGCTCAGGCAGTGGCCCAGCAACAGGGCGCGGTTAACGGAGACCCGGTCTTGACCCGGGTTGATGGAGAGTCGGCGTCAGTAACCAGCAGGGCAGCGGATGAGGAGTTGCATGCAAACACGTTCGGATTCTTACAAAACCGGACACCAGGGGCGGGTCCTTCGAACCCGCGCCACTCGGCCCTATTCGATAACAATCTGATTCTAGACCCCACGGTTCTTGCAACGGTTATCACTCCGGAAAACGCAGCGGAACGCGTCAGGGATCTGGATGTAGCTCGCCGTGCGCTGGAACAGCAAAGAAGGCAGGTAGAGGCAGAAAGGCAAGGAATGGCCACGCGTCGGCGTGAGCTAGATGCATTGGAAACCCGGCTCCGAGAGGAAACGTCTAGACTACATCAAAGGCACCACACCAGATTACCAGCAATGGGCGGGGTTATCAATCCGGCTAATTTATTTGTTACACCTCAGGACCAGCCAATACCAGTGGTGAACCAGGGAACCGCACCCCAACAGGTGACAGCAGCGACACATCCGGCGAATGAACGGACCGGGTTACCCCCACCACAAACTAGAGTCACAACCGGCAACGATCTACTGCCGCCGCCACCATCACGATTCCACACACCAGCCGGCCACTACAACAATCCTATGGACAACGTATATGCAGCGACGCTCGCACTGAATCAAATCCCTGTGGGAGAGTCGCCCCATGCAGAGAAGACTCGGCAAGCCATCGAGCTGTTGCACACTGCGGTGGCACAGCAAGCCAATTACCCGGATCACAGAAGCGGTATGCACGGGACGCCATGCGTCAGCCAGCAGCAAGGGAATATACAAACAAGTTCAGCGCGGCGGAGGGAAGAGCAGCAGCAAATGCCGCCTCCTCCCCGCGCTCAGGCAGCATCAGCAGCACAGGCCGTCGTGGACAGTTCTAGGGCTCGGAGGGCCGCGGCCGGGTCTGCAGTGCATGGACCTCCCGCAGCACCGCGCCCAGCCGCGCCCCCTGCGGCATCACACGTTTCTAGAGCAAGGCCGGCTTCAACCGTTCTTGCGGGACCCAAGTGTCTCTCGGACAATATTAGAGCTGAACCTTACCCGGAAAAATTCAAAGAGCCAGGGAAAGTAGTGAATTATGAGCCAACCATGGATCCCGAAACATGGCTAAGCAGTTACGAGATGGCAATGTCAATTCGCAACGCGTCCGAGAACCTCCAAGCCAAGTTCATGTATCTGATGATGTCGGAAGGAGCAGCAAAATTGTGGTTCACCAATCTACCAGAAGGATCGATCAAGTCTTGGGAGGAATTGAAGACCGCGTTTATCAAACACTTTCACGGGACCTGCAGGAAATTATTCACTATTGATGATCTAGAGCGATGCGTCCAGAAGAAGGGAGAATCGGCGCGCAGTTGGGTGCGCCGGGTTATGGAGATACTTCACTCATCCACGGATATCCAGCCCAAGGATGCACTACAGGCCATGGCAAAAACATGCAAGTATATACCTTTAGTGCAAAAGTTAACTCGCATGAAGTCCAGTCGAAATGCGTCGGAAGTCACAATGGGAGAATTGATGGATGCGTGCAACAAACACGCTGCGACAGATACTACAGAAGAAGAAGCTGATGACAAGAAGGCAAAAGCAAACACAAGCGGTAATGGAAGAACCGGCAACGGAACAGCATCAGGTAACAATGGAAATAGCCAGAACAAGCGCCCTTTCGAAGGAGGCTCCGAGTTTGTCGCCAACACAGAAGCCGGGTCTTCGAGGCCAAGAGCAGAAGGAAATTTCAACGGAGGTAACCACAATGGAGGAAATTATCAAGGTCCACCAAGGCCGGGTAACAATTGGGACATATTCAGGATGGCATGTCCGAAGCACAGCAGGAATGGCAGGCCAGCTAACCACTCACTCGAACAGTGCGCCGATTTACAAAGATGGAAAAATGAGGAAGTGCACAGAGCTATGCGAGGTGCAGGACGGGGAGGAGGACCGGGTCCAGGGGCAAACCCGGGCAACGGCCCACCCCCAGCTGGTAACCCGGCGGCTGGAAATCAAAGTAATAACCAAGGGGGGGCAGGAGGCTTCCAGGCTAACCCCAAACAATTGGGTCAATATCATGTGCATACCACAGGAGGCTCTAGCAAGGACAAAAAGATACTGAAGCAAGCGGTCAACTCAGTTTCGTTAGCCGTCCCGAGATACTTGAGATGGTCAGAACAGGAGGTAACATGGAGCAGAAGGGATCACCCGGAAAGAGTGGAACACCCAGGAGTCTTGGCACTAGTAGTCGCACCGCAAGTCAATGGGTACGAACTGAAGAAGGTTTTAATGGATGGTGGAAGCAGCATCAATATACTGTATTGGGAAACCTTCCTACGCATGGGTCTCAAGGAATCTCAACTGCAAAAAAGCTCAACAGTTTTTCATGGGATAGTGCCGGGTCATTCAGCATGCCCCGAGGGAAAAATCGCATTGGAGGTAGCTTTCGGAGAGTCAAAGGATAACTATCGAATTGAGTGGCTCACCTTTGAGGTAGTGAAATTGCGCAGCCCCTATCACGCGCTATTTGGAAGGCCGGCTTATGCCAAATTCATGGCTAGGCCGTGTTACGTATATCTACAGCTAAAAATCCCGGGTCCCAAGAAGACCATTACCATACATGGAAATCGAGACATAGCAGCTGAATGCGACGAAGGAGATGCAGCAATGGCCGAGCAGGCCTGTAGAAAAGAAGAACTCAAGCATTACCGGTCTCAAGCAGACCCGGAGGATAGAGCCACATCAAAAAGGCCGAGTACTGAAGGTGAAAGAACAAAATCCAAGGTAACGCAAGATGCTAAAATGGTGGCCTTAATCGAGGATGATTCCCTCAAGCGGCCCGCTGTAAAGGAAGAAGCTACACGGCCGCTTACAACCAGCCAGGTCATTGGAACACCCCACCCGGGTTGGCTAGCAAACCCGGTACTCATCAGGAAAAGGTCCAACATATGGAGAATGTGCATTGGTCAAGCCAGACCGGGACCAGTGCTTATGAAGAACTAAACAATGTAACGGGCAGCAGGTTTCAGACGCGCTCTTTTCCTACCCAGGGTACCTAAGGGGACTGGAAGGTTTTTAATGAGGCGGCCTGCTGATCCAAAAATTTCTAGTATCAATAAAGAGATGGTTATCAAGTCCTATATCATTACATCCTGATTACAAGTAAGTAGTATCCACGCGACATCAGTAATTCAGTATCATTAAAGGCATCAAGTGCATGTAGGTCTTGGGGGTTGGTTGCTCAAGTGACCAACCACTAACCCGAAAGACCCGGCCTTGATGCCTATAAGTTATAAGGGCCGATTATTCGCAAACGAGTACGGCTGCAATCTTATAACTGGACAAAGGAGCCAAATTTTCTTGACTTTTCTTACTTAAGCTCGATGTGACTCGCACTAAAGTGGCATGATTCGTTCGCTTACGATTACAATCAGCTATGAAGCCCAATGGGACTTCCCTGACACTGTTCTCGTATGGATGTAACAACATGGTATCCACGCGAAAGCCGGCTTACAGTACAAGATAGTCAAAAGGGTCATCTAAACCACAAGTTTATGCAGAGTACAAGGCTAAAAGCCGGAAACTCAACAATTATCAAGCATAACTTCAGTATTTACACGGAATGGCTTTAGGCTCGCGACTCGGTAAAACATAATTTGTTCTCTGAGAAAGGCCACACCCCCATGACTCGGACTTTGGGTCATGGGGACTGGGGGACTTCGAAACAGAAACAAACTACTTGGCTATCGCAGTTCGAAAAACCCCACCATCCGAGTCTTGGGGACTTAAAGAAAAAGTCCACGTATCAAAGCCCCCGGTACTCGGAAAACCGAGTCTTCCGAAGGGAGCCAAAATAGAGAATTGGGTATCGAGAAAAAATTCAAAGAATAAGCAAGCAATACGGTTATCAAAAGACCAGAAAAGCCGCAAAGTACCACTGGTAGAAAATAGGCCTACAGTCCCGGTTCGCCAGGACTATTAATCCCGTCCGGGCAACCGGGACTAGCTATGCGCGACTAAATGCCCCCCCTATAGTCCCGCCACTTACGGACCGGGACTAAAAGCCCGTCCACGTGGGCGCTAGGGGTCCGTTGCGGCGGAGGACCTTTAGTCCCGGGTCTTGTGGTTAACCGGGACTGAAAACCTGCGCAGGTTTAGGGTTTTAGGCCCCCTAAACCTGTTTCCTTTTTAATTTGTTTTGTTTTAATTTCAGTACACATATTCATGCATATATATATATATGAAATATCAAACAAGGAGAATTCAATAGGAATATATAATATATATTCAATATCGGGTGACCATATATACAACCTCGAACAAGTTTCCATATTACACAATTAAGATGGACGAGCATACACAAATTCGCACAAGTTTCAAAGTACTTAGGGCTTATACATGCGTATAAAAGTCATCGTCGGTGGACGCATGGAACTCTCCTTTCTTCTGGATGACATGCCTAAGGAAAAATCCTGCTATTTCCTCTTGAATTGGTCGGAAGCGAGCTTCTGGAGTAAGCGCCCTCCGCAAGTTATTGAGACCGTTCCGCGTTTGCTCGTCCTTCTTCCTCTCAGATATTTCTTTCCGTATGTTCTCACAGACATAGTATCCACATAGACCGGTCCCCGGTGGCTGCTTATCCACACCTTTGACCACATTTTTAAATTTTAGCGCATCTTTGAATTCACCGACATGTTGAAGTGAGAGCCGTCTCCAAACTCTACAATGCAAATAAAATTAAATGAACAAGGGAGTTATTAGCTTAGAAAATGAACAAAAGAGACCGATCGATATAGAGCGCAAATGATTGAAAAATAATTACTTTTGCATCATTTTTCTCATGTCGACCCAAAGATCTGTATTTGAATTCATAGAGTCAATGATGAAAACTATGGACTTGTGAAGATCAATTTTTAGCAGAATCCAGTGGTACCTGCGGACACATTAGATGCAGAGTCATGCATAATTTATCGATTGGACATACCATGCATGGAGTAAACAAAAGAGAATGGGAACATGAGAGAAACACTCACCCAAAATGGTAAGGAAATAGAATATATCTTTTGGATTCATGCTTTTTAAAAAAATTGTACAAGTCTTTCTCCACGTCTATGGGGTGACGTTCTAACATAGTTCCATTAATGATTTGTGGGTCAATGAACCCAATATCATGGATGAGTCTTACTTTGCATTCCCAAATCTTCAATCTGCATAATAGCGTACGGAACAATATAGTTAGGACAATATATATATATATAGTGTAGGCAAATGAAGAACGAGATGAGGTAGAAATAAATCACTTACAGAACGTAGCAACTCAGGATAGATTTGTCGAGCTCACGCATATTGAACAGTTGGAACAATTCACTCAACTCAACTGTTACAGAGTACTTTTTGGTGTGATGCTCCTCTGTATAATCCACATACACATATTCTTTGTCGGTAAATGTTATGAAATCTTTGTACCAACGTAGCAGACTTTGCATTAGTGGTGGTAGATCCTTTTCCTTCGCAGGCTCGACGAGAGGCCCTTTCTTCACATATTTTAATGCTACATCAGCCACTGGCATATCGTCCATGTCTAAAAAGGCACGGAGAGACATACCGGCCTCGGACGCATTTTGCATGGCAGTAGCTACAGTCAATCCCATTGCTGTCACAGCATTTATGACCGGTCATGTTCCGGAGCGGCTTTCACTATGAGGGGGGATATCGATTGTTTACTCTGCATCCCGAGCTGGGCAACTTGTTTCCCGCTTTGTATCATTTTTGCTTTTTTTTTCTCCTCCTCCAATATTCCTGCTTGCTTACGAAGTTCAATATCATAGTCTTTAGGCAAATTCTTCACGGATTGGGACACTGTCGATAAAAAATCCGTAGCCCAATAGTCTACAATCGGAGGGAATACTTCCTTGGGCTCAGGCTCCTTTAGCGCCTTCAGTTTGCCCTTCCATTTCTCAACGTCAGCCTTCACGACCAATTTGGTTTCAGCATCACTAAGTTCCCAAGGCCTTGGGGTGAGAGGCTTCAGTGATGGCTCCGGTACCCGTGTGGTCTTAGGTACATAAGGGTCCGGGTTAATAGACCAAGAGCGTGTTCCCTTGCTGGCCGCCTGCTTCTGTTTCTTCGCTGGAGGAGGAATGGGGGGCGACGTCTGCTTATCCTCCGGAGGAGGAATGGGGGGCGACGTCCGCTTATCCTCCGGAGGAGGAATGGGGGGCGACGACGTCTGCTTTTCCTCCGGAGGAGGAATAGTGGGAGACGTCTGCTTTTCCTCCGGAGGAGGAATCGTGGGCGACGGCTGCTTAACCGCCGGAGGAGGAAGATCGGGGGACGGCGTCGAATGGCGTGAAGGAGGCGTAGGTGAACCAGCACTAGCACCACCACCACCACCAGCACCTGCACCATCGTAGGGGGGTGGACTTGTTAGCCTTGGCGTCTCGCCTGGTAACACTATGTACTTCTTTTTCCATAGAATGAACTGGCGCTTGACATCTCCAAGTCTTCTCTCCCCTTCGGGTGTAGCTATGTCAATCTCCAGGTCCTCAAACGCTTGGACTATGTCTTCCACCGTGACACGAGCATAGCCATATGGAATGGGGTTGTTGTGATGGAGTGCTCCAGGTGTATAGGGTAAAGCACTGCCGGTAGCCACCTTCATGGAAATGTTCCCCACGGGATAATGCAGATCACATTCTTTCATCTCCTTTACGTCATCCACGGGGTAGTGAGGCTCCGGTGCACGACTCTCGATCATCGGTGCATTAGCACCTGCAGTCGGGGCCTCCGTGGAAGCCACGCTGCTTCTCCGCTGCTGGCTTCCGTGATCCGTTGCATGTTCTTGATGCGGCCCTGCAGCCGACGCTTTTTCTTTCTCAAGTATTCCCGCCACGACCTTCTTCAGGTCAGAAACTTCCATTGCAAGATTCGCCAGTTCATCTGCAGCCCGGTCCGTACCTCTCCTACGGCTTCTGTAACAGTACGGGTCACCCTCCTGGGAAAACCCTACTTTCCACGGCATTCTGCCTTTGCCTCGTATATGTCCTCCGTGTTCAGGATTTCCGAGGGCAACTGTCAGTTAGTCTCTCTCTCTGTTGAACGTGATCTTGCCCTGTTGAGCTTTGGTCATTGCGTCAACAAGTTCTTTTGTGGGAGCAAACTTTTTCTGCCGGTGAACACACTCCCCTGTCTCCGGGTCTAGCGATCCCCCATGCCCGTACCACCACATTTTGGCTCTTTCGTCCCATCCCTCTGTACCTAGACGGATTCCTCTTGCCCTTAGGCCGTCCTCCATTGCCTGCCACTTAGGCGCCGAAACGCGGTATCCTCCTGGCCCCATAACATGATGGTACTGTTTCTTTTTCGCATTAGCCTTATTTTTTGCCGACATTTCCTTGAAATGCTCCGATTTATGTTGCGTCACAAATTCTGTCCAATCATCTCTCAGTTTCTCATATTGTCCAGTGAAAATCGGAGTCTTGCCCTGGCTGACATATTCACGGAACAATTTTTTCTTGAAGTTCCGGAATGCTTCGGCCATCTTCTGAAGAGCGAACTCTTTGACTATCCTCCTCCTCTCACGTCCACCCGGAACGTCCTGACCGAATTCATCTTTTTTGTTGTATTCCGGAGGTAGAATGAAATGTGCAATAAGCTTTCTAAACATAATCTTTTTCGTTCTCTTGTCGACATAAGTGAAACCAACACGTGCTTTCTTTGGCTCCTTCCATTCCTGGACGGTGATCGGGACGATGTCTCTAACAATGACTCCGCATTGGTTGATAAACTTTGTGGTGTGCTGTAGGGGCTTGCCGATTTGACTGACTGATTCGATGGTATATATTTCGGAATCTTTCATCGCCTTGGATTTGCCATGCTTTGTCATACTAGATCCGACCGAGGGCTAAAATAAGAAAGAGAGTCGCGCGCGTTAGTCTTTGCAATTGGACCGAGGGCTAAAATAAGACCGAGGGCTAAAATATATACCTCGCCGGAGGTGGTTGTTCTTTGCAATTGGAGATCGTCGTTTGTCGACGGTTGACCTCCGTCATCAATGTCCATTCCTTCACCTCCTTGATCATCGACAATGTCTGTTCCTTCTTCACCTCCTTGATCATCGACAATGTCTGTTCCTCCTTCACCTTATTGATCCTCAAGGTTCAGATAAGAAGAGATTACATCATCGTCAATGTCTGTTCCTCCTCCGGCTATGATATCTAATATATAACCTTCAGCCACCTGTTCCGCCGTCAGGTCTCTATTGTCTGCCATATGTCACTCCTGCAGACATGCATGTAGTAAAAATTAATTAAGTATATAGGAGACTTAGCAAATATTGTCGTAGAAAGAGGGAAAACAGATTGGTAGGGTCGCTCAAATGACTTGGAGAACCCCATAGCTAGGTTGCATTTGCTTTTCTGGTCATTTTGGTATATTATACTTAATA
This sequence comes from Alopecurus myosuroides, assembly GCA_028641055.1. Lineage (NCBI taxonomy): Eukaryota > Viridiplantae > Streptophyta > Magnoliopsida > Poales > Poaceae > Alopecurus > Alopecurus myosuroides. The sequence goes on along the minus strand of CM054063.1, from coordinate 259,328,896 downwards.
TTCTGAATTTATTGAATTAAAACTTACTTTCATTATTTTAATGAATTTAACTCAAATTCAAATATGGTCTCATTTTAAACTTTGTCAAACATGAATGATAATGATATAAACAGATAGCTTACATTTTTGTGAACATTTTGCATATTTTTCCATAATTTTTGGAATTATAAATTAAAAGTTATTTAATTTAGAAGATTTAATTATGTTCTGTAATTCCATATACAGTGGGCCCCACGTGTCATGATGACGTCATTAAAAAAAACTCGTCAACACGTGGCCAGGTGACGTCATGATGACGTCACCCCTGGCGTCACACGGTGGCCGGCGGTGGCAGTTCAGGCTCTCGGGTCTCCGGCGATTCCGACGATTCCGGCCACGGGTGAGGGAACGGAGATGGGGAGGAGGCCACTGTGGTGCTCGCCACGGGGGAGGGGACGGAGATGGGGACGAGGCCACGGCCACTGTTGTCTCGCCGGCGGCGAATCTGGCCGCGGTAGCGAGCGCGAGGGCGGCGCGTTCTCAGTTCGTGGTCGCCGTTCGAGGGCGGCGCGTTCGCGCGTGATTCGTGGTCTCCGTTCGATGGCGTTCGCGCGTTGGATCTAGGGCGACGGCGACGGCCCGCGGGGAACCTACCGGAGAGACGGCGACGGGACGGGGGCGGAGCAGGGTGGAGGCGGTGGAGAGAAGGGCTCGACGACGGCGACGGCGACGGCGATGGAGACGGCGCGGTCCTCTGCGCGGGCGACGGCGACGGGGCAGAAAGACGAGCAGGCGCCGGCGCGAGGGAAGAAGAGGGTTTGTGACTTAGAAAATTTTGGGGCAGGAAGGCATCGCACATATATAGTTCCAGCCTTTAGTCCCGGGTGGTGTCACGAACCGGGACTAAAGGTCCCCTGGGGTACCATCCGCGGGCCTTTAGTCCCGGTTGGTGTCACGAACCGGGACTAATGGTGAAAATTTTCGCGGCTTTCTCGTTCCCGCGCAGAACGAGCCTTTAGTCCCGGTTCGTGACACGAACCGCGACTAAAGGTGGTTATTCGAATAGAAATAATAGATGCGTGCAACCTTAAAAATACAAATAATATATCAGAAAATTCAGAAAAATAAAACTAATTCTTTTTCCAATCTTAAAAATACAAATAATATATCAGAAAATTCAGAAAATAGAACTAATTCTTTTTCCAATCTTAAAAATTCCCATAGATAAAAAAGGCAGTACATAATGGCAAGAGTGGATCTAAACCTAAACGGAGAGCATAGATGCATGCATGATCTGATATCTGCTGCTAGTCATACTCCTGCCTAGGCCTACGACATGAGAAAATTCAGAGCCCAGGACTGGGCCTGAGGGTAGCACAGGCGGGGGTTATCGCCGGCCCTGATGTAGTCCATGACGCTCTGTAGAGTCCGGCCGGACCACCATAGCCGACGACCGGCCTCGTGAAAGTTCCCAGGAGGCAGGCCGTCCTCCTCATACCTGGCGAGCGCCCTCTCACGCCGATTGATGAAGAAGGCATCCCAAGTATGTTGGTTATCGGGATGCCAGCTGGGATCTCTCCGCTGCTCCGGCGTGAGCTCGTTGTAGTAATGGTTCGTGATGGCCGCCCGACGTGCCACACCTTGAGGAAGAGGAGGGACCGGCACTCCTCCGGCGCTCAGCATCCAACCGGCGGGAACACTGTAGCCGGGCGGGCAGGGGTAGTTCGAGGCGGAAAGTGCCTCGGCCTGGTTGAATGTTAGAGTGGGTACGGTAGAAGCCATGAGAGAGTGGTGAGTTTGTATGTGTTTATGCCAATGGTGTGGCAATGCACATATATATAGCGAGAAGAAAACATCCCTTTAGTCCCGGTTGGGGACACCAACCGGGACTAAATGGGTTAGGGTTTCGTTTGGACCAATCAGATAGAATCACACGGATCGTGTGTTTCTTTAAAGCGCTTGTGAGTCGTTGGATCCGGGGTGTGTTTCTTTTGAGCTGTTGTGAGCCGTTCGATCAGGGCTACGGTGTGTTTCTTTCGAGTTGTTGTGAGCCGTGGATGAGGTGGTTTCTTAACCGTTGGATCAAAACCCTAGCACCACTTTGTGAGCCAGAGGACCCTATATATAGCCCACCTTCATACACCGGTCAGTTCATCGAGCAAATACAAAACATCCGGATTCGCCATAATACGTCCTACCGGGCATTTGGTAGGGCTGTAATGTGCAACTATTTGCTTGGTTGTGTTAGGGTGGCGCGTGGCGCGGGAATTGTGACGCGTGGTGCGGGAGTTGCGACGCGTGGCGCGGTAGTTTGTGACGCGTGGCCAGGAGGGCGCGGTATAAACTGTCGCGCCTCGAGCGCGTCTTCTCCTCTCCACGCACCGTCGCGCTTCCACCATGCCTCCGAGGAGGAACAGCACCACCGGCTTCCGCGGCGTCCGAGCACGGCAGAACGGAATGTTCAGCGCAGATATCCGCTGGGGGGACGACCGCATCCCCCTCGGCACCTTTGCGACGGCGGCGGAGGCAGCCCGCGCCTGGGACGCGGCGGCCTGGCGCCTCAACCGCCCGCGGTCACTGATGAACTTCAACGACTGCCACACCGTCTGGGAAGCGGAGGCCAGGGCGCCGAAGCCGCAGATCATCACTGCCGCCGACCACCTCCACCTCCGCCACCGCGCGTTTCAGGGCCTAGTCGACGCCAGGGAAGACCGCGTCGTCCGCGAGTATTACCGGAACAACCCGGGGGAGGAGAGCGCCGACGAGGAGCTCTGGCAGACCCGCGCGGGTCAGCGGGCGGAGCGCCGCCTCGAACGCCACCTCGCGTTAGATACCGCTCGGGAGGCGAGGACGAGGGCGCTGCAGGAGCTTCGTCGGGCCGACCGCGCCGGCGAAGTCTGGGCCTCCGACGATCCGAGGTGGGGGCCTATCTCGGACATACCATCATGCACCTCCGACGACGACGAGGAGGTCACGGACGAGTTCGGCGACGATGATGACCCGGAGGAGGTCACCGACGAGTTCCCCGACGACGACGGCGAGGAGTAGCTAGTGTTCGTCTGTTTTCTCTTTTTAATAAAAGAATTTGCATTCCGGCGACACTGCGGCGCGCTAGCGCGTCTGTTTTCTGTTTTTAGTAAAAGTTTGGTACAATAAATTAATTAGAGATAATATAATTCAAAATGATCCATTAAACATGATCCATTCAACAAAGTTTGGTACAATAAATTATTACACATCAATTCTTCCCTTGTGTCCCCGCTTTCTTACGATTTGGACGTATCCATGGAGCATCCTCATCATTTAACTTAATGCTTGGGTCAGAGTTCACTTTGAAGGGCGGAATTTCACCAAACATATTATAATCTTCTGACATGTCTGTCTTGTCCTCCACTCCCACGATGTTTCTTTTCCCTGAAAGAACAATGTGACGCTTTGGATCATCGCATGATGCACTGATCGTTTTCTTATCTTTCCGTTTCCTCGGTTTGCTACTCATGTCCTTCAAATAGAAAACCTGAGCGACATCTTTGGCTAGGACGAATGGTTCGTCAAGGTAACCAAGATTGTCGAAATCCACCATTGTCATTCCGTATTGCTCGTCCACCTTTACCCCACCTCCTGTTAGCTTGAACCATTTGCACCGGAACAAAGGGACCTTAAAATAGGGTCCGTAGTCAAGTTCCCATATCTCCTCTATGTAACCATAATATGTGACCTTTTGCCCAATCTCGGTTGCTGCATCAAAGCAGACACCACTGTTTTGGTTGGTGCTCTTTTTATCTTGGGAGATCGTGTAAAATGTATTCCCATTAATCTCGTACCCTTGGAAAGTCGTGATAGTCGAAGATGGTGTCTTGGCCAACATGTACAGCTGATCTTCAACATCATTGTCATTCATTAAATGTTTTCGCAACCAACTGCCGAAAGTCTCCATGTGGGCCTTTCTAATCCATGATTCAGGCTTCCCCGGGTTGTTCGAGCGTAAAATATTCTTGTGTTGCTCGAAGTACGGAGCCACCAAGCTCGAATTTTGCAGAACTGTGTAGTGTGCTTCAGTCATAGAATGACCGTCCATACATATCGTTGATTTCCTTCCGATCGTGCCTCTTCCACTTAGTCTCCCCTCGTGCCGCGATTGAGGAATACCAATCGGCTTAAGGTCAGGAACATAGTCAATACAGAACTCAATTACCTCCTCATTTCCATAGCCCTTTACGATGCTTCCTTCTGGCCTAGCACGATTACGAACATATTTCTTTAATACTCCCATAAACCTCTCAAAGGGGAACATATTGTGTAGAAATACAGGACCGAGAATGGAAATCTCTTCGACTAGGTGGACCAGGAGGTGCGTCATAATATCGAAGAAGGATGGTGGAAACAGCAACTCAAAACTGACAAGACATTGGACCACATCGTTCTGTAACCGTGGTAGATCTTCTGGACTGATTACCTTCTGAGAGATTGCATTGAGGAATGCACACAGCTTCACAATAGCTACTCGAACATTTTCCTGTAGGAGGCCCCTCAAAGCAATCGGAAGCAATTGCGTCATAATCACGTGGCAGTCGTGAGACTTCAGGTTTTGGAACTTTTTGTCCGCCATGTTTATTATTCCCTTTATATTCGACGAGAAGCCAGACGGGACCTTCATACTGCTCAGGCATTCAAAAAAAATGACCTTCTCTTCTTTCGTAAGAGCGTAGCTGGCACGACCTTGAAACCATTCCGGATGCCGGTCATCTGGGTCTTTCAAAAGTTGTTGATCCCGCCGTGCTTCCTTTGTATCCTTTGTCTTCCCATACACGCCCAAGAAGCTTAGCAGGTTCACGCAAACATTCTTCGTAACATGCATCACGTCGATTGCAGAGCGGACATCTAGGACTTTCCAATACTGTAGCTCCCAAAATATCGATTTCTTTTTCCACATGGGTACGTGCCCGTCAACTCCCTGCGGAACTGATTGTCCGCCAGGACCCTTTCCAAAGATGACATTCAAATCCTTGACCATATCAAATATCTCATCTCCAGTACGTTCCGCAGGCTTCGGCCGGTGATCTGCCTTGCCGTTGAAATGCTTGCCTTTCTTTCTTACGTTATGATTTCGGGGAAGAAATCGACGATGACCCAGGTACACGTTCTTCCTACAGTTATCCAAAAATACACTTTCAGTCTCATGTAAGCAGTGCGTGCATGCTTTGTATCCCTTATTTGACTGTCCAGAAAGGTTACTGAGAGCAGGCCAATCGTTGATGGTTACAAAAAGCAACGCTCGTAGGTTAAATTCCTCTTCTTTGTGCTCATCCCACACAGGTACACCAGGTTTGCCCCACAATTGTAAAAGTTCATCAACTAATGGCCTTAGGTACACATCGATGTCGTTGCCGGGTTGCTTCGGACCTTGGATGAGCACTGGCATCATAATGAACTTCCGCTTCATGCACAACCAAGGAGGAAGGTTGTAGATGCATAGAGTCACGGGCCAGGTGCTATGGCTGGAGCTCTGCTCGCCAAAAGGATTCATGCCATCAGTACTTAGACCAAATCTTATGTTCCTTGCGTCAGCTGCAAAATCTTTGAACTCTCTGTCGATCTTTCTCCATTGCGTTCCATCAGCGGGGTGTCTCAACTCCCCGTCGGACTTACGGTCCTCTTTGTGCCATCGCAACAACTTGGCATGATCTTTGTTCCTGAACAGGCGTTTCAACCGAGGTATTATAGGAGCATACCACATCACCTTGGCGGGAACCCTCTTCCTGGGTTTCTCGCCCTCAACATCGTCACCAGGGTCATCGCCTCTGATCTTATAACGCAATGCAGTGCATACAGGGCATTCATTCAAATCCTCGTATGCACCGCGGTAGAGGACGCAGTCGTTAATGCATGCATGTATCTTCAGAATCTCTAAACCTAGAGGGCACACAACCTTCTTTGCTTCGTACGTACTGGTGGGCAACTCGTTATTCTTCGGAAACATATTCTTGAAAATTTTCAGCAAATTTTCAAATGATGAGTCAGCTACACCTTCCCGTGCCTTCCATTTCAGCAAATCCAGTGTGGAGCCCAGCTTTTTCAGACTATTGTCGCATCCTGGGTACAGTGACTTCGTGTGATCCTCTAACATGCGATCCAAATTCTCCCTCTCCTTGTCAGTTTCGCAGCGTCTCCGTGCATCAGCAATGGTCCGACCAAGATCATCAGCGGGCTCATCATGTGCCTCTTCTTCACCTTCACCAAACCCTTCCCCACCTTCAGCATCATCCTCCATGAAAGTATCACCGAAAAGGTCATGATAGTTGAAATCGATATCATCCTCTTCTTCATCTTCTTCCATTCTAACCCCTCTTTCTCCATGCTTGGTCCAACAATTATAGCTTGGCATGAAACCGTGCCGAAGCAGGTGCATATGAACGACTCTTGAGGAGGAGTGACCCTTCTCATTCTTACATTCAGCACATGGACACATAATAAAACCTCGCTGTTTGTTCGCATTTGCCACTACGAGGAAATCTTTCAAACCCGTAGTGAACTCACCGGAGAGTCGGTTACCGTACATCCATTGCCAATTCATCTGCATTATTATTATATAAAGTATATAATTAACCATCATGCATCTGTTAAACTAACTAGCTAGCTGGAAATAATACAAATCATGAAAGGTTCAAGTTGCTAACCGCGATCACGGAGGTAAAATAAATGAAAACGCTCAAGTGTGTTTCATGCTATGGGGCATTTCATCGAACACCTTGTGTGCATAGTAGGAACCAAAAGCATACCCACCACCCCCTTGTGAATATTGTGAGCAAATGTGGCCAAGTGCAGCGAGGTGAGTCCTATATATAGGGATGGGCCTTTAGTCCCGGTTCACCTGGACAACCGCGGCTAAAGGCCGTGGGGCCGGCCCGAGGACCTATTAGTCCCCGTTGGTCTGGCCAACCGGGACTAAATCCCCTCCCCTCCGCCAGCTGTGGGCCGAGCGCGCTGGGCCCAGACTATTGGTCGCGGGTCTCGTCCCGAACCGTGACTAAAGACCCCTATGGTCGCGGGTCCATTATTTTGGGGACTAATGGGGGCGTACCGAAGGCCTATTTTCTACCAGTGTACATCACGGGCTAAAAAGTGCGTTACAAGGTACGACATCAGTATCAGGGGTGCACAGGCGCACCATCAAAAGCATAACAGTGTGATTACAAAGCATTACAAGGTATTATGACAATACGGCCCTATTCGGCCTCCTGAGTACGGCCTTCCGGGTCTGAGTCTTGGGTTTGCTGCTTAGCCTTCCTGGCACCCTTACCCGGACTCATTGCATCAGGGCGGACTGGTGGAAGGACGGCTGGTGTAGAGGCAGACGGGCCCGATTTTAACTTGGCCTCCCTCTTCGCAGTCGCTTCCCTCTTCCTGGCCGAGCTAGAAACCCACTTCTCCAAGATATCAAGAGGAGGGGGCGCATCCTCCGTAATAACTTTGCCATCAGCGTCATATGCACTCATAATCGTATTTAGATCCAAGCTATCGGCCAAGGCGGTAGCTGAGGGGCGCACTGCGGCTTGTATGGCTTTGAAATCCTTGGGTGTAAATTTGGAACCGTCAGCCTTGAATTCGGGAAACCCGGATGTTACCTTTGCCGGGTCAAGCTTTGGAAAGAAAGCCTTGGCCAGAGTAAAAGCCCGGGTCATTCCAATTCAGCATGATGAGCGTTTCCAGATCTCAATCCACCCAGGCACAGTAGAGCAGGCTTGAACGAGATTCTCTTCACCCGGATATACTTCCGTGGGCCACTTCACAGCATCCAATATGAATTTTGTGCCGGCAAAGAAAGTCCGGAGTACAGTCTTGAGGGTTTTAGCCTTGGTAATGGCATTTTCCTCTGGGGCCGCAAGGTTGGCGCCTGCAGTCGTAGCAAACGAAAGAGCGTATCAGTAATCCCGAGTCTGTTATAATAAATTGAAGGCATTAAGCCAATCAGCAGCAGAAAACTTACTGAGCAAGATCTGATAAGTATCGGAAACCTGGTCCGATAGTTTCTTCAGTTCGGTCTGAGCGGCATTGCACTTCTTCTTGTATTTGGACACATCTTTCTTCAAGGTTTTCATGTCATCCTCAAGGATTTCCCTTCGTTTCATCTCGGCAAGAAGAAGTTGCTCGGTCCTCAGTAAAGTTTCATCAGACCGGGTTATCTGTGCCTGTAAGTAGCATGGAATGCAAGTGTTAGTTGAATTGTATGGAAAGCCGAATGTGGTGTAAAGTACCAAGCATCACTTTTGCAAGTCATACTTGGGACTTGGGGACTAGGTATGCAATATGGGATACAAAGTGTCCTTACCTGATGCTCTGCAGCCATGCGCTCCAAGATCTGGCTCTCTGAAGCCTTCATAGTAAGGAGACTGTTCATCAACTGATCAAAAGTATCTTTACTCGTATCAGAAGACCCGGGGCCTTGGAAATTCCGGGAAGGAGCTTTCTTCTTAGTAGGAGGCGGAACCCGGGTCATCCGTGTGTCGGAATCCGACGCTCCTTCTTCTTCACCCAAGACGGTGGTTTTGTTCTTCTTGCTTGCATGGGAAGCGATTGGATACTCGGCTCCTTGCATGTCCGGGTTTGGCGGCGACGCTTGTTTTTCAGCGCTGGACGCGGCTGTAGCCTTATTAGCCGGGCTCCCTTTACCCGGGTCCTCGGTCTCCGCTTCCTCTTGGTCGCTGACAACGACCGTGGCCCTATAAGGTGTTGTCAGTCAATAGTTAAATACACAGTCAAGAAAGGGTGATGAAATATGGCGGAACATCAGGAAAGGGATCTTACCCGGTATTCACCGCAAAGTCACAAGGGAATCCATCGCTGGACTCGGGAGAAGCTGGAAATTATCAAGTTAAATGTCATGTGGGAATGGTTTAAAGGGAATGCCTTGACCCAGAAAAGATAGGGTAATTACCAGCCCGCCGTGGGGGGGTCGATGTAATACCCGGGTTAAGGGCTTCATCACCCGGGTGGTTTCGAGTTGACCTACGCTTAGGCACGGGCGACTCCTTCAAGAGCGGCCAGTGGGATAATGTCAAGTTAGCTCAAGTATATCATTAAAGTAATGCGAGTTGAATGCGAGAGGAAGATATGAAACCTTGGAGGTGGCCTCTTGGGTCTTTCTTTCGGATCCGACCTTGATTGTCGGCTCCAGTTCTTCCTCGTCGCTGGCAGATTCCACCTTGCCATCGGAGTTTTCTTCCTCGTCATCTTCTTGTTCTGGATATCATCAAAGTTATGGTTAGAAAGGAAGGGGCTATGGTGAGTTCAAGGGAACCAAATAAAATTCGGAGAGTACCTTCTTCCGAGTTAACCGTATCTTGCTCCTCTGGACTTTCGGAGCTAGGGGAGGCATTAGTTTTCCAAAAATCATCATCAGCCTGAAAAGTGTTGACATAAGGGTTATTAACCGCGTAGAGTGGAAAGAGTAAAAGTAAAGGCATCAAAGTCGGATTTTTACCTTGGGGGCTGGATTCTCAAGTGTGAAGGGCTCTAACCCGGATATGTTCCGGATTACATCGAGCTTTTCCGTCAAGAAACCCTTGATGGTTTTATGAGTGTCGCCAGCTGCGAAGATGTTGTCGGAGTATCGGAGCGGATCAGAAGGTTCCCCTGAATACTCGCACATCAACTTCGTGCGGATGGAATTGGGCTGAATCCTGAAATCAACCCAAGTCTTCACCAGGTTGAGCCCGATGAGGCCTTGGGCTGTAAGAGTGGCAATTTTGGCTAGAAGGGGTTGAATTGCCTCCCTGTCCGGGTCAGGGGCGAAGGCACTAAACTTATCGGAAATATCAAGAAGACCCTCCGAGTAACCCGGTAGTTTCTTTTGACCGGGTGGGGAAGTGTCCTGGCAGTAAAAGTACGAGAGCTGCCAATGCTTGACATGGGAGTTGAGGGTGAGGGGTGGCATCAGAGAGTTTTTGCGGCGTTGGATTGAAACCCCGCCGCAAGTGAGAAGCGCCCCATCACCGCTTTCGCGGCATGGTTTGCATTGAAAAAGCTCAATAAAAAGAGCTAGACTTGGCGGAGTGCACAAGTAAGATTCGGAAAGGACAATGAAATGGGAAATATTTAGCACAGAATTGGGTCCGATATCAAAGACACGAAGGCCGTAGTGGCTAAGGATGTCACGGAAAAAGGGGTGACCCGGTGGTCGAAAACCCCGGGTCACATGTTCCACGAAACAGATTACCTCATCTTTTGTAGGGGTGGGCCGGGTCTCCTTACCCGGCACGCTCCATTGGATATTTTCCTGAGGAGGAAGAATTCCCAGTTCCACCAGCTCCTCCAATTTGGCCTTTGTGACCATAGACCGTGCCCAGTTGGCAGAAATGGTGTTGGTGGCCTTAGCCTTGGTTGGAGTTTTCCCCTGTTTCTTGGGAGCCATGTGGTGGACCTGCAAAGTACAAGGTAAGAAGAAAATTAAGGCATGGAAGTTGCGAACCGGCCAAGTATAAGCCGTGTAATATAGAGACATGAAAAATTGCGAGTGATCCGGGTGTTAGTTCGCAGAGCAAAGTTTGAAATTACCCGGGTATCAGGCATTATGGCGAAAATTATGGGATCTAAATGCCGAAGAAGTTTTTTGAAGACAGTAGACGGCTTCATGGGCACTCAACGTGATTAAAAGAAACTAGAAAGGAAAGGTCCATCCGGGTGATTAATGCAAAGGCGGAAATTTCGGGTAGTTCGAGCCTAGATTGGAAGCTCTATTTTCGAATTTGTGGTGGGAATAACGATTGCGGGCAGTAGGAGAGTGTATTGGAGTATGCGCTTTATTCATTGTGCATGCTAAGGAGAGAATATGGGCAATCTAATTCGGCATAGCCGAGAAATCCGTGTCGGGCAGATTTGGATCTAGTTTAAGATGAAATTCAAAAATTGCAAGGGAAAATTAATGGGCGCAAAAGGCTTGCCGGAGGAGATCTGAGTGAAGCCTTGCGGAGGCAAATGGCGCAGCCCTGGTGTCCCTTCGCGGTTCTTGATGGGCCGGATGGAGATTCGCCGGCGGGTCTCGGCGGCGGCGCGGGGCGAACGGTGGCGGAGCGCAGCCTCCGTCCGATGGGCTCCGGTGACGCGCGCGGGATTTCCGTGGTGGCGCTCAGCGGGAGTGAGCCCTGAGGGAGAGGAAGCAGAGTGGGGGGAAATGAGCCGTTAGGGTTTAGGTTACCCCCCAAGGAGCTTATTTATAGGGTGAGTGGATAATCCCGGTTCACTGAACGGGAGCCGGGAGTTACGGAAATAAACGGCTGTTAATTTGAGTTTTGGCGAGATATGCGCCAAATATTGTGCAAGGCCTCTGGGTAAAAGGAAGAAGGAAATTAACCCCGCGATTTCAGGGTCGATTATCGGGTGCGAAATTTTGACATTTTGGGATTTTATCTGGGAAAGTAAGTTGGGTAATTGGGAAAGAGCCGGATTACTATATGGCCACCATGGAGTAAGGCCTAGCTGAATATCAAACATCTTAACCCGGTCTCTATATGCCCGTACGTTTAATATCTTTGCAGGGAATAGCAAGCGCTTCAAGGAGGATCCATGAAGCCCAGGCTATTCTGGGGACTACTGATGAGGGGACGATAACCCGGTATGCCAAATTCCAAGGAGTAACCCGGCCCAAAGGACGCTGTGCAAGATCCGGCTAAGGATAAGGAAATTAGTGAAGGCCCCAGCTTGTAAGCCCAGTAACCCGGGTTGTGGGTTATGGTAAAGGAAAGTTAGGGTTTGTGCGCCGTGTCCGGGTAGGATCCAGGGTGCGCCTTGGAGAATAAGCCAGGGGGTACGGGTGCTTTATAAACCGACTCCCAGGTCTAGTTTAGGCAGAGATCTAAGAACGCTAGCAACATCGTGTGATATCGAGCATCAAGTGTAATCCCAGAGTTGAGTTATTATATCAAGATCGGAGACTCGGCGACTTTGATTGCCGGCTACCAGATCGAATTGCACCATGTTTTCCTCTGAGCTAAACCCTCTCCCGAATACCTGTGTCGTCTTGCCCCAAGATCAGTTACCCCCGGTAACATCTGCCGTGATTATCCCACGACAGTGCATGTGTGCCTGAGGTTCATACTATTCACATTCCTTATTTTTCCTAAGTATTATCTTGTTGTTTGTGTGTTGGGTCACTGGAACTAGTAAGTAAAAGTGCCAAGGTATAATCTATGATTCCTAGTTTTGACTGATAGGTCTTAACCAGTCACTTGGCATGAAGATTGCATTTTTTGAGCCACTTCAACACTAAGGAAATTAAATCATACAAACTTGAGAACTTAGAATGAAAGGAACTAAAACTCTAAAAAACTTGCAAAGACTTGAAAATTTACTACAAAGGATAAATACTTGTTCATACAAAAGACAGAATGTCTTACGACTGATATTACATTGTAAGAATAGTAATGCTTTCTATTTGATTGACAGGCTATGCAGGAACTACTCGTCATCGTCGTCCTCATCGCTGTCGCTCGGGTTCTCCGGAGTTGTCAGAATCTCTTCCTCCGGGTAGAACGTTGAGGTAGACACCATCCGAGCTATCTTGGAGGCTTGCCCCTTGATAGAACCGAAAATCTCTGCCAGCTGAGCTTCCGTGTATCCTTGCGGAATATCGGTGGCGATGTGCCAGGATTTGGCGGTGGTGTAATGCATACACATTAGCCCAAGGGCCATGCGCACACCACCACGCATGGTAGACTGGAGCCAAGACTCCCGATGATTTGCCACTTCAACAATTGCCTTTGGGAGCTTGCTGACTTCCGAGTATTCGCCATCTTTGTCTGGAATGCACTTATTGATAAGTAGCATCCCAGCATTCTTCAGCTCGGTGACGAAAGTCCCAAAATCCCGAATTCTGTCAATCCGAGTTAGCAGAGGATTCCCTTCTATCAAGAAAACTAAGAAAGGTTAAGAAACACAAAAGGAGGAAAAGAAGGCATATTGCAAAATATAAGAAAAAACTTGGTAAAATTACAAAGACTTACCAAGAATTTTATCCATCTCAACGCCTTCTTCAAGGTGTTGGTTGTGGGCATTCTCAAGGTCCCGGATAGTCCCCTTATCCTTCTCAGCTTCAGAGGAAGCTCGGGACTCAGCCAATCCAAGAGCCATCTGGCTCGCCTCCAGATCTTTTTGGAGCTTTATAGTCATTTTGTAAAGCTTCGAGTTTTCTTTGCGGAGGGTTTCGACATTGCCAGCAACCTCAGAAATGTTTTGGCCTTGGCCAAATAAGCTAAGAAGAAAAAAAGATGAAGGGTTAAAAACTCGGAAAAATACTTAAAAAAAATTCAGAAACAAAATCAAGGATTGAAAAAGCATGCTTACCTGCTCCTTCCTTTACCTGCTTCTAGACCTCGGTCAATTCCGAGTCCTTCTCATTAAGGATACCAAGAAGAGATTTTAATTCTTGGTTATTAATGGTGAGCTTCTCAAAAACCTCCACGTTTATATTTTCAGCGGTCTGCTGAAAAGTATACGAAGGAAAAGTTTTCTTAGGAAAAAACAAGCATGCATACGGGATAAAGTATTAAAAAAAAGAATGCTTTTGTATTAATACTTGGGGGCTAGAGATATTACCTTGCTCATCCTTTGCAAACCTCTTAAGTTCTCGGAGAATTGCTTGGCGTATCCCGCGAAGGTAATCCCCATGTGATGGATGCCATCTTGCATAACCTGGCAAGGTGAGAACAGCGTAATTATTTCGTACTATTAGTCCTCCTTTTGGTCAAGGGAAAATTAAGGGGACTCAGGCAAAAAACTTTTTTGCCCACGGATGAATATATCTGAGTTCGTCAAAATAGTCTTCTTGTTTTACTTTGATCTTCTGGTCAAAGGTAGGCATTGGCTCCTCCTTTGGAAGGTTTGAAGATCCACATTGGTCAGTATCTTCCCTTTCCCACACATCCATGTCGGATGCAACAGGATGGCTGGACTGCAAGGGGTATTCTTCCTCAGCAGCCGTGTTTTCCTCTCCAGCGGCCACTGGAATGTCTGTGGCGGTTGCAGGGGATGGTTTTAGCCCCCTAAGGGCAACAACTTTCAGCTTGTTCCTGGCTTTTCCCTTCAGGGAGACAGGGGAAAATCTAGAAAAGGGAAAAGGATGAAAATCCGAGATTAAAAATACGAGATAGAAGATACTCTACAAAAGCCATACAAATGCAAAAATCTGGGTTTCTTTTACCTGGAAGTAGCGACGGGTACTCCGTCAAGATCAATCACCTCTTGGCTAGAGGAGATCTTCTTGCGTTTCCGCCCTCCAGCTGACTGAAAGCTGGCTTTTAGCGCAGCTAGTTCGTCGTCAGTAGCTAGTTCTGTCTCGGGAAGATCAAGAAGCTGAGAAAGAAATAAAGAACCCGGATTAGTATTGAAACATCCGAGAAACAAAAAAACTCAGAAAATTCCCCAAAAGAGAAAAACATACCTTGGGAGTGGGGTTTTTGGCATGATACACTTGTCGACTCTCCTCGTACTGATCACGAGTGGAGACGAGCTGATTCACGCAATTTTTGAATTCCTTCTTCGATAAGGCGGTTTTCGTCGCCCTCATTGTATCATCTAGGCCCGTGTATTCACACATAAGCTGACTGCCGCGGGAAGGAGAGAAGTTGAATCCTCCTCTCATGCCAGCATAGAACTGTATCCATACCAGTCAGAGGAGGAGTGGAAGAGACGAGTTATGCAATCCGTCTTTTGATTCTCATCAGGTATGGAGGCAGAACCTGGACCGCATCGAATGCCCAATTGTCTTGGGGCATTGCCGCAGAATTGATGAAAGCCGGAATGCCCGTATCCTTTCCAGGAAATGGAACATCCAAATGATAGAAATAAGAGCCCGTCCAGAATTTGACGGTCTCGGAAGTCTTGATTTTGGGGAACCATTCCTACGAAGATTAAAGGAAATGGTCCCGAAAATCGGGAGAACACCCTCGGTAGTGTTATGTTTCACGTTGAAACAATACTGGAAAAAATCTAGGCGGGGTTCTATCCCTTAGTAACCCTCGAAAAAGGCCTAGAACCCAGATAAATACAAAATGGAATTAGGTGGAAGGTTGTGGGGTTGAATGTTGTAATGGTTGAGAACCTGGATGAAAAACGCGGATGGCGGGAAACCCATACCTTGATTTATATGGGAAGCGAGAATCACCCGTTCTCTGAGATGGATCGGAGTAGTCCTCATCCATCCGCCATTTATCCTTAATGACAAACCCGTCTTTCTACATGGCCGGAAGAAGAGTCGGAACCACATTGCAGTGGCTCCAGTTTCCACCGTCTCCTTCTTCGTCTTCCTCGCCTCCGGTGGTGGCGGCAGCAGCTGCGTTCTCGCCGCCGCGAGTGGAGGTTTCCCCCTCCTTAGTTTCAGGGAAGGGAGGAGGAGGAGGAGGAGTGGCCGAGGGCAGCAGCATAGTCCCGGTGGCGGTATTGAGATCTCCGCCTGCCGGCTCGTTCGCAGGCCCCTCCGGTGCGCTCGCGGAGACGTGCAGAGGAGTTCTGATGATGGGGTCGAGGTCGTCAATGAGGTCTTTAAGTATGACGTCAACCTTTGTGGTCTCCGTGGCGCGAGGAGAATCTATGGTGTCCATTTGCGGGCGGCGCTGCTGGGAGCAAGAACCACCAATGATTTCTCCGGCGAGGATGCGAGGCTCGGGTTTTTCTCTCGGTTTACGGTCGCTCGAGGTCTGGAAGTGGCAATGCGCTAGACTCTGGGGCTAGAGGAAGAAGATGATGCGGAAGGGAAGCTGGAGACCCCAAGGCGGCTATTTTTTGCTAGAACACGTTGAGATTGGCTCTAACGGCTCTTTTAGCCGTTGGATGCACGACGCGTGCAACGCCTGAAAATCAGGGAAACGAGGGGGCGGGGTGATTATTTCTATCTCCTTGTTTCCCGTGCAAGAATCTGTCAGAGATATGGTTTCAGTCTTTTGACTGAACCCAAACGTCATTGGCATCGACAAGATTTCATCGTTGGCGTCACAGGTTCCTTCTCCGCGAAGGATCGTGGAAAGAGAAGCCAGATTTTGGTAAATCCAAGTTTGGCATCAAAGAATTTTACTGAAAGAAGAATCAAGACAAAATGCCGACATTTGTGAGAAAAATGCAAATCCAAGGGAATGGCGCAATGAAGTCTTAATCCTTCTCGGGGGCTACTCTCGGATGTATGCCGAATAGGGGTATATCTGGCAGTGGCCAAAGTCCGGATTACTAGGGTGGCCCGCAGGTAATGGAACGGAGTCCATTGGGCGGCCCAGTAAGCTGATGCGCATGAAGCCGGATTCTAGAAGAACCCGGACTACGGCCCAATCGTGGTCCGGCTTGGAGAAGAAGCCAGATGCCTTACTTTCCAAGACAAGATACTAATCATAGTATTCTAGGTTTCTTTCCTGTAAGCCCTAGTCCGGATATCTATATAAAGCCGGGCGGGAGCAAAGAACAAGGGAGAATCTCAACTTAGATAGAAGACAATTCGCCGAGAAGTTGATCCTCGCCGAGTTAGCAAAACCATACTCACAACTGTACTTTGTATACTTCAGGCTTCAGCCCTAATTTAGTGAGATTTGCATGAGTAGGAACTCCGCCAATTGCGACGCACCGAACCTGGGTAAACTCAGTGTTCTCGTCTACATTACTTCCACGTTCCCACCGCGGTTCTACCAGTAGGATTATGGCACCCCCGTCCATGAACCTTACTACGATGTCTCGACAAGGGTCTTAAGAACCCAAATAGCATACTTGTTATCATCACCATATGAAGTACCAACATACTTTGCATATACATGACCATCACTAGATTTAAGAAGCACATAAGATGGGTTGTATTTTCCTGCAAAGTTGTTGTGAGTAGTAGTGTCCCCAGAGACAATACTTTTAGCAATAATGTCAAACTCATCTTCATCATTAGCCAGCGCCCCCTCCTTCACAAAAACAATAGAGTTAGTGGAGGGAGTTGACTTCTTCTTGTAGGTCACCTTGGATGTGGAACCAAACCAAAGATCTTCCTTACCAACAACTCTCTTTTGACTACTCAAAAGATCATTAAGGTTCTTTTGCCCTTGGATGCACGTGTCAAGACCTTTGTTGAATTGGGCCTTCAACCTATTGTTCTCCTCAATGAGAGTTGCCTTGACACATAAAGGGTTAGTAGCACAAGAATTTGCATTTACAACTTTTAACCCTTTTAAGGTCTTGAGCTCATTTCAGAGTGTTCGATGATCACTTTAAGCTTATCAAAATCATTAATGAGCTCATTGTAACCTTTGTTAGTTGCATTATTTAAGGCCATGCATTTCGTTACCATAACAAAAGCATGCACACGATCAAATTTTACTTTAGCTATGTCAATTCCAAAGATCTTCAATACTTTCTCTAAAACAATGTGATTCATCTAGAAATTTCTCAAGCTCCTCAATTTACTAGCATCATCACGAGCACACTTTTCAAGTAATATGATTCTCTCCTCATGTTCATCAATGAGGCCATGTGCCTAACTTAATTGATCCATGAGAGAGACAAAGATAGATTTAGTTTCTCCTTCTAGTTTCTCCACAAAGTTTTTCAAGGGGTTTTCCTCAACACAATTTAATAGGGAAGGAGTAGAAGAGTTTGCAAGTTTGAGTGTAGGAGTCACCTTTGGGGATATACCCTTGGCCATGAAGCACTTGTGACTTGAGGGTCCCTTGTTGTCATTGGGGTTGGAGAAGAGAGACCTTAAGTTAGGAGGAACGACACCCTTAGCCAAGGCCGCCATGCCTACTTGTTCACCATCACTCTCTTCACCATCGGATGTATACTCAACTTATTTTGGAATCAATGCCCTAGGAGGGCCTCTCTTGATGAAGTTCTTGGACTGGGTAGTGAAGGTGGATTTCTCGATAAGTCTTCCACCATTTTCAATTCTACTCTTGAAGGTACACTCCAACAAAGTGCTCAGTATCTCCACAATTGAAGCAATTCCTTGCCTTCTTCATGCTTGAGACTTCCTTTCCCTTGTTCTTGGTGGCATTTTATCTAAAATATCCTTTCTTCCACCACTTGTGTTATGCAAGGGCCAAGCATTCTTCATGTGATGTCCTCATCTCTTTCTCGGAGACAACATGTGAGGAACCACCATCATCACTTGAGTCATCTTCTTCATGGGGAGTGGCGTTGGCCTTCAATGCAAGAGAAGTTCTCTTCATTCCATTTACACGGGCCATGACATCATCGGGGGTTTGTTTCAAGACCTTTAGAGTGATAAAGAGACCCAAAACATCATTGGGGGATAGATCAAAGTAATCGTCCCTTGATTTCACAATCATCACCATGTGTTCATTGTATGGAATCAAGGTGAGTAGAAATTTTTCCTTGACCCAATCCTCATTACAATCCTTGAATTCACAATATCTCATTTCATTTACGAGAGCCTTGAGTCTTCTAAACATGTCCTCGATGTTCTCTCCATAATTCAAATAAAAGTGTTCAACTTGTCTTTGGATGATTGACTTCTTGGATCGTTGGAGGTTGATGTTGTCGTCATACATATCAACAAGGCAATCTGAAGCTTTCTTTCCAGTTGATAAGGACAGGATGTGCTCGACTCCTTCTTTCTCCATTTCCTTATCCAACATGTGCATGTTATGAGAGTTGAGTTGCTCATCTATGTTGTCACTTGAGCTAAAGTTTTTGGGGTCCTTTGTCTCATACCATTTCTAAACAATTCTCGATATTTACATTGAAGAGCTACACATGTAAGACTTGATGGAAGCTTTCCAATTAGTAAAACGATTCCTATCTACCGTAGGGGGTGCACCAAGATGATTAACATGTGGATGTTGAACATTAGGAGCATTGTTATAAGCAAAGCCAGAGGAATTTTAATTACTACCAGTTCTAGGTGCCTAAGTCTCGGATGCTTCCTTAGACGCAATGGGATTTCCATTTTCATCTAAGACAACATTCTCTCTATATTGATTAGATGAATATGCCAATTATTTTATTAGTCCCTCCATCTTCTACTTTGAGCTATCAATCATAGCTTGAATTAGCTTTTGGATACCGTCCATGGTGACGGGAGCATCAACCATCCTCCTCTTTAGGCGGTAAAACCCTTAATAAAGAGAAGAGGCTCTGATACCAATTGAAAGATCGAGAGGTTAGCTAGAGGGGGGTGGATAGGTCAACTACAAATTTTAATTTCATTTTCGATAAAAAATATAGTGCTCAAATATAGATTGTCTAGATTATGCAACTAGTGAACAATCCTATATGTTGAGCAAATACTACTAGCACAAGATATATATATATATATATGCCTAAGCTAGTAGCAACAAATAAAGGTAGGTTGAGGAATAACTGAACATAATGACACGGAGATGTATCTCGAATTTCACTTCCCAAAGGAAGCTAGTCTCCGTTGGAGCGGTGCGGTGCCACCAAAGTGGAAAACCGAGTAGCCCTCAAATGGCACACGATATCTCCTTCGAGTCCTTCAACCGATGTGGAGACGCTCGAATCACTAAGTTTCCGTTGAGGTTGACAACTATAACCTTTACAAGGATGAGACACACTTCCACAACTTTGGAGGGTCCTCAACCAATCCCGGGAGCCACAAAAACTCCAGGAAACAAGATCCACGAGCTTCAATGCTTTGAGGACACCAACAAGGTTCTAAGTTATGATGGGCTAGAGCAACATGGTTCTTGACTCCAATGAACCAAGAACTACAAGATCCCTAAGGGATGAGTGGGGTGATTACAAATCGGCTTGGTGGAGTTGGGGATCTAGGGTGTCTTCTCCAAATTCCAAAAGATCAAGTGCTTTGGTTGGGAATTTGGGGAGATGCTTGAGCTAGAAGGTGGTCAACAAGGGTGGAGAGAGAAAGTTTATTTGACAACTTCAAAAGGTTGGGGATGAGTACTATTTATACTCGTAGAAGAAAATTGGCCGTTGGGGGAGTTTTCCTCACTTCAGTGAAGCCCGTCCAGGCCAGACTGGGCACATGGGGTGAGGCCGGCAGGAGCCACATCCCACACCGGCCTGAATATTCAGGAAGGCCGGCTGAAGCCCATCCTGGGGCCGACGCCCCCATCCCACCTCGGCCTGGAAATGCCGCGAGTCCGGTTGGGCCCATCTTGGGGGCCGGCTCGTTCCACCCCGGCCCGGAGCCCAGCCAGGGGCCGGCGTGGAAGCGGATTGGGCTGGGGCAGCGCCCGAAGTGCCCGGCCTGGGGCCGGCACAGCCCGAGGCACCCGGCCTTGGAGCCCGACCAGGCCGGCCAGGTAAGTCAGCTGCCATGTTTTACCTGTTTTCTTCTCTTTTTCTTTTCTTCCTTTTTCACTATCTTCAATATTGATTTGTCAATCAAATGGATGTCCTAGGGATCTTATGTTTGCATTTCTCCATGCTAAAATGTCCCTAGATCTTCATTTTCAATCCTAAACACACTTAGGGAAAAGATTGGATCGTCCATATGTTGTGATCAAAGAACAAAATAAGATTAGGAACCAAATGTCCTTTCATCTAGCAAAGGCTGTAAAACGGCCTGGAAATGTAAAATAACCGCCGCTTCTAGTTTTTTGGCCAAAAAGTGCCCTCATCAGAACCCACAACTGCGCGGACATGTAAAAAAGTTTAGATGCTACTAAAAATTTCCCTCGTCGAATGGTGAAAACACCGTTTCTATTGCCGATACATCGGTGCCCTAAAGAAAGGGAAGGCAGTTGGCGGGAGGGACATTTCAGCCCCGTGTAAGTTCCCTCACATTCCCCAACCGAGCCCTCACCACCGCTAGCCCGCCGCCTTCGCTTCTGGCCTTAAACCCGCAGCATCAACGAGGGAGAAGCCACCACGTAGTCGCCCCCCCCCCCAGATCAACCGCCCCTCGTCCACGCCGTCGTCGCCCCCGTTCTGTTGGTCAGTGTTCTTCCGCGCGATCTGTCGATGGCACTTGTAGGTGTTGGGAATATGCCCTAGAGGAAATCATGTATGATGTTATTCCCAATGTATTCATAAAGTTATTAAGTTGTCCTTCGGTTTGAACATCTGATATATGTCATTGAATATGTGATTCGATTGTGGAACTATGTATTCATGTTGTTCATACTAATTTTCCTTGGTCATTAAGGTTGTGCTGGACACACACCCTAGAATAATGTGAGTGTTGGCTGATGACACGGTTCCACTTGTCATGGGCATGGTGATGCCATTCCAACGATCACTGACTTGGCTAAAGAGTTTAGCAAGTCGGACTGACCCACATTGAGATGCAACGAGCAAGTCGTCATTTGCATGTCTCAATCAATGTAATCCTTAGACGTGAGGTTGTCGCACAATCCGAGTTGTGGATCACCGACTTAGGTTCTGTTAAACGCTGCTCTGTGACAAGACAGTTATAAAGGCAGATTTCGGGTCGAATGAGAAACAAGTTGCGTGATGTGGATAATCAAGATGGGATTTTGCCCCTCCGAATGGAGAGATATTCTTTGGGCCCTCTCGAGTGATATGATTCAGGAAGCATGGCCATGCGCGACTCAGTTAAGTGTTAACTGTGTCTGTTGACTAAGAGTTGGTCAGATGAATCACATATCACGGATCGAGAAGAGAGTCGAGCTATTTAAGGGATGACGATAAATCGTCTATAGTTCGACAAGGTATATCGTGAGGCAAAAGGGATTAAGATGAATATCGCATTGAAAGGTATGTCATTATGACTCAATGGGACTTGGGAGTCGGCACGTTCTGCTAGGAGCCGCTATCGATTGATCGATTGGGAGTTGGACTCCAATCGTGTCCAAGTCGCCATGAGCCTGCAGGGTCGCACACTTAAGAGCGGGAGAAAGTACTGGTCGGATTGGACCCGAACCGGAAATGGACTGAGTTTGTGAGTCAGACTCACAGAGGGAATGGGCCACAAGTGTTGTGAAGCCCACTACCATTCGCTATATAAAGAGGGGCGCAGGTTGCCCAGCGGGCACGTTAGTCCACTCCTATGCGTGGGGAATCCTAGCCCCACTCAGTCCAGCCGTCGCACCGGACCTAGCAGTCCGCCGTCGGAGCTCCTCCTCGTACGTGTGGATACCGGCAGAGGTGCTGTACGTTCAGCACTTCGACGTTCGTGGATCGGATCAGCTGGATCGGATCGTGGGACTGCATTGCCTCGACGCGTTTCATCGATAATCCGCAACCGCGCGTCTAGTGGTAATCATCGTGGCCTTCTACCTCGGCTAGATCTTGGAAGTACCGCGTAGGAAAAGTTTTGTTTATCTCTACGCGTTCCAACAGTGGTATCAGAGCAGTAGCTTCTGGTATTAGGCCCGAGATCCGTACATATGTGATATGTAGTTAGTGTTATATGTGATCTAATTGCTGTTTTGGTGGTCGGTCTATGAGATAGATCGGTTTTGTACAAGCTTGATTGGATCAATCGTACTCGGGGTTAATGGATGATCTGGTTTCCGTGATCATACTGCTAAGGTCGTGGAACAACTTACCCCTACCGGTCGGTTTCCGCCATCGGGGTATACCGTGACACATAAATCCAGTTGCGGTGATCGAAAATCAAAAAGTTTGATCGAATCGGAATACGGATCAGATTCGGGTAAAATCGTTTTATCCGATGAAGAAATCCATGTTCGGAATCGAAATCGTTGCGAGTTTCCCAACGTCGGTAGATATCGCGTCTATGCATAACTTGTTTTTGCAGTAAGTTGTGAATGGTATGGCTTATGTGCATGTGATGTGTGTAATCCATACATGATCTTCGTATCATGTTCTTGTCAGCCGACTGGAGCCTAGGTGCTGTCAATTTATTGTGTACCGGCCTGCGTGTCGGATTCTCTATGTAATCTTTGATAGCTAGTGTAGCTTGTTGGAGAACCCGGTGACATGCAAGTCAATGTACAAGTCGGCTACATGGAGTAAGATGGCACGTGACAAGAGTTGGCACGAGTCGATTTACAAGCTTCATTGAGATGGAGATCACCATGAAGAGAGCCATACCATTTCACATTATAATTGCTTTATTTGTGTTATTGTTATGTCTCTATTTACCTCTATTTAGATAGTTGGTAGATTTTAATCCCTCAAAGAAGGTCTAGTCGGTCGCCCCGCCAGTGCTGCACCATCACAAGTCGGACATTCTTGGTAGTGGGCTCATAAAATTGAGGTGCTACCAATTCTTTCCGGTTAGGTGGGTTTGAGTCGGACTCTTACAAGCAGAAGCACTTGGTAATCTAGACGAGTCCATCACAACGGTTGTGGGGCTCGGGGCGAGGTAGGTTGGGAGCCGGGGCATGTGATGCCACCCAACTAACAGGAGTCGTATTGGATACGATTGGCAAGGTGTTGCCTACCTAGATCACTTGACGGCTAGCGGTGATGCTAAATCTCACCAGTCGGCTTGCTTATTTAGGATCTTGAATCACTTAGCAACCATCGGAGGGATGTTGGTTCTAGTGGGAGCATAAGTATTAAAGCGTTTAATATGCCCGCTCTTTTATGAATATATGTCTTAAGTGTTTTTGCATATTTTCTGTTGTAGATCAATGGCACCTAGCAACCTTCCTCAGTTGTCCACTTTTGCGTTGAGGTCAATCCTAGAGAAAGATAACCTTAATGGAACCAATTTCACCAACTGGTACCGTAATCTGAGGATAGTCCTCAAGCATGACAAGAAAGAACATGTTCTAGAAACTCCACTTCCAGAAGAGCCAGATGACGATGCGACTGTCGCTGTCATGAATGCCTACCGTAAGACTAGAGATGAGTCTACGGAAATTAGCTGTCTTATGCTTGCACACATGGAACCGGACTTGCAGCAGCAGTTCGAAAATGTTGAGGCCTACGATATGATCGAAAGCCTCAAAAGTATGTTCCAGGCTCAGGCAAAGATCGAGAGATATCAAGTCTCTCAAGCTTTGCTGGGCTGTAAGTTGAAAGACGGTGATCCACTGAGTCCGCATGTAATCAAGATGACTGGTTACGTGCAGTCTCTGGATCGGTTGGCTTCCCAATTAACGAAGAGTTCGCTACTGATATAATTCTGAACTCTCTTCCTAGTGCGTATGGTACATTCATTTCGAACTACCACATGCATGGTATGGATAAGAAGATCACTGAATTACATGGGATGCTCAAAACGGCAGAGGCTGATCTTAAGAAAGGCGCCAATCAAGTGTTGATGGTGCAGAATAATGCTAAGTTCAAGAAGAGTTCTTGGACTAAGAAGCAGAAGGATAAGTCAGGAGGCAACACCCATGGCCCTGTCCAGAGCGCTTCCTCAAAGACTAAGCCTTCTCCTACAGCCGGAGCCAATTGCTTCTATTGCAAGCAGGATGGCCACTGGAAGAGGAACTGCACCAAGTATTTGGCTGACAGAGCCAAGAGTGGAGGTGTGACTTCCAACTCAGGTACGCTTGTGTGCAATGTTATAGGCATTTATCTTGCTGATGCACCTAATAGTTCTTGGGTATATGATACCGGATCAGTTATTCACATATGCAACTCGTTGCAGGGACTGATAAGAACTAGGAGCGTGGCAAGAGGAGAGGTTGATATTCGGGTCGGCAACAAGGCAAGAGTCGCTGCGTTGGAAGTCGGCACGATGCAACTTCATTTACCTTCAGGATTTTTATTGGAACTGAATAATTGTTATTATGTTCCAGCGCTTAGTCGAAACATTATTTCCACCTCATGTTTGATGAGACAAGGTTATGAGTCGAATATTAAGAATAATGGTTGTTCTTTATATTTGAAAGATATGTTTCATGGCTTTGCACCCGTTCAGAACGGGTTATTTATTTTGAATCTTGATGGTGAATCGGTCTATAACATAAATGTTAAAATGTTGAAACCAAATGATCTGAATATGACTTACTTTTGGCATTGTCGGCTTGGTCATATAAGTTGGAAGCGCATGAAGAAGCTCCATGATGATGGACTTCTAACTTTGTTCGACTTAGAGTCGTTCGAGACATGTGAATCATGCCTACTAGGCAAACTGACCAAGACACCTTTTGCAAGGAGTTGTGAAAGGGCGTCCGACTTGTTGGAATTAATACATAGTGATGTATGTTGTCCAATGAGCACGACAGCCAGAGGTGGTTATGAGTACTTCACTACCTTCACTGATGATTTGAGTAGGTATGGATATACCTATTTAATGAAACACAAGTCGGAAGCCTTTGAAAAGTTCAAGGAATTCCAAAGTGAGGTACAGAATCAGCTCGGCAAGAAAATAAAGTTTCTACGGTCGGACCGTGGAGGCGAGTACATGAGCCATGAGTTTGATGACCATCTAAAGAGTTGTGGAATAGTTCCTCAACTCACTCTGCCGGGTACACCGTAGAGAAATGGTGTATCGGAACGGAGAAATCGGACCTTGTTGGACATGGTACGATCAATGATGAGTCGGACAGATCTACCTTTATCATTTTGGGGTTATTGTCCAGAAACTACAGCGTTCACACTAAACAGAGTACCATCAAAGTCAGTAGAGAAGACACCGCATGAGATGTGGACTGGCAAAAAGTCAAGTTTGTCTTTTCTTAAGATTTGGGGTTGTGAAGCATTTGTCAAGCGACTTCAGTCGGACAAGCTCACGCCCAAGTCGGATAAGTGTATTTTCGTGGGGTATCCGAGGGAAACCTTGGGGTACTAATTCTACAACCGGGAAGAGGGCAAAGTGTTTGTCGCTCGGAACCCTGTCTTCCTTGAGAAAGAGTTTCTCGGTCGGGAAGTCAGTGGGAGCACAGTGCAACTCGAAGAAATTCGAGAGGAACCGGCTAGGGGCGAGTCGGCGAGCGCCTTGGAGGCTGAGCCGGTCGTGGTACCTACACCGGTAACATCACCTGAACCACGGAGATCTGCCAGATTGCAAAATGCTCGTGATGTTTTACTGTTAGACAGTAATGAGCCGACAACTTATTCGGAAGCGATGGTGGGATCTGATTCCGAGTCATGGCTTGGAGCCATGAGATCCGAGTTAAAGTCCATGGATGAAAACCAAGTTTGGAATTTGGTTGATCTGCCTGACGGTGCAAGACCCGTCGAGTGCAAATGGGTATTTAAGAAGAAAATTGATATGGATGGAAATATTCCTGTCTATAAAGCATGACTTGTCGCGAAGGGGTTCCGACAGGTTCAAGGAGTTGACTACGACGAGACATTCTCGCCCGTAGCGATGCTTAAATCAATTCGGATCATGTTAGCCATAGCAGCCTATTTCGACTATGAGATATGATAGATGGATGTCAAGACGG
Source organism: Alopecurus myosuroides (assembly GCA_028641055.1). Taxonomy (NCBI): domain Eukaryota; kingdom Viridiplantae; phylum Streptophyta; class Magnoliopsida; order Poales; family Poaceae; genus Alopecurus; species Alopecurus myosuroides. The sequence continues at coordinate 259,302,674 of CM054063.1, read as the reverse complement.
CTTTCCTTAATGGAAATTTAACTGAGGACATGTATATGATACAACCCGAAGGTTTTGTCGATCCAGCAAACGCTGACAAGGTATGCAAACTTCAGAAATCCATTTATGGGTTGAAGCAAGCATCTCGGAGTTGGAACATTCGCTTTGATGAGGTAGTCAAATCGTTTGGCTTCATCAAGAGCGATCATGATTCTTGTTTATACAAGAAGTTTAGTGGGAGCAAAGTAAATTTTCTAATCTTATATGTGGACGACATATTGCTGATTGGAAATGATGTCATGATGTTGCAAGAAACCAAAGAGTCATTGGAAATGAGTTTCTCAATGAAAGATTTGGGTGAGGCGACTTACATATTAGGAATCAGTATCTATAGAGATAGATCAAGGCGGCTCACTGGATTGAGTCAGAGTACATATCTGGACAAAGTTTTGAAGAAATTCAAAATGGAAGAGTCCAAGAAGGAATTCTTACCGATGTCCCATGGCATAAAACTTAGCAAGACTCAGTGTCCTTCGACTACTGATGAGCGAAGTCAGATGAGTGTGATCCCGTATGCTTCGGCAATCGGATCCATCATGTATGCCATGATTTGTACTAGGCCAGATGTTTCTTATGCTCTAAGTGTTACGAGCAGATACCAGGCTGACCCTAGCGAAGCCCACTAGGCAACGGTTAAAAACATCCTTAAGTACTTGAGAAGGACTAAGGAAATGTTCCTAGTTTATGGAGGTGATGAGGAATTCTCGTTCGCAATCTGGATACGTGTTCGTAATGAACGGAGGAGCTGTGAGCTGGAAGAGTTCCAAGCAAGATACGGTGTCTGCATCTACAACAGAGGCTGAATATATTGCTGCCTCGGAGGCTGCAAAGGAAGCTATTTGGATCAGGAACCTCCTGATAGATCTTGGTGTGGTTCAGGGCGCGTCCAATCCTTTGGACGTATATTGTGACAACAATGGTGCTATCGCACAAGCCAAGGAACCTAGACAACACCAGAAGAACAAACATATACTCATGCGGTACCACCTCATTCGCCAGTTTGTCGAACAAGGTGATATCAAGTTATGCAAAGTACACACGGATGCAAACATTGCAGATCCGTTGACAAAGGCGCTACCATAGCCTAAGCACGAGGCACACACGAGAGGTATGGGCATTAGATGCCTAGGCATATGATGCCAAGATGATTCACTCTAGTGCAAGTGGGAGACTGTTGGGAATATGCCCTAGAGGCAATCATGTATGATATTATTCCCAATGTATTTATAAAGTTATTAAGTTGTCCTTTGGTTTGAACATCTGATATATGTCATTGAATATGTGATTCGATTGTGGAACTATGTATTCATGTTGTTCATACTAATTGTCCTTGGTCATTAAGGTTGTGCTGGACACACACCCTAGACTAATGTGAGTGTTGGCTGATGACACGGTTCCACTTGTCATGGGCATGGTGATGCCATTCCAACGATCACTGACTTGGCTAAAGAGTTTAGCAAGTCGGACTGACCCACATTGAGATGCAACGAGCAAGTCGTCATTTGCATGTCTCAATCAATGTAATCCTTAGACCTGAGGTTGTCGCACAATCCGAGTTGTGGATCACCGACTTAGGTTCTGTTAAACGCTGCTCTGTGACAAGATAGTTATAAAGGCAGAGTTCGGGTCGAATGAGAAACAAGTTGCGTGATGTGGATAATCAAGATGAGATTTTGCCCCTCCGAATGGAGAGATATTCTCTGAGCCCTCTCGAGTGATATGATTCAGGAAGTATGGCCATGCGTGACTCAGTTAAGTGTTAACTGTGTCTGTTGACTAAGAGTTAGTCAGATGAATCACATATCACGGATCGAGAAGAGAGTCGAGCTATTTAAGGGATGAAGATAAATCGCCAATAGTTCGACAAGGTATATCGTGAGGCAAAAGGGACTAAGATGAATATCACATTGAAAGGTATGTCGTTATGACTCAATGGGACTTGGGAGTCGGCACGTTCTGCTAGGAGCCGCTACCGATTGATCGATTGGGAGTTGGACTCCAATCGTGTCCAAGTCGCCATGAGCCTGCATGGTCGCACACTTAAGAGCGGGAGCAAGTACTGGTCGGGTTGGACCCGAATCGGAAATGGACTGAGTTTGTGAGTCGGACTCACAGAGGGAATGGGCCGCAAGTGTTGTGAAGCCCACTACCATTCGTTATATAAATAGGGGCGCAGGTTGCCCAGCGAGCATGTTAGTCCACTCCCATGCGTGGGAAACCCTAGCCCCACTCAGTCCAGCCGTCGCACCGGACCTAGCAGTCCGCCGTCGGAGCTCCTCCTCGTACGTGTGGATACCGGCAGAGGTGTTGTACGTTCAGCACTTCGACGTTTGTGGATCGAATCAGCTGGATCGGATCGTGAGACTGCACTGCCCCGACGCGCTTCATCGATAATCCGCAACCGCACGTCTAGTGGTAATCATCGTGGCCTTCTACGTCGGCTAGATCTTGGAAGTACCACGTAGGAAAAATTTTGTTTATCTCTACGCGTTCCAACAGTAGGTGTGTAGCTTAATAGGGATTTTGTTTGCATAAAAAATTTAGATGGTATTGAGCTTGTGCGAGCAGTTTTTCCTCGAAGACTCCTCCTCGTCGGACGATTCAGGTGTGGAGACGATACTCTCCAATCACAAAAAAAAAATGGTGGTGGTGGTTCTCGTCGTAAAAAACCTGGAGGATCATAAGAAAAAGAAGAGGCGGGGATCGATCGTGGGCCGCCTTTGCATTCCACAGAACCGCATCTACGGCAACGAGTTGCTGATGTTGGACTACTTCGCTGATGTGCCTACCTACCCGTCTCAGATCTTCAGAAGAAGGTACCAAATGTGACGATCTCTCCTAGTGAATATAGTGGAAGCTTGTGAGGCAAATTGTTGCTATTTTACCTGTCGGAAAAATGTTGTGGGTTTACTTGGGTTTAACCCTTATCAAAAAATCTCCTCGGTGATGAGCGTGATTGTGTATGGTGTTCCGGCTGCTATGCCGATGAGTATATTTGCATTGGCGAGGATACTACAATAGAGTTGTCCACAGGTTCGCCAAAGTCATAATCCATCTATTTGGCCCTATTTATCTTCAAGCACCCAATGAAGAAGATACAGTTAGATTAATGACATCAAATGCGAGGCGAGATTGGTCGGGTATGCTAGAAAGTGCTTACTACATGCATTGGATTTGGAAAAAATGTTTAAAAGCATTGCATGGCCAGTATTCTGGTAGGTGGTGATGCAATAATTGTCCTCGAGGCCATTGCACCCCAGGATTTATGGATTTGGCATTTCTTTTTTTGTCCGGTACACTCAATGCTACATGGCGGCGCCGTACACACGTCGTACGTTGAGGCCGCTCTCCATCGCGAGGGAAATAGTAAGCGCGCGTGCCAGCACACGAGCTGATCAAGCTAACGGGCCAACGGGCCCAGCTCGCCCCATCACTTCCAAAATCCCCGACAGCTAGTTAACGGGCCCATCTAGCCCACGTCTCCCTGCCAACACCCCGGCCGGTACAAAACAGAACCCCTACCCCCACCTTCTTCCTTTCCATGACAACTCCTGCGGCATCGGGGGGTCTGCCCCAGCTCATACCAGAAAAGGCAATCCGCCATTACCAGATCTGGAGAACTTCAGAAATCAAACGAAGAACAAAATAAAACTTAAGCAGAGGTATGCACCCCCGGCCCCATACTTATGAGATCAAGTCTTCTGCAAGCTATTTCCCATGTTTCAAACAACCTGCAAACTATTTCCCATGGTTCCAAGATCTATAAAACCAAAAAAATGATGACAAAACCTGCAAGCTATTCCCCAGGTTTCAAACAACCTGCAATCTACTTTCCCTGCTTAGCACAACAAAATATCTTAAAAACATGCAATAATTTGCACAGAACAACCACGTTTCTATGTATCATGTTGTAATGCCCAACTGAATATCATAGTAGTCATCATGTCATGTATATGCATTGCGGTGCATTCTCTATTTTTCAATTTCCCAGTTGTAATTTGTTCACCCAACATGTTATTTATCTGTTATGGAGAGACACAACTAGTGAACTGTGGACCCTGGTCCATTCTTTTACACTGATAATACAACCTACTGCAAACACTGTTCTTTTTTACTGCAAACACTATTCTCATTTCATTCACTGCAAACAAACATCATTTTCCACACTATACGTCTAATCCTTTGTTTTCAGCAAGACCGGTGAGATTGACAACCTCACTGTTTCGTTGGGGCAAAGTATCTTCGTTGTGTTGTGTGCAGATTCCATGTTGCTGCTGCGCCTGGTAGTGCGCCCTGCCAACATCACCTGTCAACAACCTTAATAAGTGATTTTTTTCTTCTACTGGACCGATTAAATCTTGGTTTCTTACTGAGGGAAAAACTTTCTGTTGTACTCATCATACCTTCCTCTTGGGGTCTCCCAACGAATGTGTGTTCGCACGCCATCAAACTCTTTTCTGGCACCGTTGACGGGGAGGAAGAGGATTTTTACAAGGGGAGTCCATCACCTCCAATCATTTTACGTTGTTATTGTTTTTCTTAGTTTATTTTATTTTGTCTTGTTTGCTTTTTATATCGAAAAAAAAAGTTCCTATTATAGTTGTTATTTTTGTTATCCTGTTTTAATATTGCTAATATGAGTAACTCTGAGAACACTAAATTGTGTGACCTTACTAGCACAAACAACAATGATTTTATTTTTACACCTATTGCTCCACCTGCTCCTAATGTAGTTTTTATGAAATTAAGCCTGCCCTATTAAATATTGTTATGAGAGAGCAATTTTCTGGTGTTAGTACTGATGATGATGTTGCTCACCTTAATAATTTTGTTGAACTTTGTGAGATGCAAAAGTATAAGGATATAGATGGAGATATTATTAAACTGGAATTGTTTCCTTTCTCTTTGAGAGGAAGAGCTAAAGAATAGTTGCTATCTTTGCCTAGAAATAGTATTGATTCTTGGACTAAATGTAAAGATTATTTCATTGGAAAATATTATTCTCCTGCTAAGATTATATCTTTGAGAAGTGACATTATGAATTTCAAACAACTTGATAATGAGCATGTTGCTCAAACTTGGGAAAGAATAAAATATTTGTTAAAGAATTGTCCCACCCATGTACTGACTATTTGGATGATCATCCAAACCTTTAATGTCGGTCTGAATTTTTCTTAAAGAAACCTTCTGGATTCAGCTGCTGGAAGTACCTTTATGTCCATCACTTTCGGTGCTGCAACAAAGCTTCTTGATAATATGATGATAAATTATTCTGAATGTCACACTGAGAGAGCTCCACAAGGTAAGAAGGTAAATTCTATTGAAGAAACCTCTTCATTGAGTGATAGGCTTGATACTATTATGTCTATGCTTGTGAATGGTAAAACTAATGTTAATCCAAATAATGTTCTTTTAGCCTCTTTGGTTGCTCAAGAAGAGCATGTTGATATGAACTTCATTAAAAACGATAATTTCAATAACAATGCTTATAGTAATAATTTTGGTAGTAACAATTATAAGCCATATCCTTCTAATAGTGGCAATAGTTGTTCTTATGGAAGATCTGGAATGCCTAGTGAGGAAACGATTTTAGAAATTGAAAGAGGCACTTAGAACTTTATGCACATGCAATATGAGCATAATAAATTATTCACTAAAACTACATAGGAACAATCTACAGTGTTGAAAATATTAGTCATCAAATTGAGAATTTAAATAGGGAAATTTCTGGTTTGCAAGTTAAAATTTCGAATGTTCAAACCTGTATTCATCCATGCATGAAGCACAATATTATTTGATTAATAAAATGGCCGCTATACCTGAAACTATGGACAACAATCCCTTTGCTGTTAATAATGCCATTCAAGTTAGAATTGATGCAGTGTTAGGATGTTGGCCAAATTGCATGCTAGGTGGGAAAGAGAAGATGAAATAGCTAGAAAGAATAATATAACTAGAGTTTGTACTATTAACACCACTAGTAAAGCTGAAGTTTCAAATGCTAGTAAACCTCCTACTATTAATGGTAAATTAATTGGTGTTGGCAATGTCTCCACTTCTTCTGTTAAATGTTTAAAATTTCCTAAAACCACTAAAATTGTTCCTGATAAAAGTGCTGAACTTTATCGAAATATGGGAGACAATGGTCCCATTACCTTTGATAATAATGATTTTTATTTTGATGGTTGAATTATTTATGAAGTAATTATGTTCCTACAAAATCTAGCTAGAAGTCCTAATGCTAGTGTTCTAAATATGTATTTTACAAAACATATTAAAAATGCTCTCATGCAAGTTGGAGAAGAAAAGTTAAAACGTGACACCTCTATCCCTAGGAAGTTAGAAGATGGTTGGGATCCCATCTTTAAAATTAAGGTGAATGATTTTGATTGTAATGATTTATGTGATCTTGGTGCTAGTATCTCTGTTATGCCTGAGAAACTCTATGATATGCTTGATTTACCACCTTTGGAACACTGTTATTTGGATGTTCATATTGCTGATAATGCTAAGAAGAAACATTTGGGGAGAGTTGATGATGTTATTATTATGGTTAAAAATGACCTTGTCCCCGTTGATTTTGTTGTTATGAATATTGAATACAATGCTTCTTGTCCTATTGTTTTGGGAAGACCTTTTCTTAGAATTGTTGGTGCTGTTATTGATATGAAAGAGGGGAATATTAAATATCAATTCTGAATCAAGAAAGGTATGGAACACTTTCCTAGAAATATAATGAAGCTACCTTTTGATTCTATTATTAGAACAAATTATGATATTGATGCTTCTTCACTTGAAAATACTTGATTCTTACTTTTTGTGCCTAGCTGAAAGGTGTTAAAGAAAAGCACTCTTGGGAGATAACCCATGTTTTATTTCTGTAACTCTTCTTTTGTTTTCTTTGAGTCAGGGCGTTGTTTACTTCTGTAACAACTCCTTTGTATCTTTACTTTAAAAAAAAATTGTGCCAAGTAAAGTCTCTAGTGGAAAGTTGATGCTAGATTCAGATTTCTGCGCAGGAACACATTTTTGTTGTCCACCATTTAAATCATAATAAATCCAGAACACTTGAAACATCCTGAAACTTGTTTTTACGTGATCCTCAGATATGTACACAACTTTTCTAAGTTCTGGGTTTTCTGGTCTGAGCAACGTAAGTGCCTTGGAAAAAATTCTTGTTTACGGATTATTCTAGTTTTGACAGGTTCTGCCCTTTATTTTGCATTTTCTCTTTTACTATGTTGAGTGGATTTCTTTGCTCCACAAAACAGCAGTGGCTGTAGCTAATATTTAGAAAGTTTTTGTAATGCTTTTGTCCATGAAGAACATGTGAGTTTTTGATTATGCACTAACCCTCTAATGATAATTACTTTGAGTTTGGTGTGAAGGAAGTTTTCAAGGGTCAAGAGAAGAGGATGACATAATTTGATTAAGAAGAGTGAAAATTATAAGCTTGGGGATGCCCCCGTGAATCATCCTAGCAAATTTCAAGAGACTCAAGCGTCTAAGCTTGGGGATGCCCAAGCCATCCTCTTTCTTCATCAACAATTTATCAGGTCATTTCTAGTGAAACTATATTTTTATTCGTTCACATATTATGTTCTTTACTTGGAGCATCTGTTTGTTTTTATTTTCTTTTATTTTCTGTAATAAACTTGGTTGGATCCTAGCATTCTTGTGTGGGAGAGAGACACGCTCCTCTTTTTCATATGAATACTCGTATTCTTCATTTATTGTCTAGCTGTTGCAATTCTGTTAGCTCCTGTTTTTCATGCATCTCTTATTCAGAGCTGTTAGTTCTTATAGAGTAGCACTCTCTTGTTTCATTGATAAATTATTTGGAGAGTTTGTGTTGAAAGAAATTAAATGGTGTTTGGTTGGAAACAAATAATGCTACATGTGGTAGATGGTATAGTGGAAAAGACTTACATATTCTTGTAGATCACTGTCTTGGATAATTTGATACTTGGCAATTGTTTTGAGCTTTCAAGTAGTTCATGTTTAAGCTCTTGTATCATGTGGTTAAAACCTATTAGTAGAGAACTACCGTAGAGCTTGTTGAAATTTGGTTTGCATGATTGGTATCTCTAAGGTCTAGATATTTTCTGGTAAAAGGTGTTTGAGTAACAAGGAGGAAAGTATAGAGTCTTATAATACTTGCAATTTGTTTTCATGTAAGTCTTGCTGTACTAGTTGATATCTTGTGTTTGCTTCAAACAACCTTGCTAGCCTAAACTCTATACAGAGAGGGAATGCTTCTCGTGCATCCAAACCTTGAGCCAAAATTCATGCCATTTGTGTCCACCATACCTACCTATTATGTGGTTTTTCCTGCAATTCCAAGTAAATATTTCGTGTGCTACCTCTAAAACCTTCAAAATATTAAACATGTTTTGTGCTGTGTTTTAGCTCATCAGGAAGTATTGCTGCTTTATTGTCTCTTTCATGTTTATTGGGCTTCACACCTTGACTAGCATGCATTATGTGCTAGTCCCCAATATTGCAAAAAGAGCAGGCAAGCAGGTGGCCATCCCCTAAAAGATAAATTACAACTTATAACCAAATAAATCTCCTAACACTATGGGCTTGAGAAATCATGAACTTAGCTTGTTCAAACAAAGGAGAAGAGGAACTTTATTGTTCTCTCTATGGGATCCACTCTTGAAGCCTTTAAACATGAAAGGATGATAAATAGTTTGATGCCATTCGTAAGCTCTAGCACATGATTTATCCCTGCTTCCCTTTGTGAAAGGCATTTATTTTACTTTTATGTTGTGTCAGTTTTCCTACTTCTTTCTGTCTCAGAAGCAAACACTTTTCAACTTTGTGTGCAACAATTTTTACATGCTAGTTTATTGCACTTATTATATTTCTTTGTGTTGACAATATCCATGAGATATATATATATTGAAAGTTGAAAGCCAGTGCTGAAACTTAAATCTTCCTACGTGTTGATCGATGCCTTTTATTTAGGATCTATTGCTTTGTGAGTTAACTCCTATGCAAAACTTTTTGATGCTTTTCTTGAAATTAGTATTCATGAGAAGTTTATGCTCATATGATTTAGTTGTTTACTCATTATCTATTTGTTAGCAAACTATAGACCATTAACTTGGATCACTTCATTCATAACTTGTGATTTACATTATTATTTGATCAAGATTGTGTGGTAGCATTTCACCTCAGAAATTCTTTTGTTGTTATCATTTTATCTACTCGAGCACGAGTAGAACTAAGCTTGGGGATGCTTGATATGTCTCCAACGTAACTATAATTGCTGATGTTCCATGTTGATATTATGTCAATTGCTATATATTTTCTATACACTTCATTGCATTTTTATGCATTTTTGGGACTCACCTACTGACAAGATGCCAAAGTGTCAGTTCCTGTTTTTTTTGTTGTTTTTGTATTTCAGAAAAGTTGTTCTGAATATATTCTTGGAATTGAACGAAACAAAAGCCGAAGTCCCTATTTTTCTGTCACGTACACGAAGTCCGAAGGGGACTCGAAGGGGGCCTGGGAGGCAGCCACACCAGGTAGTGGCGCCCCCCTTGGTCGAGCGGCCACGTGGTGTGGCCCCCTGGTCTCCCACCGACATCGCCCTTCCTCCTATATATTCCCTTCTTTGGGAAAACCCTAAGTACCCGAGCCTCCATCCACGAAAAGTTCCGCAGCCGCTGCCGTCGTCAACCCTAGTTCGATAGGGTTCTAAAGCTCTTCCCGGCACCCTGCCGGTGAGGGGAATCATCAGTGGGGGTCCATAGCAGTACCTAGATGGTTGTCTTCTCCAATTTTGTGCTATCATGTTTAGATCTTGTGAGCTGTCTAACATGATCAAGATCATCTTATTGTAATGCTACATGTTGTGTTTGTTGGGATCCGATAAATATTGAATACTTTGTCAAGTTGATTATAGATCTATCATATATGTTATTTGTGATCTTCCATGCTCTCCGTTTCTAGTAGATGCTCTGTCCAAGTACATGCTTGTGACTCCAAGAGGGAGTGTTTATGCTAGATAGTGGGTTCATGCCTCCAGTAATCTGGGAGAGTGACAATAACTTCTAACATTGTGGATGTGATGTTGCCATTAGGGGTAAAACAACAATGCTTTGTCTAAGGATAATTGTTTTGTTTACATTACACACTTTACTTAATGCAATAATCTGTTGCTTGCAACTTAATACCCAAAGTTTGCTCGAATGACATCCTGAGGGTGGATTATTAGTCATAGATGAAGTTGGATAACGGTGTATGTATCATGTTGTAATGCCCAAATGAATATCATAGTAGTCATCATGTCATGTATATGCATTACGGTGCATTCTCTATTTGTCAATTACCCAGATGTAATTTGGTCACCCATCATGTTATTTATCTGTTATGGAGAGACACCACTAGTGAACTGTCCAAGTCCATTCTTTTACACCGATAATACAACCTACTGCAAACACTATTGTATTTTACTGCAAACATTGTTCTCATGTCATTCACTATAAACAAACATTATTTTCCAAACTATACGTCTAATCTTTTGTTTTCAGCAAGACCGGTGAGATTAACAAACTCACTGTTTCGTTGGGGCAAAGTATCTTGATTGTGTTGTGTGCAGATTACACGTTGATGTTGAGCCTGGTAGTGCGTCCTGCCAAAATCAGCTGTCAACAACCTTCAAAAGTGATTTCTTTCTCCTACTGGTCCGATTAAACTTTGGTTTCTTACTGAGGAAAAAACTTGCTGATGTACTCATCATACCTTCCTCTTGGGGTCTCCCAACGAATGTGTGTTCACACGCCATCACTCACTGGGATGGACAATTCCATCACCAGCATAACGGTTATCCATAACACGATCAACAATTATAATAGGTATTTCAAAAGGAACAATTTCAGTAGGTGAGGACTTCTCTCTCCCACACGAGTGGTGGAGGAGTAATTCCGAAACATATAACCAACAGTAACGGATTCCATGATTCAGCAAAGTAAACAAAAAGAAATAAAAACATCACTCACAGTAAATTTTTTCCTTACCAATAGCGCTATACTCCCTGACAACAACGCCACACAATAGTATTGATGAACCCCAAGTGTAGGGGATCGATCGTAGTTTTTTTTTGATAAATAAGAGTGTCAAACCCAACAAGGAGCAGAAGGTATTGATAAATAGTTTTGAGCAAGGTTTCAATGTAAAAACTAGAAAACAAAAGTTTAGTGATTATTGTAACAGTAATAAAGTGATAACAAGTAAATAACAATGAAAGTAAATAGTTTGCTTCAAGTGGCCCAATCCTTTCTAGCACAAAGGACAATCTGGTAGTGTCTCTTATAATGGCTAAAACGTTCCTAAGGACACATGGGAAGTTTCATCTAGTTATTTCATCACACGCCATTGGTTAGTTCACTGTCCTATCCAAGACCAATAAACACTTCCAATTGCACTACTTGCAAGCGTCCGCAAATACAAGAAAGTAATTAAGATATAAATCTAAACTTGGTGTCTCCTACTCCCTTATGTGAAGTATTGCAAACTGGGGTTTAGGTTTCTGTCAGCTCGGCAACCCACCATAAGAAATCCAACACACAACGCATTCCTCTAGGACCATAAAGGTGAAGTGATATGTAGTTAACGTTCACATAACACCACTAGAGAAATAACAATATAACTTAAATATCAAACCGTAAATATTACTCAACGAAATATGACTACTAACAACTAGACTTCTCCCATCCCATGTACTCAAGAACTAAATAATCTAATCATAGGACATCATATGGATCATGATTAGAGGTGATCAATGGATGAATAACAATCTAGTCATAAAGTGCAAATACCGATAATTCTCACAAGCATCAACTACAAAACAGTAATTCACACCGGTAGAGAGATCTAGTGGAAAAAATGATATAGAACCCTAATTGTTACACCAGGACGAAGGTGGATGGTGAGGATGATGGTGATGACAATGTCGGTGATGATCTTGATGATGCCCGGTGCAATGACAGTGACGGTGGTGACGATTCCCCCATCCAGGAGGGAATTTTCCCGGCGAAATCTCTCCGTTAGGAAGGTGTTTCTTATCTCTGTCGTGAAGAGGCGGCGAAAAAATTCTACAAAGTGTCTCCTCGATAATTAGGTCACGAGGTGTAAGTGCCCCGAAGGAGAGTTGGAGGGGGAGCAAGGCCCCCAGGGGCCCACCAGGCGAGGCCAAGGGGGCCTGCCTGGGGGTCACTTGGCTGCCCCTGGCTCCCCTCTGGCAGCCCATCGGGACCCCCTATGATTTCTGACGAAACTTCGTTTTCTGATTTTTCCCGATTTTTCTAACGTCCGAAAGATATCCCCTCTGACATGTGCTTTTTCTAGCAGAATTCTGACTCTGATAAATAATTTTGTAAAACTGTAAAACACAAAAAAAACCAAAAAAAATAACATAAGTATAGTGCTCTAATATGGAAAATACCAATGAATAAGGGAAAATTCATATATAAAATATTCATGCTAATTGGACGTATCAGGCACCAGCGTAAATGGAGGTGCCCCATTTCTTCCCTCCAGCCGCAATTAAATCCACCGCTTCGGCCGCCCCGTCGCATCGGCCTTCTACATTGCCTCTTCTCTTTTGCCACTTCCCTCTCTCGCTCGCTTACTCACTCACTGGCACAATGGGCACAACCACGAGGCCGGATCCAGCGGCGGCGGGTTAAAGAGCTTCATCACGAGGCCGGAGGCCGCCTTCTTCGCACGCTACCACATTCCCGGGTGCGCCTCCCATTTGTCAGCGGCTGGGGGATAAGACAATTAGGCTATGTAGTCCCTCCGTTCCCCGAAAAGCCAGAGCGGTTGCGCACTCTCGTCCACGAGCGACGACAACCTGACGCCGGATTAGCAGGCGGATCCAAACTACGGCGAGGAAAACGATCTCTGGACAGCTATCCTCAGGCAGGAGCGGAAGGCGGCACTGAATGATGCGCCGACCAGGTAAACCCCCGGCCAGTCGTGACGCCAACGTGCACCGGCGGAGATGGTGGAACGACCGCACCATCAAAGGAGTCCTCCGAGAGTACGGGTTCAACCCGCCGCCGCCCCGGAAACAAGCGGTGCCCTGGATCGCTCCTGGCTCGCAGATCACAGCCTTACTTTTTTGTTCCTCGCGGGGCTCCTCGTCCGGTTCTGGGAGCGTCAAGAGTGAGGACAGGGCGATGCGTCAAAGGGAGACAACGCCGTTGCGGGGCATCGTCATCTGCGAGCCCTCGTCCTCGCAGCGGCGAGCGCCTCCCCGCGGAGGAGAAGGACGTGATGACGCCACCGTGAAGGAGGAGCGGGACGTGCCGCCTCTTCCACGCATCGAGGCGGAGCTCGACGCCCATTATGAGCTGGACCTAACGACTATGTCCATCTCCTTCAACACCATGCTCGCAGCGCTGGACGCCGAGGCGGGGGCATGGTCCGCCCGCGACCACGCCAAGATGAACGGTATCATCTATGTCCCCGACGACGACGGTGCCAAGAACAAGGTGGCCACCGTCAAGCTCGAGGTGAAGGACGAACCGGAAGATCAGCGGCGCGACAAGGACGATGGCGACGACAACGGGGACGAGGGGGCTTCGAACGGGCGCAGAGAGCACGACGAGCTAGCGGTGATGTTCCCCGACCTTTCCTATAGTTTTTATTTAGTGTTTCTTGGTTAAATTTCGACCGCTCTTTATACAAAAAATCGTAACTTTGAATGAAATCCGCCGTTCTCTACCAAATTTTAGTTGAGCTGTTTTTTTTTTACTATTTATTGGGACGCGCAAGTAGTGCTTCGATGTTGTTTTCTCTACCAAGTTGTGTGATTTGGCATAATATTATTGTTATGCACTTTTAGCATATATGATGCTTGGGTACTTGTTCGATATGGCGTAAAACATATGCTACTACTCCCTCCGATCATTAAAAGTGCCGGTATAGCTATACCTGTGATTATTCATTTGTAAAAAGACTTTTCTAGAATCGGATGAAGTAATAATTTTTGAAATAAAGAGGGGAAAACCTGTCAAAAGGGTCGGTTCTATCAGGTAGTACAAGTAGTACTCTGAAGCCAAAACTGGATCGGTTGGGACTGAAACCATCCTTTCTTTCCCCACGCTCTTGGTGCCGGTCAGAAAAGTCGCCTCGTCAGTTTAGTCACGCTCTTCTCGGTTCTCGCTGCTGTCACTGCAGTACTAATCCAGCAACCGCCGCTGTGCAGTGGGAGCTGCCGGCTGCGTGTCTCTCCTTTGCCACCCAGTATATATACTTCCTGGCTTGCTCGATCAAGACATAGTCAGATACACGGATCGATCGCCATGGCCGCGCCCGCATTCCTCCTACCCCTCATGCTCGTTCTCGCCGGAGCAGTTGCTGCCGCCGCGGACGACCCACCTGCCCGTCTTATCGTGTTGCACATGCTTGGTCATAGCCCCGTGGACGACAAGACCTCCGTGGGCGTGGACGCTCACGACGTCTCCATCGGCGGCTTCGCCAACGGGCGTGGCCACTGGCAGGCCTTCCCAGGCCACGAGGACCTGTTCCCCTCGTCGACGCCCCTCCCGTTCGGCGACAGCTACGACGACCTCATCGGCGGCCTCGCCAACCTGCCGGACTTGCCGCTGGGGCGGGAGGCCATGAAGCAGGCGGGCCGGGTGCTCTCCGCCTACGACCCTGCCACCACCACAGACTTGGAGCCGCTCAAGCGGGCGCTGGCGTCGGTGAAAGTGATGATATCCGAGGGCCAGCGGCTGCAGCCCATCCACGAGACCCTCAGCAGGGGATGGGACACCGGGGCCCGCGTCGCCCCCGAGCACCTGCCCTACATCGAACACTGGGACACCATGTGCTACGAGATCATCCGCTCCAACCGGACGGGCAAGTGGGACGGACCCTTCACCGAGATGCTGGAGAGGAGCGCCAACATCCGCAGCGCGGAGGAGGCGCTCGCCGTGGTCAAGACACTGACGAATCCTGACTTCGAGCAAGTGCTCATGGCTCACAGCACCAGGATCAACTTGGAGTGAACATGCATGCATGCATGCCGGCTTGGACTATATGATATAAGGCATCCATTATGTGCAAAAAGCACTGCATGAGTCCTACGTGGCAAGTCTTATGCTTTATCTTACATATAGTGGTTATCAATAAGGTTCACCTTAAGTTTAAGGTATACTGCAGGCTTGTGTGGTATCTATGAGGATTAAAAAAAAATGTCACCATTCTACTCTCTCTTGCATCATGTATATCTTTAATGACACGTGTGTTCTGCCTTATATCTTTAATGACACGTGTGTTCTTATCCATCAGAGGTCGGAGGGGCTTCGTATTAATCATGACAGTGGCAAGGTAGGTCGGATCAGAATTGCTGGGGGCTCTCTCACGGCTCAAGAAGTGGTTCATGAGTTGGAGTGGCTTGTGCAGGGAGATCACCAATGGGACGTAAGCCCGTCGGTGGAAAGCTCATTCCGTGTGGTTTATCCTACCAAGGCAGATTTGGCTAGGATGCGTAAGATTGGAATGATTCATGTGGAAGAGAAGGGAGTGACTATGCATTTTGAACAGTGGTCTAGCGAGAAGGTTCACAAATATGATTTAGTGGATCTTTGGGTCAGATTTAGAGGCTGCCCCGAGGAGCTACGTCGTGATTACCTTGCCCTATTTGCAGTTGGTTCGTTCATTGGCAAGACTAAGGAGGTGGATATGGCTTTTGCTCACGCACATAATGTGGTTCGTCTTCGGGTGGACTGTGCTGAGCCTTCCGCCATACCACCCAAGGTGGACCATACTTATGACGGTGTGGGTTATATGCTTGAGATTGAGGTAGAATATGGAGATGTTGATATGCATGATGCTCCACCGGGAGATGACCCGGAAGACTCAGATAAGAGAGATGACAATGACAAGAAAGATGATTTCAACGATAAGAAGAAGAATAAGGAGAAGGAGAGTGGTGGAGGGGACAAGGACCAGGGGTCGCAGCAGGTCTTACAGCAGCTGAACGTACCTTTGGAGGGCTCGGGATCAGCCAATTCTCAGCCTCCGAAAGATGGCCAAGCAATGCTCCAATTCGGCTCTCTCGTGTGTGATCCAGCAACCCCTCTTGTTCGTTCCTTCAAACCAGCAACTAGAGGGTTGTCTACACCACGTAAATCCTGGTGGGAGATGGTAGAGGAGGAGGAGCAGCTGATTGCCCGCTCAGCGCCGGTCCGCGCTCGCTGTAACCCGCAAGAGGTGCGGGCTCTCCCTGATATCCGCGTTGCCGGGCAGTTTTCTTCTGCAGTTTCTAATGCCGGCCATCACTCTACGGCTATTTTCTCTGCCAGGCAGAGAGCTGCACGCGAGAAGGACACACGGTCCTTTTGTGCGACCAGCGCAGAGGTTCCGCGCCCCGACGAGGTGCAGGCCGACATGGTAGTCCATGATGAGGTGCAGGTCATGCTTGCCGAGATGATTGCATGTGATAATATGGTCTCCACCTTGGACCCCAAAGGGGATGCGCCGGGTTCGGCAAGTCAGGAGGTGGGGGTCATACCGGTCGTTTCGACGCCGCTCGGTGGCTCGCCGCGCGCTCCAGGAGGGAGTGCTGGCTTGAGCTCGCCCTCGCCATGTACAGCTCTTCAGCTTGATTTGTCGCCACAGGAGGTGGTGGTCATGTCGGCTATTTTGGGGCCTCTCGGTTGCTCGCCATGTGCTCCAAAAGGGAGCGTTGGCTCGAGCATGCCGGTTCCACCTGTAGCCTCTCAGCCTACCTCGCCATGTACTCCACAAGGGGGCGCTCGTTCGGGTGGGGAGCCCAAGAACCGGTCACCACAAGGGACAGGAGTGTTTCTTGGTGGCCAGTATTCTCGCGCGGATGTCATCGCTTATGGAGGAATCTCGGAGGCAGCTGCTCTTGTCCGATCCAGTGATCGTGTACGAGGGCAGCCAAACGCTGATGCCACGGCATTGGAGAGAGCACAGCAGCTCGCTCTAGCCCGGGATGCGGACTTCGGATCAGGTAACTCTCGTGCTCATCTTTTTTCGGTTACTTCTATACCTGATGAAGTTATAATGAAGAGAGCCGAAACTTTAGGTGTGTCCATGGGTCATTCACCTAATGATATTACCACCTCCATATCTAATATTAAAGATGTTGATTTTCAGCGTACTTTAACAATTCTTAAAAAATTAGATGAAGTAGATAATAATAATAAAGAGGATGATTCCAGCCTAGTGTTGCACAAGGCAACTAACCTTTGTACTGATCTTGTGGAGGAGGAGCACACGGGTTCCTTAGGTGATGCGGATTTCTCGCATAAAACCTCTACGCATAAGAAAGGTTTTTAGACTAAGGTAGATGAGGTGAAAGTGGTTAGGCATAGTGCAAGGTTAAATAAGAATAAAAAGAAATCATAGATGAGAGGTACTTTTTGGAATAGTGACGGGTTCGGTGATCCCGCGAAACACTTGGCAGTTAACGAATTAGTAAGAGAGCATAAGTTAGACTTCATCGCTATTTTAGAGACAGGGAGGCATAGTTTTTCGTCACATTTAATGAGTCATCTCTCAGGTGGCTTGGATTATGCTTGGTTTTGTCTCCCGCCACAAGGGCGTTCGGGAGGCATTCTTGTGGGTTTTAACTCCACAACTTTCAAGATAAAAAATGTGTTAACAGGAGACTCGTGTGTCAAGTTCCACGTTGTTTCCAAATATGATGGTTTTGAGTGGGCACTGGTCGCTGCATATGGTGCTGCTCAAGATGCTAAAAAGCCAGAGTTCCTAGCGGAATTAGTTCGCTTTTGTGAGACCGATAATTTACCTCTGTTGTGTGGGGGGCGACTTTAATATTATTCGACGTCAAGAGAAGAAGAATAATAATAATTTCAACCCACGTTGGCCTTTTATTTTTAATGCAATAATTGAGAGTCTTGACTTAAAGGAGTTGAGACTATCAGGTAGGCAATTCACATGGGCCAATCATAGACCTGTGCCAACTTTCGAAAAGTTGGATAGAATTCTGGTGAGCATTGATTGGGAAAACAAGTTTCCACTCTCAACAGTCCGTGCACTCCCTAGAGCAGGGTCTGATCATACGCCTTTGCTTTTAGATTTTGGTGAACATGCTCACCATGGAAACAGGGCAACCTTTTCTTTCGAGTTGTCTTGGCTTTCCATCGATGGTTTTCGCGAAATAATAGCCCATAAGTGGGCTGCAATTTCGGCCGGGTCTATCCCAATAGAGGTTTGGAAGAATAAAATTAACCATTTGCGTCAATTCTCACTAGTGGAAACAGGGCCATTTGTCCCGGGTCGTAAGGGCCAGTTGTCCCGGTTGTGCAACCGGGATGGGCTAGCCGGGACAAATGGCCCTCCCCCATTGGTTCCGGTTGTGCCAGGACCCGGGATGGTAAGGATGGCCCACGTGGCGAACCTGGGCCAGGGACAGCCAGGGAGTTCGTCCCGGTTCGTTTTAGGAACCGGGATGGATACCTTTTAAAAAAATATATATATTCCGCCAATTTTCCCCTGCCGGGCAGGTTTTTTTTTTGGCTCCTGTCTCGCAATCCCCAACCGGCCTCCCCTTCCCCAACCGCGTCCAGGCCCACGTCTTAAATTAAGCCCACTGGCCACATTTTTGGTCAGAAGGGACCACTGGCCCGCGTCTTTTATTATATTCGGTCAACGGTTCGGGGGGTCAAAAGGGGCCACTGGCCAGCGGCCTAGTGGCTGGCTCGCCCGGTCCCTTAAATTAAGACCACAGGGACGGTCAAAGGGCGCACTGCGGCCTCGTCTTCCCGCCCCCTTCCAGTTCCCCACGCGCGTGTGGCCAGCTGCAACCGCCGCCACGCCTCGGCTCCCGCCCCGCATTCATGGCCGCCTGCAACCGCCGCCACGTTCCGGCCACCGGTTGGCATGCCAGCCTCCCCCGGGTCCTTTATAAAGGGCCCCCGCCGCCCGTACATCCCATTCACCCCGGCCGCGTCCCAGCCAAAGGAACCCTAGCCGCCATGTCGTCCCGCTGGTTCAAGCATCCCCGGAACGACCACGAAGCCGGCTCCTCGAGCGGCGCGCGCTCCGGCGTTCCACCGCCGCCGGCGGAGGCCTTCGGCTTCGGCCCGGGAGGCGTCCGCATCGGCGGTCAGCCGCGCGTCCCCGCTCCGCCTCCGGCGTCACGCGCGCCGTCCCACGCCGCGCCCAAGGGCAAGCGCTTCCGCCGGTACGTCCGGAAGGAGGAGGCCGAGTGGCACTGGGAACGCGCCACGCCGGTGTTCTGGCCGGACGTCCACCTTCCGGACGGCTGGCACCTGAACCCGCAGCGCATCCCCGTGCCGCCGGCCCCGTCCAGCAGCGAGGCCTTACGCGAGGAGATCGGCCGCCGGCGCGCGCTCCTGCCGGCCCACCTCCTCAGGGACCGCGCGTACGCGCGCAGCTCCCCGAACTGGGCCGTCTGGCTCCAGCAGGAGCACGACCAGCGCCGTCGCTCCTTCATCCCCACAGCCTAGGAGGTAAGCACCGCCGACTACCCCCGCCACTGCCGGGCAGGGAGCCGGAGCTTTGGCTCCTGGAGGACATCGCCGACAACGTCGTCGAGAAGGACGACCCCGAGCTCCAGGCCGGCTTGGAGGAGGCCTACGAGGCCTCCCGCCGCTCCCTCGTCGAGGACGAGGTCAAGCGGTGGGAGCAGGTCCTGGCCGCCGCTGCCGCCGACGGCGCAGCCATGCCGCCCCCTTCGGCGCCTGCCCCTTGGTGGCAGACCATGTAAGCCGACATGGAGGCCTCCGAGGACCAGCTGCCGCCGCAGCCGCTCCCCCCCGGCCTGGAGTACGGCATGTCCTGGGCCTGGACCAGCGGCGTATGGTCTCCGGAGTAGCTGCCGCCGCCGCCGGAGTTGCCCCCGCCGCCGCCGTACGCGCCCCCGATGCCTCCGCAGCCGTCGGCGGGCCCGCCCCAGCCGCCTGTCCACCTGTGGCAGCCACCCCCCTACCACTGCATCTCCTCCGACGAGGAGGAGTAGGCCGGCGCCGGTGCGCCCCCCCTAGACTAAGCTACCCACCACCCCCCAAGAAACGGCCGGCCGCCTGTGGCCGCGCCGCCGCCCCCTATATGCAATCACGGCCGGTCGCCTGTGACCGCGCCGTCCCCCTATATGTAAGCACGGCCGGCCGCCTGTGGCCGCGCCGTCCCCCTATATGTAAGCAAGGCCCCTGGGCCTTTTTTTAATATATATTTGTGTCCCTAGTCCAACATGTCCCTAACCCAACCCCGCCGGCGGAACCAGCGCCGGCGGAATCTTCCTACTCGTTCCCGCCGCCGGCAGGGCTTCGCCAAGCCATGTCCGCTGTGCTGGGTGGTCGCTCGGCCTGGAGAGAGGGCCGAGATATTTATACACCTGGGCCTCTAGTCCCGGCCCGTGCCACCAACCGGGACTAGAGCCCATTTGGTCCCGGTTGGTACAACGGGCCGGGACCAAAAACTAATTTCGAATTTCGGTGGCATCCTGCGCGCCCAAAATTTTTTAGCGCCAAAATTTGAAAATGGTTAAGTTTGCACATTAACAACTTCTATATACTTTCGAATTTGACAAAAATTCCAACATGAAAAATGCTAGAATTTGCATAACTAATTTAAATCCATTTTTCGTTTAACTAAATAATTATTCTAACTATTGAAACTATTAATTATTTTACTATTTGTATATAATTTGAATATAAAAATGTTACAATTTTTGTTTTCTCTCGTGATCTTCCGAGTTAGTCCAGAGCATACAAGGCATCCCGGGTGATTTATATAAAGTTCGACAAAGCGAGTTGTACCTTATTGACACGGTGAATTTGAGATCTTCGTCTACAACAGAAAAACCATAGTTTTCCTTCGAAGGTTTACTCTGAGCATTCTTTTGCCATCTTTTCAAAACATAGTGTGGTGGAATTTCTTTGATATTTCTGATCTCAAGAACCTTCAGTACCTGGCAACACGGAAGACCTATATTTTCAAACTTCTTGCAGCTACAAATTTATTCTGATGAGTCGAATCTAACAAAATGACCCCGACGCCTGTTTTTGACAGTTATCTCATACTCGGATATGGGTCCAATTTCGCCACAGTTATAGACCACGCAATCCAAGATCAGTTCAAATTCTAGTCTGAAAATCTCAAACAGTGCAGGAGTGTATGCATTAGCAGCTTGCCAAAGTAACCGCAGAGGTGCAACCCTTTGCGTCTTTTGAACTCCAAGGTAGTACCGAAGATCTATTTCTATTTTAAGGATAGCTGTCAGGATGGTATCCGTACTATCACTTTGAAGTGTGCCGATATGGGTCCAATTTCGCCACAGTTATAGACCACGCAATCCAAGATCAGTTCAAATTCTAGTCTGAAAATCTCAAACAGTGCAGGAGTGTATGCATTAGCAGCTTGCCAAAGTAACCGCAGAGGTGCAACCCTTTGCGTCATTTGAACTCCAAGGTAGTACCGAAGATCTATTTCTATTTTAAGGATAGCTGTCAGGATGGTATCCGTACTATCACTTCGAAGTGTGCCTGCAATATCTGCCTACAGTTATCTCATACTCGGGTGGATGTGCCGCTGGTTGGAATAATAATGAAGTCAGGCTGGTCATAGTTGTCAGCTTTTTACCGGTCAATACAAAATACTGATCAAACAGAACTATATGATCATGTATTCCACGCTTATTATTACACATCACCAACAGATGTAGGAGAGAGAAACAGAAAAGTGGGTGGGTGTGCCGCTGGTTGGAATAATAATGAAGTCAGGCTGGTCATAGTTGTCAGCTTTTTACCGGTCAATACAAAATACTGATCAAATAGAACTATATGATCATGTATTCCACGCTTATTATTACACATCACCAACAGACGGATGAGAGAGAAACAGAAAAGTGGGTGGGTGTGCCGCTGGTTGGAATAATAATGAGGTCAGGCTGGTCATAGTTGTCAAGCACTCAATGCTTGCCAGCTTTTGACCGATCAATACAAATTATTGGTCAAACTTGCACCTACTCCATTCATAATCACAGAATATGTATAAATATCATTTTGGCTAACAAAATCTCGTTCATACTACGTTATAAGAACTATGATCATGTATTCCACGTTTATTATTACACATCACCAACAACATCCCTATCTAGTCTTCTGAATTTTCTTCGTGTCCCTTGCTTATGATCGCTTCGGCCGTAACCATGGAGCATCTTCATTATTTAACGGTATGGTGGGGTCAGCTTTCACCGTGAAGGGTGGAATTTCAACAAACTTATTATAATCTTCTGACATGTCTGTCGTGTCCTCGATTCCCACGATGTTTCTTTTCCCCGAGAGAACTATGTGACGCTTCGGCTCACCGTATGATGAATTTGTTTCCTTATTTTTTCTTTTCTTCGGTCTGGAAGACATGTCCTTCACATAGAAGACCTGAGCCACATCATTGGCTAGGACGAATGGTTCGTCATTGTAACCAATATTGTTGAGATCCACTGTTGTCATTCCATAAAGCGGGTCTACCTTTACCCCTTCTCCATTCAGGTTGACCCATTTGCACTTGAACAAAGGGACCTTAAAAGAAGGTCCATAGTCAAGTTCCCATATCTCCTCTATGTAACCATAGTATGTGTCATTTTTTCCATTCTCGTTTGTTGTATCAAAGCGGACACCACTGTTTTGGTTGGTGCTCTTCTTATCTTGGGAGCTCGTGTAAAATGTATTCCCATTTATCTCGTACCCTTGAAAAGTCCCAATAGTCGAAGATGGTGACCCTGCCAACATGTACAGCTGATCTTCAACAGTGGTGTCATTTATTAGATGTGTTTGCAACCAACTTCCGAAAGTCTCCATGTGTTCGCGTTTAATCCATGAGTCATCCTTCCCCGGGTTTGCAGACCGTACAATATTCTTATGTTCCTCGAGATACGCAGCCATGAAAATAGAATTTTGTAGAACTGTGTAGTGTGCTTTGGTCAAAGAATGCCCGTCCCTAGGTATCATTGTTTTCTTTCCCAGCGTTCCTTTTCCCCTCAGTCTCCCCTCATGTCGCGATTCAGGAACACCAATTGTCTTAAGGTCAGGAATAAAGTCAACACAGAACCCAATGACCTCCTCTGTTCCATAGCCCTTCGAGATGCTTCCTTCTGGCCTAGCACGGTTATGAACATATTTCTTCATGACTCCCATGAACCTCTCAAAGGGGAACATATTGTGTAGAAATACCGGACCAAGAATATGAATCTCTTCACATAGGTGAACCAGGAGATGAGTCATAATGTTGAAGAAGGATGGTGGGAACACCAACTCAAAACTAACAAGACACTGGACCACATCCCTCTGTAATCTTGTCAGAATTTCTGGATCGATTACCTTCTGAGATATTGCGTTCATGAATGCACATAGCTTCACAATGGGTACTCGAACATTTTCCGGTAGAAGCCCCCTCAATGCAATCGGAAGCAACTGCGTCATAATCACGTGGTAGTCATGAGACTTCAGTTTTTGGAATTTTTTCTCTGCCATGTTTATTATCCCCTTTATATTCGACGAGAAGCCAGACGGAACCTTGATACTGTAAAGGACTTCAAAGAATATTTCCTTCTCTGCTTTAGTAAGAGCGTAGCTGCTTAAGTAATGGCGCCCTGTATCTGTGTGCTTGTTGCTTGGATCTTTCATACGTTGCTGATCCTCCCGTGCTTCTGGCGTATCTTTTGACTTCCCATACACGCCCAGGAAGCATAGCAGATTGACACAAAGATTCTTTGTCACGTGCATCACGTCGATCGAAGACCGGACCTCTAAAACTTTCCAATAGGGTAGCTCCCAAAATATAGATTTCTTCTTCCACATGGGTGCGCGCTTATCAGGGCCGTACGGAACTGGTTGGCTGCCAGCAGCCTTACCAAAGATTACTTCTAGGCCCTTGACCATATCGAATATATCATTACCACTACGCAGCTCAGGCTTCTTCCGGTTATCTGCCTCACCTCTGAAATGCTTCCCTCCTTTCTTTCTTACGGGATGCTTGATCGGAAGAAATCTACGATGCCCCAGGTATACAACCTTTTTACATTTATCCAAAAAAACAATGTCAGTATTATCTAAACAGTGTGTGCATGCATTGTATCCCTTGTTTGTATGTCCGGAAATGTTACTAAGAGCAGGCCAATCATTGATGGTTACGAAAAGCAACGCCCGTAGGTCAAATGGCTTTTGTTCGTTCTCATCCCACACACGTACACCTGGTTTGCCCCACAATTGTAAGAGTTCTTCCACTAATGGCCTTAGATACACATCAATATCATTGCCAGGTTGCCTCGGGCCTTGGATGAGAACTGGCATCATAATGAACTTGCGCTTCATGCACAACCAAGGAGGAAGGTTGTACATACATAGAGTTACAGGCCAAGTGCTATAACTGGAGCTCTGCTCCCCAAAAGGATTAAAGCCATCTGTACTTAGACCAAACCATAAGTTTCTCGCCTCTCCTGCAAAGTCTGGGAAGTCTCTCTCGATCTTTCTCCACTGCGATCCATCGGCGGGGTGCCTTAACTTTCCATCTTTCTTACGGTCTTCTTTGTGCCATCGCAACAACCTAGCATGCTCTTTGTTTCTAAACAGACGTTTCAGCCGTGGTATTATAGGAGCATACCACATCACCTTAGCAGGAACCCTCTTACGCGGGGGCTCGCCGTCAACATCACCAGGGTCATCTGCTCTGATCTTATACCGCAGTGCAGTGCATATCGGACATTCATCCAAATTCTCGTACTTCTCACCGCGGAAGAGGATGCAGTCATTAATGCATGCATGTATCTTCTGCACATCTAATCCTAGAGGACAGAGAGCTTTCTTTGCTTCGTACGTACTCTCAGGCAATTCGTTATCCTTTGGAAGTTTTGGCTTCATTAGTTGAAGTAAACTCTCAAATGCCTTGTCAGTCACACCGTTCTGTGCCTTCCATTTCAGCAACTCCAGTGTGGTACCGAGCTTTGTGCTACCATCTTCGCAATTTGGGTACAACAATTTTTTGTGATCCTGTAACATGTTGTCCAGCTTCAACCTCTCCAATTTGTTTTCACAATCTTCCCTTGCATCAGCAATAACTCGGCCAAGATCATCATCGGGCTCTTCTGATGCATGTTCTTGATCACCTCCTTCTTCTCCATTCTCTTCCATTGCAGTATCGTCGTATTCAGGGAACAAAGGATCTTCTTCTTCTTCTTCATCGTCTTCCATCACAACCCCTCTTTCTCCATGCTTCGTCCAGCAATTATAGCTAGGCATGAAACCTCTCCGAAGTAGATGGCCGTGAATGATTCTTTCGGAAGAGTGCTCTCTGACGTTCCGACAATCAACACATGGGCAACACATGAAGCCATTATCTTTGTTCGCCTGAGCTACAGCAAGAAATGCATTCAGGCCTGCCATATACTCGGAAGTGCGTCGGTCACCATACATCCATCGCTGTCGTGCATCCAGCTGCATCGTATAATTAAGTTTATCAAAATACATTACAATAACATATTAATACGACAAATACTACTTTTTTATGTATCAGTTACAGATGAAAAAGATAAGTTTGTTAACCTCGGTCGAAGATACCATTTTTAGTGTGCTTATATGTGGCTCGGGAATTTCGTCGAACACCTCGTGTGCATAGTAAAATAAAACACACTAACACCCACCTCTCTCACACCTCCAAGCAAAAAAAAAGATGGAAGGGTGGGGGGGGGCTGGGGCAGTATATATAGGGGGAAGGGGGACATTGGTCCCGGTTCGTGGCCTGGACCGGGACAAATTCTCATGCGCGTGCCACGTGGAATGTGGCTAGGCATTGGTCCCGGTCAGTGGCACGAGCCGGGACCAATATGTCCCCCACGAACCGGGACCAATGCCCCCAGGCGGTTTCTGTTGCACCGGTCACACAAACCGGGACCAATGCGTGGCATAGGTCCCGGATCTGGTTGCAACCGGGACAGGTGCCCCCTGGCCCCCTGGACGAGAGGGGTTGTTTCCACTAGTGTCTTGAGAGGATGGGCGCGGGATCGCAGTAGCTGGTATAAAAAGGAAAGAGATCACTTGCTCTCTATTATTGATATCCTTGACCGAAAGGACGAAACTACATTACTCACGGAGTCCGAAAGGGAGTCTTTGAGGAATGCTAATGACAAAGTAGCTGAGCTTCGACGTGTGGAAGAAGCCAAATGGGCTCAATGTGCGAAGGTTAAACATATCCGGGAAGGGGGTAACAATACTAAATATTTCCACCTCATTGCAAACGGCAAGCATAGGAGGAAGAAAAAAATTTCAACTAGAGCAAGATGAAGGGACTATTGTAGGAGAGCAAAACCTAAGGGTTTACATTTCTGAATTCTACAAAAAATTATTTGGTGCACCGGCTAAAAATAATTTCACCATGGTAGAAGATAAAACTCATGACATGTCTCAACTATCTACGGAAGAGAACGATATTCTAATAGCTGATATTTCCGAAGAGGAGGTGTTTGAAGCTATTAAACAGATGGAGAATAACAAAGCACCGGGGCCAGATGGGTTCCCTGCTGAGTTTTATTTATCCTTTTGGGACATTATAAAAAATGACTTCATGTCTATGATTTATGATTTCCAGAAGGGAGATTTGCAACTACATAGGCTCAATTTTGGCACCATAATTCTTTTGACTAAAAAGGAAGATGCGGTTCAGATCCAACAATATCGTCCTATATTTTTATTGAATGTCAGTTTTAAGATCTTTACAAAAATAGCTACGCTGAGGATATCAAAAATTGCACATTCGGTAGTTAAGCCTACGCAAACAGCCTTCATGTCGGGGCGCCACATTCTTGAGGGAGTTGTGGTGCTACATGAAACCATCCATGAGCTCAAGAGCAAGAATATGGATGGAGTTATTTTTAAAATAGATTTTGAAAAGGCATATGACAAGGTTAATTGGAACTTTCTGAAGCAGGCCCTTCGTATGAAAGGTTTTCACACAAAATGGATTGATTGGATTGACCAGTTTATTCGTAAAGGGTGTGTTGGAGTTAAGGTAAATGACGACATAGGTCATTATTTCCAAACTCAAAAAGGTTTGAGGCAGGGAGACCCGCTTTCACCTATTCTTTTTAACATCGTCGCGGATGTGTTGGCCATTCTCATTACAAGAGCTAAGGAGGATGGTCAAGTAGAGGGACTCGTTCCACATTTGGTGGATGGGGGAGTGTCCATTTTACAATATGCCGATGATACCATAATTTTTATGGAACACAACTTGGAAAAGGCACTTAATATGAAGCTCATTCTTTGTATTTTTGAGCAGTTATCAGGTCTAAAGATTAACTTCCACAAAAGCGAATTTTTTTGTTTTGGTAAAGCCAAAGAGGATGAGAACCAATACAAAATTTTGTTTGGCTGTGAAATTGGGTCTTTACCTTTCAGATATTTAGGAGTCCCAATTCATTTTAGAAAACTCACAAACGGTGAGTGGAAGCCAGTTGAGGACAGATTTGAGACAAAACTTGCCTGCTGGACGGGAAAATTGTTGTCATATGGTGATCGTCTTATTCTTATCAATTTTGTCCTTACGAGTCTGCCGATGTTTATGTTATCCTTTCTAGAAATACCTAAAGGGGTATGCAAAAGGTTAAATTTTTGGGAATATGCCCTAGAGGCAATCATGTATGATGTAATTCCCAATGTATTCATAAAGTTATTAAGTTGTCCTTGTTTTGAACATCTGATACATGTCATTGAATATGTGATTCGATTGTGGAACTATGTATTCATGTTGTTCATACTAGATTGTCCTTGGTCATTTAGGTTGTGCTGGACACACACCCTAGACTAATGTGAGTGTTGGTTGATGACACGGTTCCACTTGTCATGGGCATGGTGATGCCATTCCAACGATCACAGACTTGGCTAAAGAGTTTAGCAAGTCGGACTGATCCACATTGAGATGCAACGATCAAGTCGTCATTTGCATGTCTCAATCAATGTAATCCTTAGACCTGAGGTTGTCGCACAATCCGAGTTGTGGATCACCGACTTAGGTTCTGTTAAATGCTGCTTTGTGACAAGGCAGCTATAAAGGCAGAGTTCGGGTCGAATAAGAAGCAACCTGCGTGATGTGGATAATCAAGATGGGATTTTGCCCCTCCGAATGGAGAGATATTCTCTGGGCCCTCTCGAGTGGTATGATTCAGGAAGCATGGCCATGCGCGACTCAGTTAAGTGTTAACTGTGTCTGTTGACTAAGAGTTAGTCAGATGAATCACATATCACAGATAGAGAAGAGAGTCGAACTATTTAAGGGATGACGATAAATCGCCTATAGTTCGACAAGGTATATCGTGAGGCAAAAGGGACTAAGATGAATATCACATTGAAAGGTATGTCGTCATGACTCAACGGGACTTGGGAGTCGGCACGTTCTGCTAGGAGCCGCTACCGATTGATCGATTGAGAGTCGGACTCCAATCGTGTCCAAGCCGCCATGAGCCTGCAGGGTCGCACACTTAAGAGCGGGAGCAAGCAT
The DNA here is from genome assembly GCA_028641055.1 of Alopecurus myosuroides. NCBI lineage: Eukaryota > Viridiplantae > Streptophyta > Magnoliopsida > Poales > Poaceae > Alopecurus > Alopecurus myosuroides. The sequence goes on along the minus strand of CM054063.1, from coordinate 259,274,102 downwards.
TGGTCGGGTTGGACCCGAACTGGAAATGGACTGAGTTCGTGAGTCGGACTCACAGAGGGAATGGGCCACAAGTGTTGTGAAGCCCATTACCATTCGCTATATAAAGAGGGGCGCAGGTTGCCCAGCGGGCACGTTAGTCCACTCCCATGCGTTGGGAACCCTAGTCCCACTCAGTCCAGCCATCGCACCTGACCTAGCAGTCTGCCGTCGGAGCTCCTCCTCGTACGTGTGGATACCGGCAGATGTGTTGTACGTTCAGCACTTCGACGTTCGCGGGATCGGATCGGCTGGATCGGATTGTGGACTGCACTGCCCCGACGCGCTTCATCGATAATCCGCAACCGCGCGTCTAGTGGTAATCATCGTGACCTTCTACCTCGGCTAGATCTTGGAAGTACCGCGTAGGAAAATTTTTTGTTTATCTCTACGCGTCCCAACATAAATTACTTTCGATCACGCTTCTTTTGGCAAAGCGATGGTCAGAAGAAAAAATATCGGTTGACAAAGTGGAATGTGATCTGCAGACCTAAAGATCAAGGGGGCCTTGGGGTAGAGGTTTTGGAGTTAAAGAATAAGAGTCTACTTTGTAAATGGATATTCAAACTCCTGAATGAGGATGGGGTATGGCAGGAACTTTTAAGAAACAAGTATCTCTATTCTAAATCTCTATCTCAAGTTGAGGCTAAATCTTCTGACTCACCATTTTGGAAAGGTCTCATGAGAGTTAAGGATGAGTTCTTTTCGAGGGATTTTTTCAATATTGGTGATGGGTCAAACACAAGGTTTTGGGAAGATACTTGGCTAGGAGGGACACCGTTATCAACACAATATCCGACCCTATATAACATTGTCCAGCGAAAAGACGTTTCGGTACAAGCGGTTCTTGGGGAAACCCATCCTAATATAGCTTTTAGGAGGGCATTAACGGGCAACAAATATGAGCGTTGGCTGAATCTTGTTGAACGTCTAATGGATACTTTGTTGTCTACACAACCAGATAGTTTTGTTTGGAGCTTAACCAACTCTGGTATGTATACGGTTAAATCCATGTACCTTGATCTTTTAAATGATAACGCAGTTTTCCTTCGGAAATATATTTGGAAAATAAAAGTGCCTTTAAAAATCAGAATTTTCTTGTGGTTTATTTATCGTAAAGAACGGCTTCAAAGGTCAATTTATCACGAAAAAATTGGCATGGGAGCACTAAATGTTGTTTCTGTGACGATAGTGAAACGATTCAACATCTCTTTATAGATTGCCCGCTTGCGAGTTTAATTTGGAGAGTCGTGTACATGACCTTTCATATAGCTCCTCCAACTAGTATCTCGAATATGTTTGGGAATTGGTTGCATGGAGTACCCAAAAAAGAAAAGGCTAAAATCAGGGTTGGAGTCTGCGCTATACTTTAGGCTTTATGGCATGTACGTAATGAAATTGTCTTTAACAATTCGAAAGCTTCGACTTTTTTGCAGGTGATACCTCTGGCCACCCATTGGATTCGTATGTGGTCATTTCAACAAACAGTGGAGTGCCGCCAGGACATGGATTCTGGGTGCGTACGTTTGGAGACGGTAGCACGGGAGTTCTTCAGCCGATTCGGCTGGCAGCTTAATCACATGATAACATGTTGAGGCATAGGCGCTCTATGTTAGCAATAATTTTCAGATGGTTGATACATGTCTCGACCTTGTGTGACCCATGAGTTGTAATAAGGTTTTGCACTTTGGATTTTAAATAAAGTAATAAAAGCCGTATGCATCACTTTGATGCAGAGGCAGGGGCTTTCCCATTTCTAAAAAAAACTTCAACAGCCTCACCTATTGGTCATACTTAAGCCGATGCTATTATGGAATGCCTAAAATCCGAAGAAATACATGCATTGTTTTTACGGTAAAGAGATTTTTTTTTAACGAGAAAACCAAAGTGTCTGCATGAGAGTGATGGATGACTTTTTTTATTGAAATTCATATTTAAAGTAGTAACAACAAAGATAAAGGCACAAATGCGAAAACAAATCACGGATCACTAAGTGTGGCCACATAAATCAACAACCTAAAAAAGCATGAAAAATCGTCTCTACACATGACTTATTCTTTTAGTGACCAACCAGTCTCCCCTGTTGAAGATAGCCCGTATGACCTACATGAATCGAGTGCATCCATAGTCCAAATGCTCCCATTGGTCCTCCGAAAAAAGATGGGACCACATGTGGATACACTATGTAGCCCAATGAACGACTTGCAAAAAATTCTCAGCTCTCTCCTTGTAAAAGGCCCATTACAACAGTTCCAGATTGCCCATAAAAATGCACATACACCTATGTGTATGGATGATATTTTGTCAAGGCCATTCAGCCAGCTACCAAACATATGATGAATAGGGACAGGAGGTGCAATGCTAAAAAGTTAAGGGAAGTAATCTCCAAATTTTCTTTGCAAAATCAAAAGATAAGAAAGATGCTTGACTGTCTCAGATGTACCACAAAAGACACACTTTGAACAACCTGTCCACTTCCTATTCACTAGATTGGCTTTTGTTAATAACTCCTTCCTACAAAGAAACCACATTTTTTTAATTTTTAGTGGCATCTTCAATTTACAGAGATAGCAATGAAGATCTAGTATTCTCATTCATAAAATCTGCATATAGAGACTTGACCGTAAAACCTCCTGACGATGTTAACAACCAAGTGGAACTATAATGATCACTGGATAGAGTTACTCCAATGAGTCTTTCCACTAAATACAGCCACGCAACCCATTTATGACCCAGTAAAGAGTGTCTAAATTGAAGATTAGGATGTACATGACTAAGCACATCCAAAACTAGCTGATTTTTATGGAGAACAATATTAAACGACGCAGGATACTATAAAGAAAGAGGTGTATGCCCCCATCCATGAGTCCTCCCCAAAACGTATCCGCTGTCCATGACCAAGATTGAACTTAATCCTGTGAAAAACTCTTGTTTTACCCCATTATTCCTTCCAGAAAGGAGAGTCAGTGGGTTATGCCCCAACTTGGGTCAAGGTTTTACAACAGATATATTTGTTGAATAATAACTTATGCCACACTCCCTGTCCGTTCAACAACTTAGATAGCCACTTACTAAGTAAGCATTTATTCGTTATGTCCAACACTTCCATCCCAATCCCACCCTGGTCCTTTGGATGACAAATAATGGTCCACTTAGTTAAACGATATTTCCTTTTCAGTTTGTCATGTTGGAAGAAAAACAAGATCTAGTAGTCTAATGTTCGAAGAAAGACACATAGCTCTAAGTAGTGCATGTACATGCATGGAGAATCACATTATCTAAGTAGTGCTCTCAAATAGCTCTACATATAGGCAGCTCAACACAACTAACAAAGGCATCTTACCCAAAAAAACTAGCAAAGGCATCTTACCCGAAAAAAACTAGCAAAGGCATCTTATGTTTGACTCCCTAGTTTGAACGCATTGCTTGTGGCATATTTTACACATATTTAACAAACCGGCACGTACGTGAGTCCGACCACAGTGTTGAAGCTTCCGTATGATGAAGTGAGGGCCGATCAGTTAGGTGCATGGTTACGTGGACAACCAGCAAAAAGTTAAAATATCTGGTTTTATTGAAAGAATAGGACACGACTACGTATTCATTAACATAAGTTGTTGAATAAGGAACATAAGCCCGTTGAGAATCTTTTTGAGCATAACTTGGGTATTGGTTATAAAATCTGATCTCATATGAAGATCGGCTTGTCTTGATGAAATCCGTTTATATGAGTTTGCCTATGTTTCTTTCGTCTTGTTTCAAAATACCTAAATGGGTATAGAAAGGGTTCAATTTTATTGGCCACATTTCTTTTGGCAAAGTGACCAACATAAGAAAAAAGTATTGTATAACAAAGTAGAATATTATTTGTCGGCCTAACGACTTCTCCCTTCTAGAAGGGACTCATGGGAGTTAAAAGAAAGTTCTTTTAGTGTGGTTTTTTGTTCTTGGTAATGAAGGGGGAGTTAATTTTTGGGAGGACGGGTGGTTAGGGGATAGTCATTTATCCTTGCAGTATGCATACAGTTACAATATTGTGCGACACAAAGATGTCATGTTTTTGATGTTCTTGCAATATCGTTGTTAATAGTGAGTTTTGATGGGCTGTTGTTGGGGATAAATGGGTAGCCAAGCTTCACAGTGTAGAGAGACGCATGGGAGTTTCCCTATCTGTAGAGCGTGACATTTCAAATGGAAATTAACAACTATAACATCTTCTCAGTTAAACCCTATTTATTCTGGTCCTATGAATGGACATACAAGGTTTTTGCTAAATACTTGTGGAGGCTAAATGCGGCATTAAAAATTAGGATTTTTATGTAGTTCCTTTATCATAAGCTATGATTAATTAATGATAATTTTGCTAAGCATTGTTGGGATGGTTGTAAAAAATGTGTCTTTTGTGATTCAGAGGATTTAGCTGAGCATTTGTTTATGTCGCGTGTCGAAACAAGGACACCGGGAGTGACCGACGTCTAACTTCCTGATTTGTTCGGCAGATGGGCGGATGCAATCTGGGTCATAGAGGCTCCACTACTCTTAGAAAAGTGGGATCAGACGCTTTAGACACGACAAGGATTTTTACCCAGGTTCAGGCCATCACGAGATGGATCCCTACATCCTACATGTCTAGTATGGAATTATTGTGTGGGAATGTCCACTCGCTCACCCCTCTTACATGTCTCCAACTCTCCTCCTTTTAACTACTGCCCCGAGCCTCCTGCTGTCGAGTTGTCGCATGCTTTCCACTTGTCCTTCCCCTTCCTGCCACGCGCCGGGAGGACGCCCTGCATGATGGGCAGCGCACCTTCCTCCGCTTCCATGCGCCGCCAAGAACGTGACATGAGGCGGCCTCTTCGTACACGGCGAAATGCTCCATGCGACATGTGTTTTCTTCCGCTGGGAGGAATCTAGCTTTCCTCCTAGGTTTTCGCTGATCTCCCGTCGGGTGAATGCCATGGACCGACAAGCGGTTGGCTGCTTGCGTGCGAGAACTGGGTACCCCCTCCATCTGGGCATCGACAGTAGCACCCGGGCGTGTCATGGTTGAGCTGCTTTTGCCACCGCGTCACAACCCTGCCTTCACACTACAAAAAGTCTAGCCCGCTACGGGCGCATCCCCCGAAATGAACCGCTTCGAACTTCGAGTTAGCCGAGCCCCGCAGCCCACCCTCTCCCCCCAATGAGCTGTGGAGCACGGATCTCGAGCACATCCACTGCCATAAGGAGGGGAGAGGCTCGGTTGGTGAGACGTGTGAGTTCGTCTTTCTTCCACTGGTCTTCAAATAGGCATGCGCTTCTCCAGATCTGCTCCAGCCCTCCTTGTACCACCTTCTTCCTCCAGATATGCTCCCCTCCTTCCCCTTTCCTCTTCCCCGACGGGCGATGCCTCAGCGGGCGAAAAAGAGCAAGGGAAAGAAGACGGTCAAGATGATGGACCGTGAGCGGCTCTGGGAGGAATTGAAGGACAAGGAAGCCTTCTTCCCCCCAGGGTGCAGCCTTAGTTCCTTGAAGAGCTTGCTCGGAGCTGTAGCATCGGACGACCATGGGCATCAGGCGTCCATACTTCGACATGATGATGCCCCGCCCAGTGATCTGGGTGGCCTTCACATCCACGTCTTCTCCTACTTCCTGATCCCGGGGCTGGTCCCCCCGATGTCGCACTTCTTCCAGGCGGTGATGCACACCTTCTCTATCCGACTTGCCCAGCTGCATCCTAGTGCCTTGCTAGGGTTGGCCATCTTCCAATTATTTCGTGAGACCTTTGTGGGAGTCATTTCCTTCGGTGGCCCTGTTCCGCCACTACTTCTATCCTCGGGTAGAGCCTCGGAACCATGTGGCAGGGGAGGTCTCCTTCTTTTGCCGGGCGAATCAGGCAGACCTGTTCATCCCCACCACGGGGAAGAAAAAGTGGTGAATGGCGCCACCAGTGGGTCTTCATCCGCCTCCCAGCAGCGGATGATTTCTTGCAAGAGCGAGATGGCCCACGTGAACGCCAGGCGCAATGGGGGTGAGAAGAGCGATGGGGACGCAGATCTCAGCCCAATTTGCGCCCGGATCTCTCGGTTAGTAGATTATGGATTGAAAAGGGAACAGGTTGTGGCACACTTCATTAACCATTGCATCGCTCCCCTCCAGGAGCGCTCGCATCCCATGTGGGAATACCAAGGGATCAACAACCGAATCCGCCTCTTTACAAGGAGGAAATCGTTCGTTTCCCGAACAATCCTAGAAGGTTTGGTGATGGAGTTGGTCGGAGGCCCGGTAGAGTTGGAGCAGCTCCCAGCGGGAGTGGTGCCCCTCTACCGGGATCAGCAACAGGGGTCCATCATAGCGGGCTTGCCTGCTTGTGACGAGTGGGGAATTAGGGGTCGGACGCCTCCCAAGGCAAAGGCCACGGCTTTGTCATCGGTGACCCCCATTCCTGCCCCGTCAACTCGGGCCGTGCACCGTGGTGGTGGGCCCGACGCTACCCCTTCCGCTTCCATCAATGGGGCCGTCCAGGGACCTGGCAACCGGGTGCGATCGCGGGTCGGGAGTGATGCATGTAAAATGCATATATGAACTTTGCATGTTATTACTTGTTTTTCCTACATATTAGCAACTTATATTCATGTTTTATAATGATTTGGGGGATTTTCTAAACAATCCCCCTTCTTTTGGTTCTAACCCTGTTTTTCCAGAAAACGTACTTTTTAGTGTTTCAGACTTTCCGGGAGCTTCGGGACTCCAAAAAGGGCAAGGCCAAAGAGCACGGTTCAGAATTTTCAAGACGAAGACCATGGGCCAAAGTGGAGGGACAAAAGGCCAACCAGGTGGCAAAGAGGACCCTCCACGCGGCCAGATTCCTTGGCCGCATGAGAGGCCCCCTTTTTGCCCCCGTGGCTCCGATGCCGTCGATCTTTCTTCTCCCGAGTATCTCGTGACCTAAAAACGACTATATAAAGGGTCCCCTGGCCTTTTCAAGGAGGAGGCGGTGCCGAGAGACGAAACCACGAAACAGAGAGACAGAAGGCTGCCGCCGGAGAAGATCGGAGGGGGGAAACGCCGCCGGGATCACCCCCGGAGGGCTCCACCCCCCTCCGGCGTGTTCATCATCAACATCTACAGCAAGATCAGCTCCATCTCTCCACTGTAATCTCTTGTCAAACACGATGTATGATGCAATACTATATTCCCTTGATGTATTGTGTCTCCTCGTCTATGTTTGAGTAGTGAATTGTTCTTGGCAATGGTGAAATAGTTCGTTGATTGGTTGCATACAAGTTTCTTATCTTCTATGATTGTCTTTATGTACAATATATGAGTGCACGCATATGTTGGGGAATGCATGTAAGGTGATCACCGGCAGCATAATGGAGTGGTGGTGACTTGGGAGCATAGTTTTAAATAACCCGCTATAGCCTCGATATAGCTCCGATATAGCTATTTGATCATATTTCCGCTAAATGATATCATGTACAACTTGCCGCTATAACACCGCTATAGCCCGCTATATGTCCGCTATAGCTGTTTTTAAGGGTTACCGCTATATGCAATATCCCGCTATTTAAAACATTGCTTGGGAGTGACAGTAACCTGAGACCGAGCCACAAAGTTAAGTTATTGGGGGATATATATAGGGGACCTTAGAACGTAAGGCTATGGTGGGACTTTATGTCTTAATCAATCTTGTACAGTCATTTACTTGGCCACATGATTCATTTACTTGACTATACCTATTCATGGCTCCTTCCTAGAAGAAACAACTAAGACTAAAACATGTGCTTCACTAATTGTGACAACCACACGAACGAAACACCTATTGCTAGAACACTTGCTCCCTTGAGATACTTGAGATATTTGCTGCTTGCTACTTGTGAAACTTGCTTAGAAACTTGCATTTTAAACTTGCTTCACTAGTTACTAGACAAACCACACTCCACGTCACTTGCTTTTAATTAGTTAGTTCCTTTTAGTCAAACTTATTGCTTTGCATAAACAGCCATATAAGAGGGTTATAGGGCTTTAGAGAATAGATAGCTTACCTTCACCTCCTCGTGGGTTTGACACTCAAATACTTATCGAAAGGTACTACAATTGATCTCCTGCACTTGGGAGTCATCAGGGAGCACACGCCGCGAGGGCCCGGTTTCCCCTCCCCAGGGTTTGGCTCCGGCGCCGAGGGCGGCTCGGGTCCAAATCCTGGTGATAGCGGCGTTGATGGAGGATCCAGTGGAGGGCGACGATGATGACGATGTCCCGCTGGTTGTCCGCCGCCGTCACCACCATTAAGGGCCTTCCGCGTCTGGCATTGATTTGCGCTCTTCACGGGCATCCACCCAGGTGGATGGCCTCCTGGGAATTCCTGGGGGTCAGCCCAAATGGGGGTTCCTAACGCAGAGTGGTGCATCTCACTTTTCCGTCCAAGGTATGCCCCTAGCTCCTTTGGTTTTTTTGTCTCGCATCCCTCCACCTCTGATCAGATTTTTCTCTTTCGCGGCCCGTCTCCATCCTGGGTCCCGGAGAAAAGGACATGCGAAGACGAGGATATCTCCGTCCCCCCGCCAAAGAGGGATCGTCGATCCATCCCGACAAATGGAGGAGGCTCATTCTTGTGGAGCCCCGGCCACGAGAGGGCCCTGAGTCCTCTCCGACTCCCCCACAGAACTCCCCAGGTGAGCATCATGTTGTCACCGACAATTTTTTCCTTTATCAAGTTATCCCACATTTTGTCCCTGATAACTACGCTTACACCTTTCTAGGGCGGTTACCTTCCCAGGCCGATAGCACGCGGGAGGTCATACCTACTCAAGATCGCGTGCAAGCGCCACCCACATGCCCGAAGGAGGCTTTAAGGTCCCTGCTGACGCTCTGGCCCCGGTGGTGCATGGTGACAGTGCATTTCATAATCGCTATAGTATTGAGTGTTAGTTAACAATACTAACAATATCATTTACAAAGGTGTTAAGTGGTGCAGGTGTTTAAACTACTCTCCCGCATCGAACACTGCAAAAGGTGAAGGTAGATCAATCTCTTGTGCTCCTGGTGGTAACCAGATATTTCTATTTCAACAGGAAATTTCCAATGCAACCGGAAATTCAGGTTGTGGTGGATTTCTTCGAATTTTCCTAAGGTCCAAACCATACTGGGCACTAGAGGTAGCCGGAAATTTCAACCGGAAATTTCCATGTCAACCGGATATTCCGGTTGGGAAGTTTTTATGAAGAAAATGGCTAAGTCTGGATTTCTCTTCACTCTGGTGGTAACCAGAAATTTTGGACAAACCAAAAATTCCGGTTGAAGAAGAAAAGCCAAAAATTGGTTAAGTCTAAAACTCTCCACATCCTGGTACCAACCGGAATTTTCAACCGGACATTTAGGTGAAACCGGAAATTCCGGTTTAGGTCAACTACCATTCTAAATCTAAGATCTCGAGGATTTTGCCTAACCGGAAATTCCGGACCAAGTTTGGACCGGATATTCCGGTTCAGTTTTCTTCAGCCAACAACCACACTTATGGAGGGGGTATAAATACCCCTCCTTCTTCCCCATGTGAGAAAGTTCGTCCAAGCCATTAATGTGCATTTATTGAGCTCACCAAATTTTAGAGCTCTCCCTATCCCTCCACCCAAACTCGTTGATCTTTGGAGGATTGAAGGAGAAGGCCCGGATCTATATCTTCACCAAGTCGTTCTTCATTTCCCCCTCATTCACTTAAAGGATTTTAGTCTAGGGTTTCCTTGTGGAAAACCTAGACCACCATTGCTACTCTTGGATTCTTGGTGATTGTTGGGAGCCCCCAATTTGGTTGTGGGTGTGTGCCCCAAGCTTGCTGTAAAGGACTCGATTCCCGCCTCAAAGGGGGTCAATAGTGGAATGTGGACTAGGCCTTTGTGGCGTTGTCCATCGGAGCATAGGGTGAGGCCTTTGTCGCATTGGGTAGGCCTTCGTGGCAAAACTCACACCCCTCCAACGAGATGTACTCTCTTAACAAGGAGGAACTCGGGAATACATCGTGTCTATGTGTGCTTCCTTTATCGGTTACCTCATTCCCCCTCATTTACTTTGTGCTTGTATTGTTGTTCTTTTCATATATGTAAATTGACCTTAGTTGCATTATCTAGAGAAATTGCCTTTGTGTCAAGCCTTAACTTGAAGAATAATTAAAATTGGTCGTAGCACCTATTCACCCCCCCCCTATAGGTGCACATACTATCCGTTCAATTGGTATCAGAGACTCGACTCTTATTTTGGGCTTAACCGCCTAAAAGTTTAGTATGGACGATGATACGGATGATCTCAAGGATTTGCAAAATTCCTTGACCTCATCCATGGACGGAATAATCAACGAGTTGCGAACTCTCTTGTTGCAACTCATGAAAGCCAATGAACCGGAGACTTCCACTTCATCTCCTACGGACGAAATTCCGGGGGGGGCTAAAGATGGGGTTAATGGTGAACAACCTAAAAATGATTCCCCTAAGAACACAACTCCTTAGGGTACAGAAGAGAAGGGAGATTACCACTCCGTCGAAGGACACTACTCTCCCGATTGTCCCGTCCCACATCCTCATATAATCCCTAGATGAGATCCTTCTAAAATTGATGCACATTCTCTTGGTGTTTGGCAATATTATATGGAAACTCACTTAAACTCTTCTTGTATTGAGCTTTGGAGGGTCACTCGAGATGGATACAAGCCTCATGACCCCAAGAACTTGACAAGAAGTGAAGTCGTATACTGTCAACTCAACTACACTGCTTTGTCCATTATTCAACAAGCCATGGGTCCAAACCACATGCATCATATTCAACAATATTCCAATGCCAAAGAAACATGGGATGCTCTTATCGTCATGTTTGTGGGCAATGAAAGCATGAAGAGGAATAGGTATGATACCTTGAGCAATGAGGCCGAAGTATTCTATATGCATGAGGGTGAGTACCATGAAGACATGTACTGGAGGCTCCAGGCTTTTTCCACCGCTTTCAATAATGTTTGTCCCACTCTCTTGATGGTACAAGATTCATGTATTTGAGGAATGAGCTAAATACCATATATTCAAGGAGTTTGACTTGAGGATCTTGCACACTCACCTATAGTTGACTATGTGTTTGGGTTTAGGTGTAGGCATGGACATAGGGGGAGTGTTATACTAACACATTGGGTTCTCCCTCCCCCCCCCCCATTATGCCCAAAGAAAAAATTTATTATTATCTTTTGATTTCTAATGTTGAACTGTGAGCTAAAATGTTGAGAAATTGCAATGCACCCAAGATATATCTTTGCGATGTCATACCTTGATATCTTACATGGTTGCTTAGGCCACCAACCTCTTCTTTGCGAAGAGTTGGTTCTTTGTTGGATTTTACTTGGAATTTCATCGCTTTATCTTGTTTCTCAAACAAAAGTTTTATAGGAAACTCTCTCTAACTTGGCTTTCCGTATTTGATTCTTGCAAGTGAGAGGGAGAATTACTATTCTCAGTTTGGCTTTCTATCCTATGAATTCCTATCTAAAAGACCAAATTCTATCTCGTACACAAGCTATTTGAAAACTAGGAAGTTGGGTACTAGTGGTTGTCGGAATATGCGGTTCACTTTTGAACTGGAAATTCCGGTAGTAACCGGAATATCCAGTTCGGAAAATCTGCCTCTAAAACTCAAGGAGGTCGGCAGTGAGGGCAGTTACTCTATTCTTTTCCACCCCCAACGTCCTCCTCCTCCACAATAGCCGCCGCCACCTTTCCCTAGCCCTCCCGGTGACTTCCTACATTGGATCCTAAGGCTTTTGGGCGGATCTAGTGCTCCTCCTCCTTGGGAACGTTTTCATCCAAGCATTTGCTCCATGGATGCCGGTAACCTCCTTACTTTTGAATCTTGGGTGTTCTACCCACAACCCTTCTTGGAGACATGATTTCCTTGTAATTTCTTGATGGTAGATGTTTCTAGGGTATCCCATTGCATGCTAGAAACAATAGGATATCACCCAAGTTCTTCGATCTAATTTTAGACCTAGTTGAAAATAATCTAGTTCTAGTTACATGGAACCAGAATATCCGGTCAAAACTGAACCAGAAATTCCGATTGGATTTGTCTCAAAAAATTCCAACAGTCAGAAATTTACTGATTTTTCAAGGACTGTTACATGATTAATTGTGGATGCTTTTATATTGTTATTATGCATGATTCCTTGTATTGGCTTGTGTGTACTCATCTTGTGCTATCCCCCTATACTGCTATATTCACACGTGGTTCGAATGTTGATGAATTGGGTACTCGCAAGCGTCCGTCTTACAAGGAAACAAGTGATGACTAACCCGGTGATGAGAGGCCCCCTAGGAAAGCTGTGGCCAAGGGAAGAGTAAGTCCACTATGCACAAGAGGTCCTCTTCCAACAAGAAGGGCAAAGAGACTAGGAAGAACTACAAGTTTGATGTGTCTGCTCAAGATTATGCTCAGATTCGTCATGGCGATTGGTGTGATAAACCAAGGGACAATGATATTGAAGATACTCGTTTTTGGTGCTTGGAGCAGTCATATATATACTGACATCTATCTTGACTACAAGTTTCCTGTCCGTCCAATGAATCCTACCAAGCTCCAGTTTCTCAAGGATAAGCATGCATTTGCTCAGGCTGCTAGTGTGGTGGAATGGTTCGATCTTGGTAAGCTCATGGAAACCTGTTGGCCCTACAACATTCCTCTCATTGTTCAGTTCATGTCAACTTTGGTGATTGGGGAGGATACTCATTACAATTTGAAGTGGATGACGGACTCTACCATTTATCAAGCTAAGATGTACAAGTTTGCTAGAGTTTTGGGCTACAAGTGGCAAGATCATCCTCCTCTTGGTCACCGTATGCATGATGTGGATAGGTCGGACCGTGATGATATCATGGAAGATATGTATATGTCTGGCTTTCCTGTTGGCAAGGTTGAGGGACTTCTCCCATTTTATGATCAGCTAGTCCGCATCTTTAGGTCCTTCATTACTCCAAGTGGAGGTAACAATGACGCCATCACTAGCCCCTTGTCAATCTTTTGGTGCTTGCTAAGAAGTGCATTGAGGATCCCAACACCTGAAGGAACTATCATGTGGATGTCATGGATTTTATCTTCAATGAGTTGAAGAATGCTATGATTGGTGGGAACACTATCCCTATGGTCCGTACATTATGATGCTCAACAAGGATACCTTGAAGGATCAAGACTTCAGCTCATTGCCTATGGAGAACCACCACTTCAAGAAGTTGTACATGAAAAAGCCAAAGCACCATGCTGATCCTACTCCTACTCCTGAGCGTGGTTCTTTCATGAGGGATGCTCGTACTAGTGCCTCTGCTGCTCCTCAGGCTCCTCAAGTTGACTCAGCTACCATGCGTCGGATTAGGAAGCTTTCATGGTTTTAGCGCAATGTCCTCTGCATGAAGGTTGACATTCACTGTGAGAAGTATCAGTCTTATCGCATGGAAGTGGCCATGTCTTGCTCTATGCAGAAGATCCTCCATCATGTTAGTGGTGCCACTGGAGATCCTCCTGTTTCCTTGGTTCCTGACATGTACTCTTAGTGGTCTTCTAGAGCTACTCCCCCTTGGTCCCAGATTGAGGATGGTCTTCGTCTTGCTGCCCCTTCTGCTCCACACCATGCACCTGCTGATGATGAGTTTGATGAGGAGGATGCGTAAGGACAATCAGAGACATCTGCTGGGGAGTCCTCCGAGGAAAAATTCGGTGCCTAGCTCGTCATGGGACGTTAGCATCACTACTCCTCTCCTTTTTGGTGCCTCGATGCCAAATGGGATAATTAGCTTATTAGGATTACAAGGGATTTTCATGGGTCCGGGCACAAGCAATCTCGTTTATCACTCTTTTAGATCTTGTGTCCATTTATTCATCATTTCGAATTTATTTGCTTTCGTTGGTTTGAGACTATGTTATTATTTTTTGTAAGACTATATATATATGTATGTTTGTGTGTGTGTGTGTGTGCGTGGATCCATTTGGTTATCTATCTATTGAGGTTATTTTATATAGTGCACCGGTAATATCTTCGTATATCCTACTCGCACAAGGTATAATATTTCATCTCCAACCTCAATACTTGTTGTTTGTCTCTCAATCACATTGTGATGTTTTTGGAAATCACTCTCCTATCAAAGTTGTTCTTGCATTTCAAAGGCAATTTAGACTATCCATACTTGTAGGGGGAGCAATTTCCATTATCATCACTTCCATGATAATGTTGTTGGTTCATTCCTTGCAAATCGTAGTATTGTCATCTAACACCAAAAGGGGGAGAATGAAAGTGCATTTCATAATCCCTGTAGCTTTGAGTGTTATTTAACAATACTAACGATATCATTTACAAAGGTTTTAAGTGGTGCAGGTGTTTAAACTTCTCTCCCGCGTCGAACAACGCAAAAGGTGAAGGTAGATCAATCTCTCGTGATTCTAGTGGTAACCGGATATTTCAACCGGAAATTTCGAGTTCAACCGGAAATTCCGGTTGTGGTGGATTTCTCCAAATTTGGCTAACGTCCAAACCATGCTGGGCACTGGAGGTAGCCAGAAATTTCCATGTCAACTGGATATTCCGGTTGGGAAGTTTTTACGAAGAAAATGGCTAAGTCTGGATTTCTCTTCACTCTGATGGTAAGCGGAAATTTGCAACCGGATATTTTGGACAAACCGGAAATTCTGGTTGAAGAAGAAAAAACAGAAATTGGCTAAGTCAGAAACTATCCACGTCCTGGTACCAACCAGAAATTTCAACCGGACATTTGGGTGAAACCGGAAATTTCGGTTTATGTCAACTGCCATTCGAAATCTCAGATCTGGAGGATTTTTCCTAACCAGAAATTCCAGTTCAAGTTTGGACCGGATATTCCGGTTCAGTTTTCTTTAGCTAACGGCCACATTTATGGAGGGGGTACAAATACCCCTCCTTCTTCCCCAAGTGAGCCAGTTCGTCCAAGCCATTAATGTGCATTTATTGAGCTCATCAAATCTTAGATCTTTCCCAATCCATCCACCCAAACTCGTTGATCTTTGGAGGATTGAAGGAGAAGGCCAGGATCTACATCTTCACCAAGCCGTTCTTCATTTCTCCCTCATTCACTTGAGGGATTTGAGTCTAGGGTTTCCTTGTGGAAAACCTAGACCACCATTGCCACTCTTGGATTCTTGGTGATTGTTGGGAGCGCTAAATTTGGTTGTGGGTGTGTGCCCCAACTTGTTGTAAAGGATTCGATTCCCTCCTCAAAGGGGATCAATAGTGGAAGATGGACTAAGCCTTTGTGGCGTTGTTTATTGGAGAATAGGGTGAGGCATTTGTGGCATTTAGTATGCCTTCGTGGCGAAACTCACACCCCTCCAACGAGACGCTCTACCTTAACAAGGAGGAACTTGGAAATACATCGTGTCTCTGCGTGTTTCCGTTATCGGTTACCTCGTTTCCCCTCCTTTACTTTGTGCTTGTATTGTTGTTTTTGTCCTATAGGTAAATTCACCTTAGTTGCATTATCTAGAGAATTTATCTTTGTGTCAAGCGTTAACTTGAAGAAAAATTAAAATTGGTCGTACCACCTATTCACTCTCTCTAGGTGCCCATACTATCCGTTCACATGGTCTGGTGGTTGACCCGCTGACTGCTGATCTTGTTGGCATGGTGCCGGACCCTGGTGTGATAGAGGCTATCCTGTCCGCACGTGCGTAGAACGAAGCCTTAGAGAGGTTACTCGCTCAAGAGCGCGCGATATAGAATCAGAGCGCTAACTCCTTGCACAAGATAAAGCAGATCTGGTGGCTGAGCGGAGACATTCTTGAGCGCGAGGAACGGTTGCGATCTAGGAGAGTTGTCGCCAAAGAAGCCGCCGCACGGGAAGAAGTGGCCGCGGATGCCGCTCGTGCCACACAAGGGACCTTCCAGGGCATCCTGGTTGCCGCCTTGGTGGAATTGAAGCGACAATCTCTAGCCTCAGTTCCCGGGGTTGAGGATCTCCAACGCCAGCTCGCCGCTCTCCAAGAGGTGAGTCAGAAGGATCACGGCCAGTTCACCGCAGAGAGGGAAGCTTGGCCAGTTCCATTGAACGTACCCAAAACGCATCAGGAGCCCGGATCAAGGAGCTTGAGGATGCTTTGTCATCTCTGACCCAGCGCTCCTTGAAGCTCCAAAGATCCATCATGGAAGGGGACCGCCAAAGGGAGGATGCAACCCAAGAAGATCGGGAGCTCACAGAGGCTCTCCAAAGGCAACTTCGGGCCGCGGAATCCCATCTGGAAGCGGCCCACCAGCGGCTCCAGGCTGCTCAAGAGTCTTCAGGAGAGATGGAGGCCGTTAGGGCGCAAGTTCGGTAGCTGAAGGCCGATGCAGTACAGCGGGCCGATGTTGAGAACACCTTGCGCCAAGTTTCCGCGATACCCAAGAAGCTCTTCTCAAGCTTGGCATGTCCCCACCCGTGCCCATAGGGAGCGGATCGGGGTCTCTGCCGGAATTCTTTGCTGAGTCAGCAAGGAAACTACAACTCCTTCTGGAGCTCGTGGAAAGTAAGCTTCACGATGCGGCGGAGCAGTCCGCCTCCTCTGTAGGCTCGGTGCCTCTTCTGCAAGTTGCCTTGTTGTCGCCTGGGTTTCCCTTTGACCGGCTCCTTTATCCCTACGAGGAGGGAGACAACAAAGAGGGAGCGAAGCAGGCCGCCGCCACCATCGTTCAGAGCCTAAAGGATCACCTGCATCGCTCCTAGCTTCCTTCTTGTTCGTGCAAGTTTTGGGTTATTTTCCGCCCAGATGTCATTTACTCAAATTAAAATACGTACTTTGCTAGTAAGGACTCTTTTATAAGTACTGGCGGCTCGCCTAAAGTGCTCCAAGTGCAGATTAACACTCTCGTTAGTTTGCTGCTCTACGTCTTTGGGGGACCAACCGAGCGCGCGCACACACCAGACTGAGCCGCGATAGACCGGATCCAGAGCACCGTCGCACGGGGTGTGCCTCCGGTTGGGGTCGCTCTAGTATTGGGAGGTGGATTCCAAGCGATGAGCCCCCCAGGTTGCACCGGGACGAACAAGAAGAACTGCACCCTCCGTCAATCGCCCACTCAACGCCCAATCCAAATGGAGTTAGTCCAATACAACGCCTTAGGAGGACTTAGGTACTTGCAAAGGAAAGGGTTATGGGGATACTTATATTTCAGGTCGTGCTCTGGTTCCTTGAAAGGGAGTGGGCCTCCGCGAACGGTTGCCCACCCACCCTTTGCGCTATCCACGGGCGTGGTACCGAACCTCTTTCCCATCCGCTGAAAGACAAGGACCGGGAGCCCAACGAAGTGGGAGCAGAGGGACGAGTGTCTCTTTGGGTCTGTTTGGATTGGAGCCCTAGGCTGTCCGTCCAAAAATTTGGTAGTTGACCGGACTTTGTTGCATGTTTGGATTTCTACCAATTAATTGGCATACCCAGCCCACCTCAGCTCCCGTGGTTCTGTTATGCGCCAATATATTGGCAACCCGCGGGCGAGGGAATCATTCGCCAATATTTTGGCTCGCCCAGATTTGGCGGGGATAGCACAGGTACAAACCAAACAGCCCCTTTCTCTCGATATAGGTCTCCTTGATAGGGCGGTCCCTCGCCCTTGCTGCGATTGAGGTGCTTAACTCAGGCGATCTGAGCCAACGACTTGTCCCCCGCTTCGGAGCCTCCTCGTCTTTTCCTGCGGCCTGGGGGAAGATAGCTGGGTCCCACCTCCCGGGAATCACAATAGGCAGTCACAGGTACTTCCTTCTTTGCTCAGGTGACACTGGCCCACTGGTTGGTTAACTCGGTCAAGGAAAACGTCGGGGTCCCTACCCAGCTCGCGCATTTCTTCCTTTCTCTAGTCACCTGTCTGGATGTCTTCTTCGTTGTACCACCCCGATAGCCGAAGCCGGGCGGAGGTTTCTCTGAGGGAGGGCCGCCATTGCGCCACCTCCACCCATGTCGTTGATGACTCTTCTTGGATCGGTCTTATCGACAGCCCGATTGGCTTCACACACTCCAGCGCACATTGCGCCAAACAGGCCGCTAATCGCAGAAGAGCATGAGTCGCCCCCTGCCTGGCATGCCAGATGTCACGTGTCGAAACGCGGACATCGGGAGTGACCGACGTCCAGCTCCCTGGTTTGTTCGGCAAATGGGCAGATGCAATCCCGGTCATAGTGGCTGCACTAATTTTAGAAAAGTGGGATCAGAGGCTTTGGATACGACAAGGATTTTTACCCAGGTTCGGGCCATCACGAGATGGATCCCTACATCATGCATGTATGGTCTAGAATTATTGTTTGGGAATGTCCTCTCCCTCTCCCCTCTTACATGTCTCCAACTCTCCTCCTTTTAACTATTGCCCCCCAGCCTCCTGCTGTCGAGCTGTCGCATGCATTCCACTTGTCTTTCCCCTTCCTGGCACGCTGATACGTCTCCAACATATCTATAATTTCTGATGCTCCATGATGATATTATGCCAATTTCTACATGTTTTCTCCCTTCTTTATGTCATTTTTACACGTTTTCTGGGACTAACCTATTAACAAGATGCCAAGAGTCAGTTCCCTGTTTTCTGCTGTTTTTAGTTTCAGAAAAATTGTTCTGGAAATATTCTCGGAATTGGAAAATCCGAAGCCCAGAAGTCCTATTTTCCCCGGAAGCATTCAGAAGACCGAAGAGGAGTCGAAGAGGGGCACCAGGGGCCCACACCATGGGGTGGCACCCCCTTGGCCGCTCCAGGGGTGGTGAGGGGCCCCCAGGGCTCCACCGCCACTGCCCTTTCGCCTATTTATTCCCCCCGGATGGAAAACCCTAGACACCTGATCAAATATCCCCAAAAAGTTCCACAGCCGCCGTCATCGTCAACCCTAGATCAGGGGGTTCTAAAGCTGTCTCTCGGCACCCTGCCGGAGAGGAGATCATCGCCGGAGGCTTCTTCATCACCATGCCCGCCTCCGGAGTAATGCATGAGTAGTTCATCCTTGGACTAATGGTCCATAGCAATAGCTAGATGGTTTTCTTCTCCTCCTATGCCTCAATGTTTAGACCTCGGGAGTTGCCTAACATGATCGAGATTGTTCTTATGTAACTCTATGTGTTGTGTTTGCTGGGATCCGATGAATATTGAACTTATGCCAAGTTTATTATAGTCTTTTATTGCATATGCTATTTGTGATCTTTCATGCTTTCCGTTGCTAGTGGTTGCTTTGGCCAAGTAGTTGCTAGTGACTCCAGGAGGGAGTATTTATGCTCGATAGTGGGTTAATGCCTTCTTTTCGCATGTGCTCGAGTGACAGAAACGTGACGGGGGAGGATGTGCTGTTGCCACTAGGGAGACAACAGCGGTGTGAGTGCCCGCGTGTACAATCATTGCTTACATTACACACATTTCTTAATGGGATTATATGTTGTTTACAACATAATACCTAAGTGGGCTCGGATGATAACCAGAGGGTGGATTATTAGTCATAGATGTAGTTGGATTACGGTCTATGTATATTGTTGTAATGCCTGCACTAAATATCATAGTAGTCATCATGTCATGGATGTGCACTACGGTGCAACCTTTATTTGTCAATTGCCTAGCTGTAATTTGTTCACCCAGCATGCTATCTTTTATGGAGAGACACCACTAGTGAACCTATGAACCCCGGTCCATTTTCTAACACTGTTAAATAAACCACTACAATTTCCTGTTTTCTTTACTTACTGCAAGCATACATTATTTTCCACACTATACGTCTAATCTTTGTTTTCAGCAAGACCGGTGAGATTGACAACCTCACTGTACCGTTGGGACAAAGTATTTTGGTTGTGTTGTGTGCAGGTTCCGCTTTGTTGCTGACACCGGTGAGCCATCACCACCGTCAGTGGTATCAACCTTCCGAAGATCCTCTTTCTTGATAACCTTGGTTCTTAACTGAGGGAAATTCTTACTGCTTCACTCATCATACCCTCCTCTTGGGATTCCCAACACGCTATCAAGGCATCATTGAGGCGTAGCATCAAGGAAATTTCTAGCGTCGTTGCCGGGGAGAAAGAAGTCTTCTGGCAAGGGGAGTATTTCACTCTCAACCTCTTTATTTTGTTTATTGTCTTGTTTTTATTTTTTGTCTTGTTTTGCTTCTTTATATCAAAAACACAAAAAAATTAGTTCTTATTCTAGTTGTTATTTTTGCTTTATCATGCTTGCTATGAATGTTTGATGTCTTTGAAACTAGAACTTTTAGGCAAGGTGGGTTCACGGATGAACAAAAAAACATTATAAGGAACACCGCTTGTCACAAAAAGCGATACACTTATGGGACCAAATTAATAAATTGCATGACTATGCTAAAAACTTGTGCTCGACTTATAATGTTACTAATTGCTTTGATAAATCATGTTGTTATAGGAGGTATAAACACCTCCCTTTTCAATGTGAGTATAATGATGATGTTACCATATCTTCTTATGTTAAGGGAAACTATGAATCACATGATGTGGAACAAATTGAAAAATTTGTTGCTTGGAAGGGTGCATTCGAAATTTCCTATTTACTTGAAAGTATTGACGATGCACCTCGTAAATATGAGATTTATTCTATACTTGAATATTGCTTTGATAATTACAAGGATTGTAATTACTACATAATGGAATATCTTAATAAATGCTCTCAACCTAAGGAAGAGACTAATGCCTTGCAGGAACCTATGGAAATAGAAACTGCTGAATCTGGAAGCTCATTGGATGAAAAAGAGGAGGAGAGTGATGATCAACAGGAGGGAGAATGGAGCTACCCATGTCAACCTCCCAATGATAGTAACTCTTTAAATCATACATTATTTGATGAAATTGATACTTTCTATACTCGTGACCTTGATACTACTATGATTGAAACTTGTGAGAATGATATTGCTACTGTTATTTATGATAATCCATGCTACTTGGATAAATCTTATGATAAGGCTCTTGATGATGGTCCTATGTTACTTGATGTTATAAATCATAATGCTACTGAAAATAGGATTTCAATAATGTGTCCTATACCTTTTATGAGTGATCAATCATCTTGTTTTGCTATTGCTAAAAGTGGGAAGAAAGAGGAGCTGATTCTAAATTTTGATCCCACTATTTTTGAGCTTGATATGACAAACATGCTTTATGTGATAATTATGTTGTTGAGTTTATTCATGATGCTACTGAAAATTATTATGAGAGAGGAAAATATGGTTTTGGTAATTTTCATGTTACTAAAACACCTCTCTTTTTGTTGAAGTTGCTCTTGTTCTACCTTCCCATGATTTCTAGTTTGAGCTTCTTTAATTTATTTCTTTACAAGTTTCCTATGCATATAAAGTGGGTTAGACTTAAATTTGTTTTATTATTGCTTCTTGATTCTCTCTTTTTCTTCAATTCATACTTCTTATGTGAGCATCTACTTGAGTTGCTTTCTATGCCTAGCTGAAAGACGTTAAAGAAAAGCGCTACCGGGAGACAACTCGTGTTATTTCTCTGTTTTCAACCCGTTTTCCTTCGTTTTTCTTTTGTTTTCTTTACACCTGGGTGTTGTCTATTTCCTTAGCAACCCCGCTGTATCTTTTATTTTGTGTTTTTGTTGAGACAAGTAAATCCTGTAGTGGAAAGTTGAGGCTATATTTCGGATTTCTGCGCAGGAAACGGATTTCTGCTGTCCACTGTTAATTCCGTATAAAATCACAGAAAATTCAAAATGACCTGAGTTTTAGTGTGCGTAATCCTGGTCTATATACGCCACTTTTCTTAGTTGAACACTTTTTTATTTGAGCAACAGAAGATTTTTGAAAAACATCATCTTTACCTATTGTCCTGTTTTGACAGATTTCTGCCAATAATTGCATTTGCATCTTAATCTCTTTCTTTTGGTGTTCTTTTGAGAAAAAGAGTTTTAAAAGAAGTTGTGACAGTAGCTAATTTTTTTTTGAGTGTTAGGCTTGTGTTGAAACTGAACCATGTGAATTTATTATTTCGATTGCACTAACGTCGCTAATGAAGATTGTGAGAAGTTTGGTGTGAAGGAAGTTTTCAAGGGTCAAGAGAAGAGGATGATATGACGTGATCAAGAAGAGTGAAGAACCTATGCTTGGGGATGCCCCGGTGGTACATCCCCGCAAATTCCAAGGAGACTCAAGCGTCTAAGCTTGGGGATGCCCAAGGCATCCCCGTCTTCATCAACAAATTATCAGATCACTTCTAGTGAAACTATATTTTTATTCGGTCACAAATGTGCTTTACTTGGAGCGACTTTTATTTTTGCTTTCAGTTTGTCTTCATTTTTGCAATAAGCTTGGTTGGACCCCAGCATTCTTTTATTGGAGAGTGACACGCTCCTCTTTTTCATGGGAATACTTTGTATTCTTAATCTTTGTCTGACTGCTGCATTTATTTAGCTCTTGTTTTGCATGCATCTCTTATCAGAGTTGTTAGTTTTAGTAGTGTTATGTGAGTACTCTCATTTTTTCTTGTTGTATCATGAAGAGTATTTTTGTTAAAACATATCTTGTATGGTGCTTGTTGGTAGAAGAAACTGGTGCTTAAAGTAGAATTTTCAATGGTGCAAGTAGAAACTTGTATAGACTGTGGCTAGAACTTTTTCGTATCATGCTAGATGTTATTTTAGTTTTAAAGCCTTGTGGTTATTGATTATCATGATTAGCCTCAAATAGCTGAGAGTGTTTAATGTGTCATTGAAAGATTCATGAGTTGTTCTTATCATAATGAAGCATAAATTTATGGTATTCTCCTTCAAATGTTTTATGTGGTTGACTTGGCGCATGCTCACACCATGTTTATGACTATGAACCAGTCACTAATAGCCTCTATGATCATTTATTTTTTGAAGTTGTGATAATGCTTATGCTTTAATTAATGATGTTTATGTCACTATGCATGATTATGGCTCTTATGCTCTCTTGATTTGTCGCTCCCCGTCTTTTGCTAGCCTCCACCTGTACTGAGTATGAGCTCTACTCGTGCATCCAACTCCCTAAAACCAAGTTTTCCCATTGTGTCCACCATACCTACCTACATGTGGTATTTAACTGCCACTCCAAGTAAATTGCTCATGTGTTACCTTTAGAACCTTCAAAATTACTCTTGCTTTATGTTCCTGTTTTTGCTCATGAGGACGTAAATAGAGAATCTTTATTTCACCTGTTGATTGGATTTCACACCCTGGACTAGTGGGTTCATCCGCTTATCCAAATTATAGAAGAGCTGGCAGCAGGGTGCCCAACCCCAAATTAATACACACAAAATCTCTTCACTATTTTTGCCCCTGATTTACCAATCAAAGCATAATTGTGTAAACAAAAGAGAAAGAGGGATGACCTTCTACCCAGATGCGTCCTTCATATGGGAGCCGCTCTTATGAATCCAGTTGGCTTGTGACGTACTGTATTTTCTGTTTACCATTCGTTAACATTAGCATACATCTCTCAAAATATAGACACTCCTCCATGGTATGTGATTGTTGGCAGACACCCGAGGATTCGGTTAGCCATGGTTTGTGAAAGATGGATGGGAGGAATTTCAAACTTTTAATACCTCTGTTTAATAAAATAAAAAACTCTAGCACATGAGTGATCCCTGCTTCCCTTTGCGAAGGTCCTTTCTTTTACTTTTATGTTGAGTCTCCATCTTCTAACTTTATGCACAGTTGAGAGAGCATTTTTGCCATTCTGAGTTTTATGTGCATTTGTCCCACAAACATTATTAATTGATTCATGATGTGTTATTACTTGTTCTTAAATTATCTGCTCTAGTCTTCCTCATGAACTTTGAAGGTGTCCTGGCATTTATGTTTTGCCCCACTCTTAAGGACTAGCGAAATATCACTTTGTCATCCTTTCTCTATACTTGAAACAAACATATATCTTTCTTTGCATTGTTATTCATGTCCTTTTATTTGAGATACTTCTCATGATGCAAACTGATTGATATGCTTTATTATTAAAGTTCTATTTATCATGTTTGTGTGTAAAGTTCTATGATCTAAGTTTGCAGATGCTTTTATATTTTTATGATCAAGTTTTGTGTTTATCGTTTACCTACTCGAGGACGAGTAGGAACTAAGATTGGGGATGCTTGATACGTCTCCAACGTATCTATAATTTCTGATGCTCCATGATGATATTATGCCAATGTCTACATGTTTTCTCCCTTCTTTATGTCATTTTTACACGTTTTCTGGGACTAACCTATTAACAAGATGCCAAGAGTCAGTTCCCTGTTTTAGTGTCAGAAAAGTTGTTCTGGAAATATTCTCGGAAATGGAAAATTCGAAGCCCGGAATTCCTATTTTCCCCGGAAGCATCCAGAAGACCGAAGAGGAGTCGAACAGGGGCACAAGGGGGCCCACACCATGGGGTGGCGCCCCCCCATTGGCCGCGCCAGGGGTGGTGTGGGCCCCCCCAGGGCTCCACCGCCTCTGCCCTTTCGCCTATTTATTCCCCCCAGATGGAAAACCCTAGACACCTGATCAAATATCCCCGAAAAGTTCCACAGCCGCCGTCATCTTCAACCCTAGATCAGGGGGTTCTGAAGCTGTCTCCCGGCACCCTGCCGGACAGGAGATCATGACCGGAGGTTTCTTCATCACCATGCCCGCCTCCGGAGTGATGCATGAGTAGTTCATCCTTGGACTACGGGTCCATAGCAGTAGCTAGATGATTGTCTTCTCCTCCTATGCCTCAATGTTTAGATCTCGTGAGCTGCCTAACCTGATCGAGATTGTTCTTATGTAACTCTATGTGATGTGTTTGCTGGGATCCGATGAATATTGAACTTATGCCAAGTTGATTATAGTATTTTATTGCATATGTTATTTGTGATCTTGGATGCTTTCTGTGGCTAGTGGTTGCTTTGGCCAAGTAGTTGCTAGTGACTCCAAGAGGGAGTATTTATGCTCGATAGTGGGTTCATGCCTCCTTTTCGCCTGCGCTCGAGTGACAGAAACGTGACGGGGGAGAATGTTCTGTTGCCACTAGGGAGAAAACAACGGTGTGAGTGCCTGTGTGTACAATCATTTCTTACATTACACACATTGCTTAATGCGAATATCTGTTGTTTACAACCTAATACCTAAGGGGGTTCGGAGGATAACCTGAGGGTGGATTATTAGTCATAGATGCAGTTGGATTACGGTCTATCCATATTGTTGTAATGCCCACACTAAATATCATAGTAGTCCTCATGTCATGGATGTGCACTACGGTGCAACCTTTATTTGTCAATTGCCTAGCTGTAATTTGTTCACCCAGCATTCTATCTTTTATGGAGAGACACCACTTGTGAACCTACGAACCCCGGTCCATTTTCTTACACTGTTAAACAAACCATTACAATTTCCTGTTTACTTTAGTTACTGCAAGCATACATTATTTTCCACACTATACGTCTAATCTTTGTTTTCAGCAAGACCGATGAGATTGACAACATCACTGTACCGTTGCGACAAAGTATTTTGGTTGTGTTGTGTGCAGGTTCCGCGTTGTTGCTGACACCAGTGAGCCATCACCACCGTCAGTGGCATCAACCTTCCGAAGATCCTTTTTCTCCTACTGGATTGATAACCTTGGTTCTTAACTGAGGGAAATTCTTACTGCTGCACTCATCATACCCTCATGTTGGGGTTCCCAACACGCTATCAAGGCATCATTGAGGCGTAGCATCACACGCGCCGGGAGGATGACCTATAGGAAGGACAGCGCACCACCCTCTCCTTCCAAGCATCGCCAAGAACATGACCTGGGAGGAATCTGGCTTTCCTCCAGGGTCTTCGTTGATCTCCCGCGGGGTGAATGCCATCGATCGACAAGCGGTCGGCTGCTTGCGCGCCAGATTGGGTACCCCCTCCGCCGTGTTGAATATATAAGAAATTTAGCATATGATTTAATCTGAAATAACATGAAGTAAATCATGACAGTAGCAATTATACTAAGCATAAAAAAATCGAAATCTAGTGCAGTAGTGAAACCAATCCAATCTACACAAAGAAGTAGACAAAAGAATTGCAGTTGTATCTCGTACAGATGAGAGATAGATACGTACGATGCAACGGCAGCGGCTGCAGTATTGTCGTTGTCGCCCATGTCGTCGCCGATGAAGAGGTTGCCAAGATCTGGAAACCAGTCGTCGTTAGGAAAGTAGTCGCCGTCAGCAGTCATGCGAGTCGGTTCGGTTCCACATTCCAAAAGAAGTGGAAACGGTTTAGGCATTAACATGTCCGTTAATTACCAAAATAATGACTCATTAAGTTTTCTCAACTGGCAAAATAAACGCTCTCGGTTCGGCTCATTCCCGCAACCCGCGGCGCGGCGCGTCGTGACGAGGCGAGGCATGGCGAGGCGGGCGGCGGAGGAGGAGCGTGCGTGTGGCACACCTCTCCTCTTGCCTTGTCAACTCATACATGAGCTAGAATGACTCACCTTATAAGGTGGTTCCCTCCTCTCCAAACTAGCAATTTGGGACTAAACTCTAGTCCCATTCACCATTTGTATTATTCATGAATGGGCCATGAAAATTTCAGAATTTTTATTGGGCTTAGTTGGGCTGGACATGAGAGACCCATATAAAATTCCAACAATCCCCCACAAAGTGTCATTAGCACATCTCATAATCTCGGTTCCAAAACAATGTTTATATGCCGGTGTTTAGTGGAGACTGTTAAGTTGAACTTCCACTTAGAACATTATGCTATACTAGTTCACAACTTGAATAGTGGACTATGCCTTAAACTACAAGTTTTCTGTGATACCAGTTTCACACGACGTCTGAACCGGTACTAGGCTGCCGCAAGGCTTCCCCGCGGGTGGAGCGTATACGTCATACTCCGAAAGCCTTCTCCATCTCTTCTTTCGACGTGCACCGTGCAGTGAGGAGGGACAGCAGGCCTCCGGAACCCCGTCTCTTGTGATCCTGTACGGGAGAGGGGCGAATTTTTGGGGAGCGCACTCGCGCGACTGCTGACGGCGACATGAGGAGGCTCATATAAAATTCCAACGGATTGATACACTTCAGGTTGGATATTTCAGCACGACCACTATTATTAATATGTTTGATATACAGTTACATTTGCATATGCGTTTGTGCTTTTCTTTGGAATATTTGGAAACATCGAAATGACGGCTGAAGCTGCTCTTTTTTTACGGATTATCCAAAAAGCTGCCAGTTGGATCCACATGAAGTGCTATGGTTCTGGTTGCACTCATCTCGCAGTCACTAGAACTATATTCAAAAAGAATGGTTGGCTGCATCGTACTAGATTACAAGCTGCATAGAGATGAATTGGTTCAGTTTCCGTTGGTTCGTTATGTTGCCACCATGTGTGCATCTTGAGTATAGTAAACAATAACCAAGTTTAAAACTTTCTAATAAAATTGCTAAGAATATGCAACCTTGAGTTTTCTAAGCATATTTTCAACAACAACCGAATTTAAAACAGAGCAGGGTGTTCCCCCTTCTCGAAAAAGTCATATGTAACCACGTGTATGTGCTAGACAAAAATTGTGGTGCTTCGAAATAACTTGTTGATTTCTCTACCAAGTTGTGAGATTTCCCATAATAATATTATTATGCATTTTTAGCATAAAAGTTGGAAATACTTCACGGCCTGTTCGACATGGAGTAAAACACATAGTACTAGTAATTTTTTAAACAAAGAAAGGGAAACCAGCCAAAAGGGTCAGTTCAGGTAGTACTCTGAAACAAAAGCTGGAGATTGGGACTGAAACCATCCTTTCTCTCCCCACGCGCTTGGTGCCGATAAAAAAAGTAGAAGAATCTGCACCATGCTATGATGGAATGTTCAAATATTATTCCCTTCTGGAAATGAATCACAGAGGTAACTGCCGTTAAACTGCCTTCTTTGCATCCGCACACTTGGTTCATCTGATGTGCTTTCAGGAACAATATGTAATGTGAGGGAAGCAGAAATTATTATTTTTGGTGCTTATGCTCTCTGGAATAACTGAAACAGAATTCAAAAGGGGAATCTGGTTTACCTACCAACAAATTGGCCAGCTGCCGGGATGCAGCCAGGGCCCCGATCTGGGCTTAGATGGGCTTGGCGGGCCGCAGAGGTTCCCGATGCGTCGTGCCTCCCGGTGCTGCGCGTTGGCGCTGTCGTTCGGCTGCAGCGTGGTGGATGGGTGGTGTGAGCATCCCGTTTGCCCCCCTCTTTGCTGGCGCGTCCCATTGGCATCAGGGAAACCCGCGGTTGCGGTTTGGCACTCGGCTGGCTGCGGTTTGGTGCGTGAGGTGGCGGTGGAGGGTTGTGGCAGTGGTGGTTTTTGATCCGGCACGTGGTGGTGGCTGCTCGGGTTTGCTTTTGGCCGTTTCGGAGGCAATCTCGCGAGCAGCGGTGATGATCTAGACGATGGCTTTTGTCGCGGCGATGGGGAGCCTAGGCGCGGAGGCGTGCAGGATGCTGGGCCTGGCTGCCCAGTTCAGCCGGCCTCGACGATGAACATCGCTACTGTCATGTTCATCGGCGACGCCGTGGGGAGGGGGGCGTCGGACTTCGGCCGGGCATGGCGCCCGGATTCTAGGGCGGCGACCCCAGATGGTGGTAATCGTATCTTGCCGAGCTAAGACGAGTCTTTGCGGGAGGTGGACCTAGGCCCCGGCGCCTAGTTCCATTTGTGGCCTCAAATCGTCGGGCGCGTGGGGCTGGCGGTCTGTGTGCGGGGTGAAGTTGGCGGTCTGGACGGTCCTCGTGTGGCGGTTGCGGGGTTTTTGACTCGTCACCGGGCAAAATCCTTGTCTTGGCTGTCTGCCGGGACCGACGATAGCGACGCCTATGCCACCATGTCCTTCTTGAAGGAGTCAACGTGGCGGTGTTGTCGATTCTTCGTCCGAGTTCTCCGGGGGAAACCCTAGATCCCTTGCGGGATCGGGCAATGGCGGCGCTCTTGCGTCGCTTGCCTCTTGGAGCCTCGCTTTGGATGCTCCACCGACTAGAGGGACATGTGAAGTGGGCTGGTGGTGGGCGGCGGCGAGTTTCTCGTGTTCGGCTAGGTGGTGTGCGGCCCTGGGGCCGGCGTGAATGTCGAAGTGGCGGCTCCGGTTTTTTACCTCTGCCGTGTAGCGTCGAAGTCAAGGTGGTGTCGTCTTTGGTCGTTCGGGCGGTATGGACGTTGGCCCGTGTAGGAGTGCAGCCTTAGGGCTGACGTGGATGTCGGAGCGGCGGCTCCGGGTTGCGTCGAGGTTGCCTCCGCCATGTTTCCTGTGAGGTGTAAGTGTCGACCATGGTAGTTAGGGCCACATGGTTGTCTACTCGGTTCGGGGCGTAGCGTCGGGGCCGGTGTGGTGCGTTGTGTTCTATGGTTTTCGGCCGGTTTTCTTTATGAATTGTCCAACTCTTTTCGACTTTATCAATCAAAGGTATTGCCGAGGTTCGAAAAAAAAAACCTAATCTGTTCTGTCATTCTCCATACAAATCCTTACAGCAATGGGCACCTCCTCCCTCTTGCATGGTGAAGCTTAACTCTGACGGTGCGTTTACCCTCTAGAAAGTATTGTGTCTGGAGGGGCTGTGATTAGAGATTCTAATGGAAATTTTCATGGCTGCTCATGCACGCTGGTATGGTACTGTAACAAGCCCGCATGTGGCAGAAGCAATGGCATGCTTCGAAGGTTTGGAATTTGCTCTGAACCAGGGCTACTCTAATATTGTATTAGAGACTAAAATAGCAAAGAGCTTCTCAATCTTTGGCAGATGCGTGATAAGCAAAGGTCAGAAATCAGGGGACCTTTGCAAAGAATCAGAGAGCTGTCCAGACGAGCTGTATCTTTCAGTTTCATCCATGTGCCGAGAAGCTGTAACTTTGCT
Organism: Alopecurus myosuroides; assembly: GCA_028641055.1. Classification (NCBI taxonomy): domain Eukaryota; kingdom Viridiplantae; phylum Streptophyta; class Magnoliopsida; order Poales; family Poaceae; genus Alopecurus; species Alopecurus myosuroides. Next base: position 259,244,218 of record CM054063.1, on the reverse strand, counting down.
GCACATCTTTGCGCCAAACAGCCGAATCCGCGGCGAGTGTCTTGTGTGTGGTTAGGAGAGCCCCCAAATTTTATTGTAAGCTGTCTTCAGCACGACTGTAACTTCATAGTTCCAAGTTAATATGAAATTTTCCTTTACTCGAAAAAAAAATCGCCTCGTCAGTTTAGCCACGCTGCTTGCACTGCAGTACTAATCCAGCAACAGCCGTTGTGCAGTGCGAGCTGCGTGCTTCTCCTTTGCCACCCTGCAGCCAGCATATATACTTCCTAGCTTGCTCAAGACAAAGACAGATACGCTCATACACGGATCGATCGCCATGGCCGCACCCGCATTGCTCCCGTTCCTCATGCTCGCTTTCGCCGGAACAGTTGCTGCAACCGTCCACGACTCACACGCCCTCTTCGTCGTCAAGCTTCACGGTCATGCCCCCGTGGAGGACAAGACCTCCGTGGGCGTGCAGAGGCACGATCTCTCCTTCCCCGGCTTTACGGACGGGCGCGGCAACTGGCACGTTTTCCCAGGCCACGAGCATCTGTTTGCCGCGTCCACGCCGCTCCCGTTCGGAAACAGCTACGACGACCTCATCGGCGGCCTGGTCAACCTGCCGGACGTGCCGCTGGGGCGGGAGGCCCTGGAGCAGGCCGCCCGGGTGCTCTCCGCCCACGACCCGGCCACCATTACGGACTTCGAGCCTCTCAAGCGGGCGCTGGCGTCGCTCAAGGTAATGATCTCCGAGTCCCTGAAGGTGCAGCCCGTCCGCGAGACTGTCAGCAAGGGGTGGCTGACCGGGGCCCGCGTCGCCCCCGAGCACCTGCCCTACATCGACCACTGGGACACCATGTCCTACGAGATCCTCCGCGCCAACCGGACGGGCAAGTGGGACGGGCCCTTCACCGGGATGCTGGAGAGGAGCGCCAACATCCGCAGCGAGGAGGAGGCGCTCGCCGTCGTCGACATGATCAAGAATCCCACCTTCGAGGAAGTGCTCATGGCTCACGGCACCATGATCAACTTGGACTTCGAGTAAACATGCATCATGCATGCATGCTGCCTTGGACTTTAGATATACTGGTTAAATGGCTTGGACTTTAGATATACTGGTAAAATTGACCGTGCATTGCAACGGTTTAAAAATATTTTAATATGTGATCAAAAACCTAAAACCAATATGATGTAATTTCTAGCACACAAATATCTTATATTTCACTTTTGTTTTTGGATTGTACCATTTAAAATATTTTAGTTTTTGCTTTAGATTTAGTTCACTATACATCAATCCTCTCAAAGAGAAATAAAAAATCAACACCTAATTTCCAATCTTCTTTGTGTGCATCGTAGTTATCTCGAAATAAAAAAATATCATGTATATCATTAAAAAACTAGTATGCGGACCTCCCTCTAGAGCTGCGTGCTATGGCTCTTGCGCAGCGCAAGGACTCGGTTTTCCCTCGAGGTACTCCTCTTACTTCTGTTGGTTTATCGTTGTTATCTTTTTCCGATTCTGAAATTAAAAAGCGTGCTGATAAGCTAGGGGTGTCTTTGGGTAAGAATAAACAGCAAATTGATTCATCTATTTCTGGTTTGTTAGAACAAGAAAGAGTGAGATCGCTTACTTTTCTTAAGAACAATATGAAGGAGAAGTTTGAGGTTGATAATTTAGATTCTCACTCTAGTTTGGCTCTTAAGACTGCGGTTAATCTTAGTGAGGATCTATGTGATGAGGAGGTTGCTGTCGAGGATGATCATACGGATTATCCAACACTGTCTAAGACGGTTAAACGTAACCGCAATAAGGTTGTAGGCTCTTTTTCCAAGCCTAGGAGAAGTTCTAGACTAAAACATTTTAAAAAGTAAAATGAGAGGTTTAATATGGAATAGTAATGGGTTTGGTGATCATGCAAAACATCAGGCGGTTCATGAATTTATTAAAGATCATAATCTGGATTTCATTGCTTTAATAGAAACTGGTAGATCCTCATTTACAGCACATTTTTTGGATTTCCTAGCTGGGGGTAGAGAATTTGCGTGGTTCTGTCTACCTCCTCATGGTCGTTCTGGCGGGATGCTTGTTGGCTTTAATGGCATTACTCTCTCGGCACAAACCGTTGTGTCTGGAGATTTTTGCCTTAAGTTTCATGTTAAGACTAAAGCGGATGGTTTTGAATGGGCTTTTGTTGTAATTTACGGGGCTGCACAAGACTCAAAGAAACCGGATTTTCTTGCAGAATTAGTCCGTATATGTGATAACGAAACACTTCCTATACTAGTAGGGGGGGATTTTAACATTATTAGGAGACAAGAAGAAAAGAGCAATGATAACTTTAATGCGAGATGGCCTTTCATTTTTAATGCTATTATCGAGAGTTTGGATTTGAAGGAGATTACTTTATCGGGTAGACAATTCACTTGGGCTAGTTGGGGTGACAATCCAACGTATGAAAAGCTTGATCGGTTTTTAAATAGTATTGAGTGGGAGCAGAAATATCCTCTGGTTACGGTGCATGCTCTGACTCGTACGGGGTCAGATCACACACCGCTACTCTTAGAATCTGGTATCCAAGCACATGCGGGTAACAAAAGTCAATTTTCGTTTGAACTATCTTGGATACGCCAAGAAGGTTTTTACGAGCTGGTATGTAAGGAATGGAGGTCAATTAATTGTGGGCAAAATCCGATAGACAGGTGGCAAAATAAAATTAGACATATGAGACAATTTTTACGGGGATGGGCGAAAAATCGGAGTGGGGAATATAGGAAACTTAAAGAAAAATTAACAGCCCTTTTAGATATGTTGGATATTAAGGCGGAATCAACTCCTTTGACAGTGGCCGAGCGGGCTGCCAAAAAGGAGGCTGATGACTACTTAAGAAAGCTAAAGCGTGATGAGGAATCTAAATGGGCACAGCGGGCAAAAGTTAAACATATCCAAGAAGGAGGAAATAATACGAAATATTTCCACTTAATTGCAAATGGCAAACATAGGAAGAAGAGGATTTTCCAATTGGAGCAGGACGAGGGAACGATTATAGGTGAAATTAATCTTAGGACCTTTATCTCTGAATATTATAAGAAACTATTCGGGGCACCGGCGCCGAGCAATGTTTCTTTAGTAGAGGAGATGACGGAGGACATGTCTCAAATTTCGCATGAGGAAAATTGTATTCTTACATCTCCGTTTACGGAAAAGGAGGTGTACGAAGCAATCTCTCAGATGGAACACAATAAGGCTCCAGGTCCGGATGGTTTCCCCGCGGAGTTTTATCAGAGATTTTGGGACGTGATTAAGAGCGATTTAATGGCTATGTTTGCCCAGTTGTACGATGGGAATCTACCATTATTTAAATTGAACTTTGGGGTTATCACGTTACTTCCAAAGAAGGAGGACGCGAGTCGTATTGAGCAATATCGACCAATTTGTTTGCTTAATGTTAGCTTCAAAATTTTCACCAAAGTGGGTACTAATAGGGTAACTTCTATTGCGAGTAAAGTTATCCGACCAACTCAATCAGCGTTTCTACCCGGTAGAAATATACTGGAAGGAGTGGTAGTACTTCATGAAACTATTCATGAGCTAAAAAGGAAAAATTTAGATGGGGTCTTGTTTAAAATTGATTTCGAAAAAGCTTATGATAAGGTGAATTGGTCTTTCTTACAACAAGTGTTGAGAATGAAAGGTTTTTCACCTAAGTGGTGTGATTGGATTGCTCGTTTTGTTCAGGGGGGAAGTGTCGGGATTAAAGTTAATGATGACATAGGTCATTATTTTCAAACGCTAAAAGGACTGAGACAGGGTGATCCGTTATCACCTATTCTCTTTAATCTTATAGCAGATATGTTGGCTATCCTCATAGATCGAGCTAAGGAGGATGGTCAAGTTGGAGGATTGATACCTCATCTTGTCGAAGGAGGGGTGTCCATACTCCAGTATGCCGACGATATGATTATATTTATGGAACATGATGTGCAAAAGGCACTGAACATGAAACTCATACTTGCGATGTTTGAGCTTCTCTCAGGTCTTAAAATTAACTTCCATAAGAGCGAGATTTTTTGCTTTGGTAAAACGAAGGAGGCCCAAGATGATTACCGTAATATCTTTGGCTGCGAGATAGGAACGCTTCCCTTCAAATACCTAGGCATACCAATTCACCATAGAAAGCTCCTTAATAAAGAGTGGAAACCAATTGAGGATAGATTTGACAAGAAACTTAGTTCTTGGATAGGGAAAGTGTTATCTTATGGGGATCGCCTCGTGCTGATAAACTCTGTCCTAACAAGTTTACCGATGTTTCTGTTGTCATTCTTTGAAATACCCGTGGGGGTTAGGAAACGTTTAGATTTCTATCGCTCAAGATTTTTTTGGCAAAGTGATGTAAAAAGGAGGAAATATCGCCTTACAAAATGGAATATTGTTTGTCGTCCGAAAGATCAAGTGGGCTTAGGTATTGAGGTCTTACAAATTAAAAACATGTGTTTGTTGAGCAAGTGGCTATACAAACTATTGTCTGAGGAGGGGGTGTGGCACGAGTTACTTTCTAATAAGTATCTAGAAGATAAAACGTTATCTCAGGTAGAGAGTAAACCGTTGGACTCACCTTTCTGGAAAGGTTTAATGAGAGTTAAGAATGAATTCTTTTCACGGGGCAAATTCTCTTTAGGTAATGGGCAGCAGGTGCGGTTCTGGGAAGATACATGGCTAGGAGATAAACCGTTATCACATTCCTATCCATCGTTGTATTGCATCGTTTCTCATAGAGATGTTACGGTTGCAGAGGTGTTATCCCATAATCCTCTAGACATTCGGTTTCGGAGGAATTTGGTGGGTCACAGAAGGGACCGTTGGCTGCATTTGGTGGAAAGGCTAATGGGGGTCTCCCTATCTAATCTTTCAGATGTGTTCCGTTGGAATCTCACATTGGATGGGGTTTTTACGGTTAAATCTCATTATGCTGACTTGATGCATGGCTCCACAAGATTTTTACGAAAATACTTGTGGAAGCTTAAGGTGCCATTAAAGATAAAGATCTTTTTATGGTTTCTTAACAGGAAAGTGATTCTCACTAAAGATAATTTGATAAAGAGAAATTGGCATGGTTGTAAAAAATGTGTTTTTTGCGATGCAGATGAGTCTGTCGAACACCTATTTATAACTTGCCATTTTGCCCGTGATATTTGGCGTCTTATACATTTTACTTACAACATTTATCCACCTACTAGCATTGCGAATATGTTTGGTAATTGGTTAAATGGTATTGATAGAAAAACTAAAGCACGTATACGAGTGGGTGCGGCAGCTTTCCTGTGGGCAATTTGGAATTGTCGCAATGATTTGGTTTTTAACAAACAAACGAATTTTCACCTTTTGCAGATTGTAAACAGGGCGGTCTATTCTATCCAGATGTGGGGTTTTCTTCTCCCACTGGATCAACGAGGACTTATGGATTCCGGCTGTGCTCGACTGATGGCGGTCGTTCGGGCTATTTACAGCCAGGCTGGGTGGCTTAATTCTAGGCGAATTAATGCGTAGTTCGTCTATGTTTCGGTGGCTTGTCTTTGTGGCCACGCTTTCGGACCCATGATTGTAATAAGTCATATACTCTGGATGATTCTCTTTATTTTTTAATAAAAAACCGGCTGTGTGCATCATTTTGATGCAGAGGCCGGGGCCCAGGCTCCCATTTCTAAAAAAAAATTAAAAAACTAGTATACGATTGAACTACTCCCTCCGTTCCAAAATAGATGACTTTCATTTGTCCATATATGCATGTATGTAGACATGTTTTAGTATCTAGATACATTCATATATAGAAAAAGGAAAGTCATATATTTTGGAACGGAGGGAGTAGTTCATAAACAATATTTAAGATTGCAAACAAGTTAAGCTCATATGGAAACTTTCCATGTTACGTTCCAAGGTATCATACATAATTTCATAGCTCTTGTTTAGATAAGATGCACAACAAATGTATGTGCAAATAATACTATCATATCCATATCAGGTCTATTGAATTATATGTGTTGAATTAATGAGCTTAGGCATAGCAATGTTTCATATTGTGTTTCGGTAATTAATCCGAAGTTGTTCCTTCCAAATAAGAAAATTGGTACACGTGATCAAGTTTCAGAGTATCTTGATTTTATTGGATGAAAGCAACACGCTTATGGTAGCATGTAAAATTCTTAATAGACCAGCTGGCATGATCTGAACAGGGAGAGGTGTACACTTAGCTAGATTGTGCAGTGAGACTGGTACTGGGTGCCATTGGATCACACCTATCCAATGCTACTCTACGTGGCTGCACGAACTTGGCACCGGCTGTGGGTGCTGCTGAAATTTTCCACATTATGGAGAGGCAAACGCGGAGACTGTTTTTTCAAACTTGTGCCACCACAACATGAATCAACCAGAGACGGGTTGGAGACGGGATACCTACCGAATCAAACACGTCACCCAAGAAGATCATCGCACCAAATCGATCTCACTCCAGCGATTGGACATTTGCTTTTTGTATTGTCGGCAGGAACACCCTCTCGGTCTTAGGTTCTCTGGGAACACCACATCTGTATGTTTATAGGTGTCATTGACCAGTCTAAGGCAGCAAACTCGAGTTAGAATAGGAGAAGGTGGAAGACTCGAGTCAGGTGGAGGTGCTGAGAGTTCCGGCGAGGTCGGCTGAACGCCTATACAGCCGCAGACTCACAACGAGATCGCGGGGATACCGTGAAGTCAGCTGAAAGACGTCGCCGACCTCATGGCAAGACATCGACAGTCTCCGGTGAAGTCGGCGGAATAGTGGAACGGCGACAATACTAACGACGAGCCGGTGGCGGAATCCGTCGAAGTCAACGGAACAACGAGACGATAGTAAACTCTCTTCTTGTAGTTCTTCTTTCGTAACGATGTAGAATGTATGTTTATAGGCGTGCTTGTAGTATTATCAATAGAATCATGGCCAAGAACATTTTGATTTTCAACCAAGGCATATTTAACACGTTTATGAAAGTTTAACTTTCCTCTAGTGGGAGCATAAAGATTTATATAACTATGCTTAACATTTATCAAACATCCCACAGTTTTCAGAAGAGATCTCCGTAAAATTATGTTCCCTTGCTCTTCTTTATCCATAATCATGAAATCTACAGGCATAATTTTATGGTGAAAAGAAACTTGGACATTTTTAACTATTCTTTTAATTTTAAAGATAGTGCCATTAGCATGTGGGTGATAACAAGGGTGATCAATCATATTCTCCAATTTCAAGTAGTCATAGACCATCTTAGGCATAGTAGATATCATGGTACCAAGGTCACAGTTAGTTATAAAGCTTTGATCATCAATACTAATTTTAATATAAGGCTCCCAATCATTTTTCCAATTCGGTAAGTACTTTCCCCTCTTGTAGAGGTCTATCTACTTCATTCAAATTTAAGAATTTTATAAAGTTTATCATGTATGTAATTTTCATAGTTTTCCATAAAGAGACTAGCTAAGATATTGATAGCATTGAGAGATTTAATATCCCCATATTCTAAGAAGTTTCCTTCTACCATCATGTCCAAAGCATGCTTGTACCAACCAAAGAGCCCTAGATAGAAGCATCTAAATAATATATTTGAAGCAAACTCGGGTTGTATTTTTCTGTGTGAACTAGAAATTCTTTCCCAAGCATGTTTAAATCTATCCCCACCTCTTTGTTTGAAGGTGAGGATCTCAGCCCCGGGAGACATAGCAAAAGGAGTGGATCTAGACATACTAACAAAATAAACTAACAACACAAATAAAATACTAGAAAATAGAGAACTATTTTTTTAGGGGTTTTTGATAAAGAGAAAACAAGACTAAACAAAACTAAACTAAGAAATCACAAAACAAAAGAAAGAGAGTGGAAGTGTGAGACTCCTCTTCCAGCAAGCTAGAAGTCCCCACCAACTGCGCCAGAAAAAGTACTTGATGTTGTCGTGATCACACGCTCGTTGAGAGACCCCAAGCGGAAGGTATGATGTAGTCTAGCGGAAATGTCCCCTTAGTTGTGGAACCAGAGTTTATCGAACCAGTAGGACTTCGTAGTCTTAAAGAAGGTTGCTTGTATCAACGGCGCCGTTTATCGATGTTGACCAAGAATGGAACCTGCACATAAACACAAACTCTATCTTGCTCCAACTTTTCGGAAGGTTGCCAATCTTCCAGTCTTGCTGAAAACAAGAAAATTAATGTATAGAGTCTTGAAAAACAAATAAAGTAAAAATGGTATAACAAGGAAACAATAATGAAAAGTGCTTAAAAGAAGGTTGCAAATATGAGGAAAGTAGGACCAGGGGCCATGGTTCACTGCTGATGTCTCTCCAAAGAAAACAAACATGTTGGGTGAACAAACTACAGCTGGTCAATTGATAAATCATGAACGTATAACAATACTATTATGACGAGACATACTTCGCGGGTTCTAACATTGTAGGCATTACATCAAGGAATATGGACCGCTATCCAGCATGCATCCATATCTAAAAGTCCACCTCAAGAAATCTATCCAGCAAATCTCTCTGGTATTAAGTTGTAACAACGAAGTGATTGCTTTGTGTGCAATAGACAAATGCACTAAGAACAATACGTAATGTAAGCAATGTTCCTCGTCCGTAGATAGGAGCACCACTGTTTTCTCCCTAGTAACAATAGCACATCCCCCATCTTTCACGTTTCTTTCACTCGATCATAGATGTAAGCGAGGCATAAACCTACCATCTAGCATATAAACCCTCTCTTGGAGGTGAAAACAACTACGTGGCCAAGGTAATCATAAACACCGGAGAGTATTTCAAGAAAAGATTAAAACTCTCTACAAATATAAGTGAAACATCTCAGATTGACATTAACAAAATAATCATAATCTCATGGTTCATCGGAGCAAACACAATATGCACAATTACATAACGATGGTCTTGATCATGTGAGGCAGCTCACGAGACTCTAAACATGGAGGCATAGGGGAGAGAACAACAATCTAGCTACTTCTATGGATCCGTAGTCCCGAGATGAACTACTCACGCATCTGCCCGGAGGCGATCATGGCGATGTAGAGTCCTGTGATGAAGATTTCCCTCTCCGGCAGGGTGCCAGAGCAGGACTCCAGAAGTTCTAGATTGGACTTCCAAGGTGACGGCGCCTCTCTGTATGTTTCGTGGAAAATAACTCCGTCCCCATGATTTTTAAGGTTGAAGGCAATTTAAAGGCGAAGAGGAGACGAGAGACGGTGGCCAGGGGCGCCAGAAGCCCACTAGAACATAGGCATGATCACCGCCTGAATAGTCTCCTAGAAGTTCTGGAAAAATGATACCGGAAGGCCATCCGGCCCTGGGGCGAATTAGCCTTAATCTCCATAATCACTCGTCGAACTTCTACAGGGAGAAAGGGGAGGGTAAGCTCCCCGTTCTCCTCCGACGAAAGTAAGGCCCCGAGGGACCACGACTCCTCCGCCAGCGCGACCCCTGATCATGGTCCAACTGTGAAGAGCTCCTTGTAGAAGGAATATATATGCGCGGAGAGGTCCTCAGCCGCCTCTAGTAGGTGGTCGTTCGCCCATAGGAATGGAATGGAGCATCTCCGGTGTCTACCATTAGCAATGGATGGAAGTAAGCGGTATTACAATCTCCCTTCAGGATCCAATTCTGGCGACTCCGTTAACGTTGTCGCCAGAACACCTCCTCCCCCTTGTAGATCTCCATAAGGGAGGTGTCAAGGGAATAGCGTTGGCGCCACTCATCAGCGGTAAGCCCCACCGATTTAGAGCCAGATCAAGTGTCTAGATCTGAACAAGGAGGGAAGCTTTATTTTTATGGAGGTCAGTCCCGAGGTTGGCCCCCCACCCCCGCATAAACTGACAGGAGACCTTGGCAAAATTTGGTGCCAAACATCCACCGCATAGTAGACGCGCGGCGGTGCCGCGGCAGCCGCCAACAACTTAAGCCGGACCACTTCCATGAAGCCTGGCTGATCCATCCGGAAGTCCTCATAGTGGAACCAGTTAGGCTTGGGGGGCACCCCTTCTCCCGTGGATAAGAGAAGGGAGGTGATCAGAGCCCACCCACGTGTTAGCTCGAAGCGATCATAACGGGAAGGCAACCTCCCACTCCACCGAAACCATCACTCGGTCCAGCACACTACGAATCGGGTCCGCTTGATTGTTCGACCATGTGTACCTTGCCCCCTACTCGCTCAATCTCGCGAAGCGCAAGATTAGTGATGAAGTCATTGAACAACCGCATTCTAGGGACGTCCACATTGTCAGAGCTCTTGTCATCAGGCAAACGGATGAGGTTGAAGTCCCCTGCCACAACAACTGGAATGGGACAGTGCTCAATCTTCACTGTAAGTTCCTCTAAGAACTCGGCCAATCTCCGATGGTCTGCGGGATCATAGACAATAATCACCACCCAACGGAGGTTCGATTGTCTATGGGTAAGGGACATGCTCAAGAAGGTTGCACCAAGAGTGCTGACTCTTTCGTCTGATTAAGCGAGGCCGGTATTAGGACTACTAAGATGGCCATGTGGACAACTCGTAAAAAGTTAAAATGTTCGGCTTTATTGAAAATAATATGGCAGTCGTTTCAAATAGGCCAGCATAAAGAAGTAACATTCACACGGATATACGACTTTATTGGTTTACTAACCTCTCTCGACTAATTCCCAAATATATTCCAAATACTAATGGACGGTGATATATTAAAATATAACTCCACATATATCCATAGTAACAACACAAAAAGACGAGATAAAAGAAGGGATGAGTGGTTTCTTTACATACCAAGAAAACACACTACCTACTATCGTTCCCATTACGCTTAGGCAACTTATCCTTTGGTAAGATTACTTATTTGCTATTGTACCAATTGAAAGTAATGACATTAAGTGGCACCTTCGGCACTTTCTTGAAATAAACACCTTCGTTGAGTATAAGGATTTAACAGTAAAAAAATCAGATGAAGAAAGTTTCCACAAAAACACATCAAGTTCAAGCAATAGATTAACATTCATCAACCGCTAAATTGGATGTAGTTGGGCTATCCATTTATTACAAGTTTAAAAAACCGCTAAAACTTCTATCCAGAGGAGTGCTATTTAGAAAATTAGCACAGTAACATTTTTTAATTTAACAATGTTATAAAAATATGGATACCGGTGACTCAAAGGCATATCTCTAAGACACTAGTGGAAACATCCCCTTTCATTTTGTGTCAGAAATGCCATTAGTCCCGGTTGCACCAAAATCCGGGACCAATGCTATGCACTGGTCCCGGTTTTTGCGGTCGGGGCAGCAGAAATCGCCTGAGGGGCATTGGTCCCGGTTTTTTAGCGGGCATTTGTCCCGGTTTGTGGCATGAACCGGTACCAATGCCTCGCCACATGCCATGTGGCACGCGCAAGGTCATTGGTTTCGGTTCATACCACAAACCTGGACGAATGCCCCCCTTTCCCTACATATACTGCCTCCCAGCCCCCCTTCCCTCTTTTTTTTTGCTTGGAGGAGTGAGAGAGGTGGGTGCTAGCTAGTGTGTGTTCTTTTACTATGCACTCGAGGTGTTCAACAAAATACCGGAGCCACACTTAAGTTCATATATAATGGTATCTTCGACCGAGGTTAGCAAACTTGTCCTTTTCATCTTAATGTGATACAAAAAAAAAGTTATATTTGTCGATGTACTATGGTCATTTCTCTATTGAAGATGGTATTGTAATGTTTTTTTTGATAAACTTACTTATACGACGCAGATGGATGCACGACAGTGATGGATGTACGGTGATCGACGCACTTACGAGTATAGGGCAGGCCTGGATGAATTTCTCGGTGTAGCTCAGGATCACAAAGAGAATGGCTTTATGTGTTTCCCATGTGTTGATTGTCGGAACCTTTGGGAGCACTCTTTCTTGAGAGTCCTTCACAACCACCTTCTTCGGAGAGGTTTCATCCCCAACTATAATTGTTGGACCAAGCATGGAGAAAGAGGGGTTGTGATGGAAGACAATGAAGAAGAAGAAGAGGATCCTATGTTCCCTGTATACGGTGATACTGCAATGGAAGACAATGCAGATGAAGGAGGTGGTCAAAAACGGGCATCAGATGAGCCCGATGATGATCATGGTCGAGTTATTGCTGATGCAAGGGAAGACTGCGAAAGTGAATTGGAGAGGTTGAAGTTGGATGGCATGTTACAGGATCACTAAAAGTTGTTGTAGCCAAATTGCGAAGATGGCAGCACAAATCTCGGTACCACACTGGAGTTGCTGAAATGCAAGGCACGGAACGGTGTGACTGACAAGACATTTGAGAGTTTACTTCAAATAATGTAGCCGAAGCTTCCAAAGGATAACGAATTGCCTGACAGTACGTACGAAGCAAAGAAGACTCTCTGCCCTCTAGGATTAGATATGGAGAAGATACATGCATGCATTAATGACTGCATCCTCTACCGCGGTGAGAAGTACGAGAACCTGGATAAATGTCCGGTATGCACTGCACTGCGGTATAAGATCAGGCCAGATGACCCTGGCGATATTGATGGCGAGCCACCACCATAAGAGGGTTCCTGCAAAGGTGATTTGGTATGCTCCTATAATACCACTGTTGAAATGACTGTTTAGAAACAAAGAGCATGCCAGGTTGTTGCAATGGCACAAAGAAGACCGTAAGAAAGACGGAAGGTTGAGACACCCTGCTCATGAGTCGCAGTGGAAAAAAATTGAGAGATACTTCCTAGACTTTACAGGAGAGGCAAGAAACTTATGGTTTTGTCTAAGTACAGATGGCTTCAATCCTTTCGGGGAGCAGAGCTCCAGCCATAGCACCTGGCCCGTGACTCTATGTATGCACAACCTTCCTCATTGGTTGTGCATGAAGCGCAAGTTCATTATGATGCCAGTGCTCATCCAGGGTCCGAAGCAACCCGGCAATGATATTGATGCGTATCTAAGTCCACTAGTGGAAGAACTCTTACAGTTGTGGGGCAAACCAGGTGTACGTGTGTGGGATGAGAACGAACAAAAGCCATTTGACCTACGGGCGTTGCTTTTTGTAACCATCAATGATTGACCTGCTCTTAGTAATATTTCCGGACATACAAACAAGGGATAGAATACATGCACACACTGTTTAGATAAGACTGATAGTGTATATTTGGATAAATGTAAGAAGGTTGTATACCTGGGACATCGTAGATTTCTTCCGATCGAGCATCCCGTAAGAAAGAAAGGAGGGAAGCATTTCAGAGGTGAGGCAGATACCCGGAAGAAGCCTGACCTCCGTAGTGGTAATGATGTATTCGATATGGTTAAGGACCTAAAAGTAATCTTTGGGAAGGGTGATGGCAGCCAACATGTTCCGAACGACCCAGATAAGCGTGCACCCATGTGGAAAAAGAAATCTATATTTTGGGAGCTACCCTATTGGAAAGTCCTAGAGGTTCGCTCTTCAATCGACGTGATGCACGTGACGGAGAATCTCTGCGTCAACCTGCTATGCTTCCTGGGCGTGTATGGGAAGTCAAAAGATACGCCAGAAGCACGGGAGAACCAGCAACATACGAAAGACCCAAGCAGCTACGCTCTTACCAAAGCAGAGAAGGAAATATTTTTTAAAGTCCTTTACAGTATCAAGGTGTCGTATGGCTTCTCGTCGAATATAAAGGGGATAATAAATATGGAAGAGAAAAAATCCCAAAACCTGAAGTCTCATGACTGCCACGTGATTATGACGCAGTTGCTTCCGATTGCATTGAGGGGGCTTCTACCGGAAAATGTTCGAGTATCCATTGTGAAGCTATGTTCATTCCTCAATGCAATATCTCAGAAGGTAATCGATCCATAAAGTCTGGCAAGATTACAGAGGGATGTGTTCCAGTGTCTTGTTAGTTTTGAGTTGGTGTTCCCACCATCCTTCTTCAACATTATGACGCATCTCCTGGTTCACCTATGTGAAGAGATTCATATTCTCGGTCCGGTATTTCTACACAATATGTTCCCCTTTGAGAGGTTCATGGGAGTTTTGAAGAAATATGTTCATAACCGTGCTAGGCCCGAAGGAAGCATCTCGAAGGGCTATGGAACAGAGGAGGTCATTGGGTTCTGTGTTGACTTTATTCCTGACCTTAAGACGATTGGTGTTCCTAAATCGCGGCATGAGGGGAGACTGAGGGGAAAAGGAATGATGGGGAAAAAAACAATGATACCCAGGGACGGGAATTCTTTCTCTAAAGCACACTACACAGTTCTACAAAATTCCACCTTCGTGGCTCCGTATCTCGAGGAACACAAGAATATTGTACGCTCCACAAACCCGGGGAAGGATGACTCATGGATTAAACTCAAACACATGGAGACTTTCGAAAGTTGGTTGCAAACACATCTTATAAATGACATCATTGTTGAAGATCAACTGTACATGTTGGTCGGGTCACCATCTTCGACTATTGGTAGTTTTCAAGGGTACAAGATAAATGAGAATACATTTTACACGATCGCCCAAGATAAGAAGAGCACCAACCAAAACAGTGGTGTCCGCTTTGATACAACAAACGAGAATGAGAAAAATGACACATACTATGATTACATAGAGGAGATATGGGAACTTGACTATGGACCTTCTTTTAAGGTCCCTTTGTTTAAGTGTAAATGGGTCAACCTGAATAGAGAAGGGGTAAAGGTAGACCCGTTGTACGGAATGACAAAAGTGGATCTCAACAATATTGGTTACAATGACGAACGATTCGTCCTAACCAATGATGTGGCTCGGGTCTTCTATGTGAAGGACATGTCCTCCAGACCGAAAAAAAGAAAAAATAAGCAAACAAATACATCATACGATGAGCCGAAGCATCACATAGTTCTTTCAGGAAAAAGAAACATCGTGGGAGTCGAGGACAAGACAAACATGTCAGAAGATTATAATAAGTTTGTTGAAATTCCTCCCTTCACAGTGAAAGCTGACCCAACCATCTCGTTAAATAATGAAGATGCTCCATGGTTACGGCCGAAGCGATCATAAGTAAGGGACATAGAGTTCATGGACCATCTCTACACGAAGAAAATTCTGAGGACTAGATAGGGATGTTGTTGGTGATGTGTAATAATAAACATTCTAGGATTTCGGTTGAAATGACGGGTGCTATGGCCAAATACACTGCATAGTTTGTTACAATGATCCCATATTGCACACAAACATGCATCTTGGAAGCACGAACAATTTTGACGAAGGAAGTTTTTTTTAACTGAATAAGAAAACCATTTTCCATTTTCGGAGTGTCAAAAATGGTTTTTTTTGTGAAGGGCCTACCACAAACATGTTGCAAAACTTGGGGGATTAATTTTTTTAACATGCTAGGACATGTTACATGGACAAATCAACAACCTTTTTTCTAATAAAAGATTTCCATCGACCTGTTTTGAAAATAACAAGTTTCTGCCGATTCAGCTGGAAACGGGACAAATTTGAACTACATGTGCCTCGTAATTAGCTCATGAATTTTGGAAAAAAAAATCATTTTTAGGTACTCAACTACCTATTTCAATAGAGATCCAGAATGATTTGCTGAATATACAACCCCTAGGTACGAACGGTCATGTCCTTTGTCTTGACTTTCTCCTAAAACAGGCTGAGAAAATTCCAGAAAATTCAAAAAGAAACCCTAAATAGCGCGAGACTATCGCGTGGTGTCATTACATATGTCCTAGTATCCACCAAAAATAATAAACTTGGAATACGACAGTTCTATTGAAAAAGTGTTCACAAAAAAATGGCTATCTCCTCCTAACATTCTAGGATTTCGGTTGAAATGACGGGTGTTATGGCCAAATACATGGTATAGTTTGTTATAATGAGCCCATATTGCACACAAACATGCATCTTGGAAGCACGAACAATGTCGACGAAGGAAGTTTTTTTAACTGAATAAAAAATCATTTTCCATTTTTGGAGTGTGAGAAATGGTTTTTTTTTTGTGAAGGGCCTACCACAAACATGTTGCAAAACTTGGGGGATTAATTTTTTTAACATGCTAGGACATGTGACATGCACAAATCAACAACTTGTTTTCTAATAAAAGATTTCCATCGACCTCTTTTGAAAATAACAAGTTTCTGCCGATTTAGCTAGAAACGGGACAAATTTGAACTACATGTGCCTCGTAATTAGCTCATGAATTTTGGAAAAAATCATTTTTAGGTACTCAACTACCTATTTCAATAGAGATCCAGAATGATTTGCTGAATATACAACCCCTAGGTACGAACGGTCATGCCCTCCGTCTTGACCTTCTCCTAAAACGGGCTGAGAAAATTTTAGAAAATTCAAAAAACCCTAAATAACGCGAGACCTTCGCGTGGTGTCATTAGATATGTCCTAGTATCCACCAAACATAATAAACTTGGAATACGACAGTTTTGTTGAAGAAGTGTTCACAAAAAACAGCTATCTGCTCCTAACATTCTAGGGTTTCGGTTGAAATGACGGGTGTTATGGCCAAATACATGGCATAGTTTGTTATAATGAGCCCATATTGCACACAAACTGTCATCTGACTATGACCGCTCTATTGAGAAGTCACACAAGAAAGCAGTGTGGTCGAAGAAGAGCAGTAGCTCAAGCGGGAAGTGCGGGAAATAGGTTGACCAGCTCGGACAAGAGAAGAATCAATCCATCCCCCGTTCATAGTGCATACGAATATCGAGGTGGGGCCGAGCACGGGTGCAGGCGAGCAAGTTTCCCAGGAGTTTATTGCACTGTACGAAGAAGCGGCCGCTGCTGCGGGTCTGTCCATTCAGGAGTATATGGTGACCTTATCAAACTTCGCCGAATCTGAATTAGCCTACAAATACCAGCACGGGCATCCTCTAGTCAGACCTGGGGAGGTAAATGATCTACCAACTAAAATGCGTAGAGTGCATAATTGGTACATGCAAGCCTCGAAGGAATCAGAGGACTGGCTACCAATGGGAGTTCGAAACGAGCATCACGGGTACGGAGAGAGGATTATCCTTATTCAATTTGATGAATATTGTCAGCTATTCCAGCAGCAGACCCTCGACAAATCTATCGTCAGTGCCTGTTGTCTGTAAGTATTTATTTCTGTACTTAATTAAGTCTCTAGCTAGCTCACCTTGTTCATTGCATTTATAGTAACACGCGCTATATTATAATTACACAATGCAGATTTTCGAATGCAAAAGAGGACATATATATGACATTGGGTTCATTGACCCATATTGGGTTAATCATAAAACTCTGGAAATAAATCCCAAGGAGATAGAAGATGGTATTGTGATGGCGTTAAGGTTTCACGCTCACAAAAGGGAATTTTTTTTCCTTACAAGTTCAAGTGAGTGTTACTGTCTTGTAAACATTCTGTTTTTCTTAGTCGATGATAATTTTATAACTGATGAGTTATGTTTGCGCAGCTTCCACTATATTCTGCTCATACTTTAAACTGACAAAGGAATAGTATCGGTAATGGACTCAAAAAATAAACCCCTTGAGTTATGGACCGACATGCAGCAAACGATCCAACGGTAATTTCAATCTACAACTTTCGTTCATTTTATTATAACTCATTTTGTTCATTTTCTTAGCCGGGAAGCGCTTGGAAACGGTTCACAAGAAAGGAACCTGGACCATGGAAAAATGAGCTTACATTTAAACATATTCCAGTAAGTACTACTAGATAGATCGCCGCATCTACTTGATTCTAATTTCGATACCGTTATAATGCTAGATTATTATTTTTATTGAAACCATGTTCTTGTAAAGTGCTTGGACCAGGGAGACGGGAACCACTTATGTGGATACTATGTCTGCGACTTCATTCGTCAGACGACC
This sequence comes from Alopecurus myosuroides, assembly GCA_028641055.1. Taxonomy (NCBI): domain Eukaryota; kingdom Viridiplantae; phylum Streptophyta; class Magnoliopsida; order Poales; family Poaceae; genus Alopecurus; species Alopecurus myosuroides. Next base: position 259,226,358 of record CM054063.1, on the reverse strand, counting down.
TGCGCCAAGGGCAGGGATTTTGAAAAACTTCGTGTACGTCAACAGTCTCTTTTATCTTATTAATTACCATCTATTGACAATCCCTTATATATGTATTGACCACTCTTCTTTATATTAGATCGAACGGATGCGGGACGGTCTTCTCCCAAGGGATCGCATACGAGAGTTTCAAGAGGAAATTTGCGGATTCTTGGATGCAGAGGTCATAAAGCCAAAAGAAGAATACTATTACAGTTTCATAAGTTGACACTCGAATTCTTAGATGCATAGTATTTACCTGTATATATTCGAGTCATGATGCATGTGGTGGTGTATTCTAGTACTTATGGGAAAGAGTACCTTGATGCATAGTACTTAATTGTATATTTGAGTCATGGTGCGTACTTAATTACTTGTATATTTTTCAAGTATATATTCTAATGTGATCACCCGCTTCCCGATCGGTGGGGGCAGCCTCTTCTCCCCCGGTGCCTACTACGGCTTCCCCCCGCGCCAGTGAGAAAAAGAGCGTCGCGCCCGCTTCCCGATCGGTGGGGGCAGCCTCTTCTCCCCCGGTGCCTACTACGGCGGAGGTTGCGGCCGCCGCATCGCTCGGGGGCCCTAGCTCGTACATATTATTGATTGGGACAGCGACGACGGGGGGAGAGTACTTTCTCCCCCCAGTGCCCGCTAATAAAATGGAATATAACATACAAAACCCTAAAAGGAAAAAAGAAATAAAAAAAATATAATTTTTTGCCGCGGCAGCGGGAGCATTTATATCGGTTGGTGTTAAGAAGCGGGACAAACGGTCCTGACCAGAGGCCAAATCCTAAGCGCCCACGTGGACGATCCATTCATCCCGGTTTTAACACAACCGAAACTAGTGGGGGGAGGGGCATTTGTCCCGGGGTCTGCATCCCGGTTGAGCAACCGGAACGAATAGCCCTTAAAAACCTGAACCATAAGACCTGTTTCCACTAGTGAGACAAGTACCCTTAAAAAATTCGGCTTTGGTGCCACCCCTGACAATAAATAAAGAACGGCTAATTAAACAACTCATGTTTTACTCGCTTTTAGAGTGTAGAATCAGTAGGTTTCATCGTCAGCTGTGGCAGTGCATTAGAGTAAAGGTATATATTCCACGGCAGTTCTTGCCGTACTCCCTCCTTAGTTAATAGCTTAAAAATTAACTAACTGAGAAAATATTTGTTCTTGATATGAAGGTTTTCCACCCCCTGGTCTTGCCATTTAAAAATCATAGTCTATTTTATTAACCCCTATTTCTTCCTATGATCATTACTTTATGAGAAGAATCTGGATCCGTAATAGTCAAATCGTATTACAAAAGCGCTAGGTTGGCACAACCACGCAACAACAAAGCTGTTTTGCGTGGATAATCTATACACAAAGGAAAAACACCACAACCACACAACAACAAAGATAGTTTTGCGTGTGTGGAATTGTAGCCTTTAACGATATAGCCGTCTTGGCATTTCATCTAAAAAATGATTCGACTTCCGGGTAAATTCTAGAAAAAAAAAGTTTATTATAATCTTTACCTACTAATAAAGGCATTAAGGTTTCTTGCGAAATTTTCGTCCAACACAAATTGACTGATTTGCCCTCCCAACTAAGGTTTCTCTTTGGTACGTTTGTTTCCTTCGTTTGGTTGGTACGTCGCTTCAGTGCTTCCCTGGTTTGTAACGTGATTCAGTCTCGAAAGCTGGGTTCGTTTCATATTCCTACTCGTCGCGTGCCTCCTTATAATTCCTCCATGTCTCTCCGAGTATGTCGCACAGGTTTCTTTCTTGTTGTGTCCTGACTCCTAACTACTCCACGTCTCCCCGATTTCCTATATATCCACACGCGAGATCGATCGAGGAGACATATCTATTATAGACCACGACGAAAACTACCCAATATACCTGCCCTACTAACGCACTACATCGATGAGCCGACCCGGCGGTACTCTGGCCGGTGCGATCGTCGTGCTCCGAGGCTGAGGCGCGCGAGGATCGATGGCTTCCGGCGGAGGCGCTTCCGGGGTGCGGATTTACCACATGTACATTGGTCCCCTCCTACTATCACAGCCGTTGGATTCGGAAAAGGTCCACCCAGTCAATGTCTGCGGTGTTTTTGCAATTTTGCCCTCGAGAAAAAGCCAAATTGGACCCGCAGTCCACTGTACTATATATAGTCAGAAACCCTAATAAACTGGTGACGAGTCCCACCCAATCCCTTCCCCCGGCGGCGCCCACTCCCGCCCCCTCTCTCCCGCACTGGGCCGGCCGCGTCCCCATCGCGCCGCCTCGAGCCGGCCGTCGTCGCCCCGCCTCCAACCGTCGAGCAGAGCCAGGCCGCCTCCTCTCCCGGCGGCCCTGCGTCGCGACGCCCAGATCCCGAGCCACTCCTCCCCCGACTACTCCGACGGCTCCTCCACGGCGAGCTTGGGCCTCGCGGAGATCCAGGGCCTCCTCCACCGCGGCGACGTCGCGGAGCAGAGCCAGCCGGCCCGAGCTCCTGCTCTCTGGCAGTGCGCCGGGCGCTAGTGGCGCGCTCCCGGCCCGGCTTGGCGCGCCCCTCCACCGGCCCGTCGGTGTGGCCGCGCGAGCAGGAGCCGACGGCGCCGGCCTCCATGGCCGCCTCATCAAGGTGAGCTGGCCGGCTACATCTCCACCGCGACCCGGTCGACGCCCCTTCTCCTCCCCGTCGAGCTCCACCAGGCAGCGCCCCGGCTGTCCCCTCCGACTGGCTCCACCTTCCAGGGAGACGGCGGCAACACCCCTGTGCCGCACTCCCGTGCCTCGTCTTTCCTGCAGGGCGGAAAAGGACATCCGGCCCCGATCTAGGCGAAGAGAAGGACGTGGATCTGAGACCCCTCCATCTTATTTTTTCTTTTACTTTTTAGATCCGCCGGCTGTCACGTTTTGTTCTCATAATCAATTTATTTTGCTTCTTAAATATTCTTTGGATCTTGCCGCTACAAATCTGGCATGTGTCTATTGCATATTGATTTTTTTTTGCTACAACTGCTGAATCCTGTGTATATTTCGGATAAATCTTGAATGAATCTTTGAGTTTTGTATGAATATTGGTTGGATCTTGTATGAATCCTCTAAAGTTTCTTAGATGAGTTGCTAGTAAAAATCATTGAAGACCTCAGCCAGTCTCCTATGAATCGAGATAAAAAATTATGTGTAATATAGTTTCATTTCCTGGAAAAAAAATTCGGTGGAACATGTTGAATATTTATGTGAAAATTCTTAGATGTATCTGTGAAAATTCGGTGGAACATGTTGAATCATGTCGGATTTTTTCCAAAATCTTGAATGCATCTGTGAATCGTGTATGAATCTTTGGTGTATCGTGTATGAATCGTGTATGAACCTATAAAGTTCAGAGATATAGTTTGATACCAATATAATTCTCTGGGGATATTATGAACAGATGTATAAATCTTCCATCATTTTGATGTTTGTATGTATGAATCTTATGTGAATCTTGATTCCTGCAAGCATTGTATGAATTTTTTGTTGAATTTTTCTATGAACCTGTTAATATTTCTGTGAAATTTTTCTATGAAAAAATAATGTACGAAACTTATATGTTTTTTTTTATTATTATAAATTTGTTGATTATTTTTCAGATATAAAAATCATATGTAATATAGTTTATTATTCCCGTAAAACTATATGCTGTGAAAAATTATTGGTATCAATTTTTTTTTGAACTTCTGTCAAAGAGAGAGGATAGCAAAAATGAGCTAAAACGCGGAAATCTGAGGGCTGTTTTGCAAACTACATGGACAGAGGTGGAAGGGCTGTTTTGTGAAAGTTCTTTGCACGAATCTCCAGGTTTTTCAGCATTTTAATGGTCTGGATAGTACGGGGGGACCAATGTAGGAGTGGTTCTGCATTCCCGGGCGCTTCCGGTTAGTGGTAGGATTATGACCGTGTGTCCACATCGCACCCCACAACTGCTCTGGCGTCTTCGCCGCTGCCTCCCCGCGGAACGCTGAGGCGGATCTGGAGGAAGCCCTGTTTGGCAGGACCCCCACCCTTATACTCCTCTGCATGTGAGAAGCACTCAAGCATGCCTCCTCTCATGGTGATGTTCTTTTGTTTGATGGCAGTCAGCGCCCGGCCGTCGGCCATGAAGGATATGGAGGGGAGGCCTCGTTGAATAAGTCGATGCACCCGTATCGTTGATGTTTACTTAACACTGCTCTTCCTGTTGCAATTTATCCCTTGGCACATCTTGCTGGTCCTGTGCCTTTCGGCTCAGCTAGAATTTTCAGCTCGATTTGTAAACCTGACCTTAATTTATGGGTGCAATATGCAGGCCTAAGCCAAAAAAGCTACTGATATTTTTTTTATCTGCAATTTTGTGCTCTTTTTTGTTGGCTTGTATGCATGGGCGGAGCGCCTTGGAGGCGAAGCTGGGCCGCCACCCCCCCTTCCGAAAGTACAAAAAGTTTACTAGGCATACTCTGCATCGGGCATGTTCTGCTTCTGACAGTCAAGTGCTAACTGAGCGACGAGAAAGAGGTCTCAGGCGCTGTCTAGATTGTTCCTTGGTTGCGTGACGAGGCTGGCCTGTTGGGATTTGCTTCAAATCCAATAAAATAGTCATAGGTTAGTGCCTTTTTACATTAGCCATCGAGTGAATGACTGATTCTCTATGTTTTTTCCTTTCTGGCCATCGGCGGATATTGTGGTTAGCTCCTCGTATTTTTTACAAATTGAAAAAGAAGTTGTTCAGTATGCCGATTCCTGTGTAAATCAAGAAATCACTTTTGCAATTTTTTTAAAAAATCACTACTGGCCATGTGCGAATATTGAGTGTCAATTCCTAATTAAATCAAGAAATAAACTGCATTTTCAAGATTAAAAATCATTTGTTGTCACAGTTTAATATGAAAAAACAGTAAAATTATTGGGCAAGTTTGAATTTCGCCCCCGCTCAGCTTTTGGTCACGCTCCGCCACTGCTTGTATGACTTTAATCTGAAAGCTTGATCTTTTATGCATGGACTAGACAATTAATGCGCGCTTTGCCGCGCCCGTCCATCTTAACGAAAGTGCAGTAGAAAATTTGAGAATATTTTTTGCCAGGAAAAATTTCAACAATATAAATATCTGGGCAAATATTTACCATTTGTTTATCTCTGTAGTAGGGCACTACAATACTCCAATGCACAGGAGCAATATGAGACCCATGGAAGCTATGAACATAATATGAATACAATTAAGGATAATATAGTGGAGATACAACATCAATATTTAATAACACACTAATATCCTAGTACACAATCAGAGCTGGCAATACTTGTATAAGGTTCACCGATGATGGACGAAGCCTTCAGCCTTAGTAACAAATGAACAGTAAATGATCCATAAGCACGCGATTACACACTTAGCTGAAAAACTCAATCAAATAAAGATCTTCTCCATGGACTTTAGCTGAAAACAGTGGCTTCTTTCAGCCTGACCACTTTGAATCGAAGTAGAGTGGAGCTGCAAAGTACATAACGCAACAACTATAGTCGCTCTGGGTCTATCCATCAAGGTAGCACATCTTACATGTATCAAATGCACCCAACTTAACATTTGGAGTGACCATGTTGCAAGTAGAAACTTGCACGAATTGTTCAATGCCATCTATTTTGGGCTACGTTAGACAAAGGCAGGCAGGAAACAAAGAAAACAATGGACCAAGCATTACACGTAGCCTTCAAATCATCCAGTGCTGGAATAATACTTGGCACTGAATAACATCTATTTCAGTGTAGTGACCTTCAGTTGACCAGTGATAAACTTGTGCTTTCACACATAAAAAAGAACAATAAAAGCCATTAACAAGTAAAAATGCGGTAATTATTGCAGCCAAATGGAGTTTACCATATGTTCTTCCAAGCAGCAACAACACTGAAGCTAAGCATATGTTCCTAGCAGTTCCTAGCAGGAGATAAGAGGTGGAAAAAGGGATTCAATGTGCATCAATTTTATCAGGAGGACAAAAGAGGAAGTAATAGTAGTTTCAGACATATATTCTTAAAAGATTCATAAATTTCCAGCTCAGTTGTGTATCAATTCATCACTGGCCATTGACAACGTAAAATCTCATGTAGCTTATTGTCAACATAAATAGAGAGGTAGCTTATATTGTCAACATGAAAGATGTCAGTCAAGGTAATTCTCTAGTTTACAGGCCTTCTAAATGCAACATCTCACGTAAATCCAAACGGTAGTTCCACATGCCACACAATTGTCCTATATGCAGTGTTGCCTCGGCGTTTGAGAGATTAGCATCCTGGCAGCCTGCAGGTGCACAATCTCGCTCTCAGCCGGCTCTACAATTGTACACTTTCCCTCAGCCCAGCACTTCTACTTTTTGTTGCAGCCATCCACATCCCTCGACGCTGCCGCTACAGCAGCCACGTCGAACATACCAACATGTGCCTTTACTGCACCCTCGTATTTGTCTTTCCACCATTTCCTGTAAAACTAATCCACTACCTAACTGAGTAAACTCAAAAATCTGAATTCCCGATGATTGTTTGAGTTGAGATCAGTGGTTTACCTTCATTGAGGCCAGGAGGACGGATTAGATTTCGCGCATCGTCTATTCATCTGCATCAAAATTCCATAGAGGCATGGAGCGCCATATCACCGAAGCTATACACGCCGGCACACTCATTCTACAGCTGCAGCCAGGAGAAAGAAAACAGGAAAGATTGAAACCGATCAGACTCGGGAGACAAATTGAGATGGGGAATGGCACAAGGGGAACCAAGTGGTCGCATTACTTTGGTGCATACCGGAGTCGCTAATGCCTCCGCCTCATCACCCGTCGTCGTCGCCGCTGCCACCGCCACAATCGCTGGGACAATTATCAAAGAAACAACGGGATTAGCACCTTATGGTCTGAGGTAGGGTCAGATCAAATCAAATTCTTGCATGGCATCAAGCATGGCTTGGGAGATGAGATCTGGGGGGGAAGCAAATATAGCAGTCCAGTAGAGCCGAAACGGCAGGGAACTTAATGAACTTAATGGCACGAAGAACGGCAGCGCCATCATTGCCGTCCGCTGCGCCACCGAGGGAAATTTACACCAGGGACAGAATACGGAGAGACACCAGAACGGAGGCCCAGTTCACAACAAGAAACTAGAACGCTGCGTCAACAAAACTCGGCCCGAGTCAAAATTGTTGTGGAAACGTGTATTTCTGGCCCAATCAACCGCAACATTCCTAGCTAAATCTGCAGAGCAGCAGCCCAAGAGACACCACATGAGGCCCAAAAACGTGAAATAGTTGTGGAAAGCCGTAGCTTGACTCGTTATACTGTCTCTTAATACCATATGCGATTCTGAACCAAGCTTGATTGATGAGCACTACAAACGGCGGTCGCTATTTTATACCATGTGCTGATTACAATCTGCAACGATTGTCGACAACAAGTGTGGTGGAGCTGATGAAGGAACCAGGATTGAGTGACACAAACAACTGACCACCTCGGCATACCCAACGCATGAATGCTACAGAGACGTGCAAGCACACGTGTGTGAAGATGTATAGTTCAGATGTCACTAGATGCTTTTCTTGGCCATGTGCTTTGATGTGGCTGCCGATTTAGCTAGCTACCTTAAATGCTATTTCTAGCTTAGGTCATTGCCAGATATTGTGTGAGACAAAGGTAAAAAGATACACCGATATATTTGGTAGATTATTATTAGTAGTAATATTATTATTTTGATTCCATAAATTATTAGGAACTATCATGTTGTCTTGTTGTGGAATATTTATTGTTTTAATTATGTGAATTATTGTTTTCTATCGAAATTATGTTGTATCGAATTTTTGTGTACGACAGAGAGTGGGGAGTGTGAAATTTCCGCTTACATGAAAATGTCAGTGCAAACTAGAATGGCATTTTTTACAGAGGTCTCTACATAGAGAAGGCTCGCGTGCCCGTTGGATGAAAGAATGGGGAAAGGATGAACTGAGGTTTGTAGACATGCGGGAAGGTCACGCAAATGTTAGACAAGGATTGTCAGTATTTCCTAATGATGGGACGGCAGCCGCCAACAAAGACTTGCTATATTTGACAGTAGCAAGATAGAATAAGATTCAATCTAATTCTTTTCGGTAGGTAAGGAACGTAGGAGCGCAGTATCTAATAAAATCACCCGGTAATTGAGTGGAAGCGTAATACATGATAACACCGTTGATAAATCATTTGGCTGGTCAAAAATGGGGAGTACATACCGTATTGGGAGATACCTCCGAGGAGCGTCCACTGACCATCATGGTCCGACAGTCCCGTATCTCGATTTCTTGCGATTTCAATTTATTCCTTGATTTCTTTTCAAGGGTTTCGTGGCAAAATCATTCCTGGAGGCTAAACCAAGCTGATTTTGTTGTCACGATGAAAACATTATATATGTACCCGACTAATAAGCCGATTTTGGCGACAAATTAAGAGATCTAAGTTGATTTTTCTATCCCGTTGCAACGCACGGGCATTTTTACTAGTAAAGCTAATTTATTGAAACATCTATATGTCGAATGCTATAGCATTTTTTTAGGAAGCATGAGTATTGATAATAGATAATAATTATTCAAGTTCCCTTGGTCATTGCTTATAAATCCATGGAAAACATCCTAAGAACAGCCCATAGACGTCCCTGCGACTGTTAGACAAATAATGTACCGTATACGTATGGGTATGGTGTAGTACACCACCCCATACGGATATATCCGTGTACGCCACGGTGGGGGCTTCTCCCACCCTATATCAACACGTAACCGAGCCTCGAGAGAGGTATCGTTCCCTGCAAACCCTACCGATACAGTTTTGACATGGTATCAGAGCTCCCTCTGCCATGACCTAGCCGCCGGAACGAAAAACCAATCTACAAGCCAAAAACCAAAACCTAGCTCTCCTCCTCGCCATGGCATCATCCTCAAGCTCTGCCACGGCCGGACTGGGGTCACCCCCGTCCCAAAAACTCACGCCGGACAACTTCCTCTTCTGGAAGGCGCTCGTGCTTCCGACCCTGCGCGGTGCGCGGGTCATGGGTTTGCTCGACGGCACTGATGCCGCGCCAGCCGAAACTATGGAGGTGGAGGATACCAATGATCTTAAGAAGAAGATGACCGTTGCGAATCCGGCATACCTTGCCTGGGTCGAACGGGACCAGCTCGTGGTGAGTTACCTCGTGAACTCGCTGTCCCCCGACGTGCTTGCTCATGTCCTCGGACTAGCCACGGCAGCTGAAATCTGGGCTGCGATCACGGACATGTTTGCCTCACAATCCAGATCGCGGGTGCAACACCTCCGGACCGCCCTCAATACAACCAAGAAACAAAACATGACGACGGCGCAGTTCTTCACGAAGATGAAGGGCTTCAGATCGGAGCTCGCTGCCGCCGGGAAGCCGATTGATGATGAGGAACTCGTCGGCTATATCCTCAACGGATTATATGCTTCATATAACTCCTTGGTGTCATCTGTGAACGCCAATCCGGGTACTACCCTCTCCGATTTGTTCGGACAGCTCAACTCACATGATATGAGGCAGCAGATGCTGTCTTCCACGGGCCAAGACCGAGATTTCATGAGCTCTGCAAACGCAGCTCGTCGTGGCCGTGGCGATTATCGCGGTGGCAACCGCGGAGATTACCGTGGACGCTCGCCTGATCACCGCGAGCAGGACTACAGAAGACAAGATGGTGGCCGCGATCACCGTGGTGATGGTCGTGATCACCGCGGTGACTATGATCACCGTGAGCGCCGTGGTGGTGATTACGATCACCGCGACCGGCGCCAGGAGCCTCCTCGACGCGACTACGAGCAGAATCGTCGTGACTACGACGACAGACGCGACACCAGGCGTGATGATGGGCCACGTCGCACTGACGGTGGCGGACGGCGTGATGGAGGAGGTCAAGACCGGCGCCGCACCTGGCGCAAACATGCTCCCACACCATACGAGGACATCACCTGTCAAATTTGCAAGATCCACGGGCACTCCGCGGGCAACTGTTGGTGGCGTCACCGTGACGATTCTGATGATGAAAGTGGTGACCGTGACAACAAGAAGAATGCCAATGCAGCGTCATATGGTGTCGATACCAATTGGTACTCCGACACGGGTGCGACACATCACATCACCGGAGAGCTGAATAAACTCACCACATGTGACAAGTACCATGGGCACGACTGCGTCCACACACTACAAGAAATATGCTGATACATGACGCTCAATTTTCGTCACTAAATCGTCATCATATTTCATCCATGACGATCCTATGACGAAAAACAAATCGTTGAAAACCGAGCGTCAGTAATTAAACACAACGACGATTTTGTAGGAATCGTCATGGATATCCACGACGATATAGGAACGTCATGAATCTATGACGATCCAAAATCGTCGTGAGTAGTCCGAGCAGGACACATCAGCTCCGACGTGGCTAGTCCTACGTGGCAAAATCATGACGATTTGAAAACGTCGTGGATCAAATACAGCCCGGTCCATTTCTGTGATCTTCGTGGGCCTAGCCCAATTATTCTGTCATTTTTTTTTCTAATATTTGGCCTTTTCTGGTCCATTTTTATCTTGGGCCTTGACTTTTGTGGCCTATTTCGTTCTATGTTAAAATTGCATTTCTATTAATCAAATTTGGGCCATAGCCCTATTAAAGCCCATGTATTATTTGGTCCAGTCCACTATTCAGCCGTTTAAATTAATATTTAAATAGATTTACTATTCAACTTATGAAAATATCACAGACAAGAAAACAGAAACAAAGACATGCACCACCCACACAACAAATAACATTAATTCAGTAGGAACAGGAGTTTGTTTCGACCAGCCACACAGGGTCATCTTACATCGCACCAACATTCAGAAAAAAAAGCTAGGAAATAGCGCCTACTATATTTATCAATCAAACAAAAAGAACACAGATTCAAAAATCTCTTCCAGCCAATGGAAACAAGACCCTCAGATGCGCATCCATCTTAACAGTTCGCCTCGCCAACACGCTTCACATCCTTACTGATGGTATGCTGCAACAAGAACAGATAACTATAATCAGAGATCAAGACACGAGCTCGGATATGTATTGAAAAGCATTATGTAGTATCCAGTAATACTACAATCCATATATCAGTGAGATATTGGTAGATGGCATGAAAATTGAGGTTTATATTATACAACCAAGGTTAGTATAGTCAGCAAGTATACATGCCAATGGCATAAGAAATCTGTCAATTACAGCAACAAACCTTGGTGGCTAGCTGCTTCCTTGGGGCCTTTCCGCCAGTGGACTTGCGAGCAGTCTGCTTAGTACGAGCCATGAGCAAAAGCTTGGGTTACCTGAAGACACAGAAAGAGATCAGCTCCCTGTATTGCCAGACCATATCAAATATAGCAGTCTAACAACCATACATAAATGGTCAAAATAAAATGTGTGTTCATACTAGTGAGCCCAGTCAGTAACCATGCAAAGTTCCAACAACAACAACAACAATTCCACATGCAACTTTAGATGAAACACGCAGTACCTAATAACTAGGATCATAACCTACAGCGAGATAGAATTTCCTACTTCGAAAGAAAGTACCAGTCTACTTTAACAACGATTGCTGATTCAAATGAGCTAAGAATTGCAGAGCTTCCATTAAGTATTGAAATGCTAAGACATACTGACGTGAAGCACAAAAAAATTTATCCACCAAATTTCCTACAGTGCCGATTGCAGACCAGCGAGGGGCTAGCTGGCTGGTTTGCAGTCACGGCACCAGATCACGTCTCCTTCCTCCTGGCATGCAACTATGAATTAGGTGACTTGTGAATTCACACCGCTTGACAAATGTCTACAGAAATTAGATAATAGACGGAACTTGCCAAATTAAGTGGTTAATTTCTACAAGTGTACTTCACAGCTAACATGTGGATGTTACATACAGAGGCAATCTCTCCCTCGAAAATACAGAATAGAAGAACGTACCCCCAACAGCCCATTTTTGCATCTCGGCCACAGGAATGCAACTCTAGCCAGATACCTGTGGAGCAAAAAAAGATCACCAGTCAAACAAAATTGTACTATTCAATCAGTAAAAGTTATTGAAGTTATTCTCATGAATTTTGTATGACTCGGAGAGTAAACATTAGCTCTACTTCTACTATGCAAATTGTGCCAGAACAGCTCCACAAATAAAGAAACAGAGAATAGTAGATTATTTGTAGTGCTGTGCCACAACATTAACCTCTAATTTTAGCAGCTTTTTGGTACATCTGGCCTGAGTATACGCAAAAAGAAGAGACTCATGGTGTCATGGAGTAGGAAAGAAGACAACTGGTTTCTAGCTCATAGGCATATACTTTTTGGAATGCACGAGCTAGCTAGAAACTAACGAATCAAATTTCATCAAATTCATGCAGTACGGGCCTCAAGCAAGGGATCGTGCATCATTCAAGGTAATGTCATCAGAATATAAATCTTGAGTGTAATTACTCTTATTGTGTGTCAGCCTAACAAAAGTGCATGTCATGGGAGTTAAGAAAGCTAAATTTTCAACGAACAAACACAAAGAAGGTCTGCTGATCTGGCTTCAAACTTTCTACACACATCCACTGCCTACATTTTTCGGAACATATGATATTATTGTGCACTATATTGTATCTAGTGCAAAGTCAATATCAGGAAATAATACATTCATTTAGAGCCATTTATTGGTATCATGACAGACATATTTAGAGTGGAAAAGTATAATTAACAATTGCATAATATAAAAGATAGGCACCGATCAGTTATTTTGCTAAATAAGTTGCAATAGTACTGCTATTTGATAAAGTTCATCACATTTCACAATACATGTGGTCATTGTTACTTCCCTGCTTTGAGAAAAGATACGAGAAGATGGCGAAAGTGAAACAGTAAATGTACTACTAGTGAACGGTGCAAAACATTTATGCCCTGTTTGGTTGCACGGAATTGGGGCTCGGAATTGGAATTGAGCCCCAAATAGGCAAATTCCGCTGTTTGGTTGCGCTTGGAAATGGGTCGTGGAATTTGGGCTCAATTCCGAGGCCCCCACCCCGCAAGTGTAATTTTTTGCCCAAAAGATTCCGAGGTCTAGACCTCTGAATCGCCCGGAATTGAGCCCTCCTCGCGCGCCCTCCTCTCTCTGGCTCCCTCTGCCATGGAACCCTAACCGCCGGCCATCCGCCGCTCCTCGCCGGTGATACGGCCGCCCCCGTGGCCCTCCAAGCTCCGCCTCGTCCTCCTCGCGCTCGCGTGGCCTCCGAGGAGCCCCGGGAGAGCCCAATTCGCCGCCGGCCCTCCGCCACGGCCGCCGCCGTCCTCCTCTCGCCGCCGGCGATTGCCGCCTCTCGTCACTGCCCCGACCACGCCATCGAGATCCGGGTGAGCTCCTGCACCCGCTGGTGCCTCCCTCTTCCTCCCTCCCCCTCCGCATCTCTCTGTCGCCGCCGGCCACCAACCTACGGCGCGCCCCTGCTCGCCGGCGAGCTCTCCGGCGACCATTCGGTCCGCCGAGGCCACCCCTAGAACCCCCTCGGTCTCCTCCACGTCGTGGAGTAGTTTGATTCAAAGCCCGCGCGCGATTGCATCGCATCTGTGAAGTTTGGCGGATTCAATTCGACACGATGTGCATCCAAACATGATTTAGAACTCCATTGCTTTTTCGATTCTGCAGATGAATACCACGCGCATCCAAACAACAATTGTGGTATTCCATTGAAATCGTTGATTTGGTATTGTATTGCCAATTCAATTCAGAGATGAATTCTGTGCAACCAAACACAGCATTAGAGAATGCTACTGATCTAGCTAGCATATATTGGGGACACGATTATCACGCAGCAAAATATTTACCGTCCTCTAGTATTTTAAATTTCAGAACAGAAAGCTATCTAGAACATGAGGAAGCTTATTCACAAATTATAAATTTGCTAGCAGAACTACAGGGAGAGTGTATCGAGACAGTGATATATCTGATAACAAGCATGTGACTTAGCTTCCTGCTGATCATTCCACTGTATATTTATAAAAAAAACAGTATAACAATTGTTTCCTTGGGATGCATAGAACATTTTCTAGTAACAGGACAACTGTGATTAGCTCGATCCAGGCTTCTCGACCTCACGCACAATGTGGGTCATTCCAGCCTTGTAGCCCAGGAAGGCAGTGAGGTTACAAGGCTTCTGCTGGTCATCCTTAGGAAAGGCCTTCACTGCATAGACAGAAATAAACTAGTGAGACAGATAAACAAAACACCGGATTAAGTACAACTGCTCACTAAACTGAAACATGATGGGAGATAAATACACAGAACATGAGGTATAAAAAATGTAAACTCAATATTCAGATACACAGAACATGAACAATACACAGAAGATGAACATTGGTATGCTCTGGAAACAAATCCAGATCTAGTAATGTAGAAGTCTCAAAGCAGTAATACACAGAAGATGAGCACAACGACCAGGAGTACAGTGCCCAAACATTTCGCTAGAGCAGCAGTGACGAGGCGAACCTGGAACTAGGCTAGATAGTTTCTTCGGGAGGAGGTCGTCCTCGTCACGGAACCTGGCCGCGGCCCTCGTGGGAAACTGCAACCATCACACCATCGCCACTAGACCACATCAACGAGACGCGGCGGCTCCAATCTGCAAGGAAGGAAAGGAGAATTAGAGAGGAGGAACCGAGAGAGAAGGGAAAGAGAGAGATCGAAGGCGAATTAGAGAGGAGGGGATGGCCGCAGATGCCCGCGGTCGACCGTGCTGGTGAAGAACCCAGAGCCTGGCTCTCCCGGCACCATGAACCGCGCCGCCGGGGCGTTGGCAACCGGACGTGCGGCTTTAGAGGGAGAGGGATGGGGATTGCGGGAAGGCAGGAAGCCGGCGTTCGTCGGTGGCGTGAAGGGCGGCGTTTGTCGGTGGCGTGAAGGGCGGCGTTCGTCGGTGGCGGCGATTCCGCTTGGACGCCGGTTCCCAGGTTCCCATCTCGGATGAGGAGGAAGGCGCGCCGACTGCGGGGATGGGAGAGGCCGGTAGCTCGCGTGGAAGGGGAAGGGGATCTGGATCGGGGAGGCGGCTGTGGGGCGAAATAGATGGGACGGAAGAAAATGGAAGGGGCCTAGGGTTAGGTATCGGAACAGGGCCTGAATTTTTGGCCACGCGGTCGTTTCCAAAGTTTTCCCTCCACCGGTCCAATACTCATTTCATTACTTACATGTGCACCTTACACTACAGTGGCTGCAGGTGGGGCCAGCATGTTCTTGACCCCACAACACGGTGTCTTAAAATACACAGCTAGCTGATTTCTTGTATAAGACTATATGGTTGTTTTAATGACTGCTATTATTTGCTAAAAATAATTCCTTTTCATTTGAGTTGGAAATATCAAGACCAATGATTAGTAGTTTAATTTCGAGATAAAAAACTTTGTGAAAATATCAATAACTATATTAAGTAGTTTATACATTTTTGTGAATAAACCATCAAATCTTAGTCTCAAATTGAACAACACCGATTTTGAAAATTAGGGTTATGGCCACATCCATGGCATAATTTGTTGAAATATGCTCATATTCTACATAAACATGCATAATGGAACAACTAACAACCTTGACAAAGACACTTTTATTTTTCATTGAATAAAAATATCATTTTCCATTTTCGGAGTGCGAAAAATGGGACTTTTTGTGAAGCGCATACCAAAACAATGTCGAAAAAATGTACCAAATAAATTTATGAAATTACTATACCACATTTTATGTTCAAATAATACAATTACAACCACTCGAAATATTAAAATACACCTGTTTCAAAAAAGACAAATTTCTGCCGATTCCGCTGAAACCGGGCCAAATTTGAACTACAGGTGCCTCATATGTTGCTCATGATTTTTTGTAAAAATCATTTTTAGATACACAACTACCTATTTCAATAGAGATGTACCAAGAGTTCATCAATATTCAACACCTAGGTACGAACGGTCATGTCCCCCGTTCTGACCGTTTCCCGAAACCGGCTTTGAAACTTCCAGTAAATTCAAAAAAACTCGAAACGATGCAAGATCTTCGCGTGGTGTTGTTATATATGTCCTAGTATCCACCAAAAATAATAAACTTTGAATACGACAATTTGGTGGAAAATGTGTTCACAGAAATGAGCTATCTCGTACGAAGATTCATGGCTTTCGGGCGAAATGACGGATGTTTTGGCCACATCCATGGCATAGTTTGCTTAAATGTTACCATATTCCACACAAAGGTGCATATTGGTACAACTAACAATGTTCACGAAGAAACTTTTATTTTTCGTTGAATAAAAATACCATTTTCCATCTCCGGAGTGTCAAAACTGGGTTTTTTTGTGAAGCACATACACGAAATATGTTGCAAAAATATACAGAGTAAAATTCTAAATATATTATGTCATATTTTATCTACAAATAACAAACTTACTACCTCTCAATATCTCAAAATACACCTCTTTCGAAAAAGACAAAATTCTGCCGATTCCGCTGAAACCGGGCCAAATTTGAACTACAGGTGCCTCATATGTTGCTCATGATTTTTTTTAAAAATCATTTTTATATACAAAACTACCTATTTCAATAGAGATGTACCAAGAGTTCATCAATATTCAACACCTAGGTACGAACGGTCATGTCCCCCGTTCTGGCCGTTTTCCGAAACCGGCTTTGAAAATTCCAGTAAATTCAAAAAAACTCGAAACGATGCAAGATCTTCGCGTGGTGTTGTTATATATGTCCTAGTATCCACCAAAAATAATAAACTTTGAATACGACAATTTGGTGGAAAATGTGTTCACACAAATGAGCTATCTCGTACGAAGATTCATGGCTTTCGGGCGAAATGACGGATGTTTTGGCCACATCCATGGCATAGTTTGCTTAAATGTTACCATATTCCACACAAAGGTGCATATTGGTACAACTAACAATATTCACGAAGAAACTTTTATTTTTCGTTGAATAAAAATACCATTTTCCATCTCCGGAGTGTCAAAACTGGGTTTTTTTGTGAAGCACATACACGAAATATGTTGCAAAAATGTACAAAGTAAAATTCTAAATATATTATGTAATATGTTATCTACAAATAACAAACTTACTACCTCTCAATATCTCAAAATACACCTCTTTCGAAAAAGACAAATGTGTGCCGATTCAGCTGGAACCGGGCCAAATTTGAACTACAGGTGCCTCGTAGTTTTCTCTTTATTTTTTGAAAAAATCATTTTTAGGTACCCAAGTACCTATTCCAACATAGATACACCAAGAGTTCATCAAGATTCAACACCTAGGTACGAACGGTCATGTCCCCCGTTTTGACCGTTTTCCGAAACCGACTTTGAAAATTCCAGAAAATTCAAAAAAACTCGAAACGATGCAAGATCTTCGCATGGTGTTGTTATATATGTCCTAGTATCCACCAAAAATAAAAAACTTCGAATAAGACAATTTGGTGGAAAATATGTTCACAAAAATGAGCTATCTCCTCCGAACATTCTTGGGTTTCGGGCCAAATGACGGATGTTATGGCCACATCCATGGCATAGTTTGTTGAAACGTGACCATATTCCACACAAAGATGCATATTGGTACAAATAACAATGTTCATGAAGAAAGTTTTATTTTTCGTTGAATAAAAATACCATTTTCCATTTCCGGAGTGTCAAAAATGGTTTTTTTTGTGAAGCACATACACAAAATATGTTGAAAAAATGTACAAAGTAAAATTCTAAATATATTGTGTCATATTTTATATACAAATAACAAATTTACTACCTCTCAATAGCTTAAAATACACCTCTTTTGAAAAAGACAAATGTGTGCCGATTCAGCTGGAACCGGGCAAAATTTGAACTACAGGTGCCTTGTAGTTTGCTCATGTTTTTTTTGTAAAAATCATTTTTAGGTACAAAAGTACCTACTTCTTCACGTCATGTCCCTCGTTTGCGATATTCAAGACCTATCTAGGAACGGTCATGTCCCTCATTTTGAAATCGGCATAATAGGTTCAAAAAATTCAAAAAAATGGATAACCTTCAAGTTGTGTAATTATTTGTGAACTAGTATCCATCAAATGGTTTGCCCGTGGGAATGATTTGTGAACTAGTGCCCTTCGCGCTGTGTCTATCCACCTCCCGTGGAAAATATAAATTTTTGCCAATTTAGTTGAAAGAGGGTCAAATTTGAACTACGAGTGCTTCATAGTTTCAAGCAATGTATGCACATGGGTATGATTTAATTTTTTCAAAAAAAGGTTGTAAATGGTCTAAAATTACTAGAATTAATTTTACAAAATGTTCATAAGTGATTTCGGTCAAATGTAGAGGTCAAATTCAAATTATATATATGAAAACAGGAAAAGAAAACTGAAAAAAAAATTCTGAGCCAGCACAGCCCAGCTAGCTATGAAGGCCCGCGCCAGCGCCACTTCCCAGGCCGAGTTCCACTTGCCAGCGCAGAAAAAATTCGTGGGTCGTCCACCCAGGCCCAAGTCCACTTGAAAAGTTACGTCAAGTAGTACTAGCGCTGCCTATTATCAGCAAGCATCGGCCGGTCCAGTGGTTACGTTCCGATTGTGGAGACCAGAGGTCTCGGGTTCGATTCTCACATGAACCATTATTTTTGATTTATCTGGACAGAGCAGCGACCCACCTGCCAGGTCGCATGTCCCACATGACACGTTCTGAGGACAGAACAACGACCCACCTGCCAGGACAGGTAGAAGTGCAAATATAAATAACAACTAGATATTGTCATCCGGTAGATATGACACGTAGCAAAAAAATTGACAACTAGATATGACACGTAGCCAAAAAATGACAACTAGATATGACATGTAGACGAAACGATGAAATGACCATCCAGTAGACATGACACGTATGCGAAATTGATGATGTAATATCAACCCAAGCTGCTAATCGAGTTCATGACGATTTCATTTCATCAAATTACGACGTTTTTTAGCCAAATCGTCGTGAAAATTCAGGGTTTTTATCCTCTCTAACGGCTTACGACGTTCTGCCATAAAATCGTCATAACTCTATGACGATTTCGTCCACCGTCATTACGAGAACGTCATGTATCAACACTTTTCTTGTAGTGACACTGCAAACGGTAACGGTATGAAAATAAGTCATATAGGCAACTCAACTTTGCATACTCCTAATGATTCCTTGCATCTCAAAAATATCCTTCATGTTCCTAGTGCTTCCATGAATCTCCTTTCAGTTCATAAATTGACACTTGATAACAACGTGTTTATTGAATTCCACCCATATTTCTTTTTGATTAAGGACCAGGCCACAAGGAGAACTCTGTTTAAAGGACCCTGCCGTGATGGACTTTATCCACTAGTGCCCACTTCCACAGGATTTTCCAAGCAGGCTTTTGTTTCAATAAAGCCCTTCATCTTTCATTGTTCAGCAAGTTCTTAGAAAGAATAATATTTCTTATACTCCAGAAATAAGTCCTTACATTTGTGATCCTTGCCAGTTAGCCAAAAGCCATCAATTACCTTACCCTGTTTCAACTAGTGTTTCTAGTGCTCCTTTGGAACAGATATTTTCTGATGTATGGGGTCCTGCTCCTATGTCAGTTGGCAAGCATGCATACTATGTAAGTTTTATAGATGATTTCAGCAAATTTACATGGATATATTTGCTTAAGAATAGATCTGAAGTTTATCAAGTTTTTCTCAACTTTCAAGCTCTTGTTGAACGAAAGTTTGGTAGGAAAATCATCACAATGCAAACTGATTGGGGTGGTGAATATGAAAAGTTGAATAGTTTCTTCCAAACCATTGGCATTACTCATCATGTTTCATGCCCACATGCTCATCAACAAAATGGCTCAGCAGAAAGAAAACACCGTCATATTGTAGAAGTTGGGCTTTCTTTACTTGCTAATGCATCTATGCCACTTAAATTCTGGGATGAGGCATTTCTCACAACCACTTTTTTTATCAATTTACTTCCTAGCAAAGTTATCAATTTTGACACCCCTGTTGAACGTCTCCTTCACACAAAACCAAACTATGATTCCCTTCGTATTTTTGGATGTGCTTGTTGGCCAAATCTTCGCCCTTACAATAAACGAAAATTATCTTTTCGTTCCACTCAATGTGTGTTTCTTGGGTATAGTCCACGTCATAAGGGTGTTAAATGTTTAGATCCCAAAACTGGCCGTGTCTACATATCAAGAGATGTGGTTTTTGATGAGCATGTGTTTCCTTTTGCCTCTCTTCACCCCAATGCTGGTTCTCGCCTTCGCAATGATATTCTCCTTCTTCCATCAAATTCCACCCAAAACAATCAAGGAGATGCAAATGTTGATGCCTTTATGTCTTTACCTATCATACCTGTGGTCTCTACTAATGGTTCTACCCCTACAGATGTTATTACTGCAGATAATGATAACATTGCAGATCATGAAGATGCCGAAAATTTGAGCTCAATCGGGTCTGAAACGGATGAGATATGTGCTTCTGAAAATTCAGAAGAAGACGAAATAGCTGATTCGCCTGCTGTCTCGGATCAGGCGCCTCCTGATCCCGAGACTGATCCTCTGCAAGATCCGTCTGGCGCGCGGGATCCCGAGGTCTCGCCCTCCGCGCGGTCTCCTGCCCCGCGCCAACGTGCGCGCGCCATGTCGCCAACATCCCCCGCGCACGCGCGGGCTCCCGCCAGCCGGTCCCCTGGGCCACGCGCCTTGTCCCCGACATGCGGCGCTCCGTCCAGCTCCCGGGCCCCTGGCCCCGACACATCTGTCGCCTCCCGTGCGACCGGCGAACCCGCCCGCGCCAGCTGTCCGCCCCTTGTTGGCTCGGACGCTGCATGCTCCCAGGCGCCGACAGGATCTTCTGCGGCCAATGATGACCCTGCTGCAGACCGCGTTGTGGGATCCTCTGCTCCGCCAGATTCTGCAGCTTCTCCTGTGCAACCTCCACGCACTCGACTACAAAAAGGTATAAAACATCCTAAAAAGTTTACAGATGGTACACTAACATATAATGTCAAGGATCGCAAGATTCGCTATGGGTTGCTTGCAGCTACAGGTGAACCCACATCTCTCTCTCAGGCACTTGATGATCCCAATTGGAGAGCTGCTATGCAAGAAGAATATGATGCATTGCTTCACAATAACACATGGCACCTAGTTCCTCCCAGCTCTCACAGAAATATTATTGATTGCAAGTGGGTTTATCGTATCAAGAAACGTGCAGATGGCTCTATTGACAGATACAAAGCTCGCCTCGTTGCAAAAGGTTTTAAACAACGATATGGTATTGACTATGAAGATACCTTTAGCCCTGTTGTTAAAGCATCTACTATTCGTACTGTTCTCTCCATTTCTGTTTCCAGGGGCTGGAGTTTACGGCAGCTAGATGTCAAGAACGCGTTTTTACATGGTGTTCTGGCAGAGGAGGTTTACATGAAACAACCACCTGGTTTTGCGCACCCTGATACTCCTGATTATGTTTGCAGATTGGATAAAGCACTCTATGGCCTGAAACAAGCACCTAGAGCCTGGTTTGCACGTCTGAGCTCCAAACTACATGATCTTGGCTTTATACCATCCAAGGCTGATACTTCACTTTTTCTTTATAATCAGTCAGGTATCATAGTCTATGTTCTGGTTTATGTTGATGATATCATAGTCACCAGTTCTTCTGATCAAGCTATTTCTGCCTTGCTTCGAGATTTAAATGATAATTTTGCAATCAAAGATCTTGGTCCCTTACATTTCTTCTTGGGTATTGAAGTGAAACATCTCTCTCATGGTTTACTCCTTACACAAGAAAAATATGCTACTGAATTTCTTGATAAAGCTGGCATGCGTGGATGCAAGGGGTTTTCTACTCCTCTCTCTTATGATGATAAGCTGTCTCTTGTGGAGGGGACACCTCTAGGTCCTGAGGACAGCACACAATATCGCAGCATTGTTGGGGCCTTACAATATCTCACATTAACAAGGCCAGATCTGTCTTTTTCTGTCAACAAAGTTTGTCAGTTTCTGTATGCACCTACTACTTCTCACTGGACTGCTGTTAAGAGAATTCTTCGTTATGTCAATCATACTATCAAACTTGGTCTCACATTCACTGCATCATCGTCTACTCTTCTTAGTGCCTTTTCTGATGCAGATTGGGCAGGGTGTATTGGTGATCGCAGGTCCACTGGTGGTTTTGCTATCTTTGTTGGACCAAATCTTGTTTCATGGAGTGCCAGAAAACAAGCCACTGTCTATAGATCCAGTACAGAAGCTGAGTATAAAGCCCTTGCTAATGCCACTGCTGAGTTGATTTGGGTTGAGGCCCTTCTTGGAGAACTTGGTGTCAAACTGAAAGAAAGACCATGCTTATGGTGTGATAACTTAGGTGCTACCTATCTGTCTGCTAATCCTATCTTTCATGCTCATACCAAACATATTGAAATTGATTTTCATTTTGTTCGAGAGAGAGTAGCTGAAAAGAAACTAGATATTAGATTTATCTCTAGCAAAGATCAGGTTGCTGATGGATTTTCTAAAGCTCTCCCTGTAAAAAGTTTAGATGAGTTTAAGCGTAATCTCAACCTGTCCACAGGTTAAGATTAAGGGGGAGTGTTAGACAAATAATGTACCGTATACGTATGGGTACGGTGTAGTACACCATCCCATACGGATACATCCGTGTACGCCACGGTGGGGGCTTTTCCCACCCTATATCAACACGTAACCGAGCCTCGAGAGAGGTATCGTTCCCTGCAAACCCTACCGATACAGTTTTGACAGCGACAACCTCTTCAGACACAAAAACAAGCAACAGAAGAAGCCTAATTCAAGCATTCATGCTTTTTCTCTCACACACATCCATACTCCTATCTGCTCCTCTGAATGTGTCTGCGTCTGTATCCTCACAAGGTGAAGGCTGCATGACAGTACCACAACCATCCCGCACAATTCCTGACCATGCCTGCCGCACTCGATGACACCCGCATGCGTGCTTCATGGCCCCTGTCCGCCTCGCCGCAGCGCTTTCTTGAAACGAAGAAACGCGGCAGAGCATCGGCGCCACGCCGTGCCGCGCGCCGCTACTCGCCCAGTTGGCTGCCGCAAAGGGAAAAGAAGCCCCGCGGCTTCACCCATAGGTTCTAGGCCATCAGGCACCGGCAACCTGAGACCTCTGCTGTGACTGCCAACGGTGCAGAGAGCTGATATGGACATACTGGTCATGTCACCAAGTCAGCCAGAGATTGATTCATAGTACTTGGCGTCATGCATAGCAGCACAGGCCTAGCATGTGTGGGTGGTAGGGGCAGATGGAGGCGATGAGTGATCTGCCCGAGTTTTAGTTATTACAAGCTTCACAAACCTTTGAGTGATCTGCTGGCAGGATCATTTTCTTTGTTGAGGCGTCCACTGCTTGTTCCAAGGCCTGTAAATATGTCAACGTTGTCTATTTTACATATCATGGTGACAAAATCAAATGATTCTGGTTAGTGAGCACATTCACACCAAACCATCAATTGACCATCCAAACTATGAAGGTCTCCGTCACCGGCTTCTGGTCCACCCAATTATGCTGTCGGAGGGATCTATCCTGCTATATATCATATTTCTTGGTTCTTATTTGGCTTTTATCTCTGTGAGGTTTTTGATGTTTGTCGTGTTCTTCACGACAAGTCTAAGTTCATCAAAAACGGTTTTCGTATGAAAAACTTATTTGGTTTTTATGTTGAAGGCTTTGCCGGTTCTTCCTTTACAGAGAGGTCTCCCTATTTTGTTTTACCTTCCCTTGTTGTAAAATGATGTTTCCTTGCATGATCTTGTACACCTCGTAATTCCGAATCCAACGAGACAAATATCATTAATAAAAGGAATCCGGATGCAAAAGTTATGGACGTTTTTGTATCGAGTTTCCAACAGTTTTTGTCCAGCGGTATTACTAGGTCTGTACCGCCCTAGTACCACCCGAACCAGTACCGAAATGCCCCGTGGCGGTAGTGCCGCTGGCCCTAGCGCTAGTACCGCTCCTAGGCATGGGCATGATTTTCACATAACGGTCACTTTTTGTGGCACCTATTTAAGGGTGTCTTCCTTCCCTTGGTCCCAACGGTTTTGCAAGTCTCTCTCCTCCATTGTTGATCTTCTTAGAGCTTAATTACTCTCAATCCCTCCAATGGTTCTTACTTTCACTTGAGGGAAAAGAGAGAGGAGATCTAGATCTATTATTCCATCAATCAATCTCCCCTCTTAGCGAGGGAAATCCATTGCATCCTGATCTTGGAATTCATTAGTTGTTTTTCCTAATTCTTCCTCATTATTCTCTCGTCTAGCTAGGCACATTTACTGTCATCCTTGTCCAGCTCAACAAGCCCAAGAACTTCAGTGTTCAAGTCACCAACGAGGCAGGCCAAACCTATTTCAGTTGCCCTCGTTGGTGATCCCTTACCAAGGCCTACGGTATGAGAGCTGGTAGGAGGTGCTTGTTCTGTCTTGACTATGACGATGCCGAAAATTAGCGTATTCTGCAAAGCTGCTTGCACAGATTCTTCTGAGTGCAGTGAAAGACGACGACCAAGACCCTAGAGATGATGACGGCATCATTGTCTTTTAGCAGTGGGAGGCCGACTCTTCTTAGTCATTTATGATCTAGTATATCGTATAATAATATGCTACATAGCCAATACTACTCGTTCATGGACAATATCTATGTTATTACTGTTCTGTAGTACCTACTGTTATGGGATAACTAGAACGACACCCCGCGCGTTGCTGCGTGGATTGCTTTAGAAAGTACAGTATATTTTAAACAAATTGTTATAAGAGATTTGATACATTATCTTTTGTAAGTAAATATGCAAAATTCAATTGATCGTAGTATATATTTTAACTTATTAATATGAATAATTGGATGGTTTAAAAAATGGATGATGTGTAGCTTGCATGTAGTGATTAATAAGTATTAGTGGATATGACATGGACAATTGATTGGCTAAAAGAATAGATGATGTGGACAACTTGCATGTTGAGATAGAAAAATCATAAATGCATATTAGTGGGGTTTTGCTTTATAAGAAGTATAGATATGTTACATTATTCTGTTATGTGCCGTTAATACTATTGCTGTTGTTTAATTCAACAAAGGAGCTTTTTTTTTTATTCGAAGAATCACTACTAGTGTTATTTTTACACTGAGTTGCTTGCTTACACACGCAGCGAACAACACTAGAATCACACAACACCAAAGCTAGTTTTGGGTGTGTGGAGATGTAGCCTTCAGTGACGTTGTATCAGACGTCTTGATATTTCTTTTTTTAATTAATAAAATGATACTACTTCCGGGTAAATTCTAGAATTTTTTATTACTATTATTAAGCTAATTAGAGCATCTCCAGTTGGGCGCCCCATTCGTCGTCCGGATCGGTGTGAGTAGGCGCGCATCCGGACGGGAATAAGCCGATGGGGGACACCCTTGGCTAGTGGTCGTCCCCAACCGAGACGTCCCAAAGCAAAAAAAATATCAAAATTAAAATAAGTTAAACAAAGTCATGAATTCAAATTCTTGGCACTTATTTTAAATGTCCACAAATTCATTGTCTAGCCATTACTACAAAACGAGTTCGAAGTCACGCGATATGGCAATGTAGGATCACGTGAGGTCGATCACGTTGTTGTAGCCGGGAAAGCCGACGGCTAGGGTTGAGCCGAGGTAGTCACCGCCGGTGAACTCGTCGTCCTGGGTGTCGCGTAGATGTCGTCGATGTCGCCGCCCTGGGGGCGTGGGATGTCGTCGATGTCGCCGTCCTGGGGGCGTGGGATGTCGTCGATGTTGCCGCCCTGAGTGTCGTGTGAGATGTTGTCGTTGTCGCCGCTACTTGTGGTGGGTGCCGAGGTGGGTGTCGGTGAGGGAGCCGCGCGCCCGAGGATGTCGTGGCATGCGTCGAGGACGCCGACGATGCCGAGGCGAGTCCCATCTCGATGTAGATGTCGCCACAAAGGCACTCATATGCCGCCCGAGAAAGTGGGTCGAGGTTGGACGTGTTGGTTGTGAGGATCTTGAAGTTGTTCCGCCTCTTCTTCGTCATGGCGTTGGACAATGCGAGATCGAACTTCTTGTTCGCCTTCTCGGAGATGTCCGCCGGGGCGCAGCTTCTGCAAGCGGAGCTTGACGCTGAGCGTGCTGGTAGCCTTCCCTGCTTCCTTCAGCGGCCTCGTCGACTTCGGTGGCAAGGCAGCGATGGGGAGGTGGAAGGGGCGGGATAGCGCGCAACGGTGGTAGGGAAAGGGTGGTGCATGCGGGGGTGTGGGTAGGGGATTGGGAGGGTTTTCCTTGTGTCTATGACGAGAGGGCCCCACGCACTTGGAGAGTCGTCTGGAGGCCCTGATGCGCCCCCTAGTCGATGTGGTTGGACTGGATTGTCTGGACGGGGCGAGCGACTGGACGCCGTTTTTCGTCGGGTTCGTCCCAAAGGGTTTGGGGGGGGGGGGGCAATGGGGCGCCTGACTGAAAATGCTCTTATTGAAACATGAGTATATCGAATGGTTAGCATTTTTAGGAAGCATGAGGATTGATATTAGATCATAATGTTCATCCGGTCTTGTGCCGAACGCGAGCATTTTATTCCAGTTCCCTCCGGAATTACTTCAAGCTATAATCTCAATGGGCTGCGAGCCTTCCCAGGCCATCTACCATTGCTCTGCCACTGGCATGTGGGCCTTGGCACTTATCATGGTAATAAAATTTCTACTGTGCGATCTTCCTTCTCTGACTGACGATGGGCGCCACCAAGTGCTGGGCCGAACGGTCAGCCATACAGCTGGTCGTTTTACTTTCTTTTCTAAGAAAAAAATTACTTAGCCACTGGGTGCGCAATTGCTGAACCCAACCCCACACACGAACCCAACTGTGCACCCTCTCAATATTGAGAGGCGAGAGCCCGTGTAGCCAGATAGGGTTCCCGGCCTCCCGTTGTGCCCTTTCTCCTGCAGGTCCGTCACAGCCTTCCCGACATAGCTACTGGCCCCTCTATAGTCTGTATTTCCGTGCCGCCCATCTTCCCGGTGAGGAATCTCCGTCTCGCCCGGCGGGGCGACCTCCCAGTCTGTGCCCCGCGTTTCTTGGTTCATCTGAGGGAGGGAGAACAGTGGGGTACCGCTCAGACGAGCTGCTTCCCGTGCTTTGGGTCAGGCCTGGAGGCGGAGACCGGGAAGAGGGGGCTGATGATTCCGTCAAGGACGGCAAGCACACGGTCTGGCGGTGCATGCCCCTGGCGGCGGATCAGGTGCATGCCGACTAGATCTTCCCCTGCTCGACGACGATACTCGAGGTCGAGGCTGCCAGGTATGCATCCTCCATCCGAGTAATTTCTTTTACATATGAAAAATAAACTGGTTGTCTTACTTATATAATTTATTGAGGCTTCGAAATCTTATTCAATATCTTAGTGTTTGACAAATCTGACTAGATAATTCGTATAGTTCGTGGTGCTTAGATGCCAAATGAATTGGAATTTATCTTTTTGTAATCTGACTGCTACTAAGGACAGAAACTATATTGTATGATTTATTTTTCAGATGTGAAAATGTTTTCTTATCACCACAGGTGATTCATATAGACCGGCATGGGAAGTGTACTAAGAGTTTCCCCCTCCATTTGAGAGAACAGGTTGTCAAGACAGTTAATATGTTAGCCTATTACATTTGTGCATGCTTGGACAGAGAAACAAAGCGTTGTTGTGTGCCGTTTCACTTTCTGCATTCGACTAAAACACTCTAATCAATTTCGACATAAAGTAAGTAGACATGAAGATAATCCATAGGCTGAAGAACTAGAGATAATGGTGATGAAGATATGGGAATGATAAAGTACCAAGAGTAATGTATAAAAAACCTTCAGTAATGAATCATCCATATGATGCACACCATTTGTTAAGACAACAACTAGAATTAGCTCAGATTGTGGCACCATCAGTTATGACTACATGCACATAGCTGACCGCAAAAAGTGCAACTGGCTCGGAGATAGAGGATCGAGACAGTTAACCCTAGGGAGTACACCTATGATCGTTGTCGGGTCATGCTCAATAGGCTCATCTGGAGCACACAGTTTCACTAGTGGAAACAGGGGCTTTAGTCCCGGTTCGTAGGCCCCCATTTGTCCCGGTTGTGCAACCGGGATGGGGCATCCGGGACAAATACCCCTCCCCATTGGTCCCGGTTGTGGCAGGACCCGGGACAAATGGGGCTGACCACGTGGCCCGAGCGCTGGAACCTGGCCAGGGCTATTAGTCCCGGTTCTGAATACGACCCGGGATGCATGCCCCTTCTGCCGCGGCAGGGCTTTTGCCCTTTTCTTTGCCGCGGCAGAAATTTACAATTTCCGTTTTTTGGTCCCCGAGACCTCCTGGCGGCCCCTCCCTGGACTTCGAGAAGAGAGGAGCCTCGGTGGACCCTCCACGGAGCCCCCGGATCGCACGAGTGAATAAGTATATAAAGCAGAATAAGAAACACATATATTACAGAAGCATAGTATATCGAGCATATTACATGACCGATGGAGTGTATTACAAAATCAAACTTATTTCCAACCGGAGGCATGGTACTCTCCATCTACGTTTATGACCTCTGCATCTAAGAAGCCCGTAATTTCCTCCTGAATTGCTCGTATGCGGTCTCTTGGTAGAAGACCGTCCCGAAGCCGTTCGATCTAATATAAAGAAGAGTGGTCACTAAAATATATGAAACTAAGTAACTAAAATAGATAGTAATAAGAAGAATTGACGACTAACGTACATGAAGTTGCTTTAAATTTCTGCCCTTGGGAGATGTGGTCTGACGAATGAACTCGCAAACGTAGTATCCACACAAGTTATTCCCGTCTCCTTGTTGCAAGCACTATACGAGAAGATTGTTTCAATCAAAATAATAATCAACCAGGCATGACAATGGTATTGACACTAGAATCAAGGAGATGGGCACGGATCTAGATAGTACTTACTTGCACAACATCAAATGTAAGCTGTTTTTCCCATTCACCGGGAGACTTCTTTATGAACCTCTTCCAAACCCTACCCGAGAAAGAAAAAGAATAAAAAGAGTTAGTAATTACTTGATATCCGAAAATGAAACAAAGTAGTCGATATATTGCCATACAAAAATACTGAAATTAATAAAGATTGAAATTACCGCTGGATCATTTCCTGCATGTCAGCCCACATTGAGAGGGGTTTACGTTTTGAGTCCATTACAATTACTTTTCCTTTGTCAATTTGGAAGATTAGCAGAATATAGTGGAAGCTGCGCACGCAGAACTCATCAATTATACAATGAACATCGAGTAAGGAAAACAGAATGTTTACAACAGAGTAACACACTTACTTGAAGTTGTAAGGAAATAGTATTTCCCGTCGGTGTTGGTTAAATATTATTGCCCTCAGAATATTATTTTCTGTATCCTTGGGAGATTGCCGAAGAGTCTTTTCAAAAATAATATTTGGATCAATGAACCCAATATCATAGATTCCACCTCTTTTGTATTCGAGAATCTTCATTCTGCAATTATAATATATGAGTGTACTATATATATATATATATATATATATATATATATATATATATATATATATATATATATATATATATATATATATATGAATATGCAATTGAATGAGGTGAGCTAGAGAAATAAGTGCTTACAGACAATAGGCACTAAGGATAGATTTGTCGAGGGCCTGCTGCTGGTATAACTGAAACAATTCCTCAAATTGTATCATAACATATCCATTTCCATTTCCATAGTGCTCGTTCTTAACGATGAGACATATCCAGTCCGTAGATTCCTCAACGGCTTCCATATACCAACTATGCACTCTTCGCATTTTCGTTGGTAGATCCTTTATCTCCTCGGGTTTGACAAGAGGATTCCCGTACTGGTTTTTGTACGCACATTCAGCTGCGGGGAAGTAGTTCACTGTTTGCATATACTCAGCAATGGACAAACCCGCATCAGCTGCCTTGTCTGCGTACAGTGTTATAAACTCCGGATCAATATCCTCATCAGCAATATTAGTGCTCGGCCCCACCTGGGTATTGGAAATCACTTTGAGCGGGGACGTGGATTGTTTTTTCTGCTCTCCGAGCTGAGCAACTGATTTCCCCTTTTTTCCGCTTGCGCTACTACTCTTCGTTGACCGCACCATTTCCTGGTGTGACTTCAGAATAGAGCGGTCATAGTCAGATGACAGACTCGGCTCGGGTTGATGAAGAGTCTTCACCATTTTCCAAGCTCGTTCTATCTCTTCTTCGGTCGCAGGGAAATCTGGCTTTTGCTTCTCCTTCCGCTTTGATTTCCACGCATCGTATTCATCCTTTGCGATTTTCTGGGTTTCCTCGGGAGTATAGTCGTAAGGTAACTTGGGTACCTCTTTTGGTACCTTCGGGAGGGGTGACCGTTGACGTTTCGGTGATTTTTTACGTTTCGGCAGAAACTTAGTGGGCGGAGAGGGCTGACGCGGCGGCGTAGGCGACCGCGCTGGAGACGTGCACGGCGTAGGCGACCGTGCCGGAGACGGCATGCGTTGCGAAGACGACCGCGCTGGAGACTTTTGCGCTGGAGAAAGGCGAGGATTCGATGGCTTTGCCGTATGATTTGTGAGCACAATGCATTCTTTTAGCCATAGAACGGTCAAGTTCTTGGCTTCTCCGAGTTCATTCAACTCTTCGTCTTCACCTTCAGGAAAATCAAGCTTTACCCGCTCGAATCCGTTGACAACTTCATCGACCCGAACAACAGCGTAGCCCCGTGGAACCGGAAGACTATGGTGAGTTGGTTCGTTGCCAATTGGTAAGGCATAGCCGGCCGCCGCCTTGATGGTTATATTGACGACCTTCACGTGGAGCTCACAGGATGTCATTTCCGTGATCTCATCCACCGGGTGAATCATCGGCGGTGCATTATCACCCGGTAGCTGCGTGGACGCAACGCTGCTTTTGCGATGAGAATGTGCGGCGTCGGGAGCCTCGACTTCAACTTCTACCATGTGTATTGTTGCGCCGGTAGACACTATCTGCTGGCTAAGTGTGTTAATTTGGTCCTGCTGCTTCTTTGCTACATCCTGTGTCAGCTTTACCATTTCTTCAAGTTGACGCCTCCAGTTTGCCTGATTCTCTGCTTCAGCTGCCTCCTTGTCCTTTTTACGTTGACGGCTTCTATCTGGGTATAACTTTTTGGTGGAGTCGAACGCAACACTCCACGGAGGAGTGCCTTTTGTGCCTCGTGTACGCACTCCGTGTTCCTTATTCCCTAGGGCTCGTGTGAGCTCGTCGTTCTCTCTATCTGGCACGAACTTCCTATCTTTAACGTCCTTTATTGCGTCTCTCAGCTTCTCTATGGGTAGAGGACGACTCTCTTTATGCCTTAGGTTATATATTGCTTTTCCTTCGGCGTCCAACCTGCCCCCATGCCCGTAGAACCATGACCTTGTCCGCTCGACCCACAAGAACGGCTCGGGAGTGATCCCCTGCTGAATCAGGTTTTTCTCCCATGTCTCCCACTTGGGACTGGAACCCTTGTAGCCACCTTGCCCCATAACATGGTGATATACCTTTTTGGCGGCGTTTTTCTCATTTGTTTTCGTCCTTTCCAGTTCATTCTCTGCCAGCTTGTACTTCACGAAGTCTGCCCATACGGGTTTTATTTTCTCATACCCTTGAGTGAAATCAGGAGTCTTGTTCTTCTTAACATAATCAAGGTTCAATCTTTTCTTCCAGTTCTGGAATTGCTCGGCCATCTTTTTCAGGGTCCAAGCTTTGACCTTTTCCCGTATCTCATGTTTCATTTTATTAACATCGGCCTCATTCACATCCGCTTCATTCTCGTCCACCTCCGGCACGGGTAAGTTGAAATTAGCCAAAATCTTTGAGAAAAGATGATCTTTGGCTATTTTGCCGACATATGAAATTCCTTGTTTCCGCGGATCTTTTGGCTCATTCCACTCATTAACAGTGATCGGGATGTGATCTCTAACTAGCACTCCGCATTGCTTCACAAATTTTTGGGCAACATCAGCGGGAAGCTCGGGTGCGCCGTCTGCTGTGATCGTGTCGATCATGTATCTTTCTGTATCTTTCAACTTCTTTGTTGCGCCTCGTTTAGTCTTTTTTCCGGTTGATATATTTGAACCGGATGGCTAAAAATATAAAGACTGTTAATACATGTATATAGACAACAGATGCTTCATTAATTAACATATATATATATGCACCTCGGAGCCGGTGTTTGTAATTTGTATGGTTCCACCGGAGCCGTCGGCTGCTCCCATATCGGAGCCGTCGGCTTCTCCCGCATCGGAGTCGTCTCCCTGGGTGAGCACCGGATCTCCCTCACCGGAGTCGTTCATCCACTGGCTCACATCGGTCTCTACGTCGGGCCCGCGGATTAAACCCTCGATCATATTTTCGGCATCTTCGTCTCTTGGCTCCATACTATACAAAAAGAGTAAGTATATATTTCAGATCCAATTCATTAAAATTGCTTATACATAATAATTAACTAATGATCAATTATTTTCATCAAAATTGTTTATAGATAATACACAAAAAGAGCAACATATATTCATGAAATATTTAAATGTACGATAACATTTCTAGCATTCTTAAATTTATAACACTATCTTAATTAGATTTTCTAACATTCATAATTAATAATTCTAACATTTTTCAATTTCCTATATCAATTATAAACGTACGAATCTAAAATTTCTAACATTTATAACTAATAATTCTAACATTCTTAAATTTCCTATATCAATTCTAAATGTACAAATCTAAAATTGCTAAGTCTAATCTAAAATTTCTAACATTCTTAAATTTTCTATATCAATTCTAAACAAATTTAAAGTTAATAAGTCTAATCTAAAATTTCTAACATTCATAAACTAATAATTCTAACATTTGTAACACTAATAAAAAACAGTAATTAAGTAAAAAAAGGAAAAAAACAAAAAAGGCCCCGGGTTAGGGCGAGATGGGGGCAGGCCTTACCTCCTCTTGGGACAGCGGCGGGCCGGCGGCGCGGGGCAGCGGCGGCGCGGGGCGGTGGAGGTCGGCGCGAGACGGGATCGAGGGGCGGCGCGTGGGGCGAGGGGCGGCGCCACAGAGGAGGATAGCGACGGGGGCGAGGGGCGGCGCCACAGAGGAGGACGCCGACGGGGCGAGGGGCGGCGCGGGTGCGACCGGACGTAGGGACGGCGCCGCAGAGGCGAGGACGCCGACGGGGCGAGGGGCGGCGCGGGGAAACGGAAAAAATGGGCAGCCTGGCGGCGTCACTTTCGTCCCTGCGCGCGGTTTGGAACTGAGGGGGCCGGTGACGTGTATATATCCTATCACCCTTTCGTCCCGGTCGGTGGCAACAACCGGGACGAAAGCCCCTTCCGTCCCGGTTGGTGGCAACAACCGGGACGGAAGGTGCTTTCGTCCCGGTTGTTGCCACCAACCGGGACGGAAGGCCCGGCTGGTCGCTTACCGGGGCCAGAACTACTTTTGGGCCGGGCGCGGCAATTGTTTTAGCGCCAAAATTTGAATATATTAAATATGCACGTGAATAACTTTTATATAGTTCCAAATTAGGAAAAAATTACAACATTAAAATTGTTTGAATTTGCATAACTAATTCAAATCCGTTTTCTGTTTAACTAAATAATTATTCAAACTATTCAAACTATTAACTATTTCACTATTTGCACTTAATTTAAATATAAATATCTTTTATTGTTTTAAAATTAGTAATAATTACATTAAACAGAAAACAGACGCGCTAGCGCGCCGCAGTGTCGCTGAAATACAAATTTCTTTTCTACCGTGCTCGGCCGCCGCGGATGATGTTCCCGTGCACATTACTACCCGAGCGCCAAGTCAACAATGACCCAAGCATGCATGGATGAATGTGTTAAAGGGGGATGAATGTGTTAAACACTGATCCGGATGTTTTATATTTGCTCGATGAACTGAATAATATGATGTATCCAAGGGGGTGTAGAACAAAACAAACGGTATCGCCGTCATACAGCCCAACGGTGGCTACTGGGTGCATATATGCAACCCAAATGCACGGCTGGACATATAACGGCGAATCCGGATGTTTTGTATTTGCTCGATGAACTGAATATATGATGTATCCAAGGGGGTGTAGAACAAAACAAACGGTATCGCCGTCATACAGCCCAACCGTGGGTACTGTGCATATATGCATACCAAATGCACGGCTGGACGTATGACGGCGAATCCGGATGTTTTGTATTTGCTCGATGAACTGAATATATGATGTATCCAAGGGGGTGTAGAACAAAACAAACGGTATCGCCGTCATACAGCCCAACCGTGGGTACTGTGCATATATGCATACCAAATGCACGGCTGGACGTATGACGGCGAATCCGGATGTTTTGTATTTGGGAGATGAACTGACCGGTGTATGAAGCTGGGCTATATATAGGGTCCTCTGGCTTACAAAGTGTTGAGCTAGGGTTTTGATCCAACGGTTAAGAAACACCTCATCCAACGGCTTACAGCAGCTCGAAAGAAACACACCGTAGCCCTGATTGGACGGCTCACAACAGCTCGAAAAAAACACACCCGGATCCAACGACTCAAGAGCGCTTGAAAGAAACACACAATCCGTGTGATTCTATCTGATTGGTCCAAACGAAACCCTAATTCCCATTTAGTCCCGGTTGGTGTCCCCAACCGGGACTAAAGGGATGATCCGTTTCCCAATGAAACCCTAACCCATTTAGTCCCGGTTGGTGTCCCCAACCGGTACTAAAGGGATGTTTTCTTCTCGCTATATATATGTATGCATTGCCACTCCATTGCCATAAACACATACAAACTCACCACTCTCTCATGGCTTCTACCGTACCCACTCTAACATTCATCCAGGCGGAGGCACTTTCCGCCTCGAACTACCCCTGCCCGTGCGGCTACAACGTTCCCGCCGGTTGGATGCTGAGCGCCGGAGGAGTGCCGGTCCCTCCTCTTCCTCAAGGTGTGGCGCGTCGGGCGGCCATCACGAACCACTACTACCACGAGCTCACGCCGGAGCAGCGGAGGAATCCCAGTTGGCATCCCGATAACCAGCATACTTGGGATGCCTTCTTCATCAATCGGCGTGAGAGGGCGCTCGCCAGGTATGAGGACGACGGTCTGCCTCCTGGGAACTATCACGAGGCCGGTCGTCGGCTATGGTGGTCCGGCCGGACTCTACAGAGCGTCATGGACTACATCAGGGCCGGCGATATCCCTCGCCTGCGCTACCCTCAGGCCCAGCCCTGGAGTCGTGATCCTCCGAGGGAGTGCAGAGCACCGTCAGACGATAGTGACGACGACGACGGCGGCGACTACGACGACTACGAGTACATGTACTATAGGCCTAGGCAGGAGTATGACTAGTAGATCGATGCACTTTTGCCATTATGTACTGCCTTGTTTATTTAGATCTATGCTCTCCGTTTAGATTTAGATCCAATCTTGCCATTATGTGTACTGTGCCTTGTTTATCTATCGAAATGCATGTCCCCCTCTTTTTAACGTCTATCGAAATGCCATTAGATCTGAATCCAACAAATCAGGAAAAATCACACGGAAAACAGAAAACAGACGAGCTAGAGGGCCACTGTTTGCCGGAATACAACAAATTATTTTATTAAACAGCCAACAGAAAACAGACGCGCTAGCGCGCTACTCCTCGTCTTCGTCGTCGTCGGTGACCTCCTCGTCATCGGAGGATGTGCATGATGGTATTTCCGAGATAGGCCCCCACCTCGGATCGTCGGAGGCCCAGACTTCGCCGGCGTGGTCGGCCCGACGGAGCTCTTGCAGCGCCTTCGTCCTCGCCTCCCGAGCGGCATCTAACTCGAGGTGGCGTTCGAGGCGCCGCTCCGCCCGCTCAGCCGCGCGGGTCTGCCATAGCTCCCCGTCGGCGCTCTCCTCACCCGGATTGTTCCGGTAATACTCGCGGACCACGCGGTCGTCCCTGGCGTCGACTAGGCCCTGAAACGCGCGGTGCCTGAGGTGGCGGTGGTCGGCGGCAGTGACGATCTGCGGCGTCGGCGCCCTGGCCTCCGCTTCCCAGAGGGTGTGGCAGTCGTTAAAATTCATCAACGACCGCGGGCGGCTGAGGCGCCAGGCCGCCGCGTCCCAAGCGCGGGCGGCCTCCGACGCCGTCGCAAAGGAGCCGAGGGGGATGCGGTCGTCCCCTAAGCGGATAGTCGCCGTGAACATTCCATTCTGCCGCGATCGGACGCCGCGGAAACCGGTAGTGTTGTTCCTCCTCGGAGGCATGGTGGTGGCACGACAGTGCGTGGAGTGGAGGTGCGGCAGTTTATAACGCGCATTCATGGCCACGCGTTACAACTCCCGCGCCACGCGGCAGGACTCCCGCGCCACGAGGTACAATACACACTACCACCCACACCTCTCTCTCACTCACTCAAGCTAAAAAAAAGGGGGGATGGGGGCTGTGGCCGCATTTGTAGGGGAAGGGACATTGGTCCCGGTTTGGGGGATGATCCGGGACCAATGCCCATGCGCGCGCCACGTGGCCTGTGGCTAGAGATTCGTCCCGGGTCGTGCCACGAACCGGGACCGTTGGCTCCCCACAAACCGGGACAGATGCCCCCAGGTGGTTTCTGCTGCCTCGGGCACACGAACCGGGACCAATGCATGGCACTTGTCCCGGATTTTGGTGCAACCGGGACAGATGCCCCCTGCCCCCTGGACGAAAGGGGTTGTTTCCACTAGTGTTTGAGAATTTCCTGACACAGAAGTGGACCACCACGAAGGTGCAAAGACATTGATTCCTGGTATGAAGGAGATGTTTGACAGGGCGGCTGATCTCGGTGTAGAGAGCATTATCATTGGGATGCCACACATAGGTAGGCTGAATGTTTTGGGAAACGTCGTATGAGAGCCAATGCGGCAGATCTTCAGTGCGTTTAGTGGTGGTACCAAGCCTGTCAGTGAGGGGGAGGGTTGTATACAGGGACCGGTGATGTCAATGAGGGGGAGGGTTGTATACATGGACCGGTGATGTCAAGTACCATCTAGGAACTTCATATGATAGGCCTCCCATGGGTGGGAAACATATCCATTTGTCGTTGATTGCAAACCGTACTATTCTAATGATCTTGACAGGACCAAGAATCTCGGGTGCTGTTGTGATGATGGAAGCTTCTCAGGGCAGGGCGTTGTGTATGAACCTTGCATCTGAGTGCCCTTGCAAACTACACCACCGGCGGAACAATTCATCTTGTCGTAAATAATCAGGTTGCATTCACTACCGACCCGATGTCAGGGGGTCTTCACAGTATTGCACATATGTAACCAAATCATTGGAAATTCCAATTTTCCATGTGAACAGTGATGACTTGGAGGCAGTGGTTCGTACGTGTGAGCTTGCTGCAGAGTGGAGTCAGACATTTCATTTTGATGTAGTGGTGGATATTGTATGCTACCGTCCGTTTGGGCATAACGAGATTGATGAGCCCTCCTTCACCCAGCCTAAAATGCACGAGGTATTACCACCCCAACTCCAAACAAAAAGAAAAGAAAACACCACTATATTATTACCTGGAAAATTATATATGTATTTGTCTCTTAAATTCCTTCATTTCTTGATCTCAGTCCTAATCATATTTATCTTTTAGATAAAGATATCTTACCTAAATTGGTGTTCAAAAGTAGAATGATTGCCATAAGTCAGCGCTAACATTGATCCGCATTATCAAATACTGATATTATAGTTGCACATAGGGAATTTCGTAGCTGTATGGTCCTGGCTTCCATGGTGCGGAATAAACGTACCTGATGCATCATCACATGTTTAAACCGTGATTTATGTTTTCTCTTTATGGATATGTTTAATGATACATGAGACCGAACTACCAAACATCTGAACTTTAATATTAGGTACTTCCATTTGATTTGTTGTGCTTGCTTCCACGCCTACGTGTCTTCTATTTTTTTTATCAAAAGGCTTGCCCTTTAGTTGTATGTGTATGTCGCAATTTTTTTAATAGAAGGCTCTGCTTACCATTGCAGTTTGCAGCTCTGAACTGAAACATCAAAGAGATAAGTGGACATATTTGAGTGAGGATGCTTATTTTGTTCATCTACAACATAGTTCTATTCTAAGGGTGACTTCTTTTATGGCTTCTACGTTGCTTCTAGGTCCCCAACAGCAGAAGCCAAAAAGAAGTCTCCGGCTTCCCCCCACTGAGAAACTCCCTAGAAACCACTTTCAATACAGTGGGGAGAAACTGGTCGAGACCAGTTTCCCGAGCTTCTCCTCTGGCTTGCGAAGCGTTACCTGAAAAACAGACATGCCCTTCACGCAATTTACACCAAGAATGCCACCCCACGCCCCTATCACGATGCTCTCTGGATACCGGTCAACCAAACGAAAAGAAAAGAAAAAAGAAAGAGGTTCCCGACTCCAACCTCGACATGCTCCCTCCGCCGCTCTCCCACCGCCAACCCCGCCGCCGCTCTCCCACCTGGACATCCGCCGCTGCCGGATCCCGCTCACCCGGCCCGATTCTCGCCACGACGCGCTCCTTCCTGCCCCGTCCTGCTCCTCCCCGCCCCCGTCCTCCACTGCTGGCCCATCCCGGCCGCCGCTCTCCCACCTCCACTGGACCTCCACCTCTGTTCGCTCTCCCACCTCCACCGGACCTCCGCCGCGACGAGCTCCTCTCAGCCGCGAACTGCTCCTTCCCACCCCCATCTCCAATCGGTTTCGTCACCACCCTCGTCTCCACCTGCTCTGGGAAGACGACCACAGTCAGGACGGAATGCCGACGACTGTCTCGACCCGCTCGACCTCCTACTCGCAGACGACAACAACAACTGAGACCAGCGCCGGCAACCACATCTCCCTAGCTCGATCTCCTCCGTCTGCTCCTACCTTGATTATTTGGTAATTGTATCAAGACGTGATGGTTCTGAATTATGCAAAGATGCTGCTGAATTACTGATGGAGATAATTCAAATATTGTCCATGACCGTGTTGTAAACTGCTAAATTAATGTGTTGTGTCCGAAGAGAATAACAATTTTTTTGTTCTTTTGTATTTCTTTGCGGAGGATTCTTTGGAAGAAATACCAAATTGAAATCCAACAAGTATATCGAGCATCTATTTTTATTATAATTTCAAAATCACTATGACATTTATATTATTTTGCAATTTATTGAATTACAAACTTTTATTATTATTTACCTTTTCATAATATTTATATTTTATTTATAATATTTGTATTTTATTTCTAGCTTATTTTCTATTAAATATTAGCATATTTATCCTATATATCGTTTATTAAACACATATATCAAATTCATGGGCATAACCGACATCTCACAACTCATGCTACCAAATAAGCCAAAACAGTATAGCCCAAAAGAACTCTTCAGAGCAGTTTCTAGGAGCTTCTTCCCACCGCAGTTTCTCCCCACCAAAATCCAGAAACTTGCTTATGAATAAGCAGAAGTTTAAAAGAAGTCACCCTAAGACTTGGATGGGTGTAGTTTATATACGGGATGTCATCATATGTGACTCGGAAACCTTGGGATAACTGTGAGGTTTGCGTGCAAAGCTGTTGTCAGCCATGCGATGTGGTGGCTTCCTACGGAAAGTTCGCCAAGCTGGTGCCGACCATAGCATGCTCCAAAACCTGTTCTAGAAGAACAACGACATGATACTGGCACGTCTACGTAGAAGCTGCAGCCAACAACGGAATTCAGTAAAACTCATGTAGGAAAAATTCTTCGGAAGTTTTCAAAAAATAGCCTTGACAAAGATAGGTTGATTCTTCTTTCTTGATCACCGGTTTTCATTGTGCAGGGTGCTAACTCAGTTTTGCAAGGAAAGAAATCTAGGAGCAGTATTGTTATCAACGCCCTACAACCTTAACCAAGACTGGTGGTTCCTTTCTTGAGATGATTGCAACTGGAAGTCAGTCAAAGAAGGACCGGCCTATAGGTCTACCAACGAGAAATGTGGGGGTGGTAGGGGTGCAAGCCTGACATTGTTGTGAGTTGCATCATGCTGATTTACGTTATATTTTAGGTTGTGTGTCGTCGATGCTTATTGTTTTTTCGCTGTTGTTTCAGGTTCCGCCTTTCCGTCCCGGTGTCCGGAGAGGGAACCTCTGAGGAGATAGTTTTTTTGGTGATGTGGCTCAGGCTTTGGTAGGCAAGCCGGCTGGTTGCGGAAAATTGCGCGTTTTTTCCAGTTTGCCTCCTGAAATAACGGCTTTAACAAGCAGTAGCTACGTCGTTGATGTCAGCGTGTCTCGGTACTCATTTTGTAGTAAATAAATCCGCTTCCAGGTTTGTTTTTGTTGGGCTACAGGCTTCGCTTACAGGTGCTAGCAAAGCATATGAGGATTTCGGTTGCTCTGCTACAAGCTCCGGTGTGTATGAACTTTTTTTTTGCTATATTTCTTATGGATTGGTGTTGGTATTGAAGGTTCTAAATGTGCTAGGAATCAAACGATGCTTGATGGTTTGTCTACTGATGTACTTTTGCACGATTTATAGAGAAAATTTGATAAAACTTTTTACTGTTCCATGGAAACCCAGTTGGAAAAAACTTTGTTTAGAACTTATCGGTCTGAATATGTGTGCTGCTAATCTGGAATCACCTTCGGGGGATAATTCTGGGAAAAAAAAAGTGGGATGTCTATTTACTTTGCTTTTGTGTCAGTATTTATTAGATGATAAACAAGTTTCTTAGATGTTTTTTCTAGGAGCACTGCTGTGGGTACGTCGTTTTTTGTGCGACGTGTGTACAACGGGTCGATCTGTTCGTTACTTTGTCGTAGCTCTTCAACTAGCAATGTACGATCCCTATATTGTACAAGGATCAGACCAAAAAGGTTGGACGCAGAGCAATCTCGGTTTTTGAAAGAGAGGGTACCGTCAAAAGGTTATTCCCAAAATTTGTTTGACAAGACGGGGAAGAAGGTATTATGATGCATATTTGCACGGCATATTTATGTTCTTTTTAATTCAGTCGTGGGGTAACTAGCTTGGTCTTAATCGTATTTTCAGACTGAGGAAGGGCGGGAAGCTGCATTTAGGATTGGCTAAGCTACGGCTGGCAGACTTGTGTTGCGCTGTCTGAATGTCATATGCTCTCACGTTCCGTTTATGTGCGGTCGTTTGTTATCTTTGCAGTAGACGAACCTGCTGTGCTGTTTACGACAGCGTGTAAGTAGAAAACTTTTAAAGTAGGATATGCATTATGTACGATTCCGTGTTGTTTGTGGCGTAACTTCAACTAGGATTTGTGTTTTGTTTTGTGATGCGTCTTTCAGATAGATGAGCAGACCGTCCTTCAAAATCGTGTGCCATTAGAGAGGCACTTCTGGTTATGTGTTGCCTCTTTTTGGTTGCTTAGATGAGTTTTTTTAACAACAAAATATTTTATTCCATTAGCAACATTTTACACAGAGTAGTGTGAAAGGGTTAACACTTGACCTGGCAAGAACATCTGTCGCAGTACAAGGACATGTATCTGAGAGAGATATCGCATAGCTGCATGCCTATTTTTAATTTTGATAGCTAACTTTGCCTGATGATGCACTTTGACGTTAAAACACTTGTTGATGTGAGCTATTTTTGTGTGTCTTAAATCTGGTGACGCCTGTATAGAAGCGAGAATATGCCTGATTACACGTTTGCGTTTAGGCTCGGCCGTATGGCCGAATTGCTTATACAAGTACCTTCTTTACAATCCTAGCCTTTTTTCGCAGCAAAAGAACAACAACAACGAAAAAAAATCTATTTCTGACCTACTAGGCTCACAGCACATGCGTACACGAGATGCAGCTATGACAACACAGTGAAATGTCGCAAAGAACGAGCCGTGACAACGACCGGCAGCCGGCGTAGCGGAGCGCGCATGCCTGTCTAGTTGCTTATAAAATCCGTGAAAACATCCTACGAACAGCTAGCCCATAGGCCATAATCGTCCCTCCAACAACCTCTTCATCCCCTGACATACTCCTTCAAGCATTTCATTCTCTTTCTCTAATCAATGAAGCCCTACTTCAAGCATTCATGCTCTTTCTCTCTCGCACACGACGCACCCAAATTCCTCTCTACTCCCTGACCCTGACCGTGCCTGCGTCTGTATGCTCGCATGGTGAAGGCTGCATGCCTGTACCACACCACCCGGCACGGCAGGCACAATTCCTGACCATACCTGAATCTCCAAAAAAAAAAAAAAAAAAATCCTGAACATACCTGCCGCACTCGATGACGCCTGCATGCCAGTCCGTCTCGCCGCAGCGCTTTTTGAAACGAAGAAACGC
Source organism: Alopecurus myosuroides (assembly GCA_028641055.1). Taxonomy (NCBI): domain Eukaryota; kingdom Viridiplantae; phylum Streptophyta; class Magnoliopsida; order Poales; family Poaceae; genus Alopecurus; species Alopecurus myosuroides. The sequence continues at coordinate 259,183,944 of CM054063.1, read as the reverse complement.
GAGAGAGCAGCGGCACCACACCGTGCCGCGCGCCGCTATTCGCCCAGGTTGCTGCAGCAAAGGGAAAGCAGTTTCCAGGCCATCTGTTACCGGCAACCTGAGACCTCCGCGGCGACTGCCAATGAGGCAGGGAGCTGATATGGACAGACCGGTCATGTCACTAAGTCAGCCCGGAGATTGATTCATAATACTATGCGTCATGCTTAGGATGGGCCAAGTATATAAATAGTTTTAAAAGCCCGCTGTAGCCTCCTTTTGATTATGTTACTGTTAAATTATTCAATGTACAATTTGCCGCTATTGCTCCCCTATATCTCGTTATAGCCCCACGCTATAGCTGTTTCTTTTTTTTGTTGCCGCGATAACCCGCTATTTAAAACATTGAGTATATATATGGTTCTCCTCCATGCGGGCAGATATGGTGGTGATGAGTGACATTAGGTACATACAATATTTTTACTGGAATAGTTGAAAGATTGTAAACATGTTACATTAATTAATTAATCTAAATTATTCATCTCTACCTAATAATAAAGGGAGGAAGGTTTCTTCCTCCCAATTTCGTCCGTTTTTTCGTCCGTACGCGTTTTCGTCCGTGGAGCAGTACGCTTTCTCTGGTCGCTAAATTTTGTCCGTCACTGCGTCTCTGGATCGGGACTCCTTGATCGGGACTCTAACTGGCCACACAGCCGTCCCTAGCGAGCATCGAAGCGGCGCACAGACGCGAGCTCGCATCTAATTATTCTTTCCTCCGTCTGTAAGGTGTTCTTCATCTTCGCGCTTTTCCTGGACAGCGCTGCTGCCCCACGAGCAAGGATGCAGCTGAGGTTCATTCACGATATGAGTTCTTTTCCTGGACAACGCTGTCAGGAGAATTTCCCGACGGGGAAAGACCTTGGACTTTGTCCGCGCGAAGCAGGTCGGGCTGCGGAGTTGACGGCTTGATCCAGTCGGTAGCCTCCGTTCGGTGCAGCACGACAATTTAGGTTGCAGGCTCGGAGTTCATCGAGGAAGGGGCCGCCGGCTAGAGGGTGGACGCTGCTGCGCCAGAAGAATCTGCCCGCTGGTCGGGGCATGGGGCTAGGGGAATCCACGCCGCGCGTCATCTCGGAGCCCATGGGCGCTGCGGCGACACCAATATGCCGTGCATGTACTGAAGCATATGCGTCGCTCCTTGAGGCCTTGACTGATGGAGGATCCCCGCCTGAAGTGGACCATGAGGAATACGCTGGCCAAGATGGGGCATGTTCGGTGGCGACAATGCAGCAGCGTGCGGCAAGCGCGTGCACTTGGAGGCCGCCCACGCTAAAGCTTGTGTCGATGAAGGCCACGCCGGATGGGGTATGCACGGTTGGTGTTATTGGCCCTCTCGCCCATGCCATATTTCTGAGCGGAAGGCTGGCCGGGATCCCACGACCACCACTTCGTTTTGAGCTAAATCAAACAAGCGTTAATTGTTTGTTGATATAATCGGTACTCTCTTCATGTTCGTTCAGATGCTTGTGAGTGCTGAATTACTCATTTGTTCCATCATTTTATCTGCAGCTAGCTGGCTGGTTATGGTATCATTCAGAAATCTGAACCTATACTTATAATTATGAGCAGCATCATTGAGTTAATATTCTTTGTAGGCTTGTTAATGAGCCGAAGTTGCATTTGCTTTGTTAGCCATATGCAGAGGAAATGAACTTCATTCCTAATGAAAGCCTATGCAAGGCTTTGAGCTTTTGCCAAGTCTGCATTTTGCAGTGCAACATCAGTGAAATTGATGGAAAATAGTCACATGGGAAGAAATAGCACCGAAAGTTCAGTCCAAAGAAATTTTAAGAAAACAGACCGTCTTGTATGCAGGAGTATGGTTATTACTGAAAATAGCAATGCATGCCGTCTTTACAATTGAACCAGACGATGGCATCTTGAATATATACATCATATTTGTATATAGTAACCGGCGTTTTTGCATACCGATCTATTAAAAGATAGTTAGTGATTAAGACGACAGGACAAGTTGAGGTTAGGGTAATATGGGTCGATCGAATTAAGGGAAAAAATGTGGATCATACCGACGGTTTTCAATCAAAAATTGGTTTTTTAACCCGTTGCAACGCGCCTACATCAACTAATACAACTGGAGGAGGCCGCCAAGAGACGCGACAAAGATTCTAAACTTCAGAGGAGGGTTTTTGAGAGAAGATTTAGAGGAGATTTCTCGTGGGTGTCGCCTTCATTGTTGACGATAGCGGCATTGTGGTCGTCAGTGGCTGGGCGCTCAGTGTCGTGTGTATGTTATCTGCGTTGTGATGCACATTTTAAGATTTATTCTTTTTCAGATAACCCGTAGCAACGCACGGGCATTTTTGCTAGTATTAAATAATTGGAAGTGTGATAGGGCTCGCGTGGATGTCGGAGCGACGGCTCCGGATGTTCGTCACCGCCGTGTTGCGTTGAGATGTTGGCTTTGTTCGTCCAGACAACTTTGATTGTGGACTCGTGGAGGGATGTTGTATAGGTTTTTTGCCAATTTTATATTGGCCAACTATTTTCCATAGCAAAATTGCCTCGTTTCAAAAGATAAAAATGTGTTCCACATAAGTTTTTAACGGCTAGTTTTCAGGCAATGCTTAAACATGAGTCTTCGTTTAGATAAATTTATCTGAGCGAAATTAATTAAACCATGGGTTTGCTACCAGAAATGCTAGACCTACGGATCACTCTTACGCAAACTGAATCTACGGGATTACGTGTCCTCCCCGGGTAATTCTTCTCGCCTTATTTTCACCGTGGGCCCTCCACCTCGTCCAAAGAAATTCACCCAGACCAATCCGTAAAGTAAATTTCCGTAACTGCTTCCCGTAGATGTAGGATTGCTCGTTTACTACTGATTCTCATCATATAGCGCATGTCAGGGAGTGGAACCGTCAGCAGTCGAAGTTGCCGCACTACCGAATCAGGCCGTCCACGTCGATGGGTCATATCATGGGTTCGGCTTCCTCCCCTTGGGCCTTGATGGGCCCATCTCGCTCTCCTTGGTGGTAGTCTGGTCCGTGCCATTTTCTTTTCCCGTTACAAAAGTACAGAGGATACAAATGCTGATCTACAACCTTGTAAAAATTCCCCTAAAAAACACCCTTGTAACAATGACATGATTTTACTCATTCCATAATTATTTGGTCTTCTATAAAACCAGGAATGGGCCTGCTTATTTCAAAAAAAAAAGAACAGGCCTGCTCCTTACTGAAGTACAAACATAGTGGATAGTTCCTACTTTTTGTGTGGTTACATTCTTATTCGTGCACCTATCTTTCTATAAGATAAATCAAAATATCTACTTTGAACTATTACAACTGTAAACCAGTTCCATGAATCTATGGTCCCGCTGGAATTCGATTCTTCATCGCGACTACTGTAAGATTGGAAAATATGCAGTTTAGTTGTTCTTGCCAGAACATTACATACTACATACCACTAACATTAAAATATGCACACACAAATGAGTCTAATGAATTCAGTGATAGCTAGTATGGTGTCGGATATATGCCAACTAGGGGTGTATCTGACAGATGGCCGAAGGCCGGATTACCAGGGTAGCCCGCAGGTAATGGGTCAAAGGTTCATTGGGCGACCCAGTAAGCTGACGCAGAGGAAGCCTGATTCTAGAAGAACTCGGCACACGGCCCAAAGTGGTGCGGCTTGGAGGAGAAGACGGATTCCTTACTTTTCAAGTTAGATAATTTCCGTAGTCTTCTAGGTTTCCATTATGTAAGACCTAATCCGACTATCTATATAAAGCCGGACGGGAGAGAAGAACAGGAATCGAACAATTAGCTAGAAGCCAACTCGTCAAGAAGTTGATCCTCGCCGAGTTAGCGAAACCATACTCACATTATACTTTGTATACTTCAGGCTTCAGCCCTGATTTAGTGAGATTGCAGGAGTAGGAACGCCGCCTTAGTTGTGACGTACTGAACCTGGATAAAACTCGGTGTTCTCGTTACAATACTTCCACGTTCCCCCACGACTCTACCAGTAGTCTCATGGCACCCCCGTCTATGAACTCTACTACGATGTCTCGACTGTTGCCGCCCACCGTGGGGCCAGTGACGTCGGGAGTTACATTCCGAGCGGGAATACTCGGTGGAATCAGCGGTACCATAACTGTCGGAAGTCTGAAATTCGACGGCGACGTCGGACTCTTCCTCGAAAACGGATCGTACATGCAAGCACGGAATCACCTGGTAAGTGCCTGCATTTTACCGATTGGATCTACTAATATCTTTATCGGATTAACATCAAAAGCAATTGGATTCTGTGGTGGAAGTAAATTTACCCCACCCTCCCTATACCCAATTGAGGAAAACTATCACTAGTGGAAACAACACCTCTCGTCCAGGGGGCCAGGGGGTAGCTGTCCCGGTTGCAACCGAATCCGGGACAAATGCCATGCTTTGGTCCCGGTTCGTGCGCCCGGGGCAACAGGAATCGCCTGGGGGCATTGGTCCCGGTTCGTGGGGGACATATCGGTCCCGGCTCGTGCCACGGACCGGGACCAATGCCTAGCCACATGCCACGTGGCACGCGCATGAACATTTGTCCCGGTTCAGTCCACGAACCGGGACCAATGCCCCCCTTCCCCTATATATACTGCCCCAGCCCCTCCCCCCTTCCATCTTTTTTTTTTGCTTGGAGGTGTGAGAGAGTGTGGTGTTAGTGTGTTTTATTTTACTATGCACACGAGGTGTTCGACGAAATTCCCGAGCCGCACATAAGCTCACTGAAAATGGTATCTTCGACCGAGGTTAACAAACTTATCTTTTTCATCTGTAACTGATACATAAAAAAGTAGTATTTGTCGTATTAATATGTTATTGTAATGTATTTTGATAAACTTAATTATACGATGCAGCTGGATGCACGGCAGCGATGGATGTATGGTGACCGACGCACTTCCGAGTATATGGCAGGCCTGAATGCATTTCTTGCTGTAGCTCAGGCGAACAAAGATAATGGCTTCATGTGTTGCCCATGTGTTGATTGTCGGAACGTCAGAGAGCACTCTTCCGAAAGAATCATTCACGGCCATCTACTTCGGAGAGGTTTCATGCCCAGCTATAATTGCTGGACGAAGCATGGAGAAAGAGGGGTTGTGATGGAAGACGGTGAAGAAGAAGAAGATCCTTTGTTCCCTGAATACGACGATACTGCAATGGAAGAGAATGGAGAAGAAGGAGGTGATCAAGAACAGGCATCAGAAGAGCCCGATGATGATCTTGGCCGAGTTATTGCTGATGCAAGGGAAGACTGTGAAAATAAATTGGAGAGGTTGAAGCTGGACAACATGTTACAGGATCACAAAAAATTGTTGTACCCAAATTGCGAAGATGGTAGCACAAAGCTCGGTACCACACTAGAGTTGCTGAAATGGAAGGCACAGAACGGTGTGACTGACAAGGCATTTGAGAGTTTACTTCAACTAATGAAGCCAAAACTTCCAAAGGATAACGAATTGCCTGAGAGTACGTACGAAGCAAAGAAAGCTCTCTGCCCTCTAGGATTAGATGTGCAGAAGATACATGCATGCATTAATGACTACATCCTCTTCCGCGGTGAGAAGTACGAGAATTTGGATGAATGTCCGATATGCACTGCACTGCGGTATAAGATCAGAGCAGATGACCCTGGTGATGTTGACGGCGAGCCCCCCCGTAAGAGGGTTCCTGCTAAGGTGATGTGGTATGCTCCTATAATACCACGGCTGAAACGTCTGTTTAGAAACAAAGAGCATGCTAGGTTGTTGCGATGGCACAAAGAAGACCGTAAGAAAGACGGAAAGTTGAGGCACCTCGCCGATGGATCGCAGTGGAGAAAGATCGAGAGAGACTTTCCAGACTTTGCAGGAGAGGCGAGAAACTTATGGTTTGGCCTAAGTACAGATGGCTTTAATCCTTTTGGGGAGCAGAGCTCCAGTCATAGCACTTGGCCTGTAACTCTATGTATGTACAACCTTCCTCCTTGGTTGTGCATGAAGCGCAAGTTCATTATGATGCCAGTTCTCATCCAAGGCCCGAGGCAACCTGGCAACGACATTGATGTGTATCTAAGGCCATTAGTGGAAGAACTCTTACAATTGTGGGGGCAAACCAGGTGTACGTGTGTGGGATGAGAACGAACAAAAGCCATTTGACCTACGGGCGTTGCTTTTCGTAACCATCAATGATTGGCCTGCTCTTAGTAACATTTCCGGACATACACACAAGGGATACAATGCATGCACACACTGTTTAGATAATACTGACAGTGTTTTTTTGGATAAATGTAAAAAGGTTGTATTCCTGGGGCATCGTAGATTTCTTCCGATCAAGCATCCCGTAAGAAAGAAGGAGGGAAGCATTTCAGAGGTGAGGCAGATAACCGGAAGAAGCCTGAGCTGCGTAGTGGTAATGATATATTCGATATGGTCAAGGACCTAGAAGTAATCTTTGGTAAGGCTGCTGGCAGCCAACCAGTTCCGTACGGCTCTGATAAGCGCGCACCCATGTGGAAGACGAAATCTATATTTTGGGAGCTACCCTATTGGAAAGTTTTAGAGGTCCGGTCTTCGATCGACGTGATGCACGTGACAAAGAATCTTTGTGTCAATCTGCTATGCTTCCTGGGCGTGTATGGGAAGTCCAAAGATACGTCTGAAGCACGGGAGGACCAGCAACGTATGAAAGACCCAAGCAACAAGCACACAGATAGGCGCCATTACTTAAGCAGCTACGCTCTTACTAAAGCAGAGAAGGAAATATTCTTTGAAGTCCTTTACAGTATCAAGGTTCCGTCTGGCTTCTCGTCGAATATAAAGGGAATAATAAACATGGCAGAGAAAAAATTCCAAAACCTGAAGTCTCATGACTGCCACGTGATTATGACGCAGTTGCTTCCGATTGCATTGAGGGGGCTTCTACCGTAAAATGTTCGAGTACCCATTGTGAAGCTATGTGCATTCATGAACGCAATATCTCAGAAGGTAATCGATCCAGAAAGTCTGACAAGATTACAGAGGGATGTGGTCCAGTGTCTTGTTAGTTTTGAGTTGGTGTTCCCACCATCCTTCTTCAACATTATGACTCATCTCCTGGTTCACCTATGTGAAGAGATTCATATTCTTGGTCCGGTATTTCTACACAATATGTTCCTCTTTGAGAGGTTCATGGGAGTCTTGAAGAAATATGTTCATAACCGTGCTAGGCCAGAAGGAAGCATCTCGAAGGGCTATGGAACAGAGGAGGTCATTGGGTTCTGTGTTGACTTTATTCCTGACCTTAAGACAATTGGTGTTCCTGAATCGCGGCATGAGGGGAGACTGAGGGGAAAAGGAACGCTGGGAAAGAAAACAATGATACCTAGGGACGGGCATTCTTTGACCAAAGCACACTACACAGTTCTACAAAATTCTATGTTCATGGCTACGTATCTCGAGGAACACAAGAATATTGTACGGTCTGCAAACCCGGGGAAGGATGACTCATGGATTAAACGCGAACACATGGAGACTTTCGGAAGTTGGTTGCAAACACGTCTTATAAATGACACCACTGTTGAAGATCAGCTATACATGTTGGCAGGGTCACCATCTTCGACTATTGGGAGTTTTCAAGGGTACGAGATAAATGGGAATACATTTTACACGAGCTCCCAAGATAAGAAGAGCACCAACCAAAACAGTGGTGTCCGCTTTGATACAACAAACGAGAATGGAAAAAATGACACATACTATGGTTACATAGAGGAGATATGGGAACTTGACTATGGACCTTCTTTTAAGGTCCCTTTGTTCAAGTGCAAATGGGTCAACCTGAATGGAGAAGTGGTAAAGGTAGACCCGCTTTATGGAATGACAACAGTGGATCTCAACAATATTGGTTACAATGACGAACCATTCATCCTAGCCAATGATGTGGCTCAGGTCTTCTATGTGAAGAACATGTCTTCCAGACCGAAGAAAAGAAAAAATAAGGAAACAAATTCATCATAAGATGAGCCGAAGCGTCACATAGTTCTCTCAGGGAAAAGAAACATCGTGGGAATCGAGGACCCGACAGACATGTCAGAAGATTATAATAAATTTGTTGAAATTCCACCCTTCACAGTGAAAGCTGACCCCACCATCCCGTTAAATAATGAAGATTCTCCATGGTTACGGCCGAAGTGATCATAAGCAAGGGACACGAAGAAAATTCAGAAGACTAGATAGGGATGTTGTTGGTGATGTGTAATAATAAACGTGGAATACATGATCATAGTTCTTATAACGCAGTATGAACGAGATTTTGTTAGCCAAAAGGATATTTATACATATTCTGTGATTATGAATGGAGTAGGTGCAAGTTTGACCAATAATTTGTATTGATCGGTCAAAAGCTGGCAAGCATTGAGTGCTTGACAACTATGACCAGCCTGACTTCATTATTGCAGGATTATAACTACTTTCGAGATGTAGTATGTGTTGACACACGGTATAGAACAAGTGATTATGGCAGGCCTCTATTGTTATTCATAAACAGCCGAAAACAGTTTTGACTGACTGCTTTACATCGTTAGGGGATGCAGTTGCTTCTGCTTGGCCAGGGACTGTCCACCGCTCGGATATATATCAAAATGCAACGAAAGTATTAAGCGATATATTGCACTGTGCGGAAACTTTCGCTCATGATTTTAGTAGGTCTTGGCGAAGTACAATCTGAAGGATAACGAGTGGCTAAGTAGATTGTATGAGGATAGAGAAAAATGGGCTTTGCCTTATGGGTGTCATATATTCTGCGCAAATATTGCAGTCACACTTCGAAGTGATAGCAGGGATACCATCCTGACAGATATCCTTAAAACAGAAATAGAGCTTCGGTACTTCTTTAACAGATATGATAAATTTTTGGAGGAGAAACGTCTAACTGAACAACGAAGATCCCAAATGTTGAAGGCGGAGGGGAGCGCGACGGAGACGGCGGACGAGCAGAGGAGAGGAAAGCGCGACAGCAACGATGCGGTCTCCCCCGCCCGACCGCCCGTCTCTGCTTTAAGTCTGATACTCCCGCTGAGGCTTGCCGCGTACACGGAAGCTACTATGTTTTCAAGCGGGGGTCGGGATAAAGGGAGACGAAGATCTCAAATTCACCGTGTCAATAAGGTACAACTCGCTTTGTCGAACTTTATATAAATCATCCGGGATGCCTTGTATGCTCTGGACTAACTCGGAAGATCACGAGAGAAAACAAAAATTGTAACATTTTTATATTCAAATTATATACAAATGGTAAAATAATTAATAGTTTCAATAGTTAGAAAAATTATTTAGTTAAACGAAAAATGGATTTAAATTAGTTATGCAAATTCTAGTGTTTTTCATGTTGGAATTTTTGTCAAATTCGAAAGTATATAGAAGTTGTTAATGTGCAAACTTAATAATTTTCAAACTTTGGCGCTAAAAAATTTTGGGCGCGCAGGGTGCCACCCCCAAAATTCGAAATATGTTTTTGGTCCCGGCCCGTGGTACCAACCGGGACCAAAGGGGCTCTAGTCCCGGTTGGTGGCACGGGCCGGGACTAGAGGCCCGGTTGTATAAATATCTCGGCCCTCTCTCCAGGCCGAGCGACCACCCAGGACGACGGACATGGCTTGGCGAAGCCCTGCCGTCGGCGGGAACGAGTAGGAAGATCCCGCCGGCGCTGGTTCCGCCGGCGGGGTTGGACTAGGGACGCGTTTTTGTTGACACAAACTTATATTAAAAAGGCCCGGGGGCCGTGCTTACATAGGGGGGCGGCGCGGCCACAGGCAGCCGGCCGTGCTTACATATAGGGGGCGGCAGCGCGGCCACAGGCGGCCGGCCGTTTCTTTGGGGGGTAGGTAGCTTAGGCTAGGGGGGGCGCACTGGCGCCGATCTACTCCTCCTCGTCGGAGGAGATGCACTGGTAGGGGGGTGGCTGCCACAGGTGGGCAGCCGGCTGGGCCGGGCCCGGCGGGGGGGAGGCATCGGGGGCGCGTATGGCGGTGGCGGGGGCAGCACCTCCTGCGGCGGCGGCGGTGGCGGGGGCAATTCCTCCTCCTCCGGCGACCAAACGCCGCCGGTCCAGGCCCAGGACATGTCGTACTCCAGGCTTGGGGGGAGCGGCTGCGGCGGCGGCTGGTCCTCGGACGCCTCCCACTCGGCGTACAGCACGTGCCACCAGGGGGTATGCTCGGTAGGGGGCGGCGGCGGCATGGCGGCGGCGTTGGCGGCGGCGTTGGCCACGACCCGCTCCCACCGCTTGATTTCGTCGTCGATGAGGGAGCGGCGGGAGGCCTCGCAGGCCTCCTCCATGTTGGCCCGGAGCTCGGGGTCCTCCTCCCCGAAGAAGTCCTCGATGTCCTCGAGGAACCACAGCTCCCTCTCCCGACCGGGCGGTGCCGCGGGGTAGTCCTCCATGTTCACCTCCTCGTGGGGGACGGGGATGAAGGAGCGCCGGCGCTGCTCGTGGTCCTGCTGGAGCCAGGTGGCCCAGTAGGGGGAGCTGCGCGCGTACGCGCGGTCCCTGAGGAGGGGGGCCGGCAGGCGGCGCCGGCGGTCGATCTCCTCGAGCAGCGCCTCGCCGGTCGGGGCCGGCGGCACAGGGATCCGCTGGGGGTTCAGGTGCCAGCCGTCCGGGAGGTGGACGTCTGGCCAGAACACCGGCGTGGAGTTGTTCCAGTGCCACTCGGCCTCCACCACCCGGATGTACCGGCGGAAGCGCTTGCCCTTGGGCGCGGCGCGGGGCGGCGGGCGTGCCGCCGGAGGTGGCGCGGGGACGCGCGGCGTCCCGCCGATGCGGACACCTCCAGGGCCGTAGCCGAAGGCCTCCGCCGGCGGGGGTGGGACGCGGCCGGCGCCGCTCGAGGAGCCTTCGTGGTCGTTCCTGGGGCGCTTGCCGGAGCCGCTCGAGAACCAGCGGGACATGGTGGCTAGGGTTGCTTTGCCTTGGGCGCGGCCGGGGTGGATGGGTTGTACGGGCGGCGGGGGCCCTTTAAAAAGGACCCGGGGGGGCTGGCATGCCAACCGGCGGCCTGAACGTGGCGGCGGTTGCAGGCGGCCATGAATGCGGGCGGGAGCCGAGGCGTGGCGGCGGTTGCAGCTGTGGCCCGCGCGCGTGGGGAAGTGGGGGCGCGGGAAGCCGAGGCGGGGCGGGAAGACGAGGCGACAGTGGGCCCTTTGACCGCCCCTGTGGTCTGAATTTAAGGGACCAGGCGAGTCAGCCACTAGGCCGCTGTCCAGTGGCCCCTTCGAACCGTTGACCGACCATAAAAAAAGAGGCGGGCCAGTGGGCCCTTTTGACCAAAAAATGTGGCCAGTGGGCTTAATAAAAGACGTGGGCCTGGACGCGGTTGGGGAAGGGGGAGGCCGGCTGGGGATTGGGAGACAGGAGCCCAAAAAACGAAAAAAAAACCTGCCGCGGCAGGCGAAAATTGACGGCTATATACTTTTTTTTTAAAGTATCCATCCCGGTCCCTTGAACGAACCGGGACGAACTCCCTGGCCGACCCCTGGCCCAGGTTCGCCACGTGGCCTATCCTTACCATCCCGGGTCCTGGCACAACCGGGACCAATGGGGGAGGGCCATTTGTCCCGGCTAGCCCATCCCGGTTGCACAACCGGGACAACTGGCCCTTACGACCTGGGACAAAAGGCCCTGTTTCCACTAGTGTATGTTACCGGATTCTGCTCAGATCGCCAAAACACTACTGAATTTGTTGCCTCTCCGGAGATGCCTGCAGTTAGATCTCATTTTGTTGGCTTGGTGCAGTCCGAGATCGCTGAAAACACGGAAGAAAATAATCCCGTGAAAGAAGCAGAAAAGCATAATCCCACGGAAAAAGTGGAAGATCCGACCTCCGCCGACCAGGCGACGAAATCGGAAGCCGAATCTGTATTAGCTACCATCGAGGCAAGATTGGAATCGGAATCCGGATCTGATGCAGATTCCGAAGATGAGGATGACTGGCGATCAGAAAATCACTAGCAATCTGTCTGAGTTTGAAGCTGCTTTGGGTTACACTCGGAAGGCCACTTGGGGAGTACATGGTTACCACATTCATGATGATACTGAGTATGATTTCTCCATTCTAAAGTTCCGATATCCACCTGGTCTTGATGACATGAGGATGCCTCACAACTCACTCATGTATCCCTTCTGAAATATCTTGTCCAAGATTTTCTGCCAGACTCTCATGATCAAAGCTGGAGACTTCTCATCTATCAGGCCCTACATGGTCAATCTCATGCACTTGTCTAGGCCCAAAAATCAGAAAAAGGTTGATTTCATGGATTTCCTATATAATGAGTGAAGGGAATATGCCCGAGAGGCAATAATAAAGTGGTTATTATCTTATTCCTTGTTTATGATAAATGTTTATTTCTCATGCTAGAATTGTATTAACCGGAAACTTTGATACATGTGTGTCTAATAATCAAACAATAATTCCTAGTAATGCCTCTCGTTTAACTAGCTTGTTGATTAACTGATGATCAAGGTTTCCTGATTATGAACATTGGATGTTGTTAATAACGGGGTCATGTCATTGGAAGAATGATGTGATGAACGTAGACCCAAAGTGTATATAGCAATGCGATCAAGTCATTAAGTTTACATTGTTATATCAAACATTCGAAGTAACTCTAATCCTTAGACCATTGAGATCATGTTAATCACTAACACCAGAAGAGTGCTTTGATGTCATCAAACGTCACCGTGTAACATGGTGGACATAAAGGTGCCGTTGGGTATTCGGAAAGTATTAGTTGAGGCTCATGGATCCAGAGTGGGATTTGTCCATCCAAATGACAGAGAGATATACTCTGGGCCCTCTCGGTGATATCACATCGACACCGCTTGCAAGCACGTGACTAGGTCATAGGGATGTCATATCACGGAACGAGTAAAAGAGTACTCGTCGGTAACGAGATCAAACAAGGTATGGTTGATACCAATGATCGTATCTCGGACAAGTAAAATATCGCGAGACAAAGGGAATTAGTTATGACGTTTATGGTTCACACGATCACTAGATTCATCGTTGAATGTGTAGGATTCATTACGGATCACTAGGTCTCGTTGTTAACTATTGATTTGAGAGGTGTCTCGATCATGTCTACATTATTCACGAACCGTAAGGTGACACACTTAAGGTTTGATGACGTGATTGAGTGGATATGGAATATCGGAGAAAAGTTTGGACAACACTGAAATTGTTTCGGGGAATATTGAAATAGTTCAAGGTGGTATATGTTAATGTTTGATTAAAAAATAGTTCAAGGGGGTAAGTGTTAATTTTTGTTAATAGGATTAACAAATATTAAAATGACGAAATGAAATTGTTTTATTTATTTATTAAAGAAAACCGAGTGGGAATTGATGAGAGAATGAGTGGGTTGAGTGGAGACTCCACCCACATGATGAGGGGAGAGGTGGAGGCACCAAAATTTCGTGGCTGCCTCCCCCTCCTATATAAAGAGGGGTTGGACCTCCCTCTCCCCCCACACTTGGTGTCATCTCAACCTCCATCCTCTTTGTGACTGATACGTCAAAAACGTATCCCTAATTTTTGATGTTCCATGTTGTTTCCCACATGTTTTCCTTACACTTTATGTCATTTTTACACGTTTTCCGGGACTAACCTATTAACAAGATGCCATAGAGCCAGTTCCCTGTTTTCTGATGTTTTTAGTTTCAGAAAAGTTGTTCTGGAAATATTTTCGGAATTGAAAAATTCGAAAGCCAGAAGTCCTAAAAGTCCCGGAAGCTTCCAGAAGTCCCGAAGAGCCCCGGAGGGGGGCCACAGGGTGCCCACACCATGGGGTGGCGCGGCCCCCCTTGGCCGCGCCAGGGGGTGGTGTGGGGCCCCTGGACTTCCACCGCATCTGCCCTTTCGCCTATTTAATCCCCCCGGATGGAAAACCCTAAAAGAATCGACCTTTTCCGCAAAATACATCCGTAGCTCCGCCTCCGCCACCGACAAGTTTCGGGGGACAGATCTCTGTTCTGGCACCCTGCCGTGATGGGGAAGTGCCCCCCGGAAGCCATCTCCTTCGACTCCACCACCATCATCTCCATCGTGTTTGATGTCTCCTATGATGATGAGGGAGTAGTTCTTCCCCGGGGCTGAGGGCTCTACCGGTAGCTATGTGGTTCATGTCTCTCTCTCCATGGTGTGATCTTTATGTGATCATGAGCTTTGTTATCTAGTTGAATATGTTGATTGATCTTCATCTGTTATGCTACTCAACTGGTTTTGTTATCTCCGTGTGGTTTAGCATGATATTTATATCTTTTGTTGGAAGATGAACCTATGAAATTGTGGCGTTTGTTTAGTACTAATTTATGGCGCTCGTAGTGACATTGGGGTGCCCTAGAGAGGGAATATAGACTTGAGGAGTGTTGTTAAAGCCCTACGCAATGATTTGTGTTCGTTATTCGACCGGAGAGTGGTTCGGAGTAGCATAGTGAAGAAATGATATTTATGCATTCAATTATGTTTTCATTGTTGAGAGGTGTCCTCTAGTGAAAGTAGGAGCCCTAGGCCTTATATTCAAGCATTGAAACACCGTTTTCCGCCTGTTCTGCTACATGTTTGCTTGCTGCCATATGTATTCCATATTGGTATTATCACTTATAATCATCCATACTGCTTGTATTTTACTCTCTCTTTGCCGAACTAGTGCACCTATATACCTGACAAGTACATTGGGTGTGTTGGGGACACAAGAGACTTCTCGTATCTTAATTGCAGGGTTGCTTGAGAGGGATATCTTTGACCTCTATTTAACTGGGTTCGATAAACGTTGGGTGACCCACTTAAGGGAAACTTGATGCTGTTCGACAAACCTCTGCACTTGGAGGCCCAACACTGTCTACAAGAATAGAAGCGTGCATAGACATCAAGCTCTTATATGGCGCTGTTGCCGGGGAGGTAAGGTAAAAGGTACGCACATCCTCGGGTGTGAGTGCTCGAAGTTATTTCCTTTAGATTCTGTAATTATATATTTTTGTTTCTTGTTTTTATTTTCACTAGTTAGGCTTAATGGAAAACAACAAAATATGAGAGAGGTTTATAATCTTTATCTTGAATTAGGACATGAAGTGTTTGAAGAGAAAATTAAAAAACCTATGGAACTTTATTTGCATGCTAATAGCAATGTTATTAGTATGAATGCTTTGAACACTATTATTTCTAATGCCATGGAAAAGTCTAAGCTTGGGGAAGCTAGTTTTGATGAATATGATATTTTTAGTCCCCCAAGTTTTGAGGAGGAAATTTTATTTGATGATACTTTTCCTCCCATATATGATAATTATAATGATTGTGGTATTCTAGTTCCACCTGTTTACAATGATGAATATGGTATTTTCAGTCCACCTACAATAGAGGAAAATATTAATTATGATTACAATATGCCTCCTATATTTAATCATTATGGTGATGAGAGTAATAATGATACCTATTTTGTTGAATTTGCTCCCACTACTATTAATAAGAATGACTTTTCTTATGTGGAGAGTATTAATTCTTTTATGCGTGTGGCTCATGATAAGAATGTTATAAGTGATAGTTACATTGTTAATTTTATTCATGATGCTACTGAAAGTTACTATAAGAGAGGGAAACATGGTTTTATGCATCTCAACAATATTAAGTTTTCCCTCTTTTGTTTAAAATTTTGAAGTTGCACTTATTTTGCTTTCCTATGCTTGTTGCTTTGTGCTTTCATGACTTGTTTTTCTACAAGATTATTTTTCATAGGAAGTGGGTTAGACTTAAATGTGTTTTATATTTTATTTTTTTTCTCTCTTATTTTGATTCAACTCTTATTATTATGTGAATATCTTTTAAAAATCATTGTGCCTAGCTGAAAGGCGTTAAAGAAAAGCGCTACCGGGAGACAACCCGTTTTATTTCTCTGTTTTTATTCAGTTTTCCTTTGTTTTATTTTGTGTCCTTTGCACCTGGGTGTTTTCTATTTCCTTATCAACCCTTTTGTATCTTTTCTTTTGTGTTTTTGTTGAGCAAGGTAAAGCCTCTAGCGGAAAGTTGAGACTATATTTCGGATTTCTGCGCAGGAAACAGATTTCTGTTGTCCACTGTTAATTACGTATAAAATCACAGAAAATTCAAAATAACCTGACCTTTTTTGTGCTTAATACTGGTCTATATACGCAACGTTTCTTAGTTGACCACTTTTTTATTTGAGCAACAGAATATTTTCGAAAAAATCGATCTCTGCCTGTTGTTCTGTTTTGACAGATTTCTGCCAATAATTGCATTTGCATCTTAATCTCTTTCTTTTGGTGTTCTTTTGAGAAAAAGAGTTTTAAAAGAAGTTGTGACAGTATCTAATGTTTTTATGGGTGTTAGTCTTGTTTTGAAACTGAAGCATGTGAATTTATTATTTCGATTGCACTAACGTTGCTAATGAAGATTGTGAGAAGTTTGGTGTGAAGGAAGTTTTCAAGGGTCATGAGAAGAGGATGATATGTTGTGATCAAGAAGAGTGAAGAGCCTAATCTTGGGGATGCCCCGGTGTTACATCCCAGAAAATTCCAAGAAGACTCAAGTGTCTAAGCTTGGGGATGCCCAAGGCATCCCCTTCTTCATCAACAAATTATCAGGTCACTTCTAGTAAAACTATATTTTTATTCAGTCACATCTTATGTGCTTTACTTGGAGCGTCTTTTATTTTTGTTTTCAGTTTGTTTGGTTTTCTTTGCTGTAATAAATAGTTGGAACCTATCATACTTGTGTGGGAGAGAGACGCGCTCCGTTTTCATTGCTTAGAACACTCTTGTTTTCATTCTTATTGTTCTGTGAGTGTTCACTTTTTGCTAGTACTGTGTTTAGCCTTTGTTTCATGCATCTCTTATTCGGAGCTATTAGTTTTAGTAGTGTTATATGAGTACTCTCATGTTTGCTTGCTGTATCATAAAGAGTATTTTTGTTAAAACATATCTTGTATGGTGCTTGTTGGGAAAAGAAACTGCTGCTTGAAGTAGAATTTATAACGGTGCAAGTAGAAGCTTGTATAGACTGTGGCTAGAACTTTTTCATGCCATGCTAAATGTTATTTTAGTTTTAAAGCCTTGTGGCTATTGAGTAGCATGAATAGCCTTAAATAGCTGAGAGCGTTTAATAAGTCTTGAAAGATTCATGAGTTTTTCTTGTCATAGTAAAGCATCAATATATGGTATTCTCTTTCGAATGTTTTATTTGGTTGACTTGGCGCATGCTCACACCATGTTTATGACTACAAACCAGTCACGAATAGCCTCCATGACCACTTAGTTTTTGAACTTGTGATACCGATTATGCTTTAATTAATGATGCTTATGTCATTGTGCATGATTATGGCTCTTATGCTCTCTTGATTTGTCGCTACCTGTCTATTGCTAGCCTTCACCTGTACTGAGTATGGAATTCTACTCGTGCATACAACTCCAAAAAACCAAAATTTCCCATTGTGTCCACCATACCTACCTACATGTGGTATTTCACTGCCACTCCAAGTAAATTTCTCATGTGTTACCTTTAAAACCTTCAAAATTACTCCTGTTTTGTGTTCTTGTTTTTGCTCATGAGGACGTCAATAGAGAATCTTTATCTCACTTGTTGAGTAGATTTTACACCCTAGACTAGTCGCTTCATCCGCTTATCCAAATGATAGAAGAGCTGGCAGTGGGGTGCCCAACCCCAAATTAATACAAACAAATTCTCTTCACTATTTTGCCCCTGATTTATCAGTCAAAGCATAATTGTGTAAACAAAAGAGAAAGAGGGATGACCTTCTACACCAGTTGTGTCCTTCACAATGGGAGCCGCTCTTGTGAATTCAGTTGGCTTGTGACGTACTGTATTGTCTGCTTACCATTCGTTGACATAATCATACACCTCTCTTTAAAATGTTTTCAATACCTCTGTTTAATAAAAATAAAAAGCTCTAGCCCATGAGTGATCCCTGCTTCCCTCTGCGAAGGGCCTTTCTTTTACTTTTATGTTGAGTCTCCATCTTCTAACTTTATGCATAGTTAAGAGAGCATTTTTTCCATTCTGAATTCTATGTGCATTTGTCCCATAAACATCAATAATTACTACATGATGTGATATTATTTGTTCTTAAATTATTTGTTCTAGTCTTCCTCATGAACTTTGAAAGTGTCCTGGCATTTATGTTTTGTCCCACTCTTAAGGACTAGCTAAATACCACTTTGCCATGCTTTCTCTATACCTGAAACAAGCATTTATCTTTCTTCGCATTATTATCCATGATCCTTTATTTAAGATACTCTTCATGATGCAAAGTAATTTATATGCTTTATTATTAAAGTTCTATTTATCATGTTTGTTTTGGAAGTTCTGTGATCTCAGCGTACATATGCTTTTACATTATAATGATCAAGTTTATGATAGTAGCATGTCACCTCAGAAATTATTTTGTTTTATCGTTTACCTACTCGAGGACGAGTAGGAACTAAGCTTGGGGATGCTTGATACGTCATAAACGTAACCCTAATTTTTGATGTTCCATGTTGTTATCATGTTGTTTACCATATGTTTTCCTTACACTTTATGTCATTTTTACACGTTTTCCGGGACTAACCTATTAACAAGATGCCACATAGCCAGTTCCATGTTTTCTGCTGTTTTTAGTTTCAGAACAGTTGTTCTGGAAATATTCTCGGAATTGGAAAATTCGAAAGCGAGAAGTCCTGAAAGTCCCGGAAGCTTCCAGAAGTCCCGAAGAGCCCCGGAGGGGGGCCACAGGGTGCCCACACCATGGGGTGGTGCGCCCCCCCCTTGGCCGCGCCAGGGGGTGGTGTGGGGCCCTTGGACCTCCACCGCCTCTGCCCTTTTGCCTATTTAATCCTCCCCGGATGGAAAACCCTAAAAGAATCGACCTTTTCCGCAAAATACATCTGTATCTCCGCCGCCGCCACCGACAAGTTTCGGGGGACAGATCTCTGTTCTGGCACCCTTCCGGGACGGGGAAGTGCCCCCGGAAGCCATCTCCATCGTCTTTGCTGTCTCCTATGATGAGGAGGGTGTAGTTCTCCCCCGGGGCTGAGGGCTCTACCGGTAGCTATGTGTTTCATCTCTCTCTCCATGGTGTGATCTTTATGTGATCATGAGCTTTGTAATCTGGTAGAATGTGTAGATTGATCTTCGTCTGTTATGCTACTCAAGTGGTTTTGCTATCTCCATAAACACTTTGATCACAGGGTAAAGGTGATAGTGTGTGCACCGTGTGGTTTAGCATGATATTTATATCTTGTGTTGGAAGATGAACCTATGAAATTGTGGCGTTTGTTTAGTACTAATTTATGGCGCTCGAAGTGACATTGGGGTGCCCTAGAGAGGGAATATAGAATTGATGAGTGCTGTTAAAGCCCTACGCAATGATTAGTGTTCGTTATTCGACCGGAGAGTGGTTCAGAGTAGCATAGTGAAGAAATGATATTTATGCATTCAATTATGTTTTCATTGTTGAGAGGTGTCCTCTAGTGAAAGTAGGAGCCCTAGGCCTTATTTCCAAGCATTAAAACATTGTTTTCCGCCTGTTCTGCTACATGTTTGCTTGCTGCCATATTTATTCCAGATTGTTATTATCACTTATAATCATCCATACTGCTTGTATTTTACTCTCTCTTCGCCGAACTAGTGCACCTATATACCTGACAAGTATATTGGGTGTGTTGGGGGAGACAAGAGACTTCTCGTATCTTAATTGCAGGGTTGCTTGAGAGGGATATCTTTGACCTCTATCTCCCTGAGTTCGATAAACCTTGGGTGATCCACTTAAGGGAAACTTGCTGCTGTTCTACAAACCTCTGCACTTGGAGGCCTAACACTGTCTACAAGAATATAAGCGTGCGTAGACATCAGTGACCCACCTCATGTTCATGCGCTTGGAGAAGCCATGTACGAAGTTTTCTCCACCACATCACGCCGTCGTGCTGCTGGAGTTCCAAAGGATCCTCTATTTCCACTGCCCCGCTGGATCGAGGGAACGGAGGTCGTCATCGACCTGTACGTATGACCGAGTGCGGAAGCACTGCCGGATTGTAGCGCTCTTCTTTGTTATCTTGTGATAGGTGTGAGTTCGACTACATCACCAACGAGATTCAATCTTGTAACGTTTTGTGTCTTCGAGGGTATGTTCTCCTTAAGACTTTCTCTTTGTCCGTTGCTTACATCTGCTATATTAGATCTTGGACCTTCAGTTGTCTATCGCGAAGTGATTTTTTTCTATGCTATGAACCCTACAATGAGATTCGCGTGGGTGCCATGAAGAAGAGGAAGCCAACATATGGGCCTTACATTCAGAGGTTCATCAATTCCAAATTTGGCGAAAGATCATGGAAAACTATCAAGTTGTCCTCCCCAAGAAGTTCACCCCTTCTCTCATTCGTGGTATTGAGATTCTCGAGTTCTCCAAGGCTAAAGCTAAAGTGGTTCATACTCCTTCTGGCACCTCTAGTGGTCTTTTTAGAAGTAGTCTAGTGGGATTGCCAAGTTCTTCAACGCCATGTTCAACACGTACAATGACGCTAGAGCCATTGCTCATGATGCTAGAGATCTTGCCAAGGAGACTAGGCGTATTCAGAACGCCTATAGAAGGTCTGCTGGGGTTGATCTTATTGATGATCCTCCTGCTCTTGCTGCTCAGGACTACGTTCCCATTCCCATGCCTCCTATATGTGATGATGGCTTCTACTTTCGTGTTCCTCCTGCTGATGAGTATGATGACAAAGACTATGCGGACGGAGACTATGAGGATGAAGGGTGCCCTGAAGACAAAGATGAAGTGGACTACGACGAAAACGCCAAGTGATCTCTTGAGACGTTAGCTCGACTCTTTTCTCCTTTTTAGTGTCTTGATGCCAAAGGGATAGAAGAGTTCTCTATTAGGTTTCATGGGATTTGCATAGGCTTGTGCTCCATTTATCTTTGTTGAATCATTCGTGATTTTCTTTAAGTGAAACCTTAAGTACTCGGTTGCGTACCTATGCATGTGATCTATAAGTTATAACTTATTATACTTTATGCTTGAATGTCTTTATTGTTTATCTTTTAGGCAATGCAAAGTCTTTAGTAAACATGCTCACATTATTGGTTTCTAAAACATGTGGGGGGGGGGGTGGGCAAAGCCTAGTTAATTTGTGCATCAAATTGGTGCATACATCTAGGGGGAGCCCGTCTATTTTTAGCAACCCATTTTTTGGGAGAATAGGTAAGGGGACCGTACCAACCACCCATATAAACCGGAAACCACCCCTTCCGGTTCAAGGTATTTAATCCGGGTTATATCAAGAAGAACCAGGTTTGAGGGTGATCACTAAAGCAGAGGAAGATCCGGGTTACTGTAATTATAACCCGGATTGGATGAAGGAACCGGCCCAAGGCCCAGGATGGAAGACGTGGAAGCCCGAAAGCCTAGAGAGCAGTTCAAGGCCGGACGGAAGTAACAGGGTCATGACAAGAACCGGAGCGGGGCGGCCGGGTGCCGGATTAGACCATGACTCTGATAACGGGTGTAACCCGGTTTCTCTATAACCCGGGGATTCGTCCACTATATAATGCGAGACCTAGGGACATAGAAAGATAGGTTCTAAACCAACAACAAGGGAGCTCGAGACATCGAGAGCCATAATCGTCCTTTGTAATCGAGACCTTGTTCCCTTATAGTAAGAAGGCAGGAGTAGGTTTTACCCTCAATAGAGGGGCTGAACCTGGGTAAACTCATGTCTCTCATTTCCACCTTAACCCTTTCGAAGTTTCTCTTAGAAGCAATGGCCTCGCAATCTTGTTCTCGCATGAGGACACTTGCCGTGACAACACCACGACAGCTGGCGCCCACCGTGGGGCATGCTCGCGAAAGCGTCGTATTTTCGGAAGGAGCCTTACCTGGGATCGAGAAGCTCGCGATAGTCCGGCTCAGGAGGAGTCAGCGTGGGAATTATTACAACCATGATACGTGGGGCCCCGAGTTGCCTCTGTGGAGTCAGCATTTCATGCCCCCTTTGGAAAGATCCATGTCTTCATTGGGTACGTCGGGACAACAATCTCAGAACCGGACCAGCTATCAGATTCGGTGTCTGAGAAAACCATGGAGGCGGATTCTGACGGAGAGTCCTCGGTTGGAAACAACGACGATCGTGACGAAACAGGTTCTATCCACCAGCTCTTTGGAGATCGGTTAGGAGGAGACCTTGAATTGGATCCACAGAGTTTCGCAGAGACGACTTATCACACCACTGTTTATATGGCTGGGTCCACACGACCTATGGAGCCCAGGTATGACGCGGAGGGAAATTTAGTCACAAACGAGGCTTCAACCTAAAATACGGTTCTTGGAGCACCAGGCATCACAGGGACAGCACCCAATGGGCCAACGGTAGCCCCAGCTGGACCAACGGTAACACCACCGACAGGACCTGAGATAACGAGATCTAGGCCAATGGAGGCGGTGATCGACCTGATAGGACCTGCGTCATATAACCCGAGGCCTGAGTTGATGGCCGCGATGGATTCATTGAATGAGATCTTGGCAACTCCGATCACCCCGGAAAACCTGGTGCAGCGTAACGCAGAGGTAGAGAGACTTCGACAGGAAATAACTCGTGCCCATTGGGAGATCGAGAAGGAGGCAACCTGCATAAACAAAGCCTGGTCGGAAGTTTTGGAAGAAGCAACACGTCTGAAAAGGGAAGGAATTCATCTAAGTTTCAGGAAAAGGGAGTTAGCTTCAATACAGAACAGACGTTATAACACTCGATTGAGCAACGAGTTTGGGGCAGGACTAGGACCAACCAACCTTCAGAATTTATTCGCGTCTCTAGTTGGGACCCCCATGGTACCTAACCCGGTTGGTCCGGTTCCCTCCATAAACCCGCTAGCTGCTCCCGTTCCAGTCCATCCGGCACGTTTTCAGCCGCCTATTCATCTGCATGGTAACCCAAACCCTGGTCCACTTCCGGAACAGCCCCTACAGGAAAGGTTCCATACGCCCCCAGGTCACTTCAACAATACAATGGATAACATTTGGGCGGCAACAAATAATCTGGCACGGATTTCAGTCAACCCCAATGATCCGATTGGGATTGAAGCTCGGAGGGCTATCGAGATGTTACAAACAGAAGTGGTCCAGCGGATGAATTGTAGTAACCAGGACATGATACATTCAACTCCCTATAATAGCAGGAGCGCTTTGCCAAGAAGTCACCATGAAAAATCACCAGCTCCGGCAGGATCCAGTAACGCTAACCGGCAGCAACCTAACCTACCCAGGAAGGCAATATCTTATGCGCCTGGAGTTATACATACAGGACATAGAGTTGCAGAACGAGAGAACAGGAATCCAGGTCTTGTTGAAAACCCGGCTCAAAACGCGGTCTCAAACCCAGCCAAGGCCGGGTCTCGGAGAATTGGAATTCAATGTCTTGGTCCTGCGATCAGGAACGAGAGAATACTGGCTGATTTTAAAGGACCTCGTAGAGTTGTAAACTATATGCCTGACATGGAGCATGCAGATTGGATAGAGGGATATGAGATGGCCATGGAAATACTGGAAGTAAGCGACACAGTGTGCGCGTGATACTTAAGCGTGATGCTAGAAGGGCCTGCGAAGTCTTGGTTAAAGAACTTACCCGCAAATTCAATTAATAGCTGGCAGGAGTTGAAGGATCGGTTCATCAAAAAATTTCAAGGAACATGCAAGCGGCCGACGACTATTACTGACCTAGATAAGTGTGTTCAGAAGGAAGCGGAGTCTGCTCAGCACTGGTCTCGGCGGGTCGCGGAAATTATACATTCATCTGTCGGACTCACCGCTCAGCAGGCAGTCATAGCATTGGAAAGGAATTGCAGATTTGACCCGCTAAAACATAAGCCGGGACGCATCAAGCGATGCGTGAATGATATGAGCGAGTTAATGGATGCCATGACAAAGTATGCGGAGTCTGACAAAACAAAAGATGCAGACTCGGATGATGAGAAGTCTGCAAAGGGAATGAAAGCTGGGACCAAGGGTAGCCAGAACCCGAATTAGAACAACAGCAACCCTCAGAACCTGAATAATAACAAGCGCAAAAATGGGGAAGGGTCCTCGGATGTAGTGGCAAACATAAATACAGGTTACAGAAACCAGTGTCAGGGGAACAATTTCAGAGGAAATCAAAATTTTCGACCAAACAGCTTTGCTCAAGCTCAGCAGGCTCTGAAAGGACCATGCCCCAGACATAGCAAAAACGGAAAGTTAGCAAATCATTCTTGGAAAAATTGCTTTATTATGCAGGGCTTTAGGCCTAGTGGAAATAATAACTATGGACCAGGAAACAATGGAGGAGGTAACTCAGACAACATGGGAGCTGGACACCCAGGACCTGGCAATCCTGAACCCGGAAATCATAATCCGGGTCATCCCGGTCAGAGTAACTAGGGAAATAACCAAGATGGCGCTCACCAAGGAGGAAATTCCGATTTTCAAACAAACCCGAAACAGTTAAGTTCAGGAAAATATCATGTGTTCACTACGAGTTCATGCAGGAGAGAACGAAGGGTGCAGAAGCGTGTAGTCAATACGGTAGCTCCTGCTGTCCGTAGGTGGCTTAACTGGTCAGAACAACCCATAACCTGGAGTCGAGCGGATCATCCTCCCCGAGTTGATAGTCCAGGAAGCGTGGCCCTCGTGGTGGCTCCACGGGTCGGAGGTTATAAATTGGACAAAGTACTAATGGATGGAGGAAGAAGCATAAACATACTTTATTACGACACGTTCAAAAGGATGAACCTGCAGGAGAAACAACTCACACCATCATCAACTGTGTTCCATGGAATCGTTCCTGGTAAGTCTGCACAACCTATCGGAAAAATATACCTCAAAGTTGCTTTTGGAGTATTTGAAAATTACAGGACAGAGATGTTAGCATTTTAGGTGGTCAAATTCAAAAGTCTATATCATGCCTTGTTTGGACGACCGGGTTATGCAAAATTCATGGCAAGACCTTGCTACGTTTACCTCAAACTTAAGATGCCAGGACCCAACGGAAATATAACTGCGAATGATGACAGAGACATAGCTTTGGAATGCGAGGAAGGTGATGCAACATATGCAGAGACTGCATGTGCAGAAGAAGAGTTGAAGTTGTATAAGTTGCAAGTTGATCCGGAAGATATGACCTCGCTCAAAAAACCATCAGCTGAGTCCAAGTTAAACTTCAAGTCTGCTCAAGACACCAAGTTGGTGGACTTTACCACCGGTGACTCATCTAAGCAGTTCAGCGTGGGGCTCTTATGACAGAAAAATAGGAAAGCGCGCTCATCAAGTTCCTCCGTGAGAATTGGGACATCTTTGCATGGAAACCTTCTGACATGCCAGGTGTCCTAAGGGAACTTGTCGTGGTTTTGTCATGGCAAGTGTCCTCATGCGAGAACTAGATTGTGAGGCCATTGCTTCTAAGCGAAAATTCGAAAGGGTTAAGGTGGAAACGAGAGACGCGAGTTTACCCAAGTTCGGCCCCTCGATTGAGGGAAAAACCTACTCCTGCCTTCTTACTATCCGGGAACAAGTCTCGATCACAAAGGGCCGATCTCGCTCTCGATGTCTCGTGCTATTTGCTGTTAACTTAGAACCTGGCTTTCTATTTCCCGGGGTCTCACCTTATATAGTGGACGAGACCTCCGGGTTACAAAGGAGTCCGGGTCTCACCCGCACTCGGAGTCCTGTCTCCCTCCGGCTCTCGGTGATCCTGATCCGGCTCTTCCCGGGCCGGCCTTGAAATGCGCTTCGGCCTTCCAGGTTCTCTTGTCACCCGTCCTGGGCCTTGGGCCGGTTCTTAGTGAACCAGGTCGCGGTCTTCATCTTCCGGTTCTCCCTGTCTTTAGCCCGGCCTTGCATAGCGAGATCCGGGTCATTAAACATGAACCGAATGAGCCATAACCCGGCTCATATGTGGGACCGGCAAGGCTTCCCCTTACCTATTCCCCCAACATTAGCCTCCAGATTAACATGAACGCTTTAAGCCTTAATCTTAAGGAGTTCACGTTAAACTTTACTCTAAATCTTTGAACGCTAATCTTCTAGCCCAAGGAAAATAACCTCCTAGGATATCTGTTCCGGATCTTACGGGTCAAGCCTTTATCTCCAGGATCTTATCTTTCCGTTTCTTGCAAAGATAACTCCCATTTTTCTAAATCCCAAATCTTCCGGAACCTAAAGGATCTTAACCTTGCCCGGATTTATCTCTGTGCAATCGTTTCATTTCCTTGGAAAAAAAATCTTTCTGGGATCCGATCTGGCTGCATCTTTTTTGTTAATAACGTAATCTTGAGGGGTTTTTATGCAAAAAATCACCCCTCGACCCTAGGGTTTTAGCCCCCGCCTATAAATAGCAGGCGTACGGCCCCAGGGCTCATTCGTACCCCGCACTCTCCACTTCATCTTCCTCCTCCAATCCGAGCTCCAGAGCTCAAATTTTTCTCCAGCGCCGCCGCAGCCGGAGCTTCACCGACGTTCATCACAGGATGGGGAAAGGAAAAACTCTGGCGTCCAAGTTCGGCGGAGCGGGAAAAAAGAAGAAAATCGGAATGGCTTCCGGTTCTGGCGCTGCCGGTTCTGGGCAAAACAAGATGCAAGTGAACTGGTGCAAGTCTGAGATGACACAAGGCCGGCTCACGGAAATGGAAACTTCTGGGCTACTTCCTACCGGCTTATCTTGGCGAGTTCCGGGAAACGAGACCCGGCCCGAACCTAGGCCGGGCGAGGTAATAACTGTCGAAGCCCATATTCTGCATGGGTTTCGCCCACCCGGTTCACTCTTTTTCCGCCGGCTCCTGGCTTACTATGGCCTCCATCCTCAAGACCTCCCGCCAAATTCCATCCTAAACGTTAGCAACTTCGTAGTCCTTCGTGAGGACTATCTCCAAATAGAGCCAAACTTAGATCTTTTCCTCGAGTACTTTTACTGTAACAAGCACCCTGAAGTAGCTGGGGGCGAACTTATACATTGCGGGGGGGGGGGGGGGGGGGTCATTCCAGAGACGTAAGGACATCGCTTACCCAGGCATTCCACTTGCAAGCCATCCTAAGTTGTGGCAAAAATCCTATTTTTATATCAAGTGTATCACTCCTGAAGGTGAACCGGCTCTTCCGGGTTTCCGTCCTGAACGCTTGGTTTATACTAGCACAATGAACTCTTATGCCAAGCCCGCCGATCGAATCAAGATCCGGCCTCTCCTAAAACGTGTAACCACGCTGATAGTTCACGGGCTTACAGGTTTAGATTTGACAAAGACCTGGGTAGATTGGCTTGTTCAACCACTTAGCATCACGAGCCGGCTATTTCATGAATATTCCGGTTCAGTAGACTCCATGCGATATTCTGAGTCCATAGTTTCTAAATCTGAAATGATAACCTCTCTGAAACTCCTGGTGGGAGTGAAGCAAGACCAGTTCTTTCAAGTTGGCCTGGAGACCTTTAGCTCTGATAACCCGGCTCCTCCCGTAAGTTTTCATATCTTCATAACTTTGCTTCCTTCATCATTCTTTTTAACTGCATAAGTTGTAACCTTGTCGTTGTTCCGGTTCTTAGGATAATGACCCCTTTTGGATTAGTACCGAAGAACCGGCTTCACCACCTGAATACGAGGAATCAGAAGAACCAAGCGACGACGAGGATGATGTTGCTGAATTTGATTCCCTCGGCCAATTGCACAACCAATTTGCTGACGCTAATTACTCGCAGGATGAGCAAAAGGAACAAGAAGCTGCCGGGTTAGGCGATGGCAAAGCTATTCAAGAAGAGCCGGTTCATGACGCTCCAGGTCAGGCCACGCCGGATCTAAACCCCTCTACTCCCATCACCGGTTCAAACCTGGTGGCTGATAAAGAGTCCCCCGCTAGACAGAAGAGGACCGGCAGGCTGTTTCAAAGGTGCCTATCTCTAGACTGTCAAAAAATCCTTTGAACACATCCTCACACACACAGAAAACATAGGAAGATGAAGAGGGCAGCAAGAGAAGGAGGACCCGGAGCTCTGGCTCCAGCAATTTTAACACAGGTTTGCCTGAGAAAACCCCCACTCACCGGGTCTCCAAAGTCCGGGTTGCGCCCACTGCTTCACATCCCTTAGCCGGATCAATAAGGCCAGAGCTGAGTCGTACTTTTCATTCAGATTCCCCAAACTCAGACTCGTCCCATTTCAGTGGGGCTAGCTCATTCTCCATTAACTTTGGGTAAGTTAACTTTCCTTTACTGTTTTGCTAATATCTTAACTTTTGCGATGCAACTCAAAGCTTTTCTTTCTGTAACAGAACTCAAGACATATTAAAAGTAAACCATGTTGCATCTGCTGCTCCCTTCGTAACTATTGAGGGAAGAAAACTTGAAGAGGAGAAGGATGAACCGGTTGCTCCCTCGCCTGGTCATATGGATGTTATGTCTGAAGAACATGGAGAGGTGAACCCGGTTGATGATATTCCGGGTAATGATCCTCCGGTTGAAGAGGTAATTGTCCAGGACCCGGATGTGATCATAACCGGATGTCAGTTTGTTAAAACTACTGGACCATCCACTACTCTCAGCAAAGTTGTTGAGGACCCCAAAGTGAAACCAGAAGACAACAGGTCTACTCCTAGCCTAAACATTGAAGGCCAGGACTTTGAGACACTTGTTCAAGAGCTTGCTGAGAACCGGCGCTGTGCTGATGACATCATAGGATTTGTGAAACTGAGATATGAGGTAACCTTCGATATTCATAAACTATAGTTCTCAATCTTGTAAACTGAATAGCTTATAACCTGAGTAACTGTAACCTAGATAGTTGTAGCCCCCAAGGGTCGGGTTATAATGTCATTATGAACCGGGACTTTGCTATACATTTATTCTTAATTGTTTTTAAAATAAGATTAAAGTACTGTAGCCCCCAAGTGCCGGGTTGTGAGCCTGCAACTAGCCGGGACTTAAGCATAGATTATAACCCAACTCGTAAAATTGAAATACTGTAGCCCCCAAGTTTCAGGTTGCAGACCTGTAGCTACATGGGACTTAATTTTTCCTGAACATTGCAATAAGTTCACCAATATCCGGGTTATGATTTTATAAGCCAAATATTTATCAAGTTATGACTAAACTTTGAATAACTTGAATTATTTGCAGATTCTTGAATCTTCGTCTCAAAAAGAGGTTTCAAACTTGAAGAACCTTTTTGCACAAGAGGCCAAGAAAACTGAGGAGGCCAGGACCCGACAGAAAGAACTAGAAGAACAAATCTCTGAAGCAGCCAATACTTGGTCCGTCCTGTAGCAGGATTTTGAAACCCGGGAGAAAGTTCTTGTAACCAGAGCAGAGACTGCTGAGAAGGACCTAGAGGAGACTCGGACATAGTTTACCAAGGCCACCGTTCTGCTGAGAGATATCACTTGCAGTGTGTTTGGTAAGTTTATCCGGTTTATCATCCCCTTCTATGTATTGTATGTCCAATACTGTATTTCCTTTGACTTTTTATCAATCAGCTTAACTTAGATCACAATTTTTTTTGTTTGTAACCTGTAGGGAGGATGCATGGGAATAACCTGAAAGTCCCAGACCTAAAACTCAAGGCCTTGTTCACCCTGATTCGGCATCTATACATTGGAGGTGGAGAATGTATCAAAGCTGTCCGGAACTGGGATGTCCCGCCAAGAAGGCTTAGCGAAATTCTTGTGGAGCTAACTCATGTCCCTCAGTGGATAGAAGAGCATAAGCTATCAGCCTATCGCCGCGGAGCCATCAAGGTCATGTCACTGGCAAAGGCATATCATCCGGAACTGAAGCCGGATCTTCTTGCGGGAGGTTTCCCAGAGTTCAAGGTGGATATGACAAAGTACGACAAGAAGGACTTTGCCAGAATAGAGAAAAAATGCCGGTTCCATGCCTGCACTATCGCTGAGAAAATGAAATTAAAGGACTTGTGTCCGGGTTATAATTCGTCTGGTGAATTAAAGGTGCCCTTCACTCCCTTTGCTATGACTGCTGTTCGACAAGCTCCTCCCAAGAGCCGGCTTTCCATAGCCTCATCCTCTGGTGTGCCTCAGTCAGTTACTCCTGTTGTCTCTGCTCCACCACGCCCCTTATATGAACCGGAGAATGTTACTGACGCTCTGGCTCAGCTAGAATGGAGGTATGTCCCTGCTGATGAAGTCCAAGGAGCAAACCAGACCCTAGATGACCCGGAGACTCCAGACGTTGCAGATCAAGACCCGGCCATGCAAGGTCCAACCCAGCAGTAGGAGAAAACTGATGTGGAGTGATTATGTGTTACATTTTGAGAGAACAACAATTCGACCCTGTTGGGTCTGTAATAGGCTAGATAAACTTCTTCATTTCTAGTCCTATTTTTTAAAGGTGTGTGTGTGCACTTTATGCCACAATTTGGTTTTGTAATATCCAAGATTTTCTTTTGAGGTTTATGCAAATCATATCCGGTTTGATATGCTCGAAGACGAAAATTTCTTTAACTTGGTTTTTCTTTGCTTTCTAGCTCAGCCGATTTTTGGCATGACTTATTCTACTCTGTATAACTCTGGGAGTTCAGGGTCATAGTAACCCGGCTTGCCGGTTTATAATGATTGACTCCACCGAGTTTAAACATCTAGGTCATCAAAGTGCGTGTAACCACTGACTGGCAGGCAAGTATAACCAATATATATTGGCATAAGCCAGATTCTTGAGATATAGACTGTGCTCTAGCACCAGCCTCCAAGTAATCATATAAAAACAATGTTATAGCTTTATGTCATAAGAATAGGCTAGTAGATTTCAATAACTCAGATGTTGCTAACAGCGCCTCTTATTGTCAAAAGATAACATAGTGATTACAATGATCCTATGTATAATATGGCATCAACTGGGCTATGTTCCATGGTCTTCCAGTTTCTTCCTTAGATGTGCGGCATTTATCAGCATCACGCATATCAATGAGGTAATAGGACCCGTTGTGTAGCTTTTTACTTACTACAAAGGGTCCTTCCCATGGAGGACTTAGCTTATGCATCCCATCTTTCTTCTGAATTAGTCTTAAAACCAAACCTCCTTCTTGAAAACTTGGAGTCCTAACTCTGCGGCTATGATAGCAACGCAGGTCCTGCTGATATATAGCTGACCGAGATGCTGCTAGGTCACATGCTTCTTCTAAGGCATCTAATGAGTCTTGACGAGCTAACTCATTATCAGTTTCCACATAAGCTGCCACTCGCGGCGAATCATGACAGATATCACTTGGCAAAACTGCTTCAACTCCATAAACCAGGAAAAACGTTGTATAACCTGTTGACCTGTTCGGAATAGTTCGTATGCTCCATAAAACGGCTGGTAACTCGTCGACCCAACACCCTGCAGTTTTTTCCAAAGGTACCTGAAGTCTAGGTTTGATACCTTTCAGTAACTCTGGATTTGCTCGTTCTGCCTGTCCATTGGACTATGGATGTGCTACCGAAGCGAGGTCAAGTCGGATATGGTTTTGTTCACAAAACTTCTGCATTTCCCCTTCTGACAAGTTTGTTCCATTGTCTGTTATGATACTGTGTGGATAACCAAACCTGAAAATTAGCTTTTTAAGAACTTGACTGCTGTAACTGCGTCACAATTGCTGATTGGTTCTGCTTCTACCCATTTTGTAAACTTATCCACTGCCACCAAAAGATGAGTTTTTTTATCAGATGACCTTTTGAAAGGTCCTACCATATCAAGCCTCCAAACCGCGAAAGGCCAAGTTATGGGTATCATACGCAAATCCTGAGCCGACGCGTGGTCCTGTCTTCCATACATTTGACATCCTTCACACGTTTTGACTATGTTCTCTGCGTCAGCGTTTGTGGTGAGCCAGAAGAACCCATGTATAAAAGCTTTTTTAACCAACGATCTCGAACTTATATGATAACCACAATCTCCTGAATGAATTTCCCTCAAGATCTGACATCCTTCTTCTGGAGAAACACATCGCTGGAAAATTCCAACGACACTTCTCTTATATAACTCACTGTTGATGATTGTATATGATTTTGATCTTCTGATAACCTGTCGAGCCATAACCTTGTCCTGCGGGAGTTCACCTCTTGCAAGGTATGCCAGGTATGGCTGGGTCCACTCTGGGCGTGTATGCAACACTGCTATCAATTCAGATTCCGGGTCTGGGTTTGCTAAGTCTTCTTCCGTTGGAACCTTGACCGACGGACTATGAAGTTCATCCAAGAAAACGTTAGGCGGAACTTTTTTCTTCTGGGAACCCAACGAGCTAGTGCATCAGCCGCCTCATTAAGACGTCGATCAATATGGTCAACCTGATAACCCTGAAAATATCCAGCTAACTGGGTAACCGCTCGCCTGTAAGCTGCCATAACTGGGTCTTTAGAATCCCAGGTTCCTGTAACTTGTTGGGAAACAAGGTCTGAATCACCCAAACATCGAATCCTGGTTACGCTCATCTCCTTAGCAATGCGAAGTCCATGAAGCAAAGCTTCATACTCCGCTGCATTATTAGTGCACTTGAATGAAATTTGTAAGACGTAGCGTAATTTGTCACCTCTTGGGGAAGTTAACACCACACCAGCCCCTGAACCTTCCAGTTGCCGAGACCCGTCAAAATGCATAGTCCAGTATTTGGTATCAGGCTTGTCCGGTGGAACCTGTAATTGTGTCCAATCATTGATAAATTCTATCAAGGCTTGAGACTTTATTGCTGTCCGGGGCTCATATTTGATGTGATATTGTGACGTCCCGAGATCGGGAACTATGCAGATTTCAGCATTCCCGCCAAATCCGCATAATAACCGATTCCAGGTTGCCACTTGTGATAACATTACAACAGTTCACGAATAATCCGCAACAACAACAGAAAAGAGATTTACAAGATGACTCAAACGAGTCAGGGATACAACTGATACAGTACAAAGATCCAAATAACAGCGGAAGAAACAACCTAGCGTCCGGCTACGGACAAGATACAAATTGGACTAAGAGTCCTGAAGATAACCGAGAGCGTCCAATCCCTGCCCAGGCCAAGCCGGAGGGATTCCCCAAGCTAACGTCGTCGGACTTCAAACCTGTTGACTGCAATGTTGAATATGCAGCCACGAAAAAGGATTCGTGGGTCAGTACGGTTAAGTACTGGCAAGTGGATAAACCATACTCACAAGATACCGGCGTAGCCATTCATCACAGGATACAAATACTTTGGGATCAACGGAAAGGAAGGGATTATTGCAAATAAGCGGCAGCGGGTTGCACTAACCAACTACAGAAACACGCTACAACTTCTGGCTAAAAGAGGGGGATAAGATAGCGTATCGGAACCAACTACAACTACTCACCAAACAATACCCATCCAATGTCACCCCCTACTAAGGAAGCAACCCAAGGATAACTCACACGGTTGATTAATGATGGATCAAGTTATTGTGTCAATAAGACTATTACTAGTCAAGTTATTATCGTTAGGTGTAAGTTGTCTGAGTACTTGTTAGCCAGTACTTTCACCAAGTCGTCACATAACCGCGGACAACACGGCTTCTCGAGAAGATTTATCCCTGCAGGGTGTGCTCCAGTACCCGTACACACTCAAGCCACCAACTAAAACTCAGGTTGGCTTGACACGACCCAAACCATCTCTACAACCCATCCTAGGAGCCACGGAGCTATAAGGTCCCAGCCACGCAGCCGAATACTCAGCGCAGGTGTGCAAAACTCCCGCAGGACACAACACCCCGGCACTACAGGCCTCGCCCTATATGCATTATCATCATCACCAGTAACCATGGGGGCGCCACCCATTATGCAAAGGAGCAAATGGAACACCCGAACTAAGTGTGGATCTTCGGACAAGCTGCAGATCAGGTCTAAGTCGAGGGGGGTCCCATACTACCACCCGGATGCGGTGAGCACGCTCATCATGGATCAGTAGACAAGACTCTTTTCCTAGTTTCGACACCAGCCGGCTCCAAAACCCTAACCCGGGCCTCCTGCCGGTGCCTTAGCATCAAATTATTATTACCCAAAACAATAACAAGTTGTTGATTGAATTGAAACCCAACTATCAAACTAAACAGGTGATACGACAAAGGATAACAAGACTCGAGCACAAAAAACACTAAGCATGCAACTACGACGCGGGGGCCAACAAGGTAAACAAGCAACAGTTAATAGGAAGTGGAAGGAAGGCTATATCAG
The DNA here is from genome assembly GCA_028641055.1 of Alopecurus myosuroides. Lineage (NCBI taxonomy): Eukaryota > Viridiplantae > Streptophyta > Magnoliopsida > Poales > Poaceae > Alopecurus > Alopecurus myosuroides. The sequence continues at coordinate 259,149,710 of CM054063.1, read as the reverse complement.
GGCTGCAAGGTAAACAAATAATAGGATCGAGACACAAGCATCGTATCAACCGGCTAGAATAAGAACAACGGAAAGAATCGGTAACAAGTGATGAAAGACAGCCATTTGGCAGCAAGTGAGTATACTTGCCTAAGATCCCGCAAGGTAGAAGAACTTGTCGTTGCTCACATCATCTCAACGTCCTATCCGGGAAGAAGCAACGAACTAAAAAAAACACCGGATGCAACAATTACTTCTACGGCAAAGATCCAGCATGATCCTATTTTATATGCTTGGCATGGCAAGATGCAACAGGGGAAACAACTTAAGCAATTTAATCGGAACCGGAGTCCGGAGAAATAGGAATTGGTTCAAGTTGTTTAGCTAACCATCAATATTAAATGTTGATTAACAGGGTTAAACAAGGTAGAGGTGATCTATCCATTATTAAATGGAATAGGGCAACAATTGAATTAAATACCCCAACACATTCCATATTTATTTAATAGGTGACATTACTATACCCCGAAACCCACAAGATGCAATGCAAACATGATGCGATGACATTTTAAATATAGTTGATACGTTATAGAAAATAGGGCATAGGTATAGGGGTTTTAGGGTTTGGGTTCGCACGTGTGGAGAGGATCGTTGTGTTCGACGCCGGAAAGAGGAGACCTTCGGGGCAACGCCGGTGTCTTCAGGACGTGGAGGAAGTAGACGAAGTCGTCGATGTCGTGGAAGTAGTCGACGTAGTTGTAGTAGGGGAAGTAGTCGACATCGAGGACGTAGTCGTTCCGGGGTCATCGTCATGGAGGTAGTCGTTCACGCCGTAGAGGAAGTAGTCGCTCTCGAATCACGCGGTCATCGTCGTCGAAGTAGTAGTAGTAGTCGTGGGCGATCCGCAACATCGTTGTCTTCGGGGTTGGTGGCGGACATGTCGGTCCCAATCTTCACGGCACGCACGAAGGCGGCCAACGCAAGCGAACACGACGAAGGCGATGCAGTCGTTCACGATTCGTCGAGGGAGTAGATGTAGTAGTGGAAGTAGTCGTTCGACCATAGGTGGTCGTTGTCGATCTTGTCATTGAGGTTCGAAGAGGAAGTAGGCGTGGTCGAGGTACTCGTCACATCCGTGTAGTGGATCTTGGCGGTTCCGGTTTTCATGGCGCGCACGAAGGTGGCCGACACATGGCGGACCCGGCGAAGTTCATGTCAAGGTTCCGGTCTTCGGGGTCGGGGTGTTCTTGTCGATGCGGTTCATGCATGGTCATCGTAGTCGTTCAAGCGTCATATTGTCGTGGTCGGATCTTGTCGACGGACATGGACACGGGAACTTGTCAGGGTCATCGTCATTAGGCATCAGCCATGTCTTCGTCAAGTCCCAGGGCGAGAGTGAGTCGCGGCATCTGTCGGCGCCAGGAGAAGCTGACAACGATCCTTCGGTACAGCGGGCGGTCCTCCCTCTCTGCAACGGCAAAGGTGGCCACGTGCTGCAGGAAGGCGTGTGTGTCGGGGGGGCTTGGCCGCCTCCCAGGCCAGGTCGGCGGGGTTCTTCATCTCCCGGCGGTCCACCGGGAACACGTCGGCGACCGCGTCCATGACGAACTTGGACGCATCAACGCAGCACCTGAGCGTGACGAAGTGGTCCGAGAGCTGCTGGTAGAGGCGCGTGCAGCTGGCGAGCAGCTGCTGCTGGCGCTCCAGCTCGGCGAACCCCGCAGTCACCGCCTCCACCGTGACCGGGATCGCCCCATCCTCCTCCGCCGGCGAGGCCATGGGCCCGCCGCCTCGGAACCATACTAGCCGCCCACGATCCACAGAACCTTAGCGCGGAATCCCCTCGGGCGTGTGATTCTCCGATGCGTGCTAGCTGTGGGGGGGACGAGGGGAACCAGGGGATGGGCGGCGGCGGCGCTCGTTCTTGGACGAGGAAAAGGAACGACGGGGAGGGGAGCAACGGGAGGAGGGCTCGCCGGCGGGAGGTGGCAGGAGGCCGAGGGGAGGGAAGGAGGAGGATGAGGGGAGGTAGGAGGAGGGCGACCGGGGTAGGGGAGAGAGGAAGAGGGAGCGAAGGGAGGCGGGGTCGAGGGAAACGAGCGAGAGGAGCAGGCGCTCGGGAGGAAGGAGGAAGACGAGCGGGGGATCGAGCGATGCTCTCCCCCGTGCGATGCGTGCGTGTGTGCTGTGAGGGAGAGGTGGGAGGACCTAGACGTGAATAACAGAAACGGCGGGGGGGTTTTTGCGAGGGAAGAGGGATATTTAGGGTTTGGGGAGAGGGAGGAGTGGCCGGTTGGGCCATGGGCCTCTAGTAGGCCTGGCCGGCTGGATTGGCTGCTTCTCTCCCTCTCTCAAATCATTTTTTTCCTTTTATTAATTTTTAGAAAGAGTTTGGGGCACAAATAAAATCTGATTTTTTTGCATCAATTGAATTCCAGAAAGTGTTAGAAAAATTGGACTTGATGAAATTTAATTTGATTGCAAGTTTTTTTTTAAAAGAATAAAGATGCATTATTCCATGTTATGCAAAGGAAAATAAAAACAAGCAACATATTTATCACGGGGGAAAAAAATAATTCCCCGGGTGTTACAGACGACACCACTAACAAGGGATTGCGCCCTCGCAATCCACCTGCTAACCCGGGAGGGGAAAGAAGTTCGACTATCAATTCTTCATGCTTCCAGCTGATCTCCTCGACACCACTAACAAGGGTTTCTCGACACCACTAACAAGGGATTCTTGCTCGGAGTGACGACGATGTTCTTCCACCAGGAATCTTCCGATGATCGAACCTATTAGGTTAAAGGCTCAGAAAACGTCCACCCACGTAGGATCCTAACACTTTGAAAGATAGAAAAGAGGGGAAGACTCCAAAACAAATAAGATGGGAGGGGAAATAGAATAGAGATAAGGAGAAAACAAGAATCCTATTGAGATGTTTCCAAAATAGTTTAGCAGAAAATAGTTTTTGACACTCTAGAAACAACGACCGTTAGCGAGGTTAACCTACAGGCTTTGCGGACCCGTTGCTTCGATAACCATTCGTATCGAAACAATCTCGGGAATCGGAACCTAGGCTCTGATACCATTTGTGACGTCCCGAGATCGGGAACTATGCAGATTTCAGCATTCCCGCCAAATCCGCATAATAACCGATTCCAGGTTGCCACTTGTGATAACATTACAACAGTTCACGAATAATCCGCAACAACAACAGAAAAGAGATTTACAAGATGACTCAAACGAGTCAGGGATACAACTGATACAGTACAAAGATCCAAATAACAGCGGAAGAAACAACCTAGCGTCCGGCTACGGACAAGATACAAATTGGACTAAGAGTCCTGAAGATAACCGAGAGCGTCCAATCCCTGCCCAGGCCAAGCCGGAGGGATTCCCCAAGCTAACGTCGTCGGACTTCAAACCTGTTGACTGCAATGTTGAATATGCAGCCACGAAAAAGGATTCGTGGGTCAGTACGGTTAAGTACTGGCAAGTGGATAAACCATACTCACAAGATACCGGCGTAGCCATTCATCACAGGATACAAATACTTTGGGATCAACGGAAAGGAAGGGATTATTGCAAATAAGCGGCAGCGGGTTGCACTAACCAACTACAGAAACACGCTACAACTTTCGGCTAAAAGAGGGGGATAAGATAGCGTATCGGAACCAACTACAGCTACTCACCAAACAATACCCATCCAATGTCACCCCCTACTAAGGAAGCAACCCAAGGATAACTCACACGGTTGATTAATGATGGATCAAGTTATTGTGTCAATAAGACTATTACTAGTCAAGTTATTATCGTTAGGTGTAAGTTGTCTGAGTACTTGTTAGCCAGTACTTTCACCAAGTCGTCACATAACCGCGGACAACACGGCTTCTCGAGAAGATTTATCCCTGCAGGGTGTGCTCCAGTACCCGTACACACTCAAGCCACCAACTAAAAATCAGGTTGGCTTGACACGACCCAAACCATCTCTACAACCCATCCTAGGAGCCACGGAGCTATAAGGTCCCAGCCACGCAGCCGAATACTCAGCGCAGGTGTGCAAAACTCCCGCAGGACACAACACCCCGGCACTACAGGCCTCGCCCTATATGCATCATCATCATCACCAGTAACCATGGGGGCGCCACCCATTATGCAAAGGAGCAAATGGAACACCCGAACTAAGTGTGGCTCTTCGGACAAGCTGCAGATCAGGTCTAAGTCGAGGGGGGTCCCATACTACCACCCGGATGCGGTGAGCACGCTCATCATGGATCAGTAGACAAGACTCTTTTCCTAGTTTCGACACCAGCCGGCTCCAAAACCCTAACCCGGGCCTCCTGCCGGTGCCTTAGCATCAAATTATTATTACCCAAAACAATAACAAGTTGTTGATTGAATTGAAACCCAACTATCAAACTAAACAGGTGATACGACAAAGGATAACAAGACTCGAGCACAAAAAACACTAAGCATGCAACTACGACACGGGGGCCAACAAGGTAAACAAGCAACAGTTAATAGGAAGTGGAAGGAAGGCTATATCAGGGCTGCAAGGTAAACAAATAATAGGATCGAGACACAAGCATCGTATCAACCGGCTAGAATAAGAACAACGGAAAGAATCGGTAACAAGTGATGAAAGACAGCCATTTGGCAGCAAGTGAGTATACTTGCCTAAGATCCCGCAAGGTAGAAGAACTTGTCGTTGCTCACATCATCTCAACGTCCTATCCGGGAAGAAGCAACGAACTAAAAGAAACACCGGATGCAACAATTACTTCTACGGCAAAGATCCAGCATGATCCTATTTTATATGCTTGGCATGGCAAGATGCAACAGGGGAAACAACTTAAGCAATTTAATCGGAACCGGAGTCCGGAGAAATAGGAATTGGTTCAAGTTGTTTAGCTAACCATCAATATTAAATGTTGATTAACAGGGTTAAACAAGGTAGAGGTGATCTATCCATTATTAAATGGAATAGGGCAACAATTGAATTAAATACCCCAACACATTCCATATTTATTTAATAGGTGACATTGCTATACCCCGAAACCCACAAGATGCAATGCAAACATGATGCGATAACATTTTAAATATAGTTGATACGTTATAGAAAATAGGGCATAGGTATAGGGGTTTTAGGGTTTGGGTTCGCACGTGTGGAGAGGATCGTTGTGTTCGACGCCGGAAAGAGGAGACCTTCGGGGCAACGCCGGTGTCTTCAGGACGTGGAGGAAGTAGACGAAGTCGTCGATGTCGTGGAAGTAGTCGACGTAGTTGTAGTAGGGGAAGTAGTCGACATCGAGGACGTAGTCGTTCCGGGGTCATCGTCATGGAGGTAGTCGTTCACGCCGTAGAGGAAGTAGTCGTTCTCGAATCACGCGGTCATCATCGTCGAAGTAGTCGTAGTAGTCGTGGGCGATCCGCAACATCGTTGTCTTCGGGGTTGGTGGCGGACATGTGGTCCCAATCTTCACGGGACGCACGAAGGCGGCCAACGCAAGCGAACACGACGAAGGCGATGCAGTCGTTCACGATTCGTCGAGGGAGTAGATGTAGTAGTGGAAGTAGTCGTTCGGCCATAGGTGGTCGTTGTCGATCTTGTCATTGAGGTTCGAAGAGGAAGTAGGCGTGGTCGAGGTACTCGTCACATCCGTGTAGTGGATCTTGGCGGTTCCGGTTTTCATGGCGCGCACGAAGGCGGCCGACACATGGCGGACCCGGCGAAGTTCATGTCAAGGTTCCGGTCTTCGGGGTCGGGGTGTTCTTGTCGATGCGGTTCATGCATGGTCATCGTAGTCGTTCAAGCGTCATATTGTCGTGGTCGGATCTTGTCGACGGACATGGACACGGGAACTTGTCAGGGTCATCGTCATTAGGCATCAGCCATGTCTTCGTCAAGTCCCAGGGCGAGAGTGAGTCGCGGCATCTGTCGGCGCCAGGAGAAGCTGACAACGATCCTTCGGTACAGCGGGCGGTCCTCCCTCTCTACAACGGCAAAGGTGGCCACGTGCTGCAGGAAGGCGTGCGTGTCGGGGGGGGCTTGGCCGCCTCCCAGGCCAGGTCGGCGGGGTTCTTCATCTCCCGGCGGTCCACCGGGAACACGTCGGCGACCGCGTCCATGACGAACTTGGACGCATCAACGCAGCACCTGAGCGTGACGAAGTGGTCCGAGAGCTGCTGGTAGAGGCGCGTGCAGCTGGCGAGCAGCTGCTGCTGGCGCTCCAGCTCGGCGAACCCCGCAGTCACCGCCTCCACCGTGACCGGGAGCGCCCCATCCTCCTCCGCCGGCGAGGCCATGGGCCCGCCGCCTCGGAACCATACTAGCCGCCCACGATCCACAGAACCTTAGCGCGGAATCCCCTCGGGCGTGTGATTCTCCGATGCGTGCTAGCTGTAGGGGGGACGAGGGGAACCAGGGGATGGGCGGCGGCGGCGCTCGTTCTTGGACGAGGAAAAGGAACGACGGGGAGGGGAGCAACGGGAGGAGGGCTCGCCGGCGGGAGGTGGCAGGAGGCCGAGGGGAGGGAAGGAGGAGGATGAGGGGAGGTAGGAGGAGGGCGACCGGGGTAGGGGAGAGAGGAAGAGGGAGCGAAGGGAGGCGGGGTCGAGGGAAACGAGCGAGAGGAGCAGGCGCTCGGGAGGAAGGAGGAAGACGAGCGGGGGATCGAGCGATGCTCTCCCCCGTGCGATGCGTGCGTGTGTGCTGTGAGGGAGAGGTGGGAGGACCTAGACGTGAATAACAGAAACGGAGGGGGGGTTTTTGCAAGGGAAGAGGGATATTTAGGGTTTGGGGAGAGGGAGGGGTGGCCGGTTGGGTCATGGGCCTCTAGTAGGCCTGGCCGGCTGGATTGGCTGCTTCTCTCCCTCTCTCAAATCATTTTTTTCCTTTTATTAATTTTTAGAAAGAGTTTGGGGCACAAATAAAATCAGATTTTTTTGCATCAATTGAATTCCAGAAAGTGTTAGAAAAATTGGACTTGATGAAATTTAATTTGATTGCAAGTTTTTTTTTAAAAGAATAAAGATGCATTATTCCATGTTATGCAAAGGAAAATAAAAACAAGCAACATATTTATCACGGGGGAAAAAAAATTCCCCGGGTGTTACAGATATGGCCCCATGTCAATAGCCCATTTTTCAACTCTCCCTATTGCTTCTCTGTTCTGAATAATATCTGACAAGGGGGCTGAACTGACCACAGTAATGGGATGTTCCTGAAAGTAATGTTTCAGCTTGCGACTAGCCATGAATACCCCAAAAACTAACTTATGCCAATGCGGGTAACGCTGCTTGGACTCTGTCAAGACCTCGTTGACATAGTAAACCGGGCGCTGGACAAGACCTTCCTTTCCCTCCATCTTGCGTTCCACAACAACGACCGCACTGACTGCTCTGTTATTTGCTGCTATGTATAGTAACATAGGTTCTTTTTTCTCTGGTGCAGCTAAGACTCGAGCGTTAGAGAGCTGCTTTTTTAGAGCCTCCAAAGCCTCATCCGCCTCTTGATTCCAAACAAAGGTGCCAGTTTTCTTCAGAAGTCGATACAAATGTATAGCCTTTTCACCCAACCTGCTTATGAATCGGCTTAAGGCTGCAACACAACCTGTAAGCTTCTGAACATCTTTCAGGCAGGCCGGTTTCTTCAGGTTATGTATAGCCTGGTTTTTTTCCGGGTTTGCTTCAATACCCCTTTCTGAAATAATGAAACCCAGTAACTTTCCAGCTGGCACTCCAAGAACGCACTTTGTTGGGTTAAGTTTCATCTGATATTTTCGTAAGTTCGCAAATGTTTCTTCCAGTTCTGAGATCAAAGTGTCACCTTTTTGAGATTTTACCACTATGTCATCCACATAAGCATGCACATTCCGCCCAATCTGACTTTCCAAGCAGTTTTGGATGCATCTCTGATAAGTCGCTCCTGCATTTTTTAACCCAAATGGCATTGACGTGTAACAAAAGGCTCCAAAGGGAGTAATAAAGGACGTCTTCTCTTGATCCTCTTTTTCATCTTTATTTGATGATAACCTGAGTATGCGTCCAGGAAACATAGCAATTCGCAACCAGCCGTAGAGTCCATAATCTGATCAATACGGGGTAAAGCGAACGGATCCTTAGGGCATGCTTTGTTTAGGTCTGTGTAGTCAATGCACATCCTCCAAGTTCAGTTTTTCTTCAGGACCAGAACCGGATTGGCTAACCACTTTGGGTGTAACACCTCAACTATAAACCCTGCAACTAGTAACCTAGCTATCTCTTCTCCAATTGTCTTTCTTCTCTCATCATTGAAACGACGGTGGAATTGACGAATTGGTTTCAGGTTAGGATCCACACTTAAACTGTGCTCAGCAAGTTCCCTTGGGACACCTGGCATGTCATAAGGTTTCCATGCAAAGATGTCCCAATTCTCACGGAGGAACTTGATGAGCGTGCTTTCCTATTTCTCTGTCATATGAGCCCCCACGCTGAACTGCTTAGATGAGTCACCGGGGGTGAAGTCCACCAACTTGGTGTCTTGAGCAGACTGGAATTTTAACTTAGACTCAGCTGATGGCTTTTTGAGCGAGGTCATATCTTCTGGATCAACTTGCAGTTTATACAATTTCAGCTCCTCTTCAGCGCAAGCTGTTTCAGCATAAGTTGCATCACCTTCCTCACATTCCAGAGCTATGTCTCTATCTCCGTTAACAGTGGTGTTTCCATTGGGACCTGGCATTTTTATCTTGAGGTAAACATAGCAGGGTCTGGCCATGAATTTGGTATAAGCTGGCCGTCCGAACAGAGCATGGTACGGACTTTTGAACTTGACCACTTCGAAGGCTAGCATCTCTGTCCTGTAATTTTCAAATACCCCAAAAGCAACTTCAAGGAAAAAAATTTCCAATAGGTTGTGCAGACTTACCGGGTACGATACCATGAAACACAGTCGATGATGGCTGAAGCTGTTTCTCTTGCAGGTTCATCCTTTTGAACGTATCGTAGTAAAGTATGTTTATGCTGCTTCCTCCATCCATCAACACTTTATCTAACTTATAGCCTCCAACTTGTGGAGCCACGACCGAAGCCACTCCTCCAGGGTTATCAACCCGTGGAGGATGATCAGCCCTGCTCCAGGTTACGGGTTGTTCTGACCAGTTAAGCCATCTTGGAACAGCAGGAGCAACAGCGTTGACTGCGCGCTTCTGTACCTTGCGCTCTCTCCTGCATGAACTAGTGGTGAATATGTGATATTGACCTGAACTTAACTGCTTCGGATTTGTTTGAAAACCCGAATTTCCTCCTTGGTGACTATTGCCCGGGTTAGTTCCCTGGTGACCCTGATTGTTATGACCCGGATTATGATTGTCGGGTCCCGAGCTGTCAGGTCCCGGGTGTCCACCTCCCATATTACCTGGATTACCTCCTCCACCGTTGCCTGGACCGTAATTATTATTTCTACTAGGTCTGAAGCCCTGCATGATGAAGCAATTTTCCCAAGAATGATTTGCTACCTTTCCATTTTTACTATGTCGGGGGCAGGGACCTTTCAGGGCTTGCTGAGCCTGTGCAAAGCTATTTGGCCTGAAATTTTGATTTCCTCTGAAGTTGTTGCCCTGACGTTGGTTTCTGTAACCTATATTCGTGTTAACCACCAAGTCCGAAGTCCCTTTCCCGTTTTTGCGCTTGTTATTATTCAGGTTCTGGGTGTTGCTGCTACTCTGATTCGGGTTCTGGCCACCCTTGTTTCCAGCTTTCTTTGCCTTAGAGGACTTCTCATCGTCGGAGTCCACAGTCTTTGTTTTGTCAGACTCTGCATACTTGGTCATCGCTTCCATCAACTCGCTCATGTCACTTACGTATCGTTTGATACGTCCCAGCTTGTGCTTCAACGGGTCGAATCTACAGTTTCGCTCCAATGCTATGACTGCTTGCTGGGCGGTTAGTCCAACTGACGAATGTATGATTTCTGCGACACGTCGAGACCAGTGCTGAGCAGAATTTCCTTCCTTCTGGACACAATTTTCTAGGTCCGTAATAGTCGTTGGCCGCTTGCAAGTTCCCTGAAAGTTTTTGATGAATTGATCCTTCAACTCCTGCCAGCTGTTAATTGAGTTGGCGGGTAAGTTTTTCAACCAAGACTTCCCAGGTCCCTCTAGCATCACACTTAAATACCGCGCACACACTGCGTCGCTAACTTCCAATATCTCCATGGCCATCTCATATCCCTCTATCCAGTCTGCAGGCTCCATGTCAAGTGTGTAATTTACTACTCTGCGGGGCCCTTTGAAATCAGTCGGTATTCTCTCGTTCCTGATCGCAGGACCGAGGCATTGAATTCCAATTCTTCGAGACCCGGCCAGAGCTGGATTTGCGACCGTGCCTTGCAAAGGGGTCTGAACATGACCCGGATTCCTGTTTTCAGGTTCTGCGGTTCTATGTCCTATATTTAAGACTCCAGGTGCATATGATACTGCTTGCCTGGGTGGGTTGGGATGTCGATTAGCGTTGCTGGATCCTGCTGGGGCTGGGGAATTTCCATGATGACTCCGGGGCAAAGCTGTCCTGCTGTGATAAGGTGTTGAGTGTATCCTATCCTGGTTACTATAGTTTAACTACTGAACCACCGCTGTTTGTAATATCTCAATAGCTCTCCGAGCCTCAACAGCCATAGGGTTAATGGGATCGACTGCGATTTGCGCTAGACTAGTGGTTGCGGCCTAGATGTTATCCATTGGGTTATTGAAGTGACCAGGCAGCGTATGAAACCTTTCCTGTAAGGGTGACGCTGGAGTTGGCATTGGGATTGGGCCACCGTGTAGCTGAACGGGCGGCTGGAGATGCGTTGGATGAGCCGGAGCAGGGGTAAACGGCGTACTATGTCGCCTATTCGCGTGACGTCCTAAACCGTCCGGGTTACCCGCTGCCGGGTTTGCTGCAGGGGGTGTAAATAAGTTCTGAAGGTTTGTGGGTTGAAGACCTGTCCCGAACTCATTGTTAAGACGGGTACTATGACGCCTATTCTGTACTGAATCTAACTCCCTTTGCCTAAAATTGAGGTGAATTCCTTCCCTCTCCAAACGCGTGGCCTCTTCCAGAACTTCTAACCGGTCTTTGTTTATGGAAGTGGCTTATTCCTCAATCTCTTGACGGACGTAAGTTATTTCCTGCCGGAGTCTTGCTATCTCTGTGTTACATTGCTCTAGGTTCTCTGGGGTGATCGGTGTTGCCAGGATTTCATTTAAAGAATCCATTGCAGCCATCAACTCCGGACTTGGATTGTACGACGCAGGCCCGGTCAAGTCAATCACGGCTTCCCCTGGTCTTGTTGCTCCAGGTCCCGTCGAGGGCGTCATCTCTGGTGCTCCTGGGGTAGTCGCTGGTCCAGTTGGTGCTGTGACTGTAACACCTGGTGCTCCAAGAACCGGATTTGAGGTCGAAGCCTCGTTAGTAACTAAGTTTATTTCCGAGTCATACCTCGGCTCTGTTGGCCGCGTAGGACCAGCCATGTAAACGACGGTGTGGTGGGTTGTCTCATCGAAACCTGGTGCGTTCAATTTTAGGTCTCCTCCTAACCGGTCTTCAAAGAGCTGATGGATCGAGCCTGTGTCATCGTGATCGTCATTGTTCCCAAGTGAGGACTCGCCATCAGAGTCCACCGCCATAGTTTTCTCAGACACCGAATCTGAAAGTTGGTCCGGTTCTGGAGCTGCTGTCCCAACTTACCCAATGAAGACATGGATCTTGCCAAAGGGAACGTGAGGTCCTGAATCCACGGAGGCGAACTCGGGGACCCACGTGTCATGGTTGTAGTAGTTCTCACGGTGGCTCCTCCTGGGCCGACCTATCATGAGCTTCTCGATCCCAGGTAGCGCTCCTTCCGAAAAGACGACGCTTCCATGAGCAGGCCCCATGGTGGGCGCCAACTGTCATGGTTTTGTCAAGGCAAGTGTCCTCATGCGAGAACTAGATTGCGAGGCCATTGCTTCTAAGCGAAACTTCGAAAGGGTTAAGGTGGAAACAAGAGACGCGAGTTTACCCAGTTTCGGCCCCTCGAGAGGGGAAAACCTACTCCTGCCTTCTTACTATCCGGGAACAAGTCTCGATTACAAAGGGCCGATCTCGCTCTCAATGTCTCGAGTTATTTGCTGTTAACTTAGAACCTGGCTATGTCCCGGGGTCTCGCCTTATATAGTGGACGAGACCTCCGGGTTACAAAGGAGTCCGGGTCTCACCCGCACTCGGAGTCCTGTCTCCCTCCGGCTCTCGGTGATACTGATCCGGCTCTTCCCGGGCCGGCCTTGAACTGCGCTTCGGCCTTCCAGGTTCTCTTGTCACCCGTCCTGGGCCTTGGTCCGGTTCTTAGTGAGCCAGGTCGCGGTCTTCATCCTCCGGTTCTCCCTGTCTTTAGCCCGGCCTTGCATAGCGAGATCCGTGTCATTAAACATGAACCGGATGAGCCATAACCCGGCTCATATGTGGGACCGGCAAGGCTTGCCCTTACCTATTCCCCCAACAGAACTTGCTGAGCACAGTCTAAGTGTGGATCCTAACCTGAAACCTATTCGTCAGTTCCTCCGTCGTTTTAATGATGAGAGAAGAAAGGCAATTGGAGAAGAGATAGCTAGGTTACTTGCTGCAGGTATCATAGTTGAGGTGTTACACCCAAAGTGGTTAGTCAATCCAGTTCTGGTCCTAAAGAAAAACGGAATTTGGAGAATGTGCATCGATTACACAGACCTGAACAAAGCATGTCCTAAAGACCTGTCGCGGGATAATCACGGCAGACGTTACCAGGGGTAACTTATCTTGGGGCAATTCGACTCTGGTGTTTGGGAGAGGGTTTCGCTCAGGGGAAATCATGCTATCGATCGATCTGGTAGCTCTGGCAATCAAGTCGCCGAGTCTCTGATCTAGGGTTACAATTATCAACTCTCGTATTACAGGGATACTCGAATAACTGGTGAAGCTCTCCTTTTCTAACCCTAGGAGCCGGCTTATATCTTACCCGCCCCCCTGGCTTCCCATACAAGGCACACCCGGAATCCTACCGGAAACCGCACACGAACCCTAAATTTCCTAATAGTAACCCCAAAGGCCGGGTTACTAGACCTACGTTCCTTCTTGGGACTTCTAGAAACTCCTCTTCCTTGAGCCGGGTCTTGCGCGATTCCCTTTGGGCCGGGTTTCACCTTGGCGTTAGCCTACCGGGTTATCATCCCTCCATCAGTAGTCCCCAGAATAGCTTGGGCTTCTCGGAATCAACCATGAAGCGCATGCTATTCCCTGCAAAAATAACAAACACTCAAATCCATAAAACACCAGGTTAAAATGCTTTGATAACAGCTAGGCCTTGCTCCATAGGTGGTCCATATAGTAACCCGGTTTTTCCTGAGTCAAACATCACTTTCCCGGGTCAGCACTCCGAGAAAACGCAATAAGACCCGGTGACGGGGGGATGATAACCCGGTAGGTCAAACTCCAAGGAGTAACCCGGCCCAAAGGACGGTGCGCAGGATCCGGCTAAGGATAAGGAAGCTTGTGGAAGGCCCAAGTTTGTAGGCCCAGCAATCCGGATTGTGGGTTACTGTAAAGGAAAGCTAGGGTTTGTGCGCCATGTCCGGGTAGGATCCAGGATGCGCCTTGGGGAATAAGCCAGGGGGTACGGGTGCTTTATAAACCGACCCCCAGGTCTAGTTTTAGACAGAGATCTAAGAACCCTAGCAATATCGCTTGATATCGAGCATCCAGTGTAATCCCATAGTTGAGTTGTTATATCGAGATCGGAGACTCGGCGACTTTGATTGCCGGCTGCCAGATCGAATTGCACCATGTTTTCCTCTGAGCTAAACCCTCTCCCAAACACCCGTGTCGTCTTGCCCCAAGATCAGTTACCCCCGGTAACATCTGCCGTGATTATCCCACGACAGTTGGCGCCCACCGTGGGGCCTGCGTCCAAAGGTGTTTACATCACGGGAGAAGCTCGGAAGGGCATGGAGAATCTTGTCATCGGCGAAATCTACATCGACCACGAAGGAGAAAAGATGGTGGACGATTCCGGCTGGGGGCCGGAGTCGGATCACCTCGAATCTGGATCCGTCGTGACAATCGGCCGGATCAGCGTCTTCATTGGTATGGTATGTGCTTCCAATTCGATCCCTGACAACGTTGGATCTGATTCTATGCCAGGAAAAGCCACGCCTATCCGATCAGATGATGAAGAATCGATTGGAACGACACATCCGGCAGAAGAACCCATCGCGGAGTGGGAACAGCCGGAGGAGCCGGCATGGACCCCACGCGACCGGGCCGAAAGAGAAGATGATACCGGGTCTATCCTGGATCTACTGGAAAACCGGTATGAGGAGAACGGTGAGGAAGAACAGCATGAATTTACACCGGATATCGTACGCCGAGTTGCAGTCTATGCGGCCCCCGCGGCCAATCTCAACCAAGGAAACGCAACCGCGGCATCAGTCGGGGCGGCTCAGGCAGTGGCCCAGCGACAGGGCGCGGCTAACGGAGACCCGGTCTTGGCCCGGGTTGATGGAGAGTCGGCATCAGTAACCAGCAGAGCAGCGGATGAAGAGTTGCATGCAAATACGTTCGGATTCTTAGAAAACCGGACACCAGGCGCGGGTCCTTCGAACCCGCGCCACCCGGCCTTATTCGATAATAATCTGATTCTAGACCCCACGGTTCTCGCAACGGTTATCACTCCGGAAAACGCAGCGGAACGCGTCAGGGATCTGGATGTGGCTCGTCGTGCGCTGGAACAGCAAAGAAGGCAGGTAGAGGCAGAAAAGCAAGGGATGGCCACGCGGCAGCGTGAGCTAGATGCGTTGGAAACCCGGCTCCGAGAGGAAACGTCTAGAATACATCAAAGGCACCACACCAGGTTACCAACAATGGGCGGGGTTATTAATCCGGCTAATTTATTTGTTACACCTCAGGACCAGCCGATACCAGTGGCAAATCAGGGAACCGCACCCCAGCAGGTGACAGCAGCGACACATCCGGCGAATGAGCGGACCGGGTTACCCCCACCACAAACTAGAGTCACAACCGGCAACGATCTACCACCACCGCCACCATCACGATTCCGCACACCAGCCGGACACTACAATAACCCCATGGACAATGTATATGCAGCGACACTCGCGTTGAATCAAATCCCTGTGGGAGAGTCGCCCCATGCAGAGAAGACTCGGCAAGCCATCGATCTGTTGCACACTGCGGTGGCACAGCAAGCCAATTATCCGGATCATAGAAGCGGTATGCACGGGACGCCATACGTCAGTCAACAGCAAGGGAATATCCAAACAAGTTCAGCGCGACGGAGGGAAGAGCAGCAGCAAATGCCGCCTCCTCCCCGCGCCCAGGCAGCATCAGCAGCACAGGCCGTCGTGGACAGCTCTAGGGCTCGGAGGGCCGCGGCCGGGTCTGCAGCGCATGGACTTCCTGCAGCATCGCGCCCAGCCGCGCCCCCCGCGGTATCACACGTTTCTAGAGCCAGGCCGGCCTCAACCGTTCTTGCGGGGCCTAAGTGTCTCTCGGACAGTATCAGAGCTGAACCTTACCCGGAAAAATTCAAAGAGCCAGGGAAAGTAGTGAATTATGAGCCAACTATGGATCCCGAAACATGGCTAAGCAGTTACGAGATGGCAATGTCAATTCGCAACGCGCCCGAGAACCTCCAAGCCAAGTTCATGTACCTGATGATGTCGGAAGGAGCAGCAAAATTGTGGTTCACCAATTTGCCGGAAGGATCGATCAAGTCTTGGGAGGAATTGAAGACCGCGTTTGTCAAGCACTTTCACGGGACCTGCAGGAAATTATTCACTATTGATGATCTAGAGCGATGCGTCCAGAAGAAGGGAGAATCGGCGCGTAGTTGGGTGCGCCGGGTTATGGAGATACTTCACTCATCCACGGATATCCAGCCCAAGGATGCACTACAGGCCATGGCAAAAACATGCAAGTATATACCTTTAGTGCAAAAGTTAACTCACATGAAGTCCAGTCGAAATGCGTCGGAAGTTACAATGGGAGAATTGATGGATGCGTGCAACAAACACGCTGCGACAGTTACTACAGAAGAAGAAGCTGATGACAAGAAGGTAAAAGCAAACACAAGCAATAACGGAAGAGCCGGCAACGGATCAGCATCAGGTAATAACGGAAATAGCCAGAACAAGCGCCCGTTCGAAGGAGGCTCCGAGTTTGTCGCCAACACAGAAGCCGGGTCTTCGAGGCCAAGAGCAGAAGGAAATTTCAACGGAGGTAACCACAATGGAGGAAACTATCAAGGTCCACCAAGGCCGGGTAACAATTGGGACATATTCAGGATGGCATGCCCGAAGCACAGCAGGAATGGCAGGCCAGCTAACCGCTCCCTAGAACAGTGCGCCGATTTACAAAGAT
Source organism: Alopecurus myosuroides (assembly GCA_028641055.1). NCBI lineage: Eukaryota > Viridiplantae > Streptophyta > Magnoliopsida > Poales > Poaceae > Alopecurus > Alopecurus myosuroides. The sequence goes on along the minus strand of CM054063.1, from coordinate 259,133,323 downwards.
GGAAAAATGAGGAAGTGCACAGAGCTATGCGAGGTGCAGGACGGGGAGGAGGACCGGGTCTAGGGGCAAACCCGGGCAACGGCCCACCCCCAGCCGGTAATCCGGCGGCTGGAAATCAAGGTAATAACCAAGGGGGGCAGGAGGTTTCCAGGCTAACCCCAAACAATTGGGTCAATATCATGTGCATACCACAGGAGGCTCTAACAAGGACAAAAAGATACTGAAGCAAGCGGTCAACTCAGTTTCGTTAGCTGTCCCGAGGTACTTGAGATGGTCAGAACAGGAGGTAACATGGAGCAGAAGGGATCACCCAGAAAGAGTGGAGCACCCAGGAGTCTTGGCACTAGTAGTCGCACCGCAAGTCAATGGGTACGAACTGAAAAAGGTTTTAATGGATGGTGGAAGCAGCATCAATATATTGTATTGGGAAACCTTCCTACGCATGGGTCTCAAGGAATCTCAGCTGCAAAAAAGCTCAACAGTTTTTCATGGGATAGTGCCGGGTCATTCAGCATGCCCCGAGGGAAAAATCGCATTGGAGGTAGCCTTTGGAGAGTCAAAGGATAACTATCGAATTGAGTGGCTTACCTTTGAGGTAGTCAAATTGCGCAGCCCTTATCACGCGTTATTTGGAAGGCCGGCTTACGCCAAATTCATGGCTAGGCCGTGTTACGTATATCTACAGCTAAAAATCCCGGGTCCCAAGAAGACCATTACCATACATGGAAATCGAGACATAGCAGCTGAATGCGACGAAGGAGATGCAGCAATGGCTGAGCAGGCCTGTAGAAAAGAAGAACTCAAGCAGTACCGGTCTCAAGCAGACCCGGAGGGTAGAGCCACATCAAAAAGGCCGAGTACTGAAGGCGAACGAGCAAAATCCAAGGTAACACAAGATGCTAAAATGGTGGCTTTTGTCAAGGATGACCCCTCCAAACAATCCGCCACAGAAGAAGCTGCACGATCACTCATAACCGGCCATGTCATGGAAACACCTTACCCGGGTTGGCTAGCAAACCCGGTACTCGTCATGAAAAAGTCTAACGTGTGGAGAATGTGCACCGGTCACGCCAGTTCGGGACAGGTGTCCACGAAGAACTAAACAATGTAATGGGCAGCAGGTTTCAGACGCGCTCTTTTCCTACCCAGGGTACCTAAGGGGACTGGAAGGTTTTTAATGAGGCGGCCTGCTGATCCAAACTTTCTCGCAGCAATAAAGAGATGGTTATCAAGTCCTATTTCGTTACAGCCTGATTACAAGTAAGTAGTATCCACGTGGCATCAGTATTTCCGTATCATTAAGAATGTTGAGTATATACAGGTCTCGGGGGCTGGCGGCTCAAGTAGCCCAGCTAGCAACCCAAAAGACCCGGCCTTGATGCCTATAAGTTATAAGGGCCGATTATTCGCAAACGAGTACGGCTGCAATCTTATAACTGGACAAAGGAGCCAAATTTTCTTGACTTTTCTTACTTAAGCTCGATGTGACTCGCACTAAAGTGGCATGATTCGTTCGCTTACGATTACAATCAGCCATGAAGCCCAATGGGACTTGCCGGACACTGTTCTCGTATGGATGTAACAACATGGTATCCACGCGAAAGCCGGCTTACAGTACAAGATAGTCAAAAGGGTCATCTAAACCACAAGTTTATGCAGAGTACAAGGCTAAAAGCCGGAAACTCAACAACTATCAAGCATAACTTCAGTAGTCACACGGAATGGCTTTAGGCTTGCGACTCGGTAAAAAATAATTTGTTCTCTGAGAAAGGCCGCACCCCCATGACTCGGACTTTGGGTCCTGGGGACTGAGGACTTCGAAACAGAAACAAACTACTTGGCTATCGCAGTTCGAAAAACCTCACCATCCGAGTCTTGGGGACTTAAAGAAAAAGTCCACGTATCAAAGCCCCTGGTACTCGGAAAACCGAGTCTTACGAAGGGAGCCAAAATAGAGAATCGGGTATCGAGAAAAAGTTCAAAGAATAGGCAAGCAATACGGTTATCAAAAGGCCAGGAAAGCCGCAAAGTATATCACGGACTAAAAGTACGTTACAAGGTACGGCGTCAGTATCAGGGGTGCACAGGCGCACCATCAAAAGCATAACAGTGTGAATGCAAAGCATTACAAGGTATTATGATAGTACGGCCCTATTCGGCCTCCTAAGTACGGCCTTCCGGGTCTGAGTCCTGGGTTTGCTGCTTAGCCTTCCCGGCACCCTTACCCGGACTCATTGCATCAGGGCGGACTGGTGGAGGGACGGCTGGTGTAGAGGCAGACGGGCCCGATCCTAACTCGGCCTCTCTCTTCGCAGTCGCCTCCCTCTTCCTGGCCGAGCTAGAAACCCACTTCTCCAAGATATCAAAAGGCGGGGGCGCTTCCTCCGTAATAACTTTGCCATCAGCGTCGTATGCACTCATAATCGTATTTAGATCCAAGCTATCGGCCAAAGTAGTAGCTGAGGGGCGCACTGCGGCTTGTATGGCTTTGAAATCCTTGGGTGTAAATTTGGAACCGTCAGCCTTGAATTCGGGAAACCCGGAAGTTACCTTTGCCGGGTCAAGCTTTGGAAAGAAAGCCTTGGCCAGAGTAAAAGCCCGGGTCATTCCAATCCGGCATGATGAGCGTTTCCATATTTCAATCCAGCCAGGCACAGTGGAGCAGGCTTGAACGAGATTCTCTTCACCCGGATATACTTCCGTAGGCCACTTCACAGCATCCAATATAAATTTTGTTCCGGCAAAGAAAGTCCGGAGCACAGTCTTGAGGGTTCTAGCCTTTACAATGGCATTTTCCTCTGGGGCCGCAAGGTTGGCACCTGCAGTCGTAACAAAAGAAAGAGCGTATCAGTAATCCCGAGTCTGTTATAATAAAGCAAAGACATGAAGCCAATCGACAGCAGAAAACTTACTGAGCAAGATCTGATAAGTATCGGAGACCTGGTCCGATAGTTTCTTCAGTTCGGTCTGAGCGGCATTGCACTTCTTCTTGTATTTGGAAACATCTTTCTTCAAGGTTTTCATGTCATCCTCAAGGATTTCCCTTCGTTTCATCTCGGCAAGAAGAAGTTGTTTGGTCTTCAGTAAAGTTTCATCAGACCGGCTTATCTGTGCCTGTAAGTAGCAAGGAGTGCAAGTATTAGTTGGATTGTATGGAAAGCTGAATGTGGCGTAAAGTACCAAGCATCACTTTTGCAAGTCATACTTGGAACTTGGGGACTAGGTATGCAATATGAGATACAAAGTGTCCTTACCTGGTGCTCTGCAGCCATGCGCTCCAAGATCTGGCTCTCCGAAGTCTTCATAGTGAGGAGAGTGTTCATCAACTGATCGAAAGTGTCTTTATTCGTATCAGAAGACCCGGGGCCTTGGAAATTCCGAGAAGGAGCTTTCTTCTTAGTAGGAGGCGGAACCCGGGTCATTTGTGTGTCGGAATCCGACGCTCCTTCTTCTGCACCCAAGACGGTGGTTTTGTTCTTCTTGCTTGCATGGGAAGCAATTGGATACTCGGCTCCTTGCGTGTCCGGGTTTGGCGGCGACGCTTGTTTTTCACCGCTGGACGCGGCTGTAGTCTTATCAGCCGGGCTCCCCTTACCCGGGCCCTCGGTCCCCGTTTCCTCTTGATCGCTGACAACGACCGTGGCCCTATAAGATGTTGTCAGTAAGCAGCTAAATACACAGACAAGAAAGGGTGATGAAATATGGTGGAACATCAGGAAGGGGATCTTACCCGGTATTCACCGCAAAGTCACAAGGAAATCCATCGCTGGACTCGGGAGAAGCTGGAAATTATCAAGTTAGATGTCATATGGGAATGGTTTAAAGAGATTGTTTTAACCCAGAAAAGATAGGGTAATTACCAGCCCGCCGCGGGGGGGTCGATGAAATACCCGGGTTAAGGGCATCATCACCCGGGTGATTTCGAGTTGACCTACGCTTGGTTACGGGCGACTCCTTTAAGAACGGCCAGTGGGATAACGTCAAGGTAGCTCAAGTATATCATTAAAGTAATGCGAGTTGAATGCGAGGAGGAGATATGAAACCTTGGAGGTGGCCTCTTGAGTCTTTCTTTTGGATCCGACCTTGACTGTCGGCTCCAGTTCTTCCTCGTCGCTGGCGGATTCTACTTTGCCATCGGAGTTTTCTTCCTCGTCATCTTCTTGTTCTGGATATCATCAAAGTTATGGTTGGAAATGAAGGGGTTATGGTGAGTTCAAGGGAACCAAATAAAATCCGGAGAGTACCTTCGTCCGAGTTAACAATTTCTTGCTCCTTTGGACTTTCGGAGCTAGGGGAGGCATTGGTTTTCCAAAAATCATCATCAGCCTGAAAAGTGTTAGCATAAGGGTTATTAACTGCATTGAGTGGAAAGAGCAAAGGTAAAGGCATCAAAGTCGGGTTTTCACCTTGGGGGCTGGGTTCTCAAGCGTGAAGGGCCCTAACCCGGATATGTTCCGGATTACCTCGAGCTTTTCGGTCAGAAAGCCCTTGATGGTTTTATGAGTATCGCCAGCTGCAAAGATGTTGTCGGAGTACCGGAGCGGGTCTGTAGATTGCCCTGAATACTCGCACATTAACTTTGTGCGGATGGAGTTGGGTTGAATCCGGAAATCTACCCAAGTCTTCACCAGGTTGAGCCCGATGAGGCCTTGGGCTGTGAGAGTGGTGATTTTGGCTAAAAGAGGTTGAATTGCCTCCCTGTCCGAGTCAGGGGCAAAGGCACTAAATTTATCAGAGATGTCAAGAAGACCCTCTGAGTAACCCAGCAGCTTCCTTTGGCCGGGTGGGGAGGTGTCTTGGCAGTAGAAGTAGGAGAGCTGCCAGTGCTTGACATGGGAATTAAGGGTGAGGGGTGGCATCAGAGAATTCTTGCGGCGCTGGATGGAAACCCCGCCGCAAGCGAGAAGCGCCCCGTCACCGCTCTCGCGGCACGGTTTGCATTGAAAAAGCTCGATGAAAAGAGCTAGACTTGGCGAAGTGCACAAGTATGATTCGGAAAGGACTATGAAGTGGGAGATGTTGAGAACAGAATTAGGCCCGATATCAAAGACGCGAAGACCGTAATGATTCAAAACATCACGGAAAAAGGGGTGACCCGGTGGGCGGAAGCCCCGGGTCACATGTTCCACAAAGCAAATTACCTCGCCTTTTATCGGGGTGGGCCGGGTCTCCTTACCCGGCACTCTCCATTGGATATCCTCTTGAGGAGGAAGGACTCCCAGCTCCACTAGCTCCTCCAACTTGGATTTGGTGACTGTAGACCGCGCCCAGTTGGCGGATATGGAGTTGGCGGCTTTAACTTTGGTTGGAGTTTTCCCCTGCTTTTTGGGAGCCATGTGGTTGACCTGCAAAATACAAAGTAAAAGGATAAGAGGACTAAGACCCGGAAGTTGTGAGCCGGCCGAGTATCGGTGGGGTAATATTGAGACATGAAAAATTGCGTGTAACCCGGGTGTTAGCTCACCGAGTAAAGTTCGAAATTGTCCGGGTATCAAGTATTATGGCGAAAATTATGGAGATCTAAGTGTTGAAGGGATTCTTTGGGGACGATGGATGGCCGCATAGGCACTTAACGCGAATAAAAGGAACTGAAAAGGGGAAGTCCGGCCGGGTGATTGAGGCCAAGGCGGAAATTTTGAGTGGATCGGGCCCATATTGGGAATCTTATCTTCGGATTTGTGGCGAAATTAGTACTTGCAGGTAGTAGGAGAATGGATTGGAATCCATAACTTATCTATTATGCGAGCTGGAAAGAATGTTAGCGACTTAATTCGGCATGGCCGAGGAATCGTTGGCGGGTCGATTTGGATCTAATCTAAGGTGAAATCAAAAAGTGCAAGGGCGAATTAATGGACGCAAGTGGCTTACCGGAGGAGATCTGAGCGAGGCTTTGCGGAGGCAGATGGCGCAAGCCTGGTGACCCTTCGCGGTCCTTGACGGGCCGAATGGGGATTCGCCGGCGGATCTTGGCGGCGGCGCGGGGCGAGTCGTGGCGGAGCGCAGCCTCCGGCCGATGGGCTCCGGTGATGCGCGCGGGATTTCCGTGGTGGTGCTCAGTGAGAGTGAGCTTAGAAGGAGAAAGGAAGTGGAATGGGGAAAATGAGCCGTTAGGGTTCGGGTTACCCCCAAGGAGCTTATTTATAGTATAAGTGGGTAAGCCCGGTTCGGTGAGTGGGGGCCGGGAGTTGCGGAGGTAAACGGCTATTTATTTAAGTTTCTGCGAGATATGCGCCAAATATTGAGAAAGGCATCTGGATAAAAGAGAGAAGGGGATCCATCCCGTGATATCAGGATCGATTATCGAGTATGGAATTAGGGTTTAGACCTGGAAAATTAAAGGCGTTTGCGGGAAAAACCCGGGTTACTACATGGCCGCCGTGGAGTAAGGCCTAGCTGAATATCAGAGCATCTTAACCCGGCCTCTATATGCCTGTATGTTTGATATCTTTGCAGGGAATAGCGAGCGCTTCAAGGAGGATCCATGAAGCCCAGGCTATTCTGGGGACTACTGACGGGGGGATGATAACCCGGTAGGTCAAACTCCAAGGAGTAACCCGGCCCAAAGGACGGTGCGCAGGATCCGGCTAAGGATAAGGAAGCTTGTGGAAGGCCCAAGTTTGTAGGCCCAGCAATCCGGATTGTGGGTTACTGTAAAGGAAAGCTAGGGTTTGTGCGCCTTGTCCGGGTAGGATCCAGGATGCGCCTTGGGGAATAAGCCAGGGGGTACGGGTGCTTTATAAACCGACCCCCAGGTCTAGTTTTAGACAGAGATCTAAGAACCCTAGCAATATCGCTTGATATCGAGCATCCAGTGTAATCCCATAGTTGAGTTGTTATATCGAGATCGGAGACTCGGCGACTTTGATTGCCGGCTGCCAGATCGAATTGCACCATGTTTTCCTCTGAGCTAAACCCTCTCCCAAACACCCGTGTCGTCTTGCCCCAAGATCAGTTACCCCCGGTAACATCTGCCATGATTATCCCACGACACCCGGACTCGCACCGTTTGCCAGTTAGTCCGCAAATCACGCTCACCATCCGTTTTAATCTCCTTCCTGAATATCTCGCAACGGGCACTTTAATGCTTATCCCAAAATATCCGGCCGAATAACCTTTTTCCGAAATTTCGGTACTTGCCGCCCAAACCTAGGGCATCTATTCCCCCCGCACCTATAAATAGGTACCCAAGGGTCACCCCTAGATCCATTGACCATTTTCATCTTCCTCCTCTATCTCTTCGTCTCCACTCTCCTTGGCGTCCGCGACCTGGAGCTCGAGCCCACTCCAGCAACACCTCCGCGCCGCCTGCGAGTGTGCCACCGGAATCGCGCCGCCGCCGGCCAGTCGCCACTGCCTGCATCCACAACACCACCGTCGATCTCCGCCGCCACATCCTCAAACAACCCGCCGGAGATCCCTAGGAGCCGCTGCAGTCGAGCCATCCGCCGCCGCCGCGCTTCCATCTCGATTCAACCAGTAAGTCCCTTTAATCTCTTGGATCTAACTCTTGATTTCGTGCGGGTAGATTGGATCTAATTTTACCTCCAAATGCTCCTCCATTTCTTACTAGTGGAATGCGCCATAACTTTGCCCTTTCCATGGCTAGTACTTAGTCATATCCAAGCATGTGATTCCCAGTATATCTTCTCCACTTGCCATCGTGAATTTTCCCTCTACGCGTTTTCGACTAGATCCAATCTGCCAACCTTTTATCAAGAAATTTCTATTAAGTCGGATAACTGCAATTTCCGGGTCTCCCGATATTTATACTCTGTATTTTCCTCTTTTTTTAGATCTACACTTATGGCTCCTAAAGCCAGCGCTAAGACGAAGGGGAAACACCCGGCCGGCAAGCAAAAGCCGAGTCAAGCGATCTCTGCCAACCGGGCAAGATCGACTGTGACAAAAGCTAAGCTCGACGAGCTCGCGGAGTCGGGTGTTCTGCCCACCCGGGAGGAGATCCACTGGAGGATACCCGGAGAGGAAACTCGGCCATCTCCGGGTCTTGACGAAGTGGTAGTTTTTGTCGAACACGTGATCCGGGGTTTCCGCCCCCGGGTCACCCTTTCTTCCGTGAGCTTCTGGACCACTACAAGCTCCGGGTATTTGACATTGGCCCCAACTCTATGCTTAACATTAATCACTTCATAGTTCTGTGTGAATCATACCTATGCATTCCGCCAAATTTAGCTCTTTTCCTTGAACTCTTTCAATGCAAGCCGTGCCGAGAGAGCGGCGACGGGGCCCTCCTAGTCTGTGGAGGGGTCTCCATCCAGAGGCGGAAAAATTCCCTCATGCTGACTCTCAACCTCAGTTCCCACGTCAAACATTGGCAGAAAACTTATTTTTATTACCAAGATACCTATTCAGCCGGGAAAAAGCCATTGCAGGGTTTCACCGATAACCTCCTCGATCTTTCCGATAATCTCAACTCTTTCGCCTCTGAGGCCGAGAGGCAGTCTATCCAGCCTCTCCTCAATAAACTTGCTGTACTCTCGGCCCAAGGTCTTCTTGGGATCAATCTAATAAAAACCTGGGTAAGTTGCCGGATCCAACCCAATAGCATCCGGCCCGAACTCATGTGCAGCTATTCTGGGCATGTTACGATTCTCTCTGTTACTCGGAGAAGAATTACCAGGCCTCGGACGCAAACAAGATCATGAAAAATTTCTTGGCCGAGAAGCTAGAGGTGATCCGGAACATAGCCGGCTTGGACCCTTTCACACGCGATAACCCGGCCCCAGCAGTAAGAACCGGTTATCACTCCTTTACCCGACTGACACTTTTCTTGCACAATCACTAACTTTTGTCACTGTATTTTTCTCTCAGGAAGATAACGCTTTCTGGAAGATAGATACCCCTCCTCCTTCCGAAAACTCGTAAGAGGACGAGGAGCCGGCTGATTCTGATGAAGGTAATATCCGAGTCTCGCTCATTTCCTTTTTTGTTATCTTATCTAGGCCAACTTTTTCCTCTTTACCAACAATGTACCTAGCTTGCCAGAGCTAGAGGACAAAGAGGATACACAATCGGATGAGAGCGAAGCTGAGCCAGAAGTAGAGGTCGGGGCAAAGAGGAGGACCCGGGGAGTTGTCTTCAAGGTGCCTTACTCCTCTATTGCCTCCAAGCCATACTCGTACGCTAACATGTGCGAACTTAACCAACGTTTGATCGATTCATCACACTTGAAGGAACCCACCCCAGTCAAGCGTAGGGTAACCCGGAACTCTCCGGGTGACGATCCTCTTCACCCGGGCATCCCTTCGTCCCCCGCTCGCCGAGCCGGTATTCCCCAAACCCGTTCTTCCCACCTTCCTCGAAGATGTCCCTCTCCAAATCATCCACTAGCCGGACAAATCCGGGTCTCACTTTCCAACTCTTTGTCAGCTTCTTCCGGGTCTAGCAACGATCTCCCACCAGATTTCGTCGTGAACACCGGGTGAGTTACTTTTCTTGCTACTCAATACACTAGCTTTTTCCGTATCTTTCATTCAACATATACTGACTATTTATTTCTCTTTCTCAGGGCCAAGGTCACGATTAGTGACCCAGAGGACATGGACGTGGATAACCCGACTACGGAGGATCCGGAAGACGTTGTGAAGACAGCGACTGGCGGTGTAGAAGAAGAAGAAAAAGACTTGATGAAAGATCCGACCGAGCAGGAGGCTGAGTTTCCCATGCCAACGCACACACCCGGGGATGAGGATGTCGAGATCCTGGGATCACGGAGAGGTGACACACTCCTAACACTCAGGCAACCTGGATAACCTCCCCCAAGCAGGAAAGGACCCCGCCTCCGGGTGATCAGGACCCCAGGTCCTCCAGGTCAAGACTCGGCGATCTGGACTTTGAAGGGATGCTAGATGCGCTCTTCTCCCTGAAGAATAATGAAAAGGACATTCTGGAAGCCATGGCAGCTAAGCACCAGGTAATATAAACAAATGTTGCTCGTATAATCACATAGTCCCCAAGTTCCGAGTAAACTATGCAGAGTTTGCTCGGTACTTTATAACTGTGTAATTTACCATACCCGGATGTATCTTTTATCCGACTAACTTTTCCTTTTCTTTTCTCACAGGCATACGTGACCCGGTCTGAGGAGGTGTTGGCAAAAACCAACAAGATCCTCGAGGTCGAGACAAAGTTACATGAAGAATCTTGACAAAGATGTGAAAAAATATAAGAAAAGGGCCCAAACTGCTGACATTGCACTGAAGAAAATTTCGGCCCAGATTGCCAACACTTACCGCACTCTACTTGGTAAGAATTTCTAACTTACTAATTATAACCCGGATTTCTCATTCTGTAAGGTTTATCATCCGGATTTCAGTGCTTTAACTTTTTTTGTTACTCTGCAGGTCCGGGTGAAGAGGCCCCAGATGAAGATGATAGTGAGAAATTGAAGACGCTGAAGGCCGTAATCCGGCAACTTACTGTCGGCACCAAGTGGATTTTGGAGGCTGTGAAGTGGCCGGGTAAGGGTTACTGTGGTTTGAACGATTTGCTTGATGCATGTTCTACCATCCCCGCCTGGATCGACCACTGGAAGCGTTCATCGTGCCGTATTGGGGTAACCCGCGGGCTTGCTCTGGCCAAAGCCTATTTCCCTAGGCTCGAGCCGGCAAAGCTCGCAGGCGGGTTTCCCGAGTTCAACAACGACGTCTCCAAGTTCATTGGTAAGGATTATAAGGCCATTCATGCCCAGGTGCGTCACTCGGCGAGCTTGATCGCCGACAAACTGGACGTAAGCAAGATCACTCCACCTTATGATGCCAATGACAAGCCAATTCAATCGGATCTGCCTAAGCCCTTTGACATGCTGGAACGGTGGAAGGCGGAAGCTGCCAAGAAGAAAGCTGAAGCCGATATTGTGCCTTCCTCCTCTACGTCGGTTGTCCCTCCTCCAGCCCGTGCCGATACAGCGGCTAACCCGGACATGGGAGCAGAGAAGACCACCGATGAGCGTTCCACAGACCCGGCCGCCATGGACGACGTTGATGACTCGGCAAAGGGTGCCGAATAAAGTTTCAATATCTCTCGCCTCAAACACTTATTTGGCCAATGGGCATTATGGAATATGCCTGATACAATTATCCTTTTAATAGTGCGCCTGTGCACTTTTCGATACAATTTCCTCGGTTTGTAATACGTTTAAACTTTAATAGCTTTTGGTGGCCCTTCTGACCCCTCATCGTGATATGTTATTCCCTAGCCTTGAACTTTGTTGCTGCTTTTCTGATTTTCGCGCTTTTCCCTTTTGTGAGACTCGGTTTCCAGGTCTCGGTGATTTTGACAAGTGGACTTTATTTCCTAAGTCCCCAAGACTCGGATTTTTGGGTTTTTAAGCTTAACAGCTAAACAATTTGTTGCTTTTCTCAAATTCCCAAGTCCCCAAGGCCCGAATTTCCGAGTCTAGGGATTTGTAGTTTTCAGAAAAGCAAATTGTTTTTGCTAAGGCTCAAAACATAGAGTTACTCACGTTGGTTTGAGGTTAAGCTTAATATTTTGTGAGTTTCCGGCTGTTAACCTTGTACTCTGCATAACCTGTGGTTTGGATGACCCTTTTGATCCTCTTTGTTGTAAGCCGGCTTTCGCGTGGATATTCAATGCTGTTATAACTTTACAAAAACAGGGTCAGGCAAGTCCCATTGGGCATCATGACTGATTGTGATTACACGTTAGCAAAGCATGCCACATTTTTGCGAGTCACATCAAGCTTAAACAAGAGAAATCAAGAAAATTTGGCTCTATTGTCCGGTTATAAGATTGTAACTGTACTTATTGCAAGTAATCGATCCTTATAACTTAACGGCATCGTGGCCGGGTCTTTGAGTTTGCAACTGTGCTATTCAAGCAATCAGCCCCCAAGACCTATGTATGCAATCTTAGGAAAAAATATAGAACTAATGTACTATAAACAAATAAGTAATGCTTACCTGATAAAATAGAAAATGGAAAGTAAGAAACGGAAAGGTAAAGACTTAACAGAAATAAACAAGAAAGAAGTAATATCATAGTTTAACCGTCTATTTATTGATATGAGAAAAGTTAGGTCAGCAAGCCGCCTCATTAAAAACCCTCGAGTCTCCTTAGGTACCCTGGATAGGAAAAGAGTGCGTCTGAAACCTGCTGCCTGTTACATCGTGTAATTTAACTTGTGAACCTAGCCTATGCTAAGTGTAGTAGGGACGTAGCTGGGCCACGTTCCATGGTCTCTCCCTTTCTTGCATAGATGAAGTGGTGTGGGCTGTGTCATTGACGGTATCCGACTCTTCCCTTGCATCTATCAAGTAATATGATCTGTTATGCAGATTCCGGCTTATGATGAACGGTCCTTCCCATGGTGGAGATAACTTGTGCTTTCCCTCTTTTGACTGTACCAGGCGCAATACCAGGTCCCCTTCCTGGAAGACCCGCGTTTTGACTCTCCGACTATGGTATCTCCTCAAATCCTGCTGATATATGGCTGATCTCTCCAAGGCTTGTTCTCTGTGTTCTTCTAGCATATCCACGGCATCCTGCCGGGTCTTCTCGTTCTCCACCTCAACGTAAGCCACCACTCGGGGCGAGTCATGAATAATATCACTCGGCAATACTGCCTCTGCGCCATAAACCATAAAAAACAGGGTCATCTGAGTAGATCTGTTAGGTGTAGTGTTAATTCCCCAAACTACTGATGGTAGCTCTTCAACCCATGCTCCAGCAGCTCTGATACACGAGACTCGCAGCCGTGGTTTTAACCCACGAAGTAACTCCTGATTTGCCCTTTCCACCTGTCCATTAGCTTGTGGATGGGCTACCGAGGCTATGTCAAGCCGGATACCATTGTTCCCGCAAAATTCTCCATCTCACCTAAGGACAAGTTGGTTCCATTGTCTGTTATTATGCTGTGAGGGTATCCAAACCGGTAGATGATCCTTTTCAGGAACTTGACTGCTGTGATTGCTTCGCAATTGGCAACTCAAATAACCTCAACCCACTTAGTAAACTTATCAATAGCTACCAAGAGATGAGTCTTTTTGCAGGGTGACATGTGGAAGGGGCCCACCATATCCATAACCCAAACAGCAAACGGCCAGGTCAGCGGGATCGTTTGCAACTCCATAGCCGGCACATGGGTTTGGCGGGCGTACCTTTGACATCCATCACACCTTGCCACCAGGCGCTCCGCGTCTTCTAAGGCCGTGAGCCAAAAGAAACCGTGTCGATATGCTTTGGCCACAAGGGATCTTGTGGAGGCATGATGCCCACAATCACCTTCATGGATCTCCTTCAAAATCTGCCGGCCTTCTTCTGGTGCTACACAACGCAAAAAGACTCCTGCTGCACTTCTTTTATACAACTCTCCATTGATGATGGAATAGCCCTTTGCTCGTCTCAGAATTTTCCTTGCTAAAACATCCTGTGGTGGTAACACGCCTCGTGATAGGTAGGCCAAAAACGGCTCTGTCCACTCGGGAATAGCACGTACTGTGGCCACGAGCTCCAAATCCGGGTCTTGGTTAGCCACCTCTTCCTCAGACTCAGTTTTAACAGATGGCCGCCATAACTCGTCTAGGAAAACATTAGGTGGAACCGGCTCTCTACGCGAGCCGAGTCTGGCGAGGGCATCTGCTGCCTCGTTCTTTCGCCTGTCAATATGCTCCACCTCATACCCGGAAAAAGACCCGGCAACCCTGTCCACCTCTCTGCGATATGCTGCCATTGTTGCATCTTTTCTATCCCAAGTTCCTGAGACCTGCTGTACCACGAGATCCGAGTCTCCGTAGCACCGTATTCGCCTAATGTTCATCTCCTTTGCTATTCTCAATCCATGTAACAATGCCTCATACTCAGCCACATTGTTGGAGCAATCGAAGTGAATCTGCAACACGTAGCTCAATTTGTCTCCTTTGGGTGAGGTGAGTACCACCCCAGCTTCTGACCCCTCATACTGCTTAGAACCATCAAAGTGCATCACCTAAGACCCGGAATTTGGCATCATTGTGGGCATGCTTGTGTGAGTCCAATCATTGATAAAATCAGCTAAGGCTTGAGATTTGATTGCATACCTGGGCTCGTAGTTGATGTGATAATCTCCCATCTCAATGGCCCACTTGGCTATTCTACCTGTCGCGTCTGAATTTCTGATAATATCTGCCATTGGTATAGAGCTAACCACTGTTATGGGGTGTTCCTGAAAATATGGTTTCAATTTCCGGCTGGCCATGAAGACCCCGAAAACTAGTTTTTGCCAATGTGGGTAACGCTGCTTTGCTTCCGATAGTACTTCACTCACATAATAAACCAGCCTTTGTACCGGGTGATCTTTTCCATCCTCTTTGCGCTCGACAACAACCACGGCACTAACCACCCGGGGCCCGGCCGTTACGTATAACAACATGGGCTCTTTAAGACCCGGTGCCGCCAGAATCGGTGCCTCAGACAATTGTTTTTTCAGAGCTTCGAACGCCTCGTCTGCCTTTTGGTCCCAAACAAATTTGTCGGTTTTCCTCAAGAGCCGGTATAAAGGTATTTCCTTCTCTCCAAGCCTGGATATAAACCGGCTTAACGCTGCTACACACCCTGTAAGTTTTTGAACATGCTTCAGGCCTTTCGGCTCTTTAAGACCCGGTGCCGCCAGAATCGGTGCCTCAGACAATTGTTTTTTCAGAGCTTCGAACGCCTCGTCTGCCTCTTGGTCCCAAACAAATTTGGTCGGTTTTCCTCAAAGAGCCGGTATAAAGGTATTGCCTTCTCTCCAAGCCTGGATATAAACCGGCTTAACGCTGCTACACACCCTGTAAGTTTTTGAACATGCTTCAGGCCTTTCGGCTTTTTCAGATTCTGAATAGCTTTGATCTTATCCGGGTTTGCCTCAATGCCTCTCTCGGAAACAATGAAACCGAGTAACTTTCCTGCTGGCACTCCAAACACACACTTTGTGGGGTTAGGCTTCATCTGATACCTTCTCAAATTCCTGAACGTTTCCTTCAGGTCCTCAATGAATGTTTCTGCCTTCCTGGTTTTAATCACCACATCATCGACATAAGCATGAACGGTGCGTCCAATCTGATCCTCGAAACGCTTCTGAATGCACCGTTGGTATGTTGCGCCAGCGTTCTTTAGCCCAAAAGTCATGGTTTTGTAACAGAAAGCTCCAATGGGGGTTATGAACGATGTTTTCTCCGAATCTTCCTTCTTGAGCTTGATCTGGTGATACCCGGAATAAGCATCCAGGAAACACAATAGGTCACTTCCAGCCCCTGCGTCTATAATCTGATCTATCCTTGGAAGGGCAAACGGATCCTTTGGGCAATGTTTGTTGAGACCCGTGTAATCTATGCACATCCTCCACTCATTGTTCTTCTTCATCACCAGAACCGGATTTGCCAGCCAATTCGGGTGAAAGACCTCCATGATAAAGCCGGCTGCAAGGAGCCTAGCTATCTCCGCTCCTATAGCCTTTCTTCTTTCCTCGTTCATTTTTCTCAGGCCCTGCTTCACAGGCCGGGACTTGGGATCAACATGCAAACTGTGCTCAGCTAACTCGGTCGGGATACCCGGCATATCACTAGGCGTCCAAGCGAAAACATCTTGATTACCACGAATAAACTCAATAAGCGCTTCTTCCTGCTTACTGTCTAGGTTAGATCCTATAGCAAATTGCTTGGAGGGATCACCTTCGACGAAAGCCACCATCTTTGTGTCCTGTGCTGCTTTGAATTTTGCTCTCTCATCTTCCGTATTTGGTCTTTTCAATGTTGTTCTATCATCCGGGTCTACCTGAGACCGGTAATACTTGAGCTCTTCCTTCCTGCATGCCTGTTCTGCCATTGCCGCATCTCCTTCGTCACACTCAGCTGCTATAACCCGGTTGTCGTGTATAGTAATGGTTCGCTTGGGACCCGGGATCTTTAGCTGTAGGTACACGTAACACGGCCTGGCCATGAACTTGGCGTAAGCCGGCCTTCCGAACAGCGCGTGATAAGGACTGCGCAGTTTTACCACCTCGAACATGAGCCACTCCACTCGGAAATTGTCCTTCGATTCTCCAAAAGCAACCTCTAGAGTGATCTTTCCTTCTGGGCATGCTGAATGACCCGGCACGATCCCATGAAAAACTGTAGAACTTTTCTGCAACTGAGACTCCTTGAGCCCCATGCGTAGGAAAGTTTCCCAATATAAGATATTGATGCTACTCCCACCATCCATCAGAACCTTTTTCAGCTCGTAACCATTGACCTGTGGTGCAACTACCAAAGCCAGCACACCCGGATGCTCTATTGTTTCCGGGTGATCCCTCCTGCTCCATGTGACCTCTTGGTCTGACCATCTCAAGTATCTCGGAACAGCTGAAGAAATCGAGTTTACTGCTCTTTTGAGTATCTTTCTATCTTTATTGGAAGTCCCGGTAGTATGGACATGGTACTGCCCTAGCTGCTTGGGGTTGGCTTGGAAACCTCCGGCGCCTCCTTGGTTGTTACCCGGATTACCACCTCCTGCGTTGCCAGCCGGGGGTGGGCCATTGCCCGGGTTTCCACCCGGACCTGGTCCTGCTCCCCGGCCTGCACCTCGCATGGCCTTCTGTATTTCTTCGTTCTTCCATCTCTGTAAATCTACCTACTGCTCCAGTGAATGATTAGCCGGCCTACCGTTCCTGCTATGACGCGGACAGGGCATCCTGAAGGCCTCTATATGATTAGCCGGCCTTGGTGGTTCTTGATAATTTCCTCCATTGAAGTTTCCTCCGTTGAAATTTCCCTCAGCTCTGGGTCTCGCAAACCCGGCTTCTGTACTGGCGACAAACTCGGAGTTTCCTTCATATGGGTGCTTGTGCTGGTTGTTTCCGTTGTTTCCTCCATTATTACCCGGTGCAACTCCATTGCCGGGTCTTCCACTATTACCCGCGTTGGCCTTTGCTTTCTTATCATCGACATCCTCCTCTGTGGTATCTGTGGCGGCGTGCTTGTTGCATGCATCCATCAACTCTCCCATCGTAACCTCTGAAGCGTGACGGCTAGACTTCATGCGTGTCAGTTTTTGCACTAAGGGTATCTATTTGCATGTTTTTGCCATAGCTTGTAACGCATCCTATGGCTGGATATCAGTGGACGAGTGGAGAATTTCCATAACCCGGCGCACCCAACTGCGTGCCGACTCTCCCTTCTTCTGAACACATCGCTCTCAATCATCAATCGTAAACAACTTTCTGCATGTTCCATGAAAGTGCTTGATAAAGGCAGTTTTCAGCTCGCCCCACGAATTGACGGATTTCTCGGGTAGATTATTGAACCACAACTTTGCTGCTCCTTCTGACATCATTAGGTAAATGAATTTGGCTTGAAGATTCTTAGATGCGTTGCGGATTGACATGGCCATCTCATAGCTGCTCAACCAGGTTTCTGGATCCATGGTCGGCTCATAATTAACCACTTTACCCGGTTCCTTGAACTTATCCGGGTAAGGCTCAGCCCGGATGGTATCCGACAAACACTTAGGCCCGGCAAGGTTTGTTGGCACTGGCATCACTCGGGAAACGTGTGACGCTGCAGCGGGTACGGCAGGAGGTGCAACCGCTACCGGTCCCCGTACCACAGACCCGGCTGCTGCTCGCCTGGCTCGGGAACTATCCATAATGGGTTGCGCCGCTGATACCGCAAGCGTTGCGGGCCTTGGGGAGGAGGCGGAATTTGCTGCTGCTCTGCCCTCCGCCGCGCCGAACTCGACTGGATATTGCCGGTATTTCCGTTCTGCCGGCTCACGGATGGTGTTCCGTGCATTCCACTCCTGTTATCCGGGTAATTAGCCTGCTGAACTATTGCCGTGCGCAGCAAATCTATTGCCCGCCGGGTCTCCGCTGTGTGGGGTGACTCTCCTACGGGGATGCGATCAAGTGCCAATGTGGCTGCATACACGTTATCCATGGGGTTATTGAAGTGACCTGGTGGAGTATGAAATCGTGGCGGTGGTGGTGGTGGTGCCGTATTGCCAGTTACGATTCCTGTTTGCAACGTGGGTAACCCGGCTTGTACATTTGCCGGCTGTCCTCCTAGGGTTGCAGCTTGATGTCCGGTTTCCTGATTCACAACCGGAATTGGTTGATCCTGAGGGGTAATAAACAGTGCGGCCGGTTGCAGGTTCCCACCTACAGCCGGTGTCGCACCCGGACTTCTAGAGGATACTCGCAGTTCCGTTGAACAGTAGTGGATTGGATTACGGGGCTTACCGGCACCCGTATCTCTTACGAGTAGGCTAACACACGTATGTGTGACAACCAACCCCTATCCGTTCATCGTCTACGTAAACCATCCCATAGAAATCAGGACACTACCATTGACGTACTTCATACCATACACACATGGTACGTCAACGGCGTTTAACAGAATGATAACACAACATATCTCTAAGACACAAAAGATGGAAATAAGTTGCAAATAGCTCTCACTAGAGCAGAGATAGCAAATACAATCATCCAGAGGACACATGTCCCAACATATCATCATTAAATCTCAGCGGAAGCATTCAAAGGGTCTGAGTACAGACAAATCCAAATAGGCTTAAGAAGCCGGGAATGAAAAGGAAAACGGAGCCCATCCACGATGTCTCGGATCCTGCCCGGGTCCGCTACCTACTCGTCAGCAGCCTCGTCAAACTCCACGTAGTAGCCGTCACGGGGATCCTCGTAAGCGTAGTCTGCGGAAACCACAGCCCCAAAGGGGGTCAGTACATAAACGTACTGGCAAGCAAGACTCACAGTTCACCAAAGTGTAACCCGTCAACACCAAGCACAGATGCCTTGGGTTCAATGGAAGAAAGGGGATATAAAAGATGCTGCAACTGGCTGCACTAACCAACTACAGAACATGATACAACTTCCGGCTAACAGATAGGGGATAAGATAGCGTATCGTAACCACCTATAACTAACCACCAAACAAACCCATCCTGGATCTCGCCCCTTATCCAAAGAAGCAATCTGAGGATAACTCACACAGTTGGATTAATGATGGTTCAAGTTATTGTGTCAATAAGACTATTACTAGTCAGGTTATCATTAGTTAGGTGTAAGTTGTTCTGAGTACTTGTTAGCCAGTACTTTCACCAAGTTAACCATAACCGCGGAAAACACGGCTTCTCGAGAAGATTTATCCCTGCAGGGGTGCACCAATTTAGCCGTACACGTAAGAATAACCCGCCAGATGGAATGGCCTTTCCACCAAGCGGGGCACTCAACACAACTCAACTCTTCTTCGCATCAAGCCCAAAGCACCACGTGCTGTGCGTGCGCGGCTAATCGAGCCCCACGAAGAAAAGGGGACCCTCATAGCACTGGAAGACCACGCCGCCCTAAATGCCGACTACAAAAGTTCCACCCTGGCCTCGGGTTCGTACCTGCATATGCGTGCATCAAATGGAAAGCCCGAACTAAGTGTGGCGATTTGGACGAGATGCGAATCGAATCAAATTGAGGGGGGGCGCCCATACACGCTTCCCACATGCGGATAGTGCGCTCATCATGGATCAGTAGACAAGACCCTTTTCCTAATTAGGGTCGACACTAGCAGGCCTCAAAACCACGCCGGGCCTCCTGCCGGTGCCTTATCAACAAATTATTATTACCTCAAAATTAACAGGTTGTTGTTTACCATCGATCCCCATAACATAATAGAAATATAGTAACAGAAAGTAACGGGTAACAGACTCGAGCAAAAACAACCCTAAGCATGCTAGTAAGACACGGGCCCAAGCAACGGGGTTGCAGGAGTGGAGGTGAGGCAATATCAGGGTTCAGGGTATCATGTGATAGGTTCGGTACAGAAACAACTACTCATAGGGCTAGCAGAAATAGACAATGGAAAGTATCGGTAACCAATGTTGAAAGGAACACAGTGGTTCATGTGAGTGATAACTTGCCTGCAAACTCAGCAGCCTGGTACTGAGCTAGATCCTCAGAAGGGGTGTCGTAAGTATCGTCTGTCTCAACGTCGTCGTCTATCCGAGAAGAAGCAAACAAACAACGCAGAGAACAAACAATCAATAACATGGCATAATGCACAATCATGGGATGATGCATGACAATTTAATTGATGCATCAAAATAAACTAGTTGACATAGTAACAACATGATTAAATGGACCCACATGCAAATTTGGGGTTGCATATGAAAAGCCCATCAAATAAGGTTGGAATATTTGTTTTTCAACTAACCAACAGGTGAAAGTGGATTAGTATGATGCATGGATGAGGAAAACAGAAAAATAACAACAATAGAATCAATTGGAAATAAGGTTTACCAATTTAGAAATTTATTTATTAAGTTAGGGAATTTTTGGTTACTTAAAGGTGTTACACAAGCATTTGTTGTTTTCAGCAATTTAAATTGTTCAAAACAAATAACAAAATTCATATTTGGAAAGCACACAAAATTTTAGGTGGATTACATGTTTCAAATATTGAAAAAGGAATTAGGATGAACTTATTATGATTTAAACAAGATTAACCAAGTTTTAAATGAATTTAAAACAAGTTTGAATATTATTTGAATTTTATTTGTTCAAAACATCAATTCAAATTCATATTTGAAAATTTTATACTTTTCTAGTTTGAAAACATATTTTGCATGTTCAAAAATAATTTAATTTGAGCAAGTTATGAATTTAGCAAATTTAAATGATTTAAACAAGGTTTAAATTATTTAAGAAATTTTAATTATTCAAACCATGAAACAAAAATTGTATTTGAAAAGGTGGTTTGAAATAGCATGGAAAACATATTTTATTTGCATTATTTGGATTAAGTATGAATTTGTTATGCAATTATTCAAATTTCAAATCAAATGTTTGAATTTGAAATTTGAATGCATTTGAATTATTCAAAACAGAATACAAATGTTATAAACAGATAGATAATTAAATTTGGGACAGATTACATATTTTACTTTTATTATTTAGAGTTATAATTTAAAAGTTATTAGCAATTTCAATTAGAGGACCATTCTGTAAATTAAAAGGGACTTGTTTTAAAAAGAAAAATGCTGAAATCTTTTTATACCGCACAGCCAGCTACCCCAGGGCCTGCCACTCAGCAGCTAACAGGGGGGGCCACCCTGTCAGCGCGCTGCGCAAAAATGGTGTTTTAATCCGCGGAAGCCAGGGTTCGAACCCAGGCCCTCCGCGCACGCGTGCACGCGCTGTAACCAGTGCAGTAAGCGATCGTTTCTGTCAGTAACAAGGGCGCAGCCAAGGTAAGGTTCAGTTAGCGCGTTTTCTGAATTTTTAACTGACGACGAATGTTCTGAACTTGGACAGAAAGGAGCGTTGCCGGCGGCGAGCTCTGCAGCCGTGCTGCTCGCGCGTGCTGGTGTGTGCGTGTGCTTGCGGGCGTGTGGTGGACGCGGAGGCGTTCGTGCAGAGGGAGAACAGGGAGGAGGAGGACACGATCGACTGCTCACCTACGTCGTGGAGGTGGCAGAGGCTCGGGCAGGTTGCGGTCGCCGGCGGCTAGGGAGAGGATGGCGGCGGCGATCCAGAGCGTCCCCGGGCTCGAGGAGGTGTTGGAGGCGTAGAGGGTAGCACGGCGGGCTGATTCCCGTGGCTAGGTTGGGTGGTGGCGTTGCGAGGCGGCGGTGGTCATCGGAGTTTCAGAAGCGGCTCTCCGGGGTGAGTTTCAGAGAGGGGAAATCGGGGCAGAGAGATGGCGAACGGCGGCGGAGCTCAAGGGAGGAGGTAGCAGGTAGGTTAGGGCAGCTCGGGGGAGGCCTAGGGGGCTTTATAGAGGGGTAGGGCGACGGATGGCCGTCGGCGCGTGCTGCTGCCGCCGTGGCATAGCCGGATGCGCTGCCGTACCGGAAACAGAAGGAGGGGAGCGGGGCGAAGGGGTATGCGGGCCAGGGAAAATAGGATAGGTGGGCTGGGCTGCGGGCTACTCCCCTCTGCTGCGCGCGTTTTCTTTTTAAATTTTTGTTTTGTTACTTTTTTTTTTGCAGAAATGAAAAATGGAAGAAATAGATGAGTGTTAGGGCTAGGAAAAATTTAGAATTTTTTTGGTTAGGTTAGTTTTTACAATATCAAGTAATTGCCAGCCTTGTTTTCCAAAAGTTTCAAATTTAAATTGCTGTTTGTAATTTAATTCAAACTGGATGGATTTTATTATTAAGTGAATTATTTGAAACAAAATTTAAATTGGATTGAACCTTTAGTTTAAAATAAATGGAAACAAAAGATTAGAATGTTTTGGTAATTTTCATAATTTTCAAATTGGTGCTGTTTGAAATTTGATTCCAATTCAAATGATTTTGAGATTAAATGATTATTGCAAACCAAATTCAAATGGGTGATCATATAGTTTTAATTGGAAGCAAAAGATTATAATTGTTGTGTAATTATCATTAATTCCAAAAGGTTGCTGTTTGAAACAAATGTATTTGAATTTGAATAATCATTTGAATTAAGTGATTGATTAAAAGCCACCATTTTTAATAGTTGAACCTTGTGGAAAAATAAATGGAAACAATTGGTTGTTTTTATTTGAACTCTTTATTTAAAAGGTTGTAACATAACAAGTATGAAATAAATGTTTGAATAAAGTTTGAATTTCAATTGTGAAAACAGAGAAAAATAGATGCAAACAAAAGGAAAACAAATGCAAACAAAGTAATGAGTATGATGACATGATGCAAAACTTTAATAAAACAAGAAACAAACATGCTAGGGGTGGTTTTTCATACTTGGGATGTTACAGCCGGTAATCTCGTCTGGTGCCTCTGATTGTAGATCCTAGTCGACTGGACCTGTAGTCGGTTCTCCAATTCTTCCAGCTCGCGCTGGCGCGCAGCTATCCCTTACTTTTCAGCTTCAACATCTCTCCTTTGCTGATCCAATGCACGGCGAGCTACATCCAGATCTCGCGCGCGCTCCGCCGCGTTTTCTGGGGTTATCACCGTTGCTAGCACCGTGGGGTCTAAGATCAGGTTGTTGTTGAACAGAGCCGGGTTTCACGGGTTCGAAGGTCCCGCTCCTGGTGTTCTATTCGCCATAAACCCAAACATGTTCCTCTGCCGTTCGCTTTCCCCGGTACGGCTGGTGACTGAAGCCGACTCTCCGTCAACCCGGGCTATGACCGGGTTTCCATCAGCCGGAACTTGATGCTGGGCCAGCGCTCGCGCCGCTCCGACCGCGGCCGTCGTCACATCTCCCTGATTAAGACTCGTACTCTTCCTCATCACAGCTATTCTCCTCGTATCGATCTTCCAGCAGGTGCAGGATGGACTCGGTATCATCTTCTCTCATGACCCGGCCACACGGGGTCCATACCGGCTCCTCCGGCTGTTCCCTCTTCGTGGTGGGCTCTTCTACCGGATCTGCCGTCCCGACCGATTCTTCTCCGTCCGATTGAACGCAGGTCACTTCTTCTGACACAGAATCATACTCAATATCTTCAGGAATTGAACCGGACGTACGTACCATGCCGACGAAGACGTTGACCCGGCCGATCGTGACGACAGATCCGGCTTCTAGCAGATCCGACTCTGGTCCCCAACCAAAGTCATCTACATCTTCTCTCCTTCTTGGTTGGTGTAGATCTCACCGATGACGAGGTTCTTCATGCTTTCCCGAGCTTCTCCCGTGATGTAAACACCTTTGGACGTAGGCCCCATGGTGGGCGCCAACTGTCGCGGGATAATCACGGCAGACGTTACCAGGGGTAACGTATCTTGGGGCAATTCGACTCTGGTGTTTGGGAGAGGGTTTAGCTCAGGGAAAATCATGCTATCGATCGATCTGGTAGCTCTGGCAATCAAGTCGCCGAGTCTCTGATCTAGGGTTACAATTATCAACTCTCGTATTACAGGGATACTCGAATAACTGGTGAAGCTCTCTTTTCCTAACCCTAGGAGCCGGCTTATATCTCACCCGGCCCCCTGGCTTCCCATACAAGGCACACCCGGAATCCTACCCGGAAACCGCACACGAACCCTAAATTTCCTAACAGTAACCCCAAAGGCCGGGTTACTAGACCTACGTTCCTTCTTGGGACTTCTAGAAACTCCTCTTCCTTGAGTCGGGTCTTGCGCGATTCCTTTTGGGCCGGGTTTCACCTTGGCGTTAGCCTACCGGGTTATCATCCCTCCATCAAGACACGTTCTCTTTACCCCGTATAGATCAGATTATAGATTCTACAGCTGGTTGCGAATTGTTATGTTTCCTGGATGCATACTCAGGTTATCATCAAATCAAAATGAAGGAAGAGGATCAAGAGAAGACCTCATTCATTACTCCATTTGGAGCTTTTTGTTATACGTCAATGCCTTTTGGGTGGAAAAATGCAGGAGCAACTTACCAGAGATGTATTCAAAATTGCTTGGAAAGTCAGCTTGGGTGAAACGTGCACGCTTATGTGGATGACATAGTGGTCAAATCCCAGAAAGGTGACACTTTGATCTCGGACCTAGAAGAGACGTTTGCCAGTTTACGCAAGTACCATATGAAGCTCAATCCAACAAAATGTGTTTTTGGAGTACCAACCGAGAAGTTACTGGTATTCATTATTTCAGAAAGAGGCATTGAAGCAAACACGGAAAAAATTCAGGCCGTACATAACCTGAAAAGGCTGGTTTGCCTAAAGGACGTTCAGAAACTTACAAGTTGTGTTGCTGCCTTGAGCCGGTTTATAAACAGGTTAGGCGAAAAGGCTATACCTTTATACCGACTCCTAAAGAAAACTGACACCTTCGTGTGGAATCAAGAAGCGGATGAGGCGTTGGAGGCCTTGAAAAAACAACTTTCCAACGCACCTATCTTGGATGCGCCTGAGAAGAAAGAGCCCATGTTATTATACATAGCGGCAAATAACAGGGCGGTCAGTGCGGTGGTAGTTGTGGAACGTAAGATAGAAGGAAAACAAGGTCTTGTCCAGCGGCCGGTTTACTATGTCAGCGAGGTTTTGACAGAATCTAAGCAACGTTGCCCACATTGGCAGAAGTTGGTTTTTGGGGTCTTCATGGCTAGTCGTAAGCTGAAACATTATTTTCAGAAACATCCTATTACCGTGGTTAGTTCAGCACCTCTGTTCGATATTATTCAGAACAGAGAAGCAACAGGGAGACTTGCAAAATGGGATATTGAGATGGGACCTTATCACATCAAATACGAGCCAAGGACCGCAATAAAGTCTCAAGCCCTCATCGAGTTCATAAATGACTGGACACAATTACAGGTTCCACCGGATAAGCCTGATACTAAATACTGGACTATGCATTTCGATGGGTCTCGACAACTGGAAGGTTCATGAGCTTGTGTGGTGCTCACATCCCCAAGAGGTGATAAGTTTCGCTATGTCTTACAAATTTCATTCAAATGCACTAATAATGCAGCAGAGTATGAAGCTGGCATCGAATTGCAAAGGAGATGAGCATCACCTGGATTCGATGTTTGGGTGATTCAGACCTTGTTTCTCAACAAGTTACATGAACCTGGGATTCTAAAGACCCAGTCATGGCAGCCTATAGGCGAGCGGTTACCCAGCTGGCTGGATACTTTCAGGGATATCAGGTTGATCATATCGATCGACGTCTCAACGAAGCAGCTGACGCACTAGCTCGTCTAGGTTCCCAGAAGAAACAGGTTCCACCCAACGTTTTTCTGGACGAGATCCATAGCCCATCGGTTAAAATTCCAACAGAGGAAAACCTAGCAAACCCAGATCCAGAGTCAGAATCGGTAGCAGCACTGCATACAATACCAGAGTGGACCGAACCATACCTAATGTACCTTACGAGGGGTGAGCTCCTGCAGGACGAGGTTATGGCTCGACAGGTTATCAGGAGGTCAAAGTCATATACAATTATAAATAGTGAGTTATATAAGGGAAGCGCGACTGGAGTCTTTCAGAGATGTGTTTCTCCAGAAGAAGGATGTCAGATCTTGAGGGAAATTCACTCAGGAGATTGTGGCCATCACGCAAGTTCAAGATCTTTGGTCAATAAAGCTTTCAGACATGGATTTTTATGGCTTACCGCAAATGCTGATGCAGAACAAATAGTGAGAACTTGCGAAAGATGCCAAACATATGCAAGGCAGGATCACATGCCAGCTTAGGATTTACGTATGATCCCCATAACTTGGCCTTTTGCCGTTTGGGGACTAGATATGGTAGGACCTTTCAAAAGGTCATCTGATAAAAAGACTCATCTTCTGGTGGCAGTTGATAAGTTTACAAAGTGGGTAGAAGCAGAACCAATCAGTAAATGTCACGCGGTTACAATAGTCAAGTTCTTAACAAAATTGATTTTCAGATTTGGTTACCCACACAACATTATAACAGATAATGGGACAAATTTGTCAGAGGGAGTGATGCAGAAGTTCTGTGAACAGAACCATATATGGCTTGACCTTGCTTCAGTAGCAGATCCACAGTCCAACGGATAGGCAGAAAGAGCTAACAAGGTGTTACTCAAGGGTATCAAACCTAGGCTTCAGGTACCACTGGAAAAAACTACTGGGTGTTGGGTCGAAGAGTTACCCGCTATCTTATGGAGCATAATAACTACCCCGAACATATCAACATGTTATACACCGTTTTTCCTGGTTTATGGAGCTGAGGCAGTTTTGCCAAGTGATATTTGTCACGATTCACCACGAGTGGCTGCTTATGTGGAAACTCAGAATGAGTTAGCTCGCCAAGACTCGCTTGATGCTTTATAAGAAGCACGCGACCTCGCAGCATCTAGGTCAGCCATATATCAACAGGACCTGCGTCGCTATCATAGCCGCAGGGTTAAAACTCGAAGTTTTCAGGAAGGAGACTTGGTGTTACGCCTGATCCAGAAGAAGGACGGGATGCACAAGCTAAGTCCTCCATGGGAAGGACCATTTGTATTAAGTAAGAAACTACATAATGGGTCATATTACCTCATTGATATGCGTGATGCTGATAAATCACGGACATCTGAAGAAGAAACTGGAAGACCATGGAACATAGCCCAGTTGAGGCCATATTATACATAGGATCATTGTAATCACTATGTTATATTAGCAATAAAAGGCAGACGTAGACAAAGTCTAAGTTACTAAGATTTGTTTCATGCAGCTATCATTATGGCAGAAAGTCAAACTTTTTTCACATATGATTAATTGGGGGCTGATGCTAGAGCACGGTCTATATCTCAAGAATCTGGCATACGCCAAAATATATAGGTTATACTTGCCTGCCAGTCAGTGGTTACACGCAAATTTATGACCTAGATGTTTATACCTGGATGAGTCAATCATGCTATAACCCGGCAAAACCGGGTTACTATAACCCTGAACTCACCAGAGTTATAACACTAGAATATGTCATGCGAAAAACCGGCTGAGCTAAAAAGCAAAGAAAAACCAAGTTAAAGAAAACCTCGAGTACAAATAAAAGGTGTTATAAAATCTAGTAACCCGGAATTTTTTTCGCATAAACTTTGAAGGTAAGCCGGGTTATTATAGGCCAAATTGTAGCATAGGTGCACATGCGCACTTTCAAAAAATAGAGATAGAAATAAAGTATTTTATCTAGCCTATTACAGACCCATTCAGGTCAAATTATTGTTTTTAATAAACCAAATGTTTTTACTCTGCAGCAGATATTCCTTTCTGCTGGGCATCGTCTCGGGTCGCCGGGTCTTCAGTCACCGGGTCTTGAATTTGCGGGTTATCCTCATCTTCTCCTTGGACATCGTTTCCTCCAACCTCATCAGCTGCCACGTACTTCCACTCTAGCTGAGCGATTGCATCATTGGTATTCTATGATTCATACAAAGGACGAGGTGGAGCAGAAACCGAGGGAGTAATGGAGTGAGGCGCACCAGATGACGAGGCTATAGAGAGCCAGCTCTTTTGCGGAGCCTAGCGGACAGCAATTACAACCTGAGGGCAGAATGGCATCTTGCGCTCACCCGAGGAAGTGTAACCCGGGCATAGCTCCTTCAGTTTCACCTTTTCTGCAATGGTGCACGCTTGGAACCGGCACTCTTTCTCAATCATTGTAAAGTCCTTCCTATTGTACTTGGTCATGTCTGCACGATATTCTGGGAAACCTTTCACAAGGAGATCCGGATTCAACTCCGGGTGATAAGCTTTGGCCAGGGACATAATCTTGACAGCTCCACGGCAGCAGGATGAGACTTCGTGTTCCTCAATCCATTGTGGAACTTGAGTGAGTTCCACAAGCATCTCATGCAGTTTCTTGGGAGGATTGTCCCAGTTCCTAACAGCCTTAATGCACTCTCCTCCTCCAACGTATAGCTGCCGGATCAAAGTGGAAAGGGCCTTCAGTTTCAGGTCAGGAAGTTGGACGTTATTGCTATGCATCCTGCCTGCAAGTTACAAAAAATTTATTGTCAGAAACATAACAGCTTTAACCTGGCAAAGGAGATCATGAACCGGAAAAGGATAACATAAAAGTTAAACATGTGGAGCACACTTACCAAATACACTACAGGTGATGTCTCTCAAAAGATCCTTCACCTGGGTAAAACTTGTTCGGGTTTCCTCTAAATCCTTTTCAACTTTTCCAGCTCTTGTAATAAGAGCCTTTTCCCGGTTCTCAAAATCCTGTTGGAGCACAAACCAAGTCTTGGCTGCTTCAGTGGTTTGATCTTCAAGCTCTTTTTGCCGGGTCCTGGCCTCCTCGGTTTTCTTAGCCTCTTGTTCTAGCAGGCTCTTCAAGTTTGAAACCTCCTTTTGCGAGGAAGATTCAAGACTCTGCACAATTATTGGTTACATCATAACAAGTTATAAGTTAAGGAAATTATGAATTAACATATCATAACCCGGACAATTGCGAGGTCATAAGCAACTATAGCATATTCAAAGTTATGTCTAAGTCCCGGGCAGCTGCAGGCTTGCAACCCGGCCCTTGGGGGCTACACTATTTCAGTTTCAATTATTGAATTATGAGTTATGTCTAAGTCCCGGGCAGCTGCAGGCTTGCAACCCGGGCCTTGGGGGCTACACTATTTCAGATTAAATCCCAATGGTTAAATACAAACAAAGAACAAGTCCCGGTTTACAATGATATTACAAACCGACACTTTGGGGCTACATCTATTTAGCTTAAAAATTCAACGGTAAATCTCCAAGTATATATTACAAATATAAACTAGAAGATTGAGTGCTACAGGTTATGCACATCAAGGTTACCTCATATTTCTGCTTCAGAAACTCTATAATACCATCGGCGCGGCGCCGATTCTCAGAAAGCTCTTGAGTTAGCGTGTCAAAACTTTGGCCTTCAATGTTCAGGCTAGGAGGAGCCCTCTTCTCTTCGGGTTTCACCTTCAGGTCTTCAGTAATTTTGGAGAGCACTGTGGAAGTCCCAATGACTTGGGTAGCCTGAGATCTGGTGACGACCACGTCCAGGTCTTAAACAGCTTCATCTTCAACTGGAGGATCATTACCCGAGATATTATCAACCGGGTTCACCTCTTCTTCATGTTCTTCAACCGTAACATCCATATGACCCGACGATGGAGCGGTCGGTTCATCATTTTCTTCTCCAAGGTCTCTCTCCTCAAGGTTAACAGAAGGAGCAGCAGATGAGACAGGGTTTATTTTCAGCACAGCTTGGGCTCTGCAGTAAAAAGAGAACCATAAGTTAGATTGCATAACTAAAGTGTTAGAAGTAATAAACAGAAGGTGGAAAAGTTAGCTTACCCAGAGTTAATGGAGAACTCACTAGCCCCGCTAAAGTGAGATGAATCTGAGTTCGGAGAATCTAAATGAAAAGGACGACTCAGCACGGGCCTTATTTTTTCAGCCATGGGATGTGAAGCAGTGGGTGAAACTTGAGCTTTGGAGACCCGGCGAAAAGGAGTTTTCTCAGGCAAACCTGTTTCTAACTCACTTGACCCGGAGCTCCGGGTCCTCCTTCTCTTGTTGCCCTCCTCATCATCCTGCGTTTTCTCTATATGTGAGGATGGGTTCAAGGGATTTTTGGACAATCTAGAGATAGGCACCTTTGCAACTACTTGTCGGGTCCTCTTGTGGCATGTGGGGGAATCTTTCTCAACCACCACATTGGAGCCGGTGATGGGAGTGGAAGGATTGAGATCTGGAGGGCTGCGAACCGGAGAATCCAGATCCGGCGTTTCCTCATTGGCCAGCCCTTGGCCTAATCCAGCGTCCTCTTGCTCTGCCTGTTCACCCTACGAGTAACCAGCGTCAGCTAATTGATTGTGCAAGTGACCGAGAGAGTCAAATTCAGAAACCTCATCCTCTTCGTCACTTGGATCCTCCAAGTCATCTTCTTCAGGGGGAGAGGCTGGATCTTCTGTGGTCACCCAGAAGGGGTCTGAGAGCTATAAAACAGACAAAATCAAGGTTAGATCATGCTTAGTTACGAAAGGTGAAAGTTACTCAAAACAAAAAGAAACTTACAGTAGGGTCCGGGTTGGAGGAGCTGTAGGGTGCCATGCCAACATCAAAGAATTTATCTTGCTTTACTCCAACCAGGAGCTTTAAGGAGGTTACCATTTCTGACTTAGATACTGGAGACTCAGAATATCGCATGGAATCTGATGAACCGGCATATTCGTGGAACAACCGGTTCCTGATACTGAGGGGTTGGATACGCCAATCTACCCAGGTTTTGGTTAAGTCTAAACAAGTAAGCCCGTGAACTATCAAAGAAGTTACGCGCTTCACGAGAGGCCGGATTTTGACTCGTCCAGAGGATTTGGCATATGAATAAATATTGCTGGTGTAGACTAAACGTTCAGGACAATAACCCGGAAGCGCCGGTTCACCTTCAGGAGATGTGTTTTGAATATAAAAGAAAGATTTTTGCCACAACTTTGGGTGACTGGCCAGAGGAATACCCGGGTAGGAAATGTCCTTCTGCCTCTGAAACGAAACTCCCCCACAGTGTATAAGTTTGCCCCCAGCTACTTCCGGGTGTTTGTTGCAATAGAAGTACTCAAGAAAAAGGTCTAAGTTGGGCTCTACTTGGAGGTAATCCTCACAGAGGACTACGAAATTGCTAACGTTAAGGATGGAATTTGGTGGAAGGTCTTGAAGATGGAGGCCATAATAACTTAAGATCCGGCGAAAAAAGAGAGATCCAGGTGGACGAAACCCACAAAAAATGTGGGCTTCAAAAACTATTACCTCCCCCGGCCCAGGTTCGGGCCGGATCTCATTCCCAGGGGCACGCCAAGATAGGTTCTTGGGAAGTAACTTGGAGTCTTCCATCTCCGTAAGCCGTCCTTGGGTTATCTCCGACTTGCACCAATTGACTTGCATTTTCCCTCTCCCTGAACCGGCAGCTCCACAACCGGAAGCCCTCCGGTCTTCTTTTTCTTTCCAGTTCCGCCGGCCTTGGACACCAAGCTTTTCTCCTTCACCATCTTGAGATGAACGCCGGTGATGCTCCGGCCGCGGCGGCGCAGGAAAAGAAGTGGAGCTCTCGAGCTTGGTATGGAGGTGGAAGACGAAGTGGAGGGCGCAGGACGCGAATGAGCCATGGGGGCCGTACCCTTGATATTTATAGGCGGGGCCTAAACCCTGGGGTTAAGTGGTGATTTTTGCACAAAGGCCCCTCAAGGTTAACCTTTTTACAGGAAATATACGACGAGATTGTATATGCAAATGGAGATTTTTTTTCTGAGGAAAATGCGGAGAGAAGAATCCAGGATAAACCAAAATCCTTTTTGGATACTAAGATCTTGGTGATAAGGTGCGGAGTTATCTTTCTAAAAACTGGAAAGATATGATCTTGACGATAATAACAGTTCCCGAATAATCCGGATCAGATATTCTGGGAGGTTATTTCTTGGACTAAAAGATTCGCATTAAAAGTTTTCCTGAAAAAGCTTAACATGAACATCCTAAGTTTAAACTTAAGTGTTCATGTTAACCTGGGGGCTAATGTTGGGAGAATATAGTAAGGGGGAGCCTTACCAACCACCCATATAAACCGGAAACCACCCCTTCCGGTTCAAGGTATTTAATCCGGGTTATATCAAGAAGAACCGGGTTTGAGAATGATCACTAAAGCAGAGGAAGATCCGGGTTACTATAAGTATAACCCGGATTGGATGAAGGAACCGGCTCAAGGCCCAGGATGGAAGACGTGGAAGCCCGAAAGCCTGGAGAGCAGTTCAAGCCGGACGGAAGTAACCGGGTCATGACAAGAACCGGAGCGGAGCGGCCAGGAGCCGGATTATACTAGGACTCCGATAACGGGTGTAACCCGGTTTCTCTGTAACCCGGAGGTTTCGTACACTATATAAGGCGAGATCAAGAGACGTAGAATGATAGGTTCTAAACCAACAACAAGGGAGCTCGAGACATAGCGAGCCAGAATCGCCCTTTGTAATCGAGACCTTGTTCCCTGATAGTAAGAAGGCATGAGTAGGTTTTACCCTCAATAGAGGGGCCAACCCTGGGTAAACTCGCGTCTCTCGTTTCCACCTTAACCCTTTCGAAGTTTCGCTTAGAAGCAATGGCCTCGCAATCTAGTTCTCCATGAGGACACTTGCCGTGACAACACCACGACACCATTCCTTTGTTCATTCTATACAAAAATCTTGCAAATCTTTATGTTGTCATCAAACACCAAAAAGAGGGAGATTGAAAGGACATTTATGTCCCTCCTAGATTTTGTGTGTTTGTTAACAACATAAGTGATATCTCTTGTGATGCATGGTTAAGGTACAATTAATGTCTACCACAAAGCGATGTCGATCTTATGGTGAAGAAGAAAAAAATGAGGTCAAATCTGAGAAGATAACAATATATGTGCTTTGTCGGATTGAATTCGGAATTTCTGGATTATATCCTACATCCCAGAATGAATCCGGAATGACAGTAAAAACCTTGGGTTGCTATCGGATTATTCCGGTGAATTCCGACATGTCGGATTAAATCTGGAAACATTCCGACATGAACTTGAAAATCTCGGTGAGCTGTCGGATTACCCCAGATTATTTTGATATGCCGGAACAAATCCGGAATTTCCGGATTGAATCTGGAATGGTTGTCTCAGGCAGAAAAATTTCTAGGTTTCAAGAGAGGCTATAAAACGGAACCCCTTCTTCTTCAAAGGTTTAGCTAGCCCAGCATTCAAGTCCCCCATTAATGAGCTCATTTAAAGCTTGAGATCTCCCAACTCCTCCACCCAAACTCGTTGATATTCAGAAGATTGAAGGAGAAGACCCGTATCTACATCTTCACCATGTCGTTCTTCATTTCCTCCTCATTCACTTGAGGGATTTATGTCTTGGGTTTACTTGTGGAAAACCTAGACCTCTTATTACTCACTTGTTGCTTGTAAGAGATTCTTGGTGTTCTTGAGAGCCCCCAGTTCAGTTGTGGGTGTGTGTGTGCCTCAATCTCATTGTAAAGGCACCAGATTTTTTCTCGAAGAATTCCGATAGTGGAAGGTGAACTAAAAATTTGTGGCGAGGTTCATCCGAAAATAGAGTGAGACCATTGTAGCTTTGAGTAGGCCATTCCGGTGAAACTCACACCCCTCCAACGAGACGTACTCCCCTCAAAAGGAGGAGATCGAGAATACATCCTTGTCTCCGCATGCTTCCACTTTGGTTACTTCTATACTTTAGCTTTACTTTGTGCTTGTGTCTTGCTTAGTGTAATCCTTACCATATACGTAAATTCACCTTAGTTGCATATTTAGAGAATTTACCTTCATGTCAAGCCTAAATTAAAATGTATTAAAATTTGGAGTTAACACCTATGCACCCCCGATCTAGGTGGCCTTACGATCCGTTCAAAGTCTGCAAAATTCTCCCCACAGTCTTGGGCGTGAGGATCTTCAACAGGCATCATCGACATCGTCACCAACACCTCTTCCGCTTCTATGGTGTGTGGTACACGATCTCGAGAACGAGATCTTGTAATCTTGATTTGCTTGTATCTTCATATATACATATTGGCGGTTATGTAACATGCATGGCGAAAATTTTAAATTCCTACTGCACAACCTAGCAGCCCCGCCCCGACCCTCCCCCTCCCCTGCTGCCCCTGACCCTTCTCGACCCCTAGCTAGGTTATTAGGGAATTAGATTATTGTTACCCTCATTCACAATTTTTTTATTATATTAAATTTTAGGTTAATTTTCTCGATCAAAACGCCGATGAGTTGTGTTTTGATTTATTTTGAGAAGTGTCAATGATATTATCAATGAAAATATTGGGACTATAGTTTCGATGGTTATGTTTGTTTAGACAGAAAATGACTAGCATATGTTTTTTCAAAATGTTGATTAACTTATGTTTCAGCAAATTTGGGTATTCCATATATCCTATTTTTATAAAATTTAATGCGAAAATTTTCTATAAATTCTGGCATGAATTTTTGCATCACTTTTCTGTTAAATTTTAATTATTTACATATATATTTTATACATTAACTTTGTAACGTGATAGGATCTGTCGTCTAAAATATGCATCGAAAAGTGCGCAGATGGACAATCCACTAGGTTTTCGTTCATTATTCACATGCGAAAGGGTCCCTTGATTTATTTGTAATTATTTTTCATACACTTTTAGCTTGTGTTGTTATTTTATTATCTAGCTAACTTGTTTTTTTTCATATATTGTATAGTGCATTGTTTGTGAGCAATTCAACGAGTTAGTCGACAACATCGTGTATTTTGATATTCATGAGATTATATAGAGAATTAGAGTGAAAATGTATGTATAAATGTACGACAACTATGTTTTTTTAATTCCAAATTTTATACTAGAAGTGCGCTGGTATGGGCACACGATTGTGGCAACGAAGTTACCGGAAGAGGGTCGTCCGTTTAGGCCACACACTACTGGTAGCAGCAGAGGATACTAGTATCGCGCGATATGAACCACACCCTTCTGGTACCTGACTTAATATGAGTGTGCAATGCTTGCACCCTACCAGTATCAGTTACCACGAGCGTGATACTAGAAGCGTGCGCCCTCACACGCTATTAATACGGATTTTGGGTACGCTTCTAGTAGGCATCATTCACAATGTATTTACAATTTCTATATCATGTATAACAAAAATTGTATGGGACAACTTATAGATCTGAACATTTTAGTGGAAGTAAGCTACAAATTATAAGGCTTAGTTTGGAAACAAAGTGTTTTTCAAAACCAAAGTATTCATAAACAACAGTATTCCGATGTCTGGCGCACCAATACTTCAGTTCTGAACAAAGAGGTCCATCCCTCTTTTTTAGATACTACAAAGTTAGTGCAGATTCTAAATACTGAAGTAGATCAAACTAAAATTTTTGCTAAAGCCAAATTCCTCAAAATATTTAATCCTTCAGTATTTCTATAAACTGAAGTGTTCTTGGAATATTTAAAAAATACTGAGCTCCCAAACGGGTCATAACCTCATCCTCATCCTGTTTTTTTTCCTTCATGTGTTTTCCCTAATAGTTTCTCATAAAAGGTTTTTAATGAGAAACATAAATATAAATCTATTTTTGGTAGCAAAGTATTTCCAAAACCGAAGTATTTAAAAACTAGAATATTTTAGCACATAGGCACAGCATACTAAAATTTGTACATGTCAAAGTATTTTCAAGTTCGGGAAATACCATGACATGGTTGGTAGTGTTAAATTTATCAACGCAGAGTGAAATGGCATATTTAAGTGTTTTAATATGCCATTTCGCTTTCTCCATGTATTTTTAGTTGGTTCTAAAATAGTTTTTAGTGGCGCATCACATTGCATTCTTTTATCTCTATTAGTTTGCTCATCAAAGTTTTTAATAAGTCAATACCTTCACAAGAATATGGCAGCGCCTCTTTGGATCACAGGATTGAAAAACATAGGAATGAAAAAAAACAGAGGATTCCCACAGTTTTGCCCGCGCAAAACAGATGATTACAAAATACATGAAAACAACATGTATAGTAGTTTGTATGGAACAAGGGGAAAACACAGGAAAAGTGTCTCGATTCTACGCAACCGAGTCTTAAAAGGATGTTCGAGTGGATGTTTGAAATCCTATGGGATTGAGGCACAAGAATCCAATAGGTAAGAATTATGTAAACGACATTCTTTTGATCCAAAGAAAAATCATAGGAAAAATTCCTAAGGACCGTAATCCTACAAAAATCCTGTGAAATTCCTCCAATCCAAAGAGGGCCCATACTTCCTATTGTCCCTTGTGAGTTTGCAAAGAAAGTATACAAGACTTCTGCATTGATCTCAAAACACTTCTATGTCACATATGAGTAATCAAATAAAAAATAATCATTATATAGCATCATTTTCTTCTTATATTGCCATGATTTTTAAAGAAGTTTTAGCAACATACCAATACCACTCTCCTCACATACTTTCCCCACATATTTTTTTGAGTCTTCCTCAATATTATATGGGGATATTTTCAGAAATTATACACGGATCTTAAATAAGATTTTAAAGATGCGTATTTTACAAGAAGTTGCGTTCTACTCCTAAATGGAGTGGGAGTGTTAGAAATAGAATTAATATTAAGGCCAACTGGCACTTTATTAGTTGTGTGTCCAAAGGCTGAACACAGATAATTAAGCAACCACATGCAGTTAGTTGAACAACTGAACATGCACCACATTGGACATTCCACGGGAAACTTGTATGAATACCAAACGCAATGAATAGAGAAAATACAGTTCAATTACAATCTCGTTTTAGTTGAAGGACCACCAACTACCAAACCTGTGCAGTACAGATGCTATGTACTAACCAACACGTATCATACCCGTGAACTGGTGAGATCGCCGATCATGATCGCCCCGAACGGCCTGTCCAAGGCCGATCTCCGGCGAGCGGAGAGCTCCTGTGCTACGATGCGCATCGTTGGGCGGGCATCGGGGTTTGTGCGGACGCAGGAGAGGGCGACAACGAAGGCGAAGACCACCTGCGCGGCTGATATTTGTGGCTCTAGGTGGAAGAAGACTAGCACGAGCACATACAGGGGACACAAGAACACACAGAGACTTTCGGCAACGCCACTTGCCTTTTCTCTTGCTCTTTTTCCTTAACAAATGAAACAGATTACATGGGTTTAAATAGCTGGGTAAACGCAGCCAGCACGCACACCACTAAGCACTTCCTTAGCATGCAACACACGGTCAAGCCTCCACTAACAGCTTGATCCACTAATTTCTCCACTAACTGCACAACACACACGCTTGAGTCACATGCAAGTTACTGGAGATCAGCTCACATGCACGGCCGCAACTAACTTTGCATTTTCGTCTCCAGTTCCGACTCGCCCGCCTAGACTCCACGCAGCTTTGTACATGCAGCTAAACTAAACACAACATAATTAACTTTGCATTGTGCACGTGAACGCGACTGTACGCACACACTGCCGCAGCTTCGACTACACGCACGAACTGAAATAAACATGATGAAATAACTAATCAACAAGGTTAAAACCCAACAATCACCCCCTTAACCTTGTTGCCTTTTATTTTGAACTCCATGGCGACCTTCAATACAGCCCCGGCTGGTCGTC
The DNA here is from genome assembly GCA_028641055.1 of Alopecurus myosuroides. Lineage (NCBI taxonomy): Eukaryota > Viridiplantae > Streptophyta > Magnoliopsida > Poales > Poaceae > Alopecurus > Alopecurus myosuroides. The sequence continues at coordinate 259,095,848 of CM054063.1, read as the reverse complement.
GGCGGTCGCATCAGCGAGAAGCGCCCGCTCCTTCTTCGGCTCGGTGCAGTCCCTTGAGAAATGGCCATAGACTTGGCAGTTGTAGCAGCGAACCTTTCGAATATCGAAGTTGCTCCTCCTCTTTCCGGCGCCGCTGCGGTTGCCATCGTCGTCATGGTCGAAGCCATCGCCTCCCTGACGCCGTCGTGCCGCCCACTGCGCCGCAGTGAGCAGGAGCTGGTCGCCACCACCTCCGCCGCTGTCCTGGCTGCGCCGCCGCGTTCGCTCCTCGAACGCCTTCAGCCGCCCAAGCGCCTCCTCGAACGCCATTGTGTTCACATCACAAAACTGCTCGATGCCCGCCACCACAGCGTACAAGCGGTCCGGCACCGTGTCCAGCAACTTCTTGACCATGGCGGCGTCGTCCAACGTCGCCCCGAGCGCCGCGTAGCGCGCCGCCATGCCTCCGATCCTGCCGGCGTAGGCGTCCAGCGTCTCGCCGTCCGCCATGTGCAGCCGGTCGAACTCGCCGCGGAGCGTGGACAGCCGAGCTGCCCTGACTCGATCCGCGCCAACGAATCGCGCCTTGAGGCTTGCCCATACCTCCGCCGCCGTCTTCTTTGACGACACCTGCAGCAGGATGTCCTCGGCGAGTGCTCCGAGCAGGTAAGCCCGCGCCGTCTTGTTCTTCTTCGGGTCGACCGCCGCGGCCGCGTCCGCCGGAGCCACCGCCTCCCACAGCCCCTGCGCGTCGAGGTTCGCCTCCACCTTGATCGCCCACACGGTGTAGTTCTCACCGGTGAGCATCGGGCACGTTAGGGACAGAGAGCTCCCCGTGCCGCCAGCGTATGGGACAATCGACATCGCCGGCGATCACCCCCACAACCGTGGCTCTGATACCAAATGATATTTGTGGCTCTAGGTGGAAGAAGACTAGCACGAGCACATACAGGGGACACAAGAACACACAGAGACTTTCGGCAACGCCACTTGCCTTTTCTCTTGCTCTTTTTCCTTAACAAATGAAACAGATTACATGGGTTTAAATAGCTGGGTAAACGCAGCCAGCACGCACACCACTAAGCACTTCCTTAGCATGCAACACACGGTCAAGCCTCCACTAACAGCTTGATCCACTAATTTCTCCACTAACTGCACAACACACACGCTTGAGTCACATGCAAGTTACTGGAGATCAGCTCACATGCACGGCCGCAACTAACTTTGCATTTTCGTCTCCAGTTCCGACTCGCCCGCCTAGACTCCACGCAGCTTTGTACATGCAGCTAAACTAAACACAACATAATTAACTTTGCATTGTGCACGTGAACGCGACTGTACGCACACACTGCCGCAGCTTCGACTACACGCACGAACTGAAATAAACATGATGAAATAACTAATCAACAAGGTTAAAACCCAACAGCGGCCAGCTGCCCGTCGGGAGCGGCCAGCCTCTGGTCCAACAAGTCCCTGAGCAGCAGCAGCGCAGACGACTTGCCGACGCCGCTCTTGGTCTCGTCGGAGCTGTACAGGGAGCTGATGAGCCCGCCTGGGAACTTTCCCATCAGCATCTCCATGGCCACCACGCCGAAGCTGTACACGTCGCACTTGGTCGTCACCCTCAGGTAGGCGAGCTCTGCGACAGGGGACGCGTCGATTAGTGTGAGCTTGTGTCGATTAGCCCAACAAACAATGCCGGATAAGTTCATTCGATTATGCGAAAGCTGCGATCGTGCGGAAGGAGGTCATACCTGGTGCCATGTAGCCGTAGGAGCCGGCCATGCTGCTGCAGTGGGAGCGGCCGGGGCCGAGGAACCTGGCCGTGCCGAAGTCGGACAGGCGCGTCTCGTAGTCGGCGTCCAGCAGGACGTTGTTGACCGAGACGTCGCGGTGGATCATCGGCGGCGAGGAGTCGTGGTGCAGGTAGGCGAGCGCGTTGGCCAGGCCCCTGATCGCCCGGATCCTCGCCGGCCAGTCGAACCGCTCGCCGCTGCGGTCGCCAACACCTCTTCCGCTTCTATGGTGTGTGGTACACGATCTCGAGAACTAGATCTTGTAATGTTGATTTGCTTGTATCTTCATATATACATATTGGCGGTTATGTAACATGCATGGCGAAAATTTTAAATTCCTGCTGCACAACCTAGCAGCGCCGCCCCGACCCTCCCCCTCCCCTGCTGCCCCTGACCCTTCTCGACCCCTAGCTAGGTTATTTGGGAATTAGATTATTGTTACGCTCATTCGCAACTTTTTTTATTATATTAAATTTTAGGTTAATTGTTAGGTTAATTTTCTCGATCAAAACGCCGATGAGTTGTGTTTTGATTTATTTTGAGAAGTGTCAATGATATTATCAATGAAAATATTGAGACTGCAGTTTCGATGGTTATGTTTGTTTAGACAGAAAATGACTAGCATATGTTTTTCCAAAATGTTGATTAACTTCTGTTTCGGAAAATTTGAGTATTCCATATATCCTATTTTTAGAAAATTTAATGCCAAAATTTTCTATAAATTCTGGCATGAATTTTTGCATTACTTGTCTGTTAAATTTTAATTATTTATTTATATATTTTATACATTAACTTTGTAACGTGATAGGATCTGACGTCTAAAATATGCATCGAAAAGTGCGCAGATGGACAATCCACTAGGTTTCGCTCATTATTCACCTGCGAAAGGGTCCCCTTATTTATTTGTAATTATTTTTCATACACTTTTAGCTTGTGTTGTTATTTTATTATCTAGCTAACTTGTTTTTTTTCATATATTGTATAGTGCATTGTTTGTCAGAAATTCAACGAGTTAGTCGACAACATAGTGTATTTTGATGTTCATGAGATTATATAGAGAATTAGAGTGAAAATGTATGTATAAATGTATGACAACTACGATTTTTTAATTCCAAATTTTATACTAGAAGTGCGCTGGAATGGGCACACGCTTGTGGCAATGAAGTTACCGGAAGAGGGTCGTCCGTTTAGGCCACACGCTACTGGTAGCAGCAGAGGCTACTAGTATCGCGCGATATGAACCACACCCTTCTGGTACCTGACTTAATATGAGTGTGCAATGCTCGCACCCTACCAGTATCAGTTACCACGAGCGTGATACTAGAAGCGTGTGCCCTCGCACGCTATTAATACGGATTTTGGGTACACTTCTAGTAGGCATCATTCACAATGTATTTATAATTTCTATATATCATGTATAACAAAAATTGTATGGGACAACTTCTAGATCTGAACATTTTAGTGGAAGTAAGCTACAAATTATAAGGCTTAGTTTGGAAACGAGGTGTTTTTCAAAACCAAAGTATTCATAAACAACAGTATTCCGATGTCTAGCGCACCAATACTTCAGTTCTGAACAAAGAGGTCCATCCCTCTTTTTTAGATACTACAAAGTTAGTGCAGATTCTAAATACTGAAGTAGATAAAACTACAATTTTTGCTAAAGCCAAATTCCTCAAAATATTTAATCCTTCAGTATTTCTATAAACTGAAGTGTTCTTGGAATATTTAGAAAATACTGAGCTCCCAAACGGGTCATAACCTCATCCTCATCCTGTTTTTTTTTCCTTCATGGGTTTTCCCTAATAGTTTCTCATAAAAGGTTTTTAATGAGAAACATAAATATAAATCTATTTTTGGTAGCAAAGTATTTCCAAAACCGAAGTATTTAAAAACTAGAATATTTTAGCACATAGGCACAACATACTACAATTTGTACATGTCAAAGTATTTTCAAGTTCGGGAAATACCATGACATGGTTGGTAGTGTTAAATTTATCAACGCAGAGTGAAATGGCATATTTAAGTGTTTTAATATGCCATTTCGGTTTCTCCATGTATTTTTAGTTGGTTCTAAAATAGTTTTTAGTGGCGCATCACATTGCATTCTTTTATCTCTATTAGTTTGCTCATCAAAGTTTTTAATAAGTCAATACCTTCACAAGAATATGGCAGCGCCTCTTTGGATCACAGGATTGAAAAACATAGGAATGAAAAAAAACAGAGGATTCCCACAGTTTTGCCCGCGCAAAACAGATGATTACAAATTACATGAAAACAACATGTATAGTAGTTTGTATGGAACAAGGAGAAACCACAGGAAAAGTGTCTCGATTCTACGCAACCGAGTCTTAAAAGGATGTTCGAGTGGATGTTTGAAATCCTATGGGATTGAGGCACAAGAATCCAATAGGTAAGAATTATGTAAACAACATTCTTTTGATCCAAAGAAAAATCATAGGAAAAATTTCTAAGGACCGCAATCCTACAAAAATCCAAATTTCTCCAATCCAAAGAGGGGCCATACTTCCTATTTTCCCTTGTGAGTTTGCAAAGAAAGTATACAAGACTTCTGCATTGATCTCAAAACACTTTTATGTCACATATGAGTAATCAAATAAAAAATAATCATTATATAGCATCATTTTCTTCTTATTTTGCCATGATTTTTAAAGAAGTTTTAGCAACATATCAATACCAGTCTCCTCACATACTTTCCCCACATATTTTTTTGAGTCTTCCTCAATATTATATGGGGATATTTTCAGAAATTATACAAGGATCTTAAATAAGATTTTAAAGATGGGGTATTTTACAAGAAGCTGCGTTCTACTCCTAAATGGAGTGGGAGTGTTAGAAATAGAATTAAAATTAAGGCCAACTGGCACTTTCTTAGTTGTGTCCAAATTCTGAACACAAATAATTAAGCAACCACATGCAGTTAGTTGAACAACTGAACATGCACCACATTGGACATTCCACGGGAAACTTGTATGAATACCAAACGCAATGAATAGAGAAAATACAGTTCAATTACAATCTCGTTTTAGTTGAAGGACCACCAACTACCAAACCTGTGCAGTACAGATGCTATGTACTAACCAACACGTATCATACCCGTGAACTGGTGAGATCGCCGATCATGATCGCCCCGAACGGCCTGTCCAAGGCCGATCTCCGGCGAGCGGAGAGCTCCTGTGCTACGATGCGCATCGTTGGGCGGGCATCGGGGTTTGTGCGGACGCAGGAGAGGGCGACAACGAAGGCGAAGACCACCTGCGCGGCCAGCTGCCCGTCGGGAGCGTCCAGCCTCTGGTCCAACAAGTCCCTGAGCAGCAGCAGCGCAGACGACTTGCCGACGCCGCTCTTTGTCTCGTCGGAGCTGTACAGAGAGCTGATGAGCCCGCCTGGGAACTTGCCCATCAGCATCTCCATGGCCACCACGCCGAAGCTGTACACGTCGCACTTGGTCGTCACCCTCAGGTAGGCGAGCTCTGCGGCAAGGAACGGCGCCGATTAGTGTGAGGAGGTTGCGCCGGCCCAACGAACAACGTCGCATAAGTTGATTCGATTATGCGAAAGCTGCAATCGTGCGGAAGGAGGTCATACCTGGTGCCATGTAGCCGTAGGAGCCGGCCATGCTGCTGCAGTGTGAGCGGCCGGGGCCGAGGAACCTGGCCGTGCCGAAGTCGGACAGGCGCGTCTCGTAGTCGGCGTCCAGCAGGACGTTGTTGACCGAGACGTCGCGGTGGATCATCGGCGGCGAGGAGTCGTGGTGCAGGTAGGCGAGCGCGTTGGCCAGGCCCCTGATCGCCCGGATCCTCGCCGGCCAGTCGAACCGCTCGCCGCTGCGGTCGCCGTCCCTGTAGAGCACCTTGCCGAGGCTGCCCCTCTCGATGCGCTCGTAGACGAGGTACATGTACCCGCCCGTGGCGCAGAAGCCGTGGAGCTTGACGATGTTCCGGTGCCGGACGTGCGTGAGCGCCCTCACCTCGTTCTCGAAGCTCTTCTCGCTGATGCCCCAGCAGGCGTCCCCTGTCTCGGAGACGTCGAGCTTCTTCACCGCGAGGGACTGGCGGCTGGGCACATCGGCGCGGTACACGCTCCCGAAGCTGCCCTTGCCGATGCAGTAGGCCTCGTTGAAGTGCTCCGTCGCCGCCAGGATGTCGCCGAAGGAGAAGTCTGCATCCTTGCTCCATATCGAAGCCTGCAGAGGCAGAGTAGTGGCCGTGGTGCTGGTGGCGCTGCCACCCTTGGTTGTGTCAGGCGTGTCTGAAGAGCCCTTGGTTCGCCTCCTCTTCCGGGTCAGAAGCAGGCACGCAAGCAAAGCGCCCGACACCACAAGAGCGGCCGCAACAGCCAGCGGGATCACAAGCTTCAGCCCTGCGAAGCGCCGCCGGGAGCCACCGCCGGAAGAATTCAGGCTGCAGGAACTCAGGCCGGCTATGTCGCCGCACAGACCTGGGTTGCTACTGAGGTCGAGCGCCTGCAGCGAGGCCATCTTGCCGAGCAGGGCTGGAACCGCGCCTGAGAGGCTGTTGCTGCTCAGGTTCAGGTACCAGAGGAAGCTCAACTTTGTGAGCTCCACGGGCACGCCTCCGGTGAGTCCATTTCCAGAGAGGTCTAGCATCAGCATCCTCTTAACCTTTCCCAGTGTCACAGGGATTCCGCCTGACAGCATGTTGCGGCGAAGGTTCAGATTGAGCAATGGTAGTCTGCCGAGCTCGAGCGGGATCGTGCCGGAAAGCCGGTTGGATGCCACGCTCAGATCTTGCAGCGCGGCCATGGCACCGTACCCAGGCGGAATTGTGCCGCTGATGTTGTTGTCGTCCAAGTGGAGGTACGACAGGCTCGTAAACTGAGCCCAGTGCTGTGGGAGCTCGCCCCCAAAAGAGTTGCCGGACAGGTCAATGTAGTACATGTCTGGATGTACTCCGAGCACCTCTGACAGCTCTCCGGTCAGCCTGTTGCCTGCCAACGTGACGCGCAGAAGCTTCTTTAAGTCGCGGTAGCAGGCGGGAACGCTGCCGGTGAGGTGGTTGTCATCTAGGACGATGAACTTGAGGCGGGGCTCGCTCATGCACAAGCCCGGAGGCAGCGAGCCGGAGAAATTGTTTCTGGCCATGTTGACTATGGAGAACAAGCCGTTCCCGCCGAAATCTGGCGGGATGCTCCCGGAAAAGAGGTTATCAAAGGCGACGACGGCGAGCAGGTTTGGCAACCGGCCGAGCTCGGCCGGAATCTCACCTTCAAGCATGTTGGTGCTGATGGACAGCCTCTGCAGGGCCGTCATGCTCCCGAACTCGGCCGGCAACCGACCAGTGAGCTTGTTGTCGTACAGCCGAAGATTCCGTAATCTCGTGAGGTTGCCGATGGTCCGTGGGATAGTGCCGGAAAATTCGTTCTCGGCGAGGTCCAGCAGCTTCAGGTTCGTCAGGCTTCCAATGATCGCCGGGATGGCGCCCGAGAGGTTGTTGGTCGCCAATGACAGGAATTCCAGCCTCCGCGCCATGCCGATCTCTGTGGGGATCTCGCCGGTGAAATGGTTATTGTCCACCTGAAACACCTCGAGGCCTGGACTCCAGGCCCTGAAGTAGGCCGGCAAGATGTCCCCGGTGAGCATATTCTTGGAGACGTTGAACTCTCGCACTTTCGTCAGCGTGGCCCACGACGCCGGAAGATTCCCAGAGAGCTTGTTAGCCGCGAGGCCTACGACGGTAAGGTTGCTGCAGCGGCTGAGCTCCGTCGGAATGGTTGAATTCAACAGAGCGATGCTGACATTGAGGTGCTCCAGGGACCGAAGCCTGCCGAGAGAGGAGGGGATCGCGCCGCCCAGCGGGTTGCTGTGCAGCTCGAGTGCTCGTAGCTCAGAGATGGAACCGAGCGCCGCCGGTATGCCGCCGGAAAGAAGATTCTTGCCAAGAAGAAGGCTCTGAAGCCTCGTCAAGTTGACGAGGGATCGCGGTATTCTTCCGGTGAACTGGTTGGAGGTAAGGTTGAGGTGCTCGAGGTTCGGCATGTACGTCGGCAGCGCCGCCGGGATTCGGCCCGATAAGCTGTTGTTGGAGAAATCAACGGACGTGATGTTGAGCAGCGGCGTGGACACGTTCGACGGGAACGATCCTGTCAGCGAGTTGAAGCTGAGATTGAGGCTGCCGAGGCTGGGCAGCGACGAGAGGTCCAAGGCTTCGAGCGTGCCGGCAAGGCCGGCCTCGGCCACGTCGACGCGCAAGATGCGGCCCAAGGCGTCGCAGGACACGCCACGCCACCCGCACGCGGCGACTGTGGAGTTGGCGGCGGCCTCCCTGTCCCAGGAGGCGAGAGCTCCATTCCCAGGGATCGTCAGGCTGTCCTTCCACTCCAGGAGCGCCTCCGCTTCCCCCGGCGCTGATCCCACTCCGCCCAGCTGCGACGACGACAGGAGCAGGAGAGAAGAAGCGGGCACCGCAGGGACGTTGTTGCTTCGCGCGGCGCATGGCGCTTCATCTCTGAAGCTTGCTCACAGTCTGCAGCCGATGTGAGCTCTGGACAGCGCGGGAGCTCGGATAAGGACATGAACCGCGCTTGCTGATCGATCGGGAGACTTTTTTTAAATGAAATTGCCTCGGGAGACTTAGGGGAGGTCCGAATGAGGTGTGAAGCTCACTACGTTTTCTTGTGCTTCCGTTGCTTGTCTCTTCCTTTCCTTGAAAGGTTAGAGAAATTTTCTTCCATAATTTCCTGTTTTAACCACCAAATCAAATAGATTAAGGAGTACTAAATAAAATTCTATAATATTACTTAGATCTTCGTTCGTCAGCTGCACTTCTTTTGGACTCGGATGAACAAACTCATCTTGGGAACAAGCCACACTTTTTTTTAAATTATCTTGGTTACCTTGTTATTTTTTGGTGATCCAAATTCACTTATGTTGATAAAAATTCTTAGATTATACTCCTACCTAGCATAGCGCGCTAAGATACAATACATTACATTATGGAAGGCTTAAGACACAACTACCATCTTAACGCGCTAAGATACTACTGTTACGGAAGGCCTAAGGAAGGTTTCTTAAATGATTTTCATAGAATGGAATTTGGTTTCAAAAGAAAAAGATCCTATAGAGAAGTGACAAATAAGATCCCTCGCATTAGGAAATTCTTGTGGGGGTGGGCACACAATTTAAGTCGGTCTACAAAAAAGAAAAACGAGATATTATTGAGGTTATTAAAATTAATAGATGCTTTAGAAGTGAAAGTGAAGCACACCCCTCTTAGCATTTCAGAACAAGATGAGCTTCAAGCAATAAATGATCTATAGTGAATTACAGATGGACGAGGAGTCTAAATGAGCTCAATGGGCAAAAGTCAGTAAATCCAAGAGGGTGGAAATAATACCGTATATTTTCACTTAATTACTAATGAAAAACATGGGAGAGAAAAAAAAATCTAGCTTACACATGATGAGGGAACGATTGTAGGCAACAAAAATCTACGGGTGTACATTTCTGAATATTATAAGAAGATTTTTGGCCCATCTATAAAAACCAACTTTTCCTTGATATAGTCGTATGTACAAGACATTGCACATCCGAAGAGAATCTTATTTTACCCACGGACATTTTAAATAGAAGATATATGAGCTCATTATGCAAACTGGAAAAATAAAAAGGCTTCGGGATTGGATGGATTTATGGCTGAATTCTGTCAAAAAAATTAGGATGTTTTAAAGAATAATTTAATGGCAATGTTTATGATTCACAAGTGCAAGGTGCATTTATTTAAATTTTTGGAATAATCATTCTTCTCCCTAAGAAAGAAGTTGCAATACAAATTCAATAGTACCGACACATATGCCTCCTAAATGCTAGTTTTAAGATTTCTACGAAGGTTGCAACCAATTGTATCATAGTTATAACCCACAAGGTGGTTAGACCAATGTAGACAGCTTTTATGCCTAGTGTACATATTTAGAAGGGATAGTTGTCTTACACGGTACCATTCACGAGCTTAAAATAAAAACACGGATGAAGTGCTTCTTAAGATAAATTTTGAAAAAGTATATGAGAAGGTTAATTGGAACTTTCCTATTTTTTTTAATATTGCTGCAAACATTCTAGCAATATTAATTAGTCGGGCGAAAGAGGATGGACATGTGGCAGGTCTGACCCCTCATCTAGTAGAGAGGGTGGAGTCTCTATTTTGCAATGTGAGAACGATACGATTATTTTTATGGAGCATGATATAGAAAAAAACTCTTAATTTGAATCTTATTTTGTGCATATTTGAGCAAATTTCAGGTTTAAAAATAAATTTCATAAAAGTGAACTCCTCTGCTTTGGACAAGCCAAAGAAGATCAGGAGGAATACAAAAATATTTTTTGGGTGTGAATCTAGAACCATCCCCATAAAATATTACTAATTTAGAGGTACTTGTGCATTACAGAAAATTACGACATGGTGAATGAAAGCAAGAGATTGGGTAGGGAAGTTGCTATTCTATGGAGATCGGCTTACTTTAATTAATTGTGTGCTCACAAGTTTACATATGTTCATATTTTCTTTCCTTCAAATATTTATAGGGGTTCGGAAAAGATAAGAATTTTTTCATTCCTTTTTCTTTTGGCAAAATGACAGGCATAAAAATAATTACATACTCACCAAATTGAATATAATTTGTCGTCCGATGAATCAAGGAGGACTAGAGGTGGAAGTTATAGAAATTAAAAACATGTGTCTACTTAGAAAATGGCTTTTCAAGTTGTTAAATGAGGAAGGGGTGTGGTAGGAGCTTATGCATAACACGTATATTCAATCTAAATCGCTTTCTCAAGCCACTTCTAAACCAATATATTCACACTTTTTAGAGGACTTATAAGGTAAAAGGTGAATTTTATTTTTGGTAGGGTGCTTTCAACATTGGTAATGGTTTGTGTATGAGATATTGGGAGGGTGTTTGTCTATGGGACAAGCCCGTAACCAAACTGTGACCATCCTTGTATAGTATTGTGCGGCGAAAACAAGTTCTCATTGGCAACGTCCTCTCGAACAATCCCCTAGCAATATTTTGTAGATAGGATTTAATGGGAACAAATAGGATCTATGGTTGCACCTTGTTGAATGATTGATGATTGTTACTTAAACAAATGAACACGATATTTTTGTGTGAGGTCTAACTTAGTCTGGTCAGTTTACAGTCAAATCTATGTACAATAATCTTTTGAATGGTCAAATCGGTTTCATAAAAAGTACTTATGAAGATGAAAGTACTACTAAGGATTAAAATTTCCATGTGGTTTCTTCATAGAGAGTTCTTATTGACAAAGTAGCACAGACACATGAAGTGTTGTTTTGCAATCAAGAAGAATCGATTAAGCATTTGTTCATTGATTGCGGGGCTGCTAAAATTTGATGCCACATAGTCTTGATGGCGTGAATCATTCATACCTGTTCGGAAACCCAAGAGGAAGGTATGATGTAACGTAGAAGCAAATTTCCCCCAGCGAAGAAATCAAGGTGATGAATCTAGTAGAACTTCAAGGCTATCAATTAGGCTGCTTGTTATCTCGCGCTTCAACAAGCGTGGACCTACACATAAAGCACAAACACTCTCTTACTCCCAACTTTCTAGAAAGTTGTAAATCTTCCTGTCTTGCCGTTAACAAGAGAATTAAACATATCGAGTGTTTTGAGATTAAAAGTAAAACGGAACAGCGAGCAAGTGATGATGAAAATCAAGTAAGCAAGGTTGTAATCAATGTAAAAGAATGAATCGGAGTCCATAGTTTCACTAGTGGCGTCTCTCCATAAAACATCAAACATATATGATAAACAAATTACAGTTGGGAAATTTACAAATCACGAGGTCATAACAATGTTCAAGATATAGTTCATGGGTTCTAATCATGTAGCCAATAAGTCAAGTCAATGGACCGCTATCGAGCATGCATCCATATATAATAGTCCACCTCAATAAAACTATCCAGCAAATCTCTCTAGTATGAAGTTGCAAGCAACAGGCAAATGCATTAAGATCAATACACAATGTAAAGCAATAATTCTCATCATGCAAAAAACAACACCATTGTTTTCCCTTAGTGGAAACATCACGTCCTCCCCCTTACACGTTTCTGTCATCGAGCGCAGGCAACAAGGAGACATGAACTCACTATCTAGCAGAAAACGCCATGTTGAGATGCATAAAACAACTTGGCCAGAGTAGCTATACACATCCGAGAGTGTGCAAGAACACACTAAAACACTAACAAGATATAAGTGAAGCTCAATATAAAGACATGACAAAATTGATCATAATTTCATGATTCATCAAATCCCAGCAAACACAACATGTAGCAATTACATAATAACGATCTTGATCATGTTAGACAGCTCACAAGACCGTGACATGATAGAACAAGCAGGAGAGATCACCATATAGCTACTATTATGGATTTGTAGTCCAAGAATGAACTACTCACACATCTGCCCAAAGGCAATAATAATGAGGTTGAGACCTCCGGTGACGATTCCCCCTTCCGGTAGGGTGCCGGAGCAGGACTTCATAAGCCCTAGATTATAATTTTTAGGTGACGGCGCCTTTGTATATCTTTCATGGAAAATTTCTCCGCCCCACTGTTTTTAGATCAAAAGGCGATTAGGCGGTGGAGGGAGAGGCCCACAACCACTAGGCGATGGAATGGCTCCCCTCCCCTCTTAGGCCGCGTCATGGGGTCGCCTACCGGGGTTGCCCCTCTTCCGAGGCTATCCTTCAGGCTCCGTATTCATTCCGAATAAAATTTGCCTCTGTGAATTGTCAGGACTTTCGCGAGTATTTCCGATACAAATTTTCTGAAACAAAAAGACATCAGAAAACAAGAACTGGCTCTGGGCAATGGGTTAATAGGTTAGTCCTAGAAAAAAATCTGAAAATGTTAGAAAACATATGGAAAATATGGGACAATTGGTAGAAAACAAGCATGAAGCAATCAAAAAGTATAGATACGTTTGGGACGTATTAAGTCTGTATGACTTTTAATTTAAAATCTCCTACGAACATTACCAATTTGTTTGAGAATTGGTTGAATGGTATTGCTAAACATGAGAAAGTACAAATTCAAGTAGGGATTTGTGCTCTACCTTGGAAATGTGGAATGTTCGTAATCGTATTTTCAACAATTCGAGAGCTACTTTATTTTTGGAGGTTATTCCTTTGGCTGCCTACTGGATCGTACGTGGTCTCTCCAACTAGAGGAGAAGAGGCAATACATGCCTTCTAGGTGCAGCCATCTGGAAATGGTTGCGTGGGATATATCCAGCCCGCTGTGGCTGGAGGTGTAATCCAATAATCACATGTTGATGAGCGGATATCTCCACCGTTTCTATTTATTTAAATGGTTGATATTTGTATCGACCCTTTGTGATCCTTGAGAAATACTTTGTAACAAACTCATATTTCCTATAAATTAAATTAAATTATGTATGCATCATTTTGATGCAGAGTCTAGGGTTATACCCCATTTTGAAGAAAAAAAACTTAGTGCATAGGCATGGGAATTGAATTCTCCCACAAATCTAAGTTGTTTTTCGAGTTGTAAGCCCTAGATTGGACACCATCGCCACCCCCTCCATACATCCTTATTCTCACCGCTCCCCGAGGCCACCGTCAGAACAAACACACAATGCTGATAATGGGTGTGGCGGTGATCTCATCGCGCACATCCTCACATGGTTGCTTGGAGCTCAGTTGTCGCACATGGGCTGGTCCATCGACGTGGCTCTTCTCAGAAGAACTCCCTACCCCATGCTCTCCCTCCCATGCCTTAGATGTTGGGCAGCGGCCCTGGGTCTTGTCGGTACTAGCTATGTCACTACAGCTGCAAGGAAACTCGGTGGCTGGTCTTGGCGTTGATAGCGGTGGCGATGCCATGACAAAGACCTTTTGATCTTTGATTTGCGACGACAATCTTCCTGGTGGAAGTGACAACGGCAATCTTCCTGGTGCCTAGCGAGAGGCATAGTCTCTCCGAAGCGCAAGGGTTTGAGTGCTCGAGAAAACACACGAAGGCATTTGCAACGGAAATTCTGGTGGCTCTATTTTGCTCGATGTGTGGGTTTAGACCTTATCCAACATGCCTCGCATGATTTCCTTATTGAATCAACATGGGAGGACCCTCGACATGGGGATCAGTGTTGATGTCGGGCATCCCCAGGTGCTGACCGCATCATGATACGTGTGCATCGTTTCAATTATGTGGCTAAGTTCCACCAGGCCTGTGTGTGCACGAGTGTGCGATGATGGACCAGCTGGTGGTGGCAGCACAAACTGACTTAGGTTTTATGATGCTTTTTGAGTATTGAGTCACGAGTTTTTGGGGTGAAAGCTTTAGCTCTTGCCATCATTGGTTGAATCTGATAATTGTGACGTTTAGATGATGTTCCCTTGTTGAAGCCATTGTCTGAAATTTGGCCAGACTTCTCTCTGTGTGAAAACTCATGATCTAACCTTCGTGGTTAGATTGAGCAACGAAAACATCGTGTGGTGTTCCCTTCTTGAGGACATCTTTGTCGGTGGACCTCTCATGTTACCCTATAATATCTATCATTGGTGGATGATGCTAAAGTTTACTGCAGCCATTTTGTTGATCCGTCTTTTTTAATATTTTAACTTTATACTCCCTTCGTCTCATATTAATTGTCCCAAAGTTGGACAAAAGTGAATGTATTTAGACATATACTAGTGTTAGTTATATCTTATTTTGTCTAACGTCGAGACAATTAACATGAGACGGAGGGAGTACACCACTGATTTCTTCACTAGTTTTCGGTATCGTGTTGGTATAGAAACCGAGTGTAATTGTACCGTCTAGGTACTAAATTTTTTCTTTTATTAAAAAAGGTTGCAGGCCCTCTTCATTTTTTCTTATGTCGTCTTTTGTTTGCAATCTATTTATGCTCGACATGGTCTTAAATCATTTTTCTAGATTAACTAATCTAGATTAATACCCCGGAGCTACTTCCGAAGACATAAATGTACGGATCGTCCCACTTCCACTATCGGTCAAAACAGAAATGTATCTTCTTTTTTTTTATTAAAAATTTGCATGCTGTTTTTTCTTAAATGGTTCAGGCCGGCCGCGGCAATGGGTTCGCTTTAGAGACCTAAAAAAAATGATATCGAACCAAAAAGGACTAATCACTGAATACCAAATTATAATCTCCCAGTATATAAGTAGAGACGATCATGCGAAAGTTTTTCGCGCGGGACCGGTCGGACGGGGTCCACGCGTTTCCACCGGCAAGGAGGTGCTTTTCATCTGCTCCGTCGTCTCGTTGCTTCTCTGAATTTTTAATCCTCTCACCTCCTCCTTTTGGGCACTTTTTCACCCTTGTTTTAGGCCTTCTTTCATTGACTGGGTTTATTTACCTCGTCATCCGGTGTCCGTTTTCAACCACCAGCAATCAATCAATTTTAACGAACAAGTGGCCCATTTTTATACTCCACTTTAGCGGAGTACTACTTTAGCGGACCCACATAAACCAGCTATTTGATTCCTTCAACAGACTAGTAAGCACCTTAAAAATATATTAGCTGACTTCCTATCCTTGAGCTGTTCCTAATGTACAGGTGGTTGCACGACATGTACAAACATACGACTAGGTCAGCCTGTCTATTCTTAGTGGTATTTATGTGATATACGTATTTCAATACAAAGGTCAGCGACTAATATGTACTGTATTTGTTCTACCGAATGCTACTTGGACTGCACGGCCCGTACTGTGACGTGTACCGAAATTTATATTTCGGGAAACCGCGTTTGCTTGCGTCGTTGCATCTGCTCGGACACTTTTGTTAATTGTTACCACGACTTCTTGACGTGTCTGAACCACAAAACTTGGCAATCACGTTTGAGAGTTAGGCGCTATCTGGGTGGCCCGAGGAAAAAAATATATAACTGCTACTACCTAGCTGAAAATCATTCACAGAACTCTTCTCGAGGCAAGTACAATAGTGTCCAGTCAACCGTCTGTAACAGAGTACACGTAGGATTTTAGATTACGTGGGGAGAGAGAAAAGCGAAAACCGCACAACCCGTCGGTAGAAATATAGACGGTCTGTTAGCGTGAAAATAGCTGGTTAAGAATGAGTTGTTTTCCATTGTACGGAGTGGACCGTCGATAGTAGCTCAGATTTGATCCACTAATCATGGACACAGACTGCAACGCCTCTTGTGTTAACCACTTTTCACGGAAACAAACTACGGAGTACTACGTATAGGCTGTCGACTGCGGAAAATAATCCTATGAGACCAGGTCTATTTTCCACTTCAGTTAGACCCACCTCAGAATAAGTCACGTCGCAATACAGATCTTGAAGCACTCCTTCAGTGTTCCTCTTTTTCTTGTTTTTTATTCTACGCCGTTTCCGCTGCGAACTCTACCGAGCCGCGACGGCCCTCACGGCTAGTCGGCGACGCACCGTTCTGTGGGCAAGATCGGCTGCACCTCCAGCCCGACCTATAATTTTACGGCACCTACCGATGTGAGCTCTTTTTTTTTGAACATAAAGGTGGCACCGTGGTGCCTATCACATTACTCATAAGCAAGTTACAGCAGTTATAACAAAGCCCAGATTCCGAAGGCATTGCACCTTCTGAATAACAGAGCAAGAAAGATTGCTATGAGTATCGTTCCTGCAAGAACAGATGGGCTCCGACCTAGAAGATGGAATAGCCTGTTGAGCACATGAATGAGCTACACCATTGAAGTCCCTGGAGATGTGATTGATTGCAGAAGAGGCACCATTGAGAAGATTACGAATGTCTGCAACATAACGACGAATATTCCAGGGCACATCCGAGCAAGCGGAGGAAGCAGCAGCAACTGCATTTACCAAAGTCAAATTATCGGAAAAGATCTCCACTGTTGAGATGTGCAAGAGGTTTATGATTCTTGCAGCTAAAAGGAGACCCTCTGCTTCCGCCTGGAGAGGAGAACCAACATGAGGGACTTGAGCCTGCAGAAGAACATCTGAGATTCCCGAACAGAGCTTAGCAACCAAGAAAATGCCAACTCCTGCCGTAGAGAGCATCTGATCAGGACTATACTTCCAAGCTGCATCCACAAAAACATAAGAGCAATCATCAGTAGCCCTCCTAACAGGAGGTGGTATTGGCAAAGGCCTGCTATGAGTCGCCAGAGGTGAGGCCAACAGAGCAGAGGAAGAGAGGTCCTGCAAAATCGCTGAGGAAGCCAAATTAATCTGGTAGGGCTGACCAATCTTCCTGCAAAAAAGAGCATCGTTCCGAGATTTCCATAGGCACCAAAGAAAAGTAAAAACATTCGTTATACTCATAAATGCGGCATGGAGAGCAAAGAAGAGATCATATGAGAAAAAGCCGACTGATTTTCAGTTGTAATATCTGCTCTAATAAACCTACCGATGTGAGCTGAGGAGTGTTTACGTCTCAACGCATGCCAGATTAGTATTAGATTTTTGCAGCTAGCTGTGGTGGCGATGCGGACATCCGTCCATGGGCATGCACATGCGGCCATCAGCACAGATCAAAGTGATTTTCATGTCCTTTTGGTGATTCGTGCGGCCATTAGCACAAATCATAGTCTTCCTCTTCTTTTGGTGATTCACAACACAATAGAAGTCATGGGTTCAAATTTAGTACGTGTTGACGATCGTTTTCCTCCTAATGCTTTGTTTTAGCTAAGATGAAAATCAGCTAAAGAATAACTCAATCAAAAAGAAAGGCACGATTGCTTTGAGATAATATTGTGACGTGGCTTATTCTGAGGTGGGTCTAATTTGATGGGCAAATAGATCCGATCTCATAGAATTATTTTCCGTCGACTATGAAGTCTATATTATGACGTGGATAAACTTTGCAGACAGCCACTGTCGAAACGACTGCGCTTGCCCTCAAATGAGTTCTATCTGAGGCAGTTTTTTTTTCTGCAATATGCGTCCAAGACAAGACAAGGGTAACTTGAACCGCCACAGATTTGGCACCGATTCAACACCTTTTTTCCCCCCAAAAAAGTATCCACCCGTTGCATTTCGCAGGTCCAATCTCAATAACAAATTTGGCCCATTGCATCAAACAGATCGTCACGAGGACATATTCCAGAGTCCGCTGTAGCCTGGTTGCTTCATTCAGACACTTGTGTCCGAAATTGAAATTCTGAAGATAAAACCAACTAGTGCGCCTCCAGCGAGACAGAGGCGTTGGTTTGGTTGCCTCCCATCTTAGGTCGTGCAAAAATGAATACCGATGGGGCATTTGCAAGGAATTCAGAAAAAGCAGACGCAATGATGCAGGCGAGTTTTTGGGTGCATCTACACTAGTGCCAAAAGGCGTTACTTGTAACATCCCAAGTATGAAAACAATCCCCAATTGCTTTGCTTCTTGTTAAATTTAATTTGTATCATGCATCATAAGCATTGCATGTGGTATGTGTTACCATTTGAAATTCAATTCAAATTCAAATCATTTTGGTTCATACTTGGTATGTTCCAATGTCTTCAAAACAAACTCACAAACTTATACAAGGCAACTGTTTTCCATAAACTTCTTCTCTCAAGTAATTAATTTGGTTGATTTTTTTTTCCAATATTTCATTTATTATAAAATTCAAACAAATTCATTTAAATTTCAAACAGCAACAAATATTTAAAATTTTGAAAAACAAAAGTTGGTGCAACTGGGCATTTTCAATAAGGAACTTATAAAAAATTATCACCATAATTTTTTGGATCCCAAAAACCCTTTCTTTTTCCTTCTCTTTCCTTTCTACAAAAAAAAAGAAATAAAAGAAAAAGGAAAAGGAGCTGCTGGGGGAGGCAGGCCCAAAGGCCCACCTACAACCCCGAGCGACGCAGCCCACCATCTCCTTCTCCTCCATCCGTACAGGCACGAGGAGGACGTGATCCTCCTCATGTCGCTGTCCACCATGGGACCCCCCCTCTCCACCTGCTCCCTGCCCTCTCCTTTATCTACCCCGAGGTCCCAGGAAACCCTAACCCTAGCCTTCCTCTCTCCTTTTCCCCTCCAGCCGCCGCCGCCTCCCTGCTCAATCTCCCCTCAGATCCCCTCCTTTCTCTGAAGATTTCCGACCGGAGCAACTCCGGCGAGCTCCCGCCGCTGTCCTCGACCTCATCCTACCTCACCGAGCACACGGTCGGGCTCGTGGTGAGTTCCTCTTCCGATTCCCGTCGTTTCCGCTTGTTTCCATGTGGTACACGCCGCCCTTTGCCTTGGTTCCTCGTCGCCGGAACTGCCGTGTTCGGCCTCGTTCAGTTCCCGTCCGAGTGTAGATTCGCGTCTGCTAAATTTCAGTTAGCCCGCTTCGTACATGGTATCATAAGTTCGCGCCAAGTTACATCACGAATCTAACAGTAGCGTAGCGGTCTCTCCCCTGTGTCTGGTGCTTGAGGTCCTGAGTTCGAATCCATGCAGAGGCAATATGCCCAACCTTTTTTTTGGGATTTATTCCCCGCAGCCCAGCCCCACCTGTCATTGGTCCTAGGTGCCTACGTGGCCCTGGCCCCGCGGGTCAGTAGCACGGGCTTGGCCAGCCCCGAGTAGAAAACGTTTTGGCTGTTTTCTGCAAAATAAAGGAAAGGGAAGAAAACAGATTCAAATGTTTAATTGTAAAATCAATAACTAGTTCATACATGCTCCAAATATGGTGATTCAAATTTCTACAGACTCACAGTGAGGAGCACTTTCTGTTAATTTCAAAGTTGCAATACGTTTCTGTTAACAATTTTGCACTAAATAATTAAATACAGAAAATGGAATAAAAACTGAAATCTTGCAAAATTCATAACTTGAGTTCTGTTCACCCAAATTGAGCAAACTTGAGCTCCAAAAATTTGTCTTAACAAACTCTACACAATGGTATTTTATTTGGGCACAGTTGGATAAAAGTGGACCACGAAAACAACCATTTTCTGTTCTGGCCAGAAAAGAAAAGAGCAAAGAAAATGACATAACTAAATTCAATAATGATCCAAAAATTATGTTTAATATCTCAAAATGTTCAGTGAAACATTGTCCACATGTTTTCAAGTATTTCCCATGCTTTTGTAACTAAAAGTACCTCTTTTTAAATTGTTTACCAAAAATGGCAGAAATGAAAACAATAAGAATTAATTCTTATTTATTATTTTCTTCACCCAAAAATTGTGGAAACTATACCAAAATGGAAAGAACTTCAATTAATAACAGAAAATCATCATTTCATGCATGTGGGAATACTGTTGATGTATTGGTCTTATTAAAATTAATAATAGGCCACTAAGATAAATATGAGAGGTTTCCAAATAATGCAAACTTATTTGGGACACTCATTTAACTTGATGATCATGTCCATGATCTCTTACTTGCATTAAAATGTCATGCATCATCCCATGTTTGTGCATTATGCCATGTTATTGATTGTCCGTCTCTCTTTGTTGTTTGTTTGCTTCTTCTCGAATAGACGACGACGTTGAGACATACGAGGTTTACGATACCACTTCAGAGGAGTTAGCTCAGTACCAGGCTACTGAGTTTGCAGGCAAGTATTCACTCACATGAACCATTGTGTCCGTTCCACACTTGATACCGATACTTTCCGTTGTCTAATCTGCTAGCCTTATGATTCGTTGCTTGTGTTCCGATCCTATCACATGTCATCCTGCAGCCATGAATATAGCCTCACCCCCACACCTACAACCTCGTTGTTTGTTAGCCTGTGTCGAAGTATCATGCTTAGGTTTGCTTGTGCTCGAGTCTTTTTGTCATTTATCTTATCACCTGTTTAGTTTGATAGATGGGCTTGTTATAATAAATATCATGTTAATGTTCGGGGTAATAATAATTTGATGATAAGGCACCGGCAGGAGGCCCGGGTTAGGGTTTTGAAGCCTGCTAGTGTCGACCCTAATTAGGAAATGGGTCTTGTCCTCTGATCCATGATGAGCGTCCTCACCGCATCCGGGTGGTCGTATGGAACCCCCCTCGACTTTGACCTGATCCGCAGTTTGTCCGAAGAGCCACACTTAGTTCGGGTGTTCCATTTGCGCATACGCATGAATGGGTCGCGCCCATGGTTGATGATTATGATGATGATGATGACGCATACATATAGGGCGAGGCCTGTGGTGCCGGGGGTGTGTGGTTTTCACCCTTGCGCTTAGGTTAGGTCGGACTGGCCGGGACCTTATAGCTCCGTGGCTCCTAGGACAGGTTGCAGAGATGCACTACAAGAAATATGTTGATACATGACCCTCAATTTTTGTCACTAGAAGGTCACGTAGTTTCATTTATGACCCCTTTTTGACCAAAAATGAAAAGTCACATATCGAGCGTCTTATTTGATCGTCAATGACTAATTGAATGGAATTGTCATAGACTCTATGACCCAATCAGAGGGGTCATAACCCTATGACCAATTGATTTGGTCATGTGATATCCTGCCATAGCCACGTCAGATCCTACGTGGCAAATCCTACGTGGCAAAATTATGACCAACTTATTAGGTCATGAAAGAGATTAAGCCCAGTCCATGTTGCTCCTCCATATGGGCCAGCCCAATATTTTGGCCCATTGAAGTTTTATTTTGCCTAAAAGGTTTTTCAGCTAAATGGACCAAATTCAATATGTTATGGTAAATTTTTTTCGTGGGCCCTAACCTTTCCACGCTCTATTTTGTATTTTGTTCTTTTGGGCCATGGCTTCAGATTCACAATTCGAGCGTTTTTTTTTTCATTTCTTTTTCAATATTTTTTTTTCGTTTTTTTCAATATTATTGAATACAGCCCAGCAGTAGTTGGGCTAGTTGGGTCGAGGCCTTATATTACAGCCCAATTATTTTCACCATCGGCATTTTACTGTTAAGCCAATTGCATAATTATAAGACAACTTCAAATCCATGTAAACACATACGAACTCCAGTAAATTTGAATTACAACACATTCCAAGAATGGAAATCAACACAGAACTCATATTCAACAACCAGCATTCACACATGACTAGTACATCTGACTACAAGCACGATCGAAGTAAATTCATCAAAGTGATACCAAAACTTCCCATCCAGCAACTAAAAGTGAGCAAAATGAACTTCAAATCACACCAAAATGAGGGTCATGCCATCGAAATGGACTATGTCAGCAGCCGCTGCCATTTTCTTGAACTTCTTTACCTGAAAATCAGACGAGCAACGGGATAGGGTTAGAATGTTTGCATTAGTTGCTCAAACACACAGTGCACTTGAGAAGAATGCACAACACACACATAGCACACAAACACACAGACGCACCTAATAAGTGGTATAACAAGAATACATTTCTGCATATAAGGAGCAGACTGGTAGCATCCATTAGGAACTAGAAAATTGATGCATGGTCTAAAACAGATAAACCAATGTTAGTTTCTAAATAGGAAACCAATTCCAGTGTAGTATTTGTTCTACTCAGTTGGATAGAAGAAACATGCTGGAAAACTAATCCTAATTAATATTCCAAATCCTAACCATTTTCTACCAAATAGCATGTTATCGGCTCAATGGCCATGGTACAACATAGCTCATAGAAAAATGTCGAACACAAGAGCCCATTCCTCTCAGTTTTAATACATACAAACAGATATCACGTTGCTCCATTTCGAGCATTTGCAGGAGAGAATATACCTTGCAGATTCTTGAACCATCTTTGTTCCTTAGGATCCTGTCTGGGATCTCGCTGAGCCTCTAGAAATTTTAAAACAAATGCTAAATCGGCCAACAACCTTGTGCCTCGTCCTGGCAGGACTGAACATCCTTGTACAGGATATGCATTCCCCTCCCTGTCAAGAAGAAAGAAATATCACACACCTAGGAGAATGGAGTTCACAAACAAATCAAATTCATTCCAAGACCAACACCACAAAGCAGGAAGAAGAGAAAGCTGCATAAGGTTACTTACAGTTTCGACGCCTGGAATGCGCGTGAACCCACAACCTCCTGATGGGGGAGAAGAGGGAGTGGAGCCACCCCATCAAGGAAGGCAGGAATGGCTCACAGCTGCTGCGCAAATGGGAGGAAATAGGGGGAGGGTGTTAGAGAGGAGGTAACCATCAGCTTTGCTTTTGGAACGGGGTGAAGTCTATTGCACTGTACCCTCCTGCCTCCCGTATTGCGCTTCCTTGTAAACCTATTCTAGTGTCCTGGGCAATCTATTCTGGTATCTTGTCTCTTTCCACCCCTCACTCTTCCTACCTCCAATTTCCCCCCCCCCCCCATTGGAAGGGCTGCTTCTTACACCTTCATCTTCCAACCTACCCCAAAACAATAATAACAATGCAAGCTAGTACAAGACCAGAATCACATAAAACAATAATGATGTGAGGTAGTATAAAACAAACATGATACGTTTCTTCTGCAGGCTACCAATTTTATAAATTTTATATTGAATTTGAGGCTCCTTTGAACAGTCTTTGAAATTGCCGGCAGCAGCCATTTGTATGTCTTATTCTGCACCGCATTACAAACTACAACTACACATGTCGGTCAATCATGGATTTTTAAGTCATCGTTCGGCTTTTGAATAGGTATAGTATTTGGCCTAGTAAGACATACCATTTGTATACTGTCTGTCTATTCTGTTGTTGGTACGTTGCTCTTATCAATGTTTTTTATATAGAGCCCACGACAGTGACTCAGCTTCTTCAAGATGCAAAAATGAAAGCATGAGGTGGTGCTATGGATGCTCCAATAGTAGGCCCAAACAAGCTAATTGCCATCTCCCATCTAATAAAAGTGTACAGTTTGTTAAGCATGTGAGGTAATATCTAAGAGACTATAAAACAAGTCAGGTGTTTGACTTAGTGAGATCATGTTATACTGCAAATATGGTAGCACAGAACACAAACAGGTGGAACACTAGAAAGTACAAACAGGACACAGAAACAAGTTTACTTGGATGTGGACAGAGATAGACATAGGCAAGGGCCCCTCCGTTTTCTTATGTCTGCTACTCCTTCTAGAATCATATGCACGATGAAGGAACTTCAAACTTAGGCTAGTTTGTATATATGCAAGTGAAACTTCACACAAAAAATTCATCATCTATATGCATTTCCATTCATCGTGGATATACAAACTGAGAGTAAACATGCTCAAAGATCTCAAAGCTCACAGACTTACAGGTAGAATCGACAAAAATAACCTATATCAAAAAGATTTCATAAAATAAACTGCAGAGCTATGTACTTGGTTCGGGATAGACTCACAGACTTACGAGCAGAGCATCGATCCAATCGGAGTAGAATTTCCAGCACACGTATCAAGAAACAAAATCGAATCAGCTATGTACTTGGTTCGGGATAGACTAGCACCGGACATACAGCGGATCAAGATTGCTACCTTTGGGTGGCCGATGTCGACGACCTCCTGGATGGTGGCGTCAGGGTCGATTCGGCTCGAGCTCCTGCATGACGTGGGCGCGCACCACCGGGTCTCCATTGGTCGCGTCGCCGCCGTCGCGCCCTGCTGGCTGGACCCTCCTGGCTGGACAGCAAGCGAGCAGCGCCGCCCCTCACGTCGGCCAGGTTGGGGTGGTGACCGTCGATCTTCTGCACGAGGGGCTGGGGAGCAGAGGAGAGGAAGCTTCGGGGATGGGGAAGACGAGGGGAGGACAGGACGGGGTCGGGGGAGACGGGACGGGGGCCGAGTAGAGGACCGACCGGGATTGGGGGAGATGGAGCGGCGACGGAGATCTGTTAATCACGAGGAGAGCAAGAGAGAATGGTAACGGACGCCGCTGGCGCTCGTCCTGTGCCTCCTTGCCCATGCGCGATCTCACGCATCCCGGGCGGCTGCCGCCCGAAAGGAAAAGAGCCGCAGTGGCAATCGAAGACGATGGGATGCGGATTGCTTAAGGAGGAGGCGATGGGATGCGGATGCGCGGTGGTAAGGAAAAGATGCTAGGTCCGGGTCCCCTCGTCATCCACGGGCGGCCCTGGTGCTGGATTGATTAAGGAGTAGGCGATGGGATGCGGATGCGGATGCGCGATGGAAATCGAAGACGAGATGCGGCCCAGCAATGGACATCACGCACGAGCCTGGGGACGCGCAGATCTAGAATTTAGACGAGGAGGGCGCGTTGTAGACGGGGACGAGAAGGCAAATTCGGCCGCGACGACGGCGAGGAAAGCCGGAGGTGGGTTTCGGGCTTGGGGAAGAAAGGGGGCGGCGGCGTGGGAAAGGAGATTAGGGTTTCGGCTCATAGGGCGACGGGGCGTTATCTGGGGGAGGCTCTGCGCGCCCTTTCGTGGTTTCGGGGGGGAAATGATTTTCGTTTCCGCGCGCACTTAAGGCAAATTGGGACATGCCTCTTCTAGACCCCACTGCATAGTCCAAATTTAGGTTAACCAGAAGTAATACTCCCTCCGATCCAAAATAAGTGTCGGAGGGAATACTATACATGCACACAAAATTCTTCTTAGCTCACGTTACTTATTAAGAATCGGAGGGAGTAGTAGAGTAGTTTCGATATTTTAAAAATAACTCATTTTCTCTATTTTGTTTTATAACATCACTATCTATAATTAACAGTTCCATTTTTAGGGGGAATTAATAGTGCCATTTCCAAAGATGCATATTGGAACAATCTATCCAAGTTATAAGCCACTCATTCAGATGATATACCATAAGCTATTTGCTTCGATAAGCCCCTCATTTTGACCGTACTCCGAAATCGGCATAAAAGTTTCAAAAATTGTTCAAACAAATTCAAAAAATATGGATAACATTCGCAGTGTGTCATCATATGTGTCCTACTATCCACCAAAAATAATAAACTTTAAATACGGCAGTTATCTCGAAAAGGTGTTCACGTAAATGAGATATCATCTACGAAGATTCATGACTTTCGGGCCAAATGACGGATGTTATGGCCACATTCATGGCATAGTTTGTTTAAATGTGCCCATATTCCACACAAATATGCATATTGGAACAACTAACAGTGTTGACGAAGAAAGTTTTATTTTTCTTTGAATAAAAACATCATTTTCCATTTTCAGAGTGTAAAATATGGGTTTTTTGTGAAGCATCTACCAAAAATATGTTATAAAATTGTACCAAATAAAATTATGAACCTAATATGTCATATTTTATCTACAAATAACAAGATTTCTACCTCTCAATATCTCAAAATACACCTCTTTCGAAAAATACAAATTTCTGCCGATTCCGCTGAAACCGAGCCAAATTTGAACTACAGGTGCCTCGTATTTTTCTCTTTATTTTTTGCAAAAATCATTTTTAGGTACCCAAGTACCTATTTCAACATAGATACACCAAGAGTTTCACAAGATTCAACACCTAGGTACGAACGGTCATGTCCCCCGTTTTGACCGTTTTCCGAAATCGGCTTAGAAAATTCCAGAAAATTCAAAAAATCTCGAAATAATGCAAGACCTTCGCGTGGTGTCATTATATATGTACTACTATCCGCCAAAAATAATAAACTTTAAATACGGTAGTTATCTCGAAAAGGTGTTCACAGAAATGAGCTATCATCTACGAAGATTCATGGCTTTCGGGCCAAATCACGGATGTTATGGCCACATTCATGGCATTGTTTGTTTAAATGTGCCCATATTCCACAAAAATATGCATATTGGAGAAACTAACAATGTTGACGAAGAAAGTTTTATTTTTCTTTGAATAAAAATATCATTTTCCATTTTCGGAGTGTAAAATATGGTTTTTTTTGTGAAGCATCTACCAAAAATATGTTATAAAATTGTACTAAATAAAATTATGAAGCTATTATGTCATGTTTTATCTACAAATATCAAGATTACTACCTCTCAATATCTCAAAATACACCTCTTTTGAAAAAGACAAATTTCTGCCGATTCAGCTGAAACCGGGCCAAATTTGAACTACAGGTGCCTCATAGTTCGCTCATGATTTTTTCTAAAAATTATTTTTAGGTACCCAAGTACCTATTTCAACAGAGATACACCAAGAGTTAATCAAGATTCAACACCTAGGTACTAACGGTCATGCCCCCCGTTTTGACCGTTTCCCGAAACCGGCTTAGAAAATTTCAGAAAATTCAAAAAAACTCGAAACGATGCAAGACCTTCGCGTGGTGTTGTTATATATGTCCTAGTATCCATCAAAAATAATAAACTTGGAATACGACAATTTGGTGGAAAATGTGTTCACAAAAATGAGCTATCTCGTACGAAGATTCATGGCTATCGGGCCAAATGACGGATGTTTTGGCCACATCCATGGCATAGTTTGTTTAAATGTGACCATATTCCACACAAAGATGCATATTGGTACAACTAACAATGTTCACGAAGAAAGTTTTATTTTTCGTTGAATAAAAATACCATTTTCCCTTTCCGGAGTGTCAAAACCGGGTTTTTTTGTGAAGCACATACACAAAATATGTTGCAAAAATGTACAAAGTAAAATTCTAAATATATTATGTCATATTTGATCTACAAATATCAAACTTACTACCTCTCAATAGCTAATACACCTCCTTTGAAAAAGACAAATTTCTGCCGATTCAGCTGAAACCGGGCCAAATTTAAACTACAGGTGCCTCATAGTTTGCTCATGATTTTTTGTAAAAATCATTTTTAGGTACCAAAGTACCTATTTCAACAGAGATACACCAAGATTTCATCAAGATTCAGCACCTAGGTACTAACGGTCATGCCCCCCGTTTTGACCGTTTCCCGAAACCGGCTTAGAAAATTCCACAAAATTCAAAAAAAACTCGAAACGATGCAAGACCTTCGCGTGGTGTTGTTATATATGTCCTAGTATACACCAAAATATTTAACTTGGAATACGACAATTTGGTGGAAAATGTGTTCACAGAAATGAGCTATCTCGTACGAAGATTCATGGCTTTCGGGCCAAATGACGGATGTTTTGGCCACATTCATGGCATAGTTTGTTTAAATGTGACCATATTCCACACAAAGATGCATATTGGTACAACTAACAATGTTCACGAAGAAAGTTTTAGTTTTCGTTGAATAAAAATAACATTTTCCCTTTCCGGAGTGTCAAAACCGGGTTTTTTTGTGAAGCACATACACAAAATATGTTGCAAAAATGTACAAAGTAAAATTCTAAATATATTATGACATATTTGATCTACAAATAACAAATTTACTACCTCTCAATAGCTCAAAATACACCTCTTTCGAAAAAGACAAATTTCAGCCTATTTAGTTGAAACCGGGCCAAATTTGAACTACAGGTGCCTCGTAGTTTGCTCGTGATTTTTTGAAAAAATCATTTTTAGGTACCCAAGTACCTATTTAAACATAGATACACCAAGACTTCATCAATATTCAACCCCTAGGTATGAACGGTCATGTCCCCCGTTTTGACCGTTTTCCGAAACCGGCTTCGAAAATTCCAGAAAATTCAAAAAAACTCGAAACGATGCAAGATCTTCGCGTGGTGTTATTATATATGTCCTAGTATCCTCCAAAAATAATAAACTTGGAATACGACAATTTGGTGGAAAATGTGTTCACACAAATGAGCTATCTCGTACGAAGATTCATGTCTTTCGGGCCAAATGACGGATGTTTTCGCCACATCCATGGCATAGTTTGTTTAAATGTGACCATATTCCACACAAAGATGCATGTTGGTACCAACAACAATGTTCACGAAGAAAGTTTTATTTTTCGTTGAATAAAAATATCATTTTCCATTCCCGGAGTGTCAAAACTGGCTTTTTTTGTGAAGCACATACACAAAATATGTTGCAAAAATGTACAAAGTAAAATTCTAAATATATTATGTCATATTTTATCTACAAATAACAAATTTAATACCTATAAATAGCTCAAAATACACCTCCTTTGAAAAAGACAAATTTCTGCCGATTCCGTTGAAACCGGGCCAAATTTGAACTTCATGTGACTTGTCGTTTTCTCTTTATTTTTTGAAAAAATCATTTTTAGGTAGCCAAGTACCTATTTCAACATAGATACACCAAGATTTCATCAAGATTCAACCCCTAGGTACGAACGGTCATGTCCCCCGTTTTGACCGTTTTCAAAAAAATTAATTATGAATCTTCACAATCCTATATGAAGCAATATATAAAGCTTAGGGGTATTTTTATTTTATTTTGACTAAAAATGGTCCCTAATAGTCTATAATAACAGAATACATATTTTAAAAAAATCGAAACTGGTTTGGTTGAAATTGAAGTTCAAAAGCAAAAGTTATAAAAGAAGACAAAAAAGAAAAAAAAGTGAAAAGAGAAAAAAAAACCCTGCCAAAACGGCCAGCCAAGCCTATAGCGAGGCCGACCCAGCAGCGAGGCCCATCCCTCCAAGCAGTAGGCCGGCCCAGTCCAGCTTTCCTAGGACGGTTATTGATAGAAATTGGATAAATGACTAATTCAAACATGAAGTTGTTCATGGGCTGATGGTTAGAGCATGCGAGCTGTAGCAGGAGGTCCTTGGTTCGAATCCTGATCTCTCCTTAATTTCTGTTTCATTTTTCTTGTCTCACTTCGGATGGCTCTTAGTGGTCAAATAGATTTGCGCTTCCTATTTTACATAAAATAATTGCTGCCTTGGTGGTTACGTTAGTTGTTGAGGGACCTAGTATGTGCGGGTTCAAATCCTCACTTTTGCTTATTTTCTATTTCATTTTTCTTGTGTCAGTTTCGGATGGCTTCTTAATGGTCAAATAGGGTTGTGCTTTGTATTTATCACAAAAGAAGTGTTGTCTTAGTGGTTATGTGGGTTGTAGAACTCTTGGGAGTTGTGTGTTCAAATCCCCATTTTGCCTATTTTCTTTGTTTTCCGTGTATGACGAGGATTGACACGTGGAGGTGACACATAGGCGAAAATTGACACGTGGACATGACACATAGGCAAATATTGACACGTGGACATGATACATAGGCAAAAATCACTGCCAACATTTTCTTTGTTTTCTATGCATGATTAAAAATTGACATGTGGACATGACACATAGGCAAAAATTGACACGTGGACATGCCACGTGGGCAAAAGTTGACACGTGGACATGATATATAGGCAAAAATTACTGCCAACATTTTCTTTGTTTTCTGTGGATGATTAAAAATTGACACGTGGACATAACACATAGGCAAAAATTGACACGTGGACATGACACATAGGCAAAAATTGACACGTGGACATGATACATAGACAAAAATTACTGCCAACAAACTCATGAAAAATTAATCTGGTCTTAGTTAAGCAAAAAAAAGGGTCATACACCAGGTATCATGTGCTATGACCATCTTGTTAAAGAAAATCATGACTTTTTTGGCAAAAAAGTCATGTGTTTAGTCCCTCCCAAACATGTCATGACCAACAGATTAAAAATGGTCATGGATCTATGACTAATTCATCCATGGTCATTAAAAAAGGGTCATGTATCAACATATTTCTTGTAGTGATGGTTCGGGTCGTGTTGAGTCCACCTGAGTTTTAGTTGGTGGCTCGAGTGTGTACGGGTACTGGAGCACACCCTGCAGGGATGAATCTTCTCGAGAAGCCGTGTTGTCCGCGGTTATGTGGCGACTTGGTGAAAGTGCTGGCTAACAAGTACTCAGACAACTTACACCTAATTAATAATAATTTGACTAGTAATAGGCATATTGTCACAATAACCTGAACCTTCATTAATCCAACTGTGTGGGTTATCCTCTGATTGCTTCTTTGGATAAGGGGCGAGATCCAGGATGG
Organism: Alopecurus myosuroides; assembly: GCA_028641055.1. NCBI lineage: Eukaryota > Viridiplantae > Streptophyta > Magnoliopsida > Poales > Poaceae > Alopecurus > Alopecurus myosuroides. The sequence continues at coordinate 259,065,332 of CM054063.1, read as the reverse complement.
GTTTGTTTGAAGTTAGTGGTAGTTGGCTCCGATGCGCTATCTTATCCCTTTCTTTTAGCCGGATGTTGTAGCGTGTCTCTGTAGTTGGTTAGTGCAGCCCGCTGCCGCACCTTTGTATCACCTATCTTCCGTTGAACCCAAAGAATCTGTACTTGGTGTTGTCGGGTACACTTTGGTATCTTGTGCGTCTTGCTTGCCAGTACTCGTCCGTACTGACCCCTTTGGGGCTGCTGGTTCTGCAGACTACGTTTCCGAGGATCCCCTTGGTGGCTACTACGTGGAGTATGACGAGGCTACTGACGAGTAGATAGCGGACCCGGGCAGGATCCGAGACTTCGTGGATGGGCTCCGTTCTTTTCGTTTCCGGCCTCTTAGGCCTATTTGGATCTTGTCTGTACTCAGACACTTTGTTGCTTCCGCTGTGATGTAATGATGACTTGTTGGGACATGTGTCCTCTGTATGACTGTATTTTCTATCTCTGCTCTAGTGAGAGCTTTTGCCACTTATTTCTATTTCTTTGTGTCTTAGAGATTTGTTGTGATATCACTTGTTCAAATGTCGTTGACGTACCATGTGTGTATGTTATGAAGTACGTCAATGGAAGTATTTGGATTCCTTTTGGATGGTTTCACAGACGATGAATAGTAGAGAATGGTTGTCACACGTTTACGTGTTGGCCTACTCATATTGAGATGCGGGTGCAGGTAGGCCCCGTAAGCCAATTATCTACTATTTAGCGGGCTGTGTGTATCCTCTAGAAGTCCGGGTGCGACAAATGATATCAGAGCCTGTCTGCCTATAGGATCCCTTTTACTGGTCGCAGTTGAGTCTAGAAACTATTTTGTAGCTATATAGGAAAAATGAAACGTGAGAGTAGGAATTCTGTTCTTTTATTTCTTTCCCCACCCACCCTCCCTTTTCTGGTAAGGAAGTGCAACGTTGTTTTTCTCTTCTCACCTAAACTTTCAAGTTAGGATTTCACGTATCCTGGTTTCTCGAGGATGGTTATATCTACTAGACCATAGGAATGGAGGTGGTTGTGACACGATTTTCGTGTTGCCTACTCACGATTGAGAACGGTGGCAAATAAGCCCCGGAAGCAGATCCTCTATTCCTTAAGAAGTAGATATTGATCCTCTAGAAGCCCGGATGGGTTTTTCCGTAGTACCTCAGGTGTTTGTGGTCTCCTGTTTCCCAGTTGTTGCTTCGATATCGTCCTTCACAAATCGTCTGTTTCGTTGTAACAACTTACCTGTTGATTCGTTGTTAACCTCCATGCGTTTTGTTCCGGAGATTTTCTTCTTCAACACGGCATCCGTGTGGTACGCGAACCATTTATGGTGAACGTTGAGGGTAGTATATGTTTGCTCCATGCTACCTTCTTACCGTCTGAAGTAAGCCTTGTAAGCACTTATATTGGATTTTGTTTTCCGGTTAGTGTGTTAATCTTGGTATCCTCTTTAGGATGGAAAGTGGTGACGAAGAACCCACACTGCCACCCGAGATGGGGAAAGTGTTGTCTCAGATGACACAAGTTATAAGGCAGATGCAGCAGAACCAAGTCCTTGGGAGTAATGGCAACACCCGGGTGTCTATTCGGGAGTTCCTTGAGCTCAATCCGCGCACGTTTGATACCTCCTCCGAGCCATTGGATGCTGATGACTGGCTCCGTGAAATGAACCGTACTCTTATGGTAGCTCATGTGGCTGACGAGGACCGTATTCTTTACGTGACCTACCTTCTCCGTGGACAATCCATGTCTTGGTGGGAGAACTTCCAAGAAATGAGAGGTCCTAGTGTGGAAATCACATGGGAGGATTTCAAGCAAGCCTTCGTGCGCCATCACATTCCCGATGGGCTCATGGAGAGAATGCGTGAGGAATTCTATTCTTTCACACAAGGCAATTTGGACGTTCTCGAATACCAAAGAGAGTTCAATCGCCTGGCTCGCTACGCCGGAGATGAAGTCTCCACGGAAGCAAGAAAGATGGCAAGTTTCCGCAGGGGTCTCAACCCGGAACTCAAGTATGCTCTCACCAACGTCAAGGCCAAGAATTTTGAGGACCTCATCAACATCGCTCTAAATGAAGAGCACGGGCGCAAGTTGGTTGAGGAATCTCGTAAGCACTTTCGTGAACAGGCTAATCTCTCAAAAGCTATCATGCCTCCACAAAAACGAAGAGTTTGGGTTCCATATACCACTCCAACACCGCTCATCTGCTTGCCAAGCCCGGCAGGATTTCTTGCCCGCCCTCCCACCCCAGTGGTATCTTCAGGAGGTGCTCCATCTCAGCCAGGTCCAACAACTCCTCGTTCTGTTGTTACATGCTACAAGTGTGGACAGCCAGACCACTATTCCGATAAGTGTCCGCAAAGGCACCTCTTTCCACCTCCACCTCGCCACAGGTCAACCCCGACAAGAATACGTGGTCCTCCGTTGGGTTGCTACAACAGCAACGAGCTTGGCGTGAGAACCGTCAAAGTGAACCATGTCAAGGCCCAGGGAGCAGAAGAATCTCCAGAGGTTGTAATGGGCACACTTCTTGTGAACTCGTTTCGTGCTAAAGTCTTCGATTCTGGTGCTTCACACTCCTTCATCTCTCAAAACTTTGCAAACACCAGTAAAATCAACTTCGAACAGTTGTCTATCCCTCTCCTAGTGAAAGCACCGGGATCTAGCTGGCAAAGCAATAAAGTTAGCCAGAACATCGAGATCACAATTGGAAACCTTCCATTCCCGGCATCTCTGATAGCTCTCCACTCTTCAGATATTGATGTCATTCTTGGGATGGATTGGCTGGTAGCCAACAAAGCAGTCATTGATTGTCCTGCTAAGTCTGTCAAAATCACACACCCTTCTGGCCAGATAGTCTACTTCCATGCTGAAAATCCAGTTGTTCAACTCTACACTCTCAATGCAAATCCTCTACCATCTATTGAAACTGTTTCGGTGGTTTGTGACTTCCCCGATGTCTTTCCAGAAGAATTGCCAGGAATGCCTCCTGACAGAGCTGTTGAGTTCGTCATCGAACTTGAACCAGGCACTGCTCCAATCTCCAAGTATCCATACAAGATAGCTCCTCCTGAACTGAAATTGTTAAAGGAGCAAATCGATATGTACATGGAAAAAGGTTACATTCAACCTAGTTCCTCGGCTTGGGGATGCCCAACTCTCTTTGTGGCAAAGAAGGATCAAACAAAGAGATTCGTTGTTGAATATCGTCCTCTTAACGAGAAAACCATCAAAAATAAGTATCCAATTCCTCGCATCGATGATCTCTTTGATCAACTTGCTGGAGCCTCTATATTCTCCAAGTTGGACTTGAGAATGGGTTACCATCAAATAAAGATCAGAAAAGAGGATGTTCCAAAGACAACCTTTGTCACTCGCTTCGGTCGCTATGAATACACCGTCATGTCCTTTGGTCTCACCAATGCACCGGCGACCTTCTCTCGACTCATGAATTCTGTCTTCCGTGAATACCTCGACAAGTTCGTTGTGGTATATCTTGATAATATTCTTGTCTACTCCAAATCCGAGAAAGAGCATGAAGAACATCTTCGTCTCACTCTCATGAAGCTTCGCGAGCATCGCCTCTATGCCAAGTTTTCCAAGTGTGATTCTGGATTTTCGAAGTCGTTTATCTTGGTCATGTCATCTCTGCCAAGGGCATAGCTATTGACCCAGAAAAGGTTAAGGCCATTGTTGATTGGAAACCGCCTAAAACGGTGAAGCAAGTCAGAAGTTTTCTTGGTTTGGCTAGCTATTGTCGTCGCTTCGTCCCAAACTTCTCCAAGATTGACAAACCTCTCACTGACCTCACAAAGAAGGACAAGAAGTTCGTATGGTCTCCACAATGTGATGAAAGCTTCAATCTCCTGAAGACTAAACTCACTTCTACACCAGTTCTGGTTGGCCCAGATCCTTCCAAACCTTTCCAAATATTCTGTGATGTTTCTCTCCAAGGTCTAGGTGCAGTTCTCATGCAAGAACGTCAAGTTGTGGCTTATGCTTCTCGCCAGTTGAACACACATGAGCTCAACTATCATATTCATGACCTTGAGCTTGCAGCAGTTGTCTTTGCCCTCAAGAAATGGAGATAATACTTGTTGGGTAATCGCACTGAGATCTTTTCTGACCACAACAGTCTAAAGTGCATCTTCAGTCAGCCAGATCTGAAACTCAGACAAAGGAGATGGATTGAGAAGATCAAAGACTTCGATCTCACCATCTCTAACACTTCAGGCAAGGCTAATGTAATGGCCGACGCTCTCAGTCGCAAGTCCTATTGCAATAATCTCATGATCATGGAAAGCCAACCTCCTCTTCACGAAGAATTCCAAAAGCTGAATCTTGGACTTGTTCCTCAAGGCTATTTTGCAAACTTGACAGCCAGTCCAACGCTTGAGGACAAGATTCGTTCTGAACAACTTCGTGATGCTGAGATCAAGAAGATCGCAAAGAACATCAAAGCAGGCAATGTGAAGTATGAGTGCTTCTCAATTGATGACAAGGGAACGGTGTTTTTCCAAGGACGCATTGCAGAATCCAAAGCCTGAAAGATGTGATTCTCAAGGAGGCTCATGATACTCCTCTTTCCATACACCCTGGAAGTACAAAGATGTACCAGGATCTCAAAACAATGTATTGGTGGTCTGGCATGAAGCGTGAAATTGCTAAATATGTCTCTGAATGCGATGTTTGTCAACGTGTCAAAGCAGTTCATCAGAAATCAGCAGGTCTTCTCCAACCTCTGAAAATTCCTGAATGGAAGTGGGACATGATTGAAATGGACTTCGTCACTGGTTTTCCAAAGTCCAAGAGGGGCAACGATGGAATCTTCGTTGTCATTGATCGACTCACTAAAGTCGCTCATTTTTTCCCTGTTAAAGAGACAATCTCAGCTAGTCAATTGGCAGAACTCTATACAACAAAGATTGTTCCTCTTCATGGTGTTCCGCTAGAAATAAGCTCAGACCGTGGAAGCATCTTCACTTCTCATTTCTGGAAAAGCTTTCAAGAAGCTTTGGGCACCAAGCTTCTGTTCAGCACAGCCTATCATCCTCAGTCTCAAGGGCAAGTCGAAAGAGTCAATCAGATTCTCGAGGATGTGCTCAGGGCATGTGCTCTCTCGTTTGGCATGAAATGGGAGGAATGTCTTCCATATGCTGAATTCTCCTACAACAACAGCTTTCAGGCAAGTCTAGGCATGGCACCTTTCGAGGCTCTCTATGGACGCAGATGCAGGAGTCCAATCAATTGGTCTGGAGCTGGCGAACGTTCACTCTTAGGCCCTGACATTGTTAAGGAGGCCGAAGAGAAAGTTCGCATCATTCGTGACAATCTGAAGATTGCTCAGTCTTGTCAGAAAAGCTACTATGACAGCAAACACAGGGACATGGTCTATGCAGCTGGAGACAAGGCCTACCTCCGTGTCACTCCTCTCAGAGGCACTCATCGTTTTGGTGTCAAAGGAAAGCTTGCTCCACGTTATCTTGGTCCCTTCAACATTCTCTCAAGGCGTGCAGAAAATGCCTATCGTCTTGAACTTCCAGAAAAGCTATCCAAGGTGCACGATGTCTTTCACGTGTCACAGCTCAAGAAGTGCTTCAAAGACCCAGCTCGTGCAGTTGATCATGATTCCATTGAACTGCAAGAAGACCTCTCTTATGAAGAGCACCCTATTCGCATTCTCGATGAGACAGAGCGCAAAACTCGCAACAAGAGCACCAAGTTCTTAAAAGTGCAGTGGTCTCATCATTCCGATAAAGAGGCAACGTGGGAGACCGAAGAGGATCTTCGCAAGAAGTATCCGGACCTTTTCTCTTCTCAGTAGGAATCTCGGGGCACGATTCCTTCAAGGGGGGGCGTTTTGTAACATCCCAAGTATGAAAACAATCCCCAATTGCTTTGCTTCTTGTTAAATTTAATTTGTATCATGCATCATAAGCATTGCATGTGGTATGTGTTACCATTTGAAATTCAATTCAAATTCAAATCATTTTGGTTCATACTTGGTATGTTCCAATGTCTTCAAAAAAAACTCACAAACTTATACCATGCAACTGTTTTCCATAAACTTCTTCTCTCAAGTAATTAATTTGGTTGATTTTTTTCCAATATTTCATTTATTGCAAAATTCAAACAAATTCATTTAAATTTCAAACAGCAACAAATATTTAAAATTTTGAAAAACAAAAGTTGGTGCAACTGGGCATTTTCAATAAGGAACTTATAAAAAATTATCACCATAATTTTTTTGATCCCAAAAACCCTTTCTTTTTCCTTCTCTTTCCTTTCTACAAAAAAAAAGAAATAAAAGAAAAAGGAAAAGCAGCTGCTGGGGGAGGCAGGCCCAAAGGCCCACCTACAACCCCGAGCGACGCAGCCCACCATCTCCTTCTCCTCCATCCGTACAGGCACGAGGAGGACGTGATCCTCCTCATGCCGCTGTCCACCATGGGACCCCCCCTCTCCACCTGCTCCCTGCCCTCTCCTTTATCTACCCCGAGGTCCCAGGAAACCCTAACCCTGGCCTTCCTCTCTCCTTTTCCCCTCCAGCCGCCGCCGCCTCCCTGCTCAATCTCCCCTCAGATCCCCTCCTTTCTCTGAAGATTTCCGACCGGAGCAACTCCGGCGAGCTCCCGCCGCCGTCCTCGACCTCATCCTACCTCACCGAGCACACGGTCGGGCTCGTGGTGAGTTCCTCTTCCGATTCCCGTCGTTTCCGCTTGTTTCCATGTGGTACACGCCGCCCTTTGCCTTGGTTCCTCGTCGCCGGAACTGCCGTGTTCGGCCTCGTTCAGTTCCCGTCCGAGCGTAGATTCGTGTCTGCTAAATTTCAGTTAGCCCGCTTGGTACTTGGTATCATAAGTTCGCGCCAAGTTACATCATGAATCTAACAGTAGCGCAGCGGTCTCTCCCCTGTGTCTGGTGCTTGAGGTCCTGAGTTCGAATCTCTGCAGAGGCAATATGCCCAACCTTTTTTTTGGGATTTATTCCCCGCAGCCCAGCCCCACCTGTCATTGGTCCTAGGTGCCTACGGGGCCCTGGCCCCGCGGGTCAGTAGCACGGGCTTGGCCAGCCCCGAGTAGAAAACGTTTTGGCTGTTTTCTGCAAAATAAAAGAAATGGAAGAAAACAGATTCAAATGTTTAATTGCAAAATCAATAACTAATTCATACATGCTCCAAATGTGGTGATTCAAATTTCTACAGACTCACAGTGAGGAGCACTTTCTGTTAATGTCAAAGTTGCAATACGTTTATGTTAACAATTTTGCACTAAATAATTAAATACAGAAAATGGAATAAAAACTGAAATCTTGCAAAATTCATAACTTGAGTTCTGTTCACCCAAATTGAGCAAACTTGAGCTCCAAAAATTTGTATTAACAAACTCTACACAATGGTATTTTATTTGGGCACAGTTGGATAAAAGTGGACCACGAAAACAACCATTTTCTGTTCTGGCCAGAAAACAAAAGAGAAAAGAAAATGACATAACTAAATTCAATAATGATCCAAAAATTATGTTTAATATCTCAAAATGTTCAGTGAAACATTGTCCACATGTTTTCAAGTATTTCCCATGCTTTTGTAACTGAAAGTACCTCTTTTTAAATTGTTTACCAAAAATGGCAGAAATGAAAACAATAAGAATTAATTCTTATTTATTATTTTCTTCACCCAAAAATTGTGGAAACTATACCAAAATGGAAAGAACTTCAATTAATAACAGAAAAGCATCATTTCATGCATGTGGGAATACTGTTGATGTATTGGTCTTATTAAAATTAATAATAGGCCACTAAGATAAATATGAGAGGTTTCCAAATAATGCAAACTTATTTGGGACACTCATTTAACTTGATGATCATGTCCATGATCTCCCACTTGCATTAAAATGTCATGCATCATCCCATGTTTGTGCATTATGCCATGTTATTGATTGTCCGTCTCTCTTCGTTGTTTGTTTGCTTCTTCTCGAATAGACGACGACGTTGAGACATACGAGGTTTACGATACCACTTCAGAGGAGTTAGCTCAGTACCAGCTACTGAGTTTGCAGGCAAGTATTCACTCACATGAACCATTGTGTCCGTTCCACACTTGATACCGATACTTTCCGTTGTCTAATCTGCTAGCCTTATGATTCGTTGCTTGTGTTCCGATCCTATCACATGTCATCCTGCAGCCATGAATATAGCCTCACCCCCACACCTACAACCTTGTTGTTTGTTAGCCTGTGTCGTAGTATCATGCTTAGGTTTGCTTGTGCTCGAGTCTTGTTGTCATTTATCTTATCACCTGTTTAGTTTGATAGATGGGCTTTTTATAATCAATACCATGTTAATGTTCGGGGTAATAATAATTTGATGATAAGGCACCGGCAGGAGGCCCGGGTTAGGGTTTTGAAGCCTGCTAGTGTCGACCCTAATTAGGAAAGGGGTCTTGTCCTCTGATCCATGATGAGCGTGCTCACCGCATCCGGGTGGTCGTATGGAACCCCCCTCGACTTTGACCTGATCCGCAGTTTGTCCGAAGAGCCACACTTAGTTCGGGTGTTCCATTTGCGCATACGCATGAATGGGTCGCGCCCATGGTTGATGATTATGATGATGATGATGATGACGCATACATATAGGGCGAGGCCTGTGGTGCCGGGGGGTGTGGTTTTCACCCTTGCGCTTAGGTTAGGTCGGACTGGCCGGGACCTTATAGCTCCGTGGCTCCTAGGACAGGTTGCAGAGATGGTTCGGGTCGTGTTGAGGCCACCTGAGTTTTAGTTGGTGGCTCGAGTGTGTACGGGTACTGGAGCACACCCTGCAGGGATGAATCTTCTCAAGAAGCCGTGTTGTCTGCGGTTATGTGGCGACTTGGTGAAAGTGCTGGCTAACAAGTACTCAGACAACTTACACCTAATTAATTATAATTTGACTAGTAATAGGCATATTGTCACAATAACCTGAACCTTCATTAATCCAACTGTGTGGGTTATCCTCGGATTGCTTCTTTGGATAAGGGGCGAGATCCAGGATGGGTTTGTTTGAGGTTAGTGGTAGTTGGATCCGATGCGCTATCTTATCCCTTTCTTTTAGCCGGATGTTGTAGCGTGTCTCTGTAGTTGGTTAGTGCAGCCCGCTGCCGCACCTTTGTATCACCTATCTTCCGTTGAACCCAAAGCATCTGTACTTGGTGTTGTCGGGTACACATTGGTATCTTGTGCGTCTTGCTTGCCAGTACTCGTCCGTACTGACCCATTTGGGGCTGCTGGTTCTGCAGACTACGTTTCCGAGGATCCCCTTGGTGGCTACTACGTGGAGTATGACAAGGCTGCTGACGAGTAGATAGCGGACCCGGGCAGGATCCGAGACTTCGTGGATGGGCTCCATTCTTTTCGTTTCCGGCCTCTTAGGCCTATTTGGATCTTGTCTGTACTCAGACACTTTGTTGCTTCCGCTGTGATGTAATGATGACTTGTTGGGACATGTGTCCTCTGTATGACTGTATTTGCTATCTCTGCTCTAGTGACAGCTTTTGCCACTTATTTCTATTCCTTTGTGTCTTAGAGATTTGTTGTGATATCACTTGTTCAAATGCCATTGACGTACCATGTGTGTATGTTATGAAGTACGTCAATGGAAGTATTCGGATTCCTTTTGGATGGTTTCATAGACTATGAATAGTAGAGAATGGTTGTCACACGTTTACGTGTTGGCCTACTCATATTGAGATGCGGGTGCAGGTAGGCCCCGTAAGCCAATTATCTACTATTTAGCGGGATGTGTGTATCTTCTAGAAGTCCGGGTGCGACATTACTGAACCTGTTACTGTCGAAGCAATCACTTGTAGGGACGGATTGGCGCTGGCTTCTGACCCGCTGCTTAACAGAGTCCACATGGCTCCTCATTGCAAGCCTGTGATTGTTGACCTTAACTCAGAAACCTTCGGATTGCATTATGAGAAAAGGGATGGCTTCTCCGTGTAGTCCGTTAGAATCAACTTACAATATCGATGTGTCGGCTGGAGGTTCAAATTCCGAAGCTGAAACCGAGTGCTAGACGAAAATCTCTAGGAACAGCTCACCTCCTCCATAGGAACAAACCCGTACGTGAGGCAGGAAAAGAGCGGCGATAGTAACCCCCCACCCCCCCACCACCAAACACACCCCCACACACAAGCGACATCTCTGGTGGCCTTAAGGCCCTAAAGGCGTAGCGGATAACGACCTCTCGCTGGCGGAAGGGCTCCCTTTATTGTTTAGGTTTTTCGGTGTCTTTTTTAAAATGGTGAGATGTAGGCTACATCTTGAAGTCAGAATAAGATTCTTCTCGTCCTATCCTCGTTTCGGTGGTGCGCCTAGCGACGGCGGAGGATATGCGGAGGCGTGTGTTTGACGGATATTTTGGGATCCGGTTCATTTTTGTCTTCGTCCGTGTAGTTGTAGGTCTATCTCTTCCGATCTACGGTGTCATCATTGATGATAATTACTGCTACTGTGCGCGGGTCCTCCGAGGACTTAGCATGACAAATTCATGTCGATCTACTACAATAAGCACTACTACAAAAAGTTTTAATGGCTCTAGAGAGCGAGGGGTGCGGACGGAGACATGCCTTCGGCTTGCTTCAGTGTTTCTAGTCGTCGCTAGGTGGTATGATGATCTACTTATAATTTTTATTTTGTTATTAATTTTAAAATTATTTTTACCGTTGTTGATGATCAATAGATTAGGTGGCATTTTTGCAAAAAAAAAAAACTAACCTCCTCCATCATGGCAATACCACCACAAACTCGCTTTGTACCTTGTCTTGTGTGGTGTCGTTGATTCACGGTAGAAGAGTGTGCAATGTGAGGTGTATATGGCTTTTATGCAACAAGGAGATTTATTTGTTTCCATGTAACCATCACCAAAACATTGGACATTCTCTTTAATGGAATTGCTATCAAATACACTTTTTTTTTACCAAGGTACTTTTCGCGGTGTGGGAAATTTTGGCGGCAAGGCGGAAGGCTATTCATAAGTAGATATTTCAGATTCCCTTGTCCGTGTACCTCTTCACCGAGAGCAACCTCTTGGACCTCAAGCATGATGTGGGTCGTGGCCCGATCTTTATGTACTGGCATGTACGAAATGAAGAATTTGAAGAACTCAAGGGGGAAATATGAAACACAAGGAGATACACGATGACCAACCGGATCAATAGAATCCCTGAAATAGAATCCCTCAAGGGAGAGAATGTCCAAGCGCTTGATAGAATCCCTAATAGGAAGAGAATGAGATGGTAGAATCAGTGTGTGAAAGACACAATCGATATAATTCCATGACAGGAAGAGATCTAATACAAGAGGGATCATGATACAACTCAATAAACAAATCTAAGGAGATGTCTTAGGGGAAATCCACGTAGGGATCAAGGAGCACGAGATCTAAGTTTTTCACATCTATTCTATCCCCAAATTGAGGAGGATGGATCATATTTATTATCTACGAACGAAATGGTGAAAATAAATGGGCTCAAACCCGAATATGCATGCAAGCAGGGGTCGTTGGACAGTCCGGCATTTTCAGTGCCGGAAACTCTAGCATGGTTGGCGTAGACAATTAAAGAAGACTCCCCGGCGTGTTATAGTTGGGAAGTTTGGCCGTACATGACGGGGGTTGTGCTAGATAGACCGACAACATGGGTGTAGACGTTTCCTAGTTCCACATGCTGGATAGTCCCGCATGCTCTGCCGAACTGGTGTCGGACATGTCCCCGTGCTTGTGCGGCACTTGCGCGGACATCCCCATGCGTCATGCACCAGCGACTGTGTCGTTTCCAGTACCCTCTCTTCTCTTCTATTCCTCGAGGGGTTCAAAATTCAAAACTATTTATCTCATGAATCTCAAATCAAACTTAAGATCCGTCTTCACAGTTGGTTTGGCTCGATGGACATAGCTTCAAATTAGATCTCATGATCTTTTTGTCATTAGTTTCAAGATTATAGCCACTTTCTTATATAAAATTATAAACAAGCTGGTTACTGGGTTTTATTTTACTAGTTACACTAGTAGAAAACAGGGCATTGAGCCAATCACAATGGAACCGGATGTGATACAAACCGGTTCAAAAGAGTCTGTCCCCTGGCCCCACCCATGCAGCAAATGGCCGCAAGGCCTTTAGGACCGGTTTGTAACACAAACCGGTCCTAAAGGCCTTGCGGGTCATTTGCTGCAGGGAGAAGGGCCCAGGGGCAGACCCTTTAGAACCGGTTTGTATCACAAACCGGTTCTACAGGTTTTCTCATTTTTTGCAGCTACTGCGGGTCCCGCTGTCATATCCTTTAGAACCGGTTTGTAACACAAACCGGTCCTAAAGCCCTCCCCTAAACCCTACATATATACCACCCCGAGCTCAGCTCCATTTTTTCCAGCTCTAGCTCAACTCCATTTTTGCTCTCTCCTTCCTCTTGTGAGGTCTAATCCATCCCCATTTTTCTCCACTATTTGTCAAGATTGTTGGTACCCATCGGTCCTACGGTTAGCATCAACATTCCCTCTTCCGGCATTGCAAGTTTTGCTCGTTTTCTTGCTCATTTCATTTTTGTTGTGCTAGCTAGGTGTTTGATGAAATGCCTAAGCTAGAATTTGTTATTCATTTTGTTATGTATACAAATTGATGCAATTTGAGCTCAAAATTAATTATTTTTTTGAAAGGAAGGCAGCAGGGGAGGCCCCCACGGCGGGTTTTTATTTTTGAAATAATAGGAACCCAAGTCTGCATCCGTGAGGACTTGAACCTGGGTGGTTGGGTTGTACATCCACTTCCCTAACCAAGTGAGCTAGGCTTCCTCACTGCCATCGATCGCCCCATCACCGACACAATCTTGGTGAGCCTATTGTTTTTATTTACCAAAACAAATTTTGATTTGTATGATTTATGTATATATTTACTTGTATATAATTTTCTTATTGTTGGTTATTTTTTTTTATATACATAGCGCCATGGTTTTGATATCCGTCCCCGTTGGCCCTCGTCCAGTCTACGATTCGGATGTGGTATATTATCTTTTTTCACTACATATTTTCATTTCCTGATTATACGACAATTACTTACGCCGACCAACTTGACATAGATATTTTTATCTAGGAGGTAGTGGAACCGGAAATGCCAATCGACCCTATTGTTGAGAAGTTATACTTAGTTGAACAAGAAAATGTTGGCTTGAAAGAAAGATTGAAAAAAACTGAAGAAAGATTGGAAAAAACTGAAAGAGAGAAGATGACCTTGGAAAAGCTTCTTGCCGGTGTCGTCGATGGTCACAAGAGCGAGATGGACGCAATGCGCCTGAAGATTAGAAAGATTAGGAAATATGCAATTAGTAAAGAGGCTTGGTATCATTATGCCGTCGGGTCAATTGTTACCTTTGTTGCGATTTTGATCGCATTTGTTGTTGTTTTTAAATGCATTAATTAGAGAGAGTTTTTATGGATGGTTTCAGTGTGTATTTTTATGAGAACTATATATGTATGGTCACTATACGCTAGTTTGGTATTAACGTGTGATGAACTTTTGTATTAATTAATTAATTTAGTCATGATGATTTAGCATAATGGTTGTTGATAAATTTATATAATGCAGATGAACCGGCAATGGATGTACAGTGATCGACGTCGTCCCGAATTCCTTAATGGCATGCATAGTTTTCTCAATGTGGCTGAGAAAAACAGGCAGAATGGATTTATTTTTTGTCCATGTAAAAAATGCCAGAATAAGAGGAATTTCCATAACTCAAGAACCATACACACCCACCTGTTGCAAGAAGGCTTCATGCCCAGTTATTTTTGTTGGACCAAGCACGGAGAAAGAGGGGTTGTAATGGAAGACAATGAAGAAGAAGAGGATGATGATAATTATCCCATGTTCGGTGAACACGGTGATACTGAAATGGGGGAAGACGAGCCTGAACTTGAGGACATTGTTGATGAGTCTGATGATGATCTTCGTCAGGTCATTCGTGAAGAACAGATAAACTGCGCAAGTGAAAACGAGAGGTTGAAGTTGGAGCGCATGTTAGAAGACCACAAAAAATTGTTATACCCAAATTGCGAAGATGGTCAGAAAAAGCTGGGCACCACCCTGGAATTGCTGCAATGGAAGGCAGAGAATGGATTATCTGACAAGGGATTTGAAAATCTGCTGAAAATAATGAAGAAGATGCTTCCAAGAGATAACGTGCTGCCCTGCAGTACATACGAAGCAAAGAAGGTTGTCTGCCCTCTAGGATTGGAAGTGCATAAGATACATGCATGCATCAATGACTGCATCCTCTACCGCGGTCAGCACGAGAATTTAACTGCCTGCCCGGTATGCGGTGCATTTCGGTACAAGATCAGGCGAGATGACCCTGGTGATGTTGAGGGCGACGATCGCCCCAGGAAGAGGGTTCCTGCCAAGGTGATGTGGCATGCTCCTATAATACCACGGTTGAAACGTTTGTTCCGAAACAAAGAGCATGCCAAGTTGCTGCGATGGCACAAAGAAGACCGTAAGGAAGACGATATGCTGAGACACCCCGCTGATGGGTCGCAGTGGAGAAACATCGACGATAAGTACGAGGACTTTGCACGTGACGCAAGAAACTTAAGGTTTGGTCTGAGTACAGATGGCCTGAATCCGTTTGGGGAGCAGAGTAGCAGTCATAGCACCTGGCCCGTGACTCTATGTATCTATAACCTTCCTCCTTGGTTATGCATGAAGCGTAAGTTCATTATGATGCCAGTGCTTATCCCAGGCCCGTCGCAACCTGGCAACAACATTGATGTGTACCTCAGGCCACTGGTTGATGAACTTTTAGAGTTGTGGGCTCACGAAGGTGTACGTGTGTGGGACGAGTACAAACAAGAGGAATTTGACCTACGAGGGTTGCTGTTTGTAACCATCAATGATTGGCCCGCTCTTAGTAACATCTCAGGACAGTCAAACAAGGGATACAGCGCATGCACACACTGTTTAGGCGAGACTGAAAGTATACATATAGGAAAGAATGTGTACCCGGGGCATCGTCGATTTCTTCCAGACAGGCATCCCATAAGAAAGAAAGGAAAGCATTTCAAAGGCGAGGCAGATACACGGAGAAAGCCAACCCTCCCTAAAGGTACTGATATATATGACATGGTCAAAGATATAAAAGTAATCTTTGGTAAGGGTCCTGTCGCACAATCTGTTCTGAATGACGCCAACAACCACGTAGCCATGTGGAAGAAGAAATCTATATTCTGGGAACTACCCTATTGGAAATTCCTAGAGGTTCGCTCTGCGATCGACGTGATGCACGTGACGAAAAATATTTGTGTGAACCTGCTAAACTTATTGGGCGTGCATGGGAAGAAGTCGAGAGATACACCAAAAGCACGGCTGCACCACCAACGTATGCACGAACGAGACGACCTGATGAATCCAGAGAATTTCAAAGGTCCTGCCAGCTACGCTCTTACCAAGGAAGAGAAGGAGATCTTTTTCCAAGTCCTGAGCAGTATCAAGGTCCCGTCTGGCTACTCGTCGAACATAAAAGGAATACTAAACCTGGAAGAGAAAAAGTTTCAAAACCTAAAGTCTCATGACTGCCACATGATCATGACCCAGTTACTTCCGATTGCATTGAGGGGGCTTCTGCCAGAAAACGTGCGAGTACCCATTGTGAAGCTATGTGCATTCCACAACGCAATTTCTCAGAAGGCAATCGATCCAACAACTCTACCAAGTTTACAGAAGGACGTGGTCTAATGTCTTGTCAGCTTCGAGTTGGTGTTCCCACCAACCTTCTTCAATATTATGACGCACCTCATAGTTCACCTAGTCCAAGAGATTTCCGTTCTCGGTCCTGTATTCTTACACAATATGTTCCCCTTTGAGAGGTTCATGGGAGTCTTGAAGAATTATGTTAAAAACCGTGCTAGGCCGGAAGGAAGCATGGTCAAGGGCTATGGAACAGAGGAGGTCATTGAGTTTTGTGTTGACTTTATTCCTGACCTGAACCCGATCGGTGTTCCTCAGTCGCGCCATGAGGGGAGACTGCGTGGAAAAGACACGCTAGGAAAGAAATCAACAACATGTATGGACGAGCAATCTTTCACTCAAGCACACTACACAGTTCTAGTTAATTCCAGCTTGGCGGCTCCATATATCCAGGAACACACGGATATTTTACGCTCGAAATACCCGGAGCAACCTGAAGATTTCATTGCTAAAGAACACGCGAAGACTTTCGGCGGTTGGTTGCAAAGACGTCTCATTAATGACAACATTGTTGAAGATGAGCTATACTTGTTGGCCAAGCAACCATCTTCGACTATATTGACCTTTAAAGGGTACGAGATAAATGGTAACACATTTTACACGGCAGACCAAGATAAAAAGAGCACCAACCAAAACAGTGTCGTCCGGTTTGATGCAAAAGACGACAACGGGCAAAGGGTCACATACTATGGTTACATAGAGCAGATATGGGAACTTGACTACGGACCTTCCTTTAAGGTCCCTTTGTTCTGGTGCAAATGGTTCGACCTGTCAGGCGTGAATGTAGACCCGAAGTACGGAATGACAACAGTGGATCAGAAGAATCTTGGGTACGACAATGATCAATTCGTCCTAGCCAATGATGTGGCTCAGGTTTTCTATGTGAAGGACATGTCTAGCAGACCGAGAAAAAGAAAAGATAAGGAAGCGAATACATCAGACGATGAGCCAAGACGCCACATAGTTCTTTCAGGGAAAAGAAACATCGTGGGAGTCGAGGACAAGACAGACATGTCAGAAGATTACAATAAATTTGATGAAATTCCTCCCTTCAAAGTCAAAGATGATCCAAGCATTCAGTTAAATGATGAAGATGTTCCATGGTTATTACGGCGCAATCAGAAGAAAGGCAAGAAGAAAAATAGAAACGGATCATCCCTTTAGTCCCGGCTGGGGACACCAACCGGACTTAATGGGTTAGGGTTTCGTTTGGACCAACCAGATAGAATCACACGGATCGTGTGTTTCTTTCAACCGCTTGTGAGCCGTTGGATCCGGGGTGTGTTTCTTTCCAGCTGATTGTGAGCCGTACGATCAGGGCTACGGTGTGTTTCTTTCGAGCTGTTGTGAGCCGTTGGATGAGATGTTTCTTAACCGTTGGATCAAAACCCTAGCTCAACAGTTTGTGAGCCAGAGGACCCTATATATAGCCCAGCTTCATACACCGTTCAGTTCATCTCCCAAATACAAAACAGCCGGATTCGCCAGCATACGCCCTGCTGTGCATTTGATATGCATATATGCACTCAGTAGCCACTGCAGGGTTGTATGCTGGCGATACCGATTGTTTTGTTCTACACCCCCCTTTAAGGTTTGATACATCATATATTCAGTTCATCGAGAAAATACAAAACATCCGGATTCGCCGTCATACGTCCAGCCGTGCATTTGGTATGCATATATGCACCCAGTAGCCACGGTTGGGCTATATGACGGCGATACCGTCTGTTTTGTTCTACACCCCCTTTAAGGTTTGATACATCATATATTCAGTTCATCGAGCAAATACAAAACATCCGGATTCGCCGTCATACGTCCAGCCGTGCATTTGGTATGCATATATGCACCCAGTAGCTAGCCACGGTTGGGCTGTATGACGGCGATACCGTTTGTTTTGTTCTACACCCCCCTTTGGAAACAGAAATAAGAAGAAAAGAAATGTGCGCCCCCCCTGTACAGGCCTTTAGTACCGGTTGACGTTAACAACCGGCGCGGGAGTTCACGCGTGGCGCGGGAGTTCACGCGTGGCGCGGGAGTTGTGACGCGTGGCCAGGAGGGCGCGGTATAAACTGTCGCGCCTCGAGCGCGTCTTCTCCTCTCCACGCGCCCACTCCTCTCCACGCACCGTCGCGCTTCCACAATGCCTCCGAGGAGAAACAGCACCACCGGCTTCCGCGGCGTCCGAGCACGGCAGAACGGAATGTTCAGCGCAGATATCCGCTGGGGGGACGACCGCATCCCCCTCGGCTCCTTTGCGACGGCGGCGGAGGCCGCCCGCGCCTGGGATGCGGCGGCCTGGCGCCTCAACCGCCCGCGGTCGCGGATGAACTTCAACGACTGCCACACCGTCTGGGAAGCGGAGGCCAGGGCTCCAAAGCCACATATCGTCACTGCCGCCGACCACCTCCAACTCCGCCACCGCGCGTTTCAGGGCCTAGTCGACGCCATGGAAGACCGCGTCGTCCGCGAGTATTACCGGAACAACCCGGGGGAGGAGAGCGCCGACGAGGAGCTCTGGCAGACCCGCGCGGCTGAGCGGGCGGAGCGCCGCCTCGAACGCCACCTCGCGTTAGATGCCGCTCGGGAGGCGAGGACGAATGCGCTGCAAGAGCTTCGTCGGGCCGACCACGCCGGCGAAGTCTGGGCCTCCGACGATCCGAGGTGGGGGCCTATCTCGGACATACCATCATGCACCTCCGACGACGACGAGGAGGTCACCGACGAGTTCGACAACGACGATGACCCGGAGGAGGTCAGCGACGAGTTCCCCGACGACGACGACGAGGAGTAGTGTTCGTCTGTTTTCTCTTTTTTAATAAAAGAATTTGTATTCCGGCGACACTGCGGCGTGCTAGCGCGTCTGTTTTCTGTTTTTAATAAAAGTAACCTTCTGTTTTCCATGTTTTATAAATCAATGTAAAAGAAAACAGGGAAGTGAAACAAAAAAGAAAAATAAAAGAAGAAAAATCTACATGTATGGTATCTCGCTAAATCAATCTATATATATGTATCCACGATATATATGCTCGATGTATCACTTGCGCTCTCACTTCTCGTTGCCTTACTCATTACCCACCCTAACTTACCACAGGCGCATAAACTTCAGTATGCGCCTGGGGTAACATTACCGCAGGCGCACCGTGGACGAATGCGCCTGGGATAACAGTACTACCGCAGGCGCACAGTGTACAAATGCGCCTGGGATAAGAGTACTACCGCAGGTGCACAGTATAAAAATGCGCCTGGGGTAAGTGATCAAAATTTTCCCATTCTACACCACATTTTATATCTTTGTTTCTGATTTTAGAACACAATCATATCACATTCATAACATAGAGTCTTACGATCACACATAACACAAACATAAGTCTCACAATACTAAGATATCCATTAATTACATACTAAGATATCCATTACATGCATATATATCGAACGCATACATCTATGACTCCGTCGAGTAGATGCGGAACAACTCGTAGGAGACGTATGCATCTATGGCTGCATACTTGACGTTCGTGAAGTCCAGTGGGTTCTTCTCCCATAAAAAGTGATTCTTTCGGGGGAAACCAGACTTCATGGTTTCGTAGCCCTCGTGGATTAAGGCAGTTGCCATGCGAGCCATCCCGGTCCTTGGCCCGTTCAATTGGATAAGATCCTGAAGATCAATGTAGTGATCTTCAGGTATCACAATACCCAAGCGCATCAACTTCGGACGGTCTTGCCTGATGTCAACGCTGCAAAAGTCATATCCCTTGTTGACTAGAAAATCAACAAGTGCCGGAGAATGCTTTGAACTACTGCAACAACAAAAATTTGATACGTGTTAGATATGTTGCAACACATGTATTCTTCACATGCAACAAACAAATAGAAGATGCAAGATTGTACGTGTGCGTTACCTTGACCATTGGAAGACCAAAACGGCCTCCTTGAACGCAATCTGGATGACGGCAACATCCCGTTTATCCGCCGTATACTCCAGATCAAGCCCGAAGAACCGGTGTTCATCGGGAGAGGACAAATAGAGATTGGTCAAATGCGCAAGAGGACCGGGGAGCCTCTCGCAACTGTTGGTGTAGCACACCTCGAGTTGCTTGCCGCATGGTGTGGGACCACGGTATATCTCCCAAACTTCAGCCATGGTGTGCTTGGTGGAGGAAGATCAAGAGAGGAAGAAAAGAAGACAGAGGAAGAAGAGAGAATACAGAGAAACAGAAAGACTCGCGATCGGGAACTGTAGCAATAAAACCGCCGCGCGCGGGAGGAGAGCAGTTTGTACAGAGACCCTTTAGCACCGGTTGTTAACACAAACCGGTGCTAAAGGTCTGTACAGGGCGCGCAGTCTGAATGTGGCCCCAAGTACAGGCCTTTAGCACCGGTTTGTCTTAACAACCGGTGCTAAAGCCCCTTTCGCACCGGTTGTTAACACCAACCGGTGCTAAAGGCCAGTAGTGGGGCGATATCTCGGGAACTTGTGAAAATTTTGCTCATTTTCATTCGCGCGTCTTCTCTCCTAACACGTACGGCGGCGAAGCCCTGCTCCGGCCGCGCCTCTCCGTCCGCCTCGCCTCCGTCCGCCCCGACGTCGCGCGCTGCCCTCTGCCTCCGTCGCCGTTGCCGTCGCCGCCCTCTGCCTCCGTCGCCGCGGTCGATCCCCCGCGGCCCCGCCTCCGTCCCGCCTCCGCCACCGCCGCGCGCGCCCTCTGCCTCCGTCGCCTCCACCGCCCCGCCTCCGTCCCGCCTCCGCCTCCGCCGCCCCGCCCTCTCGCCCCTCGCCGTCGCCCCGTCGCCCCTCGCCGTCGCCCCGTCGCCCTCTGTACACGCGTAGGTAAGATTTTTTTTTGTTTTTACAATTTGTTTAGTTTTAGAATTTTTAGAGTAATTAGTGCTAGAATTTTTAGAGTTAGTGTTAGTGTTAGTGTTAGAAATCTTTAGAGTTAGTGTTAAATTTTTTTAGAGTTAGTGTTAGTGTTAGAATTTAGTGTTAGAAATTTTTAGAGTTAGTGTTAGATTTTTTTTAGTGCTTTAATTTGTTTTTACAATTTTGTTTAGTGTTAGAATTTTTGTGTTAGAATGTTGTGTTAGAAGTTAGTGTGTTAGAAAATTTCACTAAGTCGTTAGTGTTAGAAAATTTCAGAAAGTTAGAATAATTGTACTATTTAAGTTAAGAAATTTTACTAAGTAACCATTTTATTTTCCTTTTAACTTTCATCTTATTTCTGTTATATTTCTCAATTTACTATTTTTTACTAAGTTAGAAACACTAAGGTATTTTACTTAATTATGGAATATTTACTTAGTCCGGGCATTATTTAGTTCATGTCTCTGTTGGACCCGCCGGGCGATTTCCGGGACTGGGCCCCGCCAGGCTGGCACTGGGAGCTCCTTAGTACCGGGGCACGCGGCTTGGTGAGAAATCCGGGTGACGTGGTCGACCCGGATATTCTTTTGTGGCCATCGCGTGGGCCACGCTCGGTGCGGAGAGAGCCGGCCCCTGAGGAGGTGGTACAACAGCGTATCAGGGAGGAGGACGAGCACGTCCGTCGCTACATGTACTTGCTCGATAGGCAGTATAGGCAGTATAGCAGCAGTTGGTCGATTATTAGGAGGGTTCCTTACCACGTGAGCTATGACCCTATGAGGGTTCCTTATCTATGGATGCGTAGCACCCGTGACTCAGCACCCCGCGGCTTAGGACCCGGTCGGAGTTAATTATTTTGAGAGATGTCACGAGACTATGTATAAGTGATATTATTCGATCGTGATGTATTAGGGTTAAAAAAATTAACCCGAGCTATGTAACTCTTGGTGTGTCCAGAACTATTATTTCATTAATATGTCCCAGAACTATTATTTTATTACTGTCCGATGAAATAATTTCGCCAAGTGCCCGATGAAAATTTCGCTAAGTGTTCTTCATTTTATAAATTTTACTAGCAGGTGTTGAGCTATGGATCCCCAAGAACCTGCACATGATCCGCACGCCGATAAACTCGCGGGAATGGGTGAGGCGGAGAAGGAAAGATTAATGTGCGAGATGATTTTTAATAATGCAACGGCCATATATCGTGATGACGACGGTGGACAGGCGTTTAGCAATCAATTTTTGAACGACTCCGGTGACGGAGATCAGAATATAGAAGATGTAGTAGATGATGACGACGACAACGTCGAGGATGAAGAAGTGCCCTCCAGAACAAACTCTGCCAATGTATATCTCAAGTCACTGTTCACGCAACAATTAATTTGTATTGCAGTTACTAACAAATCATTATTTTCCCGTTTAGGCGCCCTCCGGAACAGCTAGCGCAAGTACTGAGACAAAGTCCAAACGAGGCCCGGCCGCAAGGTTGAAAGATACCGCAAGGTTCTCGATCGATACAGTTGCTGCTGATGGCAAACCACTGCAGCCCCCAGAAACTTATCGCAAATTCGTAAATCAGTGCGGAGTTGTTATAAGAGACCTGGTCCCGATCAACTTAATAGAATGGAATAAGCCGAAGACCGGGGCCAACATTGGAGCTAGTTATGTCGATGAAAGATTGAAAAAAATTCTTTGCGAAACGCTATGGCTAAATTTCAGCGTAGCGAGCAATAAGAAGAAGAAAGTCGAGCAGTGGGCTTTGAAGAAGATGGCCACACAATTCCAGAGGTGGAAGAAAGAACTGTGGAAGAAATATAAGGACGAAGATCCAGTTTTCACTGGGAACCTAGTGAAGATAAGAGACGTTTGGGATGATTTTAAGGCGTACAAGAAATCGGGTGTCTTTGCATCCCGATCGGCCACAAATTCGGAGAATGCGAAGAAGAAGAAATATCACCATATTTTGGGGTCAGGTGGCTACATGACTGCCCTGCCTAGGTGGTGAAGCTATGAAGCTGCGCTTGTGAAAAGAGGTATCATTCCACAGACACATGAATGGCCCGATAGGTCCAAGTTCTGGTTGTTCGCGCATGGGGCAACGTTGGACGCTGAGACTAGGATGATTGTTGCTCAGGGACCATGGTCGGAAAAAATAACAAAAGTCGTAGCAGACCTAGAGAAGGCAATAGAAGCTGTTCGAAAAGGAACTTTTGTTCCCGATAGAGAGAACGACGAGCTGACGAGGGCACTCGGGAACCCCGAAAAGTGGGGACGAACACGAGGCTTTGGAGCGGATACCCCGTGGAGCCAAGGGTTTGCAACGGACATTGGCACTTACAGAAGCCGTGATAGAAGCAAGAAAAAGGCGATGGAACGGCTATCGACATTAGAACAAAAGGTGGATTTTCTCTTGAAGAAAGGGGGACACCCTCTACCTGACACTGAAGAGGAGGTAGAACATCGTCCTGCACCTGATCAGCTGCAAATAGAAGACAATCATGTAGCAGATGCCGTCCCATCTCAGCACAGAAGCAGCGTTGGTTCCACGCACATGCAGCTAGAAGACGGTCGTGCAGTCGAACCGTCGGCGCCTCACTACCCCGTGGATGATATCACGGAGAAGACAAACTGTGAGATACATATGCCAATGGGGAACATATCCTTCAGGGTGGCGTCAGGCTATGCTTTACCGAATCAACCTGGAGCAACCTACCATGGTGGTCAGATTCCAGCATCCTATGCTCGTGTCGGGTTGTCAACAATTACGCCGGGATGCCATTCAATTGAGCTCCATATTCCTGGAGGTGAAGGCGAGAAGACACTGGGAGAAATGGAGCTTGGTATCATATTGTGGAATAAGAAACACATCGTGTTTCCTAACTCGGCGCCAAGGCCACCGACTCCTCCAGGTACAAATGCACCATATATACCTCCATCAATTACTGAATGTTGCACCACATGTAAGCTTATTTTTAATAGTTTTTTCACTTTCGTACAGAGAATGCACGACCTCCAAGTCCACCCCCCAACGAACCTCCAAGTCCACCCCACAACGAAGATTGGGAGCCCAAGGCCGAGGGTCCATCGCCCGTGCACTCCCGTGAGCCGACGGATGCGCCCACTACGGGTACGGCAAAGCGGAAGCTGAAGTTCAGAAGGAACGGGACTCCTCCCAAGAAGAGACCAAGGAAATCCAAGAAAGTCGAGACTCCGCCGAAGTTACCAGGCCTGATGACTCCGGAGGAACTAAGCGATGTCGTGAAAGCCAAAACCAGTGCATGGTTCACACAGTTTCCCCGGAAGCCCCCTCCAGACACCTGGAAGGAAACTCTGAAGGACATCACAAAGTGGAAAATTGAGCGAACCATCGACAACTTATATTATCCTGCACCGCCGCCACCGCCGCCCCTTTCAGACTATGAACGGTACATTGAGAAGACGCACACCGCACAGAAGAAGCAGACGGAGGAGATGAAGCAGGCGGAGCAGACGAAATGCGGGAAACAAGTTCCCCAGCTCGGACAACAAGAAGCACGGTCAATTGCCCGCTCAAGGTCTTATCTGACCAGGCTTCAGTGTCCGGTCCACGCATGGGCGACGTGGGTTACGCTATTGCTGATGTGGTATATACATACAAGCCCGGGCACCCTCTGGTCGAAAATCCTATTGATCTAACAACCCAACTACGGAGTTTACATGATTGGTACTTGGAGGCCGCAAGGCAGGAGAGAGACTGTATCATGGCTCAAGTTCAGGATCAACACTACTTCGGAGATTACAGTGTCGAGCTTGGGTTCGATGATTTCTTCCAGATGTACAATCAACGTGCCCTCGACAAGTCTATCCTCAGCTGCTACTGTTTGTAAGTGATTTATTTGTGTAATTTAATTATTTAGTTAAGCTCGCGTTCGTTGCCCGTATAATTATCACTCACGACATTCTTTTTGTACGCTACTATGCAGAATGAAGATTCGTGAATGCAGACTGGCAGGAATCTGGGACTTTGGGTTCATTGACCCGTATTCGTCATCAAAACACAGTAGAAAGGTTCAACAAGGATACACCGGATGATTTGCTAAGGTTTTTGAAGCGACAAAGTACCAAAAAAGAAATACTTTGACCCTACGGATTCAAGTGAGTGTTACTGTCTTGTAGACATTCCATTTTGCTTACCTGATGTTAAGTGTAATTGATGAGTATGCATGACTGCGTGTGTACACGTGCGCAGCGGCCACTTCATATTGTTCATCATTAGAATCGATAAAGGACAAGTTGAAGTCTGGGACTCGTTAACCTGGGACGCTGACACATGGAAGACCGCGCGTCAGATGCTTCAAAAGTATATATATATCGGCCTCTTTCGTTCATCGGCCTCTATTTCGTTCATTCCCTGATATCAAGTAAGTAATAATTAACTCTTCTATTCATTTTTCTTTTGTCGCCCAGGGTTTGGCAAATGTTCATCAAGGAAGAACCCGGTACATGGGCAGACATTCTCCACTTTCAGATTAACAAAGTAAGTAGTACTACGTACCCTGATTTAAATACCATTACCATTCTCTTGATTATTAT
Organism: Alopecurus myosuroides; assembly: GCA_028641055.1. Lineage (NCBI taxonomy): Eukaryota > Viridiplantae > Streptophyta > Magnoliopsida > Poales > Poaceae > Alopecurus > Alopecurus myosuroides. The sequence continues at coordinate 259,040,113 of CM054063.1, read as the reverse complement.
TAATTTGACTGAATTATGTTTCTCGTATATAGAAAGTCCCGCAACAACCACAGGGAACTGATTATTGTGGATACTACGTTTGCGAGTTCATTCACAGGACGATCAATGAGAAATCCCGTACTAGGAGAAATCTAGAGGTACGTAACCGGATCTTCACAACTTTATTTATGTTGCCATTAATTATGTTTAGTTTTGTTCATAACTTAATTGTTTCCATCTACTTCTTTTCAAGATGGCACGAAAGCGGGCGCAACTCAAACCAATCGACCGTTGCAAGGCTATTGCAGAGGAATTGGCAGGATTTCTTCTCACGCAAGTCATAGCAGAAGACGGAGAATTTTTCCATCCTATGAACCAATTATAGTCAGCTCCCTTCTCTATGCAAGTATACAGCTATTCAAAACGAACTTCAGATTATGTAATTCTCGATCGATTACTTCGTGTTACATGTATATATATATGTACTTTTATTTGGTGCATCAACATTTAACCGCAAACACGGAATCGGAAACACTTAACCGCAAACACGGAATCGGTGTTTCCGGATACGTATTTCCGATTACGTGTTTTCTGAAAATACGTATTGCCTTCTTTAGAAACGGAAACACGTAAACGGAAACCCTGAAAATACGGAACACGCCCTAAACCCTAAACCCTAAATACGGAATTGGAAACCCTGAAAAGAAAAGAAAAAAAAAGAGAAAAAAAAACTTTAGGACCGGTTGGTGTTACCAACCGGTTCTAAAGGTCCTCCGCCTGCGCGCGCTCTTCGGCGCCCACGTGGAGGCCTTTAGAACCGGTTGGTGACTGACCGGTTCTAAAGGGGGGGGGCCTTTAGTCCCGGATACGTAGCATCGGTTTTGTATCCGAGTCCAAAGGCCCTTACAAACCGGTGCTACTGGCCTGTTCTCCACCAGTGTTATCAGGTTGCGGAACATCATTTTTCACAGGTATAAGCCTTGCATGAAAATTATTTTATGGTCTAATATCATCTTTGACTTGTTGGAAATGATCTAATACTCAAATCACAGCTATAGAAAATAACATGTAAATTGTTGCTACACTATTAGTGTGGTAAACGTTCATTAGTAACATGGTGTAGACTCGTACTGTTATAAGTTGGTGGCCCAAAAAACCGTCAAAACATAATAAAATATGTTTTCGTATTGAAGCCCTAGTTGAAAGAACTCAATGGCTAATTGGATTAACGTTAAGTGATAAATTATTTTGATTTTCGAATTTTGCTATAAAAACTAATGATGCGGAGGATTGAAATTAACATACTTCTCAAAATTGATCACATTGTCAACTTGAAGGTCATTTCTGTATATTTACTTGGTGGTTTATTTTAGCCTAATTAGGCAGTAATAGGCTAGGTTATTAGAGCATCTCTAGCAGACTCCTTATCCCGCGAACCTATATACGTGGGATAAGGGTTGTTTTTTCGCAAAGTTTTCGAGCAGAAACTCGTCGTGCAGAACAGATCCCGCATCCCGAAGCTTAAATCGAAAATCGAAAACTTCATGGGAAAATAGAAACTTCGCGAGAGAAATATCATCATTCATACTGCTATTTCATCATCGCCATTACACTGATCTGCATCGGTTTTAAAAAGTAGTACGGAGTAGCTAAAAATGGCGCCGCGGGGTCCCTATCTAGTCCAAAAGGGAGTTCTACGGCTATTTATCGGAGCCCAAGGGGACGCGACGGCGCCATTGCCGACAGTGAGCTTCTACTCGTCGGGGTCGAGGTCGACGAAGACCTCCTTTTGCTTCTTCTTAACGGTGTCCCACTCCGCCGCCTTCTCATGCTGCTACAACGAGGCGAAGATGCCCTGCTCGAGGAAGACATCGTCGCAGACCTCGTCGATGCGGCAGCGCTTCTCCAGCTCGGCCTTCTCGTTGACGGTGCGCTGGCGGACAACGCATGTGACATGCCCGAGGATATCGTCGGAGACGAAATCCTCGGCCCTTATCCTGGACTCGAACGCCGCCGGATTGTAGTCCTCGAAGGCCTCCTGGAGCTCCAACCGTCGCGGCTGCAGCGGCGAACGGCGAGAGGAGGTCCCTTTGCCGGAGGCCCCCTCCGAGCGGGATGAGCTCCCCCCTCCCCCGTCCATGCGGATCCCGAGACGGAGGCCATGTCGCGCATCGAACTCCTCCGTCTCGCGACGGAACACTAGTAGAAAAAAGGCCTACAGTCCCGGTTCGCCAGGCCCATTAATCCCGTCCGGGCAACCGGGACTAGCAATGCGTGACTAAAGGCCCCCGCCTATAGTCCCGCCATTTACGGACCGGGACTAAAGGCCCGTCCACGTGGGCGCCAGGGATCCGTCGCGGCGGAGGCCCTTTAGTCCCGGTTCTTGTGGCCAACCGGGACTGAAAACCTGCGCAGGTTTAGGGTTTTAGGCCCCCTAAACCTGGTTGCTTTTTAATTTGTTTTGTTTTATTTCTTTTATATTTTATTTTGTGTTTTATTTTAATTTTGATGAAGTTTCAGTACACATATATATATATATTTTACGATACTATATACATGCATATATATATATATGAAATTTCAAACAAGGAGAATTCAATAGGAATATATAATATATATTCAATATCGGGTGACCATATATACAACCTCGAACAAGTTTCCATATTACACAATTAAGATGGATGACCATACACAAATTCGAACAATTAATTAGATAGCTTATGCGTATAATAGTCATCGTCGGTGGACGCATGGCACTCTCCTTCCCTATCGATGACATGCCTAAGGAAAAATCCTGCTATTTCCTCTTGAATTGGTCGGAAGCGAGCTTCTGGAGTAAGCGCCCTCCGCAAGTTATTGAGACCCCTCCGCGTGGCCTCGTCCTTCTTCCTCTCAGAGATTTCTTTCCGTATGTTCTCACAGACATAGTATCCACATAGACCGGTCCCGGTGGCTGCTTATCCACTCCTTTGACCACATTTTTAAATTTTAGCTCATTTTTGAATCCACCGACATGTCCAAGTGAGAACTGTCTTCAAACTCTACATTGCAAATAAAATTAAATGAACAAGGGAGTTATTAGCTTAGGAAATGAACAAAAGAGACCGATCGATATAGAGCGCAAATGATTGAAAAATAATTACCTTTGCATCATTTTTCTCATGTTGATCCAAAGATCTGTATTTGAATTCATAGAGTCAAAGATCAAAACTATGGAGTCCTGAAGATCAATTTTTAGCAGAATCCAGTGGAACCTGCGGACACGTTAGATGCACAGTCATGCATAACTTATCGATTAGACATACCATGCATGGAGTAAACAAAAGAGAATGGGAACATGAGAGAAACACTCACCCAAAAAGGTAAGGAAATAGAATATATCTTTTGGATTCATGCTTTTTAAAAAATTTGTACAAGTCTTTCTCCACTTCTTTGGGGTGACGTTCTAACATAGTTCCATTAATGATTTGTGGGTCAATGAACCCAACATCATGGATGAGTCTTATTTTGCATTCCCAAATCTTCAATCTGCATAATAGCGTACGCAACAATATAATTAGGACAATATATATATATATATATATATATATATATATATATATATATATATATATATATATATATATATATATATATAGTGTACGCAATGAAGAACGAGATGACGTAGAAATAAATCACTTACAGAACGTAGCAACTCAGGATAGATTTGTCGAGCTCACGCAGATTGAACAGCTGGAACAATTCACTCATCTCAACTGTTACAGAGTACTTTTTAGTGTGATGCTCCTCTGTATAATCCACATACACAAATTCTTTGTCGGTCCATGTTATGAAATGTTTGTACCAACGTAGCAGAGCTTGCATTAGTGGTGGTAGATCCTTTTCCTTCGCAGGCTCGACGAGAGGCTCTTTCTTCTCATATTGTAATCCTACCTCAGCCACTGGCGCATCGTCTAGGCCTAAAAAGAGACGAAGAGATATACCGGCCTCGGACGCAGTTTGCATGGCAGTAGGTAAAGTCAATCCCATTTCTGCCACAGCATTTATGACCTCGGGGTCCTGTTCCGGAGCGGCTTTCACTATGAGCGGGGGGATCGATTTTTTACTCTGCAGCCCGAGCTGGGCAACTTGTTTCCCGCTTCTTTTCATTTTTCCTTTTCCTTTCTCCTCCTCCACTTTTTTTGCTTTCTCTTTCTCCTCCTCCAATATTCCTGCTTGCGCACGAAGTTCATTATCATAGTCTTTAGGCAAATTCTTCTCGGCTTGGGACGGTGTCGACAAAAAACCCGTAGCCCAATAGTCTACAATCGGAGGGAATACTTCCTTGGGCTCAGGCTCCTTTTGCGCCTTCAGTCGGCCAATCCATTTGTCAACGTCAGCCTTCACGGCCAATTTTGTTTCAGCATCGCTAAGTTCCCAAGGCCTTGGGGGGAGAGGCTTCAGTGATGGCTCCGGTACCCGTGTGGTCTTAGCTACATAAGGCTCCGGGTTAATAGACCAAGAGCAGGTTCCCTTGCTGTCCGCCTGCCTCTGTTTCTTCGCTGGAGGAGGAATGGAGGGCGACGTCTGCTTAACCTCCGGAGGAGGAATTGGGGGCGACGTCTGCTTTTTCTCCGGAGGAGGAATGGGGGGAGACGGCTGCTTTTCCTCCGGAGGAGGAATGGGGGGAGACGACTGCTTTTCCTCCGGAGGAGGAATCGTGAGACTTCAGGTTTTGGAACTTTTTGTCCGCCATGTTTATTATTCCCTTTATATTCGACGAGAAGCCAGACGGGACCTTCATACTGCTCAGGCATTCAAAAAAAATGACCTTCTCTTCTTTCGTAAGAGCGTAGCTGGCACGACCTTGAAACCATTCCGGATGCCGGTCATCTGGGTCTTTCAAAAGCTGCTGATCCCGCCGTGCTTCCTTTGTATCCTTTGTCTTCCCATACACGCCCAAGAAGCTTAGCAGGTTCACGCAAACATTCTTCGTAACATGCATCACGTCGATTGCAGAGCGGACATCTAGGACTTTCCAATACTGTAGCTCCCAAAATATCGATTTCTTTTTCCACATGGGTACGTGCCCGTCAACTCCCTGCGGAACTGATTGTCCGCCAGGTCGACCCTTTCCAAAGATGACATTCAAATCCTTGACCATATCAAATATCTCAGCTCCAGTACGTTCCGCAGGCTTCGGCCGGTGATCTGCCTTGCCATTGAAATGCTTGCCTTTCTTTCTTACGTTATGATTTCGGGGAAGAAATCGACGATGACCCAGGTACACGTTCTTCCTACAATTATCCAAAAATACACTTTCAGTCTCATGTAAGCAGTGCGTGCATGCTTTGTATCCCTTATTTGACTGTCCCGAAAGGTTACTGAGAGCAGGCCAATCGTTGATGGTTACAAAAAGCAACGCTCGTAGGTTAAATTCCTCTTCTTTGTGCTCATCCCACACAGGTACACCAGGTCTGCCCCACAATTGTAAAAGTTCATCAACTAATGGCCTTAGGTACACATCGATGTCGTTGCCGGGTTGCTTCGGACCTTGGATGAGCACTGGCATCATAATGAACTTCCGCTTCATGCACAACCAAGGAGGAAGGTTGTAGATGCATAGAGTCACGGGCCAGGTGCTATGGCTGGAGCTCTGCTCGCCAAAAGGATTCGTGCCATCAGTACTTAGACCAAATCTTATGTTCCTTGCGTCAGCTGCAAAATCTTTGAACTCTCTGTCGATCTTTCTCCATTGCGTTCCATCAGCGGGGTGTCTCAACTCCCCGTCGGACTTACGGTCCTCTTTGTGCCATCGCAACAACTTGGCATGCTCTTTGTTCATGAACAGGCGTTTCAGCCGAGGTATTATAGGAGCATACCACATCACCTTGGCGGGAACCCTCTTCCTGGGTTTCTCGCCCTCAACATCGTCACCAGGGTCATCGCCTCTGATCTTATAACGCAATGCAGTGCATACAGGGCATTCATTCAAATCCTCGTATGCACCACGGTAGAGGACACAGTCGTTAATGCATGCATGTATCTTCAGAATCTCTAAACCTAGAGGGCACACAACCTTCTTTGCTTCGTACGTACTGGCGGGCAACTCGTTATTCTTCGGAAACATATTCTTCAACATTTTCAGCAAATTTTCAAATGATGAGTCAGCTACACCTTCCCGTGCCTTCCATTTCAGCAAATCCAGTGTGCAGCCCAGCTTTTTCAGACTATTGTCGCATCCTGGGTACAGCGACTTCGTGTGATCCTCTAACATGCGATCCAAATTCTCCCTCTCCTTGTCAGTTTCGCAGCGTCTCCGTGCATCAGCAATGGTCCGACCAAGATCATCATCGGGCTCATCATGTGCCTCTTCTTCACCTTCACCAAACCCTTCCCCACCTTCAGCATCATCCTCCATGAAGGTATCACCGAAAGCGTCATGATAGTTGAAATCGATATCATCCTCTTCTTCATCTTCTTCCATTCTAACCCCTCTTTCTCCATGCTTGGTCCAACAATTATAGCTTGGCATGAAACCGTGCCGAAGCAGGTGCATGTGAACGACTCTTGAGGAGGAGTGACCCTTCTCATTCTTACATTCAGCACATGGACAGATAATAAAACCTCGCTGCTTGTTCGCATTTGCCACTACGAGGAAATCTTTCAAACCCGTAGTGAACTCGCCGGAGAGTCGGTTACCGTACATCCATTGCCGATTCATCTGCATTATTATTATATAAAGTATATAATTAACCATCATGCATTTGTTAAACTAACTAGCTGGAAATAATACAAATCATGAAAGGGTTCAAGTTGCTAACCGCGACCGCGGAGGTAAAATAAATGAAAACGCTCAAGTGCGGCTCGGACACTTAATATCATGTGTGTTTCATGCTATCGGGCATTTCATCGAACACCTTGTGTGCATAGTAGGAACCAAAAGCATACCCACCACCCCTTGTGAATGTTGTGAGCAGAAGTGACACCAAATGTGGCTAAGTGCAGCGAGCTGAGTTCTATATATAGGGATGGGCCTTTAGTCCCGGTTCACCTGGACAACCGCGGCTAAAGACCGTGGGGCCAGACCGATGACCTATTAGCGCCGGTTGGTCTGGCCAACCGGGACTAAAGCCCCTCCCCTCCGACAGCTGTGGACCGAGCGCGCTGGGCCCAGACTATTGGTCGCGGGTCTCGTCCCGAACCGCGACTAAAGACCCCTATGGTCGCGGGCCGATTATTTTGGGGACTAATGGGGGCGTACCGAAGGCCTATTTTCTACCAGTGGAAGTACATCGGCGGCACCGACTACCCTTGCAGCGAGTAGCGGAGCGATCCACGCTTCCTCGCTGCGTCCGAGCGGACACATCGGCGGCGCTGCGCGGTTAGGTGAGGCGAGAGGTGGTCCATGGCCCGGTTGGTGGTGGAATCGGTCGCAGGAGTTCGCACTGGCGACGAGGAATGTGGGGAGAGGGCGGTGGCGGCGCAGACCTAGGTCACGGGTGTGCCCTTTATCCCGGGGGGGGGGGGGGGGCTATATAGAAGAGGGGCGGCGGGGCATCGATAGCGGGGCCTTTATCGCGGATATGGGCCGAGCTGCGGATGGGGGGGGGCTATATAGAAGAGGGGCGGCGGGGCATCGATAGCGGGGCCTTTATCGCGGATATGGGCCGAGCCGTGGATGGGGGGGGGGGGTGGTTTCCGGTCTGGCCACAAAACGAAGCTAGTCGTTATTTTCGCCAGAATAAGGATCCCGCGTTTTTAAAGAGATGCTCTTATAAAGTACTCCCTCCGATACATATTAATAGGTGCTTAAGTGGATGTATCTAGCAATAAAACATGTCTAAATATATCCACTTCAGCACCTATTAATATGGATCAGAGGGAGTAGATCTTAGAAAAACCAAATATTTATCTGGCTTAAAATTTGTTCGAGATGATTAGAAGTTGAGTATGAGCTAACTCTGCAACTCAACCTCTAGGTCGCCCGTTTTATAATAGTACGTGCTGAGTTTCAGCTAAGTAAGTCTAGATCGCCCAAAATCGACTCGTTTGCATCCCTGATTAAGTAGGTACCTGCATACTCGACTATATATGCATGATCAGACGCACTTGACGTTCGTGAACGCCGCCGGCGACGTCGTAGACAGCTCTAGCGGGCAGGTCGCCTCCAGCCTGTGCACGCGGCTGTGCGGAGGGTACGTGACCTCCCCGGCAAGCTTCAGCTCCAACCGGAACACGCCCCCCGCCGCTCTCTCCTTCACGAACTCCGCCACCCCGTCGCTCCCCAGCTGCGCGCTCTCGCCCGCCGCCGCCACGTGGTACACCTCCGTCTCCCCCGGCCGGATCCCGGGCGAGCTCCCCTGGCCCCGCGTCACCCTGACACCGGCGATGCGCACGCCGGCGAAGCGGAGCTCTGCGTCGAGCGGCGCGGGGCCGATCTTGGCGAGCGAGGCCCAGTTGCGGTTGCGTAGGGCGACGGCGAGCGAGACGTCGTAGGCGAGCGCGGTGCCGTTGGGCCCGGCAAGGGCGAGGCCTGAGAGGGACGCGTCCTCGACGGTGACCCCGACGGGGCGGACGAGGGCGTAGGACATGAAGAGCACGGCCAGCACGGCCGCCAGGATGATCAGCAGACAGCAGCAGGAGCAGGGGCAGCTCTCGCCGCCGGTGTGGCGGTGGTAGGAGTAGGTCGGCCATGCTCCTCCTCCGTAGGCATAGCCGCCGCCGCCGCCGTCATTGCAGCAGCACAGGACGAGGCACTCGCCGCAGTTGATGTCGCCGCAGTCCAAGTCGCAATCCATGTCGCTCATCGTGTTGAAACTCCGTAGACAACGATCGTGGAATCTGATCACGGATACAATGGGATCTATATCTATAATATATAGTGTTGCAGGGAAGCTAGAGATTTGCAGAGGAACGATCCAATTTGGCATGGCGTTCCCGTCTCCAAGTCTGGGCTCGAGACGCCGTGCTGGATCGGGACCAGGAGATCGTGGAGGTTAATGACATTACCGTAAGTCTTTCGTTTGCCAGCGTCTGCAAATTGTTGAACCATTTGTACGATCTGAACCTGATTGATCCTGCATGTCCCCCGGGCCCCGGCCAAACTTCAGACGCTCTGAACCTGGTTGATCCTGCATGCATGTCCCCCGGCCATGCATAATGAAATATTGGCTTTCGACCAAGGAGAATCCATACACAAGGTTTTGTTTGTCGAAAATATCCTGTGTAACTTTAACCGATAATTCGGTGCAAACAGACCGTGGATCTTCAGATCAAAGGATGCAGTAACTTCGCCGTCACGCAAATTCTTCCAAGGTCTCAAATAAACAAATATGTTAATCAGGTCACACGGGCTAAACAGGCGAGTTGCAAAGAAAGAACAAACATAACATCACATAGATGGTACTGCATAAATCACTGTTTTACAGGATAAAGTGCTAAAGTGGCAAGAGTTGAACAACTGTCTGAGCAAGCTAAGAAGAATGCCATGATAAGCCTCAAGTCTCAACTGCATCTTCGCCCTCACGGTGATTTGAGAGGAAATTACAGCATTTAAACTCGATGCACCCACCTGAAACATGAATGGAGATCAGATCAAGACAATCGTACTCCCATCACATGTCAGGGAAAATCCAGAACTCCCGTTAGAAATAAAAAGGAAGATCTGAATCCTCGTTTTTGTTTTTATTTTCTATTTCTCAGAGAAAGAGAAGGTGCACAACAAAGATCTACCATGTCGCTAAATTACAAACTCAGTGTTCTAAGCTGAAAATAGTAGAGAAAATGAAATTATTGAAACAGATGGTAGCGGTGACCTTCACCAACCCATCCAAGTTTCCTACTCTCAATGTTCTCTGTTCTTGACCTCTGATTGTGTTGCTTTCTCTGCTCTTAAACATGTATGATATTGAACAACTTGCTGTCCCTCTCTGACAAACTACTTGACAACAACTAAAGTAACTTGTAATTCCATACTCTATTAACACGGCTATGCACACCATTAACAAAGCATGCCAGAAATGTAAAGAAAAAAAATGCAGATAACAACATGCTATTAAAAAATAAAATAATAAAACTTCCTAGCAGGACCTTTATCAGTGTAAGTTGTTAGTTCATTTTTTTTTTCGAGGGTATGCAATTGCATACCTGATTTTTATAGAAGAAGAGAAATTTGATACAAGAAGTTCGACAGCACAGTTACAAGCAACTAGCTGTCGTACACACTCCTTAGTTCATAATATTCAAGTGCAATAAGTTTAAGATAGGAATTACAGGAAAACATATCCAATGATACTGGGCTCAAACTGATACTGTGATACCAACCTCGAAAAGTAGTGCGAATGACCGCTATTAAAATAGAAAAAAATCACCTAAATACTGTATGATTTTATGGGCTGCCATGATGCTTGGTTCAGAATATTTAAGGCATCTACGTATACATATAAACCTTGATGGATAGTTATTTCTCATGTGATATAAAATAATGCCATAAAGGCTTCAAGGAAAACAATGCCATAAAGGCTTCGTTTGTCGTTGCCACTGAACCAAGTTCAGCGACAGACTCTCGCCCTGCTATTCTCCTCTCCAACGGAAAAAGCTTTCAGAGAATCTGGACCATGGATATGTGCATGCCGTGATCGGAGGCCGTCTCCGCCAACAACCAAGCAGCAGCCGGTGGAATCCCAGCGCGCCGCCACATGCCGTGAAGAGAACACATCCGTAAAAGCAGTGTCCAGATCCCCTGCCACCACGACGACCTTGATGTCGTCCAACCTCATCAGACCGGGGCCGCCACCTGGCCTCCTCACCGCATGCCCGACGTCGTGTCGCAATCTCCTGCAGCCAACGCCATCGTCACGCCGCAGCAGCACATGGCCCACACCGGCCAGATTAAAGTCAGATGTTCATATATTCAGGGTTCAAAGGCTCCCAACTCCCAAGTCTGAACCCGTGTGAAATGTATGCTTTCCACCGTGGAGAGAGAATAATCCATATAGGCACTGAATCCATATACAAAGGTTTTGCACTCTGAAGCGTTCTGCGTAATCTCAGTAGATATTCATAGTGATAAGAGTTGGTTCGGATGTTCAAAACGTAACAGCACACAGATGTTCATGCATAAACCACCAGTTCAGTACTGAAAGAGCTAAACAATTGCTCGGGACTAGAAAAGATGCAAGAGTTAAACAACAGGCTGAGCAAGCTAAGGAGAACGTCGTAATAAGCTCCCAAGTCTCAAGTCTCGATGTCGTCACCATGGTTTTCTGAAGCAATGCCGGCTTCTGAAATTGGAGTTTCCTTCTGAAACATAAGTAAGAGGGTCAAATACAATGCTTTTGATACTTTCATCACCGGTCAGATATAACCTGTAATTCCGAATCGAAAAGGGAAAGGCTGTTAACTCAGTAACTAGGTACTTATAATCAAATTAAACAACATTGTTACTAAGAAAAGAAAATATGCATATATTATTAAATATGTCGCGGAATATAATTGTAATATGTGGTGGAAGTCATCGATCTAAACGAATGGAGATAATACTGACCTTACCGTTCTTACATTTTCAGATAAGCTAATTTGCTTATTTAATTAGCACGCATGCTAGAACAGAAAGGAAAAGAGATTACATCGGATATAAACCCTTACCTGATCCTGTGTCGCACTTCTTATCATATCACTGACGCTAGCAAACACCTGAGCAGTTGCCTGTAGCCAGGTCAACTTTATTAACTTTTCATGTTTCAAGGAACAGCTGCAAATGATCTGTGAATGAAAGCATAGTAGAGAACACCATACCTTCAGAGCATTCACAACTTCTTCGAAACGAATGAACAACTTTTTATTATCACGCTTCTGCTCCACGCAATTAGGCCGCCGGAGTGGTCTTGCTTGCTGGAATCTCATGCAAGAGATATATTACATCATTGATATGGTAACTTAACATCAAAATGTCTTTGCTCTTAATGACTATTCAAACTATAAATATGACAAAGAAAAAGTACTAACTTACACACCAACAAGGAACTACCTGAGGTGGAAAGGCTGGAAATATTTGATTGATTTGCATGCCTATTTGCTGTCGCGTCACATCATCCGATATTGTTTGCGTCAGTCGAGAATTAAGCGCTGTGTGCATAGATTGTGCAAGTGCCTATAAAGTTGTAATGCAACAATTTGTCAGATCTTCCAGAATAATTAATGTTCGATGTGATAAATTAGGCTTCAGCGAACATACAGTTTCCGCATGCTCCGCTTGATGGACGTGGCACCACAATGCTTCCATCTTGGAGATTTCGTGCTCCCAGGCCTGCCACTTCTTCAATTCCCAATCCTTCCGCTGTTTTGGCCTGTGCACGATGCCAGCCTTCTTGAATACATCTAAACGTACGAGTGACTTCACACAGTTGTGGTATTGCACGTTGTGCTTGCGGGGTCTGAAATCTAACAGATCAACAATCTTGCCAGGATCACCAAACAACTGACACAAACGTAGGTTACCGTCGCGATGTTGCATTATTATCTTATCTCCATGAACACAATTTGGACCCAGAATTAAACCTGATGGGTACTTAATATTGTACTTCTGACTCCACTTATGCTCCCGTTTGTTGTCGAGTGTCCAGATCTGAAACACATAAGGTATGGTCTGAGCAGTTCCAATACACATCTTACCATCTATGTCTCTTATCCAGTACTGACGAGGCTCACCATGTGCGGGATCTAGAATAACTTCTGGCAATCGAATCCGTGCAAAGCTTTCTTCGCTGAGATCAAAGGACATGACAACATGCGGCGAGCTAGCTATCATATCTTCAATCAGCCAATACAACGTTCCATCAACATTGACTACATCAGAGTTTGTCACACATTTCAAGCTTAGAGGTTCCGGAGTTGGGATATCTTTCCATTTCTCATCGCCAAGCGTGTAAACTTGAATGACGCTGGTTGTGTCATTATAGTGCGGACGGCCCGTATGAATGCAGTCACAGAGGAAATGTGTAATCTTATATTGTTCTGTCACCGGGTGAAATCCAAAGTTGTATAAACAGAAGTGATCACCCCTCAAATTCTTCACCGGTTTCTCCAAATGCAAGCACTCGCCGGTTGCAAAGTTAGCTATCTTTATTGTTGTTGATCTCTTTGTGTATAAGCCAAGGAGCCCATTGCACGAACCAAAAAGAAAATCATCAGGCCCAATAACCGGCACCGCACTTGTCGACTGTGACCCTACTTCATCGATCAGGATAGCATCACTAGGGTAGAGCTGGCGTGAAACCGACTCCTGCGGGAAGAATAGGAGGGCATGCCGGGGTGCATGCTGGAGGTGCGATGTGACGAAGTGGGGATCTTGGATGAAGCTTCTCCACTGCTTGGAGACACCGGCGCACCTCACCAGAGTGCTGATTGGAAGCTTGAGAAATATTCTCTCGATGATATCGCTTGGGAGGCAGAAGAATGTAGTGCACTCCTCGATCTCCTTCGTCGCTTATTTGATCTGGCTTCCTCCGACGCCATCGTAGGGACAATCTAGCCTGCCGAGGCAAGCCTTGGTACAGAACCCTTCTGCAAACACAAGAGTATGAATTGATAGAAACAATCTATATATAGTCCTAAAATAAACAATAGGAATAATGTATGGATACTGAGATTCAAGTACAAGGACTATTTGCAGCTAGGCAAAGTAGTCGATACGTCCTCAAGTTAAACTCACTTTGAAGTTCTTATATTAAAAAAAAAAATTGCTGAAGGAAAGACTGAACTGTGGTTTCTTGCCCGCAGCCAACAACAATGTTGGCCGGAAAAGTTTTCATTCATGCATGTACCCAAGCCCTTAGAAATTCGGGATGCAAGCCGCTAGTCCAGCGGGCAGGGCGGACCGCCCGCCACATTTTTCCCCTTCTGTTTTTGCTCTGTGCTAAACGTTAATTAGGGTCATGTTAATCCAATGGCCCAACGACCTGAAGCGAAGCGGACAAAATTTTCTGTTCTAGCAGGCATATTAGAAATCAGCACCCATATCTTTTACCGATCTAAACAAAAGCAGATGGTGTCTAGCATTATATAGGAATTACGTACTTATCAAATAGCAAGAACAGGCTGTACGTACATCCCCTGTGATTCTAAAACCAAAAGCTGTATATACCCTCCCGCGCCTTAACAGTTAACACACGAACCCTAGCCGCCGCCATTACGGATGGAGCAGATGAAAGCAACCTAAACGACGGGGAAGGGTGAACTATCGAATGGCGAAAGTATGAACCAAGTGGAACTCACGAGAAGGATCAGACGAGCTCCGCGACCGCCGCTGGAATTGCTAAAGCGGAGCTCTCTCCTCTTCCCCGCGGTGGTCGCCCTCTTTTTTTTCGAGGGTTCCGCGGTCGCCCTCTGAGTTTCACAAGGAAGCGAAGGAACATAGGATCCTTTCTTGTGGAGGCCCACCTAGCCCAGTTGGGTAATGCTACGCCTCTGATTATTTTTTTAACCTACAGAGTACCTTTCGTTCTTTGGGAAAAAAGAAAATACTAGTATACTGTACGTTTCGTGATAAAATTGTCAAAGGTGATGACTAACCAAAGGACGATGTAGGATATAGTGATACTCTCTCCGGTGTGGTTGTTAAAATGAAAGCTATGATGATTAAGAATTCAGTTTTAATATTATTATGTATAAGATCGATTACAGGAGTAGTCTTGTACACTAGATAATATCAAACACATTTCTACGAGCATAACAGATGTGAAATTTGTAGAATCGACAATATTTGTTATGATCTTTGGTGGTTAGTTTAAGGGCTTATATTTTAATACCAAGTATATATAATCATGCGTTGTACATTATTATTGAACATGATGTTACTTGTAGGAAACATTTGACAACAAAAAAGAACTTGGAGGAGTTAGCAATTTAATTTATGATCTAGAAGTATGTATAAATTTTCTGACGTAATGATACACTGAAAATTTCTATTAAGATATTTGTTAAATATACTCAATAGATATGTTTCCCAAAAATTATAAGTTGTTAAGTCTTACGTTAACTAAAACAATGAGGAGGCGTTCAATTTTTTTACGATTTCCGGGTATGTGGGTACACCAAAAACTAACATAGTTTTGGCTACAAAATTATTTAAATTGAGCATAAACTAAATGTATTTTGAATGTACATAATGGTATAAAAAGGATACACATAATATTATTAAAATTTTATATTAAGTTAACTGTGCCGACTATATATGGGTAAAATTATATATTAAGTTAATTGTGCCAATGTAATTAAATTAAATTATATTTAATTATAAAAGTTTGATATAAATATATTGGTTAACTTTCCCCGGGTCCTTTTCTCATCACCAAGCGTGTAAAATTACACTGAATGTTTCATTATTATGGGCGCGACCCTCAATGGAATCACCAAGGAAATGTGTAATCTTATATTCTTCTATCACGGGATGAAATCCAAAGCTATAGAAAGAGAAGTGATCATCTCTCAGACTCCTGCCATGTTTTCAAGATGCAAAGATTGACCAGTTGAAAGATTAGCTATCTTGATCGTTGATGTCTTTGTGTATAA
This sequence comes from Alopecurus myosuroides, assembly GCA_028641055.1. NCBI lineage: Eukaryota > Viridiplantae > Streptophyta > Magnoliopsida > Poales > Poaceae > Alopecurus > Alopecurus myosuroides. Next base: position 259,024,582 of record CM054063.1, on the reverse strand, counting down.
AGCAAGAAGACCGTTGCACGAACCAAAAAGGACATCATCAGGCCCAATCGCTGGCATTGCATGAGTCGACAATGACCAGGCAGAGTACTCGCTGGAAGTCTTAAAAATATCCGCTCAATGAGGTCGCTGGGGAGACGGTCCATGAAGTATTCCCCATTTATTCGCTTCTTTGATCTGGCTTCTTCAGCAGCCATTGTAACCACAAAAGGCTGAGGCAGTTGAGCACCAAAATTCCTCTGCAAAGTGTAAACACACATTTCAACGAATAATGGCATACTCCTCAGAGTTTGAGTTGACAATACATGATAGAAACCGAAATTTAAATAATTTTTGCGAGGAAAGAAAGAACATGAAACATATGCATATTTTTGCCTCGCTTCCAGGAAACTGATGACATCTCAAAAGAGTTCACTTGCTCTAATTGCCAATAGATTAATACCTTGGTAAAAAAAGTTATCTCCCACTCTCGTGTACCAAAAAATCAGTTCTATATTGCCATATCCGACGAACATGCTTGCGCACCCTATCTCCGGCTCCTCAGTCCTCAACTAAGGGTAACTAGGAAAAAGAAACTCTAGCCGCCATTACAGATGTAGGAACGCGGACAAGAAGGGGCATCGGGGAAGGAAGAATCCTGCTAGCAAAAAGAAGACATCTAGAGAGGACTCACCAGCGCGATTAGGATCACGCAAGCTCAGCGGTCGCCGCCAAGCTGGGCTCTCCGTTCGGCGGTGGGTAGATTTTCCGCCCCCTGTCAGGTGAGGAAATGATTTCCCGCCGCTTCCCCCATCCTCGATTGGGGGATTTGACGATTTGCTACGTTTTACTTTGCAATTTGATTATTTGCAAATCATCAAAAATCCCTCCTCGATTCGGTTCAGACGTAGTTGGCGGTTCCGTGGTTTCGCTTTATCCGAGGAGGAACAAGAGTAGTGGATATTATCAGCCGGAGGCCCAGGTTCGGCCCAGTTAACCGAATATCAATTCCTTTTTAGGAATATCATTCTACTCACGCGCAATTCATTTTTGCCAGCGGCTCGCAGATTTTTAGATCCCGCCTCCCTTTTCAGATTGTGTACTTTGAAACCCAGCAATGCGCCCTGTGCTGAACCATGTATTCGCTTCCCTGTTGCGTAGAAATTTGTATTCAGAACTATCTTAAGAAACTTTGGTTTGACTTCTTCAAGTCTGTAAGCGAGGTTGGTAGATCAGTTCGACAAAAAAAGTCAGTTCGACCGACATATTTTCTTTGCTATCAGGGCTATATAATAGTACAAAAGATTGAAATAGGCTTGCGCCCCGCTATATTAATATAGCAAACAGACCGTACAACTGTGAGACCTCTGCTGTGGCAAAAGAGCACAACCATGCCCAAAAGAACAACAAGAGATAGACAAGAGAAAACAATACCAGAAACGGCAGATCGACGAACACGAAGAAGGCCCGCAATTGATGCATCCACAGAGTATTCCCACCACACTTCGTTGCCTTCGACGTGTCATGTACCAAGCAACACCTCAAGAAAGACTGCAACGACGACGACGTTGCTGCCCAGACTAGTCCTAGGATTTCTCCCGGTATACGGAGGGGAGTGGTAGACGGGTACATTTGACGCCCTTCAAGAAGGACGGCGGCGCCCGCAGGCGCCGTCGCGCTGGTGCCGGCAAAGGCCGACAAGGATTTCTCATGCCCCAACATACCACCACCCCAAACACATCACCACCAATCAGCATGCGCCACCACCGTCTTGAGACCATCAACAATGTCTCTCTGTGGCAAGCATTGCGAGGCCGGATGGACCGAGGGGAGACATCAACAGATAAGGCTCAGCAGTTTCGCAACCACGTGGGAGGATCGATCTCCACCGCCATGAGGCAGTAGCAGTCCGGACGCAGCAGCAGGAGCGCACCAGGCCGTCAAAGACCGGGCCCAAAACGGGCCCGTGAAGCTCCCGCCGCCGCGCTGCAGCAGACATGGCGTCTTCTCCGCTAACCTCATCCCGAGCCCCGACTCAGTCTAGCCGGAGGAGGCACAGGGAAACCCGGAGCCAGCCCGCCCTGACCCAGATCGGACCCAAAGGGCCCAGATCTGGGCCTCAAGGACGCCGACGGCCGAGCTTCTTCCCGCAACCACCTCTGCCGCCAAGGGGTGCCTCCACCGCTCCGCCGCCACAAGGACAATGCCGGGCCGCTTCTGGCCGAAGACTACCACCGCCAAGGAAGTCGTCACCGTGTCGGGCTCCAACCGCGTCGAGTAGAGGAAGGTCGGACCCAAAGGGCCCAGATCTGGGCCTCAAGGACGCCGACGGCCGAGCTTCTTCCCGCAACCACCTCTGCCGCCAAGGGGTGCCTCCACCGCTCCGCCGCCACAAGGACAATGCCGGGCCGCTTCTGGCCGAAGACTACCACCGCCAAGGAAGTCGTCACCGTGTCGGGCTCCAACCGCGTAGAGTAGAGGAAGGTCGGCCGCCACCAGCCCCGCACGGGCTAACCCCGGCGGCGCATGTTGGCAGCGGCCGGGAAGGGAGTGCTGGGGGAGGAGAGAGGCCGGCTGTCGGGGGCGTCCCGGTCGCTTGCACGGGTCGACGGAGGCGAGGGTCCACTCTAGAGTGAATGTACATAGATAACACTTTACAATAGCCAGATTCTTGGAATTCTGCCAAAATTTACACCATAATGCATGCCTTAGGTATAATCATTTTCTGAAGGTACAAAAGATATATTTCTTACTACCTAGATAGATTGGAGTAGAAATTCAGAACACAAGGCTGTTAGAACATTAACTACAAGATCATGCTGCAATAGTTAACATCAGAGACCCAGTAGCCCGAGAGGACAGTGCGGCGATCGAGCAATGGCGACCGCTGCATGCACGTCCAAGGGAACAACTTGTCGATGTGTTTCAATTCAACATTTGTTAGAGCATTCTACAATACTCGTAAACTGAAAGTGAAACTAGATTTTTAGTTCGAGTTTTCGTGAGTTTTGCGGTTCGTGCGGTGGGGGATCATAGCAGACCCCGTAAACTGAAACTGAAAATGCAGCACACATGAGTTTTCGCGGGGAAATTAACTTTGTTCATCGCTGGAATACATACCGGAATGTTGCACACACGCTTAATTTACATAAGCGGCGATTGATACGTCCATTTTGCATCAATATTTTATATCGTAATTTACTGTTATTCATCGACATGTTTCATATTGAGAGATCATACTTATGTTATTTCATCTATTTTGCATGTTTTACAATTATTGGAGAATAATTCACCGGGACCAGAAATTTGCTGAAAAAAGCCGTCGAGATACTATATTTTTGAAGATCAGAGAGAAGAAGGGGGACATCAGAGAGTCCTTATATCACCAGATGATGGATCTAGCCAGGAAGGGAGCCAGAGTGGGGCCAACAGGGGCCCACACCACCTGGTGGTGCCCCCTCCCTTGGTTGCGCCGCCACGTGGTTTGGTCACCTTGGCCCACCACTAGCAGCCCCTTTCGCGTACTTCATCCCCAGGGAACCCTAAGACCTATAGAACCATCGAGGAAATATCCACCGCCTCCTCGGGGCGGAAAACCACAAAGAGAGAAAAGCTCTCCAGCACGGAGAAATCTGCTGGGGAAATGCCTCCCCGGAGAGGGCAAATCATAGCCATCGTCACCGTCATCGCTCCGGGCATCATCATCGTCATCATCATCACCACCAGCACCATCAAGCTCACCATCCTATCTCTGTCCCGCTATAACAATTAGGGTTCTATATCGTTGTTCTTCACTAGATAACTCCCTGCGTGTGGATTACTTGTTTGCAGTTGATGCTTACGAGATTTATCGGTTGTAACTTCAGCTGCACCTAAAAGTAGACTTGCTCGCAATAGTTTATCAGTGGTAACAATTTTATAGCAGTCACAGTAGTAAGAATAACAGCAGGAGTAAAATAGTAACAGCAGTAGCAATTGCGGGAAACATCAGGATTAAAGTACTGTAGGCATAGGGATGGATGAACGGGCGTTGCATGGATAAGATAATTCATATAATAATTAAAACATGGGCATTACAGATAGATTATAATAAAGCATCCAAGTTTTAGGCAAACCATAGGCATGTGTTCCAATTTAGTCGTAAGTGCTCGCAATGAGGAACTTGCACACCATTTTTTGTCCTGCCAGCTCGTTTGCAGCGCGGCCTCAAGGAAAACTACTGGTAATTAAGGTGCTTCTTTTAATAATGCACCGGAGCAAAGCATTAACACTCGGTGAATACATGTGATCACATCAAAGCCACCCCCTCTAGTTGTCCCAATTTCTGTCACTTTGGAGCCTCGGGTTCCGGACATTAATGTGTGTAAACAACTTGTGGGTATGATCAAGAAACACAATTATACTCATGAAACAATAACATGTTCAGATCTGAGATCATGACACTCGGGCCCTAGTGAAAAGCATTAAGCATAACAAGTTGCAACAATGATATATAGCACTAACAACAGATACTAGGCACTATTACCTAACAATCTGGCACTATTACATGAACGATCTCATCCAATCCCTTCCATCCCTCCAGCCTACAGCGGGGATTACTCACACATGGATGGGGGAATCATGGATGGTTGATGGAGAAGTGGTGGAGACGATCTCTTCCGAATCCCCGTCTCGGCAGAGCGCCAGAGTAGAACTTCCGATCCCCGAATTGAGTTTCGAGGTGGCGGTGGCACTCTAGTGTGTTTTTCTGGAATATGACGAACCCCCTTCTGTTTTAGGGTTACGGGGCATAAGTAGTCGAAAGGGGAGCCTGAGGGGGTGCTTGGGGCCACCACACCACATGTAGGCGCGGCCTATGGGGGTCCGCCCACGCATGGTGTGGGCCCCTCCTTGCCCCTTTCCGGATCTTCTTCTGGCTCCAGGGGTCTTCGGGTAAAATAAAGGCTTCGGGATCTTTTCTGGGCAATTTCCTGAAAGTTGATTTTTCCGCACAAAACGAGACACCATGGTAATTCTGCTGAAAATAGTGTTAGTCCGTGTTAATTGTATAAAAAACTCACAAGTTTAGAGGGATACAATAGCAAAAGTGTTTGGAAAAGGAGATACGTTTTGGTCGTATCAAGGACGCCCGCCACCGAAGCCGGGCTGCTGATGCTGATGGTGCGAGTTGTAGCCGTAATTCTGGTTGTAGCCGCCGCGCCCGTAGTGATGCCCGTAGCCATGGTAGCCGTTGTTGTAGTTGTCGTACTGCTGCCGTCCGCCGCACGGCCGTGTGGGTACTGGCCACCGCCGCGCCCTGGCTGCGCATGGCCGGGTTGGGCGCGATCACCGCCACGCGGGCGATGACGAGCCATGTGCCCCTACTCGCCACAAGAGTAGCAGTTCCCGAAGAATCGGAAAGGGGGGTGCTCCGTTGCCATAGCCGGCGGATCCGTGATTGCCGTTGGTGGAGGTGCAGGATCCGCTGGCTGGCCGCGGCTTTCTCCTTCAATTTCTCCTCTGCAAGTTGCAGACGAGATTGGGCCTACATGAAAGAAGGGAACAACTTTATAGTCTCGAGGATCTCCTACTGCATCTTGAAGCGGTCGTCCAGGCCCGCGATCAGGCGCATGGTCAACTTCTTGTCCGTGACGGGGGCGCGGACATCGCCGAGCTATTCGGTGAGGCCCTTGAGCTTGCGGCAGTACGCCACGATGTCCATGTCGCCTTGCGTGGCATTGGAGACCGCCTTGTCGATGTGGATCTCGCGGCCCTCGGTGTTCTCGGTGAAGAAGTGCTTGAGAGATTGCCATGCAGAGTAGGCGGTGCAGTCGGGATCCAGGATGATGTCCTGCAGCTCGTCGGAGATGGTGGTGTAGATCCAGAGAGCACGATGTCCGCGTCGGCGGCACGCCATGCCTCGTCGGCGAGGTGCGGATCCATCTCCTCCTCGAAGTGGTCATGCACATTGTACTTGGAGAGGGCGATGAGGAAGAACCGACGCCACTTGTTATAGTTACCTGACAATGCATCAAGCTTGAACTTGATGTAGCGAGTAATGTCGCTGCTGTCGGTCGTGGAAGGAGAGGGGAGGAGCTGGAGAGAAGAGTTGGCTAGATGCTTGGAGCGGGACTGGGATGCATTTTCGTCAGCCATGATCGACGAGAGAGAGGATGGGAGGGGAGAGGCTCTGATACCAAACTGAATTCTATCACACTCGCTACTCTTCATTGACAAGAGACAGGGTACATATATACACATAGTGCACATCTTGCCGATCATGGGAAACAGTCGTGCCGCTATCTACATGCCTCGATCCTACCTATCCGCTCGAGACCAGCTCGGTTAGTTACAAGGAGCCGTTATACAAAGCGTGTCAGACTCTGACACGATATATAGAACATACACTTCAACACGCTCCTCCTAAATCTCGGCGGCGCGGTAGGTGGGCTTGTAGGTTGATTGTGGCTCCATGTGTGAGCCACGATAGGGAGAACCGGGTGAAGGCGGCTGGTGGGAAGAGGGGAATAAAAAGGCAACTGGCCGACCCCTCGCTTGCTATTGGAGTGTAGACACACGCTCATTGGGAGACCCCAAGCGCAAGGTGTGAAGAGTGCAGCAGCAAGTTTTCCCTCAGAAAAGAAACCAAGGTAACAGTAGGAGAAAGAAGCACTTCTGAAGGTTGATGCACCTGAGATGGTAGGGCCCACTACCGGTTTAGCATCAACGTGGAACCTACACAACACAATCAATTCACTTTGCCCCAACGTAGCAGTGATATCAAAGAGGTCAAATGTATGGTGCGGAAAATAGTATGAGAACAATATGAAAACGGTGGAAGTAGTGTGAAAACAGTAGAATCAGTGGTTGTATTATCAGTATGAGAAAATGGAATGGGGTCCACAGTTCACTAGTGGTGTCTCTCCATAAAAGATAGCTAACATGCATGGTGAACAAATTACAACTGGGCAATTGATAGATGATGAAACATGCATGACATGATGATTACTATGAGATTCATGCGGGCATGATACGTCATAAACGTATCCTTAATTTCTGATGTTCCATGTTGTTTTCATACCATATGCTACATGTTTTCCTTACATTTCATGTCATTTTTATCGATTTCCCGGGACTAACCTATTGACAAGATGCCACAGAGCCAGTTCCTGTTTTATGCTGTTTTTAGTTTCACAAAAGTTTTTCTGGAAATATTTTCGGAATTGGAAAATTCGAAACCTGGAAGTCTTAGAATTCCCGAAGGTTCCACGGAGTCCCGAAGAGGCCCGAAGGGGAGCCACAGGGGGGCACACCATAGGGGGTGTTGTGGGCCCCTCGGGCGCCCACCGCAATCGCCATTTCGCCCATATATTCTCCCCTATGTGTGAATCCTAAAGATATACCACTTTTCCATGAAAAACACCTGAGGCCGCCGTCATCGTCAACCCGAGATCTGGAGGGTTCTAGAGTTCTCCCCGGCACCCTGCTGGGAGGGAAAATCATCACCGGAGGGGTCTACACCACCATGCCTGCCTCCGGAGTGATTCGTGAGTAGTTCATCCTTGGACTACGGGTCCATAGTAGTATCTATATGGTTGTCCTCTCCTATTTATGCCTCATATTTGGGTCTCGTGAGCTGCCTCACATGACCGAGATCATCTTATTGTAATGCTACATGTTGTGTTTGCTAGGATCCAATGATTATTGAATTCTATGTCTCTTGATTATCAATCTATCATGTTATCTTCATGTGTAGGTTATTTATGATCTTGCATGCTCTTCGTTGTTAGTAGATGCTCTGGCCAAGTAGATGCTAGTGAGTCCAAGAGGGAGTATTTATGCTCGATAGTGGGTTCATGCCTCCTTTGCATCTGTGCTCGAGTGACAGAAACGTGATGGATGGAGGACGTGTTGTTGCCATTAGGGAGAAAACAACGATGTTTACTTTGTTTACATTACACACTTTTCTTACTGTGCTAATCTGTTGCTTGCAACTTAATACCCAATGTTTATTTGGATGATATTTGGAGGGAGGATTATTAGTCATAGATGAAGTTGGATGACGATCTATGTATTTTGTTGTAATGCCCGCATGAATCCCATAGTAGTCTTTTGTCATGCATGCTTCATTATCTATCAGTTTCCCAACTGTAATTTGTTCACCACGCATGTTAGCTATCTTTTATGGAGAGACACCACTAGTGAACTGTGGACCCCGGTCCATTTTCTCATACTGATAATACACACACTACTTCCACTGTTTTCACACTGGTACTTGATACGTCATAAACGTATCCCTAATTTCCGATGTTCCATGTTGTTTTCTTATTGTTTCCCACATGTTTTCTATACACTTCATGTCATTTTTACACGTTTTCCGGGACTAACCTATTAACAAGATGCCACAGAGCCAGTTCCCTATTTTCTGCTGTTTTTAGTTTCAGAAAAGTTGTTCTGGAAATATCTCGGAATTGGAAAATTCGAAAGCCAGAAGTCTTAGAAGTCCCGGAAGCTTCCAGAAGTCCCGAAGAGCCCCGCAGGGGGCCACAGGGTGGCCACACCATGGGGTGGTGCGGGTCCTCCTGGCCGCGCCACCTGGTGGTGTAGGCCCCCTGGCCACCCCCCGGCATCGCCCTTTCGCCCATATATACTCCCCGATGCATAAACCCTAGAGGGATCGACCTTTTCCACAAAATACATACGTAGCTCCGCCGCCGCTGACGACAAGTTTCGGGGGACAGATCTCTGTTATGGCACCCTTCCGGGACGGGGAAGTGCCCCTGAAGCCATCTCCATCGACTCCACCGCCATCTCCATCGATGTTGCTGTCTCCTATGATGAGGAGGGAGTAGTCACCCCCCCCCCCGAGGCTGAGGGATCTACCGGTAGCTATGTGTTTCATCTCTATCTCCCATGGCGTGATCTACATGTGATCATGAGCTTTGTAATCTATTTGAATTCGTAGATGTTACTCTTCATCTTTTGCTACTCAAGTGCTTTATTAATATGAACTATGGAGTCAGCTTGTATCGCGGTGTGAAGGTGACAGTGTGCACATGGTGTGTGTCTCCTCTATGAAATTGTGGTGTTTGTGTGGAACCATCTCGGTCCCATGGTGATAGCATGGGGGTTACTTGGTTAGGAAAGTGCTTACTCTGAGGTGTGCTGTTAAATCCCTACGCAATGATTAGTTTTCATTATCTGTTATGAGATCTCCGTAAACGCTTTGATCACGGTGTAAAGGTGACAGTGTGTGCACCATGTGGTTTAGCATTATATTTATATTTTGTGTTGGATAACCTTGTTGTTATTCGACCGGAGAGTGATTAAGAGTAGCATAGTGAAGAGAAGTTATCTAGTTATTCATTTATGTGAGCATTGTTGGGAGTGTCCTCTAGTGAAAGTAGGAGCCCTAGGCCTTATTTCTAAGAATTGAAACACCGTTTTCTGCCTATTCTACTACATGTTTGCTTGCTGCCAGTTTTATTTCAGATTTCTATTATCACTTATTATCATCCATATTACTTGCATTTTACTCTCTCTTCGCCGAACTAGTGCACCTATACAACTGACAATTGTATTAGGTGTGTTGGGGACACAAGAGACTTCTTGTATCCTTATTGCAGGGTTGCTTGAGAGGTATATCTTTGACCTCTACCTCCTTGAGTTCGATAAACCTTGGGTGATCCACTTAAGGGAAACTTGCTGCTGTTCTACAAACCTCTGCACTTGGAGGCCCAACACTGTGTACAAGAATAGAAGCGTGCGTAGACATCAATACTGTTGTTTTCATATTGTTCTCATACTATTACCACACCATACGTTTAACCTCTTTGTGTTCAGCAAAACTTGTGAGATTGACAACCTCACTCCTTTGTTGGGGCAAAGTGAATTGATTTCATTGTGTAGGTTCCATGTTGCTACTGAACCGGTAGTGCGCCCTGCCACCTCAGCTGCATCAACCTTCAGAAATTGCTTGTCCTCCTACTGGTCGATTCAACCTTGGTTTCTTTTCTGAGGGAAAACTTGCTGTTGTGCTCATCACACCTCCCTCTTGGGGTCTCCCAACGAGTGCAAGACCTGCACCATCAAGCTTTTTCTGGCGCCGTTGCCGGGGAGGAAGATAATTTCTGCAAGGGGAGTCTCTCACCTCCAATCATTTTTACTTTGTTATTGTTTTGCTTGTTACTTGCTTTATCATGAGTGCTAGAAATTTTTGATGTCTTTGAAACTAGATCTTATTGCCAAGGTGGGTTCACGGATAAACAACAAAAATATTGTAAGGAACACCGCTTGTGACAAAAAGGTATACGCTTATGGGAGCAAATTAATAAATTGCATAACTATGCTAAAAACTTGTGCTCTACTTATAATGTTACTTGTTGCTTTGATAAAGCTTGTTGCTGTAGGAGGTATAAACACCCCCTTTTCAATGTGAGTATAATGATAATGTTACCATATCTTCTTATGTGAAGGTAAATTATGACTTTTATGATGCGGGACAAATTGAAGAATTTATTGCTTCGAAGGGTGCATTCGAAATTGCTTATTTGCTTGAAGATATTGATGATACGCCTTATAAATATGAGATTTATGATATAATTGAATATTGCTTTGATAATTACAAGGATTGTAATTACTACATACTTAAATATCTTAATATATTCTCTGCCCCAAAGGGAGAGACTAATGCCTTCCAGGAAACTATGGAAGAAGAAATTGCTGAAATTGGAAGCTCATTGGATGAAAAAGAGGAGGAAAGTGATGATCAAGAGGAGGAAGAATGGAGCTACCCATGTCTACCTCCCAATGATAGTAACTCTTTAACTCATACCTTATTTTATTGCCCTCCATGCTCACCAAAGGAGGATGAGTGTTATGTTAATGATCCTATTGATTCTTTTGAAATATCCCTTTTTGATGAAATTGATACTTGCTATACTTGTGACCTTGATACTACTATGAATGAAACTTGTGAGAATGATATTGCTACTGTTATTTATGATAATCCATGCTACTTTGATAAATCCTATGATAATCCTCTATTTATTCCAACTATTGATATGCATGATAATGAGGAAGTTTGTTTAGAAAATTCATATGATAATGCTCCAGATGATGGTCCTATGTTACTTGATGTTATAAATTATAGTGCTGCTGAAAATTGGATTGCTATAATGTGTCCTATACCTTTTAATAGTGACCAAGCATCTTGTTTTGTTATTGCTAAAAGTGGGGGAAAAGAGGAGCTGGTTTTTAGTTTTGATCCCACTATTTTTGAGCTTGATATGAATTGTGTGCTTTTAGACCATGAAAAACATGCTTTATGTGATTATTACGCTGTTGAGTTTGTTCATGATGCTACTGGAAATTATTATGAGAGAGGAAAATATGGTTGTAGGAATTTTCATGTTGCTAAAATACCTCTCTTTTGGTTGGAAGTTTTGAAATTGCTCTTGTTCTACCTTCCAATGATTTCTAGTTTGAGCTTCTTTAATTTACTTATTTACAAGAATCCTATGCATAGGAAGTGGATTAGGCTTAAATTTTTTTTATACTTGCTTCTTGATTCCTCTTCACTTGAAAATACGTTATTCTAGTTTTCTGGGCCTAGCTAAAAGGCGTTAAAGAAAAACACTTCTTGGGAGATAACCCATGGTTTTTTTTGTTTTTGTTTTTATATGTTTTGTTTGAGTCAAGGGGTTGTATACTTCTGTAGAAACTACTTTGTATCTTTATTTTCATGTTTTAGTTGTGCGAAGTAAAGTTTCTAGCGAAAGTTGGAGTTGGTTTTGGATTTATGCGCAGTAAACAGATTTCTGCTGTCCACCGTAAAAAATCTTATAAATTCCAGAAAGATCAAAATGACCTGAAAAATTTTGTGCTTATTCGTCAGCTAATTCCTAAACTTTTTTGTTCTTAATGTTTTTCAATCTGAGCAACGCAAGTGCCCCAATTTATTTTCTTTACAGACTGTTCTTGTTTTGACAGATTTTGCCATTTTTCTTGCATTTGCTCTTTTACGATGTCAAGTGGATTTCTTTGCTTCACGAAACATAAGTGGCTATAGCTAATGTTTAAAAGTATCAATATCAATTTTTCCCATGCAGAACCCATGGATTTTTTTATTGTTGCACTAACCCTCTAATGCGAATTACTTTGAGTGTAGTGTGAAGGAAGTTTTCAAGGGTCAAGAGAAGAGGGTGATATACTGTGATCAAGAAGAGTACAAGATCAAAGTTTGGGGATACCCCCATGGTTCATCCCAAAAAATTCTAACAAGACTCAAGCATCTAAGCTTGGGGATGCCCAAGGCATCCCCTTGTTCATCAACAGTTTATCAGGTCACTTCTAGTGAAACTATATTTTTATGCGGTCACATCATATGAAATTTACTTGGAGCATCTGTTTGTTTTTATTTTGTTTTATTTTGTTTTATTTTGTTTTCCTTGCTTCAATAATATAGTTTGAACCTAGCATTCTTTGTTCGGGAGAGAGACACGCTCCTCATTTTCGTTTGAATACTCGTTATGCTCGTATTCTTAGTTTTTCTTCTAGCTGCTCCAAAATTCCTGTTTAGCTCATGTTTTTCTGGCATCTCTTATTCAGAGTTGTTAGTTTTAGTAGAGTTGTGTTAGTAGTCTCCTGTTTCATTGTTGTATCTCTTGGAACTTTTTTATATTATGAAATGCTTGGTGCTGGAAAGCAATAGTACAGTTTCCGTGCTTATAACAGTGCAATTAGAAGCTTGTATAGACTGTGGCTAGACTTTTCCATGTCATGCTAGATGTTATTTTTATTCTAAAGCCTAGTGGTTATTTTGTAGCATGATTTGTCTCAAATATCTGAGAGTGTTTAATGTGCCTTAGAAAGAATCATGAGTTGTTCTTGTCATTTTGAAGCATAAATTTGTGGTGTTCTCCTTTGAATGTTTTATTTGGTTGACTTGGAGCATGCTCACACCATGTTTATGACTACAATCAGTCACTTATAACCTCTATGATCATTTAGTTTTTTTAACTTGTAGTAACACTTACGCTTTGATCAATGATGTTTTTTTGCTATGCACGATTATGGCCATTATTGCTCTCTTAATTTGTCGCTCCCAGTCTTTTGCTAGCTTCCACCTGGACTGAGTATGAGCTCTACTCGTGCATCCAACTCCCAAAACCGAAGTTTGCCAAATGTGTCCCCATACCTACCTACATGTGGTATTTAACTGCCACTCCAAAGTAAATTGCTCATGTGTTACCTTTAAAACCTTCAAAATTACTCCTATTGTGTGCTCCTGTTTTAGCTCATGAGGACGTAAATAGAGAATCTTTATCTCACTTGTTGATTGGAATTTCACACCCCTGACTAGTGGCTTCATCCGCTTATCCAATTGATAGAAGAGCTGGCAGCAGGGTGCACATCCCCAAATTAATAACAACAAATTCTCTTCACTATTTTTGCCCCTGATTTATCAGTCAAAGCATAATTGTGTAAACAAAAGACAAACAGGGATGACCTTCTACCCATATGGTTCCTTCTATGGGAGCCTCTCTTGTGAAGTCTAGTTGGATTGTGACGTACTGTATTTTATGTTTACCATTCTTTGACATAAGCATACACCTCTCTAAAAAATGTTTTCAATACCTTTGTTTAACAAAATAAAAGCTCTAGCACATGAGTGATCCCTGCTTCCCTCTGCGAAGGGTCTTTATTTTAGTTTTATGTTGAGTCTCCATCCTCTAACTTTATGCACAGTTGAGAGAGCTTGGTTTCCATTCTGAGTTTAATGTGCATTTGTCCCAGAAACATTATTAATTGATTCATGATGTGTTATTGTTTGTTCTCGACCTAAGGAAGTGTGGGGGAAAATCTTGATGGCTAGAATTCACCGTCTGACAAGCACGCAAACCGTATTGAGCACAATATGAGATGATGCGTATGCTTATGTTCGCAATTGAATATTTGAAGAAATCAATTGATAAGCTCATTGAGAAGGATTCACCACCAGCACCGAATAATTAATTCGTCATTCGTATTGGCATACCCCTGGCTTGTTCCAAGCTTGGGGGAGTTCCACGGGATCACACCGTTTATATTTCACCTTTTTACCTTTTAGTAGAGTCATATCATGAGTAGAGGAAATATCATATAGGATGGTTTGCAGTATGAAAGTATCACTCTTTAGTTGGTTATCGTTATTTCACTTGGTTTGAGTTGCCGTAATGGAATATTTATGAGAAGTTTCATCATCTACTTTCTACACTTTATTTTAGTTTGGAATTTTCGTTATATGGTTGATCTTGTTATTAGTATTGGTATCAATATTGGAGCATCAAATTAATCTAGTTGGTTTTGGCAAACTTAGGATTGGTCAGTAGAAACAATATGTTGAGACTTAAGTAGAAAAGAGTGAGTTGAATGTAGATATATGTAACATCCCTATTTTTGTGTAATAAAGAGAGGTGGTGTGTACATGGCATACATGCATGAAAAAGTGGACCAAAAATTTGCATATAAAATTAATCAATGAATTATAAAAAATCACTTAATCTAGCTTCACACAAACTTGTTCTACAAAGTTCTTCAAAATGAACCAAACATATGATAGAAATGTCACATATTTGGAGATCTTTCCAATGAATATTTTTGTGTAAATTTTGGTTTCCAAAAAGGCCCTCAAAACCCCAATTTTCTATCTGTTCTTAGGCCAGAAGGACCTTTCTGCAATTTTCTCAAACCTCATAGGGGGTTTTCCAGGAAAATATTTTTATTTTCATTTTCTTCCACGACTCCGGCCAGAAGGACGAGAAACGACGGTCGCACGCCACCTCCTGCTTCCGACGTGGAGAGAGGGCGAGGACCCCCCCTAGGGTGTCGTCCGCATCGTGCTCACCCCTCAAAACCCCCTGGTCGCCTCCTCTCTCTCTCTGTCCCTCCTCCAGCATGACCGAACCCTAGACACCAGAAAACCTCGCCGTCGCCGCCGTTTCACCGTTCCCCGAGCCCCTCCGAGTAGCTCCACCCCACCGTCGTCCTCTACCGTGTCTCCTTGGCCAAGGAATCGAGCCACGATGGACTAGACGAGGAGATCGACGCCTTCTTCCTCCCCTCCGGCCGCCGGACGTATCTCCACCGCGCCGCCGATTCCGACCTCCTCCGACCCCGCCGTTCGGCGCTACGTGCTCCTGGTCCTCCCTGTCCTCTCCGTTTCCCTCCTCCCGCTCGGATTCGTCAAACTCGCGGGAGCCCGAGCACACCGTCGCCGTCCCCTTCATGGAGGCTCGTCGTTGTTGACTCTCCTCGGGTGGCGTCGCCCCCATCAGGTTCCCCTCGTTGTGACGAAGCCAACGAGCTACCACACGCTTCCGGGGGCGCCGAAAACGCCGCCGACGACCACATCCGCCCCCGGCCGGCCACCGCGTGGCGTCACGGTGACTTCATCACGACGTCACCTGGCCACGTGTCCGCCCCGGGTGTTTTCTGTTTTTCTTTTATTTGTTTTTAAAGTGACAGGTGGGGCCCACATTAAATGGAAATAACAGAATATAATTAAAACTTGTAAATTAAATAACTTTTAATTTATAACTCCAAAAATTATGAAAAAATATATAAAATGTTCGGAAAAATGTGAGCCATCTGTTTATACCATTTTCATTCATGTTTGACAAAGTTCAAAATGAGGCCATATTTGGAGTTTGAATTAAATCCATTTAAATATTGAAAATAAAGTTTTAATTCAATAAAATTAGAAAATTAAGTGTTATATACCAGAATGATCAGGAAAACAAATGAAACCTAGCTATGGGGTTCCTCAAGTCATTTGAGCAACTAATCTTGGACACACCCCTAAAATAGGGTTTTATCCCCCTCCGGTGATCAGCGTTCTCGGCGTAAAAACCCTAGCTTTCTGTTCTACCTTCTAAGGCTTAAATCCATTGCATTGTTTTGATCATGCATACATATTGTGCACTGCACGGTAACCATGTATTGAGTGTTTGCCTTCTTTTCGGTGTTGCTCGTTATCGGTAGACCGAGACCCGGAGGTTGATCCGGCCTTCTACGACAACTCCAGCTCCACCTTCGACGAGCAAGGCAAGCACAACCTCATGGCTCCACCAATGTTTTGAATCCTTTCAACCTCTTACTCATGCATGCGATTAAACTTAGGTTTGAGTCTTTTAAAGTATCCTATCCACTGCATGATCCCCCTATATGTCACCTTCATACCTGTTTACCCTCCTAGTATGACTAGGGTTGTTTGAGTAACGTATAGCCTTGTGTGTTCAATGCTTAGACATGCTTAGTCTTATGATCTGCTTCATCCGGATGATGAATGTTCTCAATGCGTGAATCTAGTATGAAAGGTGTTTATGCTTTGATGTGTTTGAATAACATGATTAACGTGGCATGGATGTTGAGGCCACTGTGGGTTGTGGTTTTTGTCTCGTTCATGCCCCTAGGTGCGAGTTCTCGCCTTCGAAGCCAAGATTGAGCGTGCAACCACACTCGGGGCCTAACAGACTATGCTCGGCTAACTAACTTGTCTAGTCACTTCCATGGGTCACGTAGATTGAAGTTTCCATTTGCGGGTGTGTCATAAAACATTTTGGAGAAAACTAGGGCGTGACCGGGACCAGTGATGGACGTACACGGATCTTGTCCCAACTCACAGAACAGGTGTCGTCAGGAGGTGGCCAACTCCCTGTTGATGGTATGGCCCTGTTTGGGTTGACTCATGGATAGGGCTAAGCAAGGTAAAGGCTATGGTCGACCACACTCTGCCGGGCTCTTAGAGAGGAGCGTTACCGCGTGGCGTTAAGAGTCGGTTGACACGTGTGGGTAAAGTGTACCCCCTACAGGGATAAATCTCCTCGATAAGCCATGTCCACAGTTACGGACGACTTGGCAACGGATTATGTGATCATAGACAACTCTAATGGAATGACTAAAACTTGTTGACAACGAATGAAGGATGCCTCCTCGACTACGTCGAGAGGGGTGATTCTTGTAGCATAAGGTAGTCTAGGAAATGAGAAAGTACTGGTGGACAAAAGAAAATGATGATCTAAGTAGTTGAGTAGATTCCTCTTCTGTTTTAGAAATATTCTATTACACGTGCTACTTCTTCCTCGACTTCGGAAAACAAAGATGGCTTTACGCAAAAGAACTTAGAAGCCAAGTCTTGCTGAGTACCTTTTGTACTCAACCTTGCCTCGTTGTTGTTTTGTTTCAGACTTCGGTGATGCAGCCGAAGAAGAGTTCTACCTCAACGTCGATGAGTAGTTAGGGGTTCCCAGGTGGCAGCCTGGTATCTGTAGTATGGGTTTGGCTACGTTGCTTATGTTTCAGACTCTTAGTCCTTTTGTAGTCTTGTTGTATAGCAACATATTTGCTTTCGCTACTTGTTGTAATGTTGGGTTGCTTGACCTATGTTGGTCGTGTAACCTCTGTGTGTAAAACTACTCTACTATGACTTGTTTAATACAACTTTCATGTCTAGAGTGCTGCTTTGATCGATTGTTGGTTTCGAGCCCGTTGTTATACATTTTTGGCTATGCCTGCATTGTTGTCGCAGTGGAGGGGTTGTGGAGCCGATGATCCATGTCTGCGCCCGCCTGCCGATGTGATTCGGCCTGGGGCGAGGTAACCCCAGTAACCCTCGATTGTTGTTGCACTTTATGGACACATAGCAGCTCTGTATAACTTTGGTCCCGTTCCTTCAGTTTCATCCGACTCGTGGACTCTTGGGTATACATTATTGGTTATGACTAGCATGGATACAAGGAGTAGTAGATTGTGGTGATCCGGCCTGCATGCCAATGAATCCGGTCTGCCTGCCGTTGTTTGTTGCAGCCGGGGCTGGTAACCCTGAAGCCCTTGTGACTCCATGGCTAGGAGCATATAATAGTATGTATATCTCTAGGTCCGGGGTCTGACAAGTCTTGGTATCAGAGCAAGACTGCATGTAGGAAACCCTTGCCTTGGTCGATGTTGAGTCTAGAACTTGTGAAAACTATTTTGAAAAGACAAAAGAGTGGTGAAAACCTTCTTAGGATTCTTTTTACTCCTTATCTGGTATCGCTCTAACTCTGGGTCACCGTACCTCATTTTTTCTTATGTGTGTTGTATCCTTTGTGTTATCTAAAAGTTAGGAGCAAAATCGTTGGGTGTTCTGTTGCGACTACTTCGTTTCAGGTTGTTATAGTTCCAAATACCAATCGTTTCTTCATCTCTTTTGACATCTTGCAAATGTGATTGTTTCAGATGACCTCTGGACAGGTTGTTCGACACACTCTTTGCCTTGGAGTTCCAGATTTTCCCTATCTTTTAGCCTTAGCCTTTGCAAACCTAGGAGCCGCTTGGTACCTTGTGTACACTGTGTATGAGCAGTACCGTGATTTCAATCAGTCTC
Organism: Alopecurus myosuroides; assembly: GCA_028641055.1. Classification (NCBI taxonomy): domain Eukaryota; kingdom Viridiplantae; phylum Streptophyta; class Magnoliopsida; order Poales; family Poaceae; genus Alopecurus; species Alopecurus myosuroides. The sequence goes on along the minus strand of CM054063.1, from coordinate 259,006,221 downwards.
AGTACCTATGAGTTGTCCGTCTCGCACAGTTAGATGGTACCATCAATCCTGCTATGCACTACGCTAAGGGTCTTGGTTTCACTGTTGAGATGGCTGTGCAGGATGCTGCACGACACTGTCTTAACATGCTTTGCCACTACTATCCAGACCACGAGAATAGTTCTTTCCGTTATCGTCCTAGTTCTGAACCTACTCTTGATGGGTGTTTCACCCATACCTTTGCTGATTCCTCCCAGGAGGAAGATCCTAGACTTAGGTGCACCGCTGATCTTCTTGTTGCTTCTTCTCGTCGTGAGTGTGAGCTTAGTGCACTAGTCAACACCCTTGCAACTAGTCTCAGGATTGTGACAGATAGAGTGAGGCCATTTGTTGAGAGTGGTATCGTTCAAACCTCTAAGATAGAGCTTCCATCTGTACTTGTGCCTTCTACGGTCGCGTCTCCATATGTTGGAGGTGATGTTCCCCCTCGTGGACGCATGCGGAGGCCTAGGATGGTGCGTGGTGTACCACAGTCTCTCCATGGACCGCAGGATGAGTCTGTTCGTCGCTGCTATGGCGCTCCGGTTCCACTTCCTTTTGACTTCAGAGGATACTGAGACCGTTGTCGGTTCCAGCTAGAGTAATGTTTGCTTCCATGTACCCGAAAACCGAAGTTGTAGAAAAATAATGTATAGGAGCAGAACTTCGGTGATGTGTGTCGTGGGATAATCACGGCAGACGTTACCGGGGGTAACTTGTCTTGGGGCAAATCGACTCTGGTGTTTGGGAGAGGGTTTAGCTCAAGGGAAACCATGGTGATACGCGATCTGGTAGCTGGCAATCAAGTCGCCGAGTCTACGATCTGAATATACTATCTCGATACTCGTGTTACAATGGATACTCGATATCTCGCAATCTCTATCTCGTAAACTTGCGTATCCTGTGAACTCGTCCGATCTAACCCTAGGGGCCGGCTTATATAGTGCCCGGATCCCCTGGCTTACTATCCAAGGCGTACTCTGAATCCTACCCAGACACAGCTTGCAAACCCTAAACTTCCTTATCGGAACCCACAATCCGGGTTACGAGGCCTACACTACTGGGCCTTCTAGAAGCTCCTTTTCCATAAGCCGGGTCTTGCGCAGCGTCCTTTGGGCCGAGTTACTCCTTGACGTTAGCCTACCGGGTTATCATCCCTCCATCAGTAGTCCCCAGAATAGCTTGGGCTTCACGGGATCCTCCTTGAAGCGCATGCTATTCCCTGCAAAAATAACAAACATACAAATTCATAGAGACCGGGTTAAGTTGCTTTAATAAACAGCTAGGCCTAACTCCATCGGTGGTCCATATAATAACCCGGTTTCCTCCAAATCCATCTTTTACTTTTCCGGGTCAATGCCCTGATGAGAATACCAAAGATCCGGCTTATTTCACTCGTTAATTGGTCCAGATATCGCGGGAGAGATTTGCTTCCTATCCATTCCGGTTATCTCGTCCAGTACTTAACGCGTATCCCACAATATCGGGACGGGTATTGATGGGGGGATGATAACCCGGTAGGCTAACGCCAAGGAGTAACTCGGCCCAAAGGACGCTGCGCAAGACCCGACTTAGGATAAAGAAGCTTCAAGAAGGCCCAGGAACGAAGGCCTCATAACTCGGATTGTGGGTTCGGGTAAGGAAGTTTAGGGTTTGTAAGCAGTGTCCGGGTAGGATTCAGAGTGCGCCTTGGAGAGTAAGCCAGGGGGTCCGGATGTTATATAAGCCGGTCCCTAGGTTAAGGTTAGACAAGCTTTTACGTGAGCAAGAACCTGATCGCTAGATCGAGAGATTTCGAGTATCCATTGTAAAACCAGTATCGAGCTAATATATTTAGATCGTAGACTCGGCGACTTGATTGCCGGCTACCAGATCGCATATCACCATGGTTTCCTTCAAGCTAAACCCTCTCCCAAACACTCGAGTCGATTTGCCCCAAAATAAGTTACCCCCTGTAACGTCTGCCGTGCTTATCCCACGACAGTTGGCGCCCACCGTGGGGCCTACGTCCAAGGGTGTTTACATCACGGGAGAAGCTCGGGAGAACATGAAGAACCTCGTCGTCGGCGAGATCTACACCAACCCCGAAGGAGAGAAGATTGTGGACGATTTTGGCTGGGGGCCAGAGTCGGATCTGCTCGAATCCGGATCTGTCGTGACAATCGGCCGGATCAACGTCTTCATTGGCATGGTACGTACGTCCGGTTTAGCTCCTGACGATTTTGGATTTGATTCTGTGTCAGGGGAGGCCACCTGCGTTCAGTCCGATGGGGAGGAATCAGTCGGGACGATAGATCCGGCAGAAGAGCCCACCACGAAGAGGGAATAGCCGGAGGAGCCGGCATGGACCCCGCGTGGCCGGGTTATGAGAGAAGACGACACCAAGTCTGTCCTGCACCTGCTGGAGGACCGGTACGAGGAAGACAGCGATGATGAGGAAGAATACGAATCTGCGCCAAGCATTTGTAACATCCCAAGTATGAAAAACCACCCCTAGAATGTTTTGTTTCTTGTTATTTTATGTTTTGCATCATGACATCATCATTGCATTTGTTTTGGCATTTGTTTTCCAATTGTTTTCATCTGTTTTTCTTTGTTTTCCCATTTGAAATTCAAACAATATTCAAATGTTTTGTTTCATACTTGTGCTGTCACAATTCTTTCAAATAGAAATATTCAAATAAAACATCCATGTGTTTCCATTAAAATATAAAGCTCAAACTATTAACTAGTTCTTTTAATAATTCACTTAATTCAAATTTAATTTCAAATTCAATTCCAAACAGCAACCATTTGAAATTTATGAAAGTTACAAAACACTTCCATCATTTGTTTCAAATAATTCGAGGGTTCAAACTATTTAAGTGTTTCTTTTTAATTATTCATTTGAATATCAAAATTCATTCAAATTCAACCAAATTTCAAACAACAACATAATTTAAATTTTGTTGGAAAACAAAAGTTGTACAATGATGTTTCTGTAATGCCTAACCTATAACAAATTTTCCTAAATTTTTCTACCCCAAAAACCCTACCCTTTTCTTCCTATTTCTTTTCAGCAAAAAAAAACAGAACAGAGAAATAAAAAAAAGAAAACCAGAGGGAGAGGGTGCAGGCCAGCCCAGTTGGGCCAGCCCACCATCTCCCCACGGCCTGGTACCCCCTCCCTCGTCCCTAACCTTCGTACGGCAGCAGGTCCACGGTGTCCACGTCGATGCAGAGAAGCAGGGAACGGCCGAGCTCATCCTCCCTCCTCCTCTTAAACCCTAGGCCGCGAGCTCTCTCCCTGCCCTAGCCTAGACCTCCACCTCTCCCTCGAGCGCCGCCGATTTTCTTCTCTTTCTCCGCTCGCTGCTCCTCTCTGAACCCCACCGAACCACCACCTCTTCCCCTCCGGCGATCGCCGACGGCATGGCCTCCCTCCGCGCAGGATAGGCACGGGAATCGATTCCCCGTGCCCTCCTCGTCCTCCTCGACACCGCAGCCAGGCACGAGCCGTCCCGGATTGTCGCCGCCGTCCTCATCTCGCCGCCGGCCACCACCTCTGCAGCTGCCCGAGCACCTCCTCCGTTTCCCTCACGGTGAGCACGGCCACCTTTCCTCCCTCCTCCTCTCTGCATTCGGTAGCCCTTGCGCACGCACACGACCACCACAGCAACCACACGCAGCACCACGAGCCGCAGCGACGATCCCCGCCGGCGGCCGTCCTCTCTGTCGAAAAGTCAGTTGACTGAATTTCAGTTCAGTTAAACACACGGAACTGAACCTCAAACCCCCCCCCCAAGCCCCTTACCTGACAAGAAACGCAGCGTACTGCAGTGGCTACCGCACTGCGCTCTCACCCGCGATGCCAGGGTTCGAGTCCCCCTCCCGCAGATTAAATCCACACTTTTTATCTTTTTTTTAGATACAGAAACTTGTCAGATTCACAAACCAGTCCCTGTTAGTATTCTTCTAGGTCCCTGTAAATACTTTCTAAGTCCCTGGCTACTAAATAAATGGCAGAATAATACCTAAACTCTAAAAATGCATAAATAATTCATTCCAACTCCAGATTCAACATTTTAAATATGTTTTCAACTCCAAATTAAATTATCTACCCAAATATAAATTTTGTTTACTGTTTTGAATATTTTAAATTGGTGAAATATTTGAATCCTTGTTTAATTCACTTAATTTTGCAAAATTCATAACTTGGGCATAAAAATTCCAAATTCAACAAACTAAATATGTTTTCCATTCCATTTTTCATGAACTTTGCAAATATCAACTTTGTGTTCTGTTTTAAATAAATTAAATTGCTGAAAACAACTGTTTCTTAATTAATGCATTTAAAATTGTCAAATTAATAACTTGCTCATTTTAAATCCATTTTCAACAAATAAAATATGTTTTCCATGCTAAATTGAACCACCTTTTCAAATATAAACTTTGTTTCATGTTTTGAATAATTAAAATTGGTTAAATAATTTAAACCTTGTTTAAATCATTTAATATTGTTAAATTCATAACTTGGTCAAATTAATTTCTTTTTGAACTTATAAAATATGTTTTCAAACCAGAAAAACATAATGTTTTCAAATATGAATTTTATTTAATGCTTTGAACAAATAAAATTCAAATAATATTAATACTTGTTTAAATCCATTTAAATCTTGTTTAAACTTGTTTAATTCATAAGTAATTTATTTTAAATCCTTTTTCAACAAATGAAACATGTATTCCATCTAAAATTGTGTGTTCTTGTCAAATATGAATTCTGTTATCTATTTTGAACAATTAAAAGTGGTGAAAACAACAAATGCTTGTGTAACCCCTTTAAGAAACCAAAATTTCATAACTTAATAAATAAAATTCCAAACTTGGTAAACTTCATTTCAAATTGTTTCTATGGTTGTTTTCTTTCTGTTTTCCTCATCCATGCATCATGCTAATCCAATTTCACCTGTTGGTTAGTTGTAGAAAAATTATTCCAACCTAAACTCATGGGCTTTCCATATGCAATCCAAATTGCATGTGGGTCCATTTAATTATGTTATGTTACCATGTCAACTAGCTTATTTTTTATGCATCAATTAAATGGTCATGCATCATCCCATGATTGTGCATTATGCCATGTTATTGATTGTTTGTCTCTCTGCGTTGTTTGTTTGCTTCTTTTCGAATAGACGACGACGTTGAGACAGACGAGACTTACGACACCCCTTCTGAGGAGTTAGCTCAGTACCAGGCTGCTGAGTTTGCAGGCAAGTATTCACTCACATGAACCATTGTGTTCCTTTCCACATTGGATACCGATACTTTCCGTTGTCTATCCAGCTAGCCTTATGAATCGTTGCTTGTGTTCCGATCCTATCACATGTTATCCTTTTAACCCTGATATAGCCTCACCTCCACACCTATAACCCCGTTGCTTGTTGCCCGTGTCTTACTAGCATGCTTAGGGTTGTTTCTGCTCGAGTCTGTTGCCCGTTACCTTCTGTTACCATATCTTATTATGTTCTGGGGCTCGATGATTAAACAATCAACCTGTTAATATTTGAGGTAATGCTAATTTGATGATAAGGCACCGGCAGGAGGCCCGGCGTGGTTTTGAGGCCTGCTAGTGTCGACCCTAATTAGGAAAAGGGTCTTGTCTACTGATCCATGATGAGCGCACTATCCGCATGTGGGAAGCGTGTATGGGCGCCCCCCTCAATTTGATTCGATTCGCATCTCGTCCAAATCGCGTCATTTAGTTCGGGTTTTCCATTTGCCGCATGCATATGTATTTGCGAGCCCAGGCCAGGGTGGAACTTTTGTAGTCGGCATTTAGGGAGACACGTTCTTAGAGTGCTATGAGGGTCCCCTTTTCTTCGTGGGGCTTGATTAGCCGTGCGCTCAATTGCACGGGGTTCTTTGGGCTTGATGCGAAGAAGAGTTGAGTTGTGTTGAGTGCCCCGCTTGGTGGAAGGCATTCCATCTGGCGGGTTATTCTTACGTGTACGGCCAAATTGGTGCACCCCTGCAGGGTAAATCTTCTCGAGAAGCCGTGTTTTCCGCGGTTATTGATGACTTGGTGAAAGTACTGGCTAACAAGTACTCAGAACAACTTACACCTAATGATTAACAATCTGACTAGTAATAAGCTTATTGACACAATAATCGGAACCATCATTAATCCAACTGTGTGAGTTTATCCTCGGATTGCTTCTTTGGATAAGGTGCGAGATCCAGGATGGGTTTGTTTGGAGTTAGTGGTAGTTGGTTACGATACGCTATCTTATCCCTCTCTTTTAGCCGGAAGTTGTAGTATGTTTCTGTAGTTGGTTAGAGCAGCCTGCTGCCGCACTTTTGTATCACCTGTTCTTCCGTTGAACCCAAAGCATGTGTACTTGGTGTTGCCAGGTACACTATGGTATCTTGTGAGTCTTGCTTGCCAGTACGTTTATGTACTGACCCCTTTGGGGCTGTGGTTTCCGCAGACTACGTTTCCGAGGATCCCCATGGAGGCTACTACGTGGAGTATGACGAGGCTGCTGACGAGTAGATAGCGAACCCGGGCAGGATCCGAGACATCGTGGATGGGCTCCGTCTTTTCGTTTCCGGCCTCTTAGGCCTATTTGGATCTTGTCTGTATTCAGACACTTTGGATGCTTCCGCTGTGTTGTAATGATGATATGTTGGGACATGTGTCCTCTGGATGATTGTATTTGCTATCTCTGCTCTAGTGAGAGCTATTTGCAACTTATTTCAATCTTTTGTGTCTTAGAGATATGTTGTGATATCAGTTGTTCTAATGACGTTGATGTACCATGTGTGTATGTTATGAAGTACGTCAACGGAAGTGTCCTGATTTCTATGGGATGGTTTGCGCAGACGATGGATAGTAGAGAATGGTTGTCACACGTGTACGTGTTGGCCTGCTCATATGGAGATGCGGGTGCCGGTATGCCCCGTAAGCCATTTGTTCTACTATTTAGCGGACTGTGAGTATCCTCTAGAAGTCCGGGTGCGACAAATGGTATCAGAGCCTGTCTGCCTGTAGGATCCCTTTTACTGGTCGCAGTTGAGTCTAGAAACTATTTTGTAGCTATATAGGAAAAATGAAACGTGAGAGTAGGAATTCTGTTCTTTTTCTTCTTTCCCCACCCACCCTCCCTTTTCTGGTAAGGAAGTGCAACGTTGTTTTCTCTTCTCACCTAAACTTTCAAGTTAGGATTTCTCGTATCCTGGTTTCTCTAGGATAGTTATGTCTACTAGACCATAGGAATGGAGGTGGTTGTGACATGATTTATCATGTTGCCTACTCACGATTGAGAACGGAGGCGTGTAAGCCCCGGAAGCAGATCCTCTATTCCTTAAGCAGTAGATATTGATCCTTTAGAAGCCCGGATGGGTTTTTCCGTAGTACCTCAGGAGTGTTTGGTCTCGTGTTTCCCGATGTTGCTTCGATATCCTGTTCTTCTCAACATCCTTTTCATCCGTTGAAACCTTGTTGTTGCTTTCAACTCCAGTTCTTCTACCAGCGTCTAATCAAAACTTCCCCGATCATCTGCAGATGGATCTCAGGTTCTACCCGCAGGTGGTTCGTATGACTCGTTGCGAGAGCACTGCCGGTTATCCGGAGATGCTGAGGGACATGGTCACTTTTCTGGGTTTCCGTTGGGCACCAGAGTACCAGGTCTACGAGCAACAGCGAGAGTTTGACCAGACCTACTACCAGACTATCGTCTACATTCTGTCAGATGATGGCATGAGCGTTGTCCACCGCTACGAGGCAGTAGGTTCCACAGTGGATATGGCTGTGCAGCAGGCAGCTTATGTGAGTCTCACCGTCCTTCGTGCTGACTACTGGGGATTTGACGATTCTATCTATCGCCACATCCCCCGTGGTTACATCACTTCGGAGGGAGCTCACTTCACTCTCTACGACAACTTGGATGTCTACGAGCATGATAACTCCAGGCTGCACACCACCGCTCAGTTTGTGAGGCACAGTGACGCAGTTGCCAGCACACTATCTCAGGAGTTGGCTTCAGTCAGAGAGCAGCTCTACCTTGCTTTGACTCGTCTGGCGACTTACACCACAGACTTTGTTGGAGATGAGCGCTTTGCACGTTTCGATCAGCCAGTTGGTCGTCGTCTGCCAGATGCTGGAGGTTACGAGCCGATCAGAGGTCCACTCCTTAACCTCGGTGCTGGTTACACTGGGATTCCACGCTTTGGAGCACAGGGAGTCGACACTATGTACTTCACCACACCTAGAGTCGCTCTCAGGCCACGTCAGATCTACGTGGATCGTCGTTCTACCTACTTTCGTGGGCGTGCTCCTCACCGTACCTCTCGCCGTACTCCTAGCCGCCGTCCTGCGTGATGAGCATGGGAGTATCGATGTATCCATTCTTAGCTATGTTTAGTTATCCTTTGGCATTCGTACCATTTATGGTGTGTTGGATATCCTGATGTATTGGAACATGTGATGATGTACCTGTTGGTTATCTGTTCATGCGTCGGAATAATCTCTCTTTTGGTTGCCGAGTCTATCCTTTTCCATTGTTGTGCTAAAATGCATTTCCATTCAGGATGCCGCCAACAAGGAACACCCCGCCTGAGCCACCGCCAATCACGGAGCTGTTGACTCAGATGACCCAAGTCATGGCACAGATGGTCCAATTTCAGACTAACCAGCACAACAACCAGAATGCTCCACGAGTCAGTATCAAGGAGTTTCTCAGTCTGGGCCCAAGAGCTTTCGTGGCAACACGCGAGCCTCTGGATGCTGATGACTGGATCCGTGAGATAGCTAAGGCTCTGGAGATTGCTCACGTTGCTGAGGAAGACAAGGTCAAGTATGCCTCCTATCTGCTGAAGGGTCAGGCAGCTACTTGGTGGGAAAACTACCATACCATGAGAGCTGGCTATCCAATCACCTGGGGTTGTTTCAAGGAAGCCTTCCTGAAGCACCACATTCCAGATGGTCTCATGGAAAGGATGCGTGAAGAGTTTTGCTCTCTCAAGCAAGGCAAGCTGGACGTCATCGGCTATCAGAGTGAGTTCAATCGCCTCGCTCGATACGCTGGAGACGAGGTGTCCACTAAGGCTAAGAAGATGGCAAGGTTCCGCAGAGGTTTTAACCCGGAACTCAAGTACGCCCTCCCCAATATCAAGGCCAACAACTTCGAGGAGCTCGTTAACACCGCGCTCAATGAAGAAAATGGGCGCAAGGCGTTCGAGGAGTCTCGCAAGCACTCGCGTGAGGGTGGTTCCTCCTCCAACATGACCACCCCTCCGCAGAAGCGCCGCATCTGCGTGCCAAATGCTGCTGTCACTCGGGCTCCATACGCCCAAGCTTCTCCAGGCTTCGCTCCCCGCCCACCCAACCCTGCTCAGATGCATGATCAGAGGGCTTCGATGGGGCAGCCAAGGCCAGGACCTCCTCGTGTCGTCACTTGCTACAAGTGCAAGCAGACGGGGCACTACGCTGACAAGTGCACGCAGAGGCAGCTACCTCCACCACCACCTCGTCCCAACACAAACCAGGCAATGGTGCGCGCTCCCCCGCCTAAAGCCTTCAACTCCAACAACAGGCCTGTCGGGAGGACCGCAAGGGTGAATCATGTCAAGATCGACAAAGCTGAGGAAGCTCCTGACGTCGTTCTCGGTATATTACCCGTAAACTCTTTTCCAGCTAAAGTGTTGTTTGATACCAGAGCATCGCATTATTTTGTGTCAAAGATTTTTGCCACAACAAACAACCTAATGGTGGTTCCACTAAGCAATCAAATCACTGTTCACTCACCGGGATCTCAAATGTTGACTTCCAAGATAAGTAAGGATAATCAAATCCTAATTGGAGGCCACATATTCCTTGCTTCACTCATGTTGCTGGGAAGTTCTGACATTGATGTCATTCTTGGTATGGATTGGCTGAAAGCTAATAAAGCTAAAATTGACTGTGCTCAAAAGTCAATAACTCTGTTCCACCCTTCTGGCCAGATAGTCTATTCTCCAAATGAATCAAATTCTGTTCAGCTATGCACCCTCGATGCAAAAGCTCTTCCTTCAATTGAAAATTTTCCAGTGGTTTGTGAATTCCCTCACGTCTTTCCAGAAGAGTTGCCAGGGATGCCTCCGGACAGAGCAGTTGACTTCGTGATCCAGCTTGAACCAGGTACTGCTCCAATCTCTAAGCATCCATACAAGATAGCTCCTCCTGAACTAAAACTGTTAAAGGAGCAAATCGATATGTACATGGAAAAAGGTTACATTCAACCTAGTTCCTCGGCTTGGGGTTGCCCAACTCTGTTCGTTGCGAAGAAGGATCACAGAAAGAGACGCGTTGTTGACTATCGTCCTCTTAACGAGAAAACCATAAAAAACAAGTATCCAATTCCTCGTATCGATGATCTTTTTGATCAACTTGCTGGAGCCACAATATTCTCCAAGTTGGACTTGAGAATGGGTTACCATCAAATAAAGATCAGAAAAGAGGATATTCCAAAAACAGCCTTCACCACTCGCTACGGTCTATATGAATTCACCGTCATGTCCTTTGGTCTCACCAATGCACTGGCGACATTCTCTCGCCTCATGAATTCTGTCTTCCATGAATACCTCGACAAGTTCGTTGTGGTATATCTTGATGACATTCTTGTCTACTCAAAATCCGAGGAAGAGCATGAAGAACACCTTCGTCTCACTCTCATGAAACTTCGCGAGCATCGTCTATATGCCAAATTCTCCAAATGTGAGTTCTGGATTCCAGAAGTTGCTTACCTTGGTCATGTCATCTCTGCCAAGGGCATAGCCATTGATCCAGAAAAGGTTAAGGCAATTGTTGATTGGAAACCTCCAAAGACGGTGAAGCAAGTAAGAAGTTTTCTTGGCTTGGCTAGCTATTGCCGTCGTTTCGTCCAAAACTTCTCCAAGATTGCCAAACCTCTCACTGATCTCACAAAGAAGGACAAGAAGTTCGTTTGGTCTCCACAATGTGAGGAAAGTTTCAATCTCCTGAAGACTAAACTCACTTCTACACCAGTTCTGGTTGGCCCAGATCCTTCCAAACCTTTCCAGATATTCTGTGATGCTTCTCTCCAAGGTCTAGGTGCAGTTCTTATGCAAGAACATCAAGTTGTGGCTTATGCTTCACGTCAGTTGAATGCACATGAGCTCAACTATCCCACACATGATCTTGAACTTGCAGCAGTTGTGTTTGCCCTCAAGAAATGGAGACAATACTTGTTGGGTAACCGCACTGAAATCTTTTCCGATCATAAGAGTCTGAAATACATCTTCACTCAACCAGATCTAAACCTCAGGCAAAGGAGATGGATTGAAAAGATCAAAGACTTTGATCTTACCATTTCTTACATTCCAGGCAAGGCTAATGTTATGGCCGATGCTCTAAGTCGCAAGTCGTATTGTAATAATCTCATGATCATGGAAAGCCAACCTCCTCTTCATGAAGAATTCCAGAAGCTGAACCTTGGTCTTGTTCCTCAAGGCTATCTTGCGAACTTGACAGCCAGTCCAACTCTCGAGGACAAGATTTGTTCTGAACAACTTCGCGATGCTGAAATCAAGAAGATGGTAGAACACATCAAAGAAGGCAAGGAGAAATTTAAGTCCTTCTCAATCGATGACAAGGGAACTGTGTTCTTCGAAGGACGCATTGCAGTTCCTCAAGTTCAAAGTCTCAAAGATGTCATTCTCAAGGAGGCTCATGAAACTCCTCTCTCCATACACCCTGGAAGTACAAAGATGTACCAGGATCTCAAGACACTGTATTGGTGGCCTGTCATGAAACGTGAAATTGCTCAATACATTTCTGAATGCGACGTTTGTCAACGTGTTAAGGCAGTTCATCAGAAAACAGCCGGTCTCCTACAACCTCTGAAAATCCCTGAGTGGAAGTGGGACATGATTGAAATGGACTTCATCACTGGTTTTCCAAAGTCCAAGAAGGGCAACGATGCAATCTTCGTTGTCATTGATCGTCTCACTAAAGTAGCTCACTTCTTTGCTGTCAAAGAAACAATCTCAGCTAGCTAGTTAGCAGAACTCTACACAGCAAAGATTGTTCCTCTTCATGGTGTTCCATTGGAAATAAGCTCAGACCGTGGAAGCATCTTCACTTCTCATTTCTGGAAAAGCTTTCAAGAAGCATTGGGCACCAAACTTCTGTTCAGCACAGCTTATCACCCTCAGTCTCAAGGGCAAGTCGAAAGAGTCAATCAGATTCTCGAGGATATGCTCAGAGCATGTGGTATCTCCTTTGGCATGAAATGGGAGGAATGTCTCCCATATGCTGAATTCTCCTACAACAACAGCTTCCAGGCAAGCCTAGGCATGGCTCCATTTGAAGCTCTCTATGGCCGCAGATGCAGGAGTCCAATCAATTGGTCTGGAGCTGGTGAACGTTCACTCTTAGGCCCTGACATTGTTAAGGAAGCCGAAGAGAAAGTTCGCATCATTCGTGACAATCTCAAGATTGCTCAGTCTCGTCAGAAAAGCTACTATGACAGCAAGCACAGGGATATGATCTATGCACCTGGTGACAAGGCATATCTCCGTGTAACTCCCCTCAGAGGCACTCATCGTTTTGGTGTAAAAGGAAAACTTGCCCCAAGATACATTGGTCCTTTCAACATTCTCTCAAGGCGTGCGGAAAATGCCTACCGTCTTGAACTTCCAGAAAAACTATCCAAGGTGCACGATGTGTTTCACGTGTCACAACTCAAGAGGTGCTTCAAAGATCCAGATCGTGCAGTTGATCATGATTCCATTGAACTGCAAGAAGATCTATCTTATGAGGAGCACCCTGTTCGTATTCTCGATGAGACCGAGCGTAAGACTCGCAACAAGAGAACCAAGTTCTTGAAAGTGCAGTGGTCCCATCATTCCGATAAAGAGGCAACGTGGGAGACCGAAGAGGATCTTCGCAAGAAGTATCCGGACCTTTTCTCTTCTCAGTAGGAATCTCGGGGCGCGATTCCTTAAAGGGGGGGGGGGCGTTTTGTAACATCCCAAGTATGAAAAATCACCCCTAGAATGTTTTGTTTCTTGTTATTTTATGTTTTGCATCATGACATCATCATTGCATTTGTTTCGGCATTTGTTTTCCAATTGTTTTCATCTGTTTTCCTTTGTTTTCCCATTTGAAATTCAAACAATATTCAAATGTTTTGTTTCATACTTGTGCTGTCACAATTCTTTCAAATAGAAATATTCAAATAAAACATCCATGTGTTTCCATTAAAATATAAAGCTCAAACTATTAACTAGTTCTTTTAATAATTCACTTAATTCAAATTTAATTTCAAATTCAATTCCAAACAGCAACCATTTGAAATTTATGAAAGTTACAAAACACTTCCATCATTTGTTTCAAATAATTCGAAGGTTCAAACTATTTAAGTGTTTCTTTTTAATTATTCATTTGAATATCAAAATTCATTCAAATTCAACCAAATTTCAAACAACAACATAATTTAAATTTTGTTGGAAAACAAAAGTTGTACAATGATGTTTCTGTAATGCCTAACCTATAACAAATTTTCCTAAATTTTTCTACCCCAAAAACCCTACCCTTTTCTTCCCATTTCTTTTCAGCAAAAAAAAACAAACAGAACAGAGAAATAAAAAAAAGAAAACCAGAGGGAGAGGGGGCAGGCCAGCCAAGTTGGGCCAGCCCACCATCTCCCCACGGCCTGGTACCCCTCCCTCGTCCCTAACCTTCGTACGGCAGCAGATCCACGGTGTCCACGTCGATGCAGAGAAGCAGGGAACGGCCGAGCTCATCCTCCCTCCTCCTCTTAAACCCTAGGCCGCGAGCTCTCTCCCTGCCCTAGCCTAGACCTCCACCTCTCCCTCGAGCGCCGCCGATTTTCTTCTCTCTCTCCGCTTGCTGCTCCTCTCTGAACCCCACCGAACCACCACCTCTTCCCCTCCGGCGATCGCCGACGGCATGGCCTCCCTCCGCGCAGGATAGGCACGGGAATCGATTCCCCGTAACCTTCTCGTCCTCCTCGACACCGCAGCTAGGCACGAGCCGTCCCGGATTGTCGCCGCCGTCCTCATCTCGCCGCCGGCCACCACCTCTGCAGCTGCCCGAGCACCTCCTCCGTTTCCCTCACGGTGAGCACGGCCACCTTTCCTCCCTCCTCCACTCTGCATTCGGTAGCCCTTGCGCACGCACACGACCACCACAGCAACCACACGCAGCACCACGAGCCGCAGCGACGATCCCCGCCGGCGGCCGTCCTCTCTGTCGAAAATTCAGTTGACTGAATTTCAGTTCAGTTAAACACACGGAACTGAACCTCAAACCCCCTCCCCCCAAGCCCCTTACCTGACAAGAAACGCAGCGTACTGCAGTGGCTACCACACTGCGCTCTCACCCGCGAGGCCAGGGTTCGAGTCCCCCTCCCGCAGATTAAATCCACACTTTTTATCTTTTTTTTAGATACAGAAACTTGTCAGATTCACAAACCAGTCCCTGTTAGTATTCTTCTAGGTCCCTGTAAATACTTTCTAAGTCCCTGGCTACTAAATAAATGGCAGAATAATACCTAAACTCTAAAAATGCATAAATAATTCATTCCAACTCCAGATTCAACATTTTAAATATGTTTTCAACTCCAAATTAAATTATCTACCCAAATATAAATTTTGTTTACTGTTTTGAATATTTTAAATTGGTGAAATATTTGAATCCTTGTTTAATTCACTTCATTTTGCAAAATTCATAACTTGGGCATAAAAATTCCAAATTCAACAAACTAAATATGTTTTCCATTCCATTTTTCATGAACTTTGCAAATATCAACTTTGTGTTCTGTTTTAAATAAATTAAATTGCTGAAAACAACTGTTTCTTAATTAATGCATTTAAAATTGTCAAATTAATAACTTGCTCATTTTAAATCCATTTTCAACAAATAAAATATGTTTTCCATGCTAAATTGAACCACCTTTTCAAATATAAACTTTGTTTCATGTTTTGAATAATTAAAATTGGTTAAATAATTTAAACCTTGTTTAAATCATTTAATATTGTTAAATTCATAACTTGGTCAAATTAATTTCTTTTTGAACTTATAAAATATGTTTTCAAACCAGAAAAACATAATGTTTTCAAATATGAATTTTATTTAATGCTTTGAACAAATAAAATTCAAATAATATTAATACTTGTTTAAATCCATTTAAATCTTGTTTAAACTTGTTTAATTCATAAGTAATTTATTTTAAATCCTTTTTCAACAAATGAAACATGTATTCCATCTAAAATTGTGTGTTCTTGTCAAATATGAATTCTGTTATCTATTTTGAACAATTAAAAGTGGTGAAAACAACAAATGCTTGTGTAACCCCTTTAAGAAACCAAAATTTCATAACTTAATAAATAAAATTCCAAACTTGGTAAACTTCATTTCAAATTGTTTCTATGGTTGTTTTCTTTCTGTTTTCCTCATCCATGCATCATGCTAATCCAATTTCACCTGTTGGTTAGTTGTAGAAAAATTATTCCAACCTAAACTCATGGGCTTTCCATATGCAATCCAAATTGCATGTGGGTCCATTTAATTATGTTATGTTACCATGTCAACTAGCTTATTTTTTATGCATCAATTAAATGGTCATGCATCATCCCATGATTGTGCATTATGTCATGTTATTGATTGTTTGTCTCTCTGCGTTGTTTGTTTGCTTCTTTTCGAATAGACGACGACGTTGAGACAGACGAGACTTACGACACCCCTTCTGAGGAGTTAGCTCAGTACCAGGCTGCTGAGTTTGCAGGCAAGTATTCACTCACATGAACCATTGTGTTCCTTTCCACATTGGATACCGATACTTTCCGTTGTCTATTCAGCTAGCCTTATGAATCGTTGCTTGTGTTCCGATCCTATCACATGTTATCCTTTTAACCCTGATATAGCCTCACCTCCACACCTATAATCCCGTTGCTTGTTGCCCGTGTCTTACTAGAATGCTTAGGGTTGTTTCTGCTCGAGTCTGTTGCCCGTTACCTTCTGTTACCATATCTTATTATGTTCTGGGGCTCGATGATTAAACAATCAACCTGTTAATATTTGAGGTAATGCTAATTTGATGATAAGGCACCGGCAGGAGGCCCGGCGTGGTTTTGAGGCCTGCTAGTGTCGACCCTAATTAGGAAAAGGGTCTTGTCTACTGATCCATGATGAGCGCACTATCCGTATGTGGGAAGCGTGTATGGGCGCCCCCCTCAATTTGATTCGATTCGCATCTCGTCCAAATCGCCTCATTTAGTTTGGGTTTTCCATTTGCCGCATGCATATGTATTTGCGAGCCCAGGACAGGGTGGAACTTTTGTAGTCGGCATTTAGGGAGACACGTTCTTAGAGTGCTATGAGGGTCCCCTTTTCTTCGTGGGGCTTGATTAGCCGTGCGCTCAATTGCACGGGGTTCTTTGGGCTTGATGCGAAGAAGAGTTGAGTTGTGTTGAGTGCCCCGCTTGGTGGAAGGCATTCCATCTGGCGGGTTATTCTTACGTGTACGGCCAAATTGGTGCACCCCTGCAGGGTAAATCTTCTCGAGAAGCCGTGTTTTCCGCGGTTATTGATGACTTGGTGAAAGTACTGGCTAACAAGTACTCAGAACAACTTACACCTAATGATTAACAATCTGACTAGTAATAAGCTTATTGACACAATAATCGGAACCATCATTAATCCAACTGTGTGAGTTTATCCTCGGATTGCTTCTTTAGATAAGGTGCGAGATCCAGGATGGGTTTGTTTGGAGTTAGTGGTAGTTGGTTACGATACGCTATCTTATCCCTCTCTTTTAGCCGGAAGTTGTAGTATGTTTCTGTAGTTGGTTAGAGCAGCCTGCTGCCGCACTTTTGTATCACCTGTTCTTCCGTTGAACCCAAAGCATCTGTACTTGGTGTTGCCAGGTACACTATGGTATCTTGTGAGTCTTGCTTGCCAGTACGTTTATGTACTGACCCCTTTGGGGCTGTGGTTTCCGCAGACTACGTTTCCGAGGATCCCCATGGAGGCTACTACGTGGAGTATGACGAGGCTGCTGACGAGTAGATAGCGAACCCGGGCAGGATCCGAGACATCGTGGATGGGCTCCGTCTTTTCGTTTCCGGCCTCTTAGGCCTATTTGGATCTTGTCTGTATTCAGACACTTTGGATGCTTCCGCTGTGTTGTAATGATGATATGTTGGGACATGTGTCCTCTGGATGATTGTATTTGCTATCTCTGCTCTAGTGAGAGCTATTTGCAACTTATTTCAATCTTTTGTGTCTTAGAGATATGTTGTGATATCAGTTGTTCTAATGCCGTTGACGTACCATGTGTGTATGTTATGAAGTACGTCAACGGAAGTGTCCTGATTTCTATGGGATGGTTTGCGCAGACGATGGATAGTAGAGAATGGTTGTCACACGTGTACGTGTTGGCCTGCTCATATGGAGATGCGGGTGCCGGTATGCCCCGTAAGCCATTTGTTCTACTATTTAGCGGACTGTGAGTATCCTCTAGAAGTCCGGGTGCGACAAATGGTATCAGAGCCTGTCTGCCTGTAGGATCCCTTTTACTGGTCGCAGTTGAGTCTAGAAACTATTTTGTAGCTATATAGGAAAAATGAAACGTGAGAGTAGGAATTCTGTTCTTTTTCTTCTTTCCCCACCCACCCTCCCTTTTCTGGTAAGGAAGTGCAACGTTGTTTTCTCTTCTCACCTAAACTTTCAAGTTAGGATTTCTCGTATCCTGGTTTCTCTAGGATAGTTATGTCTACTAGACCATAGGAATGGAGGTGGTTGTGACATGATTTATCATGTTGCCTACTCACGATTGAGAACGGAGGCGTGTAAGCCCCGGAAGCAGATCCTCTATTCCTTAAGCAGTAGATATTGATCCTTTAGAAGCCCGGATGGGTTTTTCCGTAGTACCTCAGGAGTGTTTGGTCTCGTGTTTCCCGATGTTGCTTCGATATCCTGTTCTTCTCAACATCCTTTTCATCCGTTGAAACCTTGTTGTTGCTTTCAACTCCAGTTCTTCTACCAGCGTCTAATCAAAACTTCCCCGATCATCTGCAGATGGATCTCAGGTTCTACCCGCAGGTGGTTCGTATGACTCGTTGCGAGAGCACTGCCGGTTATCCGGAGATGCTGAAGGACATGGTCACTTTTCTGGGTTTCCGTTGGGCACCAGAGTACCAGGTCTACGAGCAACAGCGAGAGTTTGACCAGACCTACTACCAGACTATCGTCTACATTCTGTCAGATGATGGCATGAGCGTTGTCCACCGCTACGAGGCAGTAGGTTCCACAGTGGATATGGCTGTGCAGCAGGCAGCTTATGTGAGTCTCACCGTCCTTCGTGCTGACTACTGGGGATTTGACGATTCTATCTATCGCCACATCCCCCGTGGTTACATCACTTCGGAGGGAGCTCACTTCACTCTCTACGACAACTTGGATGTCTACGAGCATGATAACTCCAGGCTGCACACCACCGCTCAGTTTGTGAGGCACAGTGACGCAGTTGCCAGCACACTATCTCAGGAGTTGGCTTCAGTCAGAGAGCAGCTCTACCTTGCTTTGACTCGTCTGGCGACTTACACCACAGACTTTGTTGGAGATGAGCGCTTTGCACGTTTCGATCAGCCAGTTGGTCGTCGTCTGCCAGATGCTGGAGGTTACGAGCCGATCAGAGGTCCACTCCTTAACCTCGGTGCTGGTTACACTGGGATTCCACGCTTTGGAGCACAGGGAGTCGACGCTATGTACTTCACCACACCTAGAGTCGCTCTCAGGCCACGTCAGATCTACGTGGATCGTCGTTCTACCTACTTTCGTGAGCGTGCTCCTCACCGTACCTCTCGCCGTACTCCTAGCCGCCGTCCTGCGTGATGAGCATGGGAGTATCGATGTATCCATTCTTAGCTATGTTTAGTTATCCTTTGGCATTCGTACCATTTATGGTGTGTTGGATATCCTGATGTATTGGAACATGTGATGATGTACCTGTTGGTTATCTGTTCATGCGTCGGAATAATCTCTCTTTTGGTTGCCGAGTCTATCCTTTTCCATTGTTGTGCTAAAATGCATTTCCATTCAGGATGCCGCCAACAAGGAACACCCCGCCTGAGCCACCGCCAATCACGGAGCTGTTGACTCAGATGACCCAAGTCATGGCACAGATGGTCCAATTTCAGACTAACCAGCACAACAACCAGAATGCTCCACGAGTCAGTATCAAGGAGTTTCTCAGTCTGGGCCCAAGAGCTTTCGTGGCAACACGCGAGCCTCTGGATGCTGATGACTGGATCCGTGAGATAGCTAAGGCTCTGGAGATTGCTCACGTTGCTGAGGAAGACAAGGTCAAGTATGCCTCCTATCTGCTGAAGGGTCAGGCAGCTACTTGGTGGGAAAACTACCATACCATGAGAGCTGGCTATCCAATCACCTGGGGTTGTTTCAAGGAAGCCTTCCTGAAGCACCACATTCCAGATGGTCTCATGGAAAGGATGCGTGAAGAGTTTTGCTCTCTCAAGCAAGGCAAGCTGGACGTCATCGGCTATCAGAGTGAGTTCAATCGCCTCGCTCGATACGCTGGAGACGAGGTGTCCACTAAGGCTAAGAAGATGGCAAGGTTCCGCAGAGGTTTTAACCCGGAACTCAAGTACGCCCTCCCCAATATCAAGGCCAACAACTTCGAGGAGCTCGTTAACACCGCGCTCAATGAAGAAAATGGGCGCAAGGCGTTCGAGGAGTCTCGCAAGCACTCGCGTGAGGGTGGTTCCTCCTCCAACATGACCACCCCTCCGCAGAAGCGCCGCATCTGCGTGCCAAATGCTGCTGTCACTCGGGCTCCATACGCCCAAGCTTCTCCAGGCTTCGCTCCCCGCCCACGCAACCCTGCTCAGATGCATGATCAGAGGGCTTCGATGGGGCAGCCAAGGCCAGGACCTCCTCGTGTCGTCACTTGCTACAAGTGCAAGCAGACGGGGCACTACGCTGACAAGTGCACGCAGAGGCAGCTACCTCCACCACCACCTCGTCCCAACACAAACCAGGCAATGGTGCGCGCTCCCCCGCCTAAAGCCTTCAACTCCAACAACAGGCCTGTCGGGAGGACCGCAAGGGTGAATCATGTCAAGATCGACAAAGCTGAGGAAGCTCCTGACGTCGTTCTCGGTATATTACCCGTAAACTCTTTTCCAGCTAAAGTGTTGTTTGATACCAGAGCATCGCATTATTTTGTGTCAAAGATTTTTGCCACAACAAACAACCTAATGGTGGTTCCACTAAGCAATCAAATCACTGTTCACTCACCGGGATCTCAAATGTTGACTTCCAAGATAAGTAAGGATAATCAAATCCTAATTGGAGGCCACATATTCCTTGCTTCACTCATGTTGCTGGGAAGTTCTGACATTGATGTCATTCTTGGTATGGATTGGCTGAAAGCTAATAAAGCTAAAATTGACTGTGCTCAAAAGTCAATAACTCTGTTCCACCCTTCTGGCCAGATAGTCTATTCTCCAAATGAATCAAATTCTGTTCAGCTATGCACCCTCGATGCAAAAGCTCTTCCTTCAATTGAAAATGTTCCAGTGGTTTGTGAATTCCCTCACGTCTTTCCAGAAGAGTTGCCAGGGATGCCTCCGGACAGAGCAGTTGAGTTCGTGATCCAGCTTGAACCAGGTACTGCTCCAATCTCTAAGCATCCATACAAGATAGCTCCTCCTGAACTAAAACTGTTAAAGGAGCAAATCGATATGTACATGGAAAAAGGTTACATTCAACCTAGTTCCTCGGCTTGGGGTTGCCCAACTCTGTTCGTTGCGAAGAAGGATCACACAAAGAGACGCGTTGTTGACTATCGTCCTCTTAACGAGAAAACCATAAAAAACAAGTATCCAATTCCTCGTATCGATGATCTTTTTGATCAACTTGCTGGAGCCACAATATTCTCCAAGTTGGACTTGAGAATGGGTTACCATCAAATAAAGATCAGAAAAGAGGATATTCCAAAAACAGCCTTCACCACTCGCTACGGTCTATATGAATTCACCGTCATGTCCTTTGGTCTCACCAATGCACTGGCGACATTCTCTCGCCTCATGAATTCTGTCTTCCATGAATACCTCGACAAGTTCGTTGTGGTATATCTTGATGACATTCTTGTCTACTCAAAATCCGAGGAAGAGCATGAAGAACACCTTCGTCTCACTCTCATGAAACTTCGCGAGCATCGTCTATATGCCAAATTCTCCAAATGTGAGTTCTGGATTCCAGAAGTTGCTTACCTTGGTCATGTCATCTCTGCCAAGGGCATAGCCATTGATCCAGAAAAGGTTAAGGCAATTGTTGATTGGAAACCTCCAAAGACGGTGAAGCAAGTAAGAAGTTTTCTTGGCTTGGCTAGCTATTGCCGTCGTTTCGTCCAAAACTTCTCCAAGATTGCCAAACCTCTCACTGATCTCACAAAGAAGGACAAGAAGTTCGTTTGGTCTCCACAATGTGAGGAAAGTTTCAATCTCCTGAAGACTAAACTCACTTCTACACCAGTTCTGGTTGGCCCAGATCCTTCCAAACCTTTCCAGATATTCTGTGATGCTTCTCTCCAAGGTCTAGGTGCAGTTCTTATGCAAGAACGTCAAGTTGTGGCTTATGCTTCACGTCAGTTGAATGCACATGAGCTCAACTATCCCACACATGATCTTGAACTTGCAGCAGTTGTGTTTGCCCTCAAGAAATGGAGACAATACTTGTTGGGTAACCGCACTGAAATCTTTTCCGATCATAAGAGTCTGAAATACATCTTCACTCAACCAGATCTAAACCTCAGGCAAAGGAGATGGATTGAAAAGATCAAAGACTTTGATCTTACCATTTCTTACACTCCAGGCAAGGCTAATGTTATGGCCGATGCTCTAAGTCGCCAGTCGTATTGTAATAATCTCATGATCATGGAAAGCCAACCTCCTCTTCATGAAGAATTCCAGAAGCTGAACCTTGGTCTTGTTCCTCAAGGCTATCTTGCGAACTTGACAGCCAGTCCAACTCTCGAGGACAAGATTTTGTCACATCCCTGTTTGTAAGCACTTGTATAATAGTATTTTAGCATGTCTCTTAAGACCTTTGTAATGCAATTAAGTGGACAACATGTTGTGTACTGATGTTTATCTATGCAATATTAGTGGTGTGTTTCTTTTCACTCACTTGAGGAGTTTTTCTCCTAAGGAACACATTGCTTTATTATTGTTTTCCCAGGTTTTCCACTAAGGCTCTTATGAGATTATTTTTTCAAGACTTGAGGTGACCCTTTGTTTCAACTTGTAAATGTGTTACTAATGTTTAGGAATCAACTTAAGCTTGAAATAAAATTATTTGGAAAAGATTCCATTAGATTTTCCAATATAAATTTTGCCCTGAAAAACAGCCAAGTAGCTGTTTTCAACCCTTGTTTTCCACCACAAGGATTATCCAATTAGGGATTTTCTTTGATCAAAACTACTCTCTGATATGAGTACAACAAAACTACACTCTTGGAAAAACCTACAAAGAAAATTAACACACAATGCCAAGATGGTTTTTGAGCCATCTTGATAAGACAGAAACTTGAGCATTTTAAAAACAGAGAATGTACCTACTTTGCCATTTATTTTCAGAGCCATAAACCCATTTTTTTTCAAAACAAATGGTTGGATCTGAAACTTGGATAGTTGTTCTTTGTTGAGCATTTTAAATCACTCATTTTAGAGCTGGTTTGCTTGGTGAAAACAAACCCAACTTTTGCTATCTCTGTCTGTTTTTCCAGCACTTAGAAAAATTCAGAAAACTGTCTAACTGAATTTTTCTGACAGAACAGTGAATACACTTTTGGACTTAATGTTTTTAGCTTTTGTGCACTGATCCAAGCCTTGCCACTTTGCCAATTCGAAAACAATGTTATTGAGCTTCTAGAAGGTGACATTGGATCCCATGTTGGCTGGATAGGAGGGGAGAAAACTGAGGTGGCATTTGACTTCTAGGTGATGTCACAATAGTGGTTGCAATAGTGTTGATTCTTTCTTTTGCCCATCACTTGGCCTTTGCTGTGGCCTTGCTCATCATTTTGGTACTGGCTTGACCCCTTAGGACCAATTGGAACCGTGGCCAACCCTGGAGAAACCCCAAAGGGCAAGGGCATGCCCATGCCATGTCAACCCGAGCCCTCCCCCTTTGACTCGTGGCTACAAAGCAATCCAGGCCAAGCCCTCTCGCCAGCACACTCCACTCACCCCTCTCACTCACCCCATCGAGCTCCCGCTTGCTCGATCACCCTCTGTGGGCGAGGCGAGCCGCGCCCATTTTCGGACCCGATCGGATCGAGCTCGAGGTGGCGCCGCGATCACCGCACCTCCCGCCCTCCTTTCACCTCCATTGCGACCCCCTAGCTCATGCCTACCTCCCTGACACCCTCTTGCCCTCGATCGCTTGCAGATTCATCGCCGTCGTCCTCGGAGCCGCCGCGGGACGCCGTCGAGCCGCCGCAGCGCACACCCGTCGCCACCGCCCGAAACCGCGCCACGGCATCGCCCAAGCCACCCTCCTTCGACCCCGCACCGTCCCTTTGCTTCTCGCGAGCCCTAGGTGAGCAAATCCCCGTGCCCGTGAGGTGTTCGTCCGCGGTTAGGGGGGAGAGAGAGAGAGGAGTGACGCGGGGAGGAAGAAAGGGCAGGGACCGTCGATCTGCGAATCGACGGCCCCCTTTGAACCGAGCGTTTCGCGCGCGCGCGCGTGCTCGCGGGCTGCGCTGTGCGTTTGCTGGGCCGCGCGCTGCGGGATCTGGCCCGTTGGGCAGTTTCGGTTAAAAACGATTATATTTTTTTTTTCTCTCTGGCAGATTAACTAGATCCTAGCTTTAGGCTTAGAAAGGGTAGCATATTAATTTATTTTACCTTGCTAATTTTTGTGCTGCTAGACATACAAAATTACAACCATATCCCACTGGCAGAAACTTGTTTTGAGTTTTTATGATTTTTCTAAAAATCATATGCCAGACAGTACCCTGAAACTTGAAATGAATAGAACTTCAAAAATACAAAACATTTTTGAGCAAACTCAACTGTTTTGGAAAGCCCTTTTCAATACCTAGCAGTAGAATTTTAGTTTGCCTCAAGGTGAGTTACCATTTGGAAATGCCATCCATTTTGGTAAAACATCAGTGGGCTATTCCATGATTTTTAGAGGGAGTTTGGGATATTATTTTTGAGTGAGGCAAGTTGGAGAAGCTTTGTAGTGATAAGGACTATCACATCCTAGAAGGATTTGCTTTTTAGAGCAACAGAAAAATTTAGAGAGACAGAACAAGTTTTGGCTATTTTCTGCCTAAATTTTTAATTCTAGATCTTGCCTTATATGTTATTTTTGTGAGTTGCAAATGATGTGATCTTGCTTGTTATGTTGTTTTCCATTGTGGTTATGATGTATACAAGTTATATGAGCATGTTAGAATCAATGGTTTAGATGGTAGCATTTTAGAACTAGTTTCCATGCATAGGTCTTGCTAATAGCTAGATTTTTATGTATGTTTTGAGTAGGTATTTAAATGAATCTTTAGGCTAGTTGCTAGATTGTTTTCCATGGAACCAGTACCACTTAGGTGCTGTTAGTTTGTTTATAACACCTCTGGATGCTTGATGCTTGTGGTTGAAATAGGTTAAAATAGAAATGCTTAAGGGCTAGATTTTCACACTAGAATATTCATGTATGTTTTTGTGTCTTGTTTTCCACTAGGGAAAATTATGACTTTTTGGTATTGAAACCAGAGGATGAAAAGTACTTGTGGCAATATTTTCTTAGAGTTTCCACCTCTGGTAGATTTCCTTTTAAATAGCACAAAAGCATGAGTAGCACTTGAGTGACTAGAAATAAATTTCCTCACATGTGTAGCTTTTTAAGCATATTTTTCCTTGTTTCCTAGCTATGTTTTTATGTTATTTTTGTGAGATCCAGTAGCATATATGGTACTGGTTAGAGGTGTGTTTTGCCTCTGAAATCTTGCACACTTGTGCATAACATTAGCTAGTATAGTCTAAACTAGTCTAGTAGTTTCCTAAATTTTCTACTAGTATGAGTAGAAATTTTTGGGTGTTTGTGTGTTGTTTTTAGCACTTTTATAAAAGTGACCAGAGGCTTATTAACCTCTTGGTGAGCATATTTACTAGTGGAACACCCACTGGTATGTTTGCCTCATGGTGAAAAATAAGTTGACTTGTTGTCATGAGCTTATTTTCACCACTTGAGTAATTTAGCAAATTGTGTGTGCTAGTCATAGAGTTTGTTGTGGGAATTTGTATGCATCAAAATGTGTTTTATGTGACACCCTACTGTCCAGTAGCATGTGCTATATCCCACTGGTCCACAATGTTCTTAACTAAGAATCATTGTTTTGGCCACACATAAGCACTAGGAAAAAGCAGATTTTCCAACTATAGTTTTTAGGCCAATTTTTCTTTAGGGAAAAATTGAGAACTATGGGTGGTACTTTTGGATTGCTTGCTGTATGTATTGCTTGTAGCATTGCTTGCCTTGCTTGGTCCTGAAAGTGTGTCTTTATTTCTTTTTACGACGTTAGAAAACGAGGAGGAAGGAATTGCTGAAGAAGGGTATTGCAACTCCTGTTACTTTCAGGATCAGGACCATCACTTGTACCAAGGCAAGCCATCCTAATGCTTGCTGTATAACTACTTATCATTATCTATCATGCATGCTTTCCGCTTCTGAAGTTTTACAAAACTATGCCTTCAAAAACTATTTTTGTGTGAATCCTACTACTACTATTACTACTACTAGTATAAGGACTCATAATCATAGTCAACTTGGTATTACCAAGCCCTTAGACACTAAATGGTATATAAATACCATACACCTACTTAAAACTTGAGTTCTTAAATGAACTAAATCAAATGTGTTTTTGTAAACAAATGCCTTATTGAAGGAAAACCCCGGAGGAAGGGTGAGACCCTGTCTGCCGGAAGGATTGATATGATGGGAAATTTTATGAGAAATGTTTACAAAAGACACATAACCTAGTCTTCGCTGGACAACCATTATCGTACTGCCACTTTACCCCAATATGGGTAGGGGCTTGATTAAAAACTTGTTAGGGTTAGTATATGTGCTATCTCAAAGGCTATAGGGGATTGGATCCTCCGAACCGAAGTGTCGCTAGGAGTGAGTATACGGGACATCTAAAGTGTGGGATTAATTTTCCCTCCGGATGCAGCAGTTGGGTCTCCTGTTAGGCGGTGTGCGACATGGCTTGCCAGGGAGGGAAACCCCAATTGAAGAGATAGTCATGTACTAGCTTGTACAGAGTGGATAGTCAAGACCAGTTATCTGATGTTCTCATAGGTTGGGAACAGTCCATGGTTGTTTCATGGCAGACTCTGGATCTGGTGGAAATGTGTACACCTCTGCAGAGTAAAACTATTTCGAGATAGCCGCGTCCTCGGATATGGACGGTTGAATGGCCATGTAGCTAGTATTGTGTCAACTTTTCAAAAGAGGTTTTGAAGGAAGGCTTTTGTACCTGAGAGGTACTATGGAGGAATGACTTGGTATCTGCGAGATACCGATGAGAAAGAAACTACTACTAAAAGTTTCTGAAAAGAAAAACTTTCTTTTCCAAAAGTATTATAAAACCTCCAAGATATGTGATATCTGCGAGAGCAAAACTACATTATTTTAAATGATTTTGTTTACAAAGAAGTGAACTTGGAAAATCAACCATGGCAAATCTTTTATCTGTCATGGGTAGCTGAACCATATGTATGGCCTACCCACTCCACCAAATAAGCATGTATGCATTATTGTAAGCTAATAAAGGATGTCTTGTTGAGTACATTCAAATGTACTCATTTGGTTTCGCCCCTGGTATCTACTTATCAGACTACGAGGAGCCACCTCAGGAGGAGTACTATGAGGAGGAGTTCTACGCTGATGGCCCTGCGAGTTAGGATCGTCTCCCAGTCAGCAGCCTGTAGGATGAGGCGTGACTCGGGTTCTACTACGCTATGCTTATCGTCTTCCGCTGTGTTTACTTTGAATGTCTGTCCTGCGTGACAGTTATCAAGAACTTGGTCATGTGACCATTTATGTAAGACTCTATATTCGTGTAATGGATGATGTATTCTGTATGCCAACTACGTATGTTGTTCACGACTGGTTCTTCTGGGATCGTGAATGAATGCATATGAGGGGTTCTGGACCTACCGGTCTGGGGCCTCTACAAAGTTGGTATCAGAGCCATCCTGACTCTAGGAGACCTTAGTTAGCATGGACGTTAGTGTATACTCCGATAATCTAAGTTACTAATACAAAGAAAATTGGATATATGACTAAGTATAAAACTATTCCCTATATCCCACCACCTCTCTGGGTTATAGACTCTACTTGCATTAAAGTTATTTCTTGCATGAACCTAAAACTTTGCACACTTGTATCTAACTTAAGCTACTTAAAATTTTGTGTAGATGGACGTGGACATCACCGTGGCTTTTCAGTTGGGACGTCCACGTGGCGAGTCTTTCCTTTTCGAGGAGAGGCTAGTATCTATGGCTACTGTGTTGGGACGGCCACTTCCGGAGCTGCGAGGAGGACTAGTTGTCGGGGCACCTCTGGAGGGAGACTGGTACGCGGAGGTCACTATCCGCGCACCTCTGGCTAGCCCGACAGTGGAGGCCTACGTGTACCGTGCTGTTGATCGTTCTTGGAACGAGGCGGCAGTGCGCGTGATACAGGAGTCAGTAGCACGTCTGGCACACATCGGGGAGTATATGTTCATCGGTTCCCGGTTCGAGCTGATTGGGAGACGTGATGAGGATGGCATACCACTTCCTGTTGAGCCAGACTTTACCACTGTTGGTCCACACTTGGACGAGATGGAGATTCTGTTACACCGCACTCAGACCAGGCTAGACGACCAGCGTCTTGACACCCTCCACGGCATATTGGTGCACCAGACACTGATAGCCGAGACTGACGAGCTGAGGGCTGAGCTTCACGACAGCCAGGAGGAGAGTGGAGCTCTGGCTCAGCAGTTGTCCGAGTCGAGGGAGCAGTTGGAGGCTACTACCGCGAGGCACCGTGCCTTACGGAGGCAGCTGAGAGCCACCCGCCTTGGCCGTGCACGCCTCACCACTAGACTGACGGCCCTGGAGGGGGCTAACGCCGTTCTGCACGGCAGGCTTCAGATAGCTCGTGATGACATAGCCACGAGGGACGCTGCCGTAGAGGAGCTGGAGGAGGAGGCCGCAGAGCTCCACAGGGAGATTGAGGATCTTCTGCCTGTTGAGGATGTTCCCTCCGACTTAGAGGGGATGGACATGAGCGAGGCTAGCGAGCAGGATGATGATGACCTGTTTGACGAGGAGGAGGAGGACCCTGAGGAGCGTATCTTCGACGTTGGGGACAGCGACGACTCTGTGTAGTCGCTGCCTTCTCACCCTTAGCACATGGTGCTGGTCTAGATACTAGTTTGGTATGCTAGATCGTTTTGCTAGATAGTTTGCTAGTAGTAGCCTTGCGATGACCCCACCAATCGCACCCCCTGTAGCTCGATGAAGCCTTCCTTGTATGATATGGCTTGTGATGTGTGTGTGTAATGTAAGGAACTCTGTTTAATTATGGTGATGAATGAAATGTTAGGCTTGGTTTTCTGTTGATTGTCACTACTTTGCGTTCATTTCATTCAAGTTTGCGACTGCCCCGCTCTTGTTTTTGAAACATATCGCTAGTGTTCCTTTTGTTTAAATATTAAGGTACTGGGTTTTCAAAAACAAGAATTTACTTCTTAGACTTACACATGTTTCACTTCAGCATGGCACCCCGTCGCGAACCCCCACCGCCACCACCACCCACAGTGGAGGCGCTGTTGGCCCTGCTGATGGAAGATCGCCAGGCCAGCCGAGATGAGAGTGCAGCCACCATTACCGCTCTGCAACAGCTAGCTGCTGCCGCCAACAATAATGGCAATGGCAATGGAAATGGTGCTCGCTCGAGGCTGAGAGACTTTCAGCACACCAACCCCCCAGTTTTCACCAGGATTGTGGAGCCTCTCGATGCTGACGACTGGCTCCGCACCATTGCAAACAAACTGGAAGTTGCTTCGGTGGATGAGAATGATAAGGTTCTGTTGGCCTCCCATTTTCTCGCTGGTCCTGCCAGGACTTGGTGGGAAACTACACGTGAGACTGTTGCTGCTGGTCACGTGTTCACCTGGGAGGAATTCTCTGCAAGGTTCCGCAAGTATCACATTCCCCAGGGGATGATGGCACTTATGCGGGAGAAGTTTCTAAATCTGAAGCAGGGAAGTATGCCGGTGTCTGAATACTGGGAGAATTTCACTACTCTGTCCCGGTATGCACAGGATGATATTAATACTGATGCTAAGAAGAAGGAGAGGTTCTTAAATGGGCTGGATGATGAGCTCCAGTGCTCTCTGGTAGGAGTTCCATTCCAGGACATGGAGACTCTTGCTAATGCCGCTATGGTGCTGGAGCACAAGCGGAAATCTGCTGATGATAACCGCAAGAGGAAAATGACTGCTCATGGAGGACCTAGTGCTCAGAGGACTCGCAACACTCCGTACGCGAGGCCACCAACCCACAAGGCGCCTGCTTATGCACCCCGCCCCAACCACAACTATGCACCAAGGCCCAACAACTACAACCACCCTGCACCGTATGCACCAAGGTACGGAGGAAACAGCTATGGTGGTAACCATGGGAATCACTCTGGGAATAATCATGGAAACCGCTATGGAGGTAACACTG
Organism: Alopecurus myosuroides; assembly: GCA_028641055.1. NCBI lineage: Eukaryota > Viridiplantae > Streptophyta > Magnoliopsida > Poales > Poaceae > Alopecurus > Alopecurus myosuroides. The sequence goes on along the minus strand of CM054063.1, from coordinate 258,976,389 downwards.
GAGGAAATGGGAACCACACCAACAATGCTCCCAAACCAAACCCAAGCTCAAAGCCTTCTGGAGGTTGCTTTGCCTGTGGAAAGGAGGGTCACTTCGCTCGCGATTGCCCCAACAAAGCTACTGCTCCAGCCCAGCCTGCTGCAACCAAGATGAACCATGGTCCTTCCACTGGACGGCAGAATAGGATGAAGGGACACCTGAACCATATCAATGCTGCAGAAGCTCAGGAGGCACCAGACATGGTGATGGGTATGTTTCCTGTCAACTCGGTACCAGCCGCAGTACTGTTTGATTCTGGTGCATCACATTCCTTTGTCACTAAACCGTTTGCTGAGAAAAGTGGTATGAAGCATTCCCGTATGCACAACCCTATGTTAGTACAAATACCTGGGGATAGTACTAAAGCCAACCTAATTTGCAATGAGGTACCAGTAGAAATTCAAGGGAAAACTTTTCATGCTGATCTTATAGTACTGGGATCCAAAGGGATAGAAGTGGTACTCGGTATGAACTGGATGGCCAAGTATAAGGGAGTTATCGATTGCACTAAGAAATCTATTGAAATGATCTCAGAGGATGGGGAAAAGGTGGCGTACACTGCAACCCGACCCTCGTCACAAGTTCACTGCCACACTGGTATAGCCCAACCTGCCCTTGAGGAAGTCCCGGTAGTTTGCGAATACCCGGATGTTTTCCCTGAAGAATTACCCGGTATGCCCCCTGATCGGGATATCGAGTTTGTGATTGAGTTAGTGCCCGGAACTGGACCCATAGCACAGAAGCCGTATCGGATGAACCCGAAGGAATTAGATGAGTTGAAGACCCAACTGGAGGACATGTTAAGGAAGGGATTGATTCGCCCTAGTGCATCGCCCTGGGGATCTCCGATCATTTTTGTGGGAAAACGGGACGGTACCACTCGTTTATGTGTGGACTACCGCAAGTTAAATGATGTTACCATCAAGAACAAATACCCGTTGCCCAAAATTGAAGACTTGTTTGACCAGTTGAATGGGGCTGTAATCTTCTCTAAGATTGACCTTCGGACTGGTTATCATCAATTGAAAGTCCGTGATACTGATATCCCAAAGACTGCTTTCACCACTCGTTACGGGCTGTATGAATACACCGTAATGTCCTTTGGTCTAACCAATGCCCCTGCCTATTTCATGAACCTCATGAATAAGGTATTCATGGATTTTCTAGACAAGTTTGTCGTGGTGTTTATTGACGACATTCTTATATATTCGAGGAGTGAGGAAGAACACGAAGAGCATCTGAGACTTGTGCTCGGAACACTTCGTGAGCATCAACTGTATGCTAAGTTTAGTAAATGTCAATTCTGGTTGACGGAAGTCGGATTTCTTGGACATGTAGTATCTGCGGGAGGAATATCTGTTGACCCTGCTCTAGTTCAGTCTGTGGAGAAGCGTGCTGCTCCGACCAACCAGACTGAGGTCAGATCCTTTCTGGGTTTGGCAGGATATTACCGCAAGTTTGTTCAGGGATTCTCGAGTATAGCCAGACCCCTCACCCAGTTGCTCAAGAAGGATAGCAAGTTCCTATGGACGGACAAATGTGAAGAGAGTTTCAATGAGTTGAAGCACCGACTGGTGTCTGCCCCAATCCTTATAATGCCAGATGTCACCAAGAATTTCGACGTATATTGTGACGCTTCTAAGCTTGGTCTTGGGAGCGTGCTTATGCAAGAAGGGAAGGTGATATCTTTCATATCCCGCCAGTTAAGACCCCACGAGTTGAATTATCCCACTCATGACTTAGAGCTTGCTGCCGTTGTTCATGCTCTCAAGACATGGCGGCACTTTCTTATGGGAAGAAGAGTGGAAATTTACACGGATCATAAGAGTTTAAAGTATATCTTTACTCAACGTGAGCTCAACATGAGGCAGCGCCGCTGGATTGAGCTCATTAAAGATTATGATCTGAGTATTCATTATCACCCGGGAAAGGCAAATGTGGTTGCAGACGCTCTTAGTCGAGAGCCGGCCTCTCTAAATGCTATGATTTTAGTAAGGCAACCCGAGTTGTGGAAAGAGCTGGACCAGCTTGGTATTGAAGTGGTCAGCTATGGCATGTTGGACGCCATAGAACTTAAACCAACCCTGGTTGACCAAATCAAAGAAGCGCAGAAAGGCCAGAAAAGTATTGATGGGATTAAAGCCCGCATGGAGAAGGAAAAGGTTGCTGGGTTTACCATCGATGCTGATGGGGGATTATGGTATGAAGGCCGTATTTGTGTTCCCTCTGAATCTGATCTCAAGCAGACCATCATGGTCGAAGCTCATGAGACCATGTATTCTATCCATCCTGGAGGAACAAAGATGTATCAAGACCTGAAAGAGAGATTCTGGTGGCATGGAATGAAGCGAGAGATTGCTTCATTCGTAGCCAAGTGCCATGTCTGCCAGCAAGTAAAAGCCGGGCACCAGCGTCCCGCTGGATTGCTCCAACCATTGCAAGTGCCTGTTTGGAAATGGGATGAAGTGGGGATGGACTTCATCACTGGACTTCCTAGGTCCAGCCGAGGAAATGATTCTATATGGGTTGTCGTGGACAGGCTCACAAAAGTTGCTCACTTTATTCCTGTCCGGACAACCTATCGTGGAGATCAGCTTGCGGATCTTTACATTTCTCGGATTGTCAGCCTACACGGAGTCCCAAGCAGGATTGTATCTGATCGAGGTACACAGTTCACATCTAGATTTTGGAAGAAGTTGCACGAGAGTTTGGGAACCAAACTAGCTTTTAGCACAGCATATCACCCGCAGACTGATGGACAAACAGAGCGTGTGAACCAAATTCTGGAGGACATGCTCCGTGCTTGTGTGTTGTCCTATGGAATTAAATGGGAAGACTGTCTGCCCTTCGCAGAGTTTTCTTACAACAACAGTTATCAGTCTAGCTTGCAAATGGCCCCTTTTGAAGCTCTGTATGGACGTAAATGCCGTACACCTTTAAATTGGACTGAGACTGGAGACAGTCAGGTTTTTGGTGTGGACACCTTGAAGGCTGCAGAAGAGCAGGTCCAACTTATTCGGGAACGTTTAAAGACAGCTCAATCTCGTCAGAAGAGTTATGCTGATACGAAGCGTCGTGATGTCTCTTTCAGTATTGGAGATTTCGTGTACCTTCGTGTTACGCCACTCAAAGGGATGCAGCGTTTCCATGTCAAAGGAAAGCTGGCCCCCAGGTATATTGGCCCTTTTAAGATCTTGGCACGTCGTGGCGAAGTTTCTTATCAGTTAGAATTACCTGAGGAGCTATCTGCTTTTCACAATGTTTTCCATGTGTCATTACTCCGGAAATGTCTGCAAGTACCGGAGAAAGATCTCTCGTATCAAGACGTAGATTTCAGGACCATTGACATAAATGATGATTTGACTTATCGTGATAGACCCCTGCGGGTTCTCGAGGAAATTGTGCGTGCTACCAGGAGGCGGGCTATAAAATTCCTTAAGATTCAGTGGACCAATCACTCTGAGGAAGAAGCTACCTGGGAGCGTGAGGATGATATCAGGAAGGAGTTCCCTGATTTTCTTAAAGCCTAGACCCGCGAATCTCGGGACGAGATTCTTTTAAGGGGGGGAGATTTGTCACATCCCTGTTTGTAAGCACTTGTATAATAGTATTTTAGCATGTCTCTTAAGACCTTTGTAATGCAATTAAGTGGACAACATGTTGTGTACTGATGTTTATCTATGCAATATTAGTGGTGTGTTTCTTTTCACTCACTTGAGGAGTTTTTCTCCTAAGGAACACATTGCTTTATTATTGTTTTCCCAGGTTTTCCACTAAGGCTCTTATGAGATTATTTTTTCAAGACTTGAGGTGACCCTTTGTTTCAACTTGTAAATGTGTTACTAATGTTTAGGAATCAACTTAAGCTTGAAATAAAATTATTTGGAAAAGATTCCATTAGATTTTCCAATATAAATTTTGCCCTGAAAAACAGCCAAGTAGCTGTTTTCAACCCTTGTTTTCCACCACAAGGATTATCCAATTAGGGATTTTCTTTGATCAAAACTACTCTCTGATATGAGTACAACAAAACTACACTCTTGGAAAAACCTACAAAGAAAATTAACACACAATGCCAAGATGGTTTTTGAGCCATCTTGATAAGACAGAAACTTGAGCATTTTAAAAACAGAGAATGTACCTACTTTGCCATTTATTTTCAGAGCCATAAACCCATTTTTTTTCAAAACAAATGGTTGGATCTGAAACTTGGATAGTTGTTCTTTGTTGAGCATTTTAAATCACTCATTTTAGAGCTGGTTTGCTTGGTGAAAACAAACCCAACTTTTGCTATCTCTGTCTGTTTTTCCAGCACTTAGAAAAATTCAGAAAACTGTCTAACTGAATTTTTCTGACAGAACAGTGAATACACTTTTGGACTTAATGTTTTTAGCTTTTGTGCACTGATCCAAGCCTTGCCACTTTGCCAATTCGAAAACAATGTTATTGAGCTTCTAGAAGGTGACATTGGATCCCATGTTGGCTGGATAGGAGGGGAGAAAACTGAGGTGGCATTTGACTTCTAGGTGATGTCACAATAGTGGTTGCAATAGTGTTGATTCTTTCTTTTGCCCATCACTTGGCCTTTGCTGTGGCCTTGCTCATCATTTTGGTACTGGCTTGACCCCTTAGGACCAATTGGAACCGTGGCCAACCCTGGAGAAACCCCAAAGGGCAAGGGCATGCCCATGCCATGTCAACCCGAGCCCTCCCCCTTTGACTCGTGGCTACAAAGCAATCCAGGCCAAGCCCTCTCGCCAGCACACTCCACTCACCCCTCTCACTCACCCCATCGAGCTCCCGCTTGCTCGATCACCCTCTGTGGGCGAGGCGAGCCGCGCCCATTTTCGGACCCGATCGGATCGAGCTCGAGGTGGCGCCGCGATCACCGCACCTCCCGCCCTCCTTTCACCTCCATTGCGACCCCCTAGCTCGTGCCTACCTCCCTGACACCCTCTTGCCCTCGATCGCTTGCAGATTCATCGCCGTCGTCCTCGGAGCCGCCGCGGGACGCCGTCGAGCCGCCGCAGCGCACACCCGTCGCCACCGCCCGAAACCGCGCCACGGCATCGCCCAAGCCACCCTCCTTCGACCCCGCACCGTCCCTTTGCTTCTCGCGAGGCCTAGGTGAGCAAATCCCCGTGCCCGTGAGGTGTTCGTCCGCGGTTAGGGGGGAGAGAGAGAGAGGAGTGACGCGGGGAGGAAGAAAGGGCAGGGACCGTCGATCTGCGAATCGACGGCCCCCTTTGAACCGAGCGTTTCGCGCGCGCGCGCGTGCTCGCGGGCTGCGCTGTGCGTTTGCTGGGCCGCGCGCTGCGGGATCTGGCCCGTTGGGCAGTTTCGGTTAAAAACGATTATATTTTTTTTTTCTCTCTGGCAGATTAACTAGATCCTAGCTTTAGGCTTAGAAAGGGTAGCATATTAATTTATTTTACCTTGCTAATTTTTGTGCTGCTAGACATACAAAATTACAACCATATCCCACTGGCAGAAACTTGTTTTGAGTTTTTATGATTTTTCTAAAAATCATATGCCAGACAGTACCCTGAAACTTGAAATGAATAGAACTTCAAAAATACAAAACATTTTTGAGCAAACTCAACTGTTTTGGAAAGCCCTTTTCAATACCTAGCAGTAGAATTTTAGTTTGCCTCCAGGTGAGTTACCATTTGGAAATGCCATCCATTTTGGTAAAACATCAGTGGGCTATTCCATGATTTTTAGAGGGAGTTTGGGATATTATTTTTGAGTGAGGCAAGTTGGAGAAGCTTTGTAGTGATAAGGACTATCACATCCTAGAAGGATTTGCTTTTTAGAGCAACAGAAAAATTTAGAGAGACAGAACAAGTTTTGGCTATTTTCTGCCTAAATTTTTAATTCTAGATCTTGCCTTATATGTTATTTTTGTGAGTTGCAAATGATGTGATCTTGCTTGTTATGTTGTTTTCCATTGTGGTTATGATGTATACAAGTTATATGAGCATGTTAGAATCAATGGTTTAGATGGTAGCATTTTAGAACTAGTTTCCATGCATAGGTCTTGCTAATAGCTAGATTTTTATGTATGTTTTGAGTAGGTATTTAAATGAATCTTTAGGCTAGTTGCTAGATTGTTTTCCATGGAACCAGTACCACTTAGGTGCTGTTAGTTTGTTTATAACACCTCTGGATGCTTGATGCTTGTGGTTGAAATAGGTTAAAATAGAAATGCTTAAGGGCTAGATTTTCACACTAGAATATTCATGTATGTTTTTGTGTCTTGTTTTCCACTAGGGAAAATTATGACTTTTTGGTATTGAAACCAGAGGATGAAAAGTACTTGTGGCAATATTTTCTTAGAGTTTCCACCTCTGGTAGATTTCCTTTTAAATAGCACAAAAGCATGAGTAGCACTTGAGTGACTAGAAATAAATTTCCTCACATGTGTAGCTTTTTAAGCATATTTTTCCTTGTTTCCTAGCTATGTTTTTATGTTATTTTTGTGAGATCCAGTAGCATATATGGTACTGGTTAGAGGTGTGTTTTGCCTCTGAAATCTTGCACACTTGTGCATAACATTAGCTAGTATAGTCTAAACTAGTCTAGTAGTTTCCTAAATTTTCTACTAGTATGAGTAGAAATTTTTGGGTGTTTGTGTGTTGTTTTTAGCACTTTTATAAAAGTGACCAGAGGCTTATTAACCTCTTGGTGAGCATATTTACTAGTGGAACACCCACTGGTATGTTTGCCTCATGGTGAAAAATAAGTTGACTTGTTGTCATGAGCTTATTTTCACCACTTGAGTAATTTAGCAAATTGTGTGTGCTAGTCATAGAGTTTGTTGTGGGAATTTGTATGCATCAAAATGTGTTTTATGTGACACCCTACTGTCCAGTAGCATGTGCTATATCCCACTGGTCCACAATGTTCTTAACTAAGAATCATTGTTTTGGCCACACATAAGCACTAGGAAAAAGCAGATTTTCCAACTATAGTTTTTAGGCCAATTTTTCTTTAGGGAAAAATTGAGAACTATGGGTGGTACTTTTGGATTGCTTGCTGTATGTATTGCTTGTAGCATTGCTTGCCTTGCTTGGTCCTGAAAGTGTGTCTTTATTTCTTTTTACGACGTTAGAAAACGAGGAGGAAGGAATTGCTGAAGAAGGGTATTGCAACTCCTGTTACTTTCAGGATCAGGACCATCACTTGTACCAAGGCAAGCCATCCTAATGCTTGCTGTATAACTACTTATCATTATCTATCATGCATGCTTTCCGCTTCTGAAGTTTTACAAAACTATGCCTTCAAAAACTATTTTTGTGTGAATCCTACTACTACTATTACTACTACTAGTATAAGGACTCATAATCATAGTCAACTTGGTATTACCAAGCCCTTAGACACTAAATGGTATATAAATACCATACACCTACTTAAAACTTGAGTTCTTAAATGAACTAAATCAAATGTGTTTTTGTAAACAAATGCCTTATTGAAGGAAAACCCCGGAGGAAGGGTGAGACCCTGTCTGCCGGAAGGATTGATATGATGGGAAATTTTATGAGAAATGTTTACAAAAGACACATAACCTAGTCTTCGCTGGACAACCATTATCGTACTGCCACTTTACCCCAATATGGGTAGGGGCTTGATTAAAAACTTGTTAGGGTTAGTATATGTGCTATCTCAAAGGCTATAGGGGATTGGATCCTCCGAACCGAAGTGTCGCTAGGAGTGAGTATACGGGACATCTAAAGTGTGGGATTAATTTTCCCTCCGGATGCAGCAGTTGGGTCTCCTGTTAGGCGGTGTGCGACATGGCTTGCCAGGGAGGGAAACCCCAATTGAAGAGATAGTCATGTACTAGCTTGTACAGAGTGGATAGTCAAGACCAGTTATCTGATGTTCTCATAGGTTGGGAACAGTCCATGGTTGTTTCATGGCAGACTCTGGATCTGGTGGAAATGTGTACACCTCTGCAGAGTAAAACTATTTCGAGATAGCCGCGTCCTCGGATATGGACGGTTGAATGGCCATGTAGCTAGTATTGTGTCAACTTTTCAAAAGAGGTTTTGAAGGAAGGCTTTTGTACCTGAGAGGTACTATGGAGGAATGACTTGGTATCTGCGAGATACCGATGAGAAAGAAACTACTACTAAAAGTTTCTGAAAAGAAAAACTTTCTTTTCCAAAAGTATTATAAAACCTCCAAGATATGTGATATCTGCGAGAGCAAAACTACATTATTTTAAATGATTTTGTTTACAAAGAAGTGAACTTGGAAAATCAACCATGGCAAATCTTTTATCTGTCATGGGTAGCTGAACCATATGTATGGCCTACCCACTCCACCAAATAAGCATGTATGCATTATTGTAAGCTAATAAAGGATGTCTTGTTGAGTACATTCAAATGTACTCATTTGGTTTCGCCCCTGGTATCTACTTATCAGACTACGAGGAGCCACCTCAGGAGGAGTACTATGAGGAGGAGTTCTACGCTGATGGCCCTGCGAGTTAGGATCGTCTCCCAGTCAGCAGCCTGTAGGATGAGGCGTGACTCGGGTTCTACTACGCTATGCTTATCGTCTTCCGCTGTGTTTACTTTGAATGTCTGTCCTGCGTGACAGTTATCAAGAACTTGGTCATGTGACCATTTATGTAAGACTCTATATTCGTGTAATGGATGATGTATTCTGTATGCCAACTACGTATGTTGTTCACGACTGGTTCTTCTGGGATCGTGAATGAATGCATATGAGGGGTTCTGGACCTACCGGTCTGGGGCCTCTACAGATTTGTTCTGAACAACTTCGCGATGCTGAAATCAAGAAGATGGTAGAACACATCAAAGAAGGCAAGGAGAAATTTAAGTCCTTCTCAATCGATGACAAGGGAACTGTGTTCTTCGAAGGACGCATTGCAGTTCCTCAAGTTCAAAGTCTCAAAGATGTCATTCTCAAGGAGGCTCATGAAACTCCTCTCTCCATACACCCTGGAAGTACAAAGATGTACCAGGATCTCAAGACACTGTATTGGTGGCCTGTCATGAAACGTGAAATTGCTCAATACATTTCTGAATGCGACGTTTGTCAACGTGTTAAGGCAGTTCATCAGAAAACAGCCGGTCTCCTACAACCTCTGAAAATCCCTGAGTGGAAGTGGGACATGATTGAAATGGACTTCATCACTGGTTTTCCAAAGTCCAAGAAGGGAAACGATGCAATCTTCGTTGTCATTGATCGTCTCACTAAAGTAGCTCACTTCTTTGCTGTCAAAGAAACAATCTCAGCTAGCTAGTTAGCAGAACTCTACACAGCAAAGATTGTTCCTCTTCATGGTGTTCCATTGGAAATAAGCTCAGACCGTGGAAGCATCTTCACTTCTCATTTCTGGAAAAGCTTTCAAGAAGCATTGGGCACCAAACTTCTGTTCAGCACAACTTATCACCCTCAGTCTCAAGGGCAAGTCGAAAGAGTCAATCAGATTCTCGAGGATATGCTCAGAGCATGTGGTATCTCCTTTGGCATGAAATGGGAGGAATGTCTCCCATATGCTGAATTCTCCTACAACAACAGCTTCCAGGCAAGCCTAGGCATGGCTCCATTTGAAGCTCTCTATGGCCGCAGATGCAGGAGTCCAATCAATTGGTCTGGAGCTGGTGAACGTTCACTCTTAGGCCCTGACATTGTTAAGGAAGCCGAAGAGAAAGTTCGCATCATTCGTGACAATCTCAAGATTGCTCAGTCTCGTCAGAAAAGCTACTATGACAGCAAGCACAGGGATATGATCTATGCACCTGGTGACAAGGCATATCTCCGTGTAACTCCCCTCAGAGGCACTCATCGTTTTGGTGTAAAAGGAAAACTTGCACCAAGATACATTGGTCCTTTCAACATTCTCTCAAGGCGTGCGGAAAATGCCTACCGTCTTGAACTTCCAGAAAAACTATCCAAGGTGCACGATGTGTTTCACGTGTCACAACTCAAGAGGTGCTTCAAAGATCCAGATCGTGCAGTTGATCATGATTCCATTGAACTGCAAGAAGATCTATCTTATGAGGAGCACCCTGTTCGTATTCTCGATGAGACCGAGCGTAAGACTCGCAACAAGAGAACCAAGTTCTTGAAAGTGCAGTGGTCCCATCATTCCGATAAAGAGGCAACGTGGGAGACCGAAGAGGATCTTCGCAAGAAGTATCCGGACCTTTTCTCTTCTCAGTAGGAATCTCGGGGCGCGATTCCTTAAAGGGGGGGGGCGTTTTGTAACATCCCAAGTATGAAAAACCACCCCTAGAATGTTTTGTTTCTTGTTATTTTATGTTTTGCATCATGACATCATCATTGCATTTGTTTCGGCATTTGTTTTCCAATTGTTTTCATCTGTTTTCCTTTGTTTTCCCATTTGAAATTCAAACAATATTCAAATGTTTTGTTTCATACTTGTGCTGTCACAATTCTTTCAAATAGAAATATTCAAATAAAACATCCATGTGTTTCCATTAAAATATAAAGCTCAAACTATTAACTAGTTCTTTTAATAATTCACTTAATTCAAATTTAATTTCAAATTCAATTCCAAACAGCAACCATTTGAAATTTATGAAAGTTACAAAACACTTCCATCATTTGTTTCAAATAATTCGAAGGTTCAAACTATTTAAGTGTTTCTTTTTAATTATTCATTTGAATATCAAAATTCATTCAAATTCAACCAAATTTCAAACAACAACATAATTTAAATTTTGTTGGAAAACAAAAGTTGTACAATGATGTTTCTGTAATGCCTAACCTATAACAAATTTTCCTAAATTTTTCTACCCCAAAAACCCTACCCTTTTCTTCCCATTTCTTTTCAGCAAAAAAAAACAAACAGAACAGAGAAATAAAAAAAAGAAAACCAGAGGGAGAGGGGGCAGGCCAGCCAAGTTGGGCCAGCCCACCATCTCCCCACGGCCTGGTACCCCTCCCTCGTCCCTAACCTTCGTACGGCAGCAGATCCACGGTGTCCACGTCGATGCAGAGAAGCAGGGAACGGCCGAGCTCATCCTCCCTCCTCCTCTTAAACCCTAGGCCGCGAGCTCTCTCCCTGCCCTAGCCTAGACCTCCACCTCTCCCTCGAGCGCCGCCGATTTTCTTCTCTCTCTCCGCTTGCTGCTCCTCTCTGAACCCCACCGAACCACCACCTCTTCCCCTCCGGCGATCGCCGACGGCATGGCCTCCCTCCGCGCAGGATAGGCACGGGAATCGATTCCCCGTAACCTTCTCGTCCTCCTCGACACCGCAGCCAGGCACGAGCCGTCCCGGATTGTCGCCGCCGTCCTCATCTCGCCGCCGGCCACCACCTCTGCAGCTGCCCGAGCACCTCCTCCGTTTCCCTCACGGTGAGCACGGCCACCTTTCCTCCCTCCTCCTCTCTGCATTCGGTAGCCCTTGCGCACGCACACGACCACCACAGCAACCACACGCAGCACCACGAGCCGCAGCGACGATCCCCGCCGGCGGCCGTCCTCTCTGTCGAAAATTCAGTTGACTGAATTTCAGTTCAGTTAAACACACGGAACTGAACCTCAAACCCCCCCTCCCCCCAAGCCCCTTACCTGACAAGAAACGCAGCGTACTGCAGCGTAATATAAATTTTGTTTACTGTTTTGAATATTTTAAATTGGTGAAATATTTGAATCCTTGTTTAATTCACTTAATTTTGCAAAATTCATAACTTGGGCATAAAAATTCCAAATTCAACAAACTAAGTATGTTTTCCATTCCATTTTTCATGAACTTTGCAAATATCAACTTTGTGTTCTGTTTTAAATAAATTAAATTGTTGAAAACAACTGTTTCTTAATTAATGCATTTAAAATTGTCAAATTAATAACTTGCTCATTTTAAATCCATTTTCAACAAATAAAATATGTTTTCCATGCTAAATTGAACCACCTTTTCAAATATAAACTTTGTTTCATGTTTTGAATAATTAAAATTGGTTAAATAATTTAAACCTTGTTTAAATCATTTAATATTGTTAAATTCATAACTTGGTCAAATTAATTTCTTTTTGAACTTATAAAATATGTTTTCAAACCAGAAAAACATAATCTTTTCAAATATGAATTTTATTTAATGCTTTGAACAAATAAAATTCAAATAATATTAATACTTGTTTAAATCCATTTAAATCTTGTTTAAACTTGTTTAATTCATAAGTAATTTATTTTAAATCCTTTTTCAACAAATGAAACATGTATTCCATCTAAAATTGTGTGTTCTTATGAAATATGAATTCTGTTATCCATTTTGAACAATTAAAAGTGATGAAAACAACAAATGCTTGTGTAACCCCTTTAAGAAACCAAAATTTCATAACTTAATAAATAAAATTCCAAACTTGACTTCATTTCAAATTGTTTCTCTGGTTGTTTTCTTTCTGTTTTCCTCATCCATGCATCATGCTAATCCACTTTCACCTGTTGGTTAGTTGTAGAACAATTGTTCCAACCTAAACTCATGGGCTTTCCATATGCAATCCAAATTGCATGTGGGTCCATTTAATTATGTTATGTTACCATGTCAACTAGCTTATTTTTGATGCATCAATTAAATGGTCATGCATCATCCCATGATTGTGCATTATGCCATGTTATTGATTGTTTGTCTCTCTGTGTTGTTTGTTTGCTTCTTCTCGAATAGACGACGACGTTGAGACAGACGAGACTTACGACACCCCTTCTGAGGAGTTAGCTCAGTACCAGGCTGCTGAGTTTGCAGGCAAGTATTCACTCACATGAACCATTGTGTTCCTTTCCACATTGGATACCGATACTTTCCGTTGTCTATTCTGCTAGCCTTATGAATCGTTGCTTGTGTTCCGATCCTATCACATGTTATCCTTTTAACCCTGATATAGCCTCACCTCCACACCTATAACCCCGTTGCTTGTTGCCCGTGTCTTACTAGCATGCATAGGGTTGTTTCTGCTCGAGTCTGTTGCCCGTTACCTTCTGTTACCATATCTTATTATGTTCTGGGGCTCGATGATTAAACAATCAACCTGTTAATGTTTGAGGTAATGCTAATTTGATGATAAGGCACCGGCAGGAGGCCCAGCGTGGTTTTGAGGCCTGCTAGTGTCGACCCTAATTAGGAAAAGGGTCTTGTCTACTGATCCATGATGAGCGCACTATCCGCATGTGGGAAGCGTGTATGGGCGCCCCCCTCAATTTGATTCGATTCGCATCTCGTCCAAATCGCCTCATTTAGTTCGGGTTTTCCATTTGCCGCATGCATATGTATTTGCGAGCCCAGGGCAGGGTGGAACTTTTGTAGTCGGCATTTAGGGAGACACGTTCTTAGAGTGCTATGAGGGTCCCCTTTTCTTCGTGGGGCTTGGTTAGCCGTGCGCTCAATTGCACGGGGTGGAACTTTTGTAGTCGGCATTTAGGGAGACATTTAAGAAGAGTTCAGTTGTGTTGAGTGCCCCGCTTGGTGGAAGGCATTCCATCTGGCGGGTTATTCTTACGTGTACGGCCAAATTGGTGCACCCCTGCAGGGTAAATCTTCTCGAGAAGCCGTGTTTTCCGCGGTTATGGATGACTTGGTGAAAGTACTGGCTAACAAGTACTCAGAACAACTTACACCTAATGATTAACAACCTGACTAGTAATAAGCTTATTGACACAATAATCGGAACCGTCATTAATCCAACTGTGTGAGTTTATCCTCGGATTGCTTCTTTGGATAAGGGGCGAGATCTAGGATGGGTTTGTTTGGAGTTAGTGGTAGTTGGTTACGATACGCTATCTTATCCCTCTCTTTTAGCCGGAAGTTGTAGTATGTTTCTGTAGTTGGTTAGAGCAGCCTGCTGCCGCACTTTTGTATCACCTGTTCTTCTGTTGAACCCAAAGCATCTGTACTTGGTGTTGCCGGGTACACTATGGTATCTTGTGAGTCTTGCTTGCCAGTACGTTTATGTACTGACCCCTTTGGGGCTGTGGTTTCCACAGACTACGTTTCCGAGGATCCCCATGGAGGCTACTACGTGGAGTATGACGAGGCTGCTGACGAGTAGATAGCAGACCCGGGCAGGATCCGAGACATCGTGGATGGGCTCCGTCTTTTCGTTTCCGACCTCTTAGGCCTATTTGGATCTTGTCTGTACTCAGACACTTTGGATGCTTCTGCTGTGTTGTAATGATGATATGTTGGGACATGTGTCCTGTGGATGATTGTATTTGCTATCTCTGCTCTAGTGAGAGCTATTTGCAACTTATTTCAATCTTTTGTGTCTTAGAGATATGTTGTGATATCAGTTGTTCTAATGCCGTTGACGTACCATGTGTGTATGTTATGAAGTACGTCAACGGAAGTGTCCTGATTTCTATGGGATGGTTTGCACAGACGATGGATAGTAGAGAATGGTTGTCACACGTGTACGTGTTGGCCTGCTCATATTGAGATGCGGGTGCCGGTATGCCCCGTAAGCCATTTGTTCTACTATTTAGCGGACTGTGAGTATCCTCTAGAAGTCCGGGTGCGACAGCATTGTGCGCCAGGTCGCGGTTTACACGGCCCCCGCAACCAATCTTAATCAGGGGAACGTGACCGCGGCCGCGGTCGGGACAACACAAGCATTGGCCCAGCAGCAAAATCCGGTTGACGGAAACCCGGTCTTAACCTGGGTCGACGGAGAATCGGCATCAGTTACCAGCCACGCGGCGGATAGCGAGTTGCAGGCAAACATGTTCGGATATCTGGCAAACCAGACACCAGGGGCGGGTCCTTCAAATCCGCAACACTCGGCCCTGTTCAACAACAACCTGATCCTGGATCCCACCGTTCTAGCCACAGTCATAACCCCGGAAAACGCGGCGGAACGTGTTAGGGATCTGGATGTAGCCCGTCGTGCATTGGAACAACAGAGAAGGCAAGTAGAGGCAGAAAAGCAAGGGGTAGCTGCGCGCCAGCACGATCTAGATGCACTGGAAAACCGGCTCCGAGAGGAGACAACCAGGGTGCGTCAAAGACACCAGACCAGATTACCAGCAACGGGTGGAGTTATAAACCCGGCCACACTATTTATCACACCACAGGATCAGCCGATTCCAGCGGCAAACCAAGGAACTGTACATCAACCCGCAACTGGAGGAGCACAACCGGTAAACACGCAGGCCGGGTTACCCATATTACAGACTGGAGTTACTACCGGCAATACATTACCACCACCACCACCATCGCAGTTTCGCACGCCAGCAGGTCATTACAACAATCCCATGGATAATGTGTATGCTGCAACGTTAGCATTGAATCAGATCCCTGTAAGAAAGTCACCCCATGCGGAGCAGACCCGACGGGCGATCGATTTATTACATACGGCAGTGGCACAGCAAGTTAATTACCCGGACAACAGAAGTGGAATGCATGGGACACCGTATATCAGCCAGCAACGAGCCAATACCGGCAATATTCAGACAAGCTCAGCGCGACGGAGGGCAGAGCAGCAGCAAATGCCGCCTCCTCCCCGCGTTCAAGCAGTACCAGCGGCATCAGCAGCGCAAGCTATCGTGGATAGTTCCAGAGCGAGGAGAGCCGCGGCCGGGTCTGCGGTGCATGGACCAGCAGCAGTGCCGCGTCCAGCCGCGCCCCCCGCAGGATCACACGTTTCCCGAGTGAGGCCGGTTCCGACTAATCTCGCTGGGCCTAAGTGCCTGTCGGATAACATCAGAGCTGAGCCTTACCCGGATAAATTCAATGAATCGGGTAAAGTAGTGAATTATGAGCCGACCATGGATCCAGAAACATGGTTGAGCAGTTATGAGATGGCAATGTCAATTCGCAACGCAACTGAAAATTTTCAAGCCAAGTTCATGTACTTAATGATGTCAGAAGGAGCAGCAAAGTTATGGTTCAATAATCTACCGGAGGGATCCATCAAGTCATGGGAGGAGTTGAAAACAACGTTTATCAAGCACTTTCATGGGACGTGCAGAAAGTTATTTACTATTGATGACCTAGAGCAGTGTGTCCAGAAGAAGGGAGAATCAGCGCGCAGCTGGGTGCGCCGAGTCATGGAGATACTTCACTCATCTACGGATATTCAGCCCAAGGATGCGTTACAAGCGATGGAAAAGACGTGCAAGTACATACCTTTAGTGCAAAAGTTAACTCGCATGAAATCTAGTCGAAATGCTTCAGAGGTTACGATGCGAGAGCTAATGGACGCATGCAACAAGCACGCTGCCACAGATACTATAGAAGAGGATGTCGATGACAAGAAAGCAAAAGCAAACACAAGCAACAATGGAAGAACCGGCAATGGATCAACGCCGGGTAACAATGGAGGTAACAATGGGAACAACCAGAATAAGCGCCCGTTTGAGGGAAGCTCCGAGTTTGTCGCTAGCACAGAAGCCGGGTCTTCGAGACCCAGGGCGGAAGGAAACTTCAATGGAGGAAACCAGAACGGAGGAAATTATCAAGGACCGCCAAGGCCGGGTAACAATTGGGATATTTTCAGGATGGCGTGCCCAAAGCACAGCAAAAACGGTAGGCCGGCTAACCATTCATTGGAGCAATGTGCGGACCTACAGAGATGGAAGAACGAGGAAATAAACAAGGCTATGCGAGGTGCAGGTCGGGGAGGAGGACCGGGTCCGGGTGGAAACCCGGGCCACGGCCCACCCCCAGCCGGCAACCCGGCAGGCAGAAATCCGGGTAATAACCAGGGGGAGCTGGAGGTTTCCAGGCCAACCCCAAGCAGTTGGGACAATACCACATACATACTACATGAATTTCCAACAAGGATAAAAAGATACTGAAAAAGGCGGTAAACTCAGTTGCCTCGTCCGTTCCGAGATACCTGAGATGGTCAGAGCAGGACGTAACATGGAGCAGAAGGGATCACCCGGAAAGGATAGAACACCCGGGAGTCTTAGCATTGGTGGTTGCGCCGCAGGTTAATGGTTATGAGCTGAAAAAGGTCTTAATGGACGGCGGTAGTAGCATCAATATCTTATATTGGGAAACCTTTCTACGCATGGGTCTCAAGGAGTCCCAGCTACAGAAGAGTTCGACAGTTTTTCACGGGATAGTACCGGGTCACTCAGCGTGCCCCGAGGGAAAAATCACACTGGAGGTAGCTTTTGGAGAATCGAAGGACAATTTCCGGGTTGAGTGGCTCACTTTCGAGGTGGTCAAGTTGCGCAGCCCTTATCACGCGCTATTCGGAAGACCGGCTTACGCTAAGTTCATGGCCAGGCCATGTTATGTGTATCTACAGCTAAAAATCCCGGGACCAAAGCAGACAATCACCATACATGGGAACCGGGATATAGCGGCTGAGTGCGATGAAGGAGATGCGGCAATGGCAGAACAAGCCTGCAGAAAAGAGGAACTTAAGTATTACCGGTCTCAAGTAGACTCGGATGACAGAACAGCGTTAAAAAGGCCGAATACTGAAGATGAGAGGGCGAAGTTCAAGGCAGCGCAGGACACCAAGATGGTGGCTTTTGTCGAGGGGGATCCCTCCAAGCAATTTGCTATAGGATCTAACTTGGACAGCAAACAGGAGAAAGCACATGTGGAGTTCATTCGTTCAAATCAGGATGTGTTTGCCTGGACGCCCAGCGACATGCCGGGTATCCCTACAGAACTGGCAGAGCACAGTTTGCACGTTGATCCCAAGTCCAGGCCTGTGAAGCAGGGCCTGAGAAAAATGAATGAAGAAAGAAGGAAGGCTATAGGAGAAGAAATCGCACGGCTGCTTACAGCCGACTTTATCATGGAAGTATTTCACCCGGACTGGTTAGCAAACCCGGTTCTCGTGATGAAAAAGACCAATGAGTGGAGAATGTGCATCGATTATACAAGTCTCAACAAGCATTGCCCAAAGGATCCGTTTGCACTACCAAGGATAGATCAGATCATAGACGCAGTAGCCGGAAGTGACCTATTGTGTTTCCTGGACGCATATTCCGGGTATCATCAGATCAAGCTCAAGAAGGAAGATTGGGAGAAAACATCATTCATAACCCCTTTTGGGGCCTTCTGTTACAAGACCATGACATTTGGATTGAAGAACGCTGGCGCAACCTATCAACGGTGTATTCAGAACTGCTTTGAGGACCAAATTGGACGCAATGTTCACGCATACGTGGATGATGTGGTGATCAAGACCAGGAAAGCGGAGACATTTATTGATGATATAAAGGAAACGTTCAAGAATCTGAGAAGGTACCATATGAAACTTAACCCAACAAAGTGTGTCTTTGGAGTCCCAGCCGGGAAATTACTTGGCTTTATCGTTTCTGAGAGAGGAATTGAGGCAAATCCGGATAAAATCAAAGTTATCCAAAGTCTGAAAAAGCCGGAAAATTTGAAGCATGTTCAGAAGCTCACAGGGTGCGTAGCAGCGCTCAGCCGGTTTATATCCAGACTCGGAGAAAAGGCAATACCCTTGTACCGGCTCTTGAAGAAATCGGATAAATTCGTATGGGATCAAGAGGCGGACGAGGCGTTCGAAGCACTAAAGAAGCAGTTATCTGAGGCACCAGTCCTAGTAGCCCCGGGTCCTAAAGAGCCCATGCTATTATACGTTGCAGCCGGGCCCCGGGCCGTTAGCGCAGTGGTTGTTGTCGAGCGTAAGGAGGATGGGAAAGATCACCCGGTCCAGAGGCCGGTTTATTATGTCAGCGAGGTATTATCAGAGGCAAAACAGCGCTACCCACATTGGCAAAAGCTGGTTTTCGGGGTCTTCATGGCCAGCCGGAAACTGAAGCCGTATTTTCAGGAACACCCCATAACAGTGGTTAGCTCTATACCAATGTCGGATATCATCAGAAACTCGGATGCTACGGGTAGAATAGCCAAGTGGGCAATCGAGATGGGAGATTACCACATCAACTATGAGCCCAGGTCAGCAATCAAATCTCAAGCTCTGGTTGATTTCATTAACGATTGGACTCACACACGCATGCCCACCATGGCTCCAAATTCCGAGTCTTGGATAATGCACTTCGACGGTTCCAAGCAGTACAAGGGATCAGGAGCTGGAGTGGTGCTAACATCACCCAAAGGAGACAAGTTAAGTTACGTGTTGCAGATTCATTTTGATTGTTCCAATAACGTGGCCGAGTATGAGGCCCTATTGCACGGCTTAAAGGTAGCCAAGGAGATGAACATTAAGTGGATATGATGCTTTGGAGATTCGGACCTTGTGGTACAGCAGGTCTCAGGAACTTGGGATAGAAAAGATGCAACTATGGAAGCATACCGCAGAGAGGTGGACAGGGTTGCCGGATGTTTTTCCGGGTATGAGGTGGAGCACATAGACAGAAGAAAAAACGAGGCAGCAGACGTACTCGCCAGACTCGGCTCGCGCAGAGAGCCGGTTCCACCTAATGTTTTCCTGGATGAGCTATGGCGACCATCAGTTAAAACCGAGTCTGAGGAAGAACTGGCAAATCAAGACCCGGATTTGGAGCTCGTGGCCACATTACGTGCTGTTCCCGAGTGGACAAAGCCGTTCTTGGCCTACCTATCACGGGGCGAGTTACCACAGCAGGAGGTATTAGCAAGACAAATTCTAAGGCGAGCAAAAGGATATTCTATCATCAACGGGGAGTTGTACAAAAGAAGTGCAGCAGGAGTCTTTTTGCGCTGTGTAGCACCAGAAGAAGGCCGACAGATCCTCACGGAGATCCATGAAGGTGATTGTGGGCATCACGCATCCACAAGATCCCTTGTGGCCAAAGCTTATCGACATGGTTTCTTCTGGCTCACGGCCCTAGCAGACGCGGAGCGCTTGGTGGCAAGGTGTGACGGATGTCAAAGGTACGCTCGCCAAACCCATGTGCCGGCTATGGAATTGCGGACTATCCCGCTAACTTGGCCGTTTGCGGTTTGGGGTATGGATATGGTTGGCCCCTTCCACATGTCACCTTGCAAAAAGACACATCTCTTAGTGGCTGTTGATAAGTTTACAAAGTGGGTTGAGGTCATGCTAGTCACCAATTGTGAGGCAATTACAACAGTCAAGTTCCTGAAAAGGATTATATATCGGTTCGGATATCCCCACAGCATAATTACCGACAATGGAACCAACATGTCCCTTGGCGAGATGGAGAAGTTCTGTGGAAACAATGGCATTCGTTTGGACATAGCCTCAGTGGCTCACCCACAGGCTAATGGGCAAGTGGAGAGAGCAAATCAGGAGTTGCTTCGTGGATTAAAGCCACGGTTGCGAGTCCCGTGTATCAGATCCGCTGGTGCATGGGTAGAGGAGTTAGCTTCAGTAGTTTGGGGTATCAATACCACACCTAACAGATCTACTCAGATGACACCGTTTTTCATGGTTTATGGCGCAGAAGCAGTGTTGCCGAGTGATATTATCCATGACTCGCATCGAGTATCGGCTTACATCGAGGTGGAGAACGAGAAGACCCGGCAAGACGCCGTGGATACGCTAGAAGAAGAAAGGGAACAAGCTTTGGAGAGATCAGCCATATATCAGCAGGATTTGCGGAGATATCATAGCCGGCGCGTAAAAACCCGGGTCTTCCAGGAAGGAGACCTGGTTCTGCGCCTGGTACAATCAAAGGAAGGAAAACATAAGTTATCACCGCCATAGGAAGGACCGTTCATCATAAGCCGGAATCTGCACAATGGATCATATTACTTGATAGATGCAAGGGAAGAGTCGGCTACGGTTAATGACACCGCTCATACCACTTCATCTATGCAAGAGAAAGAAAGACCATGGAACGTGGCTCAGCTACGTCCCTACTATACTTAGTATAGCCTAGATTCACAAAATAGAATTACACGATGTAACAGGCAGCAGGTTTCAGACGCACTCTTTTCCTATCCAGGGTACCTAAGGGGACTGGAGGGTTTTTAATGAGGCGGCTTGCTGACCTAACTTTTCTCATATCAATAAAGAGATGGTTGAACAATATATTATTTCCTCTTCATGTGTCTTTATCACTTTTTATTTCTGTTATGCTTTTTATCTTTCTTCCAGGTAAGTATTGTTTACTGTTTTTTAGTACATTAGCTTCTTTAGCAGTTTGCGTATATTTAGGTCTTGGGGGCTGATTGCTTGAATAGCACAGTTACAAACTCAAAGACCCGGCCATGATGCCTATGAGTTATAAGGGCCGATTACTCGCAAACGAGTACGGCTGCAAGCTTATAACCGGACAAAGGAGCCAAACTTTCTTGACTTTTCTTACTTAAGCTCGATGTGACTCGCATTAAAGTGGCATGATTTGCTCGCATATGATCACAATCATTCATGATGCCCGATGGGACTTGCCTGACCCTGTCTTCGTATAGATGTAGCAACATGATTATCCACGCGAAAGCCGGCTTACAGTACAAGAGAGACAAAAGGGTCATCTAAACCACAAGTTATGCAGAGTACAGGGTTAATAACCGGAAACTCACTGTTTATTAAGCATAACTTCAAAACCTATGTGAAACGGCTCTAGGTTTTGGGCTTTGGCAAAGACAATTTGTTATATTTGAAAGACCTAACACCCTAGACTCGGAAGTTCGGGCCTTGGGGACTGGGGATTTTGAAAAAAGAAACAAATTATCTAGCTATTAAGCTCAAAAACCCAAAAATCCGAGTCTTGGGGACTTGGGGACTTAGAGAAAAGTCCACCTGTCAAAACCCGCGAAACCCGGAAACCGAGTCTCACAAAAGGAACCATAAAGTAAGTCGGAATATCAATAATAAATGAGCTCAAAAGCAGATAAATATCAAAATCATCCAAAGGCCAGAAGGGCCACGGAAGCTATTAAGTCTCAAAATGTATTACAAACCATGATAGTAGTATCAAAGGTGTCGTGGGATGATCACGGCAGATGTTACCAGGGCTAACTGATCTTGGGGCAAGTCGACACAGGCGTTTGGGAGAGGATTTAGCTCAGAGGAAAACATGATGGAATTCAATCTGGTAGCCGGCGATGAAGTCGCCGGGTCTCCGATCTCGCTTTATTAACTCGATCTCTTTGTGTACAATGGATACTCGATATTCGGCGATATGATTACTACTTGGATCTCTCTCAAACTAAGCCTAGGAGCCGGTTTATAAACACCCGCACCCCTACCTGGCTTGCCCTCCAAGGCACAACTTGAGTTCTACCCGAACACCGCTTACAAATCCTAGCTTTCCTTACCGCAACCCACAATCCGGATTACGAGGCCTACAAACTTTGGGCCTTCCAGAAGCGTCTTTATCCTTAGCCGGATCCTGCACAACGTCCTTTGGGCCGGGTTATACCTTGTAATTGGCCTACCGGGTTATTATCTCCCCATCAGTAGTCCCCAGAATAGCTTGGGCTTCTCGAGATTTTCTTTGAAGCGCACGCTATTCCCTGCAAAAATACCAAACTCACCACTTCACGGGGGCCGGGGTAGGTTGCTTTGATAAACAGCTAGGCCTAACTCCATGGTGACCATATAGCAACCCGGCTTTTCTCCAAACCCATTACTCGTTTTTCCGATCCGGTAATCACGGAAGAGATTTAGGTCATATCTATCCCGGAAATCTCGTCTAACATTTAACGTATATCTCGAAAAATCCGGGCAGACACGTTTTATCCGTAATTCCCGGTTCTCGTCCATTGGCCTAGGCTTATCCTGCCGCACTCTATAAATAGGCACTTAGGGGTTAACCTAATCCCAACGGCTCATTTCTCCTCCTTCTTCTCTTTGCTTCCGTGCTCGAACTCACGGAGCACCTCCACAGAAACCCTGCGCTCGTCTTTGGATCCATTCTGTTGCAGGCTGCGGTCCGCTGCAATTCGTCCCGCGCCGCCGTCGACCCTCACCGACACATCTGCGAGTATCTGGCCGGCAATCACAAAGGAGCATTCCTATCACGTTATTCGCCGCCGCCACGCGCTACTCCGATCTCCTCTGGTAAGCTTCTCGCACCCAGCAATTTGACCTTGCAATTTCTAGATTCACTCCAGATTGGATCTAGGTCAATCCGCGAGCCGTTGTTCTTACCGCGTTGAATTAAACCGCTCAGATACTTGCTAGCTCCTTCAATAACTTGCTGGATGATCTCATACCACCCCCCTACCGCCATTAATCTCCAATTTCTTCGTAAAATTACTCGCGAGTTCTCCTAACCTAGATCCATTTCGTCCAAACTTCCGCGTGTATCATTAACACCCGGAAAATCCTCCTTTTCCAGTTATTTTGCTTGCAGTAGAGACATGGGCAACCATCCGTGCGCCCCAAACTCACCTCAACACGTAAGTGACCAATGATTTCCACAGCCGTACTCGATACCCGGACACCTCGCAATCTTGCTCCGGGATGCGTTACCCAGATATTTTTAGTCTTCACACTTTCCGAATATTTCAAACTCGGGTAATCCAACACTTCCGAGTCTTATTTCCTGCACCTCTTTTTCTCGCGTTTTGCAGGTTAACCCCATGGCTCCAAAAAGGCAAGGGAAACAGCCGGCTCCGGTAAAGACTACCCAAACCATATCGGCCAATTGGGGTCGATCTACAGTAACAAAGGCCAAGTTGGACGAGCTGGCCGAACTAGGAATCCTCCCCTCTCAGAAGTACATACACTGGAGGGCACCAGGCGACGAGACCCGTCCCGCTCCTGCCGACAATGAGGTAATTTGCTTCATTGAGCACGTGACCCGGGGATTCCGTCCTCCGGGTCACCCTTTCTTCCGAGAGGTCTTAAACTACTACGGTCTCCGGGTATTTGACATAGGGCCCAATTCCATGCTAAATATTACCCACTTCATCGTTCTATCGGAATCATACTTGTGCGTTCCGCCAAGTTTGACCCTTTTTATTGAACTATTCCAGTGCAAGCCGTGCTGCGAAAGCAGTAACGGAACACTTCTTACTTGCGGCGGGGTATCCATCCAACGCCGCAAGCATTCACCAATGCCAACCCTCAACTTAAACTCCCACGTCAAAAACTGGCAATTGTCTTTCTTTTATTGCCATGATACCTCCCCGGACGGCGAAAGGAAGCTGCCGGGTTACTCGGAGAGTCTCCTCGAGCCTTCCGAATCTTTCAACGCCTTTGCCCCTGACTCGGACAGGGAGGCGATCCAGCCTTTGCTGGCTAAGTTGGCTGTTTTCTCGGCCCAAGGCCTTCTTGGGCTCAACTTGGTGAAGACCTGGGTGGACTTCCGGATCCAACCCAACTCCATCCGCTCCAAGTTGATGCACGAGTACTCTGGGCACACCACAGACGCGCTCCGATATTCCACTAAGAACTTCGCAACCGGCGACACCATCAAGACCATCAAAGGCTTCCTGACTGAGAAGTTAGAGGTGATAAGAAATATTGCCGGGTTACCCCCATTCACTCGAGAAAACCCGGCTCCAGCAGTAAGACCCGGTCCCCACAACTTATTTCAATACTTTAACTTGATACTGCCTCTGACTCTTGCTTTCATTTCCTCGATCATAGGCTGAAGATCCCTTCTGGAGGATCGAAACCTCCCCCCCGTCCAAAGACCCGGAAGTGGAGGACGAACCGGCCGATGACGATGAAGGTGCTTTCCCAAATCTTACATTAGCCTTTAACCTATACTACTTTCCTATCACCCATCTTTCTTCTTGTCTGATTCATACTCGACTTTCAGGGTTGGAGGACGAGGAAGAAAAAGAAGAGGATGACCCGGAGGCCACCGAATCCGACCAGGAAGCCATAGTCGGAAACAAGAGGAAGGCCAGAGGGGTGATTGCAAAGGTTCCTTTCTCCTTCATGTCTTCTGAGCCTTACTCCTTCGAAACTATGCGCATCCTTAATGAACGGTTGTCACACTCACCACTCTTGAAGGATCTCCTCTCGGCTAAGCGCAGGGTAACCCGGAGTTCCCCGGGGGACGATCCCCTTAACCCGGGTATCCCCCCTTCCCCTGCTCACCGAGCCAACATTCCTCCACCTCAGCGCCATCCATCTCCTAACCACCCACACGCTGGGCATTTCCGGGTACCGCAGCCGGTACCATTGACAACTTCGTCCGCCTCCAGCAGCGAGCTCCCGCCAGATTATGCCATAAACACCGGGTAAAGGTCCTTTACTTGATATCCTTTTACACTTATTAACTCTTTAATATGTACTACTAACCACCCTTTCCTTTTTCCCTTTTAGTGCCCAAGTGACCACCGATGACCCGGAAATTCCTGAAGCAAAAAGGCAAGGAGGGGAGGAGCCGCACATTAACACGGATGCTGCAGTTGATGATGAGGCTGAGGACGGGCAAGAACAAGACCCCTTCAAGGACCCAGCTAAGCCGAAGACCGCATCCCCCAAATCCTCTGAAGAGGTAGATGAGGACATTATCTTAGAGACCAAGGCGGGCTCTCCTAACCCGGATGCCCAGACGATCCGGGTTTCGACCCCAAAAGTCGGAAAGCTCCTTCAACCAGAAGACCAATCTGCCGGTCCTTCACGAATTCGTCCTGAAGACATGACGTTTGCCCAAATGCTTGATGCCCTCTACAACTTGAGGTCCGACGAAGAAAATATTTTAGACGCCTTGATAACAAAGCACAAGGTAAGTCCGAGCAATATCATCTGCATCCTTGTATAGTCCCCAAGTTCCGAGTGAATTACTGATTGATTTGCTTGGAACTTTGTGCAATAGCTCCAATTAACCCTTTTTCCTTGTGTTATCCATCTAGGACTTTGCTGCGCAATCTGAGAAGAAACTGGCCAAAGCTGCCAAACGTATCGAGAAGGAGACCGCTCTGCGCGAAGCAGCGGAAGCTGAAGCGCGCAGGAGCGAAAAAATCACAAGGAAATACAGAAAAAGGGCTCATATAGCTGAAGATAGGCTGACGACTCTTTCAGTGCAGATTGCTGATATCTATCGCGTCGCGACTGGTACAATCTCTGAACTCTGGCGATTATGAACCATATTTCATTTGGTTGGATAACCGGATTTCTTACTCGTTACTTTCCTTGCTTTTCAACAGGTCCGGGTGAAGGCCCTGAAGAAGAAGATGATACCGCCAAACTGCAACTGATTAAAGATACTATCCGGCAACTTGGCACCGGCGTTGGATGGATTCTTGATGAGCTACGACTGTCGTGCGCTGCGCCGGGTAGCATGAAAAAGTTACTGGAGGCCTGCTCCACCATTCCTGAATGGATTTGGCATTGGAAGTGCTCATCCTGCCGTTTTGGGGTAACCCGGGGACTCGCCCTGGCTAAAGCTTATATTCCAAAGCTAGAACCGGCCAAGATGATAGCCGGGTTTCCGGAGTTCAATCAGGACGGGTCCAAGTTTTCGCCGAAGGATTTCAAAGCCATTCAAAAGGAAGTTCGTCACCCGGCCAGTGTGATCGCCGATAGCCTGATCATTGACACTATTCTTCCTGCATATGATGCTGACGACAAAGTCATTAAAGCAGATCGCCCCAAGCCATTCGATATGCTTGCCCGATGGAAGGAAGACGTTGCCAAGATGCGAGAAGAAGCTGCACAGAAGAAGGCTGAAGCCGACTCTGCGCCCGCTACCTCGACACCTATCGTCCCTCCACCTGCGCGAGTCGGCGGTGCTGCTGATCCGAGTAGGGCTGCTACCCCAAGTGACGGCAAGGGTAAGGCCAAGATGGATCCGGCGGCCTAGAGTGCCGAGTAATATCTGCCACTTCGTACTCGTTAGTCGGCCGATGTGCCGTTGAAACAATTATTATTTGAATGGTGCGCTTGTGCGCCTTTGATACTCTTTGGTGAAATTTTGTAATGCACTCTAAGCTCCTGATACACCTTGTGCCTCTTCTGGCTGAAATCTATCTACTTTTGAACTCGTTTGCTCTTGATATCCAACCTTCTTTACCCTTGATATGCAACTTTCTTTGTTCTTGATATCCGACATTCCTTATTTTTCCCTTTGTGAGACTCGGCATCCGGGTTATATGGGTGTTTGGCAAGCGGACTGCTTCTAAGTCCCCAAGTCCCCAAGACCCGGATGTTTGGGTTTGTTGGAAATTAAACAACTAAGCAATTTTTCCCTTCCAAGACCCAAGTCCCCCTGACCCGGTCTTCCGGGCCTAGGGCACGTGACTTTTTAGAGGAGAACAAATTGCCTGCTGCTAAATTCGCAAAGGTCCCAGAGTCGTTTCACATGGGGTTTGAAGTTATGCTTAATAATCATTGAGTTTCCGGCTACTAGCCTTGTACTCTACATAACTTGTGGTTTAGATGACCCTTTTGACTATCTTGTACTGTAAGCCGGCTTTCGCGTGGATACCATGTTATTACATCTATACGAAAACGAGGTCAGGCAAGTCCCATTGGGCTTCATGGCTGCCTGTAATCGTAAGCGAACGAATCATGCCACTTTAGTGCGAGTCACATCGAGCTTAAGTAAGAATAGCCAAGAAATTTGGACTTCTTTGTCCGATTATAAGATTGCAGCCGTACTCGTTTGCGAGTAATCGGCCCTTATAACTCATAGGCATCGAGGCCGGGTCTTTTGAGTTTGCAACTGTGGTTATCCAAGCAATCAGCCCTCAAGACCTAAATATACGCGTCATGCTGAAAGTATAAGACTCAATTTATAATCACCTCTATTCTCGATAATCACCTCTTTATTTGATATGAAAAATTAGGTCAGCAAGCCGCCTCATTAAAAACCCGTCCAGTCCCCAAGGGTGCCCTGGATAGGAAAAGAGTGCGTCTGAAACCTGCTGCCTGTTACATCGTTCAATTCCACGTGCCAACATAATCCTTGCTAAGTATAATACGGGCGTAGCTGGGCCACGTTCCACGGTCTGTCTCTTTCTTGCATAGACGAAGTGGTATGAGCGGTGTCATTAACCGTGGCCGATTCTTCCCTTGCGTCTACCAAGTAATATGATCCATTGTGCAAATTCTTGCTTATGATAAATGGTCCTTCCCATGGTGGTGATAACTTGTGTTTTCCTTCGTTTGACTGAACCAGACGCAGAACTAGGTCTCCTTCCTGGAAGACCCGGGTTTTCACACGCCGGCTATGATACCTCCGTAGATCCTGCTGATATATCGCTGATCTTTCCAGGGCTTGTTCCCTTTGTTCTTCTAACATATCCACGGCGTCCTGCCGACTCTTTTCGTTCTCCACTTCAACGTAAGCTGACACTCGCGGTGAATCATGAATAATGTCACTCGGTAACACTGCCTCCGCGCCGTATACCATGAAGAACGGCGTCATCCGAGTGGATCTGTTAGGTGTTGTATTGATACCCCAAACCACAGCAGGAAGTTCTTCGACCCATGCACCAGAAGCCCTGATACAGGGGACTCGTAGACGTGGCTTTAGTCCGCGAAGCAGTTCTTGATTCGCCCTTTCTACTTGTCCATTGGCCTGTGGATGAGCTACCGATGCTACGTCAAGCCGGATTCCGTTGTTGCCACAGAACTTCTCCATCTCGCCAAGGGACATGTTGGTTCCGTTGTCGGTGATTATGCTGTGAGGGTACCCGAACCGATAGATAATTCTTTTCAGGAACTTGACTGCTGTAGCTGCTTCACAATTAGTAACTGGCATAACTTCTACCCACTTGGTAAACTTATCGATAGCTACCAGCAGGTGTGTCTTTTTGCAAGGTGACATACGAAAGGGGCCAACCATGTCCATACCCCAGACGGCAAACGGCCAAGTTAGCGGGATGGTCCGTAATTCCATGGCCGGCACGTGGATTTGGCGGGCGTACCTTTGACATCCGTCACACCTTGCTACCAATCGTTCCGCATCTGCCAGAGCCGTGAGCCAGAAAAACCCGTGTCGATAAGCCTTGGCCACAAGTGACCTTGTAGACGCGTGATGCCCACAATCACCTTCATGAATCTCCTTAAGGATCTGTCGGCCTTCCTCTGGTGCCACACAGCGCAGGAAGACCCCCGTGGCGCTTCTCTTATATAACTCCCCATTAATAATAGAATATCCCTTTGCTCGTCGCAAAATTTGCCTTGCTAATACCTCCTGCGGCGGCAACTCGCCTCGTGATAGGTAGGCCAAAAAAGGTTCTGTCCACTCGGGAATAGCGTGTACAGTGGCCACGAGCTCCAAGCCCGGGTCTTGATTTGCTAGCTCTTCCTCAGACTCTGTTTTAACTGATGGTCGCCATAATTCGTCCAAAAATACGTTAGGTGGAACCGGTTCTCTGCGCGAGCCGAGTCTGGCTAGGGCGTCAGCTGCCTCGTTCTTTCTCCTGTCTATATGCTCCACCTCATACCCGGAAAAACATCCGGCTACCCTATCGACCTCTCTGCGGTATGCCGCCATAGTTGCATCCTTTCTATCCCAAGTTCCTGATACCTGTTGTACCACAAGATCCGAATCTCCAAAGCATCGTATCCTCCTAATGTTCATCTCCTTAGCTATTTTTAAGCCGTGCAATAGGGCCTCGTACTCGGCTACATTGTTCGAACAATCAAAGTGAATCTGTAGTACATAACTCAACTTGTCTCCTTTGGGTGACGTTAGCACCACTCCAGCTCCTGAACCCTCGTACTGTTTCGATCCATCGAAATGCATGATCCACGACTCGGAGTTTGGAACTATGGTAGCCATGCCCGTGTGTGTCCAATCATTGACAAAGTCCACCAAGGCCTGTGATTTGATTGCCGACCTAGGCTCGTAGCTGATGTGATAATCCCCCATCTCTATCGCCCATTTGGCTATTCTTCCGGTTGCATCCGAGTTTCTGATGATATCCGCCATTGGTATTGAGCTGACTACCGTTATAGGGTGCTCCTGGAAGTACGGCTTTAGTTTCCGGCTGGCCATGAAGACCCCGAAAACCAGCTTCTGCCAATGCGGGTAACGCTGTTTCGCCTCAGACAATACCTCGCTGACATAATAAACCGGCCTCTGAACCGGGTAACCCTTTCCGTCCTCTTTGCGTTCCACGACCACTACTGCACTGACGGCTTTGGGGCCAGCCGCAACATATAACAACATAGGTTCTTTAGGGCCCGGGGCTGCTAATACTGGTGCTTCAGATAACTGCTTTTTTAGTGCCTCGAATGCCTCATCCGCCTCTTGATCCCATACGAATTTGTCGGATTTCCTCAAGAGCCGGTACAGGGGCATTGCCTTTTCTCCCAACCTGGATATAAACCGGCTCAAGGCTGCTACACAGCCTGTAAGCTTTTGGACCTGCTTCAGATTTTCCGGCTTTCTCAGACTTTGGATAGCTTTGATTTTGTCCGGGTTTGCCTCAATTCCTCTCTCGGAAACGATAAAGCCGAGTAACTTCCCAGCTGGAACCCCAAATACGCATTTTGTCGGGTTGAGCTTCATCTGATATCTCCTTAGATTTTTGAAAGTCTCCTTTAGATCGTCTATAAATGTCTCTGCCTTCCTTGTCTTGACAACCACGTCATCCACGTAAGCATGGACATTGCGTTCAATTTGGTCTTCGAAGCACTTCTGAATGCACCGTTGGTAGGTTGCGCCTGCGTTCTTCAGTCCAAACATCATCGTTTTGTAGCAGAAGGCTCCAAAAGGGGTTATGAACGATGTTTTCTCCCAATCCTCCCTTTTGAGTTTAATCTGATGATATCCCGAATATGCGTCCAGGAAGCACAGCAAGTCGCTCCCAGCTACTGCGTCTATTATTTGGTCTATCCTTGGTAGTGCGAACGGATCCTTTGGGCAATGCTTGTTGAGACTTGTGAAATCGATGCACATCCTCCACTCGTTGGTCTTTTTCATTACTAGAACCGGATTTGCCAGCCAACCCGGGTGGAACACTTCCATGATGAAGCCTGCTGTTAATAGCCGCGCAATTTCTTCGCCTACTGCTTTCCTTCTTTCCTCATTCATCTTTCTCAAGCCCTGCTTCACGGGCCTGGCCTTGGGATCCACATGCAAACTATGTTCTGCCAACTCCGTGGGGATACCCGGCATGTCACTGGGTGTCCAAGCGAATACGTCCGCATTAGAACGAATAAACTCCACCAGCGCCTTTTCCTGCCCGTTTTTCAAATTAGACCCTATAGTAAACTGCCTGGTGGGATCACCTTCAACAAAATCTACTTTCTTGGTGTCCTGTGCTGCCTTGAATTTCACTCTTTCATCCTCAGAATCCGGCCTTCTCAATGCTGTTCCATCATACGGATCCACCTGGGATCGGTAATACTTGAGTTCTTCTTTTCTGCAAGCTTGCTCAGCCATCACTGAATCTCCTTCATCACATTCAGCCGCTATATCCCTACTTCCTTGTATGGTGATGGTCCGCTTAGGACCCGGAATCTTTAGCTGTAAATATACGTAACACGGTCTGGCCATGAACTTAGCGTAAGCCGGTCTTCCGAACAACGCATGATAAGGACTACGCAACTTGACCACCTCAAACGTGAGCCACTCAACTCGATAATTATCCACTGATTCTCCAAAAGCAACCTCCAATGTGATCTTTCCCTCAGGGCGCGCTGAGTGACCCGGCACAATTCCGTGAAAAACTGTTGAACTTTTCTGCAGCTGGGATTCTTTGAGGTTCATGCGTAAGAAGGTTTCCCAATACAAGATGTTAATACTGCTTCCCCCATCCATCAAGACTTTTTTCAACTCGTAACCATTGACCTGCGGTGCGACCACCAACGCCAAGATTCCTGGGCGTTCTATTCCTTCCGGGTGATCCCTCCTGCTCCACGTTACTTCCTGTTCCGCCCATCTCAGGTATCCCGGAACGGCCGAGGAAACCGAATTTACCGTTTGCTTTGGTGTTTCTTTATCCCTGCTAGAAGTTCCTGTAACATGCACATGATATTGTCCCTTTAAGTCAAACGTACGTACCATACCGACGAAGATGTTGACCTCGCCGATTGTCACGACAGATCCGGATTCGAGGTGATCCGATTCTGGCCCCCAGCCGGAGTCGTCCACCATCTTCTCTCCTTTGTGGTCGTCGTAGATCTCTCCGACGACGAGGTTCCTCATGCTTTTCCGAGTTTCTCCCGTGATGTAAACACCTTTGGACGCAGGCCCCACGGTGGGCGCCAACTGTCGTGGGATGATCACGGCAGATGTTACCAGGGGTAACTGATCTTGGGGCAAGTCGACACAGGCGTTTGGGAGAGGATTTAGCTCAGAGGAAAACATGATGGAATTCAATCTGGTAGCCGGCGATGAAGTCGCCGGGTCTCCGATCTCGCTTTATTAACTCGATCTCTTTGTGTACAATGGATACTCGATATTCGGCGATATGATTACTACTTGGATCTCTCTCAAACTAAGCCTAGGAGCCGGTTTATAAACACCCGCACCCCTACCTGGCTTGCCCTCCAAGGCACAACTTGAGTCCTACCCGAACACCGCTTACAAATCCTAGCTTTCCTTACCGCAACCCACAATCCGGATTACGAGGCCTACAAACTTTGGGCCTTCCAGAAGCGTCTTTATCCTTAGCCGGATCCTGCACAACGTCCTTTGGGCCGGGTTATACCTTGTAATTGGCCTACCGGGTTATTATCTCCCCATCAAAAGGTGCACAGGCGCACCATCAAAAACAATTGTTTAAAAGGCCCATTGGCCGAATGACGTATTTGATGACAGTGGATAGCAAATATCACTCGGCATCTTGGGCTGAGGCATCCATCTTCTCCTTGCCCTTGCCAACCGGGTCTTGCCCCTTGACTTGCTCTTCAGCACTCTTGGTAGCAGCAGCACCCGGATCAGCAGTAGTGCCGGCCCGTGCAGGAGGAGGGACGATTGGTGTGGAGGTAGCAGGCGCAGAATCGGCCTCAGCCTTCTTCTTCGCGGCCTCCTCTCTCAACTGGGCAGCCTCCGCCTTCCATCGGGCCAGCATACCGTATGGCTTGGGAAGATCCGACTTGATAGCCTTGTCATCAGAATCATACGCCGGAATAATGACACTAAGGTCCAAACCATCGGCAATTATGCTGGCCGGGTGACGGACTTCCTTCTGGATGGCCTTGAAATTCTTCACGGAGAACTTGGACCCGTCGTGGTTAAATTCAGGAAACCCGCCTATAAGCTTGGCCGGCTCGAGTTTGGGAAAATACGCCTTAGCCAGCGCAAGACCCCGGGTTACCCCAACCCGGCAGGACGATCTTTTCCAGTGCCCAATCCACTCGGGGACGGTGGAGCAAGCGTCCAGCAGCATCTTCAGGTTGCCGTGCCCGGAACCCGGCCACCTCACTCCTGAAGGATCCATTTGGTTCCGGCGCACAGCTGCCGGATAGTGCTCTTGATGGTTTTTAGCTTGGTGATATCATCTTCGTCCGGGATTACTTCATCCAGACCTGCAGAAAGTAGGAAAAAACAACGAGTAAGGAAATCTGACTATTTATCAGAATGAGAATCCGGATCATAATTATCAAGTTAGCAATCGTACCAGTCAAAGCACGATACGTATCGGCAATTTGAACAGAAAGCTTTGTCAGCTCATCTTCTGCTGCATGAGCCCTCCTCCTATACTTCCTCGTGATCTTCCCACTCCTCCTAGCTTCAGCTTCAGCCGACTCACGCAGAGCCGCCTCCTTCTCAACGAGCTTGGTGGCCTTCGCCAATTTTTTCTCGGATTGGGTCACGAATGCCTGAGTGGAGACACAAGGAAGGATTAGTCGGATATACTATGAAGTTCCAAGCAAATTATCAATAACTTCACTCGGAACTTGGGGACTAGATAAGGATACAGGCAATATTATTCGGATTTACCTCATGTTTAGCTATCAAAGCTACTAAGATATTTTCTTCATCGGCCCTCAAGGTGTGCAGGGCATCAAGCATCTGGGAGAACGTCATGTCTTCGGGCCTGACACCAGAAGAGCCGGCAGCTTGATCGCCTGGCGGGTGAACTTTCCCCGACTTTGGGGTCGAGACCCGGACTGTCTAGGTGTCCGGGTTTGGAGAACCCGTCTTTGTGTCCAGGATCTCAACCTCCTCGTCCTCAGCCTCTTCAGATGGCTTCGGAGACCCGGCTTCCTGGCGAGCCGGGTCATCCAAGGGGCCTTGTTCCTGGTTGTCTTCAACATCACCGCCAGTCGCGGCGTCCATATCATCAGTCGGCCCCTCCGTCTCCCGTTTATCTGTCTCAATGTTCTCCGGGTCACTAAGTGTGACTTGGGCGCTAAGGAAAAAAGAGAGAAATAGTTAGCGACAATGGATGAAAATTATCAAGTATACAAGGATATCATATAGTAAAGACTCACCCGGTGTTCACAGCGTAATCTGGTGGGAGCTCGCTACTGGAAGCGGATGAAGCTGTCACGGGAACCGATAGCGGAACCCGGAACTGCCCGGCCAGTGGATGGTTGGGGGAGGGGTGACGTTGAGGAGAGTTGGAAGGGTGAGGTGGAGGAGTACCGGCACGGCAGACTGGTGAGGTGGCGATGCCCGGGTTGAGGGGATCGTCACCCGGGGAACTCCGGGTCACCCTGCGCTTGGCCGGAAGAGGGTCCTTCAAGTGTGATGAGTTGGATAGTTGTTGGTTAAGCTTACACATGTTAGCAAAAGAGTAGGGTTCGGAGGACATGAGGGAGTAGGGAACCTTGGATACTACCCCTCTGGCCTTCCTCTTGGCCCCAACCGTCACGTCTTGTTCGGCTTCGCTTTTATCGGACTCGGTAGCCTCTGGGTCCTCCTGGTCGTCCTTGTCCTCCAACCCTGAAAGCCGGGAATGTACAGTCGGAGAAAAGTGAGATATGTGAAAAAGGAATGGTATGTGGAGTCGATCGAATACCCGGATAATACCTTCATCGTTATCAGCCGGCTCTTCATCTTCTTCCGGGTCTCCGGAGGAAGGGGAGGTCTCAACATTCCAAAAGACGTTGTCGGCCTGAGATAAAAGCATAAGAATGAGAGTTAGTGATTGTATCAAGTCAAAGTGTGAGGATAAGTGTATAAGTATCGGGTTTTACCGCTGGAGCCGGGTTATCCCGGGTAAACGGCGCTAACCCGGCGATGTTCTTGATCACCTCCAACTTTTCCGTCAAGAAACTCTTGATGGTCTTGTTGGTGTCCCCAGCTGGATAATTTTTAGAGGAATATCGGAGCACGTCCGTGACGTGCCCCGAGTAGTCGCACATCAGCTTGGTGCGGATGGAGTTGGGCTGGATCCGGAAGTCCACCCATGTCTTGACCAAGTTGAGCCCAAGGAGACCTTGGGCAGAAAGGACGGCTATTTTTGAGATGAGGGGCTGGATTGCTTCCCTGTCCGACTCAGGGGGGAAGTCGGTGAAGGTGTCGGAGAGATCGAAGAGACCCTCCGAGTAACCCGGCAGTTTCCTCTCGCCGGGTGGGGAGGTATCTCGGCAGTAGAAAAAAGTAAGTTGCCAATGCTTGACATGGGAATTTAGAGTGAGAGTCGGCATGGGAGAGTTCTTGCGGCGCTGGATAGAGACTCCACCGCAGGCTAAGAGCGCCCCGTCACCGCTTTCGCGGCACGGTTTGCATTGGAAGAGTTCAATGAAAAGAGCCAGATTTGGCGGAATGCACAAATAAGACTCACAGAGGACAATGAAATGGGTAATGTTCAACATAGAGTTAGGCCCTATGTCGAACACCCGGAGGCCATAGTGGCGGAGGACTTCACGAAAGAAAGAGTGACCCGGGGGGCGAAACCCCCGGATCACGTGCTCGACAAAGCAAATTACCTCGTCCGGGTTAGGGGAAGGCCGGGTCTCGTCACCCGACACCCTCCAGTGGATCTCCTTTTGAGGGGGAGGACGCCCAACTCGGCCAGCTCCTCCAGCTTGGCCTTGGTTACCGTGGATCGCGCCCAGTTGGCGGATATTGACTGGGTCATCCTGGGCTTAGCCGACTGCTTCCCTTTGGTCTTGGGAGCCATCGGTTCAGTCTGCAAAGGCACAAGACAAAAGGACACAAAGCATGAGACTCGGAAATCATGGATTCTCCGAGTATCGATAAACAATATGAGGATTATTAACTATCCGGGTATCGAGTATCAGTACAGAAACTATGGGAGACTTACGTATTGGCAAGCATTTGTGGAAGAAGGTTGATTTCCCATGTATCTACTGCAGGTAAAAGAACCGGAAGAAGTGGATTTTCCGGGTATCAATGACAGCCGCGGAAAATTTGAGCGAAATGAATCTAGATTGGAAAATTTGTGGCTGATTTTGCGGGGAAATTGATGATTAAAAGTGATAGGGGAGTGATGTGTGACCATCTATTAAGCTATTGGAGGAGCTAGCATGGATCTATGCGACCTAATCCGGTGCGGAACAAGAAACGGCTCGCGGCGGAGCAAGATCCAATCTAGGTCAAGTAGTGCAAACAAAAGCTAAATTAGTGGAAGCAAGAAACTTACCGGCGTGGATTGGAGAAGGACGCGACGACGGCAGATTGCGCAGTCGTGGTGCCCTTGTGCGATTCCCGGCGGGCAGCTTGGAGGCACAGCGGCGGAGTTTGGCGGCGGCGCGGGGGTGAGCTGCGGATGAATGCGGACGGCGGCGGCTTTGCTCCGGCGACGCTCGCGGGATCTCCGTGGTGGTGCTCTGGGTGCTCGAACGGGGATGCGCTGGTGAGGAGGGAGAAGATGGAAGGAATGACCGTTGGGGTTAGGTTACCCCCTAGGGTACCTATTTATAGGTACAGGTGGGAAAACCTAGGCCAATGGGTGGGAACCAAAATTTTCGGGATAAGGGATACCCGTCCGAGATTTTGGGGATAGGCGTTAAGTGCCCGAGAGCAATATCCGGACAAGATAAGAAGGGAATCTCTTCCGTGATATTCGGATCAATTAATGAGCAAAGTGAGCCGGGTCTTTTGCATTCTTGGAACATTGACCCGGAAACTTAAATATGGATTTAGAGAAAGTCGGGTTATTATATGGACCACCATTGGAGTTAGGCCTAGCTGTTTATTAAAGCAACCTAACCCGGCCTCTATGAGTTTGTGTGTTTATTATTTTTGCAGGGAATAACATGCGCTTCAAGGAGGATCCCGTGAAGCCCAAGCTATTCTGGGGACTACTGATGGGGGGATGATAACCCGGCAGGCTAACACCAAGGAGTAACTCGGCCCAAAGGACGCTGCGCAAGACCCGGCTTAGGATAAACAAGCTTCTAGAAGGCCCAGGAACGAAGGCCTCGTAACCCGGATTGTGGGTTCGGGTAAGGAAGTTTAGGGTTTGTAAGCAGTGTCCGGGTAGGATTCAGAGTGCGCCTTGGAGAGTAAGCCAGGGGGTCCGGATGTTATATAAGCCGGGCCCTAGGTTAGGGTTAGACAAGCTTTTACGTGAGCAAGAACCTCATCGCTAGATCGACAGATTTCGAGTATCCATTGTAACACCAGTATCGAGCTAATATATTTAGATCGTAGACTCGGCGACTTGATTGCCGGCTACCAGATCGCATATCACCATGGTTTCCTTCGAGCTAAACGCTCTCCCAAACACTCGAGTCGATTTGCCCCAAAATAAGTTACCCCCGGTAACGTCTGCCGTGCTTATCCCACGACAGGTACCCCTTATCCCGAAATTTTTGGTTCCCGCCCGTTGGCCTAGGTTTCTCCACCCGTACCTATAAATAGGCACCTAGGGGGTGACCTAACCCCAACGGTTCATTTCTTCCACCTTCTTCTTCCTCACCGGCGCCACCTCGCACGGATTTCCTCAGCGCCGCCACGGAGACCTCGAGCGCGCCGCCGGAGCCGAGCCGCCGTCAGCTGCGCTCATCCACGGTCCGCCCTACGCCGCCGCCAGTTTCCACCGCCGCGCCCTTGAGCTGCCCGCCGGGAGTCGCGAGGGGACATCACGACTGCGCCATCTGCCGCCGTCGCGCCCTTCGCCAACCCACACCGGTAAGCTCCTTGCTCCCATTGATTTAGCTTATAATTTCTCCGTTTGACCTAGATTAGATCTAGGTCCGCCCGCGGGCCATTTCTTGTTTCACGCCGGATTAGGTCGCATAGCTCCATCCTGGTTTGTTCAATCGCTTAACAGATGACCACATATCACTCCCCTATCACTTGTAATCGCTAATTTCTCAACGAAATCATCCACAAATTTTCCAATCTGGATGCAGTTCGCCCAAACTTCCGCGGCTGCTCTTGATACCCGGAAAATCCACCACTTCCGGTTCTTTTACTTGCACTAGATACATAGGCAATCAACCTTTTTTTCATAACTGCTTGCCGATACGTAGATATCCCATAATTTCTGTACTGCTCGTCAATACCCGGATAGTTTGTAATTTTTCGCTCTGTCTAGTGATACTCGGACAATTCATAGTCTCCATGCCTCTTACTGATTCTGCTTGTGAATACTCGGATAACTCACAATTCCCGAGTCTTAATGTTTCGTGCACTTTGCTTTGTATTTTGCAGACCGAACCAATGGCTCCTAGGAACAAAGGGAAGCAGCCGGCAAAAACAAGGACGACCCAGTCCATATCCACCAATTGGGCGCGGTCTTCCGTGACCCAGGCCAAACTGGAAGAACTGGCCGAGTCAGGCATCCTCCCTCCTCAGAAGGAGATTCATTGGAGGGTTCCGGGTGACGAGATCCGGCCTACCCCCAATCCCGACGAGGTAATATGCTTCGTCGAGCACGTGATCCGGGGGTTTCGCCCTCCGGGTCACTCTTTTTTCCGCGAGGTCCTCAGCCACTACGGCCTCCGGGTGTTCGACATAGGGCCTAACTCTATGTTGAACATAACCCATTTCATAGTCCTTTGTGAGTCTTACTTATGCATCCCGCCAAATTTGGCTTTATTTATCGAGCTTTTCCAATGTAAACCGTGCCGCGAAAGCGGTGACGGGGCCCTTTTGGCCTGCGGCGGGGTTTCCATCCAACGCCGCAAAAATTCTCCCATGCCGACTATAAATCTTAACTCACATGTTAAGCTTTGGCAGCTATCCTTCTTTTATTGCCGGGATACCTCCCCACCCGGCGAGAGGAAGTTGCCGGGTTATTCGGAGGGTCTCTTAGATCTTTCCGATACTTTTAATGCCTTTCCCCCTGAGTCGGACAGGGAAACCATCCAGCCCCACCTGGCCAAAATAGGCGTCCTTTTCGCCCACGGTCTCGCTGGGCTCAACCTGGTTGAGACTTGGGTAGATTTCCGGATCCAGCCCAACTCTATTCGCTCAAAGCTAATGTGCGAATACTCGGGACACGACACGGACGCGCTCCACTATTCCTCGAAAAATTACCCGGCCGGCGATACCAACAAGACTATCAAGAGCTTCCTGACTGAGAAGCTGGAGGTGATCAAGAACATATCCGGGTTAGCGCCGTTCACCCGGGATAACCCGGCTCCAGCGGTAAAATCCGATACTTATCCACTTATTCCCGTACTTTGACTTGATACAACCACTAACCCTCATTTTCATGCTTTTATCTCATGCCGACAATGTTTTCTGGAGCATTGAGACCCCTCCCAACTCCGGGAACCCGGAGGAAGGAGAAGAAGAACCGGCCGACACCGACGAAGGTACCACCCGGATTCCAATCACCTCAACCTCTATTACTTTGCATTCCCATTTCTTCTCTTTTTCCAACTATATGCTTGCGCCTTTCAGGGATGGATGATAAGGGTGACAAGGATGACTAGGGAGACCCGGAAGAGACTGAGAGCGACAAAAGCGAGATTGAGCCGGAAGTCGAGGTCGGAACCAAGAGGAAAACCCGCGGGGTCGTCTTCAAGGTTCCCTACTCTTCCATGTCCTCCAAATCCTACTCTTTTGATAATATGCACGAACTTAACCGACAGCTATCAAATTCACCACACTTGAAGGATCCGCCTCCGACCAAGCGCAGAGTAACCCGGAATTCCCCGGGCGAGGATCCCCTCAACCCGGGCATTCCTACGTCCCCGGCTCGTCGTACTGGTATTTCTCCATCTCACCCCATCAACTCACCTCGAAAACACCCTTCCCCCAATCATCCATTAGCCGGACAGGTCCGGGTCTCACTCTTGTCGCACCCGGACTTCTAGAGGATACTCACCGTACGAACTGAACAGTATTCTGATGGGATTACGGGGCTTACCGGCACCCGCGTCCTCTTACGAGTAGGCCAACACTTATGTGTGACAACCCATCGCTACTGTTCATCGTCGATGTAAACTATCCGTAGAAATCAGGACACTACCATTGACGTACTTCATACCATACACACATGGTACGTCAACGGCTTTGAACAAAAGGATAACACAACATGCCTCTAAGACACGAAAGATTGGAATAAGTTGCAAATGGCCCTCACTAGGGCAGAGATAGCAAATACTATCATCCAGAGGACACATGTCCCAACATAGCATCATTACATCTCAGCGGAAGCATTCAAAGGGGTCTGAGTACAGACAAATCCAAATAGGCTTAAGAAGCCGGAAACTGAAATAAAGACGGAGCCCATCCACGATGTCTCGGATCCTGCCCGGGTCCGCTAACTACTCGTCAGCAGCCTCGTCAAACTCCACGTAGTAGCCGTCACCTGGATCCTCGTAAGCGTAGTCTGCGGAAACCACAGCCCCAACGGGGTCAGTACATAGACGTACTGGCAAGCAAGACTCACAGTTCACCAAAGTATAGCCCGTCAACACAAGCACAGATGACTTGGGTTCAACGGAAAGAAGGGGATATATAAGATGCTGCAACTGGCTGCGCTAACCAACTACAGAGATTCTATCACTTCCAACTAACAGAAAGGGGATAAGATCGAGTATTGTAACCAACTGAAAGATAACTTCAAACAACCCATCCTGGAT
The DNA here is from genome assembly GCA_028641055.1 of Alopecurus myosuroides. Classification (NCBI taxonomy): domain Eukaryota; kingdom Viridiplantae; phylum Streptophyta; class Magnoliopsida; order Poales; family Poaceae; genus Alopecurus; species Alopecurus myosuroides. Next base: position 258,935,687 of record CM054063.1, on the reverse strand, counting down.
CTCGCCCCTTATCCAAAGAAGCAATCCGAGGATAACTCACACAGTTGGATTAAAGATGAGTCAAGTTATTGTGACAATAATCCTATTACTAGTCAAGTTGTTAATCATGGGGTGTGAGATTGTGAATCATTAGGTTTAAGTTGTCCTGAGTACTTGTTAGCCAGTACTTTCACCAAGTTAACCATAACCGCGGAAAACACGGCTTCTCGAGAAGATTATCCCTGCAGGGTTGCACCAATTTGGCCGTACACGTATGAATAACCCGCCAGATGGGATGCCTCCCACCAAGCGGGGCATTCAACACAACTCAACTCTTCTTCGCATCAAGCCCTAAGCACCTTGGGCGCACGGCTAATCGAGCCCAGAAGAAAATGGACCCTCATAGCACTCTAAGAACGTGTCCCCCTATATGCCGACTACGAAAGTTCCACCCTGCGCTGGGCTCGCAAAAACATGCATGCGGCAAATGGAAAACACGAACTAAATGAGATGATTTGGACGAGATGCGAATCGAATCAAATTGAGGGGGGCGCCCATACTCGCTTCCCACATGCGGGTAGTGCGCTCATCATGGATCAGTAGACAAGACCCTTTTCCTATTAGGGTCGACACTAGCAGGCCTCAAAACCACACAGGGCCTCCTGCCGGTGCCTTATCATCAAATTATTATCAACAATAATATTAGCATGATTGATTGATTGATTAAGCATCGAGCCCCCAGGACATAATGAAATATAGTAACCGAAAGTAACGGGTAACAGACTCGAGCAAAACAACCTAAGCATACTAGTAAGACACTGGCTCAAACAAAGGGTTGTAGGAGGGGTGGTGAGGCAATATCAGGATTAAAGGATTCATGTGATAGGTTCGTAACAGAAACAACTACCACTAAGGCTAGCAGAAATAGACCACGGAAGGTATCGGTAACCAGGGTTGAAAGGAACACAATGGTTCATGTGAGTGATAACTTGCCTGCGAACTCAGCAGCCTGGTACTGAGCTAGATCCTCAGAAGGGGTGCTGTAAAGATCGTCTGTCTCAACGTCGTCGTCTATTCGAGAAGAAGCAAACAAACAAGACAGAAATATAAACAATCATTATCATGGCATAGTGCACAATCAAGGATGATGCATGACAAATTAATGGTTGCATCAAAATAAACTAGCTAACATGATAACACAATTAAGATGGACCCCTATGCAATTTTGAGTTGCATATGGGAAAGGGTCCATGAATTAAGTGGAACAAATGATTTACAATTAATTGTTAGGTGAAAGTTGTTAGCATGATGCATGCATGATGGTAACAACAAAATAACAACAAATAACAATAATAGATGCAAGTGAGAAAGGATTTGAACATGTTTGGAAATCATTTATTAAGTTTAGGAAATGTTTGGTTACTTAAACATGTCACACAAGTAGTTGTTCTTTTCAACAAGTTAAAGTGTTCAAAACAAATAACAAAGTTTATATTTGAAAAGAAAATCAAATTTTAGTTGGATTACATGTTTCAAATATTGAAATTTGAATTAGGATGAATTTATTATGAATTAAACAATATTAAACAAGTTTTAATTGAATTTAAAACAAGTGTGAATTTTATTTGAATTTTATTTGTTCAAAACATAAATTCAAATTCACATTTGAAAAGTTCACACTTTGATGGTTTGAAAACATATTTTGCATGTTCAAAAATATTTTATTTTGAGCAAGTTATGATTTTTATCAAATTTAAATGAATTAAACAAGTATTAAATTATTTAGGCAATTTAAATTATTCAAACCAGGAAACAAAAATTATATTTGAATAGGTTATTCAAAATGGTATGAAAAACATATTTTATTTGCCTTATTTGAAATTAGTATGAATTATTTATTGAATTTTGCAATTTGCATTTGAATTATACAAATTTGAATTTTAAATGCATTTGGAATTTGTAAAACAGTACACAAATGGATTATTTGGAAAGATCATTTAATTTAGAGCAATAAACATATATAACTTTTATTTATTGGAGTTATAGATTAAAATTTATTAAAGGTTTAAGTTTAGTGTTTTATTCTGCCATTTAAAAGATTTAGAAATTAAACAGAAAACGTTTAAAACGTTTTGCACCGCACTGGACCCTAGCCACTGCCACTGCAGCGTGGGCCTGGGGGCCAGCGTGGCGCGCTGCGCGTGCGTGGCAAAGGAGAGGCTGACAGGGGGCCCTCCCTGTCAGCGCTTAGCCGCAAAAAATTTGGGATTTTATCCCGGGGATGCGAGGGATCGAACCCGCGATCCCCCTGTGCGCGCTCTGTTCCCTGAACCAGTTCAGCTGTTGCGTTTCGTTGTCAGGTAACCGTGCTGCAGTGAGGATATCGTTACTGGAGCGGATCTGAAATTTTAGCTGAACATCAAATCCTTCCGCGACTGACAGATCAACGCGGCTCGCCGGCGTTCTCCGACGTGCTCGTGCTCGAGCTGCTGGCGCTGCTGCGGTGATGGATGGATGTGTGCGTGGTTGCGATGCAGGTCAGAAGGAGAGGAGGGAGGAGATGGTGCGCTCACCGCGGCGCATCGTGGTTGCTGAGGCTCGGGGTGGCGCGGCCGGCGGCGATGTCGTGGACGGCGTCGCAGCTACCGAGGATTTCCGGCTCCGCTCAGGTGTCCAACGTGGAGAGGAAGGAGTGGGGGGCTGGTTTCTGTAGTTAGGGGGGAGAGCGGGTGGCTACTGCGGTGGTAACCGACGGGGGTTCAGAGAGCTCGCCGTCGGTGGGGATTTCAGAGAGGGGGAAACGAGATGGAGGGGTGGCGATCGGCGGCGGAGAGAGGGGGGAACAGGAACCCTAGGCCTTGGGTAGCTGGCGCGCTGCCCTAGGCTACTTATAGGGGGTCGGAGAGCCTCCTGGCCGTCGGGCGCCGCCGTACGCCGACGTGACGAGATGCGAATCGAATCAAGTTGAGGGGGGCGCCCATACTCGCTTCCCACATGCGGTTAGTGCGTTCATCATGGATCAGTAGACAAGACCCTTTTCCTAATTAGGGTCGACACTAGCAGGCTTCAAAACCACGCCGGGCCTCCTGCCGGTGCCTTATCATCAAATTACTATTACCCAAAACATTAACATGTTGTTGATTGAATTGAAACCCAGCTATCAACTAAACATGTGATACGAAAGGAACAACAAGACTTGAGCGCAAACAACACTAAGATGCAACTACGACACGAGGGCTAACAAGGTAAACAAACAACAGGTAATAGGAAGTGGAAGGAAAAAGATATATCATGGCTGCAAGGTAAACAACATGATAGGATCGAGACACAAGCATCATATCAACAGGCTAGAATAAGAACAACAGAAAGAATCGGTAACAAGTGATGAAAGGCAGCCATTTGGCAGCAAGTGAGTATACTTGCCTGAGATCCAGCAAGTAGAGGTACATCCACAGAACTTGTCGTTGCTCACATCATCTCAACGTCCTATCCGGGAAGAAGCAACGAACCTCGAACAAACACCGGATGCAACAATTACTACTACGGCAAAAGATCCGGCATGATCAAGATATGGATGCATGACAATTTAATGGATGCATCAGAAATAAACTAGTTGACATGATAACATGTTTAAATGGACCCATATGCAATTTGAGTTGCATATGAAAAGCCCATGAATTAGGGTTGAAACAATTGTTTTACAACTAATAATCATGTGGAAGTGAATTAGCATGATGCATGGATGAGGAAAACAGAAAAATAACAACAATAGAACCAATTGGAAATAAGGTTTACCTATTTTGAAATTCACTTATTAAGTTTTGGAATTTTGGCTTCTTAAAGGTGTCACACAAGCATTTGTTGTTTTCACCAATTTTAATTGTTCAAAATAGATAACAAAGTTCATATTTGATTAGAACACAAAATTTTAGGTGGATTACATGTTTCAATTATTGGAAAAGGAATTACAATGATTTAATTATGAATTAAACAAATTTAAACAAGATTTAATTGAATTTAATTCAAGTGTGAATATTAGTTGGATTTTATTTGTTCAGCACATAAATTCAATTTAATATTTGAAAATGTTATGTTTTTTCTGGTTTGAAAACATAATTTATAAGTTCAGAAATAATTTAATTTGAGCAAGTTATGAATTTAGCAAATTTAAATGATTTAAACAATGTTTAAATTATTTAAGCAATTTTAATTATCCAAAACATGAAACAAAATTTATATTTGAAAAGGTGGTTCAAAATGGCATGAAAAACATATTTTATTTGTTGGAAAACAATTTCAAATGATTTAATTAAGCATGTTACCAATTTAATTGCATCAATTAGAAGGTGAAGCAAATATCCAATTTAATTGTTGCAAACCAGGAAACAAAGTTGATATTCAAGTGTGACATGTGATTTTGGATGAAATTCATGTTTTGGGCATTTAATTTGGAGCAACCATTTGCAAGTTATTAATTATGCCATTTAATTTGTCATTTTTAAGAATTATTGATTAACATTAATTTTAATTGCCCAAAATGCAAAACAAAGTTGATAAACAGAAAGTACATTGAATTTGGACTGAAAAACATATTTTATTTGGTTTAATTGAATTAAGTATTAATTACTTATGGAATTAACCAAAATTAAGAGGATTTGTTTGAATTTGAAATTTGGATGTATTTGAAATAATCAAAACCGAAAACAAAAAGCATATTTGAAAAGTTCATGAAATTTTGATGGGGATACATATTTGGTTTGTGCAAATTGGAGCTACCAATTAAAAGTTATGATTTATAGAAGGTACACTCATTTTCTGGAATTTTTGGAAAATAGAAAAAGGGCCTGGAACTTGTGTCACGCAGGGCACCCCTACCCAGTGCCTATGACCAGTGGGGTCGTGCACAGTTGGCACCCACGTGTGCGTGTGTGCGCTGTGAGGTGGCAACAGGGGCCACTGACCCGTGGGGCCTGCCCCTGCGCGCGTGGGAAAAAAGATGGGGTTAATTCCCCGAGCTGGGAATCGAACCCGGGAGCTCGCTTGCGTGCGGAAGGAACTGAACCAATGCGGTGTTCGTGTGGTTGTGAAACAACAGGAGGCTGACTGAAGATATGGTAGCCATGGCGGTTAACTGAATTTGTTTGACACCGATCTCTGAACTGACGAAGCGCGGAAGCAAACGATGATCGCTGGCCGGCGCTGCTGCTGCTGTGCACTGGTGTGTGCGTGGGTGGTGTGCAGGTGCGTGACGATGGGAGCAGGAGGAGGGGGAAGGGGATGGCTCACCGTGGATGCCGTCGAGGGGGGCGCTGTCCGATGGCGAGGAAGAGGCGGCGACAGGGCTCGGCGGCGGAGAAAACCTTGACGGCGTCGCCGACTCGGGCATCCTCCCGCCTCCGCGCCTTCACCAAACCTGACGAGGAACTCGCCCTGGTTCCATTCCCAACGACGGCGCCGCCTCGAGGTGACTGTGGCAGGGGGCGGCAGCGATCTCACTGCCCTCTGTAACTCTCTCAGGCAGGTTTCAGGGTTCAGAGACTGAGGAGATGGGGGAAGCAAGGGGAGATGGCGGCGCTAGCTGGGAGAGGCAGAGGGTAGGGTTGCAGGAGGAGGTATGGTGGATGTTTTATGGGGGGGGTTGAGCTTGTATGGCGCACATCGGGAGGGGGAGAGGTTGATCAGGCGATGGTGCTGCCGTTCGTACAGAGGGTGACGTCGGGGGGGAGGAAGACGACAAGATCGACGAAGGGGTATGGGCCAGAAGTGGTGGGCTGAGGGAAAAAGAAATGGGCTGTGGGCTGTCTCCTGCTCACCTCTCCCTTTTCTATTTTTTTTCCTTCTCTTTTTTTTTTGCTTGTAAGAAAAGAATAGGAAATAAAGAAAGAATGGCTCGGGTTTTTTTATTTTATTTGATGAACATTGTTTATTATTTGCTAAACAGCAAACAAGGTGGTGTAAAATTATTTTCAACAATTTGAGTTACTAATTGATATTAAATTGTTAGGTGACTTTCAAATAGGGTTTGGTTTGGACTTTTGGAATTAAACAAATTTTATTTATTAAGTTCAAGCAATTAGGCAAACATTATTGAATTTAATTTATTTGCAAGATTTTAATTTTTAAACCCACAATTTGATCTTGCCCATTATGAATGGTTGATTGATTTGATTTGAATTTTGTTATTTGAATTTACCATTAGGGTTTTTAACAAAAGGGAAAATGTTATTAACAAGCAATTTGATTAAAACAACTTCAAACTATTGAAAAACAATTTGAGGTATTTAGTTTGCAATTTTTAATTGGAAAATTGGGACAGTGTTTGAAAGTTTAAAGTGGTTTGAATTTTGAGTTGTTTTGAAAAAACAGAATGCAATGCTTATGATGCATGTGATGCAAAACAAAAGGAAACAAACAACTTTCTAGCCTAGGGCAACACCCCAGGTGTTACAACATGACTTTTTCCCAAATGCTTGATGCCCTGCACACCTTGAGGGCTGACGAAGAAAATGTCCTGGAAGCTTTGATAGCCAAACATGAGGTAAATCCGAATAATATTGTCTGTATCCTTGTGTAGTCCCCAAGTTCCAAGTGAACTTATTGATAATTTACTTGGGACTTCGTAGTATATCCGACTGACATCTTGCTTTTTATCCGGCTAACCCTTCCTTGTGTTTCCACACAGGCCTTCGTGACACATTCTGAGAAAGCATTGGCAAAGGCCACCAAACTCCTCGAGAAGGAGGCGACTCTGCGTGAGTCGGCTGAAGCTGATGCTAAGAGGAGCGGGAAAATCACAAGGAAATATAGAAAGAGGGCTCATGCAGCAGAAGATGAACTGACCAAGCTTTCCGTTCAGATTGCCGACACATATCGTGCTTTGACTGGTACGATCCCTAACTTAATAATTATAACCCGGATTTTTATTCTGATAAATAGTCGGATTTCCTTACTCATTGCTTTTTTTTCTATTTTCTGCAGGTCCGGATGATGTAACTCCGGATGAAGATGATATCGCAAAGCTGAAAACCATCAAGAGCACGATCCGGCAGCTCTGTGCCGGAACCAAATGGATACTTCAGGAGCTGAAGTGGCCGGGTGTCGGGCATGGCAACCTGAAGACGCTGCTTGACGCGTGCTCCACTATCCCCGAGTGGATTGAGCACTGGAAACGCTCGTCCTGCCGGGTTGGAGTGACCCGGGGGCTTGCGCTAGCTAAGGCATATTTCCCAAAACTTGAGCCGGCCAAGCTTGTGGGCGGGTTTCCAGAGTTCAACCACGACGGGTCCAAGTTCTCAGTGAAGAATTTCAAGGCCATCCAGAAGGAGGTTCGTCACTCGGCCAGCGTAATTGCCGATGGTTTGGACGTCAGTGCAATTACCCCAGCATATGATGCTGATGACAAGGCGATTAAGTCGGATCTTCCCAAGCCATACGATATGCTGACTCGATGGAAGGCAGAGACTGCTCAGGCGAGAGAAGAGGCCGCGAAGAAGAAGGCTGAGGCCGATTCTGCGCCTGCTACCTCCACGCCAGTCGTCCCTCCTCCCGCACGGGCTGGCACTGCTGCTGACCCGGGTGCTGCCGCCGCCAAGAATGCTGAAGAACAAGGCGAGGAGCGAGACCCGGCTGCCAAGGGCAAGGGCAAGATGGACGACTTGGCCCAAGATGCCGAGTGAAACTTTTATCGGCAACCGTCTGAGGCACTTTATCCGGCCGATGGGCCTTTAAAACAATTTTTTTCTTTTGATAGCGCGCCTGTGCGCTTTATGATACTACTATCGTGGCTTGTAATACACTTTGATACCTTAATATATCTCGTGGCCCTTCTGGCCTTTTGCTCGAATTTGATATTCCTTGACTTTGGGCTTTTTCATCCTTGATTTTCTGACTTTCTGCTGTGGTTCCTATTGTGAGACTCGGTTTCCGGGTCTCGTGGGTTTTGACTACTGGGCTTTTTTCCTAAGTCCCCAAGTCCCCAAGACTCGGATTTTTGGGTTTTTGAGTTGAATAGCTGGATAATTTGTTTCTGTTTTCAAATTCCCGAGTCCCCAAGGCCCGAAATTCCGAGTCTGGGGTGTTGGGTCTTTCAAAAGGAACAAATTGTTACATGCTAAGCCCAAAACCTAGAGCCGTTTCACATAGGTTTTGAAGTTATGCTTAATAAACTTTGAGTTTCCGGTTATTAACCTTGTACTCTGCATAACTTGTAGTTTAGATGACCCTTTTGACTCTCTTGTACTGTAAGCCGGCTTTCGCGTGGATAATCATGTTGCTACAGCTGTATGAAGACAGGGTCAGGCAAGTCCCATGGGGCATCATGACTGATTGTAATCATATGCTAGCGAATCATGCCACTTTAGTGCGAGTCACATCGAGCTTAAGTAAGAAAAGTCAAGAAAGTTTGGCTCCTTTGTCCGGTTATAAGCTTGCAGCCGTACTTGTTTGCAAGTAATCGGCCCTTATAACTCATAGGCATCATGGCCGGGTCTTTGAGTTTGTAACTGTGCTATTCAAGCAATCAGCCCCCAAGCCCTAAATATATGCAACTTACTAAAGGGACTAATGTACTAAGAACAATAAATAATACTTACCTGGAAGAAGAAAATAAAAAACACAAAAGAGATAAAAAACTTGATAAAGAACACATGAAAAGAAAACAATGTATTGTTTTAACCATCTTTATTGATATGAGAAAAGTTAGGTCAGCAAGCCGCCTCGTTAAAAACCCTCCAGTCCCCTTAGGTACCCTGGATAGGAAAAGAGTGCGTCTGAAACCTGCTGCCTGTTACATCGTGTAATTCCACTTGGAAATCTAGTCTAGACTAGGTGTAGTAGGGACGCAGCTGAGCTACGTTCCAAGGTCTTTCTCTCTCTTGCATAGATGAAGTGGTATGAGCGGTGTCATTAACCGTGGACGACTCTTCCCTTGCATCTACCAAGTAATATGATCCATTGTGCAGATTCCGGCTTATGATGAACGGTCCCTCCCATGGTGGGGATAACTTGTGTTTTCCTTCCTTTGACTGTACTAGGCGCAGAACCAGGTCTCCTTCCTGGAAGACCCGGGTTCTGACTCTCCGGCTATGATATCTCCTCAGATCCTGCTGGTATATGGCTGATCTCTCGAAAGCTTGTTCCCTATGTTCTTCTAACATATCCACGGCGTCCTGCCGGGTCTTCTCGTTCTCCACCTCGACGTAAGCCGATACTCGAGGCGATTCATGGATGATATCACTCGGCAACACCGCTTCTGCACCATAAACCATGAAAAACGGTGTCATCTGAGTAAATCTGTTAGGTGTGGTGTTGATACCCCAAACCACTGAAGGTAACTCCTCAACCCATGCTCCAGCAGCTCTGATACATGGGACTCGCAATCGTGGCTTTAACCCACTAAGTAACTCCTGATTTGCCCTCTCTACTTGTCCATTGGCTTGTGGATGAGCTACGGAGGCTATATCAAGCTGGATTACGTTGTTGCCACAAAATTTCTCCATCTCGCCAAGGGACATGTTGGTTCCATTGTCGGTGATTATACTGTGAGGATACCCGAACCGGTAGATAATCTTTTTCAGGAACTTAACTGCCGTAATCGCTTCACAATTGGTAACTGGCATAACTTCAACCCACTTGGTAAACTTGTCGATAGCCACCAGGAGATGTGTCTTTTTGCAAGGTGACATGTGAAAGGGGCCAACCATGTCCATACCCCAAACGGCGAAAGGCCAGGTCAAAGGAACTGTTTGCAACTCCATAGCCGGCACATGGATTTGGCGGGCGTATCTTTGGCATCCGTCGCACCTTGCCATCAAGCGTTCCGCATCTGCTAAAGCTGTGAGCCAGAAGAAACCGTGCCTATATGCCTTGCCCACAAGGGACCTTGTGGATGCGTGATGCCCACAGTCGCCTTCGTGGATCTCTTTCAGGATTTGCCGGCCTTCTTCTGGTGCTACACAGCGCAAAAATACTCCTGCAACGCTCCTTTTATATAACTCTCCATTGATGATGGAATAACCTTTTGCTCGCCTCAGAATTTGCCTTGCTAGTACCTCTTGCTGTGGTAACTCGCCCCGTGATAGGTAAGCCAGGAACGGCTATGTCCACTCGGGAACAGTGCGTATTGTGGCCACGAGCTCCAAATCTGGGTCTTTGTTAGCCAGTTCTTCCTCTGACTCGGTTTTAACTGACGGCCGCCATAGCTCGTCCAGGAACACGTTGGGTGGAACCGGCTCTCTGCGCGAGCCGAGTCTGGCGAGTGCATCTGCTGCCTCGTTTTTTCTTCTGTCTACATGCTCCACCTCATACCCGGAAAAACACCCGGCAACCCGGTCCACCTCTGTGCGGTATGCTGCCATGGTTGCATCTTTTCTATCCCAAGTTCCCGAGACCTGCTGTACCACAAGGTCCGAGTCCCCATAGCATCGTATCCTCTTAATGTTCATCTCCTTGGCTATCTTCAATCCATGCAATAATGCCTCATACTCGGCCACGTTGTTGGAACAATCAAAGTGAATCTGCAATACGTAGCTCAATTTGTCTCCTTTAGGTGATGTGAGCACCACTCCAGCTCCTGATCCCTCGTATTGCTTGGAACCATCAAAGTGCATTATCCAAGACTCGGAACTTGGAGTCATTGCGGGCATGCCTGTGTGAGTCCAATCGTTAATGAAATCAACTAGAGCTTGAGATTTGATTGCTGACCTGGGCTCGTAGTTGATGTGATAATCTCCCATATCGATCGCCCACTTGGCTATTCTACCTGTTGCATCCGAGTTTCTAATGATGTCCGACATTGGTATAGAGCTAACCACTGCAATGGGGTGTTCCTGAAAATACGGCTTCAATTTCCGGCTGGCCATGAAGACCCCGAAAACCAACTTCTGCCAATGTGGGTAGCGCTGCTTTGCTTCTGATAGCACCTCGCTTACATAATAAACCGGCCTCTGGACCGGGTGATCTTTTCCATCCTCTTTGCGCTCAACGACAACCACTGCGCTAACCGCCCGAGGCCCCGCTGCAACGTGTAGTAACATGGGCTCTTTAGGACCCGGAGCTGCTAGGACTGGTGCCTCAAATAGTTGCTTTTTTAGTGCCTCAAATGCCTCATCCGCCTCTTGGTCCCAAAGGAATTTATCAGATTTCCTCAAGAGCCGGTACAAGGGTATTGACTTCTCTCCGAGTCTTGATATAAACCGGCTCAGCACTGCTACACACCCTGTAAGCTTCTGAACATGCTTCAGGTTTTCCGGCTTTTTCAGACTCTGGATAGCTTTGATTTTATCCGGGTTCGCTTCAATCCCTCTCTCTGAAACAATGAAGCCGAGTAACTTCCCTGCTGGGACTCCAAATACAAACTTTGTCGGGTTAAGTTTCATCTGGTATCTTCTCAGGTTCTTGAATGTTTCCTTCAGATCATCAATGAATGTCTCTGCTTTCCTGGTCTTGATCACCACGTCATCCACGTAAGCATGAACGTTGCGTCCAATTTGGTCCTCAAAGCACTTCTGAATGCACCGCTGATAGGTTGCGCCAGCGTTCTTCAATCCAAAAGTCATGGTTTTGTAACAAAAGGCCCCGAAAGGGGTTATGAACGATGTTTTCTCCCAGTCTTCCTTCTTGAGCTTGATCTGATGATACCCGGAATATGCATCCAGGAAGCATAGTAGGTCACTTCCAGCCACTGCGTCTATGATCTGATCTATCCTTGGAAGTGCAAACGGATCCTTTGGGCAATGCTTGTTGAGACTTGTATAATCAATGCACATTGTCGTGGTGGTGTCACGGCAGATGCCATGGGATGGCTAAAGATGTGGGGACGATGGACGCTGGAGGTGTCCGGGGAGGGATCACGCGACGAGTAGCCGCGTGAGGTAAGATCCACACAACACAAACAACACGATGTACCCAGGTTCAGGGCCCTCGTGAGGAGGTAAAACCCCTACTCCTGCCTTTCTCTATGTATTACGGTGTCTCACCGAGTAGGTACAATACAAATGATATCGCTACCGAGTATCCCCTTGCCCCTCTCCGAGTAGAGCTAGGTCAAGAACTTAGGGTTTCTAGGGTTCACTATGAGCCTGGAATGAGATCGTCCCTCTCGCAGGAGGCGGCGGGGCACCTTATATACATGGTGCCCTAGCCGGATACGTCCAAATCTGGACAAGTGTCGACATAGTGTGCACACTGTCCTTTCTCCGAGTACCCGCTGACAGCTTTGGTCGTTGGTCTTGGCTGCTTCTGTAAAGTCGTTGGGCAAAACTAGGGGACAGACTGGTATCACTGTACCTAGTCACAGAGTAGGCCCCCCTTATCCTGCCACCGACTGCTTCCATGCTGTCACTGTCAGGCAGGCCGTCCCCACGTGAACAGTAGTTCGAATGCTGCCAAGTACGGACCCAGGATACGCGGGATCCTGTGTCAGAACGGCTCCTTTGACTTCCTGCCCGAGTAGTTTCCCGCCAAATGTTCCCGCCAATTGTACTCGGGCCAAACCTTCTACTCGACAGGGTAGAAACTGATTGATATCTCCTTCTGGCCATCTTGAGGTGAGACCGAGTAGCAGTCGACCGGGTAGCGGGTACCCGGTAGTCGGCTACTCGACCAAACCTCTCTTCTGTAAGCGGCCTTTACCACCTGTCTTTACCCTACTCGGGGGTAACCCCCGACAGCAGTCCCCGAAGCTGGTTGAGTCTTGCGAACTTGTTCACTAGGCTCTGCCAGCTTAAAACCAGCCTTCGCATCTCAGCCATCGAACCTCAAGATGCCGAGTAGGTCCTCCGAGTAGCTATCCGGAAAGTATCTTGAGTCTCCTCTTTCCGAGTAGCACTTGCTTTCTACTCTGTATCCGAGTAAAAAGACTTAGCGAAATTTCGCAAGCTGAGCCTCTGCAGCGCAGAGCAACATCCAGCCCCTCACGCAGGCACTGCCCACGTGTCAAGCATCCACGACCTCGTCGTTTGGTTGCCCAGGACACGACGCCACGTGTCCAGTTTTCACGCCGTGGGCCCACCGGCCGTCATGTCCCATCACGCGCAATTACTGGCCACGATCTGAAGGTGGGATCCAATGCGGCCGTTACGCGCGCAGCCCGCGCTTGTGTGCGTTTCTAGCCGGCCACAGGACCCACCACACGCCACAGTCGATCCCACTACCGTGGTGGTAACGGTAATCTCGCGAGGGAGGTATAAATACCCCTGCGGTAATTTCCTTTTCTTCTTCCCTGCGCTTTTCCCCTTCTGCCTCCTGTTCTTCTTCTCCACCGAGCCCTCCGCCGCCGCGCAAGCTTCCGCGCCGCCGCGGACTCACTCCACCGAGCACCTCCACTCGAGAATCATCCACTCCTCCCACTCGCGACGATGGCCAAGGCTAGCTGGGCGGGTTCCTCCGTCACCAAGGCCAATCTCGCCTGGCTCGTGACCAGCAGAAGGGTTCCCCCCGGCGTGGAGTGCCGGGCACCCGACGACGAGGTCGTGCCAACTCCGCAGGACGGCGAGCGGGTGGTCTTCATGTCGCACTTCGAGCGCGGCTTTGGACTGCCCGCCTCCGACTTCCTGCGCAAATTCCTCGACCACTTCGGGCTGCAGATGCATCATCTGCCGCCCAACGCGGTCGTCTTCCTCGCCTATCACGCGGTGGTCTGCGAGGCTTTCCTCGGCATCAGGCCCACGACTGATACGTGGCTCAGGTACTTCAATCTCCGCCAACAGTCAGTCGGGAAGAAAGACGGTGCAGGTATCGGCCGCGCCACCGACACGGGCTGTGCCATGATGGTGCAGCGGACGGGTACGAACCATCCCCGCATCCAGGGGCTGGATTCCTGCCGAATGTGGCAGCAGACCTTCTTCTATGTCAAGAACGTCCCCGCCACGGAAGGAGGTGTGGTTGATGATCGAATCAACCTGCCCGCTTGGAGGAATCGTGCTCCACTCGGGTCGAACTGGAAGGAGAAGCCCAACATCGACGAAATCGCCGTCGAGATAGAAGATAGACTCGGCGAGTTGAAGAAGCTGGGCCTCAAGAACGACGACCCGGTGATATGCTGGATCAAGCGCCGAGTACTCCCTCTGCAGGAGCGCTGCCATCTCATGTGTTACATGGGAGGCCCGCGCGACTGCACCAGGACCACCACCATCGAAATCGACGACGCGGATGTTGCCTATCATGCCAGGAACATGCTGAAGACCAGCCTCACCGAGAAGTGGCGGTATGGCTTCGTCCCGTACAGCCGCACGCAACCGATTGCCCGGGTACGCTGTTCTTACTCTGCTTTTGCCTCTGCCTCCCGAGTAGATAACTTCCCTTTCCGTCCCGACTAGCAATCACCTGGTGCACCGAGTAGAGAACTTAGTCGACTCGCGCTTAGGCTTAGTATGCTTTGTGTTTGCACGCCTATCCGGGTAGAACACTTGGAAAACTGCATAGGCTTAGTGTGCTTTGTGTCTGCACGCCCGTCCGAGTAGAATACTTAGAAAACTGCATAGGCTTAGTGTGCTTTGTGTTTACACGCCTATCCGAGTAAAGTTCCATCCTGCTACTCGGTTTACTTATGATCCTTCTCCGTCTTTCAGACTCTTACTCGACAGCTGATTGAGAGTCGCGAAGTTTTCGAGGACAACTGGTTCGCCGATCGCGAGGAGGATGACATGCTGCCCTCTGATGACGCGGAACAGAGCAGCCCCGTTCCTGACAAGCGCGATGCTCTCCGCACTTGGTCGGATGAAGGCTCTCATGGTACTGTCATTTTCATCTTGTTTGCTTCCGAGAAACACCAACCCCTTGCATTGTTGTTCCTGATTCTTCCTTCTTCTCTTTTGAATTTCTCAGATGAGGCCGCTGCGGAGAAGGACGACGAGGATGAGGGCGAGAACGAGGGCGATGCGCCCCTTGTCGTCCAACCTCTGTCTACTGCCCCTCCCGAAACTCGCAAGCGAACCGGCAGCGAAGCGCAGGCACCTCCAGCCAAGAAAAGGAAGCCCGCCGAGAAGGAGGAGGCCGCCGAGAAGAAGAAGAAGGTTACTGTCAAGAAACCCCGACGACAGCTTAAATCCACCACTGCGTGAGTTCTCTTCTCGTTTGCCCTCCTTCTCGCGTAGTACTGTTTTCTCCCAAATCTTCTTCCAATCCCTGATCTCTTTCTTCTCTGCAGTCCTGCCATGGATGCGAACGCAGCCCTCGCGTCCGACCAAGCCCAGAAGAAACCAGTACCTCTGGTCAACCTGGACGATGATGATGAGGATCACGACGCCAATGCTGCTGTCGCCAATCCAGCACAAGGAGCAGCGTCAGAACCAGCAGCACAAGACACCGCCGTCCACGACGCGAGACCCCCTTCTCCTCCGGCTAGCAACGCCGAGGAGAACCAAGAACAAGAAATGCAAGACGCCGCCGCCCTTGAGCGGCCAGAAGTAGAACGGGAGCAGCCCACCACTGAGGCTGCTGCACAAGAGAACATCACCGCCGAGCAGCTGACGACAGGCGACACCGCCGCGGATGCTACCGTAGCAGATGTCTACCCACTGCCAGGCAGCGTACCGAGTGGTGTTCTGCCAGGAGCTGCAGCGGCGCCACCAACTGCGCAAGGCCCTACGCCACCAACTGCGCAAGGCCCTACACCACCAACTTCCTCCTCGTCTCCACAGAGCAAGGATACATCCAGCCCTCCTGGGCGAGCAGCCAAGCAACAGGCCCTTGATGCTCTGAGGGATTACTGCTCCAAGAAGGGTCTATCTGAGAAGGAGACTGCCGATAAGGTGGCTGCTGAGGAGGCCAAGGCCAAGGAGGAAGCCGCCGAGAAGGCCAAAGCCGAGAAAGAAACTGCTGAGAGAGCCAAGGCCGAGCAGAAGAAGGCCAGGGCTGAGCAGAAGAAGGCCGAGAAGCAAGCTGCCGAGGAAGCAGTCGCCGAGAAGGCAAAGGCCAAGACTGAGGGGAAGAAACCCGAGGATCTCGAGAAGCAGAAAATCGAGAAGGAGCAGACGAAGAAAAGGGCCAGAGAGCAAGGCGCATCCGCAGGCGGATCACTCGTGATCCGCGACTCCGGCCCGATTCCTGCTGCGCTCTCTGCGGACGCTCGCGCTGCTGGTCAGCCCTGCTACCCGGAATATATGATTGAGGTTAGCCACCAACATACCATCGGCTTCCCTCCCCAAGATAAAGCTGTAGCTATTCAGAAGGGGAGGAAAGCTGTAGCCAGGAATACTCCTCCCTTCGATCCAGCCCAGAACAAACCCGTCAATATTGCTTCTCGGGGAGCCCAAGACAAGCCAATAACCTCCAAGGGTCTTGAGCAGGTACTGGACACTGTCGGCTACATCAGCGCCAAGTGGGACAGCGGGGTTCTCGGGGAGGAGAAGTGGCACGGCTTGACCCTTGGCTCCGTCGACCACTACCGCGTGGAGTGGAACAAGATCGACCTGGGACACCAGCCCATGTCCGTCTCCACCGATACCGCAACCCTCGCAGCCAAGATGTTCTTGCACCGCAAGAACGCCGAAGATATCGAACAGAGCTACGCAGTAAGTCTTTTTGCCTTTTCCGAGTTGAATTTTCTTCTCTTCTACTCGCCTTTCTTCTTTCCTACCATCACCCCCAGTCCCCGAGATTTGGGTCGAGTAGGTGGATACCCTCCGAGTAGCCTCCTACTCGGGCCGAATCTTCTCTGCTTTGCCTAACTAATTTTCTTCTCGGTTTTCAGGATAGCGTTCTTAAGCGGACCAACTTGTACCGCATCCTTCTCTGGAACCACTCCATCGCCAGGAGGCGTATTGCTGCGCTGGAGAAGGAGAAGGTAGCTGCTGAGGCCGCGAGCAAAAATGCAAACGACAGCACCCAACAGCTGGCCGAAGTGCAAGGTACGCCTTTAGCCACGCGGTTCCTGCGTTTTATGGTTACGCCCGCTTCTGCTTTTTCACGCACTAACCTTTCCTTCTCTGCAGAGAAACTGAAAGCCTTGGCCGATGAGCATGAAAAATGCCGTAGCTTCGTGGAGAACGCCGAGGCCACGATAAAGAAACTTGAAGGTGAGTTTGCTGTTTACTCGGTGTGACCTTGAGTTTGGTCCTTCTCTGCCCATTTACTGACCTCATCTTATCTTTTCGCAGAAGATTATAAGTCATTTGCTGAGGCGCACCAAGATTGCGTCAAGCCAGTGGAAGTGGAGAAGCAGCTATCCGACCAGGCCATAACTCTGGTGAAGGACCATACCACCGAGATGGAGAAGCTGCAGGTCCAGCTTCAGAATGCACTCCAAGATGCCGTGAAGATTGGCGCCGAGAGGGAGACCACTTTCAAGGCCAAGGAGAGGGCCCTCGAGGCTGAGTGCGAGACTCTGAAGAAGACCAATGCTGATCTTTTCGCTCAGATGGACACCCTGCGCCAGGTCCAATCAAAGCAGATTAGCAACGAGGAATCCTGGAGAACCAAGCTGCAGCAGCTGCGCCGCCAACTGATCGGTAAGTTCTTTTCTTCATTGCATCTTTTCTTCTCGGTCCTATTCCTTCTCGGCTTCCTTTTTTCTTTCTCGGTTTTTGATCTTGCCACTTGCTATTTCAGATATTTGGCCTCGTCTTGAGTCTACCTCTGCGCCCACGATAGCCAAGGCCCGAGCAGTTCGCCTCTCGCTGGGTGAGCCGATTGACACCAGGGCTGACATCGAGGACAGCTTGGTGGTGCTCAAAGGTTACTTCGAACAGCTGGCCGGCTGCGGGACTGATTTGATGCATGCGGGCTTCGAGCTCCACCGGCTGTTCTGGCCTCATGATCCTGAGCCGAAAAGCATGCGGGAGCTCGCCCTTAAGCTGGAGAACGTGAAGGCCGAGTTGAAAAAGTGGCGAGCCTCCGGAGCCCGTGCTGGTGCGGACGTGATGCTTCTCTGCATTGCGTCCTGGTATGAAAACCTGGATATGCAGCTCATCCGCGGGAAGCGCAATGACTCCAAGTGGGAGACTGACGCCGATAGCGTGGCCTTGCGCAAGCAGATTGCGTATGATGTCGCAGAATGCGCCGAGACGGAGGTCTACATCGATGGCGTCCCCGAACCCGACACCGAGTACGAGGACGAAGAAGATGATGACGAGGCGGAAGAGCTTGGTGACTTCTTCGAATCTCCCAAGGGCAAGGCCGGGAAGGGAAAAGCCACCGTCGTCGCGAGTAGCGATGAAGACGAAGAGGCGCACATCGACTCCGAGCCACTCGACTTCGGCACTTCCTCAGGTGCTGCTCTTGACGACACGGTGCCTCCTCCTGGCCACGCTTCAGGCTCCTCCTCGGCTCCAGGACCCGTCTCGGTGGCCACGGCCACTTCCGAGCAGGCGGCCACCCAGGAGGATGCCGAGATGGAGGAATCCGCCGCCGTGCAGACGGAAGCGGATGCCACTCAAGCCGGTACCGAAGAAGCAGCTACCGCCAGCGCCACTGAAGAAACTGCTGCCAAGGCCGCCGCCGAGGAAACATCAGCCAAGGCCAGCGCTGAGAACGACGCCTCCTCATCTTGAAACAACCTGCATTCTTTTCTTTCACTTGAACATTTTATCAGATCCCCGGGATGCCGGGAGCAGATGTAACAGACTACCTTTATCTTGCTTGCTACTCAGTTTTTATGCCCACTCGGTTTATGTTGACATTAATCAATTTGAACGACACTGGCTTAATGCCGAGTTGTGTTTCCATGCGAGTCCCCGAGTAGCTTTTCTTATTCACCCTGTCTTTTCATCTCTGCTCTACCTGCGACTTGTCGCTTGTTTGGTATTCGAGTCACAAGAATCAAAGAACAAGGCTGCAAATACTTAGCCGCTAGAAACAATCATGATAACGCAGCCCACCACCTAGCCGAGAAGACGAAGACAAGGAACAAAAAGTAACCGACCCTCTACTCGGTTCCTGCACTTTTTCTTCCTTAGCGATTTTCGTGTGCTCATTGACCTTTTGCTTGTTCTCTTGCTTGCCATGAAGCCGGGTTTCGGACAGCAGCAGAGTCGAAGAGTTGGCATATAGGTTTGAACACAGTACTCAATGCACTTTTGAGTTCTGAAGTGAAGCAACCGAGTAGACAAAAAGAACAAGCCGAGTAAAAACACTTAGAGCAATTTTGGACGAGGGCAGTCCCCGAGAACAATTTTAGATTGCAGAGTAGAATTTCAACTCGGATGAAGGGGTACATACACATCTTTGCTTACGAATGAAAACGACGAAGTAGAGCTACATTCCAGGGACGCTTGGTTTCCTCTCCAGCTTTATCTGCCCTGTTCGCATGCGATGGGCGCACATCTACAAGATAGTACGCGTCATTGTGCAGCGCTTTGCTGACAATGAAAGGCCCTTCCCATGGAGGAGACAACTTGTGCATCCCGGCTGTGCGCTGCACAAGCCTAAGGACCATGTCTCCTTCTCGAAAAACCCTTGGGTTCACCTTTCGGCTATGATAGCGCCGCAGGTTTTGCTGGTAGATAGCCGAACGTGACAGAGTCAGCTCTCTTGCTTCTTCAAGCAGGTCAACGTCGTCTTCTCGAGCTTCTCTCGCCTCCACCTCAGTGTAGAGGGCTACTCGGGGGGAGTCATGCTCTAAGTCTATCGGCAACACGGCCTCAGCCCCGTATACCAAGAAGAATGGCGTGTAGCCGGTTGACCGGTTAGGGGTAGTCCTTAGACTCCACAACACCGCTGGCAACTCTTCTAGCCAACACCCAGGTGTTTTCAGCAGTGGCTCAATCAGCCTCGGCTTGATGCCTGCCAGTACCATCCCATTTGCTCTCTCAACTTGCCCATTGGAGGCAGGGTGCGCGACTGACGCAACGTCTAGTCGGATATGCTTATCTCTGCAGAATCGCACCATTGCCCCCTCTGCAAAGTTGGTGCCATTGTCGGTGATGATACTGTGCGGGTAGCCATATCTCATGATCACGTCTTTCACAAACTTCACAGCTGTGACTCCATCGCACTTCCGAATAGGCTTCACCTCGATCCACTTGGTGAACTTGTCCACCATGACCAAGATATGTGTCATATTGCCCTTAGCCGGCTTGAAAGGACCAACCATATCCAAGCACCAGACAGCAAATGGCCATGTGATAGGAATTGTTTTCAACTCTGAAGCTGGCATGTGAATCTTACTTGCGAACATCTGGCAGCCAGTGCACTTCCTCACAATATCCTCAGCTTGCTGCAATGCAGTGAGCCAGTAGAAGCCATGCCGAAAAGCTTTCTTGACCAAAGCCCGAGAAGAGGCGTGATGCCCACATTCCCCTTGATGTATCTCCACCAGGATTTCTTCTCCTTCCTCTGGGCTCACACAGCGTTGCAGCACACCAGTGGCACTTCTCTTGTGCAGCACATCTCGGACTATGGTGTAGCCCTTGGACCTTCTCTGAATCTGCCTCGCAGTCACCTCATCTTCAGGTAAAGTGCCGTCCCATAGAAAGGATAATATGGGCATTGCCCAACTCGGTGTCTCCCGCACGGGAAACACTGGTTCGTCCATTTCCATTGGGACAGGCTCTGTTGGTTGCACAGGAGGAGTAGGAGCGCTCCTCTGCAGCCCAGACCGATTGGCGAGAACTTCTTCAATGAATGCAACAGCTTCTGGGTTGAGGGCGGCAGTCCCCGAGTAAGGAATGGCAGTCCCCGGGTAGGGAGTGGCAGTCCCCGAGTAGGGAGTGGCAGTCCCCGGGTAAGGAATGGCAGTCCCCGGGTAGGGAGTGGCAGTCCCCGAGTAGGGAGTGGCAGTCCCCGAGTAGGGAACGGCAGTCCCCGAGTAAGGAATGGCAGTCCCCGAGTAGGGAACGGCAGTCCCCGAGTAGGGAACGGCAGTCCCCGAGTATAGGACGGCAGTCCCCGGGTTCCCTGCAGCACTCTCCCAATCAATCTCCATTGGGTCAGATTCCTCACTTGGCAGAGAAGGGACAAGGATGGATTCCGAGTTGGGGGAAGGCTTGATGGATGGCTTCCTCAAATGCTCCAAGGCAATCCCTGCCGGGATGGACTGCCGAGAAGATCCCAACTTGGACAGCTCGTCTGCTGCCTCGTTCTCTGCTCGGTGAATGTGCTGGAACTCACAGCCTTCGAAAAACCCAGTCATTGACTACACCAGGAAGCGATACGACGCCATGTTGGCATCCAAAGCATCCCAGGTACCTGAGACTTGCTGCACCACCAGATCTGAGTCGCCATAGCAGATAATGCGCTGCACACCAACCTCCTTTGCTACTCGCAAACCATGCACCACTGCCTCGTACTCGGCTACATTGTTGGATGCCTTGAAATGGATCTGCAACACATACTTGAGCTGATCCCGCTTGGGTGATGTAAGCACAACGCCAGCACCAAGGCCTTCTTTCACCTTTGAGCCATCAAAGTGCATCTTCCAATAGTTGGAAACTGGAGCGGGAGGTTCATACTGCATCTCGGCCCAGTCCACAAGAAATTCCGCCAGTACCTGAGACTTGATTGCTTCTCTTCTCGTATACGCGGGAGCGTACGCGGCTAGCTCAATCGCCCACTTGGCTACTCTGCCACTCGCCTCCTTGTTACCCATGATGTCCGAGATGGGAGCTGAGCTCACGACAGTGATGGGATGCTCCTGGAAGTAATGTTTCAGCTTCCTGGCGCCCAGGTACACACCATATGTCATCTTCTGGTAATGTGGATAGTTTTGCTTGGAACTGGACAGCACTTCACTGAGATAGTAGACTGGGCGCTGCACACTCTTGCCTTCTTCTTCTCGCTCCACCACTATCACCACGCTGACTACTCGGTTAGTCGCGGCAATGTATAGCAGCATAGGCTCCTTGGGTAGCGGACTAGCCAAGACGGGAGCGCTAGCCAGCATTGCTTTCAGCTCATTGAATGCCACGTCCGCTTGCGGAGTCCAGACAAACTTGTCGCTTTTCTTCATCAGCTGGTACAAAGGCAGAGCCTTCTCGCCCATCCGGCCCAGGAAACGGCTCAGAGACGCCAAACACCCCGTGAACTTCTGCACATCCTTCAATGATCTCGGCAAAGACATGCTTTCAATAGCTTTTATCTTAGACGGATTGGCTTCAATGCCCCGACTAGAAACCAGAAAACCGAGTAGCTTTCCAGCTGGTACACCAAAGGTGCACTTACTCGGATTCAGTTTCATTTTGTACCTGCGTAGGTTAGCAAAGGTTTCCTCCAGGTCGGCAAGCAGAGTATGTGTTTTATTCGTTTTGATGACGATGTCATCTACGTACACCTGCACATTCTTGCCGAGCTGGTCGTGCAAGCATTTCTGCATGCATCTCTGATAGGTTGCACCCGCGTTCCTCAGGCCAAAACACATGACACGATAGCAATAAGCCCCGTACGGGGTAATGAAAGCAGTCTTTATTTGATCAGCAGGGTTGAGTGCAATCTGGTGGAAACCAGAGTAGGCATCTATGAAAGACAACAGTTCACAGCCGGCAGTGGAGTCGATCACCTGATCGATGCGAGGTAGCGGGAAGGGATCCTTGGGGCATGCCTTGTTCAAGTCGGTGTAGTCGACACACATGCGCCATGCGGTGGCCGCCTTGGGATCTTCCTTTTTCTTCTCGACCATGACCGGGTTGGCCAACCAGTCCGGGTGCAGCACTTCCATGATGAAGTTACTGATCAGCAGCTTGGTGATTTGATCACCGATGGCCTTCCTTCTCTCATCCCCGAAACGGCGCAAGGCCTGCTTCACGGGCTTGGCGTCAGGACGCACATGCAAAGAGTGCTCAACCAACTCCCTCGGGACTCCTGGTAAATCTTCATTGGTCCAGGCGAAAACATCCCGATTCTCACGGAGGAAGTGGATGAGCGCGCTTTCCTATTTCTCGGCCAACCCGGCACCAATGATGGCCACGCGCTCCGGGAACTCGGGGTCAACCTGGACTGTCTTGGTCTCCTTGGCCGCTTGGAAAGCAGTACCATGCTGAGTACTCGGCACACCTTGTGCGCCAGCTTGTGCGGACTGAGCCAGGGCCACCACCTCGTACATCTTCTTCTTCTCGGCAGCAATCACCATCGATTCCGCCAGCTGAGAGCTAGCAGAGGCACACTCCATGGACTTCTTGTAATCTCCCGAGATGGTAATGATGCCATTGGGGCCAGGGATCTTCATCTTCAGATAAGCCACATGAGTGGAGGCCATGAACTTGCTCAGAGCAGGCCTGCCGAGTAGAGCATGATAGGGGCTCTGATGATCCACCACTTCAAACTGCAGGCGCTCAGTGCGGCAGTTCTCCCGAGTACCGAATAGCACATCAATCCACACTCGGCCAATCGGGTTGCAGGAGATCCCGGGCACGATGCCATGGAAAGTGGTCTTGCTAGGCAGCATCATGTTCTCGGCCAGGCCAAGCTTCTCGAGTGTATCCTTGTACACAATGTTGATGCTGCTGCCGTTGTCGATCAGCACCTTGCTGAACCTCACGTTCTTCTCGGGGCCCAGGAAGGTAGGATCCAGCACCAAAGCATAGGTACCCGGATTGGGCATCACCTTGGGGTGATCTGCCCGAGTCCACCTGATCTCCTGGTCACACCAATACATGTAGTGAGGGACAGCCGGAATCACTGCATTGACCTCCATGGCCCGCCTGTGCTGTGACTGCTTGTCGACTGCCTCGGAAGTGAAGATCATATAGCTCTCATGGTGCTCTTGGTACTGGTTAGGGCCATTGCCCCTATTGTTGCCATTGTTGCCATTGTTGTTGCCCTGATAGTTGTTGTTGCCTCTGTTGTTGTTGTTGCGGTTGTAGTTGTCGTTGTTGTTGCGGTACCTCTCGTTGTTGAAGTTCTGGTTGGCTCCTAAAGCCACCTGGTTGACATTCTCTCTTCTCGGATAGACTGGCGGCCGAGTTGCGGGAGCGCGAGTAGGCTGAACAGTAGCATTGGCAGCTGGCAGAGGAGGAGGAGGAGGCAAGCCATCACTCTTGATCACATCCCACCATTCACATTGCCGAGTAGTATGGTTCGCAGGCCTTGAGGGGTGGTGAGTGTGAAAGCTGCATGGGCCATCCTTCATGTCATCGAAGACAAACTTCTTCGGCTGCTCGGAGTTCCCGCTACTCGGCTGCGCAGTGCGGAACGGTGGGCGCCAACTGTCGTGGTGGTGTCACGGCAGATGCCATGGGATGGCTAAAGATGTGGGGACGATGGACGCTGGAGGTGTCCGGGGAGGGATCACGCGACGAGTAGCCGCGTGAGGTAAGATCCACACAACACAAACAACACGATGTACCCAGGTTCAGGGCCCTCGTGAGGAGGTAAAACCCCTACTCCTGCCTTTCTCTATGTATTACGGTGTCTCACCGAGTAGGTACAATACAAATGATATCGCTACCGAGTATCCCCTTGCCCCTCTCCGAGTAGAGCTAGGTCAAGAACTTAGGGTTTCTAGGGTTCACTATGAGCCTGGAATGAGATCGTCCCTCTCGCAGGAGGCGGCGGGGCACCTTATATACATGGTGCCCTAGCCGGATACGTCCAAATCTGGACAAGTGTCGACATAGTGTGCACACTGTCCTTTCTCCGAGTACCCGCTGACAGCTTTGGTCGTTGGTCTTGGCTGCTTCTGTAAAGTCGTTGGGCAAAACTAGGGGACAGACTGGTATCACTGTACCTAGTCACAGAGTAGGCCCCCCTTATCCTGCCACCGACTGCTTCCATGCTGTCACTGTCAGGCAGGCCGTCCCCACGTGAACAGTAGTTTGAATGCTGCCAAGTACGGACCCAGGATACGCGGGATCCTGTGTCAGAACGGCTCCTTTGACTTCCTGCCCGAGTAGTTTCCCGCCAAATGTTCCCGCCAATTGTACTCGGGCCAAACCTTCTACTCGACAGGGTAGAAACTGATTGATATCTCCTTCTGGCCATCTTGAGGTGAGACCGAGTAGCAGTCGACCGGGTAGCGGGTACCCGGTAGTCGGCTACTCGACCAAACCTCTCTTCTGTAAGCGGCCTTTACCACCTGTCTTTACCCTACTCGGGGGTAACCCCCCGACACACATCCTCCACTCATTGGTCTTTTTCATCACGAGAACCGGATTTGCTAGCCACTCCGGGTGAAATACTTCCATGATAAAGCCGGCTGTCAACAGCCGAGCAATTTCTTCACCGATAGCCCTTCTTCTTTCCTCATTCATCTTTCTCAGTCCCTGCTTCACGGGCCTGGACTTGGGATCAACGTGCAAACTGTGCTCTGCCAGCTCTGTAGGGATACCCGGCATATCGCTAGGCGTCCAGGCGAACACATCCTGATTCGAACGAATAAACTCCACAAGTGCTTTTTCCTGCTCATCGTCCAAATTAGATCCTATGGCGAATTGCTTGGAGGGATCACCTTCGACGAAGGCCACCATCTTAGTATCTTGTGCTGCTTTGAATTTTGCTCTCTCATCCTCAATGTTTGGCCTCTTCAATGTTGTCCTGTCATCCGGGTCTACTTGAGACCGGTAGTACTTAAGCTCCTCCTTTCTACAGGCTTGTTCTGCCATTGCCGCATCTCCTTCGTCACACTCAGCCGCTATATCCCGGCTCCCATGTATGGTGATGGTCTGTTTAGGACCCGGGATTCTTAGCTGTAGGTACACGTAACACGGCCTGGCCATGAACTTGGCGTAAGCCGGCCTCCCAAATAGCGCGTGATAAGGGCTGCGCAACTTCACCACTTCGAACGTGAGCCACTCAACCCGAAAATTGTCCTTCGACTCTCCAAAAGCAACCTCCAAAGTAATCTTTCCTTCAGGGCACGCTGAGTGACCCGACACTATTCCGTGAAAAACTGTTGAACTTTTCTGTAGCTGAGACTCCTTGAGACCCATGCGTAAGAAAGTTTCCCAATATAGGATATTGATGCTGCTTCCACCGTCCATCAAGACCTTTTTCAGCTCATAACCATTAACCTGTGGTGCGACCACCAATGCTAGGACTCCCGGGTGTTCTATTCTTTCCGGGTGATCTCTTCTGCTCCACGTTACATCCTGCTCGGACCACCTCAGGTATCTCGGGACAGCCGAGGAACCCGAGTTTACTGCCTTCTTTAGTATCTTTCTATCCTTGTTAGAAATTCCTGTGGTGTGAACGTGGTATTGGCCCAATTGCTTGGGGTTGGCTTGGAAGCCTCCAGCTCCTCCCTGGTTATTACCCGGATTCCCAACTCCCGGGTTGCCTGCTGGGGGTGGGCCGTTGCCCGGGTTTCCACCCGGACCCGGTCCTCCTCCCCGGCCTGCACCTCGCATAGCCTTGTTCACTTCCTCGTTCTTCCATCTCTGCAAATCCGCACATTGCTCCAATGAGTGGTTAGCTGGCCTTCCGTTCCTGCTATGCTTCGGGCACGCCATTCTTAAGATATCCCAGTTGTTACCCGGCCTTAGTGGCCCTTGATAATTTCCTCCATTGCGGCGTGTTTGTTGCACGCATCCATTAGTTCTCCCATTGTAACCTCTAAAGCATTCCGACTGGATTTCATGCGAGTTAATTTCTGCACCAAAGGCGTATACTTGCATGTCTTGGCCATAGCTTGTAACGCGTCCTTCGGCTGAATATCTGTAGATGAATGCAATATCTCCATAACCCGGCGCACCCAGCTGCGCGCCGACTCTCCCTTCTTTTGCACACACCGCTCTAGGTCGTCGATAGTAAATAGCTTTCTGCACGTTCCATGAAAGTGCTTGATAAACACAGTTTTCAACTCACCACATGACTTGATAGATCCTTCCGGTAAATTGTTGAACCACAACTTTGCTGCTCCTTCCGACATCATTAGGTACATGAACTTGGCCTGAAGGTTTTCAGACGCGTTGCGAATCGACATAGCCATCTCATAACTGCTCAACCATGTTTCAGGATCCATAGTATGCTCATAGTTCACTACTTTACCCGGTTCCTTGAATTTATCCGGGTAAGGCTCAGCCCTTATGTTATCCGTCAGACACTTGGGCCCAGCGAGATTAGTCGGTACTGGTCTCACCCGGGAAACATGTGATCCTGCGGGGGGTACGGCTGGACGCGGCGCTACTGCTGGTCCATGCACCGCAGACCCGGCCGCGGCTCTCCTAGCTCTGGAACTATCCACAATAGCTTGTGCTGCTGATACTGCCGGTGCTGCTTGCACGCGGGGAGGAGGCGGCATTTGCTGCTGCTCTGCCCTCCGTCGCGCTAAACGTGTTTGCATATTGCCGGCATTGCCATGTTGCTGGCTGATATAAGGCGTTCCATGCATTCCACTCCTATTATCCGGGTAATTAACCTGCTGAGCGACTGCCGTATGCAACAACTCGATCGCCCGTCGGGTCTGCTCCGCATGGGGTGACTCTCTTACGGGGATCTGATTCAGTGCTAACGTTGCGGCATATACGTTATCCATGGGGTTATTGAAGTGACCCGGCGGCATACGAAATCGTGATGGTGGTGGTGGTGGCGCTGCGTTGCCGACAGGGGCCCCAGTCTGCAGCGTGGGTAACCCGGCCGGCGCGTTTGCCGGCTGTCCTGCTCCAGTTGCCGGTTGATGCACAGTTTCCTGATTCACAACCGGAATCGGCTGATCCTGGGGTGTGATGAATAGTGCGTTAGGGTTTATGACTCCACCCATCGCCGGTAATCTTGTCTGATATCTCTGATGCACCCTGCTTGTCTCAGCTCGGAGCCGGTTCTCCAGCGCGTCCAGTTCACGTTGGCGCGTGGCTACCCCTTTCTTTTCTGCTTCTACATCTCTTCTTTGTTGCTCTAGCGCGTGGTGTGCTACCTCCAAGTCCCTGGCACGTGCCGCGGCGTTTCCGGGGTTATCACAGTAGCTAACACTGTTGGGTCCAAGACAATATTGTTACTGAACAAGGCCGGGTGTTGCGGATTTGAAGGACCTGCCCCCGGCGTCCTGTTAGCCAGGAACCCAAACATATTTGCCTGCATCTCGCTATCCGCCGCTCGGCTGGTGACTGAAGCCGACTCTCCGTCAACCCGGGTCATAACCGGATTTCCTTCAGCCGGATTTTGCTGCTGGGCCAATGCTTGCGCCGCTCCGACCACGGCCGTGGTCACGTTCCCCTGATTGAGATTGGTTGCAGGGGCCGTGTAGACCACGACCTGGCGCGCAATGCTTGGCGAAGACTCATACTCCTCCTCATCGCAGCTATCTTCCTCGTACCGGTCCTCCAGCAGGTGCAAGATAGACTCGGTATCATCCTCTCTTATGACCCAGCCACGCGGGGTCCATGCCGGCTCCTCCGGCTGTTCCCTCTTCGTGGTGGGCTCCTCTGTCGGATCCACCGTCCCGACCGATTCTTCTCCGTCCGACTGAATGTGGGTGGCCTCTCTTGACACAGAATCAAATCCAAAATCTTCAGGGATTGAACCGAACGCACGTACCATGCCAACGAAGACGTTGACCCGGCCGATCGTGATGACGGATCCGGATTCGAGCAGATCCGACTCTGGCCCCCAGCCAAAATCGTCCACCATCTTCTCTCCTTCAGGGTTGGTGTAGATCTCGCCGATGACGAGGTTCTTCATGTTCTCCCGAGCTTCTCTCGTGATGTAAACACCCTTGGACGTAGGCCCCACGGTGGGCGCCAACTGTCGTGGGATAATCACGGCAGACGTTACCGGGGGTAACTTGTCTTGGGGCAAATCGACTCTGGTGTTTGGGAGAGGGTTTAGCTCAAGGGAAACCATGGTGATACGCGATCTGGTAGCCGGCAATCAAGTCGCCGAGTCTACGATCTGAATATACTATCTCGATACTCGTGTTACAATGGATACTCGATATCTCGCAATCTCTATCTCGTAAACTTGCTTATCCTGTGAACTCGTCCGATCTAACCCTAGGGGCCGGCTTATATAGTGCCCGGATCCCCTGGCTTACTATCCAAGACGTACTCTGAATCCTACCCGGACACAGCTTGCAAACCCTAAACTTCCTTATCGGAACCCACAATCCGGGTTACGAGGCCTACACTACTGGGCCTTCTAGAAGCTCCTTTTCCATAAGCCGGGTCTTGCGCAGCGTCCTTTGGGCCGAGTTACTCCTTGGCGTTAGCCTACCGGGTTATCATCCCTCCATCAATGTGTATCTACCGTACTTCCTTCAATGTTGTCTGTACTTAAGCTTGTATGCTTGTACCGCCACTACGTATGGTTTGAACTTCGACTGGTTTCGATAAGCAGTTGTATGATATTGTCTCCATGTTGATGAAATGATACACCTCATGTTCATTCGTTCTGTTCTACTACATTTTGGCATATATCTTGATTTCGTTGAAACTATCACATGTCGATCCATTGTATCTTTTTCCATGGATGTGTTGTTCATGATTCTTCTTCCTTTTACTCTGGATGTCAGTTGGTACTCGTGGTCGTAACAATCCTCCTCCTGAGCCAACCCCTCCACCGCCACCCTCAATGGCGCAGGTGCTGCAGAGCATTGAGAACAATCGTCTGAGGAACGAACATCTTCTGGAGCGTTTGGCCCAGAACACTGAACGTCGTGCTGTCGGTATTACACTGGTGGATTTCCTCAAGGCTCAGCCACCATACTTTGTTGAATCTACTAAGCCTCTCGATGTTGACGATTGGCTTCGCACAATGGAGCGCAAGTTCCTTGCTCTCCGTGTCCAGGACCGTGACCGCGTGAACTTCGCCACCTACAAGCTTGAGAATGCTGCTGGTGCTTGGTGGGAAGGCTTCCTGGGGTTGCAGGCGCCAGATCATGAGGTCACCTGGGCAGAGTTCCGTACTGCTTTCCGTGAGGCTTATATTCCGAAGGTAGTTATGGATGGTAAAAGGAAGGAATTCCTTGATCTTACTCGGGGTAGTATGGGCATTGAGGCCTATGCTCGTGTTTTCACCCGTCTGGCTCGCTATGCTCCTCGTGATGTCACTAATGACGAGGACAAGCGGGATCTGTTCTGCAAGGGCCTGAACCCAACTGTTCGTTATGAGATGTTGCCCTTCAAGTTCCAGAACTTTCAGGCACTATATAATCAGGCCATCACTCTTGAGCGTGGAAAAAAGGAGATGGAGACTGCTATGAAGAAGAGTGCTGGAGACTCCCGTGCATCACCTTCTGGTCTGAAGAGGAAGTGTCGTGTGTTCATCCCATACATCGTTGTGCCCAGGGCTCCGTTTCAGCCAAGGCCATCTGGATATGCTCCTCGTCCGCCTGCACCACCTGCTACATCAACCTATGGTGGTGGACAAGGTTCTCGTCCTCCAGTTGCCACTCCCCCCAGCAATGGCTGCTATCGTTGTGGCCAGCCTGGTCACTTCTCGAGGGAGTGCCCTCAGAATCATGCTGGACGTGCAGCTCCTCCTCCCAAGAAAGCGGTGAAGCCTGCTGGTGCTAGACGTGGTCGTCTTAACCACGTGACTATTGAGGATGCTCAAGAAGATCCAAGCGTCTTACTGGGTACGATTCATGTCAACTCAATTTCGGCTTTAGCCTTATTTGACTCTGGAGCATCGCATACATTCATATCAGAAGGGTTTGCTAAAATGCATGGGATACCTTTTGAAAAGTTGTCAAAACCATTGATGGTAAATTCCCCTGGTTGCAACTGGCAAACCACCATGGTTACGCCAGAACTCATGGTTGAGGTGGGATACTGGAAATTCCCCACAACCTTCATTGCACTAAAGTCCACTGACCTTGATGTCATACTGGGCATGGACCAGCTCTCGCTAAGCTGGATTATGCAACAAAATCCCTCACTTTGAGACATCCTTCCGGAGTTTCCATTGAGTATTGGTCAGAGTTCAACATTCCTCCATCACCACGCCCACAACTTTCTCCTGAACTGCAGCTATACTTCATGCAAGGTGATTACCCTCCTGAAATCCATGAGTTACCTGTAGTCAGTGATTTCCCTGATGTGTTTCTTGAAGAGTTACCTGGCATGCCACCTGATCGAAGTGTGGAATTTGTCATTGAGTTAGTCCCTGGTACCGCTCCTATGTCTAAAAGACCTTATCGTATGGCCCCAGAGGAGTTTGTTGAATTGAAACGTCAAATAGAGGAGTTAGAAGAAAAAGGTTTCATCCAACCTAGTACATCTTCTTGGGGTTGTCCCACTATCTTTGTCAAGAAGCGGGATACCAATATTCCACGTCTGGTTGTTGATTATCGGCCGCTAAATGCAGTAACCATCAAAAACAAATACCCTCTTCCAAGAATCAATGACCCGTTTGATCAGCTAGCTGGTGCAACTGTGTTTTCGAAGATGGACCTGCGATCAGGATACCATCAAATAAAGATCAGAAAGGAAGACATTCCCAAAACGGCGTTTACTACTCGTTATGGTCTTTACAAGTATACCGTCATGTCTTTTGGGATTACCAATGCTCCAACTACCTTCATGAGGCTTATGAACTCGGTATTCATGGAGTATCTTGATAAATTCGTCGTGGTCTATATCGACGATATCTTGGTCTATTCCAAAACCGAAGATGAACATTCTGAACACCTGCGCTTGGTGTTGTCCAAACTCCGTGAGCACAAGTTGTATGCCAAGTTCTCAAAATGCGAGTTCTAGTTAAAATAGCTAGTCTATCTCGGACACGTAGTGTCTGCTGAAGGTGTTGCCGTCATTCCAGACAAGGTTCACACCATTTTGGACTGGGAGACACCTAAGTCAGTCAAGGATGTTCGGAGTTTTCTCGGAATGGTAGGTTACTACCGTCGTTTCATCGAGAACTTCTCCAAAATTGCCAAACCTATGACTGAACTTCTTAAGAAAGGAATTTTTTTTAGTAGTCAGAAAAGGCAGAGGAAAGTTTCCAAACTCTGAAAACCAAACTGACTACCGTTCATGTGCTTGTTCTTCATGATACGAGCAAGGATTTTGTCATCTTCTGTGACGCCTCTCAACAAGGACTCGGTTGGGTGTTAATGCAAGAAGGTCATGTGGTGGCTTATGGTTCTCGTCAACTGAAACCACATGAGCGCAACTATCCAACCCATGATCTTGAGCTAGCAGCCGTGGTCCATGCTCTCAACCAATGGCGTCATTATCTCCTTGGTAACCGTTGTGAGTTATACTTAGATCATCAGAGTCTGAAATATCTGTTTACCCAACCGGATCTGAATCTCAGACAGAGAAGATAGTTGGCGATAATCAAGGACTTTTACTTGGGTCTCAACTATCAACCCGACAAAGCAAATGTCGTCGCTGACGCGCTAAGTCGGAAGTCTTATTGTAACAACTTGATGATCCAACATGCCCAACCTTCTCTTCACGAGGAGTTCTCCAAACTGAACCTTGAAGTTGTTCCTTCTGGATATCTGGACAATCTGGAAATAAAACCTTCCCTCGAAGATCAAATAAAAGATGTTCAGAAGAACACTTAGGCATTGCTAAGATCAAGAATAACATTGCTAGCAGAGTTGCTAAGTGTTTCTCTGTTGATGATCAAGGCATTGTTTACTTCAAAAACCGTCTGGTTGTACCCAAGAACCGAAATCTGAGAAAGCTAATACTCCAAGAGGCTCATGACACACCTCTTTCTATTCATCCTGGTAGCACCAAAATGTATCAAGATCTTCGTCCAAAATTCGGGTGGACCCGGATGAAGCGAGAAATCGCTCAGTATGTTGCTGAATGCGATGTCTGTCGACGTGTGAAAGCAGAACATCAAAGACCCGCCGGTGTTCTTCAACCCCTACCTATTCCTGAATGGAAATGGGATGAAGTGGGTATGGATTTCATCACCGGTCTCCCCAAAACAAATAAAGGCCATGATGCTATCTGGGTGGTGGTTGACCGCCTGTCCAAAGTTTCTCATTTCCTTCCTATCCAAGAAGATATCACCGCTATCTAGTTGGCGGATGTGTATGTATCCAGGATAGTCAGCCTTCACGGTGTTCCAAAGATGATCCTCTCTGATCGTGGAAGTTTGTTCACCTCCAAATTCTGGGCAAGTTTCCAGCAAGCTATGGGAACCCGTCTATCTTTCAGCACTGCTTTCCATCCACAAACCGGTGGCCAAACTGAGAGAGTTAACCAAATTCTTGAGGACATGCTCCGAGCTTGTGTTATATCGTTTGGTAACGATTGGGAGAAGTTCCTTCCATTTGCTGAGTTCACCTATAACAACAGTTATCAATCTAGCTTGGGCAAGGCTCCTTTTGAAGTTATATATGGCCGTAAATGCTGAACTCCGCTGAATTGGTCTGAAACCGGTGAAAGATCATTCTTTAGTCCGGATGCAATCAAGGAAGCATAAGAAATCGTTCGCATCATTCGTGAACTATTGAAAACAGCTCAATCTCGCCAGATAAGTTATTATGATCGTCATCACCAAGATGTTCATTACGAAATTGGTGAGAAAGGTTACCTTCGAGTCACACCTCTGAAAGGTGGAAAACGTTTCGGAATCAAAGGAAAACTGGCTCCTCGTTACATCGGTCCTTTCCCTATCATTGGAAAACAAGGTCAAGTTTCATATCAGCTGCAGTTGCCTCCAGGATTTCCGGATGTTCATGATGTATTCCATGTCTCCCAACTCAAACGTTGTTTCAAAGATCCTCTCCGTGGTGTGGACCACGAGACTATCAAGCTCAAGGATGATCTCTCTTACAAAGAGGTCCCTGTCCAAATTCTCGATGAGGCCGAACGAAGAACTCGCAGTCAAACCATCAAGTTCCTCAAAGTTCAATGGTCACATCATTCCGAGAACGAAGCAACCCGGGAACGAGAATATCGTTTGGGATCTAAGTACCCCCGACTTCTTTTCTAAAACCTAGGAATCTCGGGACGAGATTCTTGTAAGAGGGGTAGACTTGTAACATCCCTACTTTTGTGTAATAAAGAGAAGTGTTGTGTACATGGCATACATGCATGAAATAGTGGACCAAAAATTTGCATATAAAAATTAATCAGTGAATTATAAAAAAATCACTTAATCTAGCTTCACACAAACTTGTTTTACAAAGTTCTTCAAAAATGAACCAAACATATGGTAGAAATGTCACATTTTTGGAGAGCTTTCCAATGAATATTTTTGTGTAAATTTTGGTTTCCAAAAAGGCACTCAAAACCCCAATTTTCGGTCTGTTTTTAGGCCAGAAGGACCTTTCTGCAATTTCTCAAACCTCACAGGGGGTTTTCCGGGAAAATCTTTTTCTTTTCGTTTTCTTCCACGACTCTCGCCAGAAGGACGAGAAATGACGGCCACGCCACCTCCTGCTTCCGACATGGAGAGAGGGTGAGGATCCCCCCAGGGTGCCGTCCGCATCGTGCTCACCCCTCAGAACCCCCTGGCCGCCTCCTCTCTCTCTCTATCTCTATCCCTCCTCCCGCGTGACCGAACACTAGCCGCCGGAAAACCTCGCCGTCGCCTCCGTTTCACCGTTCCCCGAGCCCCTCCGAGTAGCTCAACCGCACCGTCGTCCTCCACCGCGTCTCCTTGGCCAAGGAATCGAGCCACGATGGACTAGACGAGGAGATCGACGCCTTCTTCCTCCCCTCCGGCCACCGGACGTATCTCCACCGCGCCGCCGATTCCGACCTCCTCCGACCCCGCCGTCCGGCCCTACGTGCTCCCGGTGAGCTCCCGGTCCTCCCTGCCCTCTCCGTTTCCCTCCTCCCGCTCGGATTCGTCAAACTCGTCGGAGCCCGAGAAAACCGTCGTTGTCCCCTTCACGGCGGCTCGCCGTCGTTGACTCTCCGTGGGTGGCGCCGCCCCCATCAGGTTCCCCTCGTTGAGACGAAGCCAACAAGCTACCTCACGCTTCCGGGGGCCGCCGGAAACGCCGCCGGTGACCACATCCGCCCCCGGCCGGCCACCGCGTGGCATCACGATGACGTCATCGCGAAGTCACCTGGCCACGTGTCTGCCCCGGGTGTTTTCTGTTTTTCTTTTATTTGTTTTTAAACTAACAGGTGGGGCCCACATTAAATGGAAATAACAGAATATAATTAAAACTTGTAAATTAAATAACTTTTAATTTATAACTCCAAAAATTATGAAAAAAATATGCAAAATGTTCAGAAAAATGTGAGCTGTCTATTTATACCATTTTCATCCATGTTTGATAAAGTTTAAAATGAGGGCATATTTGGAGTTTGAATTAAATCCATTTAAATATTGAAAATAAAGTTTTAATTCAATAAAATTAGGTGTTATATACCTAAATGATCGGGAAAACAAATGCAACCTAGCTATGGGGTT
Source organism: Alopecurus myosuroides (assembly GCA_028641055.1). Lineage (NCBI taxonomy): Eukaryota > Viridiplantae > Streptophyta > Magnoliopsida > Poales > Poaceae > Alopecurus > Alopecurus myosuroides. The sequence goes on along the minus strand of CM054063.1, from coordinate 258,900,572 downwards.
CCTCAAGTCATTTGAGCAACTAATCTTGGACACACCCCTATAATAGGGTTTTCTCCCCCTCCGGTGATCAGCGTTCTCGACATAATACCCTAGCTTTATGTTCTACCTTCTAAGGATTAAATCCATTGCATTGTTTTGATCATGCATACATATTGTGCATTTCACGGTAACCAAGTATTGATTGTTTTCCTTCTTTCCGGTGTTGATCGTTATCTGTAGACCGAGACCCGGAGGTTGATCCGGCCTTCTACGACAACCCCAGCTCCACCTTCGACGAGCAAGGAAAGCACAGCCTCATGGCTCCACCCATGTTTTGAGTCCTTTCAACCTCTTACTCATGCATGCGATTCAACTTAGTTTTGAGTCTTTTAGGGTTTCCTATCCACTGCATGACCCCCCTATATGTCACCTTCGTACCGGTTTACCCTCCTAGTATTAGGTTTCTGTCACTCTGGCAACCCCATAATTAGTAGCCAAGTACAAAATGCATCCTCCTAGGACCACAAAGGTGAAGTATCATGTAGTCTATGTTCACATGACACCACTAGAAGAATAGCACCACAACTTAAATACCGAACCACGAGATATTACTTTAACATAATTCAACTACTAACATCATGACTTCTCCCATTTCCTCAAGAACTAATCGAACTACTCACAAGACATCATATGGATCATAACCAGAGGTGATATAATGGATAATAACAATCTGGTCAAAAAGTGTAAACACCGATATATCTCACAAGCATCAACTACTAACAAGTAATCCACACCGAGAGAGATACCCAATGAAGAACAACGATAAAGAACCCTAATTGTTACAGCGGGATGAAGGTGGTTGATGAGGGTGATGGTGCTGGTGGCGATGATGATGATGACGATCTTGATGATGCCGGAGCGATGATAGTGACCATGGCGATGATTCCCCCTCTCAGGGGAGGAAATTGCCCGGCAGATTTCTCCCTGCTGGAGAGATTTTCTCTCTCTGTTGTTTTCTGCCCCGAGGGGGCGTCGAAATATTTCTTCGATGATGTTATGGGGCTTAGGGTTCCCTCGGGGTCAAGTACGCGAAAGGGGGCACCCTAGAGTGGGCCAGGGGGCCAGACCACCCCCAGGCGCGGTCAAAGGGGCGGCGCCGCCTGGTGGTGTGGGCCCCAGGTGGCCCCCCTCCGGGTGCCCTTCTGGCTGACTTGCTCCTCGGGACTTCTAAGACTCCTCTAGTATCCCCCCCTCTTCTTCTGATCTTCTGAAATAGGGTATCTCGACGGTGCTTTTTCCATCAGATTTCTGGTCCGGGTGTTTATTCTCCAAAAATTATAAAACATGCAAAATAAGATAAAATTACATAAGTGATGCATCATAACATGAAATATATCGATGAATACTAGAAAATAATAATATAAAATAGTGATGAAAAATGGACGTATCAACTCCCCCTAAGCTCAGACCTCGCTTGTCCCCAAGCGAAACTGAACTCGGTAAACATGACCACGGGTTTATGGAGTGAGATGTCGATAAATACAATACGGACAAGAAGCATCACATCTAACAAAGAACAAGTCATTTTAGACAACAACCTCCTCTCATATAATCAAACTTGAAACAAGTAGAGGAAATCACAATAAAGGTGCAAAAGGAAATCATAATTGGTATAGGCAAACTTTATTCTTGGTCAGAGAACAATTAACAGTGTACTTATGTTTCGATCAGAGTCTTTATACTAGAGCTGATATTGCAGAGTTTATCATGCTCAATCAAAACAGTCTCTTTGCAGACATTGGTAACTTTCAAAGTGGTATTCAAACAGATAAAAACATTTGTACTAAACAAGGAAGAATAAAGAACACGATTGACTAAATCAACATATAGATGGATGGATCACAACAACTCAAATGCTTTCTTAAGACATAAAGGAGTAGGTTGAGTGACTCAACATAAAGGCTAAAGATAGGCCCTTCGCAGAGGGAAGCATGGATTAACTCATGTGTTAGAGCTTTTCATTTGATAAACAGAGTATTGAAAACAATTTTGAGAGTGGTGTATGTTTATGTCAACGAATGGCAAAAAGAAAATACCGTATGCCACAAGCCAACTAGACTTCATAAGAGCGGCTCCCATTGAAGGACCCAACTGGTATAGAAGGTCATCCCTCTTTCTCTTTTGTTTACACAATTATGCTTTGACTGATGAATCAGGGACAAAAATAGGGAAGAGAATTTGTATTACTATGTGGGGCTGGGAACTCCGCTGCCATCTCTTCTAGCATTTGGATAAGCGTATGAATCCAATAGTCTAGGTATGTAAAGTCCAATCGACAAGTGAGTTAAAGATTCTCTATTTGCGTCCACATGAGCTAAAATAGGGGCACAAAACAGGTGTAATTTTGAAGGTTGTAAAGGAAGCACACAAGCAAATTACTTGGACTGGCGGTGAGATACCACATATAGGTAGGTATGGTCGACACAAATGGCAAGGTTTTGGGGCCGAATGTTTGGATGCACGAGAAGCATTCCCTCTTAGTACAGGTTTTTGTGTAGCAAGGTTGGGTAGCAAGGATAAGAGTTGAGGGAAAACAAACAAATATACATATCATAAACAATCATGCAATCTTTCTTGAGGGTACAAACAATCTTATTTGAGAATACTAAGCTTATGAGCTAACAAGAAAGTAAGATCATGGAATAATATATCTACATGCAACTACCTCTTTTCTACTTAAGTCTCAACATATTGTAGCTACTAACCAATGCTAAGTTTGCCAAAAGCCAACTAGATTAACTTGAAGATCCAACATTGATACCAATACTAATAACAAGATCAACCATATAACAAAAATTGCAAACTAAAATGAAGTGTAGGAAGTAAATGATCAAACTTCTCATTAATTATTCATTACGGTAACTCAAACCAATGAATACAACGATAACCAACTAAGAGTGGTACTTCCATACTGAAAACCATCCTATATGATTTTTTCTCTACTCATGATATGACTCTACTAAAAGGTAAAAGGTGAAAGATGAAGGTGTGATACCGCGGCACTCCCCCAAGCTTGGAACAAGCCAAGGGGATGCCAATATGAATGACGAATTAATTATTCGGTGGTGGTGGTGAATCCTTCTCAATGAGCTTATCAATTGATTTCTTAAAATCTTCAATTGCGAACATAAGCATATGCATCATCTCGTATTGTGCTCAATACGGTTTTCATGCTTGTTAGACGGTGAATTCTAGCCATCAAGATTCCCCCCCACACTTCCTTAGGTCGAGAGCTTTCTTCATCTGCACGGTTAGAACGATCCATATCCTAGCGAGAAGGCAACTTTGCCTCGGGTACCCTCCTAGATTGATACTCATGAATGAAAGTATGGAAAGGTTTCTTAATGCCTGAAAGTGGCGTCCTTGAAGCTAAGCAGTCACGTGGGGCCTTCCCTCTAGTGCTCATCCTTGATACGTCCATTTTCCATCACTGCTTTATAATGTTATTTTCTGTTATTCATCGATATATTTCATGTTATGATGCATCACTTATGTTATTTTATCTTATTTTGCATGTTTCATAATTTTTGGAGAATAAACACCGGAACAAGAAACCTGATGGAAAAAGCACCGTCGAGATACCCTATTTCATAAGTTCAGAAGAAGAGGGGGGGACACCGGAGATGTATTAGAAGTTCAGAGGAGGAGGCTAGCCAGAAGGGGGTAGAGGGGGCCACCAGGGGCCCACACCACGGGGTGGCGCCCCCCCTGGCCGCACCACCTGATGGTGTGGCCACCCTGGCCCACCTCTGGTCGACCCCTTTCGCGTACTTGACCCCCAGGGAACCCTAAGCCCCATAGAATCATCAAAGATTTATTCCACCGCCGCCTTGGAGCATAAAACACCAGAGAGAGAAAAGCTCTCCGGCAGGGAGAAATCTGCTGGGGAAATTCCTCTCCGGAGAAGGGAAATCATCGCCATCGTCACCGTCATCGCTCCGGGCATCATCAAGATCGTCATTGTCATTATCATCACCACCAGCACCAGCACCCTCATCATCCACTGTCATCCCACTGTAACAATTAGGGGCTTATATCGCTGTTTTACATTAGATCTCTCTCACGGTGTGTATTACTTGTTAGTAGTTGATGCTTGTGAGATTTATTGGTATTAGCACTTTATGACCAGATTGTTATTATCCATTATATCAGCTCTGATTATGATCCATATGATGTCTTGTGAGTAGTTCGTTTAGTTCTTGAGGACATGGGAGAAGTCATGATGTTAGTAGTGAAGTTATGTTGAAGTAATATCTCGTGGTTCGGTATTTAAGTTGTGGTGCTTGATGGAGGGATAATAACCCGGTAGGCTAACTCCAAGGTGTAACCCGGCCCAAAGGACGCTGCGCAAGATCCGGCTAAGGATAAAGAAACTTCTGGAAGTCCCAAATTTGTAGGCCTCGTAACCCGGATTGTGGGTTACGGTAAAGGAAAGTTAGGGTTTGCACGTGGTGTCCGGGTAGGATTCAGGGTGCGCCTTGGAGGGTAAGCCAGGGGGTACGGGAGCTTTATAAACCGACCCCTGGGTTTAGTTGAGCGAGGGCTAAGAACCCTAGCAATATCGTTTGGTATCGAGTATCCAGTGTAACATGAGAGTTGAGTTAATATCTTGAGATCGGAGACTCGGCGACTTGATTGCCGGCTACCGGATCAAGTTCCATCATGTTTTCCTCTGAGCTAAACCCTCTCCCAAACGCCTGTGTCGTCTTGCCCCAAGATCCGTTACCCCCGGTAACGTCTGCCGTGATTATCCCACGACAGTTGGCGCCCACCGTGGGGCCTGCGTCCAAAGGTGTTTACATCACGGGAGAAGCTCGGAAGAACATGGAGAATCTTATCGTCGGCGAGATCTACATCGACCACGAAGGGGAGAAGATGGTGGACGATTCCGGCTGGGGGCCAGAGTCGGATCACCCCGAATCCGGATCTATTGTGACGATCGGTCAGATCAGCGTCTTTATCGGTATGGTACGTACATCTGATTTAAAAGGACAATATCACGTGCATACTACAGGAACTTCTAATAGGGACAAAAAGATACTCAAGCAAGCTGTGAACTCGGTTTCCTCGGCCGGTCCGGGATACCTGAGATGGGCGGAGCAAGAGATAATGTGGAGTAGAAGAGATCACCCGGAAAGAATAGAGCACCCAGGAGTCTTAGCATTGGTAGTCGCACCACAGGTTAATGGTTACGAGTTAAAAAGGGTCCTGATGGACGGTGGAAGTAGCATCAATATCTTGTACTGGGAAACTTTTTCACGCATGGGTCTCAAAGAGTCCCAGCTACAGAAAAGCTCAACAATTTTTCATGGAATAGTGCCGGGTCACTCGGCATGTCCCGAGGGGAAAATCGCATTGGAGGTAGCTTTCGGAGAATCAACGGATAATTATCGACTTGAGTGGCTCACGTTCGAGGTGGTCAAATCGCGCAGTCCTTATCACGCACTATTTGGAAGACCGGCTTACGCCAAATTCATGGCCAGGCCATGTTATGTGTATTTGCAGCTGAAGATTCCGGGTCCTAAGCAGACCATCACCATACATGGAAGCCGGGATATAGCGGCCGAGTGCGACGAAGGAGATTCGGTAATGGCCGAGCAAGCTTGCAGAAAAGAAGAACTCAAGTATTATCGGTCTCAAGTAGATCCGGATGATGGAACCGCATTAAAAAGGCCAAATACTGAGGACGAAAGAGCAAAATTCAAGGCAGCACAGGACACCAAGATGATAGATTTTGTCGAAGGTGATCCCACTAAACAATTTACTATAGGGTCTAACTTGGACAGCGAGCAGGAGAAGGCACTTGTGGAGTTTATTCGTTCGAATGCGGACGTATTCGCCTGGACACCAAGCGACATGCCGGGTATCCCTACAGAGTTGGCAGAGCACAGTTTGCATGTAGATCCCAAGTCCAGGCCTGTGAAGCAGGGCTTGAGGAAGATGAATGAGGAAAGAAGGAAAGCTATAGGTGAAGAAATTGCTCGGCTATTGACAGCCGGCTTCATCATGGAAGTATTTCACCCGGATTGGTTAGCAAATCCGGTGCTAGTGATGAAAAAGACCAATGAGTGGAGGATGTTCATTGATTTTACGAGTCTCAACAAGCATTGACCAAAGGATCCGTTTGCACTACCAAGGATAGATCAGATCATAGATGCAGTAGCTGGGAGTGACCTATTGTGCTTTCTGGACGCTTATTCCGGATATCATCAGATTAAACTCAAGAGGGAGGATTGGGAGAAAACATCGTTTATAACCCCTTTTGGGGCCTTTTGTTACAAAACCATGACATTTGGGTTGAAGAACGCTGGCGCAACTTATCAACGGTGTATTCAGAATTGCTTCGAGGACCAAATTGGACGCAACGTCCATGCTTATGTGGATGATGTTGTTATCAAGACCAGGAAGGCAGAAACATTTATCGATGATCTAAAGGAAACGTTCAAGAACTTAAGGAGGTATCACATGAAGCTTAACCCGACAAAGTGCGTATTTGGAGTTCCAGCCGGGAAATTACTTGGCTTTATCGTTTCCGAGAGAGGAATTGAAGCAAACCCGGACAAAATCAAAGCTATCCAAAGTCTGAAAAAGCCGGAAAATTTGAAGCATGTTCAAAAGCTCACCGGCTGCGTAGCAGCCTTGAGCCGATTTATATCAAGACTCGGAGAAAAGGCAATACCCTTGTACCGGCTCTTGAGGAAATCTGACAAATTTGTATGGGATCAAGAGGCGGATGGGGCGTTCGAGGCACTAAAGAAGCAGTTATCTAAAGCACCAGTGCTAGCGGCCCCGGGTCCTAAAGAGCCTATGTTGTTATACGTGGCAGCTGGCCCCCGAGCCGTCAGTGCAGTAGTGGTTGTGGAGCGTAAGGAGGATGGGAAAGGTTATCCAGTCCAGAGGCCGGTTTATTATGTCAGTGAGGTATTATCAGAGGCAAAGCAGCGCTATCCGTATTGGCAAAAACTGGTTTTCGGGGTCTTTATGGCCAGCCGGAAACTAAAGCCGTATTTCCAGGAACACCCCATAACAGTGGTTAGCTCAATACCAATGTCGGATATCATCATAAACTCGGATGCGACCGGAAGAATAGCCAAATGGGTGATAGAAATGGGGGATTATCACATCAGCTACGAGCCCAGGTGAGCAATCAAATCTCAGGCTTTGGTTGATTTCGTTAATGATTGGACGCACACAGGCATGACTACCATGGTTCCAAACTCCGAGTCATGGATTATGCACTTCGATGGATCAAAGCAGTACGAGGGATCAGGAGCTGGAGTGGTGCTAACATCACCCAAAGGAGACAAACTGAGTTACGTACTACAAATTCACTTTGACTGTTCCAACAACGTGGCCGAGTATGAGGCCCTATTGCGTGGCTTAAAGGTAGCCAAGGAGATGAACATTAAGAGGATACGATGCTTCGGACATTCGGACCTTGTGGTACAGCAGGTGTCAGGAACTTGGGATAGAAAGGACGCAACTATGGCAGCATAACGCAGGGAAGTTGCTAGGGTTGCAGGATGTTTTTCCGGGTACGAGGTGGAGCATATAGACAGAAGAAAGAATGAGGTAGCCGACGCCCTCGCTAGACTCGGCTCGCGCAGAGAGCCGGTTCCACCTAACGTTTTCCTGGACGAATTATGGCGACCATCAGTTAAAACCGAGTCAGAGGAGGAATTGGCAAATCAAGACCCGGATTTAGGACTCGTGGCCACTGTACGTGCTATTCCCGAGTGGACAGAACCGTTTCTGGCCTACCTATCACGGGGCGAGTTACCACAGCAAAAGGTGTTAGCAAGGCAAATTCTACGGCGAGCAAAGGGATATTCGATCATCAATGGGGAGTTATACAAGAGAAGTGCAACAGGAGTCTTTTTGCGCTGTGTAGCACCAGAAGAAGGCCGACAGATTCTTAAGGAAATCCATGAAGGTGATTGTGGGCATCATGCATCCACAAGATCCCTTGTGGCCAAAGCTTATCGACACGGATTTTTCTGGCTCACGGCTCTAGCAGATGCGGAGCGCTTAGTGGCAAGGTGTGACGGATGTCAAAGGTACGCTCGCCAAACCCACGTGCCGGCTATGGAATTACGGACTATTCCGTTAACTTGGCCGTTCGCGGTTTGGGGTATGTACATGGTTGGTCCCTTTCACATGTCACCTTGCAAGAAGACACATCTTTTGGTGGCTATTGATAAGTTTACCAAGTGGGTTGAGGTTATGCCAGTCACCAACTGTGAAGCAGTTACAGCAGTCAAGTTCCTGAAAAGAATTATCTATCGGTTCGGGTATCCCCACAGTATAATTACCGACAATGGAACCAACATGTCCCTTGGCGCAATGGAAAAGTTTTGTGGTAGCAATGGAATCCGGCTTGACGTAGCATCAGTGGCTCATCCACAGGCCAATGGACAAGTGGAGAGGGCAAACCAAGAATTACTTCGTGGACTAAAACCACGACTGCAAGTCCCTTGCATTAGGGCTGCGGGTGCATGGGTCGAAGAACTACCTTCCGTGGTCTGGGGTATCAACACTACACCTAACAGATCTACTCAGACGACACCATTCTTCATGGTTTATGGTGCGGAAGCAGTGCTGCCGAGTGATATTATTCATGATTCACCTCGAATATCAGCTTAAGTCGAGGTAGAGAACGAGAAGACCCGGCAGGACGCCGTAGATATGCTAGAAGAACAAAGGGAGCAAGCCCTGGAAAGATCAGCCATATATCAGCAAGATCTACGGAGGTATCATAGCCGTGAAAACCCGGGTATTCCAGGAAGGAGACTTGGTTCTGCGCCTGGTACAGTCAAACGAAGGAAAACACAAATTATCACCACCATGGGAAGGACCGTTTATCATAAGCCGGAATCTGCATAATGGATCATATTACTTGGTAGATGCAAGGGAAGAGTCGGCTACAGTTAATTACACCGCTCATACCACTTCATCTATGCAAGAAAGAGACAGACCATGGAACGTGGCTCAGCTACGTCCATATTATACTTAGTAAAGACTATATTGGCAAGTGGAATTGCACGATGTAACAGGCAGCAGGTTTCAGACGTACTCTTTTCCTATCCAGGGTACCCTTGGGTACTGGATGGGTTTTTAATGAGGCGGCTTGCTGACCCAACATTCTCATGTCAAGAAAAGAAGTGGTTATTCTCATGTTCCTTAATCTCAGTACATTGCATATATATAGGTCTTGGGGGCTGATTGCTTGAATAGCACAGTTGCAAACTCAATGACCCGGCCTTGATGCCTATGAGTTATAAGGGCCGATTACTCGCAAACGAGTACGGCTGCAATCTTATAACCGGACAAAGGAGCCAAACTTTCTTGACTTTTCTTACTTAAGCTTGATGTGACTCGCAATAAAAGTGGCATGATTTGCTCGCTTACGATTACAATCAGCCATGAAGCCCAATGGGACTTGCCTGACCCTGTTTTCGTATAGATGTAACAACATGATATCCACGCGAAAGCCGGCTTATAGTACAAGATTGTCAAAAGGGTCATCTAAACCACAAGTTATGCAGAGTATAAGGCTAATAGCTGGAAACTCAATGTTTATCAAGCATAACTTCATTACCTATGTGAAACGGCTCCGGGTTTGGGCTTAGCAAACAACAAAACTCGTTCTCTTCGAAAAGACCACATATCCCAGACTCGGAAATTCGGGTCTTGGCGATTTGGGATTTTGGAAAAGAAAAAGTAGCTTAGTTGCTAAGGCTCAAAAAACCCAAACATCCGAATCTTGGGGACTTGGGGGCTTAGAAGGAAGTCCGCTCGTCAACACCCACGAAACTCGGAAACCGAGTCTCACAAAAGGAATCATAAAGAAAGTCGGATATCAAGAACAAGTTGACTCAAAAGTGGATAAATTTAAACGATCAGAAGAAGCACACAGTGTATCAAGAACTTAGAGTGCATTACAAACTCCGGTAAATAGTATCAAAGGTGCACAGGCGCACCATCCAAAAATAGTTGTTTTAACGACACATCGATCAACTGACGCGTATGAAGTAGCATCAGGCATCGGGTATCACTCGGCGTTCTAGGCCGCGTCATCCATCTTCGCCTTGCCCTTGCCATCACTTGGGGTAACAGCAGCACCCGGATCAGTAGTACCGGCACGCGCAGGAGGAGGAACGACTGGTGTGGAGGTAGGGGTGCAGAATCGGCTTCAGCTTTCTTTTTGGCAGCCTCCTCCCTCAACTTAGCAGCTTCCTCCTTCCATCGGGCCAGCATGTCATACGGCTCGGGAAGATCCGACTTAACCGCTTCACCAGCAGCATCATATGCAGGAACGAGGGAATCGACATCTAAGCCGTCAGCAATCACGCTGGCCGGGTAACGGACCTCCTTCTGGACGGCCTGGAAATCCTTCACGGAGAATTTGGATCCATCAAGCTTGTATACCGGAAAACCGCCCATAAGCTTGGCTAGCTCGAGCTTAGGGAAGTAAGCCTTGGCAAGCGCAAGTCCCCGGGTTACTCCAACCCGGCAGGACGAGCGTTTCCAGTGCCAAATCCACTCGGGGATAGTGGAGCAAGCGTCTAGCATTCTCTTCAGGTCGCCATGCCCTTTACCCGGCCATCGTATTTCTTGAAGGATCCATTTGGTTCCGGTGCATAGCTGCCGGATAACACTCTTGATAGTTTTCAGCCTGGTAATGTCACCCTCGTCCGGCATCACTTCATCCGGACCTGCAGAAATGGAAACATGAGTCAGGAAACTCCGGCTATTTATCCGAAGGATAACCTGGGTGAAGAAATGTACCAAGCAAAGCACGATACGTATCAGCAATTTGAACAGAAAGGCTCGTTAGATCATCTTCTGCTGTGTGAGCCTTCCTCCTATACTTCTTCATTATCGTTCTACTCCTCCTGGCCTCAGCCTCGGCCGCCTCACGCAGAGCCACCTCCTTTTCAATGATCTTGGTGGACTTTGCCATTTTCTCCTCAGATTGAGTCATGAAGGACTGCATGGATGCAAGGAAGGATTAGCCGGGTAAAGGGGCAAGTTATCAGTCGCTTATATCGTAAAGTTCCAAGCAAATTGTGAATCAATTCACTCGGAACTTGGGGACTGGATAAGGACACAAGCAATATTAGTCGGGTTTACCTCGTGTTTGGCTATTAAAGCCTCCAAGATGTTTTCTTCATTAGCCCTGAAAGCGCGCAGGGTTTCGAGCATCTGGGCAAACGTCAGGTCCTCGGTCGGACACCGGAAGAGCCGGCGGCCTGGTCGCCTGATGGGGGAGCTCTCCCCGCCCTTGGGGTCGAGACCCGGACAGTCTGAGTATCCGGGTTGGGAGAACCCATCCTCGTGTCCGGAACCTCGATCTCCTCGTCCACTGGTGCGGATGAAGCAGGAGACCCGGTGGCTTGGTGAAGTGGATCGCCCAAGGGGCCTTGTTCCTGGTTGTTCTCAATATTACCGCCAGTCGCGGCATCTACGTCCTCAGTCGGCTCCTCTGTCTGACGGTTATCCATCTCCACATTCTCCGGGTCACTAACTCCAAGTAAATTGCTTGTGTGCTACCTTTAAACCTTCAAAATTACACCTGTTTTGAGCTCCTGTTTTAGCTCATGAGGTCGCAAATAGAGAATCTTTATCTCACTTGTTGATTGGATTTCACACCCTGGACTAGTGACTTCATCCTCTTATCCAAATGCTAGAAGAGCTGGCAGCGGGTTCCTAACCCCAACTAATAATACAAATTCTCTTCACTATTTTTGCCCCTGATTTATCAGTCAAAGCATAATTGTGTAAACAAAAGAGAAAGAGGGATGACCTTCTATAAAAGTTGTGTCCTTCTATGGGAGCCGCTCTTGTGAAGTCCAGTTGTCTTGTGACGTACTGTATTTTCTGTTTTCCATTCGTTGACATAAACATACACCTCTCAAAATTATACACTCCTCCATGGTTTGTGATTTTTGGCAGGCACCCGAGGATTCGGTTAGCCATGGTTTGTGTAAGAAAGGTTGGGAGGAGTGTCAACCATTTTATACCCTGTTTTACAAAATAAAAGCTCTAGCACATGAGTTATCCATGCTTCCCTCTTCGAAGGGCCTATCTTTTACATTTATGTTGAGTCGGTAAACCCACTTCTTTCCTTAATCAAGCATTTGAGTTGTTGTGATTCATCCAACTATATGTTGATTCACTCAATCATGTTGTTTTTTCTTTCTTGTTTCTACAAATACTTTTATCTGTTTGAATACCACTTTGAAAGTTACCAATGTCTGCAAAGAGACCATTATAATTGAGCATGATAAACTCTGCCATATAAGCTCTATTATAAAGACTCTGATCGAAAGATAGGTACACTGTTAATTGTTCTCTCGCCAAGAGCGAAGTTTGCCTTTACCAATTTTGATTTACTTTTTGCACCTTTATTGTTCCTCTACTTGTTTCAAGTTTGATTATATGAGAGGAGGTTGTTGTCTAAAATGAATTGTTCCTTGTTAGATGTGATGCCTCTTGTTCGTATTTTATTTTATCGACACCTCACTCCATAAACCTGTGGTCATATTTACTGAGTTCAGTTTAGCTTGGGGACAAGCGAGGTCTAAGCTTGGGGGGAGGTGATATGTCCATTTTGCATCACTGTTTTATATTGTTATTTTCTATTATTCATCGTTATATGTCATGTTATAATGCATTATTTATGTTATTTTATCTTATTTTGCATGTTTCATAATTTTTGGAGAATAAACAGTTGAACCAGAAATCTGATGGAAAAAGCACCATCGAGATACCCTATTTCAGAAGTTCGGAAGAAGAGGGGAGACACAGGAGATGTCTTAGAAGTTCAGAGGAGGAAGCTAGCCAGAAGGGGGGCCACTAGGGGCCCACACCATGGGGTGGCGCCCCCCTTGGCCGCGCCGCCTGATGGTGTGGCCACCCTGGCCCACCTCTGGTCGACCCCTTTCGCGTACTTGACCCGCGGAGAACCCTAAGACCCAGAGAATAATCAAAGAATTATTCCTCCGCCGCCTCGGGGCGGAAAACACCAGAGAGAGAAAAGCTCTCCGGCAGGGAGAAATCTGCCAGGGAAATTCCTCTCCGGAGAGGGGAAATCATCGCCATCGTCACCGTCATTGCTCCGGGCATCATCAAGATCTTCATCCTCATCATCATCACCACCAACACCATCACCCTCATCATCCACAGTCATCCCGCTGTAACAATTAGGGGCCTATATCGTTGTTTTACATTAGATGTCTCTCCCGGTGTGGATTACTTGTTAGTAGTTGATGCTTGTGAGATTTATCGGTGTTAGCACTTTATTACCAGATGTTACTATCCATTATATCACCTCTCATTATGATCCATATGATGTCTTGTGAGTAGTTCGTTTAGTTCTTGAGGACATGGGAGAAGTCATGATGTTAGTAGTGAAGTTATGTTGAAGTAATATCTCGTGGTTCGGTTTTTAAGTTGTGGTTCTATTCTTCTAGCGGTGTCATGTGAACGTCGACTACATGATACTTCATGTCGGGGGGCTACCCCTGAGTAGGGGAAAGACTGGTGGTAAAACAGTGTTCAGTGTACGGTTTGCCGGGTAGGCGGCTACCCAGGTATCCGGTATCCGGTAGACGCTACTCGGTGACCTGTACTGAAGGCCAAGAGAAGGATACAAGTGAGGTTCTGGATCGACCGGGTAGAAGTTAGGTGGTCCGAGTAGATGTGAAGCTATCCTACTCGGGCACAAAGTCAATGGAGCCATTGTGGGAGATCCCGCGTATCCCGCAGTCGTACAGGCGTGTGGTTCAACTTACTAGGAACATGATTATCTGTGCTGAGGCGTGGGTACAGTGAGGGTAGGCGCCTGTCAAGTCCTGTCACTGACAAGGGGGACAGGACATGTCAGTGACCTACCCTAAGGGCCTGACAGGGTGGACAAGACATGTCAGGCGGACGGCGCGGCGACTTTCGGCACGGCGTCAGCGGGAACACGAAGGCGTGCGACGTTTGGACAGTGGTGTTGTCACTTCGAGTACTTTTATTTGTATTTTACTCGTTGGCCACCAGTATATAAGGTGGCCAGCCCCCTCCTACGCGAGGGACATTGGACCAGAGAGCATTTATTACGAGTCTTAGTGTTACACAGAGAGAGAGCTAGCAGTTGGCTACTCGGCTGAGAGAGGAAATTGTACTGTGGCTACACGGTTGAGCTATATACAGAGAGGTAGGCAGGAGTAGGGGTGTTACCTCCACACCAGGGCCACGAACCTGGGTAGATCTTGGTGTTTGCAGTGTTTCTGAGAGCGTCTACATGACGTGCGATCCCTCCCCGAATACCTACAGTGTCCATCGGCCCCAAACATTAGCCACCCTATGGCATCTGTCTTCTCATCACCCCGACAGTTGGCGCCCACCATGGGGCTAGCAGCGTTGCTGGCTGGGGTGCATATTCGGACGGGACCGGTTTCTCCATCGGGGGAGCGCATGGTTTTTGGCCTTCTCCACAGATTCGGCTCCTTCGACTTTGTCAGCGACAACGCCGGCGATTTCGGCGGCAGGCCCTCGCCTGCAGGCGGCTCCGTGCTTTCCTTCGGTGCAAATTTGGTGTACGTCGCCACCACCGTCATCCGCGAGTACCCCGAGGTGGTGCTCGTCGCTCACAATCCCCCCGCTGTTCTCGCTATCCGCGGGAAGCCGGCTGGTTGCTCTGTGGGCAGCATGGAGGTGATGATGACGGGCCCAGTCATCGACTACGGGAAGGGCGCGGCCACTACGGCTGAGGTCATCGAGGAGCCGGCTGCTCCCAGGGGCCACAAGCCATACCACATGCCCCGGAACATGCTGGGCTACGTGGATCCTTCCACGTCAACGGTGATACCGTCTGCTCTTGCTGGTGTCGAGCATCTCGGCATGCCTATCGCCACGGACGCGGATACGACTATGGTGAGGGCGCAACTCGAGGAGCAGCGACTCGCTTTGCTGCATGAGGCCCAGGAGCAGGAGAAGGGTAGGCTTGAGCTTAATTTGGATCAAAATGAGTACAATAGGGCGCATGGCTTTACCCCTATTTCTAGAAATCCTAGCAAGATAGGAACTATTCGTCGCAACTTAGGCGCTGAGCTAGCTAGAGATGGTAGAACTGCTAGCAAGTCTGCCAGTCAAAACACAGCTGGTAGGCCAAAATATAGTTCCCCTGCAAAGACACTTAGAGCTGCATAGGCAGTTGATGCTGAGTTGCCGCATCTCACTGGCGAGGCCCGTGTGAGGTAGCAGGAGCAGCTCAATGAGCTCGTTCTGGAAGCTGGCAGGCAGAATGAGGCTTTTCGGCAGGCCAACCCGGGGGGCCGTGCGTCTCATGTTGTTCACTCGCATGGGGCAAGATCCATGGACCAGGCCTCATCGCCGCTTCCCGGGGGAGAGAGAGCCCAGAGTGTCAACTCTGGGAGAAACAAACAGATGCAGGTGTACGACCCAGCTGTCGCTGGAAAACAGCACGCTGTAGTGCGGCAGCCCGGCCAAAAACACACCGCTGCAGGTACTGGCCATCCGGCCGCTGATGGCTAGGTTGAGACTCCAAGTGCAGAGTGTGTAGCTAGTGGCAAGCCTTCTTCCCCATGAGGGTGACTCGAGGGTTTATATCGAACTCTTGGGGAGCCAGTATTTCAGCAGTTGTCTTCCAAGCTTCCTCCAGGATCCTGCAAACAAGTAGAGAATTTTGTGCCCTCAACCTCACCAAGTGGTTGTCAAGCACAACGTGTGAGACTTCTAAATTGCAATGCAAAACTGAAAGTAAATGTGCAATAATTAAATCTACTACTAAATGCAAATGAGAAAATAAATATGCAATGGATTGTTTTTGTATTTTTGTGATGCAAGTGGTGATGGAGATAATGTAAATTCGAATTGGAGATACAAGTAAAGTAAAGTGCAAGTAAAGTAAATTGCAGCAAAGTAACTAGAGTGTTTTCTTATATTTAAAATAGGACCGGGGTTCATGGTTTCACACTTGCATTCTCTCAAATAAAGTGGTAGACGGTGGACATAAATAATTACATGTGAGATTACAATAACATGTTTAACATTGAGTACTTTCATATGGGCATCACGTCCTAGCATAGAGATCTCTACGGTCATATTGATCCCTCTTATACTCCACCAAGATGCGAAATAAATCATAACACCTCGATAATTAAGGAAAAACCAGAGTATAGCTTTAAGCAATATGACATGAAGTTGAAGTAAGAACTTGCTAGATCTAGTCATGGAGATTGATTAGTGTCACTTCAAATCCCCGGTAACAAGGTACTCCTTTTTATCCCTAGTGAGGTAACTAAGAAAGGTTTAACAAAACCTAAGTGGATCGCTGAACTTCTGTCACTTCCACAGCACTAGCCACCCCCCGTTACTCCAACTAATGCACCCATCACCCCACACACGCTCTCAAGAACTAGATTGATCAAAGCTAGCAAATAAGAACGGGGTACATAAGATACATCTACTCAAATAACTGAAGAGAAAAAATTGCAATCTCAGATTCAATAACTCATAGAAAAGATCCACCACATAGGAATTACAACGGTGCCCGTAATCATGTGAGGCAGCTCATACGGATCTAATTAGTGAAGCACATAGAGAGAGAGATACAAGTGCTACTTCCACAAACCCATAGCCCTGGGGTGGACTACTCCCTCTTCATGGAGATGTCGATGGAGATGACGTTGGAGGGGTAGGAGATCACACCGGCGGCGCCCCGCCGGAGTTTTCCCCCTCCAATCTGGAACTTCTGATCTTTGTTTCGGTGTTTCGGCGGCGCTCCTCTCCGTAAGGGTACGGGGGACCCTTTTTATAGTCGGTTTTAGGTCAAGACGGAGTCGGTAAGTCGAAGATGGAAGAAATTGGGGCCACAGGGGCCAAAAGGGGGGCTCTCACGCGGCCAAGGAATCTGGCCGCGTGGAGGGTCCTCTTTTGGGCCTCCTTGCCCAATTCTCGTGGATCCTTCGCCCGCAAGTCTTCTCCTTCCAAGAAAATGACACCCGCAGATTTTCAGGTGATTTCGCGGAAGTTTGCCCCCTGAAACGTAAAAAATATAGAAAACGGGGTTTCTGACAGGCAGGGTTAATTCCATAAAAGTTGGGGGACTTTGTAATTTAACCCCAAAATACTATAAAACATTGAATTATACCCTTATATGATGCAATATGTAATAGAAAACCATGTGAAAATATGCAAAATTCATCTACGCATTTTACATGCATCAACATCCCCAAGCTTAACCCATGCTCGTCCTCGAGTATGAAGGTGATAAAACTAAGATGGGTTTTGCATATTGAAACAATCATGGGATATCAAGGAGGATTATTCATGCTACATATAATCAAATGATTAATACTAGAAATGAGTAGCAATATACAATTCATGTTGTAAGAAATATCAAATATGCAAGCAAAGATGCTTCATAAAAGTTCACAAAGTGTATAATGAAATAAAAGCACTATGGACCAAATGCATACACAAAATGAAAAATAAAATCCTATATTGGTCAAAGAATAGCATAATGGAGAATAGGAAATATGGTGGACACTTTGGACAAAATTGAGTAGAGGTAAAACATGATCAAGTCTTATTTAGCCTCTAAATTATTCAACTAAAATTACTAATTGAAATGTGGTATCCATGATCTAGGACTCTCATTGCCCCTTTATCACTAGCATCTTAAAATTGTGAGTATTGAAGTAATGAGAATGACAAGGTGGTTGAAAGCCTCATGCCCTGTGAGTGTGAAAACCTACTCCATGATTACTCAACTTAAGATTCCTAATAAGCTTTGTACAATCATAATAAGTATTAATGACATCATAGAGAACCGCAAACAGGTACCTCTTGCCCCATGACATGGAAACAAGCCCATGTTACAATGACAAGATGAACAAACGGAGTAGACTCATCATCCTTTTTATTTTCATTCACTATTATGCATAGCTTCTTATTTTATTATAGGATATGTTGTAGAGTCACTCAAGCTGTAAGTAAATTTCCACCATGATAAAGCATGGCTTGGGTTAGCGGCCCAATGCGTTTCTCTAGTCATATAGATACTTACTCATCAAAACTTACTATTCCTCTATTTCATTTCGGTATGGCAGGAGTCCAAAAACAAAAGTACATGATATCAACCAAATGTAAATTTTTTGTGCAATGTTGAAAGCTTTCCGGTGATACACGTTTATAGCTAGCTCCCAACCACACACTTGTCAAACGCTAAACTTGTGGCTCCCATTATTGTGTCATGTTTATGAGATGCATAAAAAGTAAAGTGTGCTTTCAAAAGTTCGTGAGAGTCCTATCCCAAGTTCAACCCATGACAATTAATAATATGAATATCTTAATTTAGAACATAAATAACACAATAACATGGTGAACATACTCGTAATAGCAATGAAGCTAATGGGAAGATATGGTGGACTCACTGGAAATACTTGGCTAAGGAGTGTTGGAAACAAGTTTTTACTTGTTGGAATTTTTAAATTTTTAGGCTAGCAAGAGGGAGATAGTTGACCAGCTACTATGCATGCATATGTCCATAGAACTACTAATTTCATGACAAACTCAATAAACCAGCAATTAACATCAAGGACATGAATAAGAGATAGCTCAAGACAACATTATTGCAAATTTCTACACATAAAAAGTCTATAAATCATGCAAACATATGTAGCTCTTCAAATCAACCATGGCATCCCTATTCCAAGTCATAATACTAGCATCCAATACATTCCAACCCCAAACTCCAGTAGCTCAATCTCATATAAAATGCTGGTGGTGGTCTTATCAAAACAAAAATAAAAACAAAAACTAGACGCTTCAAGTCTCTACGATAAATGCTTTGCTTAGAAAAACAGAAAGTAGACGTGTGCTAACCAAAAGAGTGTAGCTCCAGTGGGGTGTTCATCACATCCCCAAGATTATGGCTTTCACCATTCTTGGATGTCTTGAGGCGCAGCTCCTCTATTCCCTGTGAAAAAAAACTTCACAAAACATGTTTCTCCCATTCTTTTTCTGTGGGGTGAGATTAGCAAGGACAAACAAATCACATGCTTGCTGTGCAAAATTCCAAATCAAATGCTCCAGTAGATAGAAAATAAGGTTCATTATGTTGTATGTTCACTCTCTTGCTTGAAAGAATCATGGAAATTTGATTCCCAAGCCCAAAGAGTGCATAAAACAAAAGAAGGCAGAATCTGTCCAGAAAAGCAGCAGCAGAAAAACGAACGGTTTTCCCTAAGCTAGAATGTCAAAAAATTAAGCCAATTTTTGTGCTTACAGAGGACGAAAATTTTCAGAACATACTAAAAAATTAGCTCAATCCGACATACCAATAAAAAACTTAAAATCATACGGTGAGCAGACTCGTGCTGAAACAGAAATTTCATGCACTAGGATAGCAACTTATAAGTCCAAATGGGTTTGACTTGACTCTTTATTGAAAACCCCCGAATTAAAACAAAAAAACTAATCTCTTGAGACAGCAAGAGGACACTAGGAAAATCCAAACAAAAACAACCGGGTTTCCTCCCGTAAAGCGCTTTCTATATAGCCATATAGCTAGGCTTTACTTACTTGATAATCAAGAGGGATAAAGCGCATGAGGGAGCTGGTTCTTCAGCGTGCCCCTCTTCCTTGGGAAGTGCTCCATGCTTTTCTTGTGAGGGAACTTAAACTTGACATTCCCTTCCTTGGAGTCTATGATTGCACCTGTAGTACGAAGAAAAGGTCTACCCAAAATAATAGGACTAGGGGATTTATCCCCCATATCCATAATAATGAAATCAACGGGTACGAAAGTCATGTGCAATTCAATCATAACATCTTTTACTTGTCCTACAGCATGTTTAGTAGAGTTATCAGCAAGGACAAATTCACTTGAGCACTTTTCTAAATTTTCTAGTTCTAGCAATTCATATAATTCTTTAGAGAGTACCGATACACTAGAACCTAGATCTAACATAGCATGGTGAATTTCTTTTCCAATTGAAACTAGCACCTTGGGGATCCATGCATCCCCAAGCTTAGGAGGTATCATGGCCTCATTCTTCTACCTAGCAATTTTTTCTTGCAAGACATGATTAGCAATATAAGATCCAAAGCCAGGTTGATTAACATTTATAGTGGGATCACTAGCAAATTTTTGTAGAGTAGCAATAAGTTCTTGCAAGCTAATTTTTTCTAAATCAAGCAATGGATCCTTAATTTCAGTAAGCATCATAATTTCCTCTACTTTACTCTCTAATTTAGCTAGCATGCTTGATTCATGAGGACTAATTTCATCTTTGCTAGCAAGATAAGACATATATGGAAGTAAATATTCAGGGTACTTCACTATTTCATTCAAAGTTTCTTCTAAGCTAGTAGGGACATGCTCACTTGTATTCTCAGCAATATGATCAATATTTTCAATAATAGGAGCAGCAATAGTAATATAATTCATTCCTACACTAGGTTGTGCTTGTGGCTTTCCTGCTGACATGCTTAATAGAGTTGCTTGATTATCAGCTAATTTTGACAATGCTTTATCCAAATTCGAAGATTGAAGTTGCAATCCTTTAATATCACTACTAATGGATGCAATAGACTTATTTAACTCATGTATCATAGCATTGTGACTAGCAACTTGTTCCATAATCAATTTATTAGATTCAGAAATTTCACTAGAAGGCTTCCACTTATTTTCATTAGCATTAGGATATGGAACAAAAGGTTTATTTGGCACATAAGGAGGTTTACTATAAGAATTGTAAGCATTACCAAAACCATTACTACCATAATTCCTAACAAAATTAACATCCACACTTTCAGAATTACTACCAACTGGCTCCTGCAAAGGCACATTCTCCATATTTTGTTTATTAATAAAGGCAAGAATAGTGTCCATTTTAGAAGACAAATCATTGCTTTCTTCAATTGAGTTTATTTTCTTAGTGGGATTGGGTGCTCTTTCAGTATTCCATTGACTATAATTTTGCAATATGCTTTATAATATGCTCTTAGCCTCTCCTACAGTTTTACTCATAAAGGCACCTCCAGCAGCAGAATCAAGTATATTTCTAGACATGTAGTTTAGACCATTATAAAAAGAGTGTAGTATGGTCCATTCATTTAATCCATGTGATGGGCATGTTCTAATCATTAATTTAATTCTATCCCATGCCATGGCTACAAGTTCATTATCATTTTGCCTAAATGAGAGGATATTATTCCTATTTTGCAAAATTTTAACGGGAGGGTAATATTTCTTAATGAAAGCTTCTTTTAAATCATCCCAAGACTTTATAATAGCTGTAGGTAGTGAAAGTAACCATTCTTTAGCCTTTCCTCTAAGTGAAAAAGAAAATAATTTCAGTTTTAAAACACTACTTTCCACATTTTTAAATTTTTGCATATCACATATTTTCATGAAATCATGAAGATGCATAGAGGCATCCTCCATAGCACTACCACCAAATTGCTCTCTAGTAATTAAATTCAATAAACTAGGACTTACTTCATAGCTTTCAGCTTGTATTTCAGGTGTAGTAATTGGCCTAGCAATGAATTGGTCATTGGGTGTATTTGTGTAGTCACTTAATTTAGTTCTATCACCCATTTTAACAGTTTTTATGTAGTTTTTAATTTTTTATGCAAAACAAAAGTAAAGTAACTAAGCAAATTCGAAATACTAAAATAAACTAGATAACTAAATGCAAAACTAAAATGCAAACTAAAATAAAATATGCAAGACAAAACATAAACAAGAACAAAAACAAAACAAAAACAAAAACAAGACAAGAAACAAAACAATCTACTTGAAAGAAGGTGGAGATAGAAAGGACGGTACTCACGTAGGTGCAACCTCCCCAAGCTTAGGTGTTTGCACACCTTGTTGGTGATGAAGACTTCTTGTGAGCTCCCTTGGACAACTCCTTCACCTATGGCTCCCCGGCCACGGCGCCAGAAAAACGCTTGATGGCTAGGTTGAGACTCCAAGTGCAGAGTGTGTAGCTAGTGGCAAGCCTTCTTCCCCACGAGGGTGACTCGAGGTTTTATATCGAACTCTTGGGGAGCCAGTATTTCAGCAGTTGTCTTCTAAGCTTCCTCCATTATCCTGCAAACAAGTAGAGAATTTTGTGCCCTCAACCTCACCGAGTGGTTGTCAAGCACAAGGTGTGAGACTTCTAAATTGCAATGCAAAACTGAAAGTAAATGTGCAATAATTAAATCTACTACTAAATGCAAATGAGAAAATAAATATGCAATGGATTGTTTTTGTATTTTTGTGATGCAAGTGGTGATGGAGATAATGTAAATTCGAATTGGAGATGCAAGTAAAGTAAAGTGCAAGTAAAGTAAATTGCAGCAAAGCAACTAGAGTGTTTTCTTATATTTAAAATAGGACCGGGGTTCATGGTTTCACACTTGCATTCTCTCAAATAAAGTGGTAGACGGTGGACATAAAGAATTACATGTGAGATTACAATAACATGTTTAACATTGAGTACTTTCATATGGGCATCACGTCCTAGCATATAGATCTCTACGGTCATGTTGATCCCTCTTATACTCCACCAAGATGTGAAATAAATCATAACACCTCGATAATTAAGAAAAATCAGAGTATAGCTTTAGGCACTGTGACATGAAGCTGAAGTAAGAACTTGCTAGATCTAGTCATGGAGATTGATTAGTGTCACTTCAAATCCCCGGTAACAAGGTACTCCTTTTATCCCTAGTGAGGTAACTAAGAAAGGTTTAACAAAACCTAAGTGGATCGCTGAACTTCTGTCACTTTCACAGCACTAGCCACCCCCCGTTACTCCAACTAATGCACCCATCACCCCACACACGCTCTCAAGAACTAGATTGATCAAAGCTAGCAAATAAGAACGGGGTACATAAGATACATCTACTCAAATAACTCAAGAGAAACAATTGCAATCTCAGATTCAATAACTCATAGAAAAGATCCACCACATAGGAATTACAACGGTGCCCGTAATCATGTGAGGCAGCTCATACGGATCTAATTAGTGAAGCACATAGAGAGAGAGATACAAGTGCTACTTCCACAAACCCATAGCCCTGGGGTGGACTACTCCCTCTTCATGGAGATGTCGATGGAGATGACGTTGGAGGGGTAGGAGATCACACCGGCAGCGCCCCGCCGGAGTTTTCCCCCTCCAATCTGGAACTTCTGGTCTCTGTTTGGTGTTTCGGTGTTTCGGCGGCGCTCCTCTCCGTAAGGGTACGGGGGACCCTTTTTATAGTCGGTTTTAGGTCAAGACGGAGTCGGTAAGTCGAATATGGAAGGAATTGGGGCCACAGGGGCCAAAAGGGGGCCTCTCACGTGGCCAAGGAATCTGGCCGTGTGGAGGGTCCTCTTTTGGGCCTCCTTGCCCAATTCTCGTGGATCCTTCGCCCGCTAGTCTTCTCCTTCCAAGAAAATGACCCCCGCAGATTTTCAGGTGATTTCGAGGAAGTTTGCCCCCTGAAACGTCAAAAATATAGAAAACGGGGTTTCTGACAGGCAGGGTTAACTCCATAAAAGTTGGGGGACTTTGTAATTTAACCCCAAAATACTATAAAACATTAAATTATACCCTTATATGATGCAATATGTAATAGAAAACCATGTGAAAATATGCAAAATTCATCTATGCATTTTACATGCATCAGCCGCCAGAGTTCATCAAGAGGGGCAAGGAGGTAACCGAGAAGGCCCATCTCGGCAGCATGTTGCTAACCCTGTTCAACATGTTCCTCAGCCGAATGTGATTGCTGTTGTGGCCAACCCGGTTGCTCAACCCGGACCTGTGCCTAAAGACCGCTACAATGACGGGTACTCGGCAATGGAGCACGCCGGGTACGCCGACCCAAGAGATCTCGCAACCCGGTTGGGAGGAAGGATGCTGGAACCAAGTGATGCAAGATACAAGCTAGACCGGATCTACCGATCTGAGGAGATAGAAGCGAAGGGCCCGCCAGGGCCAGGTTGTTTTGGTCCTAGGATCGTGGGGGAGCCACCCGTATCCAAGTTCCAGCTGGCTAGAGGGACCAAGACCTATGATGGAAGCACCAAGCCAGAGGACTGGCTGAATGACTATGTAACTGTCGTGTATGTTGCGGGTGGTAATAGGCGATGGGCTGTTCGGTATGTGCCCCAGATGCTGGAGGGCCCTGCCCGGATCTGGCTCAATAATCTGCCGAAAGACTGTATCAACTTCTGGCTTGACTTCTCGGAAGCCTTCATCAGCAATTTCACCAGTACTTACAAGAGGCCAAACATGCCGCAACAGCTCTCTGCGTGCAAGCAAAGAGAAGAGGAAACTGACCGGGAGTACCTTACTCGGTGGAGTACTCTGAGGAACACCTGTGAGGGTGTGAATGAGTCACGGGCCATTGCGTTGTTTGCACAAGGTTGCCGACATGGCAGCATGACGTGGCAGAAACTGCAGAGGGAGATGCCGAGTACCCTTGCTGAGACAATCAAGATTGCTGATATGTATACTCTTGGTGACCCTACTCAGCCTCAGCTTGATTCCTTCGATCCCAAGAGGAAGCACCATGATGGATCCCGGCGCCATGATCGCCAGGATTTCCGCAACAAGAGAAGAGAAGACGGTCAGGATATCCGCTACGGGTCTGACCATGTAGCTGTTGTTACTTAGGATCAGGGTGCTGCCGGGAGCAACCAAAGGCAAGAAACGGCTGGAGCCCAATACGGGCAAACCAAAATCAGGGCCAGAACTTCAAGAAGTAGTACAATGCTCCTCAGCAGCCTAATGCCTCCCAGGGATCCGGAGATCCTGCCAGGTTCATCTTTGAGAATATGAAGGATGGACCGTGTACCTTCCATACTCGGCATCCGAGTAGGCCGGCCAATCACACTACCCGGCAGTGCAGCTGGTGGGACAGGAACAAGAGCGAGGCTTTTGGTCAGCTGCCTCCTCCTCCTCCTCTTCCGCTCTCAGGATCTAATGTGCAGCCTATCCGGGCAGCTGCTCCCAGGCCAGACGAGAACCAGAGGAGGGAGAACATGAACCAAGTTGCTCAGGGAGACAACCGGAACAACAACAACTACTACTACTACAACCGCAACTTCAACAACAACAACCGCCACAACAACTACTACACCCGCAACAACAACAATGCCAACCAGAACAACAACAATGATGGTGGTGCTGGGGACCGGAACCAGTACCAGGAGCACCACGAGAGCTACATGGTGTTCACCACAGAGCCGGATGACAAGCAGTTTCAGCGCAGGCGCGCGATGGAGGTAAATGTCGTGATGCCATCTGTTCCTCACTACATGGAGTGGTGCGACCACAAGATAGTCTGGTCCAGAGCAGATCATCCCAAGATCATGCCCAACCCGGGTACATATGCTTTGTTAGTGGACCCCACTTTCTTGGGGACCAAGAAGAACGTGAAGTTCAGCAAGGTGCTGATCGACAACGGGAGCAGCACAACATCATGTACCAGGATACCATGGAGAAGCTCGGCCTTGCCGAGAACATGCTGCTACCCAGTCGGACTACAGCCCATGGCATTGTGCCGGGAGTATCTTGTGCTCCTATCGGTCGCATCTGGATGGATGTGCTTTTCGGCACCAGGGAGAACTGCCGGACCGCGTGCCTACAGTTTGAGGTGGTTGATCTTCAGAGCCCTTATCATGCTCTACTCGGCAGGCCTGCTCTAACCAAGTTCATGGCCTCTACTCATGCGGCCTATCTGAAGATGAAGATCCCTGGTCCCAATGGCATCATCACCATCTCGGGTGACTACAAGC
This sequence comes from Alopecurus myosuroides, assembly GCA_028641055.1. Taxonomy (NCBI): domain Eukaryota; kingdom Viridiplantae; phylum Streptophyta; class Magnoliopsida; order Poales; family Poaceae; genus Alopecurus; species Alopecurus myosuroides. The sequence goes on along the minus strand of CM054063.1, from coordinate 258,874,729 downwards.
GCTCCCTAGAGTGTGCATCTGCTGGATCTCGGCTTGCTGAGTCCATGGTCATTGCTGCCGAGAAGAAGAAGATACATGAGGTGGTAGCTCTGACCCAAGCAGCTCAAGTCGGTATGCCTTGCATGCCGAGTTCTCAGTATGGGGCCACCTTCCAGGCCTCCCAGGAGACGAAGAAAGTGCAGATTGACCCGGAGTTCCCGGAGCGTGTGGCCATCCTTTGTGCCGGGTTGGAGGAGAAATAGGAAAGCGAGCTCATCCACTTCCTCCATGAGAATCGGGATGTCTTCGCATGGTCCATTCAGGACCTGCCGGGTGTCCCGAGGGAGTTGGTTGAGCACTCGTTGCATGTGCTCCCTGACGCCAAGCCGGTTAAGCAGGCAATGCGCCGCTTTGCGGCTGAGAGAAGGAAAGCTATTGGTGACGAGATTAGAAAGGTGCTGACAAGTGGATTTATCATGGAGGTGTTGCATCCAGATTGGTTAGCCAATCCGTTCATGGTGGAGAAGAAGAAGGAGGATCCCAAGGCCGCTATAGCCTGGCGCATGTGCGTGGACTACACTGACTTGAACAAGGCTTGCCCCAAGGACCCGTTCCCGCTACCCCGCATAGATCAGGTGATCGATTCCACTGCCGGTGCGAACTTTTGTCTTCAACTGATGCCTACTCTGGTTTTCACCAGATTCCTCTGAACCCGGCTGATCAAATAAAGACTGCTTTCATTACCCCGTACGGGGATTATTGCTATGTTGTCATGTGTTTTGGGTTGAGAAATGTTGGGGCTACTTATCGGAGGTGCATGCAAAAGTGTTTGCATGACCAGATAGGCAAGAATGTGCAGGTGTACGTAGATGACATTGTCATCAAAACGAAAGAAAAACACACTCTGCTGAGAGATCTTAAGGAAAAATTTGCCAGCTTGCGCAAGTACCAGATGAAATTAAATCCAACCAAGTGCACATTTGGCGTCCCGGCTGGCAAGCTACTCGGCTTCTTGGTATCCAGTCGGGGCATTGAGGGCAATCCTTCAAAGATAAAAGCTATAGAGAGCATGTTTTTGCCGAGATCACTGAAGGATGTGCAGAAATTTACCAAATTCCTGGCTTCTCTTAGCCGCTTCCTGGGAAGAATGGGCGAGAAGGCACTACCTCTTTATCAGCTCATGAAGAAAAGTGACAAGTTTGTCTGGACACCACAAGCTGATGTGGCATTCAAAGAACTCAAGACCATGCTGGGTAGCGCTCCCATCCTGGCAAGCCCTTTGCCCAAGGAGCCAATGTTGTTGTATATTGCAGCCACCAACCGAGTAGTCAGTGTGGTGGTGATAGTGGAACGAGAAGAGGAAGGGAAGACCGTGCAGAGGCTGGTATATTATCTCAGTGAGGTGCTATCCATCTCCAAGCAGAATTACCCTCACTACCAGAAGATGACCTATGGCGTTTACCTGGGTGCCAAGAAGCTCATGCATTATTTCCAAGAGCATCCCTTCACGGTGGTGAGCACCGCTCCCATCTCGGAGATCATGGGCAACAAGGATGCGAGTGGCCGAGTTGCCAAGTGGGCGATTGAGCTGGCCGCGTACACCCCTTTGTATGCAAGAAGAGAAGCAATCAAGTCACAAACCCTGGCGGATTTCTTGGTGCATTGGGCCGAGATGCAGTACGAGCCTCCCTTGCCGGAAACCAATTTCTGGAAGATGCATTTTGATGGCTCCAAAGTGAAAGAAGGGCTCGGTGCTGGAGTGGTGCTCACCTCACCCAAGCGAGACCAGCTCAAATATGTGCTGCAGATCCACTTCTCGGCGTCCAATAATGTAGCCTAAGGGTATCCAAGGAGATCGGAGTTCAGCGTATCGTCTGCTATGGTGACTCAGACCTGGTAGTTCAACAAGTCACGGGGACTTGGGATGCCTTGGATGCCAACATGGTGTCCTATCGGTTTATGGTACAGAGCATGACTGGATTCTTTGATGGGTGTGAGTGTCATCACATCCACCGAGCTGAGAACGATGCAGTGGATACCCTGTCCATGTTGGGATCTTCTTGGCAGTTCATCCCGCCTGGGATTGTCTTGGAGCATTTTAGAAAGCCATCCATCAAGCTATCTCCCAACTCGGAGTCAATATACATTCCAGGTCTGTTGGACTCAGAGGTTGTTCCTATGGAGATTGATTGGGAAGGCTCAAAAGAGAACCCGGGGACTGCTCCATCCAACCCGGGAACTGCCTCTACAAACCCGGGGACTGTCGCATTCATCGAGGGGATTATTTCTTAGTACTCGGGGACTCGGGGACTCGTCTCCAACTCGGAGAAAGTCATGGCAGCTGATCTAATGGAAATGGACGAACCCGTGTTTCCCATACGGGAGACACCGAGTTGGGCTCTCCCCATATTATCCTTTCTAATGGATGGCACATTGCCGGGTGACGAGGTCACAGCCAGGCAAATACAGAGAAGATCTAAGGGCTACACCATCATCAACAAAGAGCTGCACAAGAGAATCCCTACTGGCGTGCTGCAATGCTGTGTTGAACCAGAAGAAGGAGAAGAGATCCTGAGAGAATCACATCAAGGAGAGTGTGGGCATCATGCCTCATCTCGGGCTTTGGTCAAGAAGGCGTTCCGGCATGGATTCTTTTGGCTCACTGCCTTGCAGCAAGCAGAAGATCTAGTGAGAAAGTGCAATGGGTGCCAGAGATATGCAAGCAAGATTCACATGCTAGCTTCCGAGTTGAAGACCATCCCTATCACTTGGCCCTTTGCAGTATGGTGCTTGCATATGGTAGGCCCTTTCAAGCAAGCTAGAGGCAACATGACTCACATCTTGGTCATGGTGGACAAGTTCACCAAATGGATTGAAGTAAAGCCTATCTGGAAGTGTGATGGGAACACAGCTGAGAGCTTTCTGAAAGATATCATTCTGAGATATGGTTACCCGCATGGGATCATCACGAACAATGGAACAAATTTTGCTGAAGGAGCCTTTGCCAGGTTCTGCAAAGAGAAGCAGATCCGACTAGACATTGCGTCAGTCGCCCATCCGGCCTCCAATGGGCAAGTTGAAAGAGAAAATGGCATGGTCCTATCCGGAATGAAGCCAAGGCCGATTGAGCCATTACATCGAACCCCTGGTTGTTGGCTGTACGAGTTGCCAACGGTGTTGTGGAGTCTAAGGACTACCCCTAACCGATCAACCGGATACACACCATTCTTCCTGGTATATGGAGCTGAGGCTGTGTTGCCCACTGACCTTGAGCATGACTCACCCAGAGTAACCCTCTATACCGAGGCGGAGGCAAGAGAAGCCCGAGAAGACGATGTGGACCTGCTTGAGGAAGCAAGAGAGTTAACTCTGTCCCGCTCAGCTGTATATCAACAGAATGTGAGGAGGTATCATAGTCGAAAAGTGATCCCAAGGGTTTTCCGAGAAGGAGACATGGTCCTTAGGCTCGTGCAGCGCACAGCCGGGATGCACAAGATGTCCCCTCCGTGGGAAGGGCCTTTCATTGTGAGCAAGGCGCTGCACAATGATGCCTATTATCTCATCGATGCACGTGCACCACAGAAGAACAGGGCGGATAAATTCGGAGAGGAATCCAAACGCCCCTGGAATGTAGCTCTACTCCGCTGTTTTCATTCATGAGCAAACATTGTATGTATCTTCTTAACCGAGTTAAATTCAAGTTGGCACTCCGAATTCGAACTTGCGGACAGCCTGTGCTAAACTTTCTTTGTGCCGTTTACTTTATTTCCTTTGCCTACTCGGTTCTTCTACTCAAACTTTCATGCGTACGTTAAGTAGTGTGTTTAAACCCACGGGCCAACTCTTTGACTCTGCTGCTGTCCGCAACCCGGCTTCATGGCAAGCAAGAGAACAAGCCAAAGGTCAATGAACACATGAAAAAACTACTAAGGAAAGAAGAGCACAACAACCGAGTAGGGTGTTTTTACTTCTATGTTCTCTTTTAGGCTAAGTGGTGGGCAGTGTTAACATGCAAATTTCTAAGTGGTTGAGTATCTGAAACTTGGTTTTTGAAATCTTGTGACTCGACTACCAAAAAAGCCACAAGTGGCAGGTAAGAGCAAAGACAAAAGAACTAAGTGAATGAAAAAAGCAACTCGGGGACTTGCATTTTAACGCAATCCGGCATCGAGCCAGTCTTGCTAAAGAAACAATTAAAACTGAGTAACAAGAGGAACCATAAAGGTATTTATTACATCTGCGCCTGGCATCCCGGGGATCTGATAAGTGTTTTGAGGATAAGGATGCAGGAATCTAAACTACGGTGGATGTGGTAGTGTCCGTCTCGATACTGGTACGCGCCACGGGCTCGGTTGTGGAAACAGGCTCGGGTGTAGATGAAGTTGGAGTAGCGGAAGCCGGCTCGGCTGCAGAGTTGGTGGCTTGAGCAGCGGTCTCGCTGGGAAGAGGGTAGAGCTCGGAGGTGACGTTCTCGGTGGAGGCCCCGGTCGCGCCCAACTCGGGAGCGGGATCATCAATCACCATCTCGGTGGTGACAATCTGCTCCTCTGCGGCGGGCTGCGAGTCAACTCGGGCCTCGTCCAAGCCAGCTGCTGGCTTGGCGATTTCCGGGTCAACCTCCATCCCGGACTCCTCCGCGGTGTTGCACTGCTCAGTCCCCTCATCTTCAGCTTCCTCGTGCTCTGCCTCCTCGTACTCGGCCTCTTCATCGTTCAAGTGGCTGTCTTCACCAGCATCTTCACCGCCCTCGGCCTCTTCCTCCTCCTCGCCATCCTCTTCAACGTTAGTATCCAGCTCTGTGGGGCCGTCAATATACTTATTGGTTTCAGCATAGGAGGTGAGCTCGCATGCCACTTCTTTTCAGCGCAGGAAACACTCATCCCGGCCAGCCCATTTGGAGCCGTTCCTGAGGGAACCAATCCTGTCAAGATCAAGATTTTCATACCGGGATAATATGAAGTGCAGGGCTTGATCAACTCCAGCCCGGGCTGCGGAGGCACGCCACTTATTTAATTCTTCCTTGACATGGTCCAAGTTGGCTGCCATCTCGTTGATCGTATCCGGAACTTGGCGCTCTGGCCAGAATAGTTTGTGCAGATTCATGGCAGTGGATACCATGCAGGTGCCTAGACCTTTGAGGGCTGTCACCCTGGTCTTGATGTTTAGAATATGATCGTCGATGCTGGCAGACGGATCGGTATCAAGACCGGATGCTGCCCTGGCCCTCCTAGCTTTCTCCACAGCAGACTCAGCGGCTTCATGGAGGTCCGGGAAGGTATCTGGGTCAGGGAATGCTAGTTTGAGTCAGAGAAGAGTACCGGGAAGAAGAAAAATCAAGTAAAAGGATGTCAAAAAGGCAAAGACCGAGTAGGAAGAAGGATAGTGAGAACTTACAGCTCAATTCCAAGACGAGGGCCCCTAGTCGGGACTTCTAGTCGTCAGCAAGTCGGATTTGCCGGTCTTGTACACGGCGCGAATCATTGAGCATTCCCTCGAGAGCTTGATTTCTCTCTTTCAGAGATGTGATCTCCCTCTCGAGCTCCTGCTTCTCCTTGGCAGTCCGGTTCCCCACTGTTGTCTTCTCATTCACAGCCGTGATCGCAGTCTTGAGCGCATCAGTGAGTTCAAGTTGGAGCTTCTCGAATTCCGCCTTCTCGGCGTCCAGCTCCTTCTGCAATTCAGCTTCTCGGACCTGCACTTGATGGTGCACTTCAGCCGGAGTGAGGCACTCCTGGTGTTGCTCTCGGAAGGTTTTGTACTCTTCTGCGAGGAGAGCCGCAAGTTAGCAAAGTGAACAAGCAACAGAAAGATAAGTGAAGAGAAGAGAAGGATGTGTTCACCTTCCAAGGAGGAAATTTTGCTCTGCGCTGATGCATCCATGACCTCGCAGTCTTGGTGCCTGTCAACGAGCGCCTTGAGCTCACCTGCAGAGAAGACAATGATTGAGCAAAAAGCAGAAAACGGGCGTAAGCAAAAAACGCACAAACCGAAATGCTAGAGGCTTACTTTCAACAGCGGACATCTTGATGGTAGTGTCTGTGGCATTCTTCTCCAGAGCGTCCCTCTCGCTCTTCTCAAACTCCAGCACCCGGTTCCTATCCCTGACGGATCAGCGCAACCAGAGGAGCTGGCGGAAAACTTGGTCCGGGCCTCGGTGCTATCCTGTAGGAAAGAAGGAAATTTTGTAAGTTTGGAAGATTTGGTCCGAGCAGATGGCAACTCGGTTGAGCTTTACCTACTCGGCCCGAATCTCGGGGACTGGGTAGTGGATAGAAGAAAAGAAGAGAAGAAGTAAAGAAGAAAGCGGGCAACTCGAAAAGCAACTCAGAAAAATCAAAAGAGGAAAGGCACTTACCACGTAGGTCTGTTCAAGATCTTCAGCAGTTTTGCGCAGGCAAAACAGCTTGCCAGCCAGGGTGCTGCTGGAGGAGGCAACGGACATGCTGATAGGACCGATATTGGCCTTGTTCCACGCTTGCCGGTAGTTGTCAAGGTTCCTCAACTCAACACCGTCCCAGGCGGCGTTGCTGAGTTTGGTGTTGTCTCAGGCCTTCTCTATAAATCCTATCCGGTCAAGGATGGCCTCTACATCTTCTAGGAGCTCCTCTTCGTCCTCTACGCGGGGAGCGTTTTCTCGGATGGTCAGGGAGGTGCTCTTTCCCTTGGATCCGGAGCGCGCCTCTTGGGACATCTTAATTTTATGCCGCTCTTGCAGCTCAACCCAATAAACTGGGAAGGTAGGAGGTTCCTTGGTGACACTGGCGCCTGAGCCAGGAGCTTGTTTCTCAGCAGGACCAAATTTGTTATTGGTCTGTACAACTTGGTATTTGGGTTGGGGGCCTTTGCCGGCTTGGCCTTGTTAAGTGTACACTCGGTCTTCTTGGGTGGCGGCAGCGGCTGTGCGGGTTGCCCACCTTGTTGAGCACCTAGCTGTTGGGGCGCTGAAGACTGAGGTATCTGCTGCTGCTGCCCGGCCTGCCGCTTCTCGGCTGGATGCGGACCGGTCTGTGCTGCGCCTTGTTTGGGTTGCACCCTAGTTGGCTGTGGAGCCGTCTTTGCAGTGGAGGGCGCTGGCTGCTTCTTGGATACAGGCTCAGGAGCTTGCCGTGGAGGCGGAGGCATCTTCTTAGCTGGTGGCGCCTGAGGCTGGCTAGCGGGTGCAGCGTCTGGTTGTACTTGGTATTGAGGTGGTGGCTGCTCCACAACCCAGTCTTCCGCGGGCGGGGTCCTTGGCTGCTCCTCGACAGGGTTTTCTTCCCGCTGTTCGGTAGCAGGATCTGGCCGCTCCACGGCAGATTCCTCTGGCCACTCCATGGCGGTGTCATCTTGCCGCTGCTCGGCAGAATCATCTATTGGCTCCTCAGCGGAGGCAGCTGGTGGTGTTGGTGGCCTCTCAACAGTGGGCTCCTGGACAGCCTGCTGGGTGCTGGGCTGCAGCTGCTCAGGAGAGTATTCGGTCTCCATCTCGGCGCCGGTGTTCTCGGCGCCAAGGTCTTGCTCTTCTCCGGGAGGGGAGGACATCTGCGTCCTATCCGCTGGTTGTAGATTCCCCTCGTCATCAGAGAGATCCACGACGTCCCGTGGCCCGCTCCTCTTAGGGGCTGGTGCGGTGGCGGCCTCAGCATCAAGTGCATCACTGAAAGAAAAAAAAAGAGAAGAAATAGAGTCGAAAGGGTGCAGCGAAGAAATCCAGGGAGAAAACAGAGAGAATTGTGAAAGGCAAGTACTTAATTCAATTCAGAAGCCCTTACCCGTCAACAGTGGGGCGCTTCTTGCGCGTGGTAGTCTGCTTGTTGCCCGCCTTCTTTCTTATTCTCTTGGCAGGGGGCTCCAATGCCCCGCTACCCGTCCTCTTCCTGGTCTCGGTGGGGGCGGCCCACAGAAACAGGAGCCACGTCCAGTGTTTCCTCCCCCTCTTCCAGTTCCGGTTCTTCTGTGATTGAAAGAAGCAAAGATCAAAATGAGAAAAGAGAAAGTTAGGGTGCGCTGCAAGCGAGCAAGCGGGTGAACTCGGTCACCTTCTTCATCATCTGACAAGTCCCGAATAGAGGCGTAGTCTCGGGACTTACCATCCTGACCGGCACGGGGGATACAGAGCGTATCCTAGATGTCATATGTTGTTGCTTCATCCTCGGTACGGTCCGGCTTCCAGTTCCTCTCGAAGATGGCGTTGTCTTCCAGTTTATGGCGAGCGATATGCTGAAAATACAAACATAAAGCACACTAAGCAGAGATAAATGAGTGAATATTTTACCCGGTCTAGCGTGCAAACATAAAGCACACAATGCTAAAGGCCTAGAAGAGATAACCGAATAGGTTTTCTACTCGATCTAGCGTGCAAACACAAAGCACATAATGCCAAGTCCTAGAAGAGGAACGCGAGCAGAGGTTCTACTCGGCCTAGCAAGCGAACAGAGAGTGTTTGCGGCTGAGTCCTAAGCAAGTATACTGGTGAAAGCTTTACTCTGGATAGCATGCCAACATAAAGCATATAAAGCGAAACTCTAGCAGAGGAGCCCTACCCGGTATGAAGTGCAAACTTTTAGCATGTTTGGAATAAGAGGCTAAGACAGTTTCTACTCGGTATAAGGCTAAGAAGCAAGGTACTGAGATCAGCAAAGGTACGGAGAGGAAAACTAACCTGAGGGATGCGCTTGGTGCGGCTAAACGGCACGAAGTCATAGAAACAGTTGTCGGTGAGGGTCGTCCAGAGAATGGACTTGGCCCAGATTGCCACCTCCGCTTTGGAGAGCTCAAAGGTTGTCGTCCAGGTGCAGTCGCGGGGGCCGCCCATGTAACACATCTTGTGTACCCGGTGTTGGAGCGGGAGTACCCGACGCTCCACCCAGCAGGCCACCGGGTCATCTTGGAGAAGTCCTTCCTCCACCAGCTGTTGTAGGCGTTCGTCACACTGGACGGCATCCCTCACCATTTTCTTAGGGTTGTAACCCCAATTCTGTCCCGTGGGAGCATCATTCTGGAACTCGGGGAGTTTGATCCTGTCCACAACTTCTTTTCCTTCTGCGACAGGGGCATTCTTCACGTAGAGAAAACTCTGTTTCCACTTGCAGCAGGTCTCCAGGCCGAGTACCCGTGGGTGGTGTCCAGTGGAACGCTGGAGGATCATGGCGCTACCTGATGGGGGGATAGTAACCCGGTAGACCAACTCCAAGGTGTAACCCGGCCCAAACGACAATTGGATAAGATCCGGCTAAGGGTAAAGGAAACTTCTGGAAGGCCCAAGGTTTGTAGGCCTCGCAACCCGGATTGTGGGTTACGGTAAGGAAAGTTAGGGTTTGCAAGTAGAAGTTCGAGTAGGACTCAATATGTACCTTGGAGGCTAAGCCAGGGGGGGGGGACGGTGCTTTATAAACCGGCCCCTAGGTTTAGTTCGCCAGAGATTCAAGTCATAGTTGTATCACCAATTATCGAGTATCTAGTATAGTTCATATTCAAGATCCGGCGAGTTTCTTTCCGGTTCTCAGATCACTTTTTGCCATGTCTTCCTTCGAGCTAAACCCTCTCCCAAATACCTGTGTCGACTTACCCCAAGATCAGTTACCCCAGGTAACATCTGCCGTGATTATCCCACGACAGTTGGCGCCCACCGTGGGGCCTGCGTCCAAAGGTGTTTACATCACGGGAGAAGCTCCGAAGAGCATGAAGAACCTCATCGTCGGTGAGATTTACGTCGACGGCCAAGGAGAGAAGATGGTGGACGATTCCGGCTGGGGGCCAGAGTCGGATCACCTCGAAGCCGGATCCGTCGTGACAATCGGCCGCATCAACGTCTTCATCGGTATGGTATGTACTTCCGGCTCGAATCCTGACAATCTTGGATCTGATTCTGTGTCAGGAGAAGCTACCTACATTCAATCGGAAAGAGAAGAATCGATCGAAACAACAGGTCAGATAAAAGAATTCGCCGAGAAGTGGGAACAGTCGGAAGAGTTGGTATGGACTCCGCGCGATCGGGTAGAGAGAGAAGGTGATACCGAGTCTATCCGGGATCTATTGGAGGATCGATATGAGGAGGAAAACAGCGAAGAAGAACGGCATGAATTCATGCCAAGCATCACGCACCGGGTTGCGGTCTACACGGCTCCCGCGGCCAACGTAAATCAAGAGAGCGTGACCGCGGCCGCAGTCGGGACGGCTCAGGCATTGAATCAACAGCAGGGTACAGCTGACCCGGTTCTGATCCGGGTTGAGGGAGAGTCGGCATCGGTTACCAGTCGCGCACCGGAGGAGGAGATGCGGGCAAACATGTTCGGATTCCAAGCAAACCGGACACCGGGGGCGGGTCCTTCAAACCCGCGCCACCCGGCCCTGTTCGATAACAATTTGATTTTAGATCCAACCGTCCTCGCTACAGTGATCACTCCAGAGAATGCGGTGGAGCGGGTCAAAGAACTGGATGTGGCCCGTCGCGCATTGGAGCAGCAAAGAAGGCAAGTGGAAGCAGAGAGACAGGGGACGGCCACACGGCAGCGCGAGTTGGATGCGTTAGAGACTCGGCTCCGGGAGGAAACGTCTAGAGCGCATCAGAGGCACCAGACCAGGCTACCAGCACCGGGCGGGGTTATTAATCCGGCAGCTCTGTTTATCACACCCCAGGATCAACCAATCCCAGCGGTAAACCAGGGAACCGCACCCCCACCAGCGACGGCAGTTAATACAGCGGGAATACAGCCGGCAAATGAGCAGGCCGGGTTACTCCCGCCGCAGGCTAGAATTGCACCCGGCAATGAGTTACCACCACCATCACGATTTCACACACCAGCAGGTCATTACAACAATCCTATGGACAACGTATATGCAGCGACACTCGCCTTGAATCAGATCCCTGTGAGAGAATCGCCCCATGCCGAAGTAACCCGGCGAGCGATCGATCTACTACACACCGCGGTGGCACAGCAAGCCAACTATCCAGACCATAGAAGCGGGATGCATGGGACACCATACCCCAGTCAGCAACAGGGCAATATTCAAACAAATTCAGCACGACGGAGGGAAGAGCAACAGCAAATGCCGCCCCCACCTCATATCCAGACAGCACCAGCAGCACCGGCGGCGCAGGCGATTGTGGACAGCTCCAGGGCCAGAAGGGCCGGGGCCGGGTCTGTAGCACATGAGTTACCGGTGGCACCGCACCCCGTGGCACCCCCCGCCGGGTCACATGTTTCCCGAGTAATACCAGCCCCAATCGCCCTGGCGGGACCAAAGTGTCTCTCGGACGACATCAGAGCGGAACCTTGCCCGGAAAAATTCAAAGAGCCGGGGAAAGTAGTAAATTATGAGCCAACAATGGATCCAGAAACATGGCTGAGCAGTTACGAGATGGCAATGTCAATTCGCAATGCATCCGAGAATCTTCAAGCCAAGTTCATGTACTTAATGATGTCAGAGGGAGCAGCAAAGTTATGGTTCACCAATCTGCCGGAAAAGTCAATCAAATCCTGGGAAGAATTAAAAACCGCATTTGTCAAGCACTTCCATGGAACGTGCCGAAAGCTGTTTACTATTGATGATCTAGAACGATGCGTTCAGAAGAAGGGCGAGTCAGCGCGCAGCTGGGTACGCCGGGTTATGGAGATACTCCACTCATCCACAGATATTCAGCCCAAGGATGCGCTACAAGCTATGGCGAAAACATGTAAGTACGTTCCTTTAGTGCAAAAGTTAACTCGCATGAAATCTAGTAGGAATGCAGCGGAGGTAACAATGGGAGAATTAATGGATGCGTGCAACAAACACGCCGCAACGGACACCACAGAGGAGGAAATTGATGACAAGAAAGCAAAAATAAACACAAGTAGCAGTGGGAGAACCGGCAATGGATCGGCGCCAAGTAATAATGGAAATAGCCAGAACAAACGCCCGTTTGAAGGGAATTCCGAGTTTGTAGCTAACACGGAGGCCGGGTCTTCAAGACCCAGATCTGAAGGGAATTTTAATACTGGAAATCACAGTGGGGGACATTACCAAGGACCTCCAAGACCAAGTAACAGTTGGGACATATTTAGGATGGCATGCCCGAAGCATAGCAGGAACGGCAAGCCGGCTAATCACTCCTTGGAGCAATGCGCCGACTTACAGAGATGGAAGAATGAGGAAGTAAATAGAGCCATGCGAGGAGCGGGTCGGGGAGGAGGCCCGGGTCCAGGTGGAAATTTGGGCAACGGTCCACCCCCAGCCGGTAACCCGGCAGCAGGGAATCCAGGCAATAATCAAGGGGGAGCAGGAGGTTTTCAAGCTAACCCCAAACAGTTGGGTCAATATCACGTGCACACTACTGGAGGCTCTAACAAGGATAAAAAGATATTGAAACAGGCGGTCAATTCAGTCTCTTCCGCCGTTCCAAGATATTTGAGGTGGTCAGAACAGGAGGTAACTTGGAGCAGAAGGGATCACCCGGACAGAGTTGATCACCCGGGAGTTTTAGCATTGGTAGTGGCACCACAGGTCAATGGGTACGAGCTGAAAAAAGTCTTGATGGATGGAGGAAGTAGTATCAATATCCTATACTGGGAAACTTTTCTGCGCATGGGCCTAAAGGAATCTCAGTTGCAAAAGAGTACAACAGTTTTTCACGGGATAGTGCCGGGTCATTCGGCGTGCCCCGAAGGAAAAGTGGCGTTGGAAGTAGCTTTTGGGGAGTCAAAGGACAATTATCGAGTCGAGTGGCTTACTTTTGAGGTGGTTAAGTTGCGCAGTCCCTATCATGCATTGTTTGGAAGGCCGGCTTATGCTAAGTTCATGGCGAGACCGTGTTATGTGTATCTACAGCTGAAAATCCCGGGTCCTAAGAAGACCATTACCATACACGGGAATCGAGACATAGCGGCCGAATGTGATGAAGGAGATGCGGCAATGGTTGAGCAAGCCTGCAGGAAAGAAGAGCTCAAGCATTACCGATCGCAGGTGGACCTAGAGGAAAGGACAATGTCAAAAAGGCCGACTTCGGAAGGGAATAAAGCAAAAACTAGGACAGAACAAGATCCTAAGATGGTGGGCTTCGTCAGGAGCGATCCTTCCAAGCTGACTGACAGGGAGGAGGAAGCCATACCGCCATCTATGGCTAATCGTGCCACAAGGACGACATACCCGGATTGGCTAACAAACCCGGTACTCATCATGAAAGGAACTAGCGAATGGAGAATGTGCATCGGCCATGCCAACGCGAGGCCGATTCTCAGGAATAACTAAAGCAGTGTAACGGACAGCAGGTTTCATACGCGCTCTTTTCCTACCCAGGGTACCTAAGGGGACTGGAAGGTTTTTAATGAGGCGGCCTGCTGACTCAAACTTATCATATCAATAAAAGAGATGGTTTTCAAGTCTTACCATGGTCTTTGCTTCAGTGGCAAGTAAGTTAATGTTTGTTATCATCAATACATCAGTATCATCAAAATACGTTGCACGTACATAGGTCTTTGGGAATTGAGCTGCTTAAATAGTAGTCACAAACCCGGGGACCCGGCCTTGATGCCTATGAGTTATGAGGGCCGATTACTCGCAAGACGAGTACGGCTGCAATCTTATAATCGGACGAAGGAGCCAAATTTCTTGGTTATTCTTACTTAAGCTCGATGTGACTCGCAACAAAGTGGCATGATCTGTTCACTTATGATTACAATCAAACTATGCAGCCTAATGGGACCTGCTTGACCCTGTTTTTCGTATAGATGCAACAACATGGTATCCACGCGAAAGCCGGCTTACAGTACAAGATAATCAAAAGGGTCATCTAAACCACAAGTCCATGCAGAGTACAAGGCTAAAATAGCCGGAAACTCAACAAGTATTAAGCATGACTTCAGTATTTACGTGAATGGCTATTGGTTGTCAGCTTGGTAAAGAGCGGTTTGCCATCTGAGAAAGGCCACGCCCCCTTGGCTCGTACTTTGGGTCATGGGGACTGGGGACTTCGAAACAGAAGCAAACTGTTTAGTTACTAAAGCTCGAAAACCTTGGCTACCGAGTCTTGGGGACTTAAACCCACGATACTCGGTCAACCGAGTCTCGAAAGGGGAATCGAAAATAAACAATCAAGTATCGAGAATAAGCTTAAAACAAGGATCGAGGTTATCAAAAGCCGGGAAAGGCACAAAGTTATCAAGCACAAAGTCACATTATCAGTATCCATGGTGCACAGGCGCACTGCCAAAATCATATCAGTTTTGAAAGCACGAAATACTAGACATTATCCTACTCAGCATCCTGGGAATGGTCTTCCGGGTCTGCGTCCTGGACCTGCTCCTTGGCCTTTCCAGCAGCTTTACCCGGACTCTTTGTATCAGGACGGACAGGTGGAGGAACAACTGGTGTAGAGGAAGACGGCCTTAAGCCTAACTCGGCTTCTCTCTTCGCAGCTTCCTCTTTCCTCCTGGCCAGGTCAGTCGCCCATCTTTCCAGCATATCAAAGGGAGGGGGTGCCTCTGCCAGAATAGTCTTGCCGTCAGAATCGTACGCGCTCATGATTGTGTCCAGGTCTATCTTATCGGCCAAGGAAGTAGCCGGGTGGCGTACGTCGGATTGTATAACCTTGAAGTCCTTGGGCGTAAACTTGGCCCCGTCAGCCTTGAATTCTGGAAACCCGGATGTTACCTTTGCCGGGTCAAGCTTAGGAAAATAAGCTTTCGCCAGAGTGAAGGCCCGGGTCATGCCGATTCGGCACGACGAACGCTTCCATATTTCAATCCATCCAGGCACGGTTGAAAAGGCTTGCATAAGGTTCTCTTCGCCTGGATATACCTCGGAAGGCCATTTCACGGCGTCCAGTAAAAGCTTTGTGCCGGCAAAAAACGTCCGGAGAACAGTCTTTAACGTTTTAGTCTGAGCAATGGCATTATCTTCTGGAGCAGCAAGGTTAGCACCTGCAATTGATACACAAGAAATCATATCAATAAAATCGACTATCGTAGCAACAAGGTAGAAGTATGCAAGTTAGTCGCAAACAAAAACTTACTTAGCAAAATGCGATAAGTGTCCGCGACCTGGTTCGACAAGTTCTTCAGCGTAGTTTGGGCATCATTGTACTTCTTTTTGTATTTGGAGACGTTCTTTTTCAAAGCCTTCATCTCCACCTCAAGGGTTTCTCGGCGCTTCACTTCAGCAAGCAGGAGCTGCTCGGTCTTGAGTAGCACCTCATCTGACCGAGTAATCTCCGCCTGCGAAGAATGAATGAAAATGTAAGACGGATATCATGACAAGCCGAGTATTATATGAAGTACCGAGCGTAATTACAGTAAGTTATGCTCGGAACTTGGGGACTGGGTGTATAGTAAGAAATACCAAATAAAGTTACCTGATGTGCTGCGGCCATACGCTCTAGGATGTTTCCCTCTGAAGCCTTCATGGCGAGGAGAGCGCTCATCAGCTGGTTAAAATCAGCGTTACCCGAGTTAGAGGGCTCGGGTGCCTGGGAAGTTGGAAAAGGAGTTTTTCTTGTAACAGGAGGCGGCACCCGGGTCATCCAAATGTCGGAGTCTGGTCCCCCTCCCGCGTTCGAGGCTGCGCCCTTTTCCTTCTCGCTCGCGTGCGAGGCTATTGGATACCCGGTGTCTTGCCTAGCCAGTTCTGTTGGCGACGCTTGCTCATCGCCAGCTGTGGTGAAAGCACCGTCAGTCGGTTTATTTTCAACCCGGTCCTCAACCTCCGTGTCTTCTTGGTCACTAACAACGGCTGTGGCTCTGTAGAAAGTGCGAAGGTACGGTTAATCCATGATTATGAAAAAGGCGATAAAAGTTTGGTATAGCATCAGGAAAAGGACTTTACCCGAGGTTCACCGGGAAGTCCGAGGGAAAGCCGCTGCTAGACCCGGAAGATACTGAAAAATACCAAGCAAGGTGTCAGATTACTTTGTGAGGGAATGTTTGGGAAAAATTCTTGTGTATGGTTAATACCAGTATGCCGAACTGGAGGCGATGAGGTACCCGGGTTAAGGGTCTCGTTACCCGGATTGTTCCGGGTCACTCTACGTTTGGGCGCAGGTGGCTCCTTCGGTTAGGACCCAAGGGATGATGACAGGGTTAGCTCGTGAATGATATCATGGAAACGCAAAATTAAGCACAAGGAAATGAAATGAAACCTGGAAAACGATTCCTTGGGGTTTTCTTTTGGATCCGGCTTTAATTGCTGGCTCCGGTTCATCTTCATCACTAGCAGACTCCACCTTCCCGTCCGTTTCTTCCTCCTCGTCTTGGTCTTCTTGTTCTGAAAATAATCAAGATTATAGTGTGGAAATAAGAAGTAGGGCATGACGTATTCAAGGGGACTAAGTATGTGCCTTCGTCCGAGTTAACGGCATCCCCTTCTTCTTCCGGGTCTCCGGAGTTAGGAGGAGTACCTGCCTTCCAGAAGTCACTGTCGGCCTGAGGTGGAGACGCCAGAGCAAGGATTAACAATTGTATCAAGAGGAACGAATAAAATTAAAACTTGTTAGAATTAGGTCCTTACCGCGGGGGCCGGGTTCTCAAGGGTGAAAGGTTCTAATCCGGATATGTTCCGGATCACCTCGAGCTTTTCCGTCAGAAAGCCCTTGATTGTTTTGTTGGCATCGCTAGGAGCGAAATTGCTGGTGGAGTATCGGATCGGGTCCGTGGTTTGCCCCGAGTATTCGCACATCAGTTTTGTGCGAATGGAGTTGGGTTGGATGCGGAAATCGACCCAAGTCTTCACCAGGTTAAGCCCGATGAGGCCTTGGGCAGAAAGGATGGAGATTCTGGCTAATAGAGGTAGGATTTCTTCTCTTTCCGGGTCAGGGGCAAACCCATTGAAGGCTTCGGAAATATCAAGTTGACCCTCCGAGTAACCCGGCAACTTCTTTTCGCCGGGTGGGGAGGTGTCCTGGCAGTAAAAGTATGAGAGCTGCCAGTGCTTTACATGGGAGTTGAGGGTGAGAGGAGGCATTAAGGAGTTCTTGCGGCGTTGGATGGAAACCCCGCCGCAAGTAAGAAGTGCACCGTCGCCGCTTTCGCGGCACGGTTTGCACTGGAAGAGTTCGACGAAGAGGGCCAGACTTGGCGGAGTGCACAAGTAAGACTCGGAAAGAACGATAAAATGAGTGATGTTTAAAACGGAATTGGGTCCTATGTCGAAGATGCGAAGGCCATAATGGCTTAAAACGTCGCGAAAGAAAGGGTGACCCGGAGGCCGGAAGCCCCGGGTCACATGTTCAACAAAGCATATTACCTCGTTTTCTGCCGGAGTGGGCCGAGTTTCGTTACCCGGCACCCTCCAGTGGATAATTTCTTGAGGGGGGAGAACCCCTAGCTCGACCAATTCTTCTAATTTGGCCTTGGTGACCGAAGATCGCGCCCAGTTGGCAGATATAGAGTTCGTGGTCTTGGCCTTAACCGGCTGCTTTCCTTGCCTCTTGGGCGCCATAGAGTTGACCTGAAAAAGCGTCAACAGAAAGGATGTGAGAAATAAAACACGGGAACGGTCAGTTGACTGAGCGCTGGCAAGCAGTGTCTTGGTGATCACCTTCAGGGCAGTAGGATTGGAAGGATTGGGAACACTCTGCTGGCGGAAGAAAAAGAATTTGGCCAGGTATGGATAGTGGGATAAACACCCAGGAAGGCCTCGCAGACTGCGGCATGGGTGGAGAGCATAGAAATTGCATTGGCGGGTAGGTGGTGAGGTTGAAGGCCAAAATGGCGGAGGAAATCTTGCATGAATTTGGAAATAGGGAGTCCAAATCCACGCTTGAAGTGGGAAAGGAAGACCACATACTCACCGGGTTCGGGAGCGGGGACGAGCTCTTTCCCGGGAGGGCGGCAGATGACTCCGTGAGGGACACGACGTGTATTGACCAGCCACTGGCAGTCCGCCGCCGTGATATCGGAGCCCTCCCAGCCGGCACGCTCTGGCGCCACATCCTCGCCGTGCTGGTCTCCGGCGACGTTCTGGATCTCCATGGCGGTTCTGTCGATGGAGAGGCGGGCGCGTCAAGGACGGAGACGAAGGCCGGAGGTGGAGGCACACGAGAAGGTTCTCTCTCTCCCTCTGCGAGCGGCACGGCGGTGCGCTGTGAGCTCGCGGCGGCGCTGTGTTCTGCTGCGGAGGCAGAGGCAAAGGAGAAGATGGAAGCGCAAGGTGGGGAAAGTGCGAGGAAAAGAGTGCGAGGGGCGGCATGGGGGTATTTATCTCGCCGCGGCTGCAGTTACCAGTTGGGAACAATCGTGGGCAAAAATCGTGCAAAGTGGGGATTAACTGCCCGTTAGAAACGCACACAGCGCGAAATGCGCGCGTAACGGGCGCAGGTAATCCCACGACGTGCGTTGTGGGCTCTCGAATACACGCGCAAGGTGACACAACGAGCCGTGGGCCCCAGGCGCAGTGGTGGGCGCGTGCCACGCAGTAACGCCAGAACCGAGGCGTCGGGGGTACGACTGCGTAACACGTGTGCGCCCTGGACACGAGAAGATAGAGCCGCTCTGGTTTGAGCGGCAAACTGCGGGAAATTTCACTAAGTGTTGGGTTCTCGGTGGAACCCAGCATCATGTGGTCTACTCGGTGCCGAGAAGAAAACTCCAAAGGCTATGATAAGAGAAGTTCGAGTAAGATTATGGGCATCCGAGTTGAGGAGCAACTCGGCCACACTTCATTATGGAGACAATTTGGTTAAAGCTGGCAGGGCTCAACGAACAAGTTTGCCAGACTCTACCAGCTTTGGGGACTAATGTCGGGGGGCTACCCCCGAGTACGGGAAAGACTGGTGGTAAAACAGTGTTCAGTGTACGGTTTTCCGGGTAGGCGGCTACTCGGGTATCCGGTATCCGGTAGACGCTACTCGATGACCTTTACTGAAGTCCAAGAGAAGATACAAGTGAGGTTTTGGATCGACCGGATAGAAGTCAGGTGGTCCTAGTAGATGTGAAGCTATCCTACTCGGGCACAAAGTCAATGGAGCTGTTGTGGGAGATCCCGCGTATCCCGCAGCCGTACAGGCGTGCGGTTCAACTTACTAGGAACATGATTATCTGTGGTGAGGCGTGGGTACAGTGAGGGTAGGCGCCTGTCAAGTCCTATCACTGACAAGGGGGACAGGACATGTCAGTGACCTACCCTAAGGGCCTGACAGGGTGGACAAGACATGTCAGGCGGACGGCGCGGTGACTTTCGGCACGGCGTCAGCGGGAACACGAAGGCGTGCGACGTTTGCATAGTGGTGTTGTCACTTCGAGTACTTTTATTTGTAGTTTACTCGCTGGCCACCAGTATATAAGGTGGCCAGACCCCTCCTGCGCGAGGGACGTTGGACCAGAGAGCATTTATTATGACTCTTAGTGCTACATAGAGAGAGCTAGCAGTTGGCTACTCGGCTGAGAGAGGAAATTGTACTGTGGCTACCCGGTTGAGCTATATACAGAGAGGTAGGCAGGAGTAGGGGTGTTACCTCCACACGAGGTCCCCGCACCTGGGTAGATCTTGGTGTTTGCAGTGTTCCTGAGCGCGTCTACGTGATGTGCGATCCCTCCCCGAATACCTACAGCGTCCATCGGCCCCAAACATTAGCCACCCTATGGCATCTGTCTTCTCATCACCATGACACTTCACCTTTATCAGCCTAGGAGGATGCATTGTGTATTTGTCTATTAATTGTGGGGTTGCCGGAGTGACATAAACCTAAACCTCCGTTAGGAAACCAATGCACGAGGGAGCGTAGAACCCCAGAGTCTTAAGGCTGTGGTTAGATTTATCTTAATTACTTTCTTGTATTTGCGGATGCTCACGAGGGGTATAATCACAAGTATGTATTAGTCCTAGTTGGGCGGTGCATTAGCATAGGTTCACCCACACAACACTTCACGAACCAATGGATATTAATCAACCGTAATGAAACGAAAGAACTTGACGATATGCCCATGTGTCCTCGAGAACATTTGGTAGCCATACGTAGAACAACCGGCTTGTCCTTTGCTCTCAAAAGGATTGGGCCACTCGCTGCAATATTATTTACTGCACTTTATTTACTCGCACTTTATTTATCTGCTATATCAAAAACCTCCAAAAACCCGTTGCTAGTGTTTATAGTGAATCCTCTATCGAACCTTCTTGTCAACACCTTCTGCTCCTCTTTGGGTTCGACACTCTTATTTATCGAAAGTACTACGATACACCCCCTATACTTGTGGGTCATCAATCCTCGCCGTTTGCTTGGAAGGTTTTGCAACCACTCCAATGCTTGCTATGGTGGCGCGTGGATGCACTCGCGGGTTTTCTTCTACATCTCCTTCAGCTCCACTCTCGATCATCTTCCTTCAGTCCCTTCCCCTTGTTGTTGTTGGCGGAGACCATGGTGCTTCTAAAACTGAAAACAGATCCTCGCAGAAACAGGTCGAAACAGAAACATGACGACAAAAATGATATATGGACCTCGGGAGTTCGGGGGGTTAAATATCAGAAACATATGTAACGAAAGGAAAGTCCAAGTCCAAAACGAGTCAGAGAGGGGCTCCGGGGCTCCCAGACCATAGCCAGGCGCGGCCAAGGGTGGGCCCACACCCAGGCATGGTATGGTTCCCTTGGTAACCGTCTCTACTCTTCTTCGGCTTGGTATTTTTAATATTTTCCAAAAACCAATAATTTATAACTTGGAAGGTAATCCGCGAACTTTTTCTTAACAGAATTGTTACTTATTCGAACACAGACTCTGCAGATTCTGGAATCTTCCCTCTAATGAACTTCTCCGGAGTCATTACTTAAATAACATCAACGTCTTTATCATAAGAATCCCCGGAAATATAAGGTTTGAGTCTTTGCCCATTTACCACTTGTGTAGTGTTATCTTTGAGGGAAGAAATTTTGATTGCACCCGAACGATACACCTCTTCAATAATATAAGGGCCTTCCCATCTCGTGAGTAATTTTCCCGCAAAAAATCTAAGACGAGACCAATACAATAGAACTTTCTCACCAACATGAAACATTCTTTTAAGAATCCTCCTATCATGCCATTGTTTAACTTTCTCTTTAAAGAGTCTAGCATTTTCATAAGCTTCACATCTCCATTCATGTAGATGATTAAAATCAAGCATTCTTTTCTTACCAGCAAGTTTAAAATCTTGATTTAGTTCTTTCACTGCCCAATAAGCATTGTGTTCCAATTCTAAAGGAAACTGGCAAGCTTTTCCATAAACCATTTTATAAGGAGACATACCCATAGGATTTTTATAAGCAGTTCTATAAGCCCATAAACCATCATTCAACTTATCAGACCAATTCTTCCTAGATTTATTAACAGTCTTTTGCGAGATAGATTTAATTTCTCTATTTGATAGCCCTACTTTCCCACTAGTTTTAGGATGATAAGGTGAGGAAATTCTATGATTAACATCATATTTAGCAAGGGTATTTCTAAAACCACCATGAATAAAGTGAGAACCTCCATCAGTCATAAGATATCTAGGCACAGCAAACCTAGGGAAAATAACACCTTTAAGCATTTTTAAAGAGGTCTCACCATCAGCACTTTTTGTAGGTATAGCTTCTACCCACTTAGTAACATAATCAACAACAACAAGAATATGAGTATAACCATTCGAAGGAGGAAAAGGACCCATAAAGTCAAATGCCCAACAATCAAAAGGTTCAATAACAAGAGAATAACTCATAGGCATTTCATTACGTCTAGAAATATTACCAACTCTTTGACATTCATCAGAAGATAAAATAAATTTACATGCATCTTTAAAGAGAGTAGTAGGCCAATAGAAACCTCATTGTAGAACCTTGTGTGAGGTTCTATCCCCAGCGTGTTGTCCTCCATAAGCACTACCATGGCACGTTTTGAATATTTCACGTTGTTCATGATCTGGAACACATCTTCTCATAATACCATCTACTCCTTCTTTATATAAATGTGGGTCATCCCAAAAATAATGCCTCAAATCATAGAAGAATTTTTCTTCTTTGTTGAGCTGTAAATGTTGCAGGCGATTACTTGGAAACAATAAAGTTAGGATAATCAGCATACCATGGACTATCTTGGGATTTTAACTTTATTGCAGCCAACTGTTCATTTAGAAAACTATCATTAACATGAATAGGGTATAGAGCAATGTTTTCCAATCCAGAGAAGTTATCAGCAACAGGATTTTCACCACCCTTCCTATCCACAATATGCAAATCAAACTCTTGTAAAAGCAACACCCACCTAATAAGCCTAGGCTTAGCATCTTTCTTTTCCATAAGGTAGCTAATAGCAGCATGATCAGTATGAATAATAACCTTTGAGTCAACAATATAAGGTCTAAACTTATTACATGCAAATACTATAACTAAGAATTCTTTTTCAGTAGTAGCATAGTTCTTTTGAGCACCATCAAGAGTCTTACTAGCATAATGAAAAACATTCAACTTCTTATCTACTCGCTGTCCAAGAAAAACACCTACAGCAAAATCACTAGCATCACACAAAATTTCAAAAGGTAAGTTCCAATCAGGTGGTTGAACAATAGGAGCAGTAGTTAAAGCATTCTTTGAATTTTCAAAAGCTTCCTTACAATCATCATCAAAAACAAAAGGTACGTCTTTTTGAAGAAGATTAGTAAGAGGCTTTGATATTTTATAGAAATCTTTAATAAAACTCCTATAAAAACCAGCATGACCAAGAACACTACGAATACCTTTAACATCCCCGGGACAGGGCATTTTCTCTATTGCTTCTACTTTAGCTCTGTCAACTTCAATACCTCTTTCAGAAATTTTATGTCCAAGAACAATTCCTTCATTTACCATAAAGTGGCATTTCTCCCAATTAAGAACAAGATTAGTTTCCTCACATCTCTGCAAAACTTTATCAAGTTTGTGCAAGCAATTATAAAAATAAGTTCCATAGACGAAGAAATCGTCCATGAATACTTCCACAATATCTTCACAAAAACATGAAAAATAGCAGACATGCATCTTTGAAACGTAGCAGGAGCATTACAGAAACCAAAAGGCATACATCTATAAGCATAAGTACCATAAGGACAAGTGAAGGTTGTTTTCTCTTGATCTTGCTTCCTAACAACAATTTGAGAAAACCCAGAATAACCATCAAGAAAGCAAAATGAGTTTTCTTAGACAACCTCTCTAGCATTTGATCAATAAAAGGCAAAAGATAATGATCTTTCTTAGTAACCTTGTTAACTTTCCTAAAATCAATGCACATTCTATACCCAACTACTACTCTCTGAGGAATAAGCTCATTATTTTCGTTAGGCACACCAGTCATTCCTCCGTTCTTAGGGACACAATGCACAGGGCTAACCCATCTACTATCAGCAATAGGAAAATAATACCAGCATCAAGGAGTTTTAATACCTCGTTTCTTACCACTTCCTTCATCTTAGGAATTAAACGGCGTTGATGTTCAATTATTGTCTTTGCATCAGGTTCAATATTAATAACATGCTTACATATAGAGGGAGAGATCCCCTTCAAATCATCAAGAGTATATCCAATAGCTCCACGGTGTTTCTTCAATATTCCTAATAATCTTTCCTCTTCTTCACATGAAAGTATAGCACTAATAATAACATGATATATTTTCTTATCATTAATATAAGCATATTTAAGAGCATCAGGCAAAGGTTTTTAATCAAAGACATGATACTTCTTGGGTGGTATTGTGGTACCCAAGTCTTCCACAGTTTAATTATGTTTCAGTATCACCGGTTGACGAAGAAGAATATCCTCAATCTCATTTCTCTCTTCCATAAAGACCTCACTTTCATGGTCCTCCATATATTGCTGCAAAGAATTGTTATGAGCAAGAGCAATATAGGCAAGTTGTTCAACTCTAAAATTCTCATTAGGCAATTCATATTCATAAGGTGCTTTAGCAAATTTGGAGAAATTGAACTCATAAGATTTTCCATCAAATTTAGTCAATATCTTCTCCCTCTTACAATCTATAATAGCACCACAAGTGTTCAAGAAAGGTCTACCAAAAATAATAGGACAAGTTTTACTAGCAGCCTTACCAAGTACTAGAAAATCAGTGGGATATTTAGATTTACCACATAAAACTTCCACGTCTCTAACAATACCAATCGGAAAGACAGTTTCTCTATTAGCAAGCTGAATAACCACATCAATATCTTCAAGCTCACGGGAACCAATTTCATGCATAATTTCTTTATAAAGCTCATAAGCAATAGCACTAGAACTTGCACCAATGTCACAAAAACAATAATAGCAATGATCACCAATCTTAACAGAAATCACATGAACACTAGTTTTCTTAGGTCTATTTGGATGTGAGACAATATCAGAAGCATCCTCACAAAAGACAATATGTTCATCCTCTAAGTTTCCACATATAAGACCTTTCACTATGGCTACTGCAGGTTCAACAGTTAATTGTTCATCAGGTTCAATAGATTTCTTAATGCTCTTATTAACCACACTAGCTACAATAGAGTGTTCTTTTACCTTAGCAGGGAAAGGCATTTTCTCAATATAAGGCTCGGGAACAGCAGGATTAACAACATGCACTACTATATTACTAGCAGGAACAATATCTTTATAAGGTGCATGGTACTTGCTCAATTCCTTTTTAGGAATATCAAGATAGGAGGCAAAATCTTTAAGACAGTTTGCAAAAATTTGAGAATCAAGACCACAAACAACACTAACATTATAGAAATCATCAGTTCCCATCAAATCTTTAATGCATTCATAATCATAATTTATACCTGACTTTCTACCTTTGTCATTCTCCCATCCTTCAGTGTTTTCTTGAATACGGTTGAGAAGATCCCATTTATCTTCTTCCTTCATATGTGTGAATGATCCAGAACTAGAAGCATCCAATAAATCCTTATCATGAAGATAAAGCCTTGCATAAAAATCATTGATAACAATATTACTCGGGAGCTCATGAACGGGACATTTGAGCATTAATAACTTCATTCTCCCCCAAGCTTGGGCAATAATCTCTCCATCATGAGGCCAGAAATTATATATTTGATTTTGGTCTTTATGAATCCCACTAAGAGGATATAATTTAGAATAAAAGAGAGGAACAATTTCCTCCCATCCAATAGATTCACCATTCTTCAGTAATTTGAACCATTCAGCGGCTCTTCCTTTCAGGGATAAAGAGAATAATTTCCTTTTAACTTGATCCATTGTAATACCTACACACCTGAATAACTCGCATAATTCATGTATAAAGAGCAAATGATCACCGGGATGGACAGTTCCATCTCCATAATAGCATTTATCCATAACATTTCCAACAATTTTCATAGGTATTTTATAAGGATCTAATTCAGCAGATAACAAGTCACCTACTACCCTAGCAGTAATGGTAGAAGTAACCCTAAACAGAGAACCAAAAGTATTCTCCATAATGAAATAAAGAAGCAGACATAAATAAAAACAACACTCACAGTAAAAGTTTCTCTTACCAATAGTGCTTCACTCCTCGGCAACGGCGCCAGAAAATAGTCTTGATGACCCACTGATACGTCCAAAACGTATCTCCTTTTCTGAACACTTTTCTTATTGTTTTCTTCTAAACTTGTGAGTTTTGGATATCACTAACACGGACTAACGTTGTTTTCAGCAGAATTACCTTGGTGTCTCATTTTTGTGTAGCAAAAATCAACTTTCGGGAAAATGCCCAAAAAAGATCCCATTGGTCCTAAAACACCAGAAGACCCCGCGAGCCAGAAGGGGGCTAGGAGGGGGCCACACCACCCCCTTTCACCCCCCTTGGCCGCGCCGCCAGGTGGTGTGGGCCAGTCCCTCACCCCTCGGACTCCCCTTTCGACTACATATGCCCCGTAACCTAAAAACCGAGGGGATTCGTCATATTCCACAGATTCACAACAGAGCACCGCCGCCACCTTGAAACTCGATTCGGGGATCAGAAGTTCCTGTTCTGGCGCCCTTTCGGGACAGGGATTAGAAGGATATAATCGCCATCGACACCGCCACCTCTTCTCCATCAACCATCCATGATTCCCCCGTCCATGTGTGAGTAAACACCGCTGTAGGCTGAGAGGGATGGAAGGGATTGGATGAGATCGATCATGTAATAATGCCAGATTGTTAGGGCATAGTGCCTAGTATCCATTGTTAGTGTTTTCTACCGTTGTTGCAACTTGGTATGCTTAATGCTTGTCACTAGGACCTGAGTGCCATGATCTCAGATCTGAACATGTTATTGTTTCATGAGTATAATTATATTTCTTGATCATATCTGCAAGTTGTTTACACATGTCATTGTCCGGAACCCGAGGCCCAAAAGTGACAGAAATTGGGACAACCGGAGGGGATGGTTGTGATGTGAGGATCACGTGTGTTCACGGAGTGTTAATGTTTTGCTCCGGTGCTTTATTAAAAGGAGCGCCTTAATCACCAATAGTTTCCCTAGAGGCCCCGCTGCCACGGGCTGGTAGGACAAAAGATGTTGTGAAAGTTTCTCATTGCGAGCATGTACGACTATATTGGAACACATGCATATGGTTTTCCTACATGTTTGATGCTTTATATTATTATCTGCAATGACCGTGTTAGATTATTACATGACCTATGTTATCCATGCAACGCCCGTCCATCCATTCCCTCTATGCCTACGGTACTTCCCATACTGCTGTTTTCCGCGATTACTACTGCTGTTATTTTATTTCTACTGCTGCTATAAAACTGTTACCACTCATAAATCGTTGCGAGCAAGTCTACTTTCAGGTGCAGCTGAATTGACAACTCAGTTGTTAAGGCTAATAAATATTCTTTGGCTCCCCTTTTGTCAAATCAATAAATTTGGGTTTTACTTCCCTCGAAGACTGTCGCAATCCCCTATACTTGTGGGTCATCACCCACAAGTATAGGGGTTGTTACGTCATTAACGTATCCTTAATTTCTGATGTTCCATGTTGTTTCCCACATGTTTGTTATACACTTTATGTCATTTTTTCGATTGTCCGGACTAACCTATTGACAAGATGCCACAGAGCGAGTTTCCTGTTTTCTGCTGTTTTTAGTTTGAGAAAAGTTGTTCTTGAAATATTCTCGAAATTGGAAAATTCGAAGTCCGGAGGTCCTAGAATTCCTGAAGGTTCCACGAAGTCCCGAAGAGTCCCGAAGGGAGGCCACAGGGGGGCCACACCATAGGGCGGTGATACGTCATAAACGTATCCATAATTTCTGATGGTCCATGTTGTTTTCTTATTATTTCCTACATGTTTGCTATACACTTTATGTCATTTTTATCGATTTTCTAGACTAGCCTATTGACAAGATGCCACAGAGGTAGTTCCCTGTTTTCTGCTGTTTTTAGTTTTAGAAAAGCTGTTCTGGACTATTCTCAGAATTGGAAAATTCGAAGCCCGGAAATCTTAGAAATCCCGGAGGTTCCACGGAGTACCAAAGAGACCCGGAGGGGTGCCTCAGGGGTCCCACACCATAGGGTGGCACGGCCCCCCTTGGCCGCGCCAGGAGTGGTGTGGGGCACCTGAGCCTCCACCGCCTCTACCCTTTCGCCTATTTATTCCCCCCGAGGCGTAAACCCTAAATAGATCCCACTTTTTTCTTGAGAAACACCTGAGGCCGCCGTCACCGTCATCCCGAGTTCGGGAGGGTTCTAGAGCTCTCCCCGGCACCCTGCCGGAGGGGGAAATCATCACCGGAGGGGTCTACACCACCATGCCCTCCTCTGAAGTGATGCGTGAGTAGTTCATACCTGGACTACGGGTCCATAGAAGTAGCTAGATGGTCGTTCTCTCCACTTTGTGCCTCATGTTTAGATCTTGTGAGCTGCCTAACATGATCAAGATTGTCTTTATGTAATGCTACATGTTGTGTTTGTCGGGATCTGATGAATGTTGATATGTATTCTAATTATCAATCTATCATGTTATCTTCATGCTTATGTTATTTATGATCTTGCATGATCTCCGTTGTTAGTAAATTCTCTGGCCAAGTAGATGCTAGTAACTCCAAGAGGGAGTATTTATGCTCGATAGTGGGCTCATGCCTCCTTTTCATCCATGCTCAAGTGACAGAAACGTGACGGATGGAGGATGTGTTGTTGCCATTAGGGAGAAAAAACAATGCTTTGTCTAAGGATGATGTTATTGTTTAAATTACACACTTTGCTTACTGCGATTATCTGTTGCTTGCAACTTAATACCCAACGTTTGTTCGAATGATATTCGAAGGGTGGATTTTTAGTCATAGATTCAGTTGGATAACGGTCTATGTATTTTGTTGTAAAGCCCGCATGAATCACATAGTAATATTTATGTCTTGCATATGCACTACAGTGCAGCCTTCATTTCTGTCAATTGCCCAGCTGTAATTAGTTCACCGCACATGTTATTTATCTTTCTCGGGGAGACACCACTAGTGAATTGTGGACCACGGTCCTTTTTCCTCATACTGATAAACACCTACTGCTTTCATACAGATCTCATATTGTTCCTACTGTTTTCCACACCATACGTTTAACCTCTTTGTGTTCAGCAAAATCGGTGTGATTGACAACCTCATTGCTTCGTTGGGGCAAAGTGATTTGATTGTGTTGTGTAGGTTCCACGTTGCTTCTGAACCGGTAGTGCGCCCTGCCATCTCATCTGCTTCACCTTCTGAAATTACTCCTTCCTCCTACTGGTCGATTCAGCCTTGGTTTCTTTTCTGAGGGAAACTTGCTGTTGCACTCTTCATACCTTGCTCTTGGGGTCTCCCAACGAACGCGTGTTCCCACGCATCAAGCACTTTTCTGGCGCCGTTGTCGGAGAGGAAGAGAATTTCTACAAGGGGAGTCTCCCACTTCCAATCTCTTTACTTTGTTTTTGTTTTGCTTAGTTTATTTTATTTTTTCTTGTTTGCTTCTTTTTATCAAAAACACACAAAAAATATTTCTTATTCTAGTTATTATTTTTTTGCTTTATCATGCTTGCTATTAATGTTTGATGTCTTTGAAACTAGATCTTATAGGCAAGGTGGGTTCATAGATGAACAACAAAAATATTATAAGGAACACCGCTTGTCACAAAAAGGGATACACTTATGGGAGCAAATTAATAAATTGCATGACTATGCTAAAAACTTGTGCTCTACTTACAATCATACTTATTGCTTTGATAAATCCTTTTGTTGTAGGAGGTATAAACACCTCCCTTTTCAATGTGAGTATAATGATGATGTTACCATATCTTCTTATGTTAAGGGAAATTATGAATTATATGATGTGGAACAAATTGAAGAATTTATTGCTTGGAAGGGTTCATTCGAAATTGCCTATTTACTTGAAAGTATTGATGATGCACCTTATAAATACGAGATTTATGCTATACTTGAATATTGCTTTGATAATTACAAGGATTGTATCTACTACATAATGTAATATCTTAATAAATGCTCTCATCCTAAGGAAGATACTAATGCCTTGCGGGAACCTATGGAAGAAGAAACTGCTGAATCTGGAACCTCATTGGATGAAAAAGAGGAGGAGAGTGATGATCAAGAGGAGGAAGAATGGAGCTACCCATGTCTACCTTCCCATCATAGTAACTCTTTAACTCATACATTATTTGGTGAAATTGATACATGCTATACTTGTGACCTTTGATACTACTACGAATGAAACTTGTGAGAATTATACTACTACTGTTATTTATGATAATCCATGCTGCTTGGATAAATCTTATGATAATGCTCTTGATGATGGTCCTATGTTACTTGATGTTATAAATTATAATTCTACTGAAAATAGAATTTCTATAATGTGTCCTATACCTTATATGACTGATCAATCATCTTTTTTTGCTATTGCTAAAAGTGGGAAGAAAGAGGAGTTGATTTTAAATTTTGATCCCACTCCTTTTGAGCTTGATATGAATTGTGTGCTTTTAGACCATGACAAACATGCTTTATGTGATAATTATGTTTTTGAGTTTGTTCATGATGCTACTGAAAATTATTATGAGAGAGGAAAATTTGGTTGTAGGAATTTTCATGTTACTAAAACCTCTGTTTTTGTTGAAAGTTTAGAAGTTGCTCTTGTTCTACCTTCCCATGATTTCTAGTTTGAGCTTCTTTAATTTGTTTATTTACAAGATTCCTATGCATAGAAAGTGGGTTAGACTTAAATTTGTTTTATATTTGCTTCTTGATGCTCTCTTTTGCTTCAATTCATATTTCTTATGTGAGCAAATACTTGATTCCACTTTTCTGGGCCTAACTAAAAGGCGTTAAAGAAAAGCACTTCTTGGGAGATAACGCATGGTTTTATTTTTGCTTTGTTTTTTTTCTGTTTTCTTGGAGTAAAGGCGTTGTATACTTCTGTAGCAACTCCTTTGTATCTTTCTTTTCATGTTTTAGAAGTTCCAAGTAAGGTTTCTGACGAGAGTTGGAGTTGGTTTTCGGATTTCTGCGCAGGAAACAGATTTCTGCTGTCCACCGTAAACAACCGTATAAAATCTTGGAAGCTCAGAATGATCTGAATTTTTTTGTGCTTATTCCTCAGATAATTCCGCAACTTTTTCGATCTGAGCAACGTAAGTGCCTCGAAAAAATTCGTCTTTACAGACAGTTCTGGTTTTGACAGATTTTGCCATTTTTCTTGCATTTGCTCTTTTGCAATGTCAAGTGGGTTTCTTTGCTTCACGAAACATCAGTGGCTGTAGATAATGTTTAAAAGTATCGATAGCACTTGTTCCATACAGAACCAATGGATTTTTATTTGTTGCACTAACCCTCTAATGCGAATTACTGTTTGAGTGTGGTGTGAATGAAGTTTTCAAGTGTCAAGAGAAGAGGTGATATATGTCATCAAGAAGAGTGCAAGGTCAAAGCTTGGGGATGCCCCCGTGGTTCATACAAGCATATTTTTAGAAGAATCAAACATCTAAGCTTGGTGATTCCCAAGGAATACCCTTCTTCATCAACTATCTATCAGGTCACTTCTCGTGAAAGTATATTTTTATTCGGTCACATCATATGAAGTTTACTTGGAGCGTCTGTTTATTTTTCTTTTGTTTTCCTTTGTTTTCTTGTTTTCCTTGCTGCAATAATATAGTTGGATCCTAGCATTCTTTGGTTGGGAGAGAGACATGCTCCGCTTTTTCATTTGAATACTTGCTATGCTAGTATTCTTAGCTTTCTTCTAACTGCTGCAATAAATTTCTGTTTAGCTCTCGTTTTCATTGCATCTCTTATTCAAAGCTGTTAGTTTTAGTAGTGTTATGTGAGTCCTCACATGTTTTCTTGCTGTATCATGTAGAGAAATTTTGTTAAAGCATGATTTGTATGGTGCTTGTTGGGAAAAGAAACTGTTGCTTGAGGTAGAATTTTTAACGGTGCAAGTAGAAGCTTGTATAGACTGTGGCTAGAACTTTTTCATATCATGCTAGATGTTATTTTAGTTTTAAAGATTTGTGGTTATTGAGTAGCATGATTAGCCTCAAATAGCTGAGAGTGTCTAATGTGCCCTTGAAAGAATCATGAGTTGTTCTTGTCATATTGAAGCATAAATTTGTGGTATTATCCTTTGGATGTTTTATTTGGTTGACTTGGAGCATGCTCGCACCATGTTTATGACTATGAACCAGTTACGAATAGCCTTTATTATCATTTAGTTTTTGAATTTGTGGTACCACTTATGCTTTGATTAATGATGTTTATGTTGCTATGCATGATTATGGCTCTTATGCTCTCTAGATTTATCGCTCCTAGTCTTTTGCTAGCCTCCACCTGTACTGAGTATGAGCTCTACTCGTGCATCCAACTCCATAAAACCAAAGTTTTCAAATTGTGTCCACCATACCTACCTACATGTGGTATTTAACCGCCACTCCAAAGTAAATTGTTCATGTGTTACCTTTAAAACTTTCAAAATTACTCCTATTTTGTGCTCCTGTTTTAGCTCATGAGGATGTTGATGACCCACAAGTATAGGGGGTTTATCGTAGTACTTTTGATAAATAAGAGTGTCGAACCCAACGAGGATCAGAAGGTGTTGACAAGCGGTTTCGATGAAGGAATAACTGTAAATACTAAAAGATAGATTTGTAGGGGTTTTTGATATTGCAGATAAATAAAGTGCGAGTAAATAAAATACAGTAATAATAATTGCAGCAAGTGTTCCAATCCTTTCTTCAGCAAAGGACAAGCCGGTAGGTTTACTTATGATTAACAAACGTTCTCGAGGACACACGGGAGGTTTCTATCAAGTGCTTTTGTTCCATGCCGCTGAATAATCTTAGGTGTTTTGATAAGTGTTGTGTGGGTGAACCTATGCTAATGTACCGTCCCATCCAAGACTAATACATACTTCTGATTGTACCCCTTGTAAGCATCCGCAACTACAAGAAAGTAATTAAGAAATAAATCTAGCCACATCTTTAAACTCCGGGATCCTGCGCTCCCTCGTGTAATGGTTTCCTAACGGGGGTTTAGGTTTCTGTCACTCCGGCAACCCCACAATTAGTAGCCAAATACATGATGCATTCCCCTAGGCCCATAAATGGTGAAGTATCATGTAGTCGACGTTCACATGACACCACTATAAGAATAACACCACAACTTAAATATCAAACCATTAAAAACATTCAACATTACTTCACCACAAACAACTTGACTTCTCCCATGTCCTCAAGAACAACACGAACTACTCACAAGACATCATATGGATCATGATCAGAGGTGATATAATGGATGATAACAATCTGGTCATAAAGTGCAAACACCGATAAATCTCACAAGCATCAACCACTAACAAGTAATCCACATCGGGAGAGAGATCTAATGAAAAACAACGATATAGGCCCCTAATTGTTACAGCGGGATGACGGTGGATGATGAGGGTGATGGTGCTGGTGGTGATGATGATGATTATGATCTTGATGATGCCCGGAGTGATGACGATGACGATGGCGGTGATTTCCCCTCTCCGGAGAGGAATTTCCCCGGCAGATTTCTCCCTGCCAGAGAGCTTTTCTCTCTCGGGTGTTTTCCGCCCCAAGGCGGCGGAGAAATAATTCTTCGACGATAGTATGAGCCTTAGGGTTTCCTAGGGGGCCAAGTATGCGAAAGATATCCCCCAGAGGTGGGCCAGGGTGGCCACACCACCTGGTGGCGCGGCTAGGGGGGCGTGCCACCTCATGGTGTGGGCCCCTGGTGGCCCCCCTCTGGCTCTCCTTCTGGCTGGACTCCTCCTCTGAACTTCTAAGAGACCCCCGGTGTCCCACTTCTTCTTCTGATCTTCTGAAATATGGTATCTCAGCGGTGCTTTTTTCCATCAGATTCCTGATCCCGGTGTTTATTCTCCAAAATTATGAAACATGCAAAATAAGATAAAATAACATAAGGGATGCACCATAACATGAAATATATCGATGAATAACAGAAAATTATGATATAAAATAGTGATGCAAAATGGACATATCAACTCCCCCAAGCTTAGACCTCGCTTGTCCCCAAGCGAAACTGAACTCAGTAAACATGACCAGAGGTTTATGGAGTGAAGAGTCGATAAATAAAATACGGACAAGAAGCATCACATTTATCTATGCACCAATCATTATAGACAGCAACTTCCTCTCATATAACCTAACTTGAAACGAGTAATGGGAGTCACAAACAAAGATGCAAAAGAGAGAATCAAAATTGGTGATGGAAAACTTTGTTTTTGGTTAGAGAATATTTAATGATATCATACTTATCTTAGGTGAAGGCTTTATAACAAGGCTTATATTGTAGAGCTTAACATGTTTAATTATAACAATCCTTTTTACAGTGATTCATAGCTTTCAAAGTAATATTCATTCAGATAATAAAGCATGTGCTAAACAAAGAAGCATAGAAAACATGATGGAATAAATCAACATATAGATGATGAGATCACAACAACTCAAATGCTTGCTGGAGACAGAAAGGAATGGGTTTAATGACTCAACATAAATGTAAAAGATAGGCCCTTCGCAGAGGGAAGAATTGATCACTGATGTGCTAGAGCTTTTATTTTGTAAAAAAGAGTTATAAAATGGTTGACACTCCTCCCAAACTTTCTTACACAAATTGTCGTGGGATAATCACGGCAGACGTTACCGGGGGTAACTTATCTTGGGGCAATTCGACTCTGGTGTTTGGGAGAGGGTTTAGCTCAAGGGAAACCATGGTGATATGCGATCTAGTAGCCGGCAATCAAGTCGGCGAGTCTCCGATCTAAATATATTATCTCAACTCTCGTGTTACAATGGATACTCGAATATCTTGCGATCGTGTGATTGTGTCTAATCTAACCCTAGGGGGCGGCTTATATAATATCCGGACCCCCTGGCTTACCATCCAAGGCATACTCGGAGTCCTATCCGGACATTGCTTACAAACCCTAAGTTTCCCTACCGGAACCCACAAACCGGGTTACGGGGCCTACACTCTTGGGCCTTCTAGAAACTCCTTTTCCCTAAGCCGGTATCTTGCGCAGCGCCCTTTGGGCCGAGTTACACCTTGGTGTTAGCCTACCGGGTTATCATCCCTCCATCAGTAGTCCCCAGAATAGCTTGGGCTTCACGGGATCCTCCTCGAAGCGCATGCTATTCCCTGCAAAATAACAAACATACAAGTTCATAGAGACCGGGTTAGGTTGCTTTGATAAACAGCTAGGCCTAACTCCACTGGTGGTCCATATAATAACCCGGTTCTCTCTGAGTCCATCTTTATTTTCCCGGGTCAATGTTCCGAAGAAAACGCAGAAGACCCGGCTCACTTTGTTCACTGGCCAGTCCGAATATCACGGAAGGGATTTGCTTCTGATCCTTTCCGGATATCGCGCACGGGTATTTTAATGCCTATCCCAGGAAATCCGGGCGGGTATCCCATCTCCTGAAATTTTGGGGCTCCCGCTCATCTAACCTAGGCACCTCCACCCGCTCCTATAAATAGGCGCCCTGGGAGGTAACCTAACCCAACGTTCCATTTCCTCTTCACCTCTTTCGCCTCTGGTGCTCCCTCACTCGAGCTCGCCGCCGCGCCACCACGGAGACCCCGGACGCGCCGCCGGAATCGAGCCGCCGCCAGCTGCGCTCGTCCACGATCCGCGCCGCGCCGCCGTCAGCCTCCGCCGCCGCGCCCTCGAGCTGCCCGCCGGGAAATCCCGCAGGCCACCGCGGCTGCGTCATTTGCCACCGCCGCAACCTCCTCCGGACATCACCGGTAAGCTTCCCTCCATGAATCTCAACTTCAAGTTTTTCGTTCGAGCGAGATTGGATCTAGGTCCGCCCGTAGGTCATTTTCTTGTTCCATACCGATTTAGATTGCTCAACTCTACTCTTGCTTGTCTAATTGCTCAATGGTAGATCCAATAACACTCTCCTATCACTCGCAACCACTAATCTTTCCGCAAATTTCTCTACAAAATTTCCAATCTAGGTGTAGCCTGTCAAGATTTTCCGTAGTTGTTCTTCGATACCCGGACAATCCACTATTTCCGGATCTTTCATTTACTTTCTAGTTAACCAGTCAATCAACCCTCTTTCATAATCGCTCACTGATATTCGGATAACCTGTAATCTCTGTAGCTGCTCGTTGACACTCGGGTAACCCGTAATTTCCGTGTTGCTAATTGATACTCGGATAACTCGTAGTTTCCGTGCTGCTTGTTGATACCCGGATAACTCGTAGTTTCCGAGTCTTAGTTACTCATGTTCTGCACTCTTGCCTTGTGTTTTGCAGACCGAACAAATGGCTCCCAAGAACAAGGGGAAACAGCCGGCAAAGCCAAAGTCAACTCAGTCCATCTCTGCCAACTGGGCACGGTCTACCGTGACCAAGGCGAAGCTAGAGGAGCTCGCCGAGTCTGGCGTCCTTCCATCTCAGGAGGATATCCTTTGGAGAGTACCGGGCGACGAGACCCGGCCTACCCCCAATCCGAATGAGGTAATATGCTTTGTGGAGCACGTGATCCGGGGATTTCGTCCCCCGGGTCACTCCTTTTTTCGTGAGCTCCTTAGCCACTACGGCCTCCGAGTATTCGACATAGGGCCTAACTCTATGTTGAATATAACTCACTTCATCGTCCTTTGCGAGTCTTACTTGTGCATCCCACCAAACCTTGCCCTTTTTCTAGAACTGTTCCAATGCAAACCGTGCCGCGAAAGCGGTGACGGGGCCCTTTTGGCCTGCGGCGGTGTGTCTATCCAACGCCGAAAAAATTCACCTATGCCGACTCTTAGCTTAAACTCCCACGTCAAACATTGGCAAAAATCCTTCTTTTATTGCCGGGACGCCTCCCCACCCGGCGAAAAGAGATTGTCGGGTTTCTCGGAGGGCCTCTTAGATTTGTCCGATACTTTCAATGCATTCGCTTCTGAGTCGGACAGGGAGTCCATCCAGCCCTACTTAGCCAAGATAGCCGCCCTTTCCGCTCATGGTCTCCTTGGGCTTAATCTAGTAAAAACTTGGGTAAACTTCCGGATCCAGCCCAACTCCATTCGTCCTAAGTTGATGTGCGAGTACTCGGGGCATGTCACGGATGCACTCCGTTATTCTTCAAGGAATTACCCGGCTGGTGATACAAACAAAATCATCAAAAGTTTCCTGACTGAGAAGGTGGACGTGATCAAGAATATAGCCGGCTTAGAGCCGTATACTCGAGATAACCCGACTCCAGCGGTAAGTTCCGACACTTATTCACTTACTCTTGTACTTTTACTTGATACAACTACTAACTCTCACTTTTATGCCTTTATCTCAGGCTGATAATGCTTTTTGGAACATCGAGACTCCCCCCACCTCCGAGAACCCGGAAGAAGAAGAAGAGCCGGCTGACACCGATGAAGGTATCATCCGGGTTTCAATCATCGTAACTTCTATTACTTTGCTTTCCCATTTTTTTTCTCTTTTTCCGACTATGTATTTGTGCCTTTCAGGGATGGATGATAAGGATGACAAGGACGACAAAGAAGACCCGGAAGAAACCGAGAGCGATAAAAGTGAGGCCGAGCCGGAAGTTGAGGTCGGAGCCAAGAGGAAAACCCGAGGGGTCGTTTTCAAGGTTCCCTACTCCTCCATGTCCTCCAAACCCTATTCTTTTTCTAACATGCGCGAGCTTAACCAACAACTGTCCAACTCGCTAAACTTGAAGGATCCGCCTCCAGCCAAGCGTAGGGTGACCCGGAATTCCCGGGTGAGGATCCCCTCAACCCGGGTATCCCCACGTCCCCAGTTCGCCGTGCCGGTACTTCTCAATCCTGCTCTTTCGATTCACTCAAAAGATGTCCTTCTCCCAATCACCCTTTGCGCGGAAAACTCCGAGTCTCACTTTCTCAATCTCTATCAGCTTCGTCCGGGTCTAGCAACGAGCTTCCGCCAGACTTCGTGGTGAATACCGGGTAAGTTACATTTCTTGCTACCTGTTACACTGGCTCTTTCGATAGCTTTTACTCATTAGTACTAACCATCTCTTTTACTTGCCTTAGTGCCCAGGTCACGATCAGTGACCCGGACGACGTGGACATGGATAACCGGGAGACTGAAGGGCCGGTTGATGATATGGACGCCGCAACTGGCGGTGCTGGTGAAGAAAACCAAGGACAAGACCCCCTGACAGACTCGGTCCGGCAGGAAGCCGGGTCTCCCAAGCCATCTGAGGAACCTGAGGACGACGACGTCGAGATCCTGGGCACGAGGGTGGGCACTCCCAATCCTGACACCCAGGCAGCCCGGGTCTCGACCCCAAAGCCGGAGAAGACTCCTCCTCCGAATGATCAGGCCGCCGGCTCTTCCGGTACCAAGCCCGAAGATATGACCTTTACCCAGATGCTCGACGCCCTGCACACCTTGAGGGCTGACGAAGAAAATGTCCTAGAAGCCTTGATAGCCAAACATGAGGTAAATCTGAGTAATATTGCCTGTATATTTGTCTAGTCCCCAAGTTCCGAGTGAACTTATTGATAATTTGCTTGGAACTTTCGTAGTATATCCGACTGATAGTTTGTTTTTGTCCGACTAACACCTCTTTGTTTTTCCACGCAGGCATACGTGGCCCATTCCGAGAAAGTGCTGGCTAAAACCACCAAACTTCTCGAGGTGGAGACGAAGCTGCGTGAGGCGGTTGAAGCTGATGCCAAGAAGACAGGGAAAATTGCAAGAAAATATAGAAAGAGAGCTCATGCTGCAGAGGACGAACTAACCAAGCTTTCAGTTCAGATTGCCGACACGTATCGCGCTTTGACTGGTAACGATTTCCAACTTAATAACTGTAACCCGGACTCTCATTTTGCTAATCAGTCGGATTTCCTTACTTAAAGTTATTTCTGTTTTCTGCAGGGCCGGATGATGAAACTCCGGAGGAAGATGATATCGCAAAGCTGAAGACAATAAAGAGCACAATCCGGCAGCTCTGTGCCGGAACCAAATGGATTCTTCAGGCTTTGAAGTGGCCGGGTGTTGGACATGGTAGCTTGAAGACACTGCTTGACGCGTGCTCCACCATTCCTGAGTGGATCGAGCACTGGAAACGCTCGTCCTGCCGGATTGGAGTAACCCGGGGGCTTGCACTGGCTAAGGCGTATTTTCCAAAACTTGAGCCGGCAAAGCTCGTAGGCGGGTTTCCAGAGTTCAACCATGACGGCTCCAGGTTCTCAGCAAAAAACTTCAAGGCGATCCAGAAGGAGGTTCGTCACTCGGCCAGTATTATTGCCGATAGTCTGGACGTCAGCTCGATTGTTCCACCATACGATGCTGACGATAAGGCAATTAAGTCGGATCTTCCAAAGCCGTATGACATGCTGGCACGGTGGAAGGCGGAGGCTGCTCAGGCGAGGGAGGAAGCCGCGAAGAAGAAGGCCGAGGCCGACACTGCGCCCACTACCTCCACGCCGGTTGTTCCTCCTCCCGCGCGCGCCGGCACTGCTGCTGACCCGGGTGCCGCTGCCGCAAAGACTGCTGAGGAACAAGTCAAGGACCAAGACCCGGCTGCCAAGGGCAAGGGCAAGATGGACGACGCGACCCAGGAGGCCGAGTGAACTTTCACCTGCTATCGTCTCGAACACGTCATTCGGCCAACGGGCCTTAAAAACAATTATTATTTTGATAGTGCGTCTGTGCACTTTTTGATACTACTATCCTGGTTTGTAATACATTTAAAACCTTAATATCTTTCATGGCCCTTCTGGCCTTTGCGTGAATTTGATATTTCTTAACTTCGAGCTTGTTTCATTCCTGATTTTCCGACTTTCTGCTATGGTTCCTTTTGTGAGACTCGGTTTCCGGGTCTCGTGGGTTTTGACTAGTGGATTTTTTTCTAGTCCCCAAGTCCCCAAGACTCGGATTTTTGGGTTTCTGAGCTGAATAGCCAGATAATTTGTTTCTTTTTTCAAATTCCCAAGTCCCCAAGGCCCGAAATTCCGAGTCTAGGGTGTTGGGTCTTTCGAAAGGAACAAATTGTTTCTGCTAAGCCCAAAACCTAGAGCCGTTTCACATAGGCTTTGAAGTTATGCTTAATATACTTTGAGTTTCCGGCTATTAACCTTGTACTCTGCATAACTTGTGGTTTAGATGACCCTTTTGACCTTCTTCTACTATAAGCCGGCTTTCGCGTGGATAATCAATGTTGCTACAGCTGTACGAAGACAGGGTCAGGCAAGTCCCATTGGGCATCATGACTGATTGTAATCATACGCTAGCAAAGCATGCCACATTAGTGCGAGTCACATCAAGCTTAAGTAAGAAAGGTCAAGAAAGTTTGGCTCCTTTGTCCGGTTATAAGCTTGCAGCCGTACTTATTACAAGTAATCGGCCCTTATAACTCAATGGCATCGTGGCCGGGTCTTTGAGTTTGCAACTGTGCTATTCAAGCAATCAGCCCCCAAGACCTAGATATATGCATTTTACTAGAGAAACTAATATACTAAGAACAATAAATAGTACTTACCTGGAAGAAAAATAAGAACACAACAGAAATATAAAAACTTGATAAAAAACACACACAAAAAAGGAACGATATATTGTTTAACCATCTCTTTATTGATATGAGAAAAGTTAGGTCAGCAGGCCGCCTCATTAAAAACCCTCCAGTCCCCTTAGGTACCCTGGATAGGAAAAGAGTGCGTCTGAAACCTGCTGCCTATTACATCGTGTAATTCCACTTATGAATCTAGTCTATTCTAGGTATAGTAGGGACGCAGCTGAGCTATGTTCCATGGTCTTTCTCTTTCTTGCATAGTTGAAGTGGTATGAGCGGTGTCATTAACCGTAGCCGACTCTTCCCTTGCATCTATCAAGTAATACGATCCATTGTGTAGATTCCGTCTTATGATGAACTGTCCTTCCCATGGTGGGGATAGCTTGTGTTTTCCTTCCTTTGACTGTACCAGGCGAAGAACCAGGTCTCCTTCCTGGAAGACCCGGGTTTTGACTCTCCGGCTGTGATATCTCCTCAGGTCCTGCTGGTATATGGCTGATCTCTCCAAAGCTTGTTCCATGTGTTCTTCTAACATATCCACGGCGTCCTGCCGGGTCTTCTCGTTCTCCACCTCGACGTAAGCCGACACTCGAGGCGAGTCATGGATAATATCACTCGGTAATACCGCCTCTGCACCGTAAACCATAAAAAACGGTGTCATCTGAGTAGATCTGTTAGGTGTGGTGTTAATTCCCCAAACCACTGAAGGTAACTCCTCAACCCATGCTCCAGCAGCTCTGATGCATGGGACTCGTAGCCGTGGCTTTAATCGACGAAGTAACTCCTGATTCGCCCTTTCCACTTGTCCATTAGCTTGCGGATGGGCTACCGAGGCTATGTCAAGCCGGATTCCATTGTTCCCACAGAATTTCTCCATCTCACCTAAGGACATGTTAGTTCCATTGTCCGTAATTATGCTGTGAGGGTACCCAAACCGATAGATAATCCTTTTCAGGAACTTGACTGTCGTGACTGCTTCACAATTGGTGACTGGCATAACTTCAACCCACTTGGTAAATTTATCAATAGCCACCAAGAGATGTGTCTTTTTGCAAGGTGACATGTGAAAGGGCCAACCATGTCCATACCCCAAACGGCAAACGGCCAGGTTAAAGGAATTGTTTGCAACTCCATAGCCGGCACATGGATTTGGCGGGCATACCTTTGACATCCATCGCACCTTGCCACCAAGCGTTCCGCGTCTGCTAAGGCTGTGAGCCAGAAGAAACCGTTCCTATATGCTTTGGCCACAAGGGACCTTGTGGATGCATGATGCCCACAGTCGCCTTCGTGGATCTCTTTCAGGATCTGTCGGCCTTCTTCTGGTGCCACACAGCGCAAAAATACTCCTGCAGCACTCCTTTTATATAACTCCCCATTGATGATGGAATAACCTTTTGCTCGCCTCAGAATTTGCCTTGCTAGTACCTCTTGCTGTGGTAACTCGCCCCATGATAGGTAAGCCAGAAACGGCTCTGTCCACTCGGGAACAGTGCGTATTGTGGCCACGAGCTCCAAATCCGGGTCTTGGTTAGCCACCTCTTCCTCAGACTCGGTTTTAACTGATGGTCGCCATAGCTCGTCCAGAAATACATTGGGTGGAACCGGCTCTCTGCGCGAGCCGAGTCTGGCGAGTGCATATGCTGCCTCGTTCTTTCTTCTATCTATATGCTCCACCTCATACCCGGAAAAACACCCGGCAACCCTGTCCACCTCTCTGCGGTACGCTGCCATAGTTGCATCTTTTCTATCCCAAGTTCCCGAGACCTGCTGTACCACAAGGTCCGAATCTCCATAGCATCGTATCCTCTTAATGTTCATCTCCTTGGCTATCTTCAATCCATGCAATA
The DNA here is from genome assembly GCA_028641055.1 of Alopecurus myosuroides. NCBI lineage: Eukaryota > Viridiplantae > Streptophyta > Magnoliopsida > Poales > Poaceae > Alopecurus > Alopecurus myosuroides. Next base: position 258,832,984 of record CM054063.1, on the reverse strand, counting down.
ATGCCTCATATTCGGCCACGTTGTTGGAACAATCAAAGTGAATCTGCAACACGTAGCTCAACTTGTCTCCTTTGGGTGATGTGAGCACCACTCCAGCTCCTAATCCCTCGTATTGCTTGGAACCACCAAAGTGCATTATCCAAGACTCGGAACTTGGAGTCATTGTGGGCATGCCTGTGTGAGTCCAATCATTAATGAAGTCAACTAGAGCTTGAGATTTGATTGCTGACCTCGGCTCGTAGTTGATGTGATAATCTCCCATCTCGATTGCCCACTTGGCTATTCTACCTGTTGCATCCGAGTTTCTGATGATATCCGACATTGGTATAGAGCTAACCACTGTTATGGGGTGTTCCTGAAAATACGGCTTCAATTTCCGACTGGCCATGAAGACCCCGAAAACCAGCTTCTGCCAATGTGGGTAGCGCTGCTTTGCTTCTGATAATACCTCGCTGACATAATAAACCGGCCTCTGAACCGGGTGATCTTTCCCGTCCTCCTTGCGCTCAACAACAACCACCGCGCTGACCGCCCGGGGCCCGGCTGCAACGTACAATAACATGGGCTCTTTAGGACCCGGGGCTGCTAGGACTGGTGCCTCAGATAGCTGCTTCTTTAGTGCCTCGAACGCCTCGTCCGCCTCTTGGTCCCAAACGAATTTGTCGGATTTCCTCAAGAGCCGGTACAAGGGTATTGCCTTCTCTCCGAGTCTTGATATAAACCGGCTCAGCGCTGCTACACACCCTGTAAGCTTCTGAACATGCTTCAGGTTTTCCGGCTTTTTCAGACTCTGGATAGCTTTGATTTTATCCGGATTGGCCTCAATCCCTCTCTCTGAAACGATGAAGCCGAGTAACTTCCCTGCTGGAACTCCAAACACACACTTTGTCGGGTTAAGTTTCATCTGGTATCTTCTCAGGTTCTTGAATGTTTCTTTTAGATCGTCAATAAATGTCTCCGCTTTTCTGGTCTTGATCACCACATCATCTACATAAGCATGAACGTTGCGTCCGATTTGGTCCTCAAAGCACTTCTGAATACACCGTTGATAGGTTGCGCCAGCGTTCTTCAATCCAAAAGTCATGGTCTTGTAACAAAAGGCCCCAAAAGGGGTTATGAACGACGTTTTCTCCCAGTCTTCCTTTTTATGCTTGATCTGATGATACCCGGAATATGCATCCAGGAAACATAATAGGTCACTTCCAGCCACTGCGTCTATGATCTGATCAATCCTTGGAAGTGCAAACGGATCCTTTGGGGAATGCTTGTTGAGACTCGTATAATCGATGCACATCCTCCACTCGTTAGTCTTTTTCATCACGATAACCGGATTTGCCAACCAATCCGGGTGAAATACTTCCATGATAAAGCCGGCTGTTACTAGCCGGGCAATTTCTTCCCCTATAGCCCTTCTTCTTTCCTCATTCATTTTTCTCAGGCCCTGCTTCACGGGCCTAGACTTGGGATCAACGTGCAAGCTATGTTCCGCTAACTCTGTAGGAATACTCGGCATGTCGCTGGGCGTCCAAGCAAAAACATCTTGGTTCGAACGAATAAACTCCACAAGTTCTTTTTCCTGCTCATCGTCCAAGTTAGATCCTATGGCAAATTGCTTAGAGGGATCACCCTCGACAAAGGCCACCATCTTGGTATCTTGTGCTGCTTTGAATTTTGCTCTCTCATCCTCAGTGTTTGGCCTCTTCAGCGTTGTCCTGTCATCCGGGTCTACTTGAGACCGGTAGTATTTGAGCTCCTCCTTTCTACAGGCTTGTTCTGCCATCGCCGCGTCTCCTTCGTCACACTCAGCCGCTATATCCCGGCTCCCATATATGGTGATGGTCTGCTTAGGACCCGGGATTTTAGCTGTAGGTATACGTAACACGGCCTGGCCATGAACTTGGCGTAAGCCGGCCTTCCAAATAGCGCGTGATAAGGGCTGCGCAACTTTACCACTTCGAACGTGAGCCACTCCACCCAGAAATTATCCTTTGATTCTCCAAAAGCAACTTCCAAGGTAATCTTTACTCTAGGGCACGCCGAGTGACCCGGCACAATCCCGTGAAAAACTGTTGAACTTTTCTATAGCTGAGACTCCTTGAGACCCATACGTAAGAAAGTTTCCCAATATAGGATGTTGATGCTGCTTCCGCCGTCCATTAAGACCTTTTTCAGCTCATAACCATTAACCTGTGGCGCAACCACCAATGCTAGGACTCCCGGGTGTTCTATCCTTTCCAGGTGATCTCTTCTGCTCCATGTTACATCTTTCCGACCACCTCAGGTATCTCGGGACAGCCGAGGAAACCGAGTTTACTGCCTTCTTCAATATCTTTCTATCCTTGTTAGAAGTTCCTGTGGTGTGAACGTGGTACTGGCCCAATTGCTTCGGGTTGGCTTGGAAACCTCCAGCTCCTCCCTTATTGTTACCCGGATTTCCAACTCCTGGGTTGCCTGCTGGGGGTGGGCCGTTGCCCGGGTTTCCGCCCGGACCCGGTCCTCCTCCCCGGCCTGCACCTCGCATAGCCTTGTTTACTTCCTCGTTCTTCCATCTCTGCAAATCCACACACTGCTCCAATGAGTGGTTAGCCAGCCTTCCGTTCCTGCTGTGTTTCGGGCACGCCATTCTGAAGATATCCCAGTTGTTACCCGGCCTTGGTGGCCCTTGATAGTTTCCTCCGTTATGATTTCCTCCGTTGAAATTTCCTTCTGCTCTGGGTCTCGAAGACCCGGCTTCTGTGCTGGCGACAAACTCGGAGTTCCCCTCAAACGGGCGCTTGTTCTAGGTGTTCCCATTGTTACCTCCATGGTTACCCGGTGTAGCTCCATTGCCAGTTCTTCCATTATTACCCGTATTTGCTTTTGCTTTCTTGTCATCAACATCCTGTTCCGTGGTATGTGTAGCAGCATGTTTGTTGCACGCATCCATTAGCTCTCCCATCGTAACCTCTGAAGCATTCCGACTAGATTTCATGCGAATTAACTTCTGCACTAAAGGCGTATACTTGCATGTCTTGGCCATAGCTTGCAACGCGTCCTTTGGCTGAATATCTGTAGATGAATGCAGTATCTCCATAACCCGGCGCACCCAGCTGCGCGCCGACTCTCCCTTCTTTTGCACACACACCGTTCTAGATCGTCGATAGTAAACAACTTCCTGCATGTTCCGTGAAAGTGCCTGATAAACGCAGTTTTAAATTCACTCCATGATTTAATAGATCCTTCAGGTAAATTGTTGAACCACAACTTTGCTGCTCCTTCTGACATCATTAAGTACATGAACTTGGCTTGAAGATTTTCAGATGCATTGCGAATCGACATAGCCATCTCATAACTGCTCAACCATGTTTCTGGGTCCATAGTTGGATCATAATTCACTACTTTACCCGGTTCCTTGAATTTATCCGGGTAAGGCTCAGCCCTGATGTTATCCGACAAACACTTGGGCCCAGCGAGATTAGTCGGTACTGGCCTCACTTGGGAAACATGCGATCCTGCGGGGGGTACGGCTGGACGTGGCGCTGTTGCTGGTCCGTGCACCGCAGACCCGGCCGCGGCTCGCCTGGCTCTGGAACTATCCACAATAACTTGCGCTGCTGATGCTGCTGGTGCTGCTTGGACGTGGGGAGGTGGTGGCATTTGCTGCTGCTCTGCCCTCCGTCGCGCTGAACTTGACTGAATATTGCCGGTATTGCCATGTTGCTGGCTGATATAAGGTGTTCCATGCATTCCACTCCTATTATCCGGGTAATTAACCTGCTGAGCTACTGCCGTACGCAGCAAATCGATCGCCCGCCGGGTCTGCTCCGCATGGGGTGACTCTCTTACGGGGATCTGATTCAATGCTAACGTTGCGGCATACACATTATCCATGGGGTTATTGAAGTGACCTGGTGGCGTACGAAATCGTGATGGTAGTGGTGGTGGTGCTGTGTTGCCGACAGTGGCCCCAGTCTGCAATGTGGGTAACCCGGCCTGCACGTTTGTCGGCTGTCCTCCTCCGGTTGCCGGCTGATGCACAGTTTCCTGATTCACAGCCGGAATCGGCTGATCCTGGGGTGTGATGAATAGTGCGTTTGGGTTTATGACTCCACCCATCGCCGGTAATCTTGTCTGGTATCTTTGATGCACCCTGCTTGTCTCAGCTCGGAGCCGGTTCTCCAGTGCATCCAGTTCGCGTTGGCGCGTGGCTACCCCTTGCTTTTCTGCTTCCACATCCCTTCTTTGTTGCTCCAGCGCGCGGCGTGCTACCTCCAAGTCCCTGGCACGCGCCGCGGCGTTTTCCGGGGTTATCACAGTAGCTAACACTGTTGGGTCCAAGACCATATTGTTACTGAACAGGGCCGGGTGTTGTGGATTCGAAGGACCCGCCCCTGGCGTCCTGTTAGCCAGGAACCCAAACATATTTGCCTGCAGCTCACTATCCGCCGCTCGGCTGGTGACTGAAGCCGACTCTCCATCAACCCGGGCCAGAACCGGATTTCCGTCAGCCGGATTTTGCTGCTGGGCCAATGCTTGCGCCGCTCCGACCGCGGCCGTAGTCACGTTCCCCTGATTGAGATTGGTTGCAGGGGCCGTGTAGACCGCGACCTGGCGCACAATGCTTGGCGAAGACTCATATTCCTCCTCATCACAGCTATCTTCCTCGTACCGGTCCTCCAGCAGGTGCAAGATAGACTCGGTATCATCTTCTCTCATGACCCAGCCACGCGGGGTCCATGCCGGCTCCTCCGGTTGTTCCCTCTTCGTGGTGGGCTCTTCTATCGGATTCACCGTCTCGACCGATTCTTCTCCGTCCGACTGAACGTGGGTGGCCTCTCCTGACACAGAATCAAATCCAAAATCGTCAGGGATTGAACCGGACGTACGTACCATGCCGACGAAGACGTTGACCCGGCCGATTGTGATGACAGATCCGGATTCGAGCAGATCCGACTCTGGCCCCCAGCCAAAATCGGCCACCATCTTCTCTCCTTCGAGGTCGGTGTAGATCTCGCCGATGACGAGGTTCTTCATGTTCTCTCGAGCTTCTCCCTTGATGTAAACACCCTTGGACGTAGGCCCCACGGTGGGCGCCAACTGTCGTGGGATAATCACGGCAGACGTTACCGGGGGTAACTTATCTTGGGGCAATTCGACTCTGGTGTTTGGGAGAGGGTTTAGCTCAAGGGAAACCATGGCGCTATGCGATCTAGTAGCCGGCAATCAAGTCGCCGAGTCTCCGATCTAAATATATTATCTCAACTCTCGTGTTACAATGGATACTCGAATATCTTGCGATCGTGTGATTGTGTCTAATCTAACCCTAGGGGCCGGCTTATATAATATCCGGACCCCCTGGCTTACCATCCAAGGCATACTCGGAGTCCTACCCGGACATTGCTTACAAACCCTAATTTTCCCTACCGGAACCCACAAACCGGGTTACGGGGCCTACACTCTTGGGCCTTCTAGAAACTCCTTTTCCCTAAGCCGGTATCTTGCGCAGCGCCCTTTGGGCCGAGTTACACCTTGGTGTTAGCCTACCGGGTTATCATCCCTCCATCACAAACCATGGCTAATCGAATCCTAGGGTGCCTGCTAACAATCACAAACCATGGAGGAGTGTCTAATTTTGAGAGGTGTATGCTAGTGTCAACGAATGGTAAACAGAAAATACAGTACGTCACAAGCCAACTAGACTTCTTAAGAGCGGCTCCCATATGAGGGACGCAACTGGTGTAGAAGGTCATCCCTCATTCTCTTTTGTTTACACGATTCTGCTTTCACTCATAAATCAGGGGCAAAAATAGTGAAGAGAATTTATGTATTAGTTTGCGGCTGGGCACCCCGCTGCCAGCTCTTCTAGCATTTGGATAAGCGGATGAAGCCACTAGTCCAGGTGTTTGAAGTCCAATCAACAAGTGAAATAAAGATTCTCTATTGACGTCCTCACGAGAAAAAACAAGAACACAAAACAGGAGAAATTTTGAAAGTTTTAAAGGTAGCACATGAGCAATTTACTTGGAGTGGCGGTGAAATACCACATGTAGGAAGGTATGGTGGACACAAATGGCAAGGTTTTGGTTTAGGGTTTGGATGCACGAGTAGAGCTCATACTCAGTACAGGGTTTTTGGCTAGCAAGGCTGGGTAGCAAGCATAAGAGTTGAGGGAAAACAAAAAAATATACATATGATGAAACCGACCATGCAATCTTCATTGAAAGCCCAAGAGATCTTAACTTGTGAATACTAAGTTTATGAGCTAATAGGCAAATTCCTCTTTCTTATGCTAGCATATCAAATTATTATTTCTACTGACCCAAGCTAAGTTTGCCAAAACCAACTAGATTAACTTGATGATCTCTAGAGTGATAGCAAATACTAACAACAAGCTCAACCATACGACAGAAATTGAAAACTAAAATAATGTGTGCAGAAGGTAAATGATGGAATTTCTCATTAATATTTCAAACCGGCAACTCACACCAACGGATACAACGATAACCATCTAAGGAGAGATACTTCCATACTGCAAACCATCCGATATGATAACTTCTCTACTCATGATATGACTCTACTGAAAAAGTAAAAAGATGAAAGATAGTGATGTGATACCGCGGCACTTCCCCCAAGCTTGGAACAAGCCAAGGGGATGCCAATACCAATGACGAATCAGTTCTTCGGTGGTGGTGAATGCTTCTCATCCTCGGCCTTCCAAGGTAAAGGTTCTCCATCCACAAATGATGTCCTGGTCTCCAACATCCTGAAACTAGAAGCAGAGCTTATCCGTTTAAAAATGTTCTCATACTCACAGTTATGGTTATGCACATCATAGAGTGAGAAAATATCCTCCCAAAGCTTCAAATTCTCTCTCTTGTATTCAGCGATCTGTTCTATCTTTATCCTGTGGATGATCCCAACTTCACGCTCTGCTATCTTCTTGTACCTAAAGACTACTTGCTCCAGTTCTTCCATCCTAGCTTCCAGACTGCCTCCTCCTTTAGGGCCCAGAGCATCTTCAATCTGCACCTTCCCATCCTTGAGATGCAATTCCTTGGGATGCATTTTCAACTCGTTCTTGTATGGTTTGACGACGTTCTCAAAGAAACTGTCTTTGGGAGATCTAGGAGAGGACATTGTGGCTCTAGATCTGAAGATGTAATCTGGCAGAAACAGCTCGAAATAGAAACACGACGAGAAAATGATGTACGGACCTCGGGGGTCCGGAGGATTATATAGCATGAGGTTTCATAACGAAAGGAAAGTCCGGGTCGAAAACGAGTCGGAGAGGGGCTCCGGGGTGCCCACACCATAGGCTGGCGCGACCAGGGGTGGTCCCGCGCCACCCCATGGTGTGGAGCCTCCGGGCTCCGTCTCCACCTCGTTTCTGGCTCATAATTTTTTTATTTTCCAAAAACAGTTAAAATAAAAGTTAGAAGATGTTTCGCGAACGTTTTCTTACCAAAACTGGCACCTATTCGAAAACAGACTCTGCAGTTTATGAAATATGTTTCTTAATAAATTCCTCCGGGATCATGGCTCGAATACAATCAACATTTCCATTATATGGATCTCCAGAAATATAATGCTTGAGTCTTTGGCCATTCACCACTTGTGAATTGTTGTCTTCAAGGGAAACAATTTTAATTGCCCCTGAACGATATACCTCTTCGATAACAAAAGGTCCTTCCCATCTCGAGAGTAATTTTCCTGCAAAAAATCTGAGACGAGACCTATACAATAGCACTTTCTCACCAACATGAAATTCTCTTTTAATAATTCTCTTATCGTGCCACCTTTTAACTTTCTCTTTAAAAAGCTTAGCATTTTCATATGCTTCACTCATCCATTCATCTAAAGGACTTAAGTCAAGCAACCTTTTCTCATCAGCAAGTTTAAAATCTCTATTTAGGTCTTTCACTGCTCAATAAGCTTTGTGTTCTAATTCTACAGGCAAGTGACAAACTTTTCCATAAACCATCTTATAAGGAGACATGACCATGGGATTTTTATAAGCAGTTCTATAAGCCCATAGAGCATCATTTAATTTCTTAGCCCAATTTTTTCTAGATTTGTTAACAGTCTTTTGCAAGATAGATTTGATTTCTCTATTTAATAATTATACTTGCCCACTTGTAGCATCCCAACTTTTAATAAAGATGGAATACCTGTGTTATTGTGCTAGTCCCTGGATCAAATGCTAGCATCACAGTACAAAATGAAATATCATGCAAATGCATCAAATTCTATTACATCGCATGATCCAGTCTTTACAAAATAGGATTACAACTTGCATAGTCTTAGAAGACTAGCAGAAAACAAAGAAATACAGCGGAAAACATAGTACAACATTGAGCCCATCTTCTTCATGTGCCACAGGCAAAACATGTTGGCGATAGTCTCGAGATCCTAAACGAAATCCTCACTCGTCTTCAGAAACATCTGCAATATGGAATATGCAGCCACAAGGGAGTCAATACAATTTAATGTATTGGCAAGTAACACTATGGTGGATATAAATGGCAAGACTAATACTACATGCTTATTTGGCTGAGTGGAGTTTTTGGCTAAGTTTGCATAAAGCCAGTTTTGTCCTATCTCTTTTGTGAAACAAACTTTTCTTTTCAAAAGGGTGGCATCATTGGACTGAAATCCAAGTACCACAATACTGTTCACTTGGTCAAAATTTTACTTATTGAAATTGATGATGAGATTCTTCCGTCAATCCTTATCCAGCTGCTCATAGTTGTCCATAACCGGGGACACGGCTAAGATCTTAGTTTGTTGACTCTGCAGAGGTTGTGCACTTTCACCCTTTGTCTTCAATTAGCCCAAACATCCTATACACCCGGAGTGCATCATGGAAAGGAGAGAATTGAGACGAGATCTTTCAGAAGAAGAATTCAAACCCACCGGCAAGACCCGTTCCACCTATAATTTTGCTACATCTGCTTGTCAAGCCTGGGCTGAACCCTCACAACTTAATTGATCAAGACAGAGCCCATAATGTCAAAAGGCTGCACGGGAAGCTACTAGATTTAGAGGGACATAGTAATCTCTTTGTTCCTGGGTGGCCATCCTCAAGTGACAACCTCAAGTGGAATAACCCTTAGATAAGGGCCCTGAGGAAACACTCAACATAACCCATTCTTACCACTTCCACCCAGGTGGTTCATTCATTAGTTATACTTAGGATTTTTCCTCAACATCTAGTAAAACAATTTGTAACATTGCATAGCACCTAGTAAATTCTAAGGCTATCAAAATAACAAGGTAAAAGGGGTGGCTACACACTACTAGGATAATAGCATAGCATAGTATAACTTAGTAAAATTTCCTACCATGCATACTACTCAAAATCAACTAATGCATATAGAAAATAATGGGTAGTTGATGGTGTGTTACTTGCCTTGTTGAAGTTGGTGAAGGTATCACACTCTCTTCACAAAAGATCGTTGCTCTCCGTACAATCTATTCATTGAAAACACAATAACAAAATAAACAAGCATCCTAGCAATCAAACACATAGGTGGAGAAAGCAAAAATAGCAAATGTCATAACAGAGGGGTTGGACTAAGTTGGCTAGGACAAGGTCAAAGTTTGAGTTTTGAAAGATTCATTTCATAATGGTTCAACACATTGTTAAGGAGTTTCCAAAGGTTTACTTGGAAAGGACTAGGTTGAGTTTGATGTTATATAACTTTATTATAACCATACTTGTCGAGGAAGTTCCAAGAGTTCACTGAGAATAAACATATTACTTTTTCAACTAAAGTAATACCTGCAAGCACTTGGTCATATTCACCTTCAAAAATATTTAAGTGACTATGTTAGTATTTTCCATTGTGGTTAGGGTAGGTCTACTAATTTCATCATCAAAGGGAAAATATTACTAAGTCTTGGGTTTTCCATTTGGGTCAATGGTTGGACAAAAACAACTTGTTATTCTTCAACTTGTGTGAATTGCTTCTAGACCTCATGTGATTGCCTTCTTGAAGATCATCATCATGCCATCTAAGTTGTTTCCTTCCTTGGTGTGGTGCTTCTCTTGGTCTTGATAGTCTTCATGGTTTTCACTTCACCAATTGGTTTGGGGTATTTGATGGGTACAAATACTACTAAGTAAAATTGAAAGAAAATTTAAGAAGAAGGATAGAAAGAGAGAGGGAGATGCTTTCTTCTGGATTTCTTCACACTTGTACTTCCTTGAGTTTCCTCTAGTGATGGAGTCTTTTCTTCAAAATTTCTTCATTGATCCTCCTTGTATTCTCTTCATGTTGCCACCAAGTTGATATTGAAGTTTCATTCTTGTGCTTGAGTCCTGATCTCCATTTTGTTGACTTGGTGAATTCTTGAAGCAAGACTGGGGAAGTGGAGAAGATAGAAAACTAAATTTTTCTACTTGGTACTATATGTGATTTGCACATTATAAGTACATGGCTTGGCTCCAAATGGACATAACAAACAATGGTAGAAAGAATACAAACAAAATCTAAGACATGATAAACTAGTGGTTCACTATGATGGATTTTTGGTCCAAAACACATGGTTATGATCCAAGGGTGTCCAAAATGGTTGGGTAAGGTTGTTTTTGGTTCAAGGTTGTCAAATGGAACAATTTTGCAAAAGGAACTATATTGAAATTATTTATAGAAATTAATTTATGTCAAAAATACTCAAATAGACAACTAAATTCTAAATTCAATTTTAATTTGTTCAATTATTATTTTGGGACAGAGTATATGAAAGTACACATCCTAAGGTTTCCAAATATATTTTATTTGCAATTTTTGGATTTGTAGAATTTGAATTATGCCAAATTTCATCAAACAAGCATATTTGAAATTGAACAATTTTAAGTTTGTCAAATTTGAATTTGGACAGTGCCAAAAGTTTCTAAATGTCAAGGGCTTTTCAAAAAGTCCAAGATTGCTAAATTTGGGCTTATGGATCAAAATATATGATAGATCTAAGATGCAGGGACTAATCTGTAAAACTGCCAATTAATCCTAGCGGGAGAAAAATTTGAATTAAAGGCTGGGCCACGTGGCTGATCATGATTGGGTGCTACTGCTGACTGTGTTGCTGACTGTGTAGGTGACGTGGATAAGTGGATCCATATGGATCATCAGATCTAGATCTGACGGTCTGAGATGCGTACCCCTTCGGGTTTAAAACTGGCCGCACGATCTAAATCTAAGGGGCAGGATTAGAGGAGGGGAGGACTCACCGGCGGTTAGGGTTGGGTTCGCCGGAAATGGCGTGCACGGCGGCCGGAGACGCAGGGAGTCGACGGAGACGGCGATCCGGTGGCCTTCGGGCTCGATGGAGACCACTATGGCGTTCAGCGTGACACGGCGAATCCGATGGCGCCCACGTCGTGCACGATGGAGGCTCCTAGCGGTGGTGCGGTGCAGACCCGAGGCGGGGCGACTCCGGTGAGCACGGGAGTGCACGGCGTGGCCGATTCACTGCGCAAAACAAGTAACAGATGGGTCATGGAGGTGCGCTCGGCTACGGAGAGAAGAGAGAGGTCGGGTAGGGGCGATGCAGACCTTCCGTGTCGCCGGAAATGAAGAAACACGGTGGCTAGGGTTTCTGTCTCCGGTGAGAAATGGTGGCGGCCTGGAGGCGTAATCCGTGATGGAAAATGAGGGGAAAAGGAGAGGGCTCCAGGGGCTTCTTATAGGATCGCATATGGAAAGGAATTTCAGCCTTAATGGCACGAAATCACAGGGATTCAATTCGGCCGAAATGGACTCTGCTTCCAAACGAGGGAAGAAGATGATGACGTCAGCAATGACATCATCCCTTATTTTCTTTTAATTTCTGTTTATCTAATTAAATCATAACTTCTGTTTTAAGTATCCAAATGACATGAAATAAAATTCTAAATTCTTGAAATTTAAACTACTTCCCAACAGTACCATTTTTGTAATCTTTCCAACATATTTTTATTTTTGAATTTTGGAAATTTGAAATAATTCCTTAATAGAGTTTAATGTGATTTTTAATTTAGAAAATTATAAAATACAATTATTAGTCAAATATAATTTCAGTGGCTTTATAAAGATCAAATACTATTTTCCAAAACCATTTCAAGGAGTTTTCATCTCTTTTATGTTTTGAAAATATAATTAATTCACTAATAGTACTTAATACCATTTTAAAATAGAAATTAGTAAAATGGGGTTTTTGATTCAATAAATTTTTAGAGACATTAAACATTTCAAATAATAGTTTTGGAAGTCAATTTCAAACCATTTTCATAGTTAATAATTTTAGGATATGAAAGATTTATTAATAGTAACTTAATGCTATTTTATTAGTTTATATCAAATAATTATTATTGTTGATCAATAAAATTTAGAATAAAACCACTAGTCATAATATTGTTTTCAAAACCTTTTGTTATGTTATTATCAAAGAAATGCATTTCATTTTCACCCCTTCATGTTTAAAATTTGGAATAACAACTAAAAGTTATTATTAATAATTTTATTCTCATCAAAATATTTTTGGGGATTAGAACTTTATTAAGGTTTATAATTCTTTGATTTTTGATGCCATAAAATGAATTCAGATTAATATTGGAGTTGTAAACATTTTAGGTAAAGGTTTGTTAATAAAAGATATTCCCTTTATATAAAGGAACTTATTTTTTGAATAAAGGTTTTAGGGTTTAAGGAACATAGGCATAATTGGATTTCTAAATCCAATAAACTTGGTATAGGACCACATCTTTCATTTTTGTTTGAGTTTTATTTGTTTTTAGTGACTTGTATTGTCATGAAAACAAAAGTTTCAAATTTTTGTGATTTTTGCATTTTCCAAAAAAATCAGGGATGTTACAGACTACCACCCTTAAAAGAAATCTCGTCCCGAGATTTGGGAAGGTTAGAAAGAAAGATTGGGTAACTGGGTTCCAGAACAAACTTGGTGGCTACCACCCTTAAAAGAAACTTTTGTGGGTAGTCTATTTTTATTAGATTGGAGTGTAGATTGATTTGAGATTGGCTTGAGTAGAACTTTCCTTTGTGGTAGAGGTGTAGACCAACATAGGTCTGTTGAACTACCTTTGACACTGAGGGGTCACTCTTTGGGTCAATCAAGAGTCTTTGGGTTCCTCTCAACTTGATCTTTTGATGTCCTTGGAAATCTTTCATCCTGTTGTTGTCATCCTTGAAGGCAAACACCATGCTATTTCTAAGGAAACTCTCATGGTAGGAAAACTCACATTGCTTGATAGCTCCAAGGTTAGCTTGATCCTTACTAGGCAGTTGGCATTGATCATGGATGTGATTGTTCCTTCACACAGAAGAAAGCAATTTGATACTAGCATTCCTCAAATGGGATGGCTTGTGTATCAATATGGTAAAGGTTGTATGATTCCACATGGTTCTCACTATGGTTGGTGAATGAGTATGGTGTTGGGTTTGGTCTAGTAGGGATGAGTAGAGATTTAGAAAGATGGCTAAGGGAGGTTCTTATCCAAAATAGCAGATCAAGGAAACTCATCTTACAAACAACACATAACAAACATATAGCAACACATTCATCACACCAAACAACATAGTTTTAGGAAAACATCTAGTATTGTCATACCACACTCGTTGGTATGATCAATATACTAACACGTTAACTTTGTTCTAACAAGGTAACTAGATTGGTGGTCTCATCTATATCTACTTGAATTTCTTCAAAAATCTTCTCTCAATATCTTGGGGTGTTCTTGATTGTTGTGAAGTCTAAGTTTTTCTTCAGATTCTTCAAAAATCTTGAGTGTAAGGCTTCATATGGTGAAAATACTTCTTGCACTTCATGGAAGGGTCATCAACAATCTTGCCTTGAGGGTATTCAAAAGGTAGGTCATCTAGAAAATTTTGAAGGTGAATTATAGATGAGAGAATATGAGAAGAATTAAGATAATTGTTTTGTTTATAGAAAGTTTGAACATAGAATTTTTTTTTTCAATCCTAGGGTATTTTCCAAACTTAGGGTCTCGAATTCTACAGGCAACACAATGCTCTGATACCATTTTGTAGCATCCCAACTTTTAATAAAGATGGAATACCTGTGTTATTGTGCTAGTCCCTGGATCAAATGCTAGCATCACAGTACAAAATGAAATATCATGCAAATGCATCAAATTCTATTACATCGCATGATCCAGTCTTTACAAAATAGGATTACAACTTGCATAGTCTTAGAAGACTAGCAGAAAACAAAGAAATACAGCGGAAAACATAGTACAACATTGAGCCCATCTTCTTCATGTGCCACAGGCAAAACATGTTGGCGATAGTCTCGAGATCCTAAATGAAATCCTCACTCGTCTTCAGAAACATCTGCAATATGGAATATGCAGCCACAAGGGAGTCAATACAATTTAATGTATTGGCAAGTAACACTATGGTGGATATAAATGGCAAGACTAATACTACATGCTCATTTGGCTGAGTGGAGTTTTGGCTAAGTTTGCATAAAGCCAGTTTTCTCCTATCACTTTTGTAAAACAAACTTTTCTTTTCAAAGGGTGGCAACATTGGATTAAGATCCAAGCACCACTACTACTGTTCACTTGGTCAAATTTTACTTATTGAAATTGATGATGAGATTCTTCCGTCAATCCTTGTCCAGCTGCTCATAGTTGTCCATAACCGGGGACACGGCTAAGATCTTAGTTTCTAACTCTGCAGAGGTTGTGCACTTTCACCCTTTGTCTTCAATTAGCCCAAACATCCTATACACCCGGAGTGCATCATGGAAAGGAGAGAATTGAGACGAGATCTTTCAGAAGAAGAATTCAAACCCACCGGCAAGACCCGTTCCACCTATAATTTTGCTACATCTGCTTGTCAAGCCTGGGCTGAACCCTCACAACTTAATTGATCAAGACAGAGCCCATAATGTCAAAAGGCTGCACGGGAAGCTACTAGATTTAGAGGGACATAGTAATCTCTTTGTTCCTGGGTGGCCATCCTCAAGTGACAACCTCAAGTGGAATAACCCTTAGATAAGGGCCCTGAGGAAACACTCAACATAACCCATTCTTACCACTTCCACCCAGGTGGTTCATTCATTAGTTATACTTAGGATTTTTCCTCAACATCTAGTAAAACAATTTGTAACATTGCATAGCACCTAGTAAATTCTAAGGCTATCAAAATAACAAGGTAAAAGGGGTGGCTACACACTACTAGGATAATAGCATAGCATAGTATAACTTAGTAAAATTTCCTATCATGCATACTACTAAGAATCAACTAATGCATATAGAAAATAATGGGTAGTTGATGATGTGTTACTTGCCTTGTTGAAGTTGGTGAAGGTATCACACTCTCTTCACAAAAGATCGTTGCTCTCCGTACAATCTATTCATTGAAAACACAATAACAAAATAAACAAGCATCCTAGCAATCAAACACATAGGTGGAGAAAGCAAAAATAGCAAATGTCATAACAGAGGGGTTGGACTAAGTTGGCTAGGACAAGGTCAAAGTTTGAGTTTTGAAAGATTCATTTCATAATGGTTCAACACATTGTTAAGGAGTTTCCAAAGGTTTACTTGGAAAGGACTAGGTTGAGTTTGATGTTATATAACTTTATTATAACCATACTTGTCGAGGAAGTTCCAAGAGTTCACTGAGAATAAACATATTACTTTTTCAACTAAAGTAATACCTGCAAGCACTTGGTCATATTCACCTTCAAAAATATTTAAGTGACTATGTTAGTATTTTCCATTGTGGTTAGGGTAGGTCTACTAATTTCATCATCAAAGGGAAAATATTACTAAGTCTTGGGTTTTCCATTTGGGTCAATGGTTGGACAAAAACAACTTGTTATTCTTCAACTTGTGTGAATTGCTTCTAGACCTCATGTGATTGCCTTCTTGAAGATCATCATCATGCCATCTAAGTTGTTTCCTTCCTTGGTGTGGTGCTTCTCTTGGTCTTGATAGTCTTCATGGTTTTCACTTCACCAATTGGTTTGGGGTATTTGATGGGTACAAATACTACTAAGTAAAATTGAAAGAAAATTTAAGAAGAAGGATAGAAAGAGAGAGGGAGATGCTTTCTTCTGGATTTCTTCACACTTGTACTTCCTTGAGTTTCCTCTAGTGATGGAGTCTTTTCTTCAAAATTTCTTCATTGATCCTCCTTGTATTCTCTTCATGTTGCCACCAAGTTGATATTGAAGTTTCATTCTTGTGCTTGAGTCCTGATCTCCATTTTGTTGACTTGGTGAATTCTTGAAGCAAGACTGGGGAAGTGGAGAAGATAGAAAACTAAATTTTTCTACTTGGTACTATATGTGATTTGCACATTATAAGTACATGGCTTGGCTCCAAATGGACATAACAAACAATGGTAGAAAGAATACAAACAAAATCTAAGACATGATAAACTAGTGGTTCACTATGATGGATTTTTGGTCCAAAACACATGGTTATGATCCAAGGGTGTCCAAAATGGTTGGGTAAGGTTGTTTTTGGTTCAAGGTTGTCAAATGGAACAATTTTGCAAAAGGAACTATATTGAAATTATTTATAGAAATTAATTTATGTCAAAAATACTCAAATAGACAAACTAAATTCTAAATTCAATTTTAATTTGTTCAATTATTATTTTGGGACAGAGTATATGAAAGTACACATCCTAAGGTTTCCAAATATATTTTATTTGCAATTTTTGGATTTGTAGAATTTGAATTATGCCAAATTTCATCAAACAAGCATATTTGAAATTGAACAATTTTAAGTTTGTCAAATTTGAATTTGGACAGTGCCAAAAGTTTCTAAATGTCAAGGGCTTTTCAAAAAGTCCAAGATTGCTAAATTTGGGCTTATGGATCAAAATATATGATAGATCTAAGATGCAGGGACTAATCTGTAAAACTGCCAATTAATCCTAGCGGGAGAAAAATTTGAATTAAAGGCTGGGCCACGTGGCTGATCATGATTGGGTGCTACTGCTGACTGTGTTGCTGACTGTGTAGGTGACGTGGATAAGTGGATCCATATGGATCATCAGATCTAGATCTGACGGTCTGAGATGCGTACCCCTTCGGGTTTAAAACTGGCCGCACGATCTAAATCTAAGGGGCAGGATTAGAGGAGGGGAGGACTCACCGGCGGTTAGGGTTGGGTTCGCCGGAAATGGCGTGCACGGCGGCCGGAGACGCAGGGAGTCGACGGAGACGGCGATCCGGTGGCCTTCGGGCTCGATGGAGACCACTATGGCGTTCAGCGTGACACGGCGAATCCGATGGCGCCCACGTCGTGCACGATGGAGGCTCCTAGCGGTGGTGCGGTGCAGACCCGAGGCGGGGCGACTCCGGTGAGCACGGGAGTGCACGGCGTGGCCGATTCACTGCGCAAAACAAGTAACAGATGGGTCATGGAGGTGCGCTCGGCTACGGAGAGAAGAGAGAGGTCGGGTAGGGGCGATGCAGACCTTCCGTGTCGCCGGAAATGAAGAAACACGGTGGCTAGGGTTTCTGTCTCCGGTGAGAAATGGTGGCGGCCTGGAGGCGTAATCCGTGATGGAAAATGAGGGGAAAAGGAGAGGGCTCCAGGGGCTTCTTATAGGATCGCATATGGAAAGGAATTTCAGCCTTAATGGCACGAAATCACAGGGATTCAATTCGGCCGAAATGGACTCTGCTTCCAAACGAGGGAAGAAGATGATGACGTCAGCAATGACATCATCCCTTATTTTCTTTTAATTTCTGTTTATCTAATTAAATCATAACTTCTGTTTTAAGTATCCAAATGACATGAAATAAAATTCTAAATTCTTGAAATTTAAACTACTTCCCAACAGTACCATTTTTGTAATCTTTCCAACATATTTTTATTTTTGAATTTTGGAAATTTGAAATAATTCCTTAATAGAGTTTAATGTGATTTTTAATTTAGAAAATTATAAAATACAATTATTAGTCAAATATAATTTCAGTGGCTTTATAAAGATCAAATACTATTTTCCAAAACCATTTCAAGGAGTTTTCATCTCTTTTATGTTTTGAAAATATAATTAATTCACTAATAGTACTTAATACCATTTTAAAATAGAAATTAGTAAAATGGGGTTTTTGATTCAATAAATTTTTAGAGACATTAAACATTTCAAATAATAGTTTTGGAAGTCAATTTCAAACCATTTTCATAGTTAATAATTTTAGGATATGAAAGATTTATTAATAGTAACTTAATGCTATTTTATTAGTTTATATCAAATAATTATTATTGTTGATCAATAAAATTTAGAATAAAACCACTAGTCATAATATTGTTTTCAAAACCTTTTGTTATGTTATTATCAAAGAAATGCATTTCATTTTCACCCCTTCATGTTTAAAATTTGGAATAACAACTAAAAGTTATTATTAATAATTTTATTCTCATCAAAATATTTTTGGGGATTAGAACTTTATTAAGGTTTATAATTCTTTGATTTTTGATGCCATAAAATGAATTCAGATTAATATTGGAGTTGTAAACATTTTAGGTAAAGGTTTGTTAATAAAAGATATTCCCTTTATATAAAGGAACTTATTTTTTGAATAAAGGTTTTAGGGTTTAAGGAACATAGGCATAATTGGATTTCTAAATCCAATAAACTTGGTATAGGACCACATCTTTCATTTTTGTTTGAGTTTTATTTGTTTTTAGTGACTTGTATTGTCATGAAAACAAAAGTTTCAAATTTTTGTGATTTTTGCATTTTCCAAAAAAATCAGGGATGTTACACCACTAGTTTGAGGATGATAGGGTGAGGAAATTCTATGATTAACATCATATTTAGCAAGAGTTTTTCTGAAACCACCATAAATAAAATGAGAACCCCCATCAGTCATAAGATATCTAGGCACACCAAACCTAGGGAAAATAATGTCTTTAAGCATTTTTAATGAGGTTTCACCATCAGCACTTTTAGTAGGTATAGCTTCTACCCATTCAGTAACATAATCAATAGCAACAAGAATATGAGTGTAGCCTTGTGAAGGAGGGAAAGGACCCATAAAGTTAAATCCCCAACAATCAAACGGTTCAATAACAAGAGAATAATTCATAGGCATTTCATTACGTCTAGAAATATTTCCATCCCTTTTACATTGATCACAAGATAAAACAAACTTTCTAGCATCTTTAAAGAGAGTAGGCCAATAAAAACCTGATTTTCGAACCTTATGTGCAGTTCTATCTCCAACATGATGTCCTCCATAAGCACTACTATGACATTTTCTCAATATCTCTCGTTGTTCATTTATAGGAACACATCTTCGCATAATACCATCAACACCTTCTTTATATAAGTGTGGGTCATCCCAAAAATAATGCCTCAAATCATAGAAGAATTTTCTTCTTTGCTGAGCTGTAAAGGTAGGAGGCAAATACTTGGAGACAATAAAGTTAGCATAATCAGCATACCATGGACTCTCTTGAGAGCTCACTTTTATTGCAGCTAACTGTTCATTAGGAAAACTATCATTAACAGGAGTAGGGTCATCAGGGATATTTTCTAATCTAGACAAATTATCAGCAACAGGATTTTCAGCACCCTTCCTATCCATAATATGTAAATCAAACTCTTGTAAAAGAAGCACCCATCTAATAAGCCTAGTCTTACCATCTTTCTTTTCAATGAGGTACTTAATAGCAGCATGATCAGTATGAATATTAACTTTAGAATCAACAATATACTGCCTAAATTTATCACAAGCAAAAACTACAGCTAGGAACTCTTTCTCACTGGTAGCATAATTCTTTTGAGCAGCATCAAGAGTTTTACTAGCATAATGAATAGCATTTAACTTCTTATCTACCCGTTGTCCAAGAACAGCACCTACATCATAATCACTAGCATAACACATAATTTTAAACGGTAAATTCCAATCAGGTGGTTGAACAATAGGGGCAGATATTAAAGCCTTCTTTAAAATTTCAAAAGCTTCTTTACAATCTTCATCAAAAACAAAGGGTACACCCTTTTGAAGAAGATTAGTAAGAGGCTTTGATATTTTAGAGAAATCTTTAATAAACCTTCTATAGAAACCAGCATGACCAAGAATACTACGAATACCTTTGACATCCCTGGGACAGGACTTTTTCTCAATAGCTTCAACTTTAGCTCTATCAACTTCAATACCTCTTTCAGAAATTTTAAGTCCAAGAACAATTCCTTCATTAACCATAAAATGGCATTTCTCCCAATTAAGAACAAGATTAGTCTCCTCACATCTCTGCAAAACTTTATCAAGATTCTGCAAACAATTATCAAAAGAAGTTCCATAGACGAAGAAATCATCCATGAAGACTTCCACAATTTCTTCACAAAAACCATGAAAGATAGCAGACATGCATCTTTGAAAAGTAGCAGGAGCATTACATAAACCAAAAGGCATTCGTCTATAAGCATAGGTTCCATAAGGACAAGTAAAAGTTGTTTTCTCTTGATCAAGCTTTCTAACAGAAATTTGAGAGAACCCAGAATAACCATGTAGAAAGCAGAAATGGGTTTTCTTAGACAACCTCTCTAACATTTGATCAATAAAAGGAAAAGGATAATGATCTTTCTTAGTAACTTTGTTAACCTTCCTAAAATCAATGCACATCCTATAACCAACCACTACTCTTTGAGGAATAAGTTCATTATTTTCATTTGGCACAACAGTCATCCCTCCTTTTTTAGGGACATAATGCACAGGACTAACCCATCTACTATCAACAATAGGATAAATAATACCTGCATAAAGGAGTTTCAATACCTCGTTTCTTACCACATCCTTCATCTTAGGATTTAAACGGCGTTGATGTTCAACAACTGGCTTTGCATCAGGTTCAATATTAATAGCATGGTGACATATAGCAGGAGAAATCCCCTTCAAATCATCAAGAGTATAACCAATAGCACCTCTGTGTTTCCTCAATATTCCCAATAATCTCTCCTCTTCTTCACCAGAAAGTTTAGAACTAATAATAACAGGATATAATTTCTTATCAACAATATGAGCATATTTAAGGTTGTCAGGCAAAGGCTTTAAATCAAAAACAGTATACTCCTTGGGTGGTAATGTGGTACCCAAGTCTTCCACCGATAAATTATGTTTCAGCATGGCTGGCTGATGTAGGAAAATATCGTGAATTTCATTCCTTTCTTCCATAAAGACATCACTTTCGTGGTCTTCCATGTATTGCTGCAAAGGATTGTTAGGAGCAAGAGCAATAGCAGCCAATTTTTCAACTCTATAATTCTCATTAGGTAATTCAGCTTCATAAGGCGATTTAGCAAATTTGGAGAAATTAAATTCATAAGACTCTCCATCAAACTTTGTAAGGATTTTCTCCTTTTTACAATCTATAACAGCACCACAAGTGTTAAAGAAAGGTCTACCAAATATAATAGGGAAAGTATCACTAGCAGAAGTGCCTAGGACTAGAAAATCAGCAGGATATTTAGTTTTACCACATAAAACCTCCACATCTCTAACAATACCAATCGAAGAAATAGTTTCCTTATTAGCAAGTTGAATAATCACATCAATGTCTTCAAGTTCACAAGAACCAATTTCATGCATGATTTCTTTATAAAGCTCATAAGGAATAGCACTAGAACTAGCACCAATATCACACAAACCATAATAGCAATGATCACTTATCCTAACAGATAGCACATGAACATTAGGTTTCTTAGATTTACTAGGATGAGAGACAATATTAGAAGCATCTTCACAAAATACAATGTGTCCCTCTTCTATATTTTCAGAAACAAGGTCCTTTACTATTTCTACTGTAGGTTCTACAGTTATTTGTTCCTCGGGTTCTAAAGGTTTCCTTGCACTTTTATTAACCACACTAGCTAACATAGAATGTTCTTTTACCTTAGCAGGGAAAGGCATTTTCTCAAAATAAGGTTTAGGCACAATAGAATCAACGGTATGAACTTCTATATCTCTAGCAAGAACACAATTAATAGTATCTTTATAAGGTGCATGGTACTTGTCCCATTCCTTTTTAGGAATATCAATATAAGAAGGAAATGCCTTATATAAGTTTGCAGCAACTTGAGAATCAAGACCATAAACAATACTAACATTATGAAAATCATCGGATGACATAAAAGTTTCAATGCATTCATAATCATAATTTGTACCTGACTTTATACCTTTGTCATTCTCCCATCCTTTAGTGTTTTCTTGAATACGGTCAAGAAGATCCCATTTAGCTTCATCATTCATACGTGTAAACGATCCAGAACAAGAAGCATCCAATAAATCCTTATCATGAAAAGAAAAGCCTTGCATAGAAATTATTAATAACAATATTACTGGGGAGCTCATGAATGGGGCATTTGAGCATTAGTAACTTCAATCTCCCCCATTCTTAGGCAATACTCTCTCCGTCATGAGGCCAAAAATTATATATATAATTTCGATCTCTATGAATTTCACTGGGAGGATAGAATTTAGAATAAAAGAGAGGTACAATTTCCTCCCATCCAATAGTCTGGCTATTTTTCAGCAGTTTGAACCATTCAGCGGCTCGGCCTGTCAATGATATAGAGAATAATTTCCTCTTCACTTGGTCCATTGTAATATCTGCACACTTGAACAACTCGCATAATTCATGTAAAAATAGCAAATGATCACCAGGATGGACAGTTCCATTACCCGAATAGTAGTTATTCCTAACATGTTTATTAATCTTTATAGGTATTTTATAAGGATCCAAATCATCAGGCGGTAGGTCACTTACTACCCTAGCAGTGGTAGCTGTGCCTGCAAATAAGGACTCAAACAGAGATCCAAACATAGTGTAATAAAGCAGTAGACAGTAATAAAAACAACACTTACAACTGAAGCTTCCTTTATCAGTTCCACTTCCCAATAGCGCTTCACTCCCCCGGCAACGGCGCCAGAAAATAGTCTTTATGACCCACAAGTATAGGGGGCGTATCATAGTACTTTCGATAAATAAGAGTGTCGAACCCAACAAGGAGCAGAAGGTGTTGACAAGCGGTTTCGATGAAGGAATAACTGTAAATACTGAAAGATAGATTTGTAGGGGTTTTTGATATTGTAGATAAATAAAGTGCGAGTAAATAAAATACAGAAATAATAATTGCAGCAAGTGGCCAAATCCTTTCCGTACAAGCCGCTAGGTTTACTTATGATTAACAAACGTTCTCGAGGACACACGGGAGGTTTCTGTCAAGTGCTTTTGTTCCATGAAGCTGAATAATCTTAGGTGTTTTGATAAGTGTTGTGTGGGTGAACCTATGCTAATGTGCCGTCCCATCCAAGACTAACACATACTTCTGATTATACCCGGCCTTGCAAGCATCCGCAACTACAAGAAAGTAATTAAGAAATAAATCTAACCACAACTTTAAACTCCAGGATCCTACGCTCCCTCGTGTAATGGTTTCCTAACAGGGGTTTAGGTTTCTATCACTCTGGCAACCCCACAATTTGTAGCCAAATACACGATGCACTCCCCTAGGCCCATAAATGGTGAAGTATCATGTAGTCGACGTTCACATGACACCACTAGAAGAATAACACCACAAGTTAAATACCAAACCATTAAATATTATTCAACATTACTTCACAACTAACAACTTGACTTCTCCCATGTCCTCAAGAACAACACGAACTACTCACAAGACATCATATGGATCATGATCAGAGGTGATATAATGTATGATAACAATCTGGTCATAAAGTGCAAACACCGATAAATCTTACAAGCATCAACTACTAACAAGTAATCCACACTGGGAGAGAGATCAAATGTAAAACAATGATAGAGGACCCTAATTGTTACAGCGGGATGACGGTGGATGATGAGGGTGATGGTGCTGTTGGTGATCATGATGATGATGATGAAGATCTTGATGATTCCTGGAGTGATGATGGTGACGATGGCAGTGATTTCCCCTCTTCGGAGAGGAATTTCCCCGACAGATTTCTCCCTGCCAGAGAGCTTTTCTCTCTCGGGTGTTTTCCGCCCCAGGGCGGCGGCGGAATAATTCTTCAACGATGGTATGGGGCTTAGGGTTTCCTGGGGGCCAAGTACGCGAAAGATATCCCCCAGAGGTGGGCCAGGGTGGCCACACCACCTGGTGGCGCGGCCAGGGGGACGCGCCACCTCATTGTGTGGGCCCCTGGTGGCCCCCTATGGATCTCCTTCTGGCTGAACTCCTCCTCTGAACTTCTAAGACACCCCCGGTGTCCCACTTCTTCTTCTGATCTTCTGAAATATGGTATCTCGGCGGTGCTTTTTTCCATCAGATTCCTGGTCTCGGTGTTTATTCTCCAAAAATTATGAAACATGCAAAATAAGATAAAATAACATAAGGGATGCATCATAACCTGAAATATATCAATGAATAACAGAAAATTATGATAAAAAATAATGATGCAAAATGGACGTATCAGACATAAGTAGAGAATCGTTATCTCACTTGTTGATTGGACTTTCACACCCTGGACTAGTGGCTCAATCCGCTTATCCAATGATAGAAGAGCTGGCAGCGGGGTGCCCAGCCCCAAATTAATAACACAAATTCTCTTCACTATTTTTGCCCCTGATTTATCAGTCAAAGCATAATTGTGTAAACAAAAGAGAAAGGGGTATGACCTTCTACCCATATTGGAGGTGAGAGACTCCCCTTGCAGAAATTCTCTTCCTCCCCGGCAACGGCGCCAGAAAAGCTTGATGGAGTGTAGACACACGCTCTTTGGGAGACCTCAAGCGAAAGGTGTGAAGAGTGCAGCAGCAAGTTTTCCCTCAGAAAAGAAACCAAGGTTAAATCGACCAGTAGGAGAAAGAATCACTTCTGAAGGTTGATGCAGCTGAGATGGTAGGGCGCAGTACTGGTTCAGCAGCAATGTGGAACCTACACAACACAATCAATTCACTTTGCCCCAACGTAGCAGTGAGGTTGTCAATCTCACCGGTTTTACTGATAACAAAGAGGTTAAATGTATGGTGCGGAAAATAGTATGAGAACAATATGAAAACAGTGGAAGCAGTATGAAAACAGTAGAATCAGTGGTTGTATTATCAGTATGAGAAAATGGACCGGGGTCCATAATTCACTAGTGGTGTCTCTCCATAAAAGATAGCTAACATGTGCGGTGAACAAATTACAGCTGGGCAATTGATAGATAATCAAAACTGCATGACATGATGATTACTATGAGATTCATGCGGGCATTACAACAAAATACATAGACCGTCATCCAACTGCATCTATGACTAATAATCCACCCTCCGAATATCATCCGAACAAACGTTGGGTATTAAGTTGCAAGCAACAGATAATTGCAGTAAGCAAAGTGTGTAATGTAAACAATGTAAACGAAGTAACATCATTGTTTTCTCCCTAATGGAAACATCACATCCTCCATCCGTCACATTTCTGTCACTCGAGCACAGATGCAAAGAAGGCATGAACCCACTATCGAGCATAAATACTCCCTTTTGGAGTCAGTAGCATCTACTAACAACGGAGAACATTCAAGATCATAAATAACATACACATGAAGACAACATGATAGATTGATAATCAAGAGACATAGCATTCAATAATCATCGGATCCCAGCAAACACAACATGTAGCATTACAATAAGATGATCTCGATCATGTGAGGTAGCTCACGAGATCTAAACATGAGGCATAAAGTGGAGAAGACAACCATCTAGCTACTGCTATGGACCCATAGTCCAAGGATGAACTACTCACGCATCACTCCGAGGCAGGCATGGTGGTGTAGAGCCCTCCGGTGATGATTTTCCCTCCCGGCAGGGTGCCGAGGACAACTCCAGAACCCTCCCGATCAAGGGTTGACGATGACGGCGGCCTCGGGTATTTTTCGTGGAAAAGTGGTATATCTTTAGGGTTCACGCATCGAGGAGAATATATAGGTGAAAGGGAGATGGCAGGTGGGAGCCCAAGGGGCCCACACCACCCCTAGGCACGGCCACGGGGGCGCATCGCCCTATGGTGTGCCCCTTGTGGCCCCCCATCCGGGCCTCTTCGGGACTCCGTGGAACCTTCGGGAATTCGAAGACTTCCGGACTTCGGATTTTCCAATTCCAAGAATATTTCCAGAAGAACTTTTCTGAAACTAAAAACAGCAGAAAACAGGAACTGACTCTGTGGCATCTTGTCAATAGGTTAGTCTCGGGAAATCGATGAAAATGACATAAAGCGTAAGGAAAACATGTAGCATATGGCACAAGAACAACATGTAACATCAGAAATTAAGGATACGTTTATGACGTATCACTTGCCTCACCGGTTACAATCCCGACCGGCGATTCGTTTCTACCGGCAAGAGATAAATAAGAATGGGCTGATAGATCTGGTCCTTAGCCATGTGGTTTTTTTCCTTTATTCAATAATAGCTTCAGTTGCAAAGGGTGTTAACTTGATTTGCTAACTTCTACTGACGTGGATAGATGAGAACGTGTGGGTGCAGGTTTGCTGAGTTGGACTGCTTGCATGTTAAAAGATAGCCTTAGTGGGTCGCTCCCATTTAGATATTCTAGATCATAACAAGTATAATTCGGCACAAGTACTATAATAAAAATTATAACAAGTATAATTCGGTAAAGTATAATAAGAATCAAAACAAGAATATTTCGGCACAAGTATAATAAGAATCATAACAAGTATATTTCGGCACAAGTATAATAAGAATAATAAGAATTGCTCTTTCCCATCGGATTCAAATGGACATGTATCCTATGCAATTTTCCTATCATATGAATCAAAAGAAGGCCCTAAATTAACTATGACATGTTCTCCCATGATGGCCAAAATTCTTTCACTACAATTAAAAAGGAATTGCTCTCCCCCATAGTAATTTCTATCCTATACAATTTTCATATCCTATGAATTTATAATCAAGGAAAATTCACTGCAAGTTTCGTATTACCTTGCCCATTGGAATACCATAACACGTTCCTTGTGAAAAAGTTGGATGACGGCAACATATCGAACATCGACCGTGTACTTGAGATCAACGCCCATGAACTTATTGTGTTCATCCGCCTCTTGAGGTCATCGCCCGAAATTGGAAAGAAAACTCGGGACCATGGCACTTTTGTTCGTGTAGACGACATCGAGAAAGATCTTGCCATGTACGGGCACCATCCTATACCGAGTGATTGGATTTATGGTGGAGGATGGGGAAGAAGAGATGAGAGAGAAAGAGGAAGAAGAGAGGAGAGAGCACCCCGTTTGTACTGTAGAAATCTCAGTTTTTTTATCTCAATCGATCGGAACAGCTTCCAATGCGCGCGGGAGGCAAACGGTTTAGACCTCTAGTTCCGATCCGTATTACGATCCGAGACTAAAACTGCTGGCGCCGGGCGAACGGTTGCCACCACCCCTCTAGCCCCGGTCTGTATTACGACCCGAGACTAAAAGGCTCGTGCCAGGTGAAAGGTTGCCGCCGCCCCCTCTAGTCCCGTTGCAATATTCAACGAGGACTAAAGCTCAGGACCAGAGGTCGTTTTTTTACTAGTGCTAGGTCATACTCAGATATCACGATTTTAATCCCCAGTTACGGCAATACAGTTGATGATATCCAAAGTATAACTTTCGATCATGCGGTCACTAGATATTCTCATAGTATAGGAATTATAGTCGATTTAACTTCATATGTATTTGCTAAAATACATTATAATTGTTTAGTCTATTTTAACAAGAACATACACTTGGGTCGGTTCAGTACTATTGTTACCTTAACAATAAGGTCTTAAGTTTTTCTATACTTTCATCCAAGTACATGATCAGGAAAATATGATCATCTCACAAATCATAAACTAATTTTAGAGACAAGATTAGGAAATCTTGTTTGTTTATGTCTTCACACCTGCGCAAAGATTTTTGTTTGAAAAATCACTTTTCAAGTGCTATATCGGTTGTAGCATGATGACATAAAGTTAATTCTGAACATGGAGATAGAATAATAACTGAATATTATTGTCTTTAGAGCACACCTCCAACATGGGCCCCACACACAGCTCACATTTGGATTTCGTCTTCGTTCCGGGTAAAAAATGATCTCCGTAGATTTTCAGGACATTTGGCGAATATTTCCTTCGGAGATTTTCTAAAATACAAAAACAACAGAAAACAGGAACCGGATTTGAGCACTGGATTAATAGGTTAGTCCATGAAAATGTCTGAAAAACGAAGGAAAACACATGGTAATTGATAAAAACAAGCATGGAGCACACAAATGATAGATACGTTTGGGACGTATCACACTAATATAAAACTTCTAAACAAAGAATGAAATTCGTTTAAGACTTGTTCCGATAAAAAACTGGGATGTTGGCAAGGAAAGCTTCTCTCATACAGGGATTGGCTTGTGCTTATTAATTTTGTGCTTATTAGGCTACCTATGTTCATGTTATCCTTTTTAGAGATACCTAAAAGGGGTATTAAAAATGCTTGATTTTTATAGATCTTGTTTCTACGGGCGAAATGATCAACATAAAAGAAATTGCCATCTTACTAAATGGAATATTATATGTAGACAAAAAGAGAAAGGTGGGTTGGCAATCTAGGTGCTAGATAATATTGTGCGACGATAATACGTATTCCTTATAAATGTTTTAGCAAATAGTCCCTTGCATATTGAATTTCGACAGAACCTTGTAAGCAATAATTGGGAGGCTTATTTCCATTTGGTACATGGATTGATGAATGTTTCCACCTTGTGCATTGAAAACATTGGGAGGCTTATTTGGTACACCTTGTAAGCATATTGTGCAATGGATTGATGAATGTTTCCACCTTGTGCATTGAAAAGTGTATCTGATCAACTGACTTTTTATACTCCAGTAGCACATGTTAAATATGCGTGCCAGATTCTCTCGGCGATCGAGGATGGCATCGCATCGCCGGAGTGGGGCGCCGCCGTGACGATCTCCTCCCCGCTTAGCTAGCTAGTTGCTCTGCTCCGTGCCCGTTTCTCCTAGCTGCATACTACTCCATGTATGTTTTGGTAGCTGCACACTAGTACATACCTTTGCATGCAACCGCGCGCGGAACGTTTCGTACTGACCGTGGGGTGCGTGGTAGCTTGCACTGAACGGATGAGCGGACTCACTCGACGAGTCGACTGATACACGTACGTGTGGAGGCTAGCTGACATCCGTCCGGAAACAGCTAAGGATGGCATGGGTTGCTCTTCCTCCCGCTGAACTCAGCAAACACACACGCATGTCTGAACATATCCCGCGCGCGGCACGTCCGAGCAGCGTCTCGCACACGCAGAAGGGTCCAGACGGAACCGAACAGCAGCTGCAGGCCAGCTGCCGCGTCGTCCGTTCAGATTTCCAAAGCGTGCAGCAGGGCACCGTGAAAACAATACGAAGTAGTACTAGAAAAAAGTGTATAATGAGTATTGCACAATCATTGTATTCGTAGACTTGTACACTTTTCTTATCGGGATTAATTAGTACTGCTCCTCCGTAGTTGGTAGGTAGCAGGACGCACTCTCTTGTTTCTTGGCCGTTCACTCTGAAAAGTTTTCATCTGCACACATACGCGAGCGCATGGCGAACGAGTGATGGAACGGAGCCCAAAAGAGCGGTTTGGCTTCCTCACCGGACTCCAGCCTCCGTCGATCACCTCGCGGCATGCAGTACATACACGGGCACACACGACACGATCGGTCGGTCAGATAGGTGTTGCCGGTCGACGCGGTGACGCTGGAGAAGTCGCGGCTGAACCCGACGTCACAGCAGACATGGTTCGACAATGACGGCGATTTCCGGCTTAGCGAGCGAAGCTGCCGAAAACAGTGTGTGGACGCGGGTCGTCCACGGACACACAACGAAAGCGGTGCTGCATGTGCCCGTCGTCTCCACCCACACACAGTCACAGGACCGATCGACACACGCACGGACAAGGTGAGTGGAGTGGCACGCCCATGCTAAAAAAAAAACTTCTTGGTTCGGTACTCTGCTTTCCCCGTTGAATTTCTCCCTATTGCTCCTTGTGTGGTACGTAACGTAGCGGTGCTGGCTTGTTTGCTATCCACAGTGGTGGTTTTTGTGCCGATCGCTCCTTGTGTGGTACGTAACGTGGCGGTGCTGGCTTGTTTGCTATCCACAGTGGTGGTTTTTGTGCCGATCGAGTAGTAGCGTTCACGGGTGTGCACGCAAAAGTTTTACTACTACTACGGAGTACTACCAAAAGTGACTTTCCGGTCACAAAAGTTTTTACAAAAAGGGACGTATGCTTGCCGTGACGACAAGGAGTCGAGGGTCATGCAGGGCGCGGGGAATAATTTTTGGCCATCAGCGATGCGGACGCCCCGGGGTGGGGGCCACGTTGATAAGCACGTATCCGTGATCCATGTGACC
The DNA here is from genome assembly GCA_028641055.1 of Alopecurus myosuroides. Taxonomy (NCBI): domain Eukaryota; kingdom Viridiplantae; phylum Streptophyta; class Magnoliopsida; order Poales; family Poaceae; genus Alopecurus; species Alopecurus myosuroides. The sequence goes on along the minus strand of CM054063.1, from coordinate 258,802,602 downwards.
CCGCTCGCTCGCGTAAACAAGTGCTTCCGTTGCCGTGCCTTTCACCGCCTTGTCTCCCTCCTCACGTAATCGCCCGGGAAAACAAATCCATCACTCAACCAACACACCACCGACTGGTACTAGTGGAGATTCTTTGGAAGTTGGGCTAAACAAACCCAACTAAAGTGATTTCTTCATCTGGTTTCTAAAGATTTGATACCGGTTACCGAATTTGTAATAATAATAGTACAACATATACAACGATGCCGGTGTGTCTAGATTCTAGAAAGAGTAAAATTTAGGAAAATATACAGTAGTTTATCTTCCGAGACGAATGGATCACTGCAAGCAACAGAAGCCAAGAGGCAGGCAAAGAAGCTAAGCAGCGGCAGCTCGGCCAGGCTCTGAATAATTTTCCATCATTTTCAGTTTCTCGAAAAAAGCCAGTACACAAAGCTCTCCCACTCGGAGAAGCGCTACACCCGTGGGACTGGGAGCGCTCTCCGCTGAAAAATATTTACACGGTACAGCGATGGCACCAGGCGTCGTACAGAAAACGAAATTAAAAGGAGAAAAGAAAAATGGGGGCCATAAACAAGAGTCCCCCGAGATCTAGATTTCCTAGGCGCACACGGGAAGGCCACACGGAGCTAGCACATAGCCGGCCGGGGCGACGGGCGAATCTCTCTTCCTTCGTCTCTTCTCTCTACGTCCGGGCGGCCAGACCGGGGGACTGCGGCGGCGCCGACCGCTGCTCGTCGGCGGCGGGGAGGAGGCGGGAGCGGCAGAGCGGGCAGGTCGCGTGGTCGTAGTCGAGCCAGGTCTCCAGGCAGGCGCGGTGGAAGACGTGTCCGCAAGGGAGGCGGTTCACCACCGCTTCGGCTTCGAATCGGACCAGGCAGACGCGGCAGTCCGGGGCGGCGGCGGCGCCACGCCTCCGACCGAATCGGGCCGGGCGGAACTTGCTCCTGAAGATCTCCGCCAGGGTGGGGCCCGACGGGGTGAGCTGGTCGGCGCCCTCGGCGTCGTCTCCGGCCAGCAGCGGCGGCGGCGCGGGAAGGCCGAAGAAGACGAGCGCGGCGCGGAGCAGGCCGGCCAGGGCGGCCACCGAGGCCACCGCGTGGTAGAGCAGGTAGATCAGGAGGCTCTCCTTGGGCGCCGGCATGCTGGAGATGCCCATCGCGGAATTGGGGATCGATCCGTGGACTGGTCTGCAATTTGAGCTTTCTTTCGGGGTGGTGGACGGGGGAGAGAGAGAGAGAGAGCGGAGGTGGGATGGAAGAGCAGAGTGAGAGGGAGGGGAGTCGTGAGCACGCATTTATAAGCTGGCCGGTGGGACGGGTGGTGGCGTCTACCTATCTTGCTCGGGTGGTGTACCGCGACCCGTGTCCGAGCGCCCACAGCCGTCCGATCCGGGGCGGGGAGGGGACACTCCACATGCGCGGCGCTTCATCGTGGGTGCCCAATAATTTCCTTCTTTCTTTCCCCCGATTCTGGTTCGTGGCGGCCAATAATGTGTGCATGGTTCGGGAGGCAGGCAGCCGCGCGGGTACCAATTATTTAGGCCGCTCGCTCGATCCAATCTTGTGGATGCATTAGTACGTGCAGTGCATCAGATTAGTATTGTTTTTTTTTCTGAGAGAGGCATCCAGATTATTGTTGGCAGCCGCGAGAAGAGAACACGGTGGACAAGGCATCCAGGGGACGATTCCACTGTCACGGGACAGTGTTCCCAGAATCGGTAGGCGCGATGTGGGAGAGCTAATTGGCGGACAAATCCAATCGAGGGGTTGAGCGAGCACGGCTCGTCCAGGCGATGGGAACTCGGACGTGGTAACGTGCTTGACTCGGATCGCATTATCGCGCAAATTGAACTTTTTTTAGAAGAAACCATGGCAATTTGAGCTAAAACAACGTCGATTATCTGGCCGGGTTGCCGTGCCTGCACGACTGCTGCCGGGCGATGGAACCGATCCGGTCCCGGCCGTCGCGGTCGCGCGGCACCAAATAGGAAGCGCCCTTCCTCTGCCTGGTGCGTACGTCCAGTAACCAGTCGACGCCCGATCGAGACGGGGACGTCGACCCACCCGTGCGCGCGGTCACGGACTTGCCCTGCGCTGGAGGATGCCGCAACGCGCAGCCGGGGGGTGGCGGCCGGGAGCGTTGTGAAAGGTCGCGACTCGTGGACTGACCAGTGGCATTCTACTACAGTGCATCCGTTGTTTGACGCGGGGGAAGTCCCGGTGAAGTGAAATGCACCCAACCTGCCGGCTACCGTTCCGTTCGTTGCCAAGCTATCAACATGATTGCAGGCCCAATTCGCTAGCTAACAGAGCCACTAGGCTAGCCGGAGTACAAAATACGTGCAGCGCTGCGTCTGAACTTGACCACGGACGGCTTGTTGACATCGGCGGCGATCCGCTCCGGGGGAGAATTTTTCAAATCCCTCGTTGCTCTGCCGGCTCATATAGTAAGCTTCCACCCTCTGAAATGTAACCGACCAAGAAAATCCCGTTCACACTCACATGAAGAGTTGTCCTTATTATTAGGATCGCATATCTTAGTCCGACGATATGCCACGAAAGTACCGCCATTAGCAAGCGGCGAGTTTAATATATTTAACATGAAGGCGCAACCATTAGAGCATCTCTAGTAAGGCTCTTTAAGGCCGGACGAGTTTAAGAGTCGAGCCCATTTCTCATGTGACACCATAGCCCTTATTGCAGTCACGACCTGTAAATGGTTTCCAGGGCCCGTCAAATCGCGCGCCCGATGCGTTATTTTAGCCGCACCTCCTCGAATACAGGTCACAACATGTTACCTACGCAGCCGCACCCGCGAAATTTCCCATTGAATTCCTGTCACCGGTTTCCAAATCCAGCGCCTCCCGACACATATCCATCAACATGAGGCCAATCGCGGGCGGCGTAGAGTAGGAGTGGAGGCACCGTGTCGGCGCCCACGCAACGAGATAGCACTGAGCGAGGAAGTAGACGGACCATGGGTTGTTGACGCCGCTATCACTCATCCGGCGAGAGGTAGAGGAGTTCGACCGTCGCCACTGGCTCTTTCTTAAGTCAGCAGCTCCGCCTACGCAGGAAGCACCCCCACCCCGTTCCTCTACGAGGCGGGCACCTCCTCCAGCGTGCACACGCCGCTGCAGGCGCCAATGGGAGAGGATGACGAGGACTTCGAGCAGTGGCGGAGCCAGCTCACCAGAAGAGCCGGGGCAAGGCCTTGTTGCTGGCCGAAGTTTGCTTAGCTAAACACTAAACTAAACCATGTACTTAAATTGATGCTTAGTGGGACGTTCCGGGCGAGCCTGGGCAGCTACTGGGGTCGCCTGTGTTGTATTTATATCGAATAATAGTGTACGAGTTGGGTTACAATTGGATTAGGAGTTGTAATAGTTGTGAATAATAGTGTACGCTTTTAACCGGTGCAATCGCCCCGGAGGACTTCGTCTCCGATGACGCCTACGACGTCATCACCACCATGCTGCAGGCGGCCAGGCGCCCAGCGAGCGTGAAGCAGATGAGGAGAAGAAGCGGTGCCGCGTGGATACGGACTTGGGTGACCTCCTATTAGAACAAGGACTCGACGTCGAGCGTGTTCACTGGGAAGAAGAAGGCGGACTGAGAGCGCGTGAAGGCCGAGCTGGACAACGTCTTTGCCAACCGCTGCTCCGACGAGGACCGAAGCGAGATCTAATGATGGCGCCGTCGCACCCTAGTGCTCCGATGAGCCGGTTTTGGTCCCGGATACGGGTTAGGAAGTTGTCATTTGGCTTTTTCTACTTATAATTACCAGAAAATGCCGCCCGTGGCTTGCTAATCGTAGATGGACTTCCTGTGAAGTTTAAATTTTAGTTGTCCACTATTTAAAAGTTGATTTAAGGTCTCCGTTCTATATTTAGGAAATCCACGCTTTAAAACAGGTTTATATCGGTTTTTATCCACTTTTAAATGCTATAGTATTAAAATGTCTATTGGTGGCAGAGGCTGGAGAGAATATAGACGCAGTTGCTCGATCGTGCAACGAACGGCGGCGTGGGTGGGTGAAATAGTGGCAAGAAGAGTCCATGTGGCTGGAATGCGTCCCCGACCACGGCGAGAGGGCTCGCATTTCGGCTGCCCAATTAACGGCAGCTGTTGCTTGCGTTAAGCAATAAGCATCCGGCAGGATTGGTAGTAGTCCTTCCGTCTTAAATTAACTGTCTTAAATTTTAATAAAAATAAATATATCTAGATACGTACACTTTTGTCAAATTTTGAGATATTTAATTTGAGAAGGAGGGGGTAGTATAACCTTCCGGGATTCGGCGTCGATCGTTCCAACAGCACCGGAACATGCAAGGTGGCCGGCCACACATTCGCACACCACCTGCGTGTCAAGCAAGAGATCGATCGTGCCAAGCAACGCATATCTGACCTGACCAGGGATGGAACATGCAAGTTGATGAGTATAGTAATGCGCCAAAGCTAGTTAAGTGTGGCGGGGTGGATTAGAATAGTGTTTCGCTGCTTCTAGCTACTTAATGAGTCGGATTTTGGCGGAGATCTTGCGCGTGTGGACTAGTCCGTAGCCGGTGCGGTGATGTGGGCGGTGCTGATCCACATCTGGAAACCCGGTGGATGGCTCACCTCCAGCCTTTCTGCCAACTTGTTGGGTCCGCGCGCCGCCCCGCCCCGCCTAGTGTCTTCTGTAGCTGCCCTCTCACCGCTCATTCTTTCCTCCTTCCGTCCCGTTTTGTGTGGTTACCGGCCAGCTTAAAACGATACTACTACTAGTTTAAGCAGCGATACTTCTAGTACGGATCATCTTCTACTCCCGCTCTCCGCTTCTAGTTTAGTAATTACATAGAGTATTAGTTAACATTTTCTTTGTCTGAAAACAACGGACGAGGGTTGGTCTGTAATCGCGTCTCGAATGCTCCATGCTGACACTCTGATCGTGTAGCTTCAATGATTCCACGTGCAATGATACGAGTACTCTTTTTTAGGTACTCCCTCCGTCCACTTTTATAAGGCCCACTTCTTAGCATTTCAATAGTAAGAAGTGAGCCTTATAAAAGTGGACGGAGGGAGTACTATTTTTATACTACTATCACTTGCGTGGCGGTAATTAGTTTCAGATAACTCCCGTGGTCCAGTCTAGATCAAGAGCGTGAGATGGTGGCCAGACTGGTTAAACCGGCCGGTAGGCCCCCCACCCGTAGCGAGGCCGGCGATCGTGCGCACAAAGCAACCGCGTACATACGTACCGACGAGACCACCGGCCGCTGACGTCGGCGTGGATGCTTTCCGGCGCCGTCCGAGCGCTGCGGTGCACCCAACGCGGCACTAGCGGGCGAGGAGCCTGTCCCCACCGGGGTCACGTGGCTTGCCTTTCCGGGCGAGAGCGAGGCGCGGGAAGGCAACGTGGCGGTGTCCCAAAGCGGTGCGGAGCATGCACTTCCCGCGCGCGCCAAACGTGGTGGGCCCGCCACCGCTCGACGCTGCTGGGTGGACCCGGACCACGGGCCACCCCCGTGCGGTGTGTGTGCCTGTCCGAGCTGAGCTGAGCTGTCGACGGGCGCCTCGTCACGCTGCCCAGGTGCGATGCGCGTGCGTGGCCTTGACTGCTTGTCTTGTCGCCTACGTTGAACTGCTGTGACAAGTGTTCGCCACCGCGATGACAAGTATCCCCGTCCTGAGTGAGACCGTGGTGTATCAGACATGTCTGGCGGGAACGGGTGCCGCTATCCGCCATGGTGAGAAGCGCGATCGTGTTTGCCTTCGTTGCCTGCGTCTGCTAGTTGGAACTTGAAGCATTTTTCTTGGATCCATTCTGTGCGTATTACAATTCTCTAGCCACGTAGATTTTCAGTCCCACGGTCCCGCCAGCTGCAAGCTCGCAGTGATTGGTTGATTCCATGAGGTGATGGTCATGCCAACACACGTGTCAAATTACAGTTACATGCCAGTACATTAGAAACGGCCGAATTAGCTGTTTTTTGGGCTAGGCCGAGTAGAGCGTGAATGGAGGCATGTGGATGTATGCACGTGAGACTCGTCCCACATATATCTCACTCAGAGCGTCTCCAGTCGCACCCCTCCCCCAATAGGCGTCCGGATCGGCGCCCGGCGAGACCCTTTAGGGGCTCGTCCGGACCACTCGGCGCGGCGCGGCGCCGGCGGGGGGTGCGGCTGTCCAGTCGGCGCCCCCAACCAAAACCTCGAAGCAAGATTTTGCCTATTTTCGCTATTTTGGAGTCTAAAAAATACTTATGTTCTAGGTTTAAATTATTACATATATAGTTCACGAATGACTACAAATAAAAATAAAATATTTATACAATTAAAAATAAATTCGAAGTGCACTATGCCGTCGCCATTCCTTTGCGAGCCCACACATGCTCCACTAGATCATTTTGGAGCTGATCATGAGTTGCCACATCTCGAATCTCCATGTGCATAGCGATGTACTCGGTCCAATCAGCTGGCACATTGTGATCCACATTGGCGAGAGGAGCCTGAAACTCATACAAAAGAGGATCATTCACTGGATTGTCACACTCATCCTCAATGATCATGTTGTGCATGATCACACACGCATTCATGATCTCTCCCAGCTGCTCGACCGACCAAGAGAGAGCAGGATACCGCACAATAGCAAACCTCCGCTGGAGCACTCCAAATGCACGCTCGACATTCTTTCTTGTCCTCTCTTGTACCGAAGCAAATCAGGATTTCTTGTTGCCTAAAGGATTGGAAATTGTCTTCACAAATGTTGACCACTTTGGATAGATACCATCCGCTAGGTAGTACCCCTTGTTGTACTCGTGACCATTGACAACATAGTTCACTGGCGCAGCATGGCCTTCAACAAGTTTCGCGAACACAGGGGAACGCTGCAATATGTTGATGTCATTGTGAGATCCTGCCATGCCGAAGAACGCATGCCAAATCCAAGTCTCGTGATCTGGCACTGCCTCAAGTACCACGCTGCAAACTCCATGATGGCCCCCTTTGTACAATCCCTGCCATCCAAATGGACAGTTCTTTCAGCTCCAGTGCATGCAGTCAATGCTTCCAAGTATACCAGGAAAACCTCTTGCTTCATTTCTTGCCAGGATCCGAACACTTTCCTCCTTATTTGGTCCTCTCAAGTAGTTTGGGCCAAACACGTCCACTATCGCAGTGCAGAATCTGTACATAGCTATGATAGCCGACGACTCAGACATGCGGAGATAGTCGTCATGGCCATCTGCAGAGGCACCATATGCAAGCATTCTTATAGCAACAGTGCATTTCTGAATTTAGGAGAAACCTACCATCCCCTCGGCGTCTTTCTTTATCTTGAACCAAGGGTCGTGCTCCCTCACACTCTGCACCAATGTGTTGAACAACGTTTGTAACATCCCAGTGTTTGGGAGTTATAAGGATCTAAATTTAAAATGTGCATTTGCAAAGCATGCATCTAAAAATACGGAAAATTTTGGAGCAAAAGTTTAAAACAAACCAAATTGACCAATGTTTCACTTGACATGATGAAATAGGTTTAGATCATCTGGCCAGGAGTACATTTGGAGTGATCTTTATAACACTGTATCTCTACAAACTAAATCATTTGATAAGACAAATCATAATTGGTTATGATCAAACACAAATTCTCAACAACCTTAACCACAAGTCTATAAGTGACTTTGGATAAATCACTAGGTATCTAGAACTCAAAGAGGGGTGAGTATCCAAATCTCATAACTAGTGATCACACTTCCACAAGATAGTAATACACAATTGAACCAACACATCAGTAGAGATGTTGTATTCTCTAATCATGAACTCTTAAGTAATCAACCATTCACACAACGTCATTCTAAATTATTTAGTAACTATTAAGTAATCCATTGCAAGTAAATACAAAGATTCAATAGAAAATAAATGATGAAACAAGTGTTAACTCAAAACCCACAAGTGGGAAATGACTTGATAATTGTATTAACACATTTATCGAATATGTACATATCTCATCAACCAGAAAAGTAGTATCTTAAAGAAGAAATAAATCTTCCTAAACTACTGTTAAACCTTGATCATCACATATGATATGTCCAAACCTCTATATCTGTATTATGAATGACAAAGGTAATAAAGTGATGAATATAAAGTAAAATCATGACACCTGAGAAAAACAACTAACAACTATGACATAAGTCATTAAACCCCAATAATCTTCACATGCTCATTGTCTCATTCATCTTATACAAATGAGTATCTGAAATCTCAACACATCAATGAACCATTTGATCAACTTACCATTAAGTTATCATTCCATAAGCATTCCACACTTCTATTCAAATCAACCTTCAACAAATAAAGTATATCTGGATACAAGTATTGAGTAACAACAAGTTATAACCTCTATTAGATAAATTGAATTGATACCTAAGCAAAACCAATCATGTATGAAACAAGTATCTAACTTTTGGGAAATAAAATAAGAAGTATTTTGAAGGATAATAAAAGCATGAACTAACTTTTAATCTAGATCTTGTTATTTTGGCTAGACCACTATATCATGTTTCACAATCTTCTCTGAATCATTCTGCAAGAGAAGAAACCACAATAAAGGAGGAACTACCACATGAAGATCTTCAAGAAGATTATTTAGAGTGTTCTACAAGTGTTATTCCAATCTATCATAAGAGTACTTGGAAACTCTTATATATTGATCTGATCTTATTAACACTCTTGAAACAGTGTGATACTCCAATGTTAGTGTTATATAGAAGTAGTTTGGTAACAATTTTCTAGACCTTGTTAACAGATCACTTTTGTATACTCAAACACTTGAGTGTCTTACACAAATAAACATAAGATCATATAACCTAGTACATCTCATCCAATTGTATATGATTAGTAATTTGGAGGCAAGCCTGGCCCACTTGTTAACAAATTCTTATTATATGCATATGGAAAGTTGATGTCATAAAATAAATTTACATTCTTTTATAACCATTTAAGTAAAATCCTGCTTGATGTAATTGGTTGTCTTCACCACAAAGGTGAGATAGTTGAGGTTGGAAACCAAGAGAGGAACCTACCTGCAATGGACAAAGGTGATAGCAGAAGACTAGTGGCAACTAGAGAGAAGAACATCAAGCAACAGAAGACCACAAAAAGCAACACTGCTTCAGTAAGGGATCATAAGAAATTATCTAGTGAATCATTAGGTATTATTAGAGAACCTATAATCCCTATTCCTTGTCAATCTCATCTGAGATGAGGAACATATAATAATATCTTTAATGGAAACAATTATCAAGAGAGAAAATAATAACAAGCCCTTGAATCCATGTGTCTTGTGATATGCTGAGGTAGGTGGAAACAAACTAATTCTCTTGTTTTCCAGATCTTCCTCACCCATAATACAAATGGATAACAACAAGAATTCATCCATATACCCATATGTAAATGATTACATGTTCTGAAAAAACATGGGTTAATATCCATCTTGGAACCTATGTGGAAAACAAGCATATAAGATCCCAAAACCACACATGTTTTCCACTTGATCAAGTGCTAAAAACAGCAAACATGGCTTACACCTAATGTAAAGAAATGTTCACCATGCTTGATAAGGAACCCAAAGATGAAAATAGCAAAGTCACACCTTAAATTACTTCTGCTATCACCTAAATTACTAAATTACTAGTCTTCTAAGATTAAATTACAAATTTTTCATCTCACCATGTTTTATTTTAGTGTAACATCCCAAATTTTACATTTGGAATGTTTTGCATTTAGAGCATCTGCATAGCATGACATCATTTCAAAACTTGCATTTGAGTGTTGCATTTTAAACCTCAAAACAAAATCGTGTTTTAAAAAGCTCAAAATCCTGCTATAAGGCGTTTATAAGCTAAGGGATAATTGAATATTTTTTTTTGCCTAAAATTACTTAATAATAGTCAAATATGATAGAGTTTTAAATTTCAAGATTTTAGAAATTTGTTTGACTCGATTCCGAGTTATATTTCAAAAGTTATTAGCATTTTAGTTTTGGTAAAAAAAAAAAAAAAAAAAAAAAACTTGCGAGCTCGCATGGGCCGGCCCAGGAATGCACAGCCCACATACGCAGCCTGGTACGATCGTACGAATCCGGTACAAATCCCGTTTTTCTTGACCTATGCTCATTCAAACTCGCATATCTCTTCATCGGAGAGTCCAAATTCAATTCCGCTTCTTTCTACTTGTTCCCTACTCCAAGGAGCAACTTTCCACCGACCTACCCACCTATAAATACCCCAGCCCCGGCCGTGAGGTCGTCCCAAACTCGAAACTCCAATTTCAGATCTGTTTTGTGGTATTTTACTCACCATGGTCCGTGAGTTCCTCGGTTGACGTTCAAGCCTTCACGAGAGTTTTAGATCTCGTCGATATCAATCCATCCCAAGAAACCTCACCTCTTTTCATCCACCACAGCCGGAGAATTTCGCGATCTACTCTTTCAGATCTGAAGCGGTAATTACTCAATTACTCTTCAACCGTTTGTCCGTTTTTGCTCAAATTTCTACTGTAGCTGCATCTCATCATTATCTACAACTTTCGTTCTTTGAGTTTTTCGATTTGAGTTACAGATCTGTTTCTATAATTCCGATCTACTTTTACCACCGGAGTAACTCGAAATTTCAAATCTATACTTCGTTCTTAGTCACCATGAAGTTGTCGTTGATTGTTTTACTTGATTTTTAGATCTTATTAATGTGTTAGGTTTAGATCTACCTTTTTATGAACCTTATTTCGATAAGATCTTGTAGATAGTTAATTAACCCTATTTAATTTGGTTAAGCTGCTTCTTTGCCTCTTGTTGCATTACAAACTTTTTCATGCATCATAACCATGTTATTAACACCAGAGAACATCATTGTTAGTAATTATTCCTAGTTGTGAATTTGGTGCATTAATTTGATCATGGCATAACATGCATACATATTTTTGTATTGTTTTCTATGTTATGTTTGTGTTGTATGTTTATGTGTGGCATGTTTTGCTTGTATTAGATTGTGAAGAGGAGCAAGTCTACTCTTGTTGCTGTTATTCTTGTTGTGATTGTTCATCCCATTGCCAAGGCAAGTGACACACCATCAAATCTCCCGTATTTTACTATGCATTATTAGTGTTTTTGAGTAGCATGCATGATAGGAAATTTTACTAAGTTATTATTATGCTATGCAAAATCCCAAGTAGTGTGTAGCCATCCTTGATTATTTTGGAAACATATACTTAGTAGATGCTTAGCCTTGCTACAAATTTGTTTTACTCAATGTTGTGGAAAAATTCTAAGTATAAACTCCCAATGAAACACCTGGGTGGATTTTGGATGTGATTGGATTATGTTGAGTGGCTCCCTAGGGCCATATCAATGGTGTTTATCACCGAAGGAGTACACTTGTGGATGGCCACCCAGGAACAAAGAGATTCCTAAGTCCCTCTAAGTTTAGTAGCTTCCCGTGCAGCCCTTTGACATATGGGCTCTGTCTTGATCAACTGAGTTGTGAGAGTTCAACCCATGCTTGACATGAAGATGTAGCAGAATTATAGGTGGAACGGGTCTTGCTGGTTGGGTTGAATTCTTGCTTCTGAAAGATCTCGTCTCAATTCTCTCCTTTCCTTGATGCACTCCGGGTGTATAGGATGTTTGGGTTAATTGAAGACAAAGGGTGAAAGTGCACAACCTCTGCAGAGTTAGAAACTATGATCATAGCCGTGTTCCCGGAAAGGACAATCTTCGAGCAGCTGGACAAGGATGGACAGAAGAATCTCAACACCGTTTTGAAGAAGTAAAATTTGGCTAAGGAAATATTAGTTGTGGTGCTCATGGGTGTGTCCCATGGTGCCAATCTTTGAAAGAAAACTCTTTTTCAAAAGTGTTAGGGAAAAACTTGCTTTCTGCGAAATAGCCTAAACTCCACCAAGCCAGATATGCATGTAGTTTAGACTTGCCATTTTATATCCACCATAGTGTCATTTGCCAGTACATTGTTTGTACTGAATCTCCTTCGGGGGCTGCATATTCCAACGTGCAGGAAATTCAGAGGATGAAGTTTGATTAAGTGCTTGGACTCGAGTCTACACCCAACATGTAATGCCTGTGGCGCATGGTTGAAGATGGAGGCTCATTGCTACCTTTATTCCTGCTGTTTAGAACTCTGAGTTTTGCTAGTCTTTCAAGACTATGCACTTTGTAATAAAGCCATACTTGGCTATCCTGGATCCTTTGTAATAATTTTTGATACTTCTGCAAAGATACAATTACATTTTGTTCTGTGGTGCTAGCATTGATCCAGGGACTAGCACTTAACACAGTAGTTCTTACATTATTAAATGTGAGGGCGCTACAAAATGGTATCAGAGCAAAGTGTTGCCTGTAGGTTCGAGCCCTTAGGTTTGGAAAACCTTTTGGTCAAAATTTATTAACTCCTTTGAGTATTTTTGGATCCTAGCGGCATAGTGAGATGAAGCGGCCCGGACCAACATTACATGTCCACGTACATGAGACCGGTTCCCTGATTGGCTTTGCGGGTGCCAGTCTCTCTCGCTATAGTGAATATCCAAATTTCAATAAGTTGTTAATGAGCAAATGATCACCATGAAAGAAGACTTAATATTTTCTAAGTACCTTTACTTATCTCGTATCTAGTACCTCCTTACCTTATGCTTCTATGACCTATGTTTTCCCCTACACTTCAAAACTCAAATATGATGGAACTTCAAATTCGCAATCACCGAGGAGTACCAACTCAAAGATGAAGAGCTGCAACTTCACCACCACCAAGGACTTCAAGGACCCTAGGATTGACCATCTATTCTACTCTAACGTAGCTAGAACAACTCTTCTTCTGGTATTTCTACCTATTGTTCCATCCTCTAATATCTTATCTCCCTGATAGATGACCAACCTCTTTGAATCAATCAAGAAGGGCCCATTGATGACCATGACTCTAGATTGTGAGACTGAATTCCCAAAGGCATTGAAGGACCTAATGACAAAATTAGGATTTGGAGGAGCAGCACTCTACAAAGGTTTTCCTTTCATTGAAGATGGCCAAGAGTATTGGTGGGTTCAACTTCACCTATACAGAAGCAAGGAGTATGATCACAAGACACAAGGGGACTACATCTTCACCAACCCACAACAATACACATCATTCTTCGAGTCAGCTAGATGCGCTGCATGGGAGGCAATCACAGAACTTGGAGAAAGACTTACATGGAGACTTTATCACACTCAGAAGGATCTTCAAGAAGCTGAAGAAGAGATCAGCGCCCTTGAGAAGGAGCTGAAGATGTACAAGAACATAGAGATCATTGTGAAGAGTTATGATCCAACCCAGTAGTTGACCACCATGGCAGAATGCGTTAGCTAGAGTTTTTGTTTGAGTATTGACCTATCAACTTGTGATATGGCAATTATAGATTGTTTTGGTTTGAACTAAGTTGTTTCGCTTAAGTTTTTCAAAAACTAAGTCCAAATTTCGAAATTTGGTTAAAGGCTAAAATATTTTAAGTTGTTATTTTCCACTGATTGTTTGTCTTGTTGTATTGTGCATGGGTAGGAAAATTTTCTCCTCATAGCTCTATCTATCTTTTCCTCATCTATGCTGAAAACTCACAGATGCCTCCTCGTCGCGACCCCAACAACAACAACAACAATGAGGACAACAACAACAATGATGCCCTACAGCAGATGCTCACTTCCCAAGCCCAACTGCTGCAGATGATGACTCAGTTTGTAGCAGCAATGAACAACAACAACAACAACAACAACAATCCCCCACCACCACCCCCAATGGATAGACTTACCAGATTTCTGAGACTTAGGCCTAACAAGTTCTCATATGCTACTGATCCTATTGAGGCAGACGACTGGCTACGTTCGATCAACAAGGACTTAGTAACTTGTGAGTGCACTGATGCGGAGAAGGTGAGATTCACCGCACATCTGTTAGAAGGACCTGCTGCAATGTGGTGGGAAACTTACCAAGTGACTCATCCACTGGAAGGCATGACTTGGGATGATTTCAAGGAGGGATTCCGCAATGCACATATCTCATCTGGGATAATGAACCTCAAGAAGGAGGAGTTTCGTAGCCTGAAGCAGGGAGGTAGAACTTTAAAGGAGTATATGGATGATTTCCATTCTTTATCAAGGTATGCACCAGAGGACATTGACACTGATGCCAAGAGGAAGGAGAAATTTCTCAACGGACTTAAAGGAGAACTGAAGATACCTTTGTCTGTAGCATATGCCCCAAATTATCAAACTCTGTTGGACCAAGCCATTACCTTGGATAACAACATGACAAAGGAGGAAAATAGGAAGAGGAAGTACAGTAATGGTGGGAAATACCAATCTGGACCCTCATATAAGAGGCACACATCCAATGGAGGACACAATTTCCATAAACATGAGAACCATCACAATGTTGGGAATGGACACACTCATAATGGTCATGATCAGGTTGAAGGACTCAAGGAAACCAATGGTAACAACAATGGTCACTCAAATGGCAATGGACACCACAACCACAACCATGAAGTGAAGAGGGATCTTAGTCAAGTGATGTGTTTCAAGTGCAGAAACAAGGGACATTATGCAACTGATTGCCCAGAGCAGAAGACTGCAGAAGCTTCCAAGCCTAACCCATTCAAGAAGGGGCATGTGAATCATATCAACATGGATTTTGTGAATGGTAACCCCTAACTCATTTTATTCCATCACATGTTCCATTATCCAAATTGCCTGGTGGAAGTACATTCTCAAGTATATTCTCTTAAGGGGGTTAGCCTAGATATTGACCGTAGGAAAACCCATCCACACCTATTTGCTAGCCATTCCGAATCTCGGGACGAGATTCATCTTAAGGGGGTTAGTTTGTAACATCCCAAATTTTACATTTGGAATGTTTTGCATTTAGAGCATCTGCATAGCATGACATCATTTCAAAACTTGCATTTGAGTGTTGCATTTTAAACCTCAAAACAAAATCGTGTTTTAAAAAGCTCAAAATCCTGCTATAAGGCGTTTATAAGCTAAGGGATAATTGAATATTTTTTTTGCCTAAAATTACTTAATAATAGTCAAATATGATAGAGTTTTAAATTTCAAGATTTTAGAAATTTGTTTGACTCGATTCCGAGTTATATTTCAAAAGTTATTAGCATTTTAGTTTTGGTAAAAAAAAAAAAAAAAAAAAAAAACTTGCGAGCTCGCATGGGCCGGCCCAGGAATGCACAGCCCACATACGCAGCCTGGTACGATCGTACGAATCCGGTACAAATCCCGTTTTTCTTGACCTATGCTCATTCAAACTCGCATATCTCTTCATCGGAGAGTCCAAATTCAATTCCGCTTCTTTCTACTTGTTCCCTACTCCAAGGAGCAACTTTCCACCGACCTACCCACCTATAAATACCCCAGCCCCGGCCGTGAGGTCGTACCAAACTCGAAACTCCAATTTCAGATCTGTTTTGTGGTATTTTACTCACCACGGTCCGTGAGTTCCTCGGTTGACGTTCAAGCCTTCACGAGAGTTTTAGATCTCGTCGATATCAATCCATCCCAAGAAACCTCACCTCTTTTCATCCACCACAGCCGGAGAATTTCGCGATCTACTCTTTCAGATCTGAAGCGGTAATTACTCAATTACTCTTCAACCGTTTGTCCGTTTTTGCTCAAATTTCTACTGTAGCTGCATCTCATCATTATCTACAACTTTCGTTCTTTGAGTTTTTCGATTTGAGTTACAGATCTGTTTCTATAATTCCGATCTACTTTTACCACCGGAGTAACTCGAAATTTCAAATCTATACTTCGTTCTTAGTCACCATGAAGTTGTCGTTGATTGTTTTACTTGATTTTTAGATCTTATTAATGTGTTAGGTTTAGATCTACCTTTTTATGAACCTTATTTCGATAAGATCTTGTAGATAGTTAATTAACCCTATTTAATTTGGTTAAGCTGCTTCTTTGCCTCTTGTTGCATTACAAACTTTTTCATGCATCATAACCATGTTATTAACACCAGAGAACATCATTGTTAGTAATTATTCCTAGTTGTGAATTTGGTGCATTAATTTGATCATGGCATAACATGCATACATATTTTTGTATTGTTTTCTATGTTATGTTTGTGTTGTATGTTTATGTGTGGCATGTTTTGCTTGTATTAGATTGTGAAGAGGAGCAAGTCTACTCTTGTTGCTGTTATTCTTGTTGTGATTGTTCATCCCATTGCCAAGGCAAGTGACACACCATCAAATCTCCCGTATTTTACTATGCATTATTAGTGTTTTTGAGTAGCATGCATGATAGGAAATTTTACTAAGTTATTATTATGCTATGCAAAATCCCAAGTAGTGTGTAGCCATCCTTGATTATTTTGGAAACATATACTTAGTAGATGCTTAGCCTTGCTACAAATTTGTTTTACTCAATGTTGTGGAAAAATTCTAAGTATAAACTCCCAATGAAACACCTGGGTGGATTTTGGATGTGATTGGATTATGTTGAGTGGCTCCCTAGGGCCATATCAATGGTGTTTATCACCGAAGGAGTACACTTGTGGATGGCCACCCAGGAACAAAGAGATTCCTAAGTCCCTCTAATTTTAGTAGCTTCCCGTGCAGCCCTTTGACATATGGGCTCTGTCTTGATCAACTGAGTTGTGAGAGTTCAACCCATGCTTGACATGAAGATGTAGCAGAATTATAGGTGGAACGGGTCTTGCTGGTTGGGTTGAATTCTTGCTTCTGAAAGATCTCGTCTCAATTCTCTCCTTTCCTTGATGCACTCCGGGTGTATAGGATGTTTGGGTTAATTGAAGACAAAGGGTGAAAGTGCACAACCTCTGCAGAGTTAGAAACTATGATCATAGCCGTGTTCCCGGAAAGGACAATCTTCGAGCAGCTGGACAAGGATGGACAGAAGAATCTCAACACCGTTTTGAAGAAGTAAAATTTGGCTAAGGAAATATTAGTTGTGGTGCTCATGGGTGTGTCCCATGGTGCCAATCTTTGAAAGAAAACTCTTTTTCAAAAGTGTTAGGGAAAAACTTGCTTTCTGCGAAATAGCCTAAACTCCACCAAGCCAGATATGCATGTAGTTTAGACTTGCCATTTTATATCCACCATAGTGTCATTTGCCAGTACATTGTTTGTACTGAATCTCCTTCGGGGGCTGCATATTCCAACGTGCAGGAAATTCAGAGGATGAAGTTTGATTAAGTGCTTGGACTCGAGTCTACACCCAACATGTAATGCCTGTGGCGCATGGTTGAAGATGGAGGCTCATTGCTACCTTTATTCCTGCTGTTTAGAACTCTGAGTTTTGCTAGTCTTTCAAGACTATGCACTTTGTAATAAAGCCATACTTGGCTATCCTGGATCCTTTGTAATAATTTTTGATACTTCTGCAAAGATACAATTACATTTTGTTCTGTGGTGCTAGCATTGATCCAGGGACTAGCACTTAACACAGTAGTTCTTACATTATTAAATATGAGGGCGCTACATTTAGTGAATTTGAATAATATTTGTATTTTTATTTAGGGTGCTAGATTAAGTGATTTTATTGTAATTTAGAAGACTAGTAAATTACTAAATTATACTAAATTACTAAATTACTTCTGCTATCACCTAATTTTTTACTAAATTACTTTCCATAAGGAATTATACCTAAAATTGTCTATTTAAGTTATACCACCTTGCTTAACCACATGTTCATTGTGTGCTCATGGTACTCTTGCTTAAAACAATTTTAAAAGCCATTTAATCAATTAAATGGAGTGAAAACAATGAAATCACTTAATCTAGCACCCTAAATAAAAAATACAAATATTATTCAAATTCACTAAAACAAAACATGTTGAGATGAAAAATTTGTTGAGGAATTCAAATATATTTTTTATTAATTTTTCTGCTTACAAGAAGACCGTGAAAACAAGGTTTTATTATCAGTTTTCTTAACCAGAAGGACCTCATGGTAATTTGTAAAAACTTCCAGGGGGTTTTCCATAAATTTTTATTTCATTTCTTTCTCCCTCAACTCCGGCCAGAAGGCAGTGGCGGTGGAAGTCACGTCACCGCCGTGGTGTCGCCTCCTCCTTGTCTCTCCCTACGCGGATAAGGGCGAGGAGGGAGTCGTGAACCTCCTCCTCACTCTCACTCATCGCCTAGCTGTCTCTCTCTCTCTCTCTCTGTACGAACTCGAACCACAAACCTAACCCTAGCTACCCATGGCCGCCGCCGAGCGCCGTCGTTTCCGGTCACCCCGGGAAGAACGGAGACCACCACTGAGTTCCTCGTCGTCCGCTCCATCGACTCGATCAAACACAGGGGTGGGGATGGCCAGAAGCCAGAGAATCATGTCGTCTTCCTCAACCACGGCCACCGGATGATTTTCGATGCCGCCGTCGATTCAGACCTCCCCGAGCCTCCCCGACCACTCCGTCGTCCTCCCCTAGCTCTGGTGAGCACCGTCGTTTCCTCGGTTCGCTTCCCCGTGCATCCGAGCCCTCTGTCACCGAACCGTTGTCGCCGCCGCCACGTTTTGCTCGCCGTCGACCATCTCCGGCGACCATTTGGTCAAGCGCTACCACCCACAGACTCCCTGCCATCCCATCTACCTAGTGCAAGCAACCAATTACACCAATTCGAGCTTAATTGTCAAATTGCAGTTCAACAGGAGAAATCCCCTCCTGTGGTGATGTCACCCTGACGTCAGCATGACGTCAGGAGCATTATCCTTTTATTTTTATTTTTTTTAAATCGTATATGACAGGTGGGTCCCACCTGTCAACACAAATAATAACAGAAAAATAATTAAACTTAATAAATCAATAACTTTAATTCTATTAATGATAAAAATATAACTAATATACCAAATTAATCAGAAAAATGTAATTTAAATGGTTATGAACTTTTCAAAAATGTTTGATAAACTTTAAAAATTAAATATTTTGAATTTAAATTAAATCATTTAAAATTGTGAAAAATAATAAATAATTCATAAAATCAGAAAAATACAAGTTATATACCAAAATGCTCCAAATGACAAATGAAACTCATCTATGATGTTTACAAAGTCATTTGATCAAGTTTTCCTGTGTGCAATATTTTGCCTAGTCATTTAATTCATTTAAAATTAATAAATTAATAACTTATTCAAATATTTTCAGAAAACATAAAATGTTATATCAAATTAAAGAGAAACACATTCCAATTCAAATATGTCAAACATAAAACATTTTGTTTAACTTATAAACTTTTTTCTAAACGTATAATGAAATTCTATAATATTCCATTATAACGAGAAATAACTGCCATAACATTATTTTCCTTATTAATAAAACCCTCGTGTTTTCACATCTACCAAACCTATCATCACATGCTATTAGCAAGTATTGTGATGATAGAGTTAGTTGTATTAGTTCCTCATTTTCAAATAAATTTGATGACATTAGTTCTACACTTTTGAACATAAAATAAAATGTGTCTGTTATCTTTTCAATACTTGTTTTCCATGTACTCAGATCTTATTGCCTAACCATTAGTTGTCTACTTATAACTTAAACATGATAACAAGTGTTTTTTAAATAAAAGTGAAACCCATGTAAATCTAAAAGAAGTAATAACCACATCACCACAAGTAATGAAACCATCCACCTAAAACCTGTGTGATTAAGTTATCGTATCAAACGTAGATTACACTTGTAGGTTGGGGTATCTTCCAGGGTATTTCACGATGCATCTCATAACTATACATGTATCATCTTGCCAATGTTTTCTGTAGTCCTTGCCGGGACTACTTTGCTATCTTTCAGATGTCAGGAATTCTCTACGCAATCCTCGAACCCGAAGACATGGTTTATTATTGTTATTTCAATCTCAGGCAAGTTCATCACTTGCTCATATCCTTTGTAGTACTTCATAACAAACTAATTGCAAAAAACTCTATCGTATTACCACCTAGTCTCAAAAGAATGCATGATCCTATTTTTATAATAATATGACTAATTGAATGACTACCCGAGTGGTAGTGTTCTGTTTGGTGGGCGGATGGGACCATGTAAGATGAATAGGTCAAAGGAAGGTTCCATCTGCATGGGAAAGTATTACCTAGGAATTAATCACAAATGTCGTCAGAACTCGGTGCGCCGTAAATACCGCGTTAACCATGGGTCTTCTATGGGGGGAGTAAGTCAGCTGTGATCTTCTCTCGTTCGCATGTCAACGGACTGCCAGAGACGTACGCTGTAGGTCTTGCGATACTACACGCACATGAGTGGGATCCCTTATTTCCCACGGACTCTGGGGTCTATGAGTGTCTGCCAGGGGCGCGTAGATCTCCATCGTGAGGGGTGGAATCAGGCGTTCAACCTGCTGGTTGAAATGGGTGGGCATGCGTTGTGTGGAGAAGCACGGTTTTGCTTGGACCAACAACCGGGCCCCACACCTGAGTGGGAGTGGACAGGAATATACATCTGGTTGTGCAACATGGTCTTGGTCGTCCAAGGGTAAAGTAACGCACCTCTGCATAGTGTAAAAGGATGTGGTATGTTACCCCCTGTTCCGGGAAGGAACTGCGAACGCTATAGGAAAGGCAACTCCATGAAGTTCTAGTCATGTGATGGTCTGCGGGCATAGTTTTCAGAATTAAAAGCAACCTCTTGAAGAAAGTTTTACAAACCTTGCATTAGCTTATGACTCTTTTGAGTCTAAATCTGTAGTTAGTGCATCAAACTACTCACCATATATCATGAACTTGTTGAGTAACGCTCGTTACTCATTCGTTCCCGTTTGACCCCCTGCTTAGAGTTGAAGACCTACGGAAGCCGTCATCGTGAAGCCATCGCTACCTCATGAAGCTAGGTAGGGTGATCTATTAATTAGCCAGGAAAGCATCGTCATCAACAACGCTGGAGGAGGAGAAGCTATCAAGGTGTAGGTGGAGACCATTCTTGAGCTTCGTTGTTACAAGCCATAGATTAGGGCTGACATCAGCCGTAGTAGATTAAGTCTGAGCTAGAGTAATTCTCCAGCTTGGTTCTTCAAATTTCTTCTTCTGATGTTTCATTTGCAAGAGATATTCTTGATACATCAAAGAGATTCTCAAGATTTTGTAATGAAGTTTGTATCCTATAGCTTTGATTGGACCCGCTGTGTTTCTGTTGTACCACTCTGAGAGATGTAATATTCATGGATAAGTCCTTCTGTGAGTATTATGTCACCGACTTGCGCACTACACATGCAGTGGTGCGCTGGGTCACCACAACCCCCGGCTCATCCGAAATCTCCGTCGAAAATCCTTTGCATCGAATCTTGGCTCTTCGGCAAAATAGTCGGCGAAAAGCATGCAGTGGCCCTCCATTCTCATCCTCGGTTTCGTCTTCCTCCTCCCAAACTTGGATCCTCCTCGCTTTGGTTCGTGATTGGCTTCATCATCGGCGAGGAGTTGTGCCAAACAAGCAAGAACAAGCAAGTTCTCATCTTCCTCCTCGTTGATATCGCTTCTTCCTGTCGGCATCATCTCACCGTCACTGTCCATCTGTACAAATGAAAACGGCTTCAAAATATGACAAAAACAACGGCCGACGCCCAATCAGGTAAATCGACGAACACCTTGGGGGAGAGGTGGTTACCTATGGTCGCCGGAGGTGGCGCCTGAGGCGGCGCCGGTGGGTCAGAGGCGCGGCGGGGGAAGGGCCGAGGGCGGACGCGCGACCGGAGGCGCCGGTGGGGTGGAGGCGCGGCGGAAGAGAGCGACTGACGAAGGGATGGATCCTAGACCTGTCGGGTGAGCCTACCCGGTCCAAGGCCCAAGACCCAAGCTCCAAGAGACACGCCGTGGACAGTTCTAGAAGGCCCAATCAAGGCCCACCCGCAAAGCTTTGCGGGTTAAGAAAGGAAACCTATAACCGACTTTAGGTTAGGGTTTGTATCCCCCGGGGACGGTTTGGGACCTGTCTACCTATATAAAGCCAGGAGAACCACCGGGAGGGGGACCAAGCAATACCGCACCACCTAAGCCTTAAGATTGAGATCTACTCTTGATTTGAGCACCCCCACTGTAACCGATCTATTGTGCTAATACAGATCGACAGAAGCAGGAGAAAGGGTTTTACCTCTACGAGGGCCCCGAACCTGGGTAAATCTTGCCCCCTGTTAGCCGACGATTGTCACCAGCGCGTACTCGTTCTCTTACTCAAAACCCTATCGGTTCACCCGAGGGACTTGTTGAGATGCATATTCGACAATTGGCGTCGTCTGTGGGAACGGCGGGCGTTGGATCTGCGGCATCTTCGGCCTCATCGTCGCCAAAATTCAGCTGGAGCCCCGGAACTTCGACTCCAACCAATCCGATCCGAATCGGGACAGTCATCATAGCGCCCCACTCGCCGGAATCACGCCCGGCATTCAGCGACCTAGAGAAAAGAGTCACCCTAACGTTCAGGAGCTTCAAATTCTACACCAACAAAGAGGGGATCACGCGCTTCCCCGAAAAAACCGATCTCGAAGGATCGGACTCTAAGTCGGTCTCAAAACCTGAAGCTGTCGACATGCTACTTAACTACGTGAGTCGCGACCTAGCGAAAAGCGGCGAGTCCATCCGCCCGAACACTCGCAACTTCCACACCATCTCCGGGGAAGAACCTTCTCAGGTTGGGGAAGCTCTCCAATCCACGCCTAGGACTCACGGGCCATATCTGGCTCAGGTCTGCATGGCAGGATCAACTGACACACCCAAAGAGACGGAAGAAAGCGCAAGGGAACGCGAGCACATCAAAGTGTCGCGAGCAGCCTGGCTCAAGGCAAAAGCGGATGTGCACTCATCCAAGCCAATTGAAGAAGGAGCCCCTCAGGAAGAGCTAACCGCATACCACTACCATCTAGTGAAAGCGGCGACATTAATCAAAGAAGCACGCAAAGATCTGGCCGAGCGGAGAAAACTGGCGGATGAATCAAGCCAGCGCCGTGCAACACTCTCCAAAACGCACTCGATGGGGAACCAACCCGCGAGAAAAAGAAACGTCTCAAAGACCGCGACAATGGATGGCGAATCCCTGACCGGAATCAGTAGGTCACTTGAAGCCTCTCTTATGCGTGTCGACGAAGACGGAAACGTATACCCGACGACTCCAGCCGACGCAGTCTTGGCTGCAGCCACTTACCTGCAGACAAACCAACCAGGGGAGAACGACCCCCGCGCAGAGCAATACAGGCAAGTCCAGAAAGGGTTAGGCATGTCAGCCGCAAGACTTGTGTAACATCCCAATTTTTGCTACATTAGGGTGTGTGGTGTGTGTTCATTTCATACATGCATGGAAACAAAAATTTAATCATGTTTTAACCAAATTAAATTGTGAGTTTCAATGGTTTGAGAAAATCTCACAAATAGTACTTATTTTGGTTCCCAAAATTTTGTGTTGGAAAATATTTCAAATACACCAAATAAAAACATGGCAAGGTTGGAAATTTCATAAGCTTTCCAAATATAATTTTTGCCAAATTTTCTGTTCACAAAAAGGACCCCAATCTTTCAAATTCTTGCTGTTTCTATAAGCAGAAGGACTAAGTTGCAGTTTTCAGAAACTTCAGGGGGTTTTCGCAATTCCCTTTTCTTTTTTCCTTTCTTCTAGATCTGGCCAGAAAGACAAGGACGATGGTGAGGTGGCCGCTGCCACCTCCTGCTCCCAGTTGCGAGGAGATGAGGACCCCCTGGAGACGTCTGGATCGACCTCAACCCGCATCAACTTCCCCACGCCGCCTCCTCCCTCTGCCTCTTCTCCCTGTGAGCCCGAACCCTAGCTTCTCCGGCGATCCGCCGTAGCCGTCGATTCCGGCCACCCGCGGCACCTCCAAGAAGCTCCGAAGAGCCGCCTCGGTCGCCTCGTCCTCGACGAGAAAGTGGAGAAGCCAGGATGGCCTTAAGCTCGCGGATTTCGCCGTCTTCCCCGAGTCCGGCCGCCGGCCTCCTCCTCATGCCGCGGCGGATTCCGGCCATCCCTCATCTCTCCGACCACCCTGCGAGCTCCACCGCGCCGTGGTGAGCCTCCCCATGCTCTCCGTTTGCTCCCTCTCCCTCTGTATCTTCCGCTCGCCGTGCACCCGTGGCCGCCGCCACGGTTCCTCGTCATCGGCGAGCTTCCGGCGACAGTTAGCAAGCGGCGCCGCCACCCCTAGGTCCCTCTCGAGCCCCTCTACCTCGTGGTGTGATTGGATTCGCGAATTGCACGCGAATTTGATCAATTTTGATCTCATCTGTGAAGAACAGGGTAACGTGAGGTCACTGTGACATCACGGTGATGTCATATTTCCTTCTTTTTACAAATTCCAGGAATTCCAGAAAAATGGTCTATTTTGTAAAATCAATAACTATTAAAATGTTACTCATAAAAATAAAGTAAATATATGGTAATGTTCATAAAAATGTAAGCTACCCAAAGATGTCACTTTGATAAATGTTTGACACACTTCATTTCTGGCCTTTATTTAATGTTGTTAATTCGTTTAAAAATAGAAAAATAAGTTTTTAATCACTAAAATTAGAAAATTAAAAGTTATATACCAAATTGCTCAAAATGACAAGTGCAATCTAGTTATGATGTTTTCAAACCCATTTGAACAACTAAAATTGTACTCACTTTCATAATCGCCCGAAACCCCCTCCGGGGTCTATTTCGGGTTAATTTCAGAAAAACTACATAACTGACATACGAACCCTAGCAACCCAACGATCATGCCTAGGGCATTATTTTAGTGCATTAACCTGATCATGCATACATATTGCACATTGCATCGATGCCATGTGTTGATTGTTATTTCTCTTTCGGTGTTGTTTCCCCCTCGGTAGAACGTGACTCCGAAGTGAAGGCCAGCAGTCCAATGGCGAATACTTGATCCTAACCGACAAGTCAAGCACTTATTCCAGAAGATTCTTATATGGTTTTCTTATAACCAAGGCAAGCATAACCTCTTATCTGCTCATATATGTTTTCGAACAACATTTGAATCTCGTACTTTGCATTCGATTCCAAAGTATTTGACGCTAGTAGATATAGTTCACCTATATACTGCATTGCCTAAATATCCTGATCCACTGCTCCTAGCCGCCATAGATTTGCTTGAGCGCATCGCTAGAGCCTCATATCTGCTACCGCTTAGTTTCATATGTTTGTTACCTCTGCTCCATCCGGTTGATGAATCAGAGCTGCGATAACCTAGTATGATATAATGACGTGGTAAGATGAGCACTGTGTGGTTAACTTGACTAAGGCTTGGACGGGAGGCCACTTGGAAAGTGGTTGTTTGTCATGTACTTGCCAACCCTAGGAGTAAGGTCTCGCCGCGGAAACCAAGACTGAGCGTGCAACCACACGCGGGGCCTAACAGACCGCGCTCGACTAACTAACTTGTTTGGTTCTATACGCGAGTCACGTAGTTTGGGATTTCCATCTGCGTGTGAGTCAAAAACCTTTTGGAGGTGTTTAGGGCGTGACCGGGACAACTGATGGACGTACACGGATCTTGATCCCGACTCACAGAACATGTGCCGTCAGGAGGTGGCCAACTCCCTGTTGACGGCGTGGCCCTGTTTGGGTTGACTCATGGATAGGGCTCGACAAGGTAAAGGTCGTGGCCAACCACACTCTGCCGGCACATCGTCGGAATTGTGCCAATAGATTGGCATCAAGAGTCGGATGGTACGTGTGGGTAAAGTGTACCACCCTGCAGGGATAAATCTTTCGGAAAGCCGTGTCCACGGTTAAGGACGACTTGGTGAATGCCACGTGGTCATAGATAACTTGAACGTGTCGTAAAAGATGTTGACAATGCATGGAGGCAGTAGATCAAGGGTGCCTCCTCGGAAATGCCGAGAGGGGTGATCCTTGTAGCATGTGAGATGCTGGGAAATAATGTTGGTGGTTTCAAAAGATGATGATTTCAGTAGTGAGTTTCTCATCTATTTTGAAAACTTTCTATGAGACGTGCTATTCTTCCTCGATTTGGAAAAAAAAGATTTCTTTACGCAAATCACCCTTCATAAAACTCTTTCTGAAGCTAGAAGATATACAATAGGTTAACTAAGTCTTGTTGAGTACCTCCCGTACTCAGGTTTGCTTAATTTTGGTTCAGGAGAAGATCTCACATCGGTGATGATTCAACGTGGACATCGACGAGTAGTTTGGGGTTCCCAGGTAGGAGCCTGGAATCTATGGGCTGGGACGTCGCCTTATGTTGCGGCCTCTTAGGCCTTTTTGGTTCTTGTTGGTTAGCAACATAATTTGCCTTCCGTTGTCTGATGTAATGTTGGGTCGTGTGACCTCTGCTTGTAAGCTATACTCTAGTAGCACTTGTTTAATACAACTTTCATGTCTAGAGTGCTGCTTTGATCGGTTGTTGGTTTCGAGCCCGTTGTTCTACAGTTTTGGCTATGCCTGCATAGTTGTCGCAGTCGAGGGGTTGTGGAGCCGATGATCCATGTCTGAGCCCGCCTGCCGATGTGATTTGGCCTGGGGCGAGGTAACCCCAGTAACCCTCGATTGTTGTTGCACTTTCTGGACACATATCAGCTCTGTATAACTTTGGTCCCGTTCCTTCAGTTTCATCCAACTCGTGGATGCTTGGGTATGCATAATTGGTTATGACTAGCATGGATACAAGGAGTAGTAGACCGGGGATCCGGACTACGTGCCGATGAATCCGGTCTGCCTGCCATTGTTTGTTGCGCCCGGGGTTGATACCCATGAAGCCCTTGTGAGTCCATGGCTAGGAGCACATAACAGTATGTATATCTCTGGGTCCGGGGTCTGACAAAAGTTGGTATCAGAGCAGGACTGCCTGTAGGAAAACCTTACTGCTTGGTCGATGTTGAGTCTAGAGTTTGTGAAAACTATTTTGAAACCTCAAATGATTGTGAAAACCTTCTTAGGATTCTTTTTACTCCTCATCTGGTATCGTTCTAACTCTGGGTCACCTTACCTGTTTTGATTTGAAAAGGTTTTGCTATCTCTTCCAGTCATTCAAAACTTAGGTGCCTTCTTTGGCAAAGACCTCTTTTACCCAAGTTGACCTAGTGTTAAGGTTTCTAGAGTCGTGTGTGTTCCATATTCTGTTATCTCCTAAACTGGGAGATTTCCTTTCCATTCTAATCTCTCAGAGTTATGTGGATTCCACATTCTTACATGTTCTAAGTCTCAAAATTCTTAACCTCGAGATCTGCTTTCCATCTCGAATGTATCTGTTATCTTTTGCTCAAAGTTCTTCCGGAGTTATGTTGTCTTTTGAAAGATACCCCGTGATTCCTATTCGTAGTGTTCTTCAAGGCACTAAGATAGTAGTTACTCCTTTCTCGATGTTTTAACCCTTGGACTCAAACCAAAGGTCCCGGAATGTGCTGAACTGCGGTGGGTTGAATCATGTGGTTTTATAACCATGTGATGCTCACTCTATCAGTACAGGATGCTGACCTTTAACCCAAGTTCTGTTTCGTTGAATCCTGAGGAATCTGTTTTACCTCGGGATGGCTAGGTAATCTGAGCTCCAATAGCCATAGGTTTTCTCTAGGAATCAAAAGTATCCCAACAAGAGTGTTCTTCATGATTCTCACATCTTTGTTCTTGACTCAGCTATACCTCTCTTTTAGCATGGGTTTTACAAATGTGTATTACACTGTGCATTCACCGTGATCTCTGGATTTTCCGGAGCATGATCTTAATCTTTAGTTGCTTTCCTACCTTTGTCCATGGTTCGGAAACCAAGTTGCTTAGTTGTGTTGGATTCTTCCAATGCATTTGCTCTTGTTTTCTGTCAAAACATTCCACCTTGGGATGTTAGGAGAAACTAACACCAGTACCTCGTTCATCTCTAGAACTAGGTTAAAGTTTTGTAATCCACATAATAAAGAAGTTTCATTAGCTTCTGTTCTGTTCCACCTCCGAGTATCACACTCTTATATATCAAGAGGTTGTGTTGAGTTTCATGGCCTCATCGATGAAGTGATGCTCCTACACCTATTCACTCACCCTTCCTCCAAGCCTGAAATGCTTGAGTATGATGGGTCTATGCGTTGATGTGTGTACCAGATATTCCAAGCAATTCTTATTGCTTTGGAAAATCTAAGAAACATCTGTATCCTTCTTAGCACCACTGGTCACCCAACCTCTGTTTGAAGCTGATGGTGTTACCAAAACCGTTCATCCCAGTGTACCTTCTTGGTCAAAGAGTTAGGTTCATGCCGAAGCTCTCATGTTCATATCGGTTGCTTTGAAAAGCAAGATCCCTTCAAACTCCGAGACATACCGGTGGGTTGTGATATTTTGGCTGTCTTTCTAGAAGTATCACCAGGTTGTTACCTGACCGTAATGTCTAAACAAAGGGTAATTTGAATTACTCTTTTCTCCAAGGAACCCTGGTGGATATCCTGGACTAGTTGGTTTAGCTTAACCACTAACTTGGAGAGTTGAAAGGAAAAAGCTCCGCCCAACTTGATCCTTTGATAAGGGATGTCTAGTTTCCTTTGTGTTGAAGCAGGATAGTATCTCCGTAGTGGAAATGCTATCATCCCACCTTGATTGATTTGGGCTATCGTCAGATCAAGTCCAGATTCAAGGACTGTCTTGATGGTGTTTTCACTCATGGTGTTTTTCCCAAGTACACCTTCATGTCCTCCAGTCTGACCAATACCTTGCCTCGTTCATGTATCATATGAACCCCTCTTCTTGGAATATTATGATAAGAGTGTTGTTGAGCCCATCGGTGACATTCCTATTTTCTCCAAGTTGCAAGAGGTTCATGTTGAACAAATGGCAATAACGTTGGAAACTTTTGAGAACCATCTTTGTGTCATCATGAAGTTGTGTTCTGGGTGTTCGAAGTAACCTACTCCGGTTCATGTGCTTATGGTGAAAGTTGTCGCCGTGGGTCCGAGTAGAGTTTCTTGTCCCTCGGGAATAGTCCCAAGTCGGTCATGCATGTGTGGACTATTATTGATATGGTGGATTGTTACCTCCATTTCTTGAACCAGTTTTGTATCCACACCGAACCACTGACTGATCGTTCGTGAAAGAGAGAAGTCCAAAAACTTCGTTATCTTTCTACCGTCTTCCCAACAAGGACTCCGATGTGTTTCATTGCAAGTAAACCATGTAGGTGCAACCATCTTTCACAAGTTGCTAATACATGAGTTCCACAATCTCGCTCATCTTCTTTAGCTTTACATCGTAGTCCATATCTTGAGAATCTAGCATATGTATCTCGTTGGTAACCGGTGCAATCTCTTCGCTCAAACATACCAAGCCCGAGCTATAAATCGAGCTGAATCTCAAGCAACAACGATGGTTGGTGTTTCCTCAAGGGTATTGAATTAGGTTTTTTTCAGAATCCGGCATGGTTGATGTGGTGGTTGACACAATTAGCCGGAAGGCCTAATGTCATATCTCTTTGAATCCGTAAGAACAACCACTCTCTGTGAGAATTCTTGTGTGGCTCACTCTAACAAGTTTTCCTCTCCGTTCCTCCAAACTTCCACTTGATGACCTATTGAAGGCTTATGTAAGCTGGATATTGGTGTCGGGAACGTCAACAAGACATTGGAACTTACTATGTCCAATGTCCCTCTACCAAATCCTCCAAACCTCTCTTTCAGTGGAAACAAGTTCATCATGAGAATCATCTCGTGGTGTTTTGTAACCGCCATTGACCAGCTTCCTTTTTCAAGTGGTTTGTACTTGAATTTCTGGTCATCTCACACATTGTGTGAATTTGTCAGTTACTTCACCCCTAGAGTCTTAACCATGTGGTAGAAGTATTTCTACGTCCAACCACAATAGGAAAGAGATTCCTTATTTTCTTCTGGTGTTTCAATCCCCGTTGGTTAACCATCCTTATGGTGTGACCAAGAATCCCTTCTTAATTATGGTGTTCCAACATCTTTTGGTTACTCATCCTCTACCGTGAAGTAACATCCCGATCTTTGACAAAGATTTCTACAAAATTTGACGTAATGAAAGTTCTGTTAGCTTCGTGTCCACTCCGACGAGTGAACATGATCATGTATCAAATTCTCTCTGACGCACGATTCACAGTGTTTTCTCGTGTTTCCCCTCGTCTACGGATATTACATTGTGGTATCCAATACCATCCTCCTCATCTTGGTATTCTGTTTGAAGAAACCTCGATGTCACAAGTTGTTCAACCTTACTTTTCCAAAAGGATTTAAAGTCTTGTGCAAAGCTCATATTCTAAATCCTTTCAAGACCAATCATCCGCAAACTTGAAACCTTCTTTTATTCCCTCCGTTATCTTGATGTGTTTCATGCTTGTTAACTCAACAGTTCTTTATGAACGTTCCTGTCATGAGTTACCCATGAGATACTCGATCTTCATGAAGATCATTTTCTTAATAGTTTCCCTCTTACCTAAGGTGTATCCGTTCAATACTTCAAGATGCTATGGATCAACCTCTTCGAGAAAAGAACCGTAAGGTTACGGAAGATCGTTCAAAACCCGGTGTTCCTTCTTTCTTTCTCCTTCAGGAATCTCGGGACGAGATTCTTGTAAGGGGGGTAGATTTGTAACATCCCAATTTTTGCTACATTAGGGTGTGTGGTGTGTGTTCATTTCATACATGCATGGAAACAAAAATTTAATCATGTTTTAACCAAATTAAATTGTGAGTTTCAATGGTTTGAGAAAATCTCACAAATAGTACTTATTTTGGTTCCCAAAATTTTGTGTTGGAAAATATTTCAAATACACCAAAGAAAAACATGGCAGGGTTGGAAATTTCATAAGCTTTCCAAATATAATTTTTGCCAAATTTTCTGTTCACAAAATTGACCCCAATCTTTCAAATTATTGTTGTTTCTATAAGCAGAAGGACTAAGTTACAGTTTTTAGAAACTTCAGGGGTTTTTCGCAATTCCCTTTTCTCTTTCCTTTCTTCTAGCTCTGGCCAGAAGGACAAGGACGATGGTGAGGTGGCCGCTGCCACCTCCTGCTCCCAGTTGCGAGGGGATGAGGACCCCCTGGAGACGTCTGGATCGACCTCAACCCGCAGCAACTCCCCCAAGCCGCCTCCTCCCTCTGCCTCTTCTCCATGTGAGCCCGAACCCTAGCTTCTCCGGCGATCCGCCGTAGCCGTCGATTCCGGCCACCCGCGGCCCCTACAAGAAGCTCCGAAGAACCGCCTCGGTCGCCTCGTCCTCCACGAGAAAGCAGAGAAGCCAGGATGGCCTTAAGCTCGCGGATTTCGTCGTCTTCCCCGAGTCCGGCCGCCGGCCTCCTCCTCATGACGCGGCGGATTCCGGCCATCCCTCATCTCTCTGACCACCCTGCGAGCTCCACCGCGCCGTGGTGAGCCTCCCCATGCACTCCGTTTGCTCCCTCTCCCTCTGTATCTTCCGCTCGCCGTGCACCCGTGGCCGCCGCCACGGTTCCTCGTCGCCGGCGAGCTTCCGGCGACAGTTAGCAAGCGGCGCCGCCACCCCTAGGTCCCTTTCGAGCCCCTCTACCTCGTGGTGTGATTGGATTCGCGAATTGCGCGCGAATTTGATCAATTTTGATCTCATCTGTGAAGAACAGGGTAACGTGATGTCAATGTGACATCACGCTGATGTCATATTTCCTTCTTTTTACAAATTCCAGGAATTCCAGAAAAATGGTCTATTTTGTAAAATCAATAACTATTAAAATGTTACTCAGAAAAATAAAGTAAAAATATGGTAATGTTCATAAAAATGTAAGCTACACAAAGATGTCACTTTCATAAATGTTTGACACACTTCATTTTTGGCCTTTATTTAATGTTGTTAATTCATTTAAAAATAGAAAAATAAGTTTTTAATCACTAAAATTAGAAAATTAAAAGTTATATACCAAATTGCTCAAAATGACAAATGCAATCTAGTTATGATGTTTTCAAACCCATTTGAACAACTAATATTGTACTCACTTTCATAATCGCCCGAAACCCCCTCCGGGGTCTATTTCGGGTTAATTTCAGAAAAACTACATAAGTGACATACGAACCCTAGCAACCCAACGATCATGCCTAGGGCTTTATTTTAGTGCATTAACCTGCTCATGCATACATATTGCACATTGCATCGATGCCATGTGTTGATTGTTATTTCTCTTTCGGTGTTGTTTCCCCTCGGTAGAACGTGACTCCGAAGTGAAGGCCAGCAGTCCAATGGCGAATACTTGATCCTAACCGACAAGTCAAGCACTTATTCCAGAAGATTCTTATATGGTTTTCTTATAACCAAGGCAAGCATAACCTCTTATCTGCTCATATATGTTTTCGAACAACATTTGAATCTCGTACTTTGCATTCGATTCCAAAGTATTTGACGCTAGTAGATATAGTTCACCTATATACTGCATTGCCTCAATATCCTGATCCACTGCTCCTAGCCGCCATAGATTTGATTGAGCGCATCGCTAGAGCCTCATATCTGCTACCGCTTAGTTTCGTATGTTTGTTACCTCTGCTCCATCCGGTTGATGAATCAGAGCTGCGATAACCTAGTATGATATAATGACGTGGTAAGATGAGAACTGTGTGGTTAACTTGACTAAGGCTTGGATGGTAGGCCACATGGAAAGTGGTTGTTTGTCCTGTACTTGCCAACCCTAGGAGTAAGGTCTCGCCGCGGAAACCAAGACTGAGCGTGCAACCACACGCGGGGCCTAACAGACCGCGCTCGACTAACTAACTTGTTTGGTTCTATACGTGAGTCACGTAGTTTGGGATTTCCATCTGCGTGTGAGTCAAAAAACCTTTTGGAGGTGTTTAGGGCGTGACCGGTACAAGTGATGGACGTACACGGATCTTGATCCCGACTCACAGAACAGGTGCCGTCAGGAGGTGGCCAACTCCCTGTTGACGGGGTGGCCCTGTTTGGGTTGACTCATGGATAGGGCTCGACAAGGTAAAGGTCGTGGCCAACCACACTCTGCCGGCACATCGTCGGAATTGTGCCAATATCTTGGCATTAAGAGTCGGTTGGTACGTGTGGGTAAAGTGTACCACCCAGCAGGGATAAATCTTTCGGAAAGCCGTGTCCACGGTTAAGGACGACTTGGTGAATGCCACGTGGTCATAGATAACTTGAACGCGTCATAAAAGATGTTGACAATGCATGGAGGCAGTAGATCAAGGGTGCCTCCTCGGAAATGCCGAGAGGGGTGATCCTTGTAGCATGTGAGATGCTGGGAAATAATGTTGGTGGTTTCAAAAGATGATGATTTCAGTAGTGAGTTTCTCATCTGTTTTGAAAACTTTCTATGAGACGTGCTATTCTTCCTCGATTTGGAAAACAAAGATTGCTTTACGCAAATCACCCTTCATAAAACCCTTTCTGAAGCTAGCAGATATATAATAGGTTAACAAAGTCTTGTTGAGTACCTCCCGTACTCAGGTTTGCTTAATTTTGGTTGAGGAGAAGATCACACATCGGTGATGATTCAACGTGGACATCGACGAGTAGTTTGGGGTTCCCAGGTAGCAGCCCGGAATCTATGGGCTGGGACGTCGCCTTATGTTGCGGCCTCTTAGGCCTTTTTGGTTCTTGTTGGTTAGCAACATAATTTGCCTTCCGTTGTATGATGTAATGTTGGGTCGTGTGACCTCTGCTTGTAAGCTATACTCTAGTAACACTTGTTTAATACAACTTTCATGTCTAGAGTGCTGCTTTGATCGGTTGTTGGTTTCGAGCCCGTTGTTATACAGTTTTGGCTATGCCTGCATAGTTGTCGCAGTCGAGGGGTTGTGGAGCCGATGATCCATGTCCGAGCCCGCCTGCCGATGTGATTCGGCCCGGGGCGAGGTAACCCCAGTAACCCTCGATTGTTGTTGCACTTTCTCGACACATAGCAGCTCTGTATAACTTTGGTCCCGTTCCTTCAGTTTCATCCGACTCGTGGACGCTTGGGTATGCATAATTGGTTATGAGTAGCATGGATACAAGGAGTAGTAGACCGGGGATCCGGACTACGTGCCGATGAATCCGGTCTGTCTGCCGTTGTTTATTGCGGCTGGGGCTGGTAACCCTGAAGCCCTTGTGAGTCCATGGCTAGGAGCACATAACAATATGTATATCTCTGGGTCCGGGGTCTGACAACTTGCCGCCTACGACCGCAAAAAAGCGACTGCACCAAAAGACAAAGTAGCACCCAGCGGACATAGGAGTACATCACCCAGGAAGAAGAAGTCACCTCGTCGCGCGCGAGGAAAAGAAGCTCGACGGCGCGGAGATAGCCCGAGTAGCAGCGATGACAGCCCGAGGGGTCGAGATCGCAGCCCGCGACATCACAGCAGCAGCTCGCGACACCGCAACAAGGAGCCGCGGAAAGACGTCAATCGCGACAAGCCTGGGTACAACGCGCGATCAGACATCGCTCAGCACAAAGTCGACAAGGCTCGAGCGGCCAGGAACCACGCGCGTTCCCCATCTACCTCTACCGACGAAGAGGCCTGCGGTGCGTTATGCTTTACTCGCGACATCCGCGAAGCTCCAATGCCCAGGAGGTTTAAGCTCACTACGGAGGTGCCAAAATACGACGGTTCGCTGGAGCCGCAATCCTGGCTGTCAGATTACCTCACGGAAGTAAAATGCCAACGTGGGAACAAGACCACAGCCATGCAGTACCTTAACCTACATCTCGTGGGCGCTGCGCGCAGCTGGCTCGAAGGAAGACCGAAGGCGTGCTACGGGTCATGGGACGATCTAACCTTCAACTTCCGCAAGAATTTCCAAGCAACATATAAGAGACCTGCGACCATCGAGGAGCTGCGAGCTTGCAAGAAGAAAAGTGGCGAGTCTACTCGCGAATACATCTAGCGATGGACCACACTTAGGAACACGGCAGGAAATATATCGGAGGAAGTTGTAGTCGAAGCTTTTGCCAAAGGAGCTCGGCAAACCGCCTTCCGAGAAGAACTGGGATGGGCCGCACTCAAAACCATTGGAGAACTGATGGCTATAGCCGACAGATGGGCCAACGGCAAAGACTCGGTGCGCAACGAGAAAGCATCTTCACCAGCACCTCAGGACGACTGCCATGGTCGAAAGAAAAGGAGAAAGCATTACGATCACGATGATTGGGAAGAACTAGTGGCGGCAGAATTCACAAGAAATCGCGATAGCGGACATCGTGGAAATCGCGAATGGAAGCCGAAGCCTGAGGATAAAACTCCCGAGGAGGACCTCGATGGTTACTACACGCTACATCTATTTACAGATAAGCGCACTGGCAAAACTAAGGCAACCCACCTTCTCAAGGATTGCCGAAAGTTTCTTGACATACACGAGGCCTTCTCGAAGAAAAACAGAGTGGCAGTGAATCAGGGCTACCCGCAGCTCCCGGGAGGAGGAACCCAAGGATTCCACCCTCCGCAAGCCCTACCCCCACCAGGAAACCAAAACACGGTGCTAGCCGCATTACCAGCGCCGCCCGCCGCAATCCAGGGATCCAATGGGTACCCTAACCCAGCTGGACTCCTAGGGATGATACAGAAAGTTTGCCCGTCCCGCAGGGCCCAGAAAACAAACACTCGACAAGTATTCATGAACGTCCAGGCCCCACCGTCCAAACCCGAGTATCTGAAGATGGCCGACCAGCCGATAACCTTCTCCAAGGAGGACCATCCCCCCTGAGTCTATCGACCAGGGCACGCCGCACTCGTCATCCAGGCGCAGATAGGCAACTACGAACTTGCCCGAGTGTTCATGGACGGAGGCAGCGGGATCAACATCATTTACGCGGACACACTTCGCAGGATGAACAGGAACCTGGACGGACTCGTGGAATCAGAGACATCTTTTCACGGGATAGTACCAGGGAAGGCAGTCCGCCCAATCGGAACAATCAACTTGGAGGTGGTGCTCGGCGACCGAAGCAATTACAAACGAGAATTCCTCGACTTCAAAGTAGTCAACTGGCCCTCACAGTACCACGCTATTCTTGGACGAACAACATTCGCCAGATTCATGGCAGTGCCACACTACGCCTACCTAAAGCTCAAGCTACCTGGGGAACATGGCACCATCACGATCGACGGCGATTTCCAAAAATCCAATAAATGCGACGTCGAGTTCAACGAGATCGCCAAATCCTTCAGAATGCAGGAGGATCTGGAAGAGATAGCAAAAACCACGGATCACTCCGTGATGCCTCTCACGAAAAAGAACGCCCCAGAGCTCGAGTTCAGCGCAAACATCGACACTCGAAAACATCAAGTGCACCCGACGGAGCCTACGAAGACGGCGATGGTGTCCACCACCCTCTCGCCAGCATAGGAAGGCGTGCTCGTCGAACTCCTCCGTGAGTACTGGGAAATTTTCTCCTGGCAGCCTTCAGATATGCCAGGGATACCAAGGGAGTTCGCCGAGCACTCACTTGAAGTTTACAAAGACAGCAAGCCTATCAAGCAGACAACCCGACGGTTTTCAGAGCCAAAGCAAAAAGCACTTGGAGAAGAAGTGAACAGATTACTCGCCGCGAAGTTCATCCGCGAGATAAAGATCTCCACCTGGTTAGCAAACCCGGTGCTGGTCCCGAAGAAAAATACTGACATCCTTCGCGTGTGCATCGACTACACGTCGTTGAACAAACACTGCCCCAAGGATAACTTCCCAGTACCATGGATCGACCAGATCGTGGACTCCACAACAGGCTGCCAGCGCCTATCCTTCTTGGACTCCTACTCGGGCTATAATCAGATCAGGATGAAAAAGGAGGACGAGGAGAAGACAACGTTTATCACACCTCACGGTGTCTACTGCTACACGACAATGCCCTTCAGGCTAAAGAACGCAGGCGCAATATATCAGCGATGCATGCAAAAATTTCTCGCCAAGCTCATTGGCAAGAATGTACAAGTGTACGTTGACGACAACGTCATCAAAAGTCGAGTGGAGGACACGCTCCTCAACGACATCAGAGAAACATTCGACGCTCTGAACGCATACAGGATCAAGCTCAACCCGACCAAGTGCGTCTTTGGCATCCCTGCAGGACAACTTCTCGGGTACCTAGTGTCTGCTCGAGGAATTGAAGCCAACCCGGAGAAAATTCAAGCGATCCTGACAATGAAGGAGCCAACCAATCTCTGTGGTGTGCAGCAGCTCGCAGGACGACTAGCCGCCCTGAGCAGATTCATTGCGAGGCTAGGCGAGCAAGCATTGCCCTTCTACAAGCTACTGAAGAAAATGGATATGTTCGAGTGGACACCCGAAGCACAAAAAGCATTCGCGGACCTAAAGCGAGTGCTACAGAGTAGGCGTATTCTGGCAACGCCACAAGAACAGGATCCACTGTACTTATACCTAGCCGCAACAAATCAAGTCATCAACACAGCAATCGTGGTCGAGCGGCCGGAGGATGGCAAGGCGTATGGCGTCCAAAGACCAATATATTACATCCGCGATGTGCTTTCGCCATGCAAACAACGATACCCTCATTATCAGAAGCTCGCGTACGGCGTGGTACTCACAGCTCGAAAACTCAAGCACTACTTCCAAGAACATACCGTCATGGTGCTAAACGACGCATCACTCGGTACTATCATGAACAATCCGATGGCATCCGGAAAAATTGCAAAGTGGAGTATCGAGCTCTGCGCCTGGGACATCATATATGCAGGGCGCAAATCTGTGAAATCACAAGTACTCGTGGAATTCTTTAGCGAGTGGACAGAACTGTAGACACCAGCACCACCAGAATACACGAGCAACTGGATAATGTACTTCGACAGATCGAAGAGGAACGAAGGAGCTGGAGCCGGGGTCGTCCTCATATCCCCCAGAGGAGACAAACTGCAGTACGTCCTGCGGTTGATTTCCCACCCGACGACCCGACATCCAATAACGACGCATAATACGAAGCCCTCCTTCACGGCATGAAAATGGCAATTGCCTGCGGAGCCACCCGACTGATGATCTATGGCGATTCAAACCTCATCGTGCAGCAGACGATGAAAGAATGCGACGCTATCGCAGATAACATGGCCGCCTATCGGGATATGTATAATCTGCTCGAAGGTAGTTTCAAAGGGTGCGAACTAAAGAACATTGCACGATCCAGCAACGAGGAAGAAGATATACTGGCAAACATGGGGTCTACAAGAGCCCATACAACCGGGAATATACTTCGAGCGGATGATCGAGCGTTCAGTCAAGGTCAGAAAGCCCGCAGGAACACCGGCAGCATTGGAGACGGATGTTAGCCCGCAAATCGCTGTTATCGAGCTCAGCCACAATATTTCAAGGCAAGTTTTTCTGGTCGAGCCAGTCTGGACGCAGAAATACCTCAACTACTTGTCCAACAAGCAGTTCCCAGCAGACGTTTGCGAGGCCCGACAAATAGTACGACGCAGTAAAACCTTTCGGGTGCTCAACGGAGAGCTATACAAACAGAGCATATCAGGAATATTGCAGAGATGCATAGCACCCGAGGATGGCAAGGAGCTACTGCGAGACATACACCAAGAAGATTGCAGACACCACGCCAGCTGGAAGGCAATCGTGGGCAAAGCCTTTCGAGCAGGATTCTACTGGCTCACGGCGGCCAGAGACGCAAAGGACGTCGTCGACAAATGCAATGCTTGCCAAAGGTTCGCGCCCAAGCCACGCGCTCCTGCCACGGAACTACACATGATCCCCATCGCCTGGCCCTTCGCACAATGGGGGCTAGATATGGTAGGGCCGCTACACAAGTCGACGCCCGGAGGATATACGCACCTGCTCGTAGCAGTTGACAAATTCACGAAGTGGATCGAGGCTATGCCAGTCAGCTCCGCCAGCGCCCAATGCGCCGTGAAATTCCTCGACTCCATTGTGTGCAGATTTGGCATACCACACAACATCATCACCGACAACGGCAGCAACTTCACAGCGGAGGAAAAACAGGAATTCTGCGAGAAAAAAGGAATCACCCTCAGCTTCGCCTCAGTGGCTTACCCGCAAACTAACGGTCAAGTCGAGCGATCCAACGGACTAGTCTTTGCTGGCCTAACGAAGCGGATACTCGATCGCCTAAACCCAGCAGCAGGGCACTGGGCAGAGGAGTTACCCTCAGTACCGTGGAGCCTTCGCACAATGCCAAATAGGTCAACAAGCTATACGCCATTTTTCATGGTCTACGGAGCCGAGGCCGTCCTACCCGAAGATGTCAAATTCAGCGCTCCCCGAGTTGTCGCGTACAGCGAAGAAACCTCGAACAAAGCACTCGCATAAGACGTGGACGCACTCGATGAAATTCGCGACATTGCACTCGCAAGATCGGCGGTATACCAGCAATCATTGCGCAATTACCACAGTCGTCGCACACGCCACAGATCTTTCGTGGTAGGCGACCTGGTGCTACGGCTCAAGCAAAAGAAAGGACACAAGCTCGAGCCACCATGGGAAGGACCCTTCATTCTACACGAAGTTATCCCAGGCGGCGCGTATCAACTGAAGAACCCGGAGACCGGTGGCCTTTACTCCAATCCTTGGAACGTTGCGCATCTCCGCAAGTTCTATCCTTAGGATTATCCTATTCGCAAAAAAATAAGGCTATACTAGCCATTTTGTAGCTCGAGGAAATACATGGCTTCTCAGCCATATCAATAAAAACACATGGTTTTTCAACCATAGCTATTCACGTTTCTTCATTTTACATGCTAAAACAACAGGTATACACCCCAAACACACGGGGGCTACGCCTAACTAAGAATTAGATGAAAATTGACAAATACAAGGTACAAACAAGGTTTACACCTTATAAAACACCTTACAAAATCTCGAGTGAACTATACAAGGTAACAGGATATCTACATCCTACGATTACACCTGACGGTGAGCAGTCCTTTCAGCCAACACTTGGTCTATCTCCTCCAAGGTCAGTCGAATAATCCGCTCCGCTGCGGGTTGGACGACCGCGTAGTGAGGAGAAAAGTCAATCGGAGAATTGGGAAGTAGCGCCACCGAGTTAAAGTTGATCTCAGGATGCCACACCCGAACAAAGGCGAGTGCTACCCGCGCTCCACAAAAAAGCTGTTGGCGAACGCACTCCCGAACCTCCCCTACTCGACTAAAGACCCTTATCAAACCGCTCCATCCTTCTGGAATGGTACCCAATGGATAAATTGTCCGATGCACAGCAGAAAGAGCCTCGCGACAGGACTCCAGAAGAACTTTTGCCTGGTTCGCCTGATACTTCAAAGTGGCCAAGACGAATCCTCGACTGCGGTCTGACCAAAAATTGGCTACATGTGG
The DNA here is from genome assembly GCA_028641055.1 of Alopecurus myosuroides. Lineage (NCBI taxonomy): Eukaryota > Viridiplantae > Streptophyta > Magnoliopsida > Poales > Poaceae > Alopecurus > Alopecurus myosuroides. The sequence continues at coordinate 258,762,311 of CM054063.1, read as the reverse complement.
TTTGGAGCAACCCGCCTCATAAGAAATGTGGGTATCCACCCAGTGAGTCTCGCAAGGACCGTCGGGTTCAACAACTGCAAAATTCAGCACATACGTCAAAACAAAAAGAAGGAAGCAAGCAGTCAAACACTCGGGGGCTTGCGGGCTGACAAAGCATATCCTTCGCAACGGCCGCCAGCTCCTCCATCACAAACTTTTCACGCTCAGTCGTAAGCCTCTCTTTTGGCTTGGCGACATCAGCCACGCCCCGCGGCGGTTTGCTTGCGCTCGCCATCCGCGACGCGATCACGGAGCGAGGCAAATGTACTAGGAGCAGCAACAAGAGGATCCACTCGTGCAGCAGATCCACTCGAAGACACTGCGCTAGGACCCACTACCTGGAAGGAAATGAAGCAAGTTCAGACACATTACAAGACCCCACTCGAGAAACGTACCACCTAGTTATCGGGTGCTCAAGGACTACTCTCATCGGGAGCTCATAACAGTTAATCGCAACAATCAGGCATTTTAGATATCAAAGAACACTTTGATTTAAGCAAAATACGGGAGTACAACCCAAGGTTCATTACATTAACGGACAAAGTAAAAAATAGACTATCCTACGGAGCTGCAGAGGTACTGCCACTCGTAGCAGACTGCCCCTTGCGACCAGCACGGGCAAGCAATTCAGAGAGCTTTTTGGCAAGGGCTTTAGCCTGAGCACCAAAAGGACGGAGCGCTACCTTTCTGCCTGCGGCGGCGTCACAGGGAAGGCTCGAGTACGACTTCTCCAGGTCCGCGACTCCGTGCGCCAGCGCAAACTGGATGGCAGTCCTAGCCCCACATTCGGACTGCGCGACTGAATAAGTCTGGAGGAGATTTTCATCCTCCAGGAAAACTTTCAGAAGACCGCCCAGCATAGACGGAACCACAGCATCCACCAGAAGGTGCTCGTGGAACTACGTCAACACTCGGGTGGCTTCACCAATGAGGGAGCAGATCCCACTCGCATGCTCCTGGAGCTGGGCGCGGGAATCCGTCACGGCATCTACTCGCTGGCTTCCGGGTAGCTCCAATGCAACCCCAAGGACATTTACAAAAAAGAGGGGGATATCGTTAGTTCCCGAAAGATCAAATTAAAGTATATTGCAGCAGAGAGATAATCAAAGAATGACTTACCCACGAACTTCTGCGCCAAAGGGCGGATGATGCCAACAAGATCACTGTTGTGTTTGGCACCTGCCTCCTCCAGCTGCTTCAGCGCCTCTTGAGCCTCGATAAGCTTACCCTCGGACTCCAACTCAGCCTCAAGGGTTTTCACCCGAGCGACAGCCTCAGCTTTCTCGGTCTTCAAGCGGGTAACTTGGGCTACAAAATAACAGATACAGCTTAAGAAGCCTTCGCGAGTAATAGAAAGAACAAAAGGAGTGGGTTAACCTACCTTGAAGAGATTGGCCATCCTGGACGAGCCGATCACGATCCACCCGAAGGGAAACACAACCTGCCTCAGCCGAGAGCACTCGACGACCGATGGCAAAAAATCTCTTGAGCCTATTCATGACTGTACACAGTCGAGTATAGCCTCGGGGGCTACTCCCATCGGGAGCACTGCCGTGCACCCGATAAAATCAAGAAAAGAAAAAAAGCTTAAACTTGAGTCCGTGGCCAATCGCAATCAATTAACCACGGCCTCGGGGGCTACTCCCATCGGGAGCACTGTCGTGCACCCGATAAAAATCATAAACAGACGAAGCAGAAGATACAAAAGAGGTGACAAGATTTACCTGGCCCTGGGCGGTGCACAGAGGGTCTGCCGAGCTACCCGAAACTTGTTTGCTCGCCGAGGCTCCACCGGCGAAGCTATTCAACCTATAATCTGGAGCCGCAGCTGCGGGTGCTGGGCTCGGAGACTTCTGGGTAGCCTTAACAACTGGAGTTTCACCCGCAGTCGCTTCTTTTCTCTTCACAGAAGGAACAAAAGAAGCAAACTGGCCAGGTCTGATGGTTCGAAGACTGTCATGAAAGGAAGAATCGAACAAAGGCATAAGGGAAAAAGGAGAAAACTTTCGACTAAAGGATAATGTGAAAGAAAAAACTCACTCATCATCGTCGTCATCATCCAGCATATCTGCATTCCAGGCGGTACTGACCTTCGAATTGGGGGCTGGAGGAGGAAGCACATTCAGAGGCATCACTAGGAGAGGCTCGGTCGCCTTGCCGGATCCGCCACCCAAAGAACTGTCTTTGGAGGTTGCTTCATTGTCCCCCTCCCTACGACGCTTGCAATGATGAAGCTGATCGCTACCCGACTCCTCCACATTGTCTGAAGAACCGTGCTCGGAGCTCGAGTCGGCCTCAGCAACACTGGTGCCGAGAGCAGCCTCAAAATTGCTCGCTAGGAGGTCCGAGGCATCCTCAGCCGAGACGGGCGGGTAGCCTGTTGCTATTTTCAAACTCTACGAAAGAGGAACAAGAAGAAAGAAGAGAAATCTCATTCAATAAAGATTCGGATGGTAAAAAGATTAAAGCAGAGAATAGAAGAAAACTTACATCGGCTGGAGGAGGTTTTGAATCATAGAATGGTTCAAGAGGGCAAGCAGCAAAGGACTCGCCTACCTTCAGCTTGGTGATAGCCGCAATTTTCTTCTCGAATTCGGCATTCGAGAGGATATCTTGGCATACACGGCTAGGGTCTTGGATGCCCTGGTACTCCCACAAAGTCGATGGCCTCTCTTGAAGAGACTGGATCCTACGCCTGAGGAAGACGCTCGCCAGGTGCAAACCATTCAGCGCGACCCCTGCTGTCTGGTCGCGAAGAATTGCCACCTTCGCGAGTAGCGGAGCGACGATCCGGCTCTCTTCGGCTGAGAGCTTATGCGTCCAGGACTTCCGTCACTTCAAAACAGCGAACGGGTGGAATTCGTGAGCTCCACCCGCGCTGTTCTCGACAATGTAGAACCACTTCCTCCGCCATCCTTGCGCGGAGTCGAGGAAGTGCATCTCCAAGTAGGAGCTATCCGTCTTCGCCTGGATTCCGAAGCCGCCGGTGCGCAGCGTCTCTCCAAGCTGGTTCTCCACCCGCGACTTCTCACGGAAGACCCGCACTTTGAATAGGGCCTTCCAGAGGCCCCAGTGCGGGCGAATGCCTAAGAAGCACTCGCAAAGTACGATAAAGCACGAGATGTGCTGAATCGCATTTGGAGGCAGATCGTGGAGCTGTATGCCATAGACATACATCAGTCCAAGGAGGAAGGGATGAAGAGGAAAGGAGAGGCCGCGCGAGACGTTATCCACAAAGATCACTCGCTTGCTCGCACGAGGATTCGGTACCTCTTCCTTCTTGCCTAAGCGAACGCGCTTATCGCCATCGGGGGACAACAGTCCCTCCCTCTGCATCTCCTTGATGCTTTTGTTGGTCGTGTTGGCGGAACGCCAGTCGCCCGTCCTCGCGGCGGATAGCACGGGGACATCCTTGGTCGCCTTCGACGATGAAACAGCAGCGCCGCGCTTCTTGCCTCCCGCCATGAGAGCTCGTGAGTGCTTGCAGAGGAGGAGATGTGCGCGAGGAACAAGAAAGGGAAGCAAATGACCGGGAAGTTTTACTTTCCGCCGAAGGGCGGATATATATACACAAGCCAGGCCAATCTGGACCACAGATCAAGCAACGTGGCACCCATCGCGGCTGCCACGCGTGAAGTGGAAACGAAGCGGCGGTGAAAAGCTGTTTTATGCCACGATCTTAACAGCAGATCATGCACATTTACTGCGCGTGGCTCGCGGAAAAACCGGAAACGACGTCCCGTTTCCAGTCAAAAAGCTGACAAGGTGGGCCAGCGTGCCCTGTTTTCACTTCGTCACGTCCCATCAGGAGGAGTCAGAACGAACAAAGTGCACAATGACATCATTAAGTACCTCATCAAACCCGAGAATTCCCTCGGGTAGGATCCCAGACACGAAATTTTCTTCATACGGGCATATCAAGACGCGAAAACACTTTTCGCATAAAAGCCCCAGACACGAAATTTTCTTTCGAATGGGCACAACAAAGCCCTAGACACGAAATTTTCCTTCGTATGGGCACGACAAAGCTTCCAGACACGAAAACTCTTTCGTATGGACAGAAAACTACAAATACAAAAATCCTTGTGCATAAAAATAAGGGAATTTTCTTTACTCGAAATATCTCAAGACAAAACTCACGAGTACGCAGCTCCTGCCACTCGGTCACACGATGTACACACATCCTCTCCCTGGATCGTTCGGCCGACTAGGCACATCCAGATGCCGTATTCTCTCGAGTACGAAGGTAAGACCCAAAAGATCTCTCTTGAGGGTCTGGAATCGCATTCAAGCTGCATCCTCCGGTAAATTTCTGTGTCAACAACACGAAGAAAAATCCTAGCGGACGCGTCGGGTACCCTTATAGGTTAAATTGGACTCGGTAAGACCTCCACGGCCCAGTCGCAATGATCACCTCGCCGGATTCGAGTCGGAGGTCTCGAGTCTGTGTAGGCTAGAACTGTTTTTGCCCTAGGTGCAAATAATTGGCCCTGAGCTTTCGGGAGACCCAAGCAACTGAGCCACATTCTTCTGCGAAAACAGCCAACACACAGGCACCTTTATTTTCTCGGTACTCGAGTACAAGAAACGCATCGCACACAGGGTACACGCCCTCTTCAAGCTATCGAAGCCACCAGTCGAAAAGAAATCAAGACGAGTTTCGAGCGTCTACCCGACAGATTCTCAGCAGAGTAAACGCTCGGGGGCTACTGACAAAAGGATGGATCCTAGACCTGTCGGGTGAGCCTATCCGGTCCAAGGCCAAAGACCCAAGCTCCAAGAGAGACGCCGTGGACAGTTCTAGAAGGCCCAATCAAGGCCCACCCGCAAAGCTTTGCGGGTTAAAAAAGGAAACCTGTAACCGACTTTAGGTTAGAGTTTGTATCCCCCCGGGGACGGTTTGAGACCTGGCTACCTATATAAAGCCAGGAGAACCACCGGGAGGGGGACCAAGCAATACCGCACCACCTAAGCCTTAAGATTGAGATCTACTCTCGCCCACTGTAACCGATCTATTGTGCTAATACAGACCGACAGAACCAGGAGTAAGGGTTTTACCTCTACGAGGGCCCCGAACCTGGGTAAATCTTGCCCCTGTTAGCCGACGATTGTCACCAGCGCCTACTTGTTCTCTTACTCAAAACCCTATCGGTTCACCCGAGGGACTTGTTGAGATGCATATTCGACAGTGGCAGCGCTGAGAGGTCGAGGGAGTCGGCAGAGGGCAAAGCGGCGCGTGCGGGGCGAATGGGCAGGACGCAAGGGGACGTGGCGCAAACGATGCGCTTTGTGCCGCTGGCAGGACGAGCCCGCGGCGCGGAACGACTCGTCCGACGCCCCCACGGGAGCCCCTAGGAGGCGGGGTTGGGCTGGGTTTGCCGGACGGGAACAAGGGGGTGTCCGGACGGGAAGGCCCAATGGGGGCGTGACTGGAGATGCTCTCACTGCTCAATCTTTCACTTCTTCCACTCGCTCCTATCTTCCCCTCTCTTTATCACCTATTTTCCCTTATGTCGGCACATCGATAGCCAGTGTTGAGCATCTTCGGCGGTAGACGAAGGCGGCCATCTACTCACCGTCCTTCAACAAGAAGAATCTTCATATGCACATCGAGAGCACCAAGTTATCTCGTCTTCCTCGAATGCATCGTCAATGGCGGCAAGATGATTTCTAACCCTTCTATGCATTATGTGCATCATAGGTCAATAGATATTCATCAGTGTAGTATAATATGCACGATAGACCTACATGTTTCTAGGTTCAATGCGTGTATATCAATCGATATATGGTCATAATAGTTGATTTGGTATGTGTTTTACATTTAGGGTTTTTTCTGACCTAGTTAATAGACATGCACACAAATTTCGATCGGTTAGGTTTTCATACCAGACTCAGTTTGTTTTTTTTAAAGATTGGGGCTTATATTTTCGTATTTGGTCGGTAAAAAGGGCTTAGATTCCGGATTTTTGCTAGCTAAGTTCATCCACGGACAATGATAAGCACTTTGCCAACTCCATCTTAGGGCTAGGGCTACTATATCAAAATTATATGTATGATTTTGGTGTGTATTTTCTTTGGTACAGTGTGTTGGGTTGCGCAACAGGAATTTAACATTTTCATCATGCATACTACGCAACCATTAAGATCTAGCTATGCAGATGCAACCGAATAATAATTTTAATATCTAGTTATCGAGATCGTGTACCAATCACCGTAGATGCGGAACAAGTGTTGGTGACGATTGATACGTCATAAACGTATCCTGAGTTCCTGATGTTCCATGTTGTTTTCATGTTATTTCCTACATGTTTGTTATACACTTTATGTCATTTTTATCGATTTCCGGGACTAACCTATTGACAAGATGCCATAGAGCCAGTTCTCTGTTTTCTGTTGTTTTCAGTTTCAGAAAGGTTTTTCTGGAAATATTCTCAGAGTCGGAAAATTTGAAGCCCGGAAGTCTTAGAATCCCCAAAGGTTCCACAGAGTCCCGAAGAGGCCCGGAGAGGGGCCACAGAGTCCCGAAGAGGCCCGGAGAGGGGCCACAGAGGGCACACCATAGGGCGGCGCGCCCCTGGACGCGCCTAGGGGTGGTGTGGCCCCCTCGGGTGTCCACTGCCATCGCCCTTTCGCCTATATAACCCCCCGATACGTGAAGCATAAAAATATAACACTTTTCCCCGAGGAACACCCGAGGCCGCCGTCATCGTCAACCTGAAATCGGGAGGATTCTGGAGCTCTCCTCGGCACCCTGTCGGGAGGGAATTCAGCGGAGGGGTCTACACCACCATGCCCTCCTCCGAGTGATGCATGAGTAGTTCATCCCTAGACTACGGGTCCATAGCAGTAGCTAGATGGTTGTCTTCTCCACTTTATGCCTCATGTTTAGATCTCGTGAGCTGCCCTACATGATCGAGATCATCTTTATGCAATGCTACATGTTGTGTTTGATGGGATCCGATGAATGTTGAATGCTATGTCTTCTGATTATCAATCTATCATGTTATCTTCATGCATATGTTATTTATGATCTTGCATGCTCTCCGTTATTAGTAGATGCTCTGGCCAAGTTGATGCTAGTAACTCCAAGGGGGAGTATTTATGCTCGATAGTGGCTTCATGCCTCCTTTGCATCTGTGATCGAGTGACAGAAATGTGAAGGATGGAGGATGTTTTGTTGCCATTAGGGAGAAAACAATGGTGTTTACTTTGTTTACATTGTTTACATTACATACTTTGCTTACTGCGATTATCCGTCGCTTGCAACTTAATACCCAACGTTTGTTCAGATGATATTCGAAGGGTGGATTATTAGTCATAGATGCAGTTGGATGACGGTCTATGAATCTTGTTGTAATACCCGCATGAATCACATAGTAATCTTTATGTCTTGCATATGCACTACGGTGCAGCCTTCATTTATGTCAATTGTCCAGTTGTAATTTGTTCACCACACATGTTATTTATCTTCTATGGAGAGACACCACTAGTGAACTGTGGACCCCGGTCCATTTTCTCATACTGATAATACACACACTGTTTCCACTGCTTTCACATTGTTGCTACTGTTTTCATATTGTTCTCATATTGTTTTCCACACCATACGTTTAACCTCTTTGTGTTCAGCAAAACCGGTGAGATTGACAACCTCACTGCTTGGTTGGGGGCAAAGTGATTTGATTGTGTTGTGTAGGTTCCACGTTGCTGCTGAACCGGTAGTGCGCCCTGCCATCTCAGCTGCATCAACCTTCTAAAGTTACTTATTCCTCCCACTGGCCGATTCAACCTTGGTTTCTTTCTGAGGGAAACTTGCTACTATGCTCTTCATACCTTCCTCTTGGGGTCTCCCAACGAACGTGTGTTACACGCGCATCAAGCACAATTTCAGGCGCTGTTGCCGAGGAGGAAGAGAATTTCTGCTAGGGGAGTCTCTCACTTCCAATCTCTTTACTTTTCTTTTGTTTTTCTTAGTTTATTTTATTTTGTCTTGTTTGCTTCTCTTTATCAAAAACACAAAAAATTAGTTCTTACTCTATATGTAGTTTTTATCCCGTTTTTAATCTTGCTAAAAGGAGTACCCCTGAGAATACTAAGTTGTGTGACTTTACTAGCACCAAAAACAATGATTTCATTAGCACACCTATTGCTCCACCTGCTCCTACTGCGGATTTTTATGAGATTAAGCCAGCACTATTAAATCTTGTTATGAGAGAGCAATTTTCTGATGTTAGTACTCATGATGTTGTTGCCCATCTTAATAATTTTGTTCAACTATGTGAGATGCAAAAACATAAAGATGTAGATGGATATATTATTAAACTGAAAGTGTTTCCTTTCTCTTTGAGAGGAAGAGGTAAAGAATGGTTGCTATCTTTGCCTAGAAATAGTATTGATTCTTGGACTAAGTGTAAAGATGCCTTGATTGGAAAATATTATCGTCTGCTAAGATTATATCTTTAAGAAGTAGCATTATGAATTTTAAGCAACTTGATAATGAGCATGTTGCTAAAGCTTGGGAATGAATGAAATCATTAGTGAAGAATTGTCCCACTCATGGACTGACTACTTGGATGACAATCCAAACCTTTTATGGAGGTCTAAATTTTTCTTCAAGAAACCTTCTAGATTCAGCTGCTGGAGGAACCTTTATGTCGATGACCTTGGGGGCAGCAACAAAGCTTCTTGATAATATGATGGTAAATTATTCTGAATGGCACACTGAGAGAGCTACAAATGGTAAGAAGGTATATTCTGGTTAAGAAACCTCTTCTTTGAGTGATTGACTTGATGCTATTATGTCTATGCTTGTGAATGGCCATGCTCCTCTAGATCCAAATAATGTTCCTTTATCCTCTTTGGTTGCTCAAGAAGAGCATGTTGATGTGAACTTCATTAAAAATAATAATTTCAACACCGATGCTTATAGGAATAATTTAGGTAGCAACAATTATATGCCATATCCTCCCAATAATAGTAATTCTTATGGTAATTCCTACAACAACAATAAAAGTGTACCCTCTCATCTTTAAAACATGCTCAAGAATTTTATTTGTACAGAAACTGCTTTTAATAAATCCGTTGAGGAAAAGTTTGGCAAAATTGATGTTCTTTCTTCTAAAATTGATAGCCTTGCTCTTGATGTTGATTTTCTGAAACTAAAGGTCATGCCTCATGATGTTAAAGAAAGCAAAACTTTGAATGCCATCCAAATTCAAATTGATGATATTGTCAGTATGTTAGCTGAATTGCATGCTAGATGGGAAAGAGAAGATGAAAGAGCTAGAAAGAATAATATAGCTAATGTTTGCACCATTACCACCACTAGTAAAACTGAACCTTATCATGCCAGTAAACCTTTTACTATCAATGGTAAAGTAATTGGTGTTGTAAATACTCCCACTTATGCTATTAAACATGCCAAACTGCCTGAAACTGCTAAAAATGTTCCTGACAAAAGTGCTGAAATTTTTAGAAACATGGGAGATAATGGTCCCATTACCTTTGATAAAAATGATCTTGACTTTGATGATTGCAAGATAACTGAATTGATTAAGTTCTTATAAAATCTTGCTAGTTGTCCAAATGCTAGTGCTATGAATATGGCTTTCACAAAACATATTACAAATGCTCTCATGCAAATTAGAGAGGATGAATTAACATGTGAAGCCTCTATCCCTAGGAAGCTAGATAATGGTTGGGAACCTATTATTAAAATGAAACTGAATGATTTTGATTGCAATTCTCTATGTGATCTTGGTTCTATTATCTCTGTTATGCCTAAGAAACTTTATGATATTCTTGATTTGGCACCTTTGGAGCATTGTTATTTGGATATTCGTCTTATTGATAATGTTTGAAAGAAACCTTTGGGGAGAGTTGATGATGTTATTATCATGGTTAATAACAATCTTGTCCCTGTTGATTTTGTTGTCTTGAATATTGAATGCAATGCTTCTTGTCCAATAGTTTTGGGAAGACCTTTTCTTACAACTGTTGGTGTTGTTATTGATATGAAAGAGGAGAATATTAAATTTCAATTCCCACTCAAGAAAGGTATGGAACACTTTCCTAGAAAGAGAATGAAGTTTAATTTTGATTCTATTATTCGAACAAATTATGATTTGTATGCTTCTTCACTTGAAAACACTTGATTCCACTTTTCTGGGCCTAGCTAAAACACGTTAAAGAAAAGCCCTTCTTGGGAGATAACCCATGGTTTTATTTTTGCTTTGTTTTTCTCTGTTTTCTTTGAGTCAAGGGGTTGTATATTTCTGTAGAAACTCCTTTGTATATTTATTTTCATGTTTTAGTTGTGCCAAGTAAAGTTTCTGACGAGAATTGAAGTTAGTTTTGGATTTCTGCGCAGGAAACAGATTTCTCCTGTGCACCGTAAAAGTTCGTATAAAATCCAGGAAGATCAGAATGATCTGAATTATTTTGTGCTTATTCCTCAGCTAATTCCGCAACTTTTTTGTTCTTTAAGTTTTTTGATCTGAGCAACGTAAGTGCCCCTAAATGTTTTGTCTTTACAGACTGTTCTGGTTTTGGCAAATTCTGCCATTTTTCTTGCATTTGCTCTTTTATGATGTCAAGTGGATTTCTTTGCTTCACGAAACATCAGTGGCTGTAGATAACATTTAAAAGTATCAGTAGAACTTGTCCCATACATAACCCATGGGTTTTTGATTGTTGCACTAACCCTCTAATGGGAATTACTCTTTGAGTGTGGTGTGAAGGAAGTTTTCACAGGTCAAGAGAAGAGGGTGATATAATGTGATCAAGAAGAGTGCAAGGTCAAAGCTTGGGGATTCCCCCGTGGTTCATCCCAGCAAATTTTAATAAGACTTAGGAATATAAGCTAGGGGATGCCCAAGGCATCCACTTCTTCATCAACAATTTATGAGGTCACTTCTAGTGAAACTATATTTTTATTCGGTCACATCATATGAAATTTAGTTGGAGTGTCTGTTTGTTTTTCTTTTGTTTTAATTTGTTTTCTTTTGTTTTACTTGATGCAATAAACTTCATTGGAACCTATAATCCTTGTTTTGGAGAGAGACACGCTCCGCTTTTTCATTTGAATACTCGTTATGCTCGTATTCTTAGTTTTTCTTCTAGCTGCTGCAAAATTTCTGTTTAGCTCTTGTTTTTATTGAATCTCTTATTCATAGATGTTAGTTTTAGTAGTGTTATGTGATTACTATCATGTTTGCTTGCTGTATCATTTATAGAGTTTTGTTAAAACATATTTTGTGTGGTGCTAGTTGGGAAACGAAACTGTTGCATGTAGTAGAGTTTATAATGTTGCAATTAGACGCTTGTATCGACTGTGGCTATACTTTTTCATATCATGCTAGATGTTATTTTAATTCTAAAGCCTAGTAATTATTTAGTAGCATGATTTATCTCAAATAGCTGAGAGCGTTTAATGTGCCATTGAAAGAATCATGAGTTGTTCCTGTCATTTTGAAGCATAAATTTGTGGTGTTCTCCTTTGAATGTTTTATTTGGTTGACTTGGCCCATGCTCACACCATGTTTATGACTATGAACCAGTCACTTATAGCCTATATGATCATTTAGTTTTTGAACTTGTGGTACCACTTATGCATTGATTAATTATGTCTTTGTCGCTATGCATGATTATGGCCATTATTGCTCTCTTGATTTGTCGCTCCCAGTCTTTTGCTAGCCTCCTCCTGTACTGAGTATGAGCTCTACTCGTGCATACAACTCCCAAAAACCAAAGTTTGCCAAATGTGTCCACCATACCTACCTAGATGTGGTAGTTAACTGCCACTCCAAAGTAAATTGCTCATGTGTTACCTTTAAAACTATCAAAATTACTCCTGTTTTGTGCTCCTGTTTTAGCTCATGAGTACGTAAATAGAGAATATTTATCTCACTTGTTGATTGGACTTTCACACACCAGACTAGTGGCTTCATCTGCTTATCCAATTGATAGAAGAGCTAGCAGCGGGGTGCCCTATCCCCAAATTAATACAACAAATTATCTTCACTATTTTTGCCCCTGATTTATCAGTCAAAGCATAATTATGTAAACAAAAGATAAAGAGGGGTGACCTTCTACCCATATGCGTCCTTCTATGGTGTAACATCCCAGGATTTTGAAAATTTTGAAAAAAATTAAACCCTCATGCATTCATGATCGTCATAGCATGATTGCATTTTGTTTGCACAAGAATTGGTTTTTAATTTGCTAAAGACAAAATTTAAGGTGATATTACCTATTAAACCACATTTTGGATTTAAATCTTTTTCTAAAGTAAAGTATTTTATTTTTGGGAAAGAATAGTACCAAAAGGTTCCTTATTTCCTAATCTTTTCAAAACATATTTTTATGTATTTTTCTGATTTGATTTGGTGGGGTTTTGGTTTGTTTTTGAATCATTTGTTAAGGAAAAAGAAAAGAAAAAGAAAAGAAGAGAAAACGCAACCCAGCAGCCCACCTCTCCTCTCTCCCCTCGGCCCGACCCATTCGCCCCTCTCTTTTCTCTCGCGGGCGCGCAACCCCTAGTCATCGGGCCGGCCCAGTAACGAGACTGGGAGCGCAGCCCATCCCCGCCCAATCTCGCTGACAGCCGGGGCCCGCCCATCGTCTTCAACCCTCACACGGACTCCACGCCCGGAACGTGTTCGACGGAAAGACCGGGAGTTTCCCCGATCGAATCCGAGGCGAACCACGCCCAACCCTAGCCCCTCCTCCACGGCTGACCCCCTACATATAACCCCCAGCCCCGGGCGCTCTATCTCACGATTTCTCTCACGCTATAGCCACCCGTGGAATCGATCTCGACCTCGGGTGCACGCCGCCGCCATTTCCGAGCTTCGACGTAGAACACGCCGTCGTTCTGGCCACCCTTGCCTCCCCTCCGTTTCTCCTCGGTTAAGCCCCGCAGTCAATTGACTTTTTCCCCTCATGTTTGCACCAAAGATCGCCAGCTAGAGTACGCCGGAGCACCACTGGAGGTCGCGGGGAGAAACAACACGTCGGCGCCGTCCCGGACACCGGGAGCCGTCGTAGAGTCCACCATCGTTACCGCCATTCGCCGCTGCACCCCGGGGACATCTTCGCCAGGCCGGAGCTACGCTTCGGCGCCGCCGCCGTTAGTCACCGAGCCATCCACCGTCGCCATCGAGTTCTCTGGTCAGTTCACCGCGGCCGCCCCCTCGCGCTTCGATCTCGAGCGTTAGATCTAAAACCTACGACCTAGATTAGATTCTTAACCGAAGCGCTATGGGTGAATCTGGCGCGTCCATCTTCACTTCAATCGGACAAAGGACGACGACGATCCGCGCGGAAGATCTCCAGCCAATCAAAAGCCACCATCGGGAGCGCCTCGTACCGAACACGTTTTTTATTAAAAACAGAAAATAACATATTTAACGTAAAACTTGTAAAAATCATAACTCGAGTTCTGTAATTCCAAATTTGATAATTTTGGACTTTTTGAAATCAGCAAAATGTTTAGATTAATCTAGGCTATTAAAATTTCAAATCTGAAACATGCACTCACATGTTATTTGTAGATCTCTATTAATCACTAATATGGGCATAACTTTTAATATACAAACCCTTTTTAGGTGAAATCAATTGTTATGGTTTTGTTTTGATATCCTCTATCCATTAGATGCGTTGGAAAAATTATTTGTGCACCTTTGTAATAGAAACACTATTAATCTTCATATTAGCCTATATTAAAACCCTAATATTGCTTATAATTATAATTTGGTAATAAATTTGTTTTGCATACATCATAACCATGTTATTAACATCATAGAACATCATTGTTAGTAATTATTACTAGTTGTGAATGGTGTGCATTAAATTGATCATTGCATAACATGCATACATGTTTTTGTATTGTTATTTTGTTTTCTATGTTATGTTTTTGTTGTATGTTTTTGTGTGGCTTGTTTTGCTTGTGTTAGATTGTGAAGAGGATCAAGTCTACTCTTGTTGCTATTATTCTTGCTGCGATTGTTCATCCTATTGCCAAGGCAAGTGACATACCATCAAATCTCCCATATTTTCACTATGCATTACTAGTGTTTTTGAGTAGTATGCATGATAGGGAATTTTACTAAGTTATTATTATGCTATGCAAAATCCCAAGTAGTGTGTAGTCATCCTTTAGACTTGTTATTTTGGAGACTTATACTTAGTTGATGCTTAGCCTTGCTACAAATTTGGTTTACTCAATGTTGTGAAAAATTCTAAGTAAAAATTTCAATGAACCACCTGGGTGGATTTGGTTGTTTGGTTGATGAGAGTTGAGTGTCGCCCCGAGGGGTGTTCACTTGTGGATTTCCACCCGGGAAACAAAGAGATTACCAAGTCCTCTAAGTTTCGTAGCTTCCCATGCATCCCTTTGACATATGGGCTCTGTCTTGATCAACTATGTTGTGAGAGTTCAGCCCATGCTTGACATGAAGATGTAGCATAATTATAGGTGGAACGGGTCTTGCTGGTTGGGTTGAATTCTTGCTTCTGAAAGATCTCGTCTCAATTCTCTCCTTTCCATGATGCACTCCGGGTGTATAGGATGTTTGGGCTAATTGAAGACAAAGGGTGAAAGTGCACAACCTCTGCAGAGTTAGAAACTATGATCATAGCCGTGTTCCCGGTAATGGACGGCTTCGAGCAGCTGGACAAGGATGGATAGAAGAATCTCAACATCGTTTCGAAGAAGTAAAATTTGGCTAAGGAAATATTAGTTGTGGTGCTCATGGGTGTGTCCCATGGTGCCAATCTTTGAAAGAAAACTCTTTTTCAAAAGTGTTAGGGAAAACCTTGCTTTTTTCAAATAGCCTAAACTCCACCAAGCCAGATATGCATGTAGTTTAGACTTGACATTTTATATCCACCATAGTGTCATTTGCAAGTACATTGTTTGTACTGAATCTCCTTCGGGGGCTGCATATTCCAACGTGCAGGAAGTTCTGAGGATGAAGTTTAATCAAGTGCTTGGACTCGAGTCTACACCCAACATGTAATGCCTGTGGCGCATGATTGACGATGGACGCTCATTGCTACCTTTATTTCTGCTGTTTAGAAACTCTGAGTTTTGCTTTTAAGACTATGCACTTTATAATAAAGCTATACTTGGCTATTCCGGATCTTTTGTAATAATTTTGATACTTCTTCAATGATACTTTACATTTTGTTCTGTGGTGCTAGCATTGATCCAAGGACTAGCACTTAACACAGTAGTTCTTACATTATTAAATGTGGGGACGCTCCAAAATGGTATCAGAGCAAAGTGTTGCCTGTAGATTCGAGCCCTTAGGTTTGGAAAACCCTTTTGATCAAATTTATTAACTCCTTTTAGTATTTTTGGATCCTAGCGGCATAGTGAGATGAAGCGGCCCGGACCAACAGTACATGTCCACATACATGAGACCGGTTCCCTGATTGGCTAGCGGGTGCGAGTATCTCTCACTATTGTGAATATCCAAATTTCAATAAGTTGTTAATGATCTGATGATCACCATGGAAATGACATAATATTTTCAAAGTACTCTTACTCATCTCGTATCTAGTACCTCCTTACCTTATGCTTTATGACTTATGTTTTCTCATACACTTCAAAACTCAAAGATGATGGAACTTCAACTTCGCAACCGCCAAGGACTTCCAACTTAAAGATGAAGAGCTGCAACTCCACCACCACCAAGGACTTCAAGAACCCTAGGATTTAACCTCTATTCTATTCTAACATAGCTAGAATAACTTTTCTTCTAGTACTTCTACCTATGGTTCAATCTTCTAATGTCTTATCTAACTTATAGATGACCAACCTCCTTGAATCACTAAAGAAGGGCCCATTGATTACCATGACTCTGGATTGTGAGACTGAATTTCCAAAGGCATTGAAGAACCTAATGATAAGATTAGGATTTGGAGGAGCATAACTCTACAAAGGTTTTCCCTTCATTGAAGATGGACAAGAGTATTGGTGGGTTCAAATTCACCTATATAGAAGCAAGGAGTATGATCACAAGACACAAGGGGACTACATCTTCACCAACCCACAACAATACACATCTTTCTTCGAGTCAGCTAGATCCGCTGCACGGGAGGCAATCACAAAACTTGGAGAAAGACTTACGTGGAGACTTTATCACACTCATAAGGATCTCCAGGAAGCTGAAGAAGAGATCAACGCCCTTGAAAAGGAGTTGAAGATGTACAAGAACATAGAGATCACCGTGAAGAGTTATGATCCATCCCAGTAGTTGACCACCATGGAATAATGCGTTAGCTAGAGTTTTTGTTTGAGTATTGACCTGTCAACTTGTGATATGGAAATGATAGTGTTTTGGCTTTGCAACTAAGTTGTTTTGCTTAGGTTTGTCAAAAATTTAGTCCAAATTTCGAAATTTGGTTAAGAGATAAAATTATTTAAGTTGTTATTTTCAATTGATTGTTTGTGTTGTTGTATTGTGCATGGGTAGGAAATTTTCTCCTCGTAGCTCTATCTATATTTTGCTCATCTATGCTAAAAACCCACAGATGCCTCCTCGTCGTGACCCCAACAACAACAATGAGGACAACAACAACGATGCTATGCAGCAGATGCTCGCTTCCCAAGCCCAACTCCTACAGATGATGACTCAATTTGTAGCAGCAATGAACAACAACAACAACAACAACAACAACAACAACAATCCTCCACCACCACCCCCAGTGGACAGACTTACTAGATTTCTGAGACTTAGGCCTAACAAGTTCTCATATGCTACTGATCCTATTGAGGCAGACGACTGACTTCGTTCAATCAACAAGGACTTAGTAACTTGTGAGTGCACTGATGTGGAGAAGGTGAGATTCACTGCAGATCTGTTAGAAGGACCTGCTACAATGTGGTGGGAAACTTACCAAGTGACTCATCCACTAGAAGGCATGACTTGGGATGATTTCAAGGAGGGATTCCGCAATGCACATATCTCATCTGGGATAATGAACCTCCATAAGGAGGAGTTCCGTAGTCTAAAGCAGGGAGGTAGAACCTTAAAGGAGTATATGGATGATTTCCATTCTTTATCAAGGTATGCACCAAAGGACATTGACACAGATGCCAAGAGAAAGGATAGGTTCCTCAATGGACTTAAAGGGGACCTAAAGATACCACTGTATGTAGCATATGCCCCAAATTATCAAACTCTGTTGGATCAAGCCATTACTTTGGACAACAACATGACAAAGGAGGAAAACAGGAAGAGGAAGTATAGTAATGGTGGAAAATACCACTCTGGACCCTCATATAAGAGGCACACATCCAATGGAGGACACAATGCTCACAAACATGAGAACCATCACAATGGTGGGAATGGACACAATCATAATGGTCAGGATCATGTTGAGGGACTCAAAGAAAACAATGGTAACAACAATGGTCACTCAAATGGCAATGGACACCACAACCACAATCATGAGAAGAAGAGGGATCTTAGTCAGGTGATCTGCTTCAAGTGCAGAAACAAGGGACATTATGCAACGGATTGCCTAGAGCAGAAAACTACAGAAGTTGCCAAGCCCAACCCATTCAAGAAGGCGCATGTGAATCATATCAACATGGATTTTGTGAATGGTAACCCTTAACTCATTTTCTTCCATCACATATCCCATTACCCAATTACATGGTGGAAGTATAACCTCAAGGATATTCTTTTAAGGGGAATATCATACCTCATAAACTTTTCCAACCTAATTGCTAGCCTTCTCGAATCTCGGGACGAGATTCCTTTTAAGGGGGGTAGTCTGTAACATCCCAGGATTTTGAAAATTTTGAAAAAATTAAACCCTCATGCATTCATGATCATCATAGCATGATTGCATTTTGTTTGCACAAGAATTGGTTTTTAATTTGCTAAAGACAAAATTTTAGGTGATATTACCTACTAAACCACATTTTGGATTTAAATCTTTTTCTAAAGTAAAGTATTTTATTTTTGGGAAAGAATAGTACCAAAAGGTTCCTTATTTCCTAATCTTTTCAAAACATATTTTTATGTATTTTTTCTGATTTGATTTGGTGGGGTTCTGGTTTGTTTTTGAATCATTTGTTAAGGAAAAAAAAGAAAAAGAAAAGAAGAGAAAACGCAACCCAGCAACCCACCTCTCCTCTCTCCCCTCGGCCCAGCCCATTCGCCCCTCTCTTTTCTCTCGCGGACGCGCAACCCCTAGTCGTCGGGCCGGCCCAGTAACGAGACTGGGAGCGCAGCCCATCCCCTCCAAATCTCGCTGACAGCCGGGGCCCTCCCATCGTCTTCAACCCGCACACGGACTCCGCGCCCGGAACGTGTTCGACGGAAAGACCGGGAGTTTCCCCGATCGAATCCGAGGCGAACCACGCCCAACCCTAGCCCCTCCTCCACGGCTGACCCCCTACATATACTCCCCGGCCCCGGGAGCTCTCTCTCACGATTTCTCTCACGCTATAGCCACCCTGGAACCGATCTCGACCTCGGGAGCACGCCGCCGCCATTGCCGAGCTTCGACGTCGAACACGCCGTCGTTATGGCCACCCTTGCCTCTCCTTTTCCCCTCCGTTTCTCCTCGGTTAAGCCCCGCATTCAATTGAATTTTTTTTCCTCATGTTTGCACCGAAGATGGCCAGCTAGAGTACGCCGGAGCACCACCGGAGGCCGCGGGGAGAAACAGCTCGTCGGCGCCATCCAGGACACCGGGAGCCGTCGTAGAGTCCACCATCGTCACCGCCATTCGCCGCTGCACCCCGGGGACATCTTCGCCAGGCCGGAGCTACACTGCAGCGCCGCCACAGTCCGTCACCGAGCCATCCACCATCGCCGTTGAGTTCTCCGGCGAGTTCACCGCGGCCGCCCCCTCGCGCTTCGATCTCGAGCGTTAGATCTAAAACCTACGACCTAGATTAAATTCTTAATCGAAGCGCTATGGGTGAATCTGGCGCGTCCATCTTCACTTCAATCGGACGGAGGACGACGACGATCCGCGCGAAAGATCTCCAGCCAATCAAAAGCCACCATCGGGAGCTCCTCGGATCGAACACGTTTTATTAAAAACAGAAAATAACAGATTTCACTTAAAACTTGTAAAAATCATAACGCGAGTTCTGTAACTCCAAATTTGATGATTTTTGACTTTTTGAAATCAGCACAATGTGTAGATTAATCTAGGCTGTTAAAATTTCAAATTAGAAACGTGCACTCACATGTTATTTGTAGATCTCTATTAATCACTAATTTGGGCATAACTTTTAATCTACAAACCCTTTTTAGGTGAAATCAATTGTTATGGTTTTGTTTTGATGTCCTCTATCCAGTAGATGTGTTGGAAAAATTATTTGTGCACCTTTGTAACAGAAACCCTATTAATCTTCATATTAGCCTATATTAAAACCCAAATATTGCTTATAATTATAATTTGATAATAAATTTGTTTTGCATGCATCATAACCATGTTATTAACATCATAGAACATCATTGTTAGTAATTATTACTAGTTGTGAATGGTGTGCATTAAATTGATCATTGCATAACATGCATACATGTTTTTGTATTGTTATTTTATTTTCTATGTTATGTTTTTGTCGTATGTTTATGTGTGGCTTGTTTTGCTAGATTGTGAAGAGGATCAAGTCTACTCTTGTTGCTGTTATTCTTTCTGCGATTGTTCATCCTATTGCCAAGGCAAGTGACACACCATCAAATCTCCCATATTTTCACTATGCATTAGTAGTGTTTTTGACTAGTATGCATGATAGGGAATTTTACTAAGTTATTATTATGCTATGCAAAATCCCAAGTAGTGTGTAGTCATCCTTTAGACTTGTTATTTTGGAGACTTATACTTAGTTGATGCTTAGCCTTGCTACAATTTTTTTTACTCAATGTTGTGAAAAATTCTAAGTATAAATTTCAATGAACCACCTAGGTGGATTTGGTTGTTTGGTTGATGAGAGTTGAGTGTCGCCCCGAGGGGTGTTCACTTGTGGATTGCCACCCAGGAAACAAAGAGATTACCAAGTCCTCTAAGTTTAGTAGCTTCCCGTGCAGCCCTTTGACATATGGGCTCTGTCTTGATCAACTAACTTGTGAGAGTTCAGCCCATGCTTGACATGAAGATGTAGCATAATTATAGGTGGAACGGGTCTTGCTGGTTGGGTTGAATTCTTGCTTCTGAAAGATCTCGCCTCAATTCTCTCATGTCCATGATGCACTATAGGTGTATAGGATGTCTGGGCTAATTGAAGACAAAGGGTGAAAGTGCACAACCTCTGCAGAGTTAGAAACTATGATCATAGCCGTGTTCCCGGTAATGGACGACTTCGAGCAGCTAGACAAGGATGGATAGAAGAATCTCAACAGCGTTTTGAATAAGTAAAATTTGGCTAAGGAAATATTAGTTGTGGTGCTCATGGGTGTGTCCCATGGTGCCAATCTTTGAAAGAAAACTCTTTTTCAAAAGTGTTAGGGAAAAACTTGCTTTTTGCAAATAGCCTAAACTCCACCAATCCAGATATGCATGTAGTTTAGACTTGACATTTTATATCCACCATAGTGTCATTTGCCAGTACATTGTTTGTACTGAATCTCCTTCGGGGGCTGCATATTCCAACGTGCAGGAAGTTCTGAGGATGAAGTTTGATCAAGTGCTTGGACTCGAGTCTACACCCAACATGTAATGCATGTGGCACATGATTGAAGATGGAGGCTCATTGCTACCTTTATTTCTGCTGTTTAGAAACTTTGAGTTTTGCTAGTCTTTCAAGACTACGCACTTTGCAATAAAGCTATACTTGGCTATTCTGGATCTTTTGTAATAATTTTGATACTTATGCAATGATACTTTACATTTTGTTCTGTGGTGCTAGCATTGATCCAAGGACTAGCACTTAACACAGTAGTTCTTACATTATTAAATGTGAGGACGCTACATATGGGAGCTGCTCTTGTGAAGTCTAGTTGGCTTGTGACGTACTGTATTTTCTGTTTACTATTCGTTGACATAAGCATACACCTCTCTCAAAATTAGACACTCCTCCATGCTATGTGATTGTTGGCAGGCACCCGACGATTCGGTTAGCCATGGTTTGTGTAAGATGGTTGGGAGGAGTGTCAAACATTTTATACCTCTGTTTAATAAAATAAAAAGATCTAGCACATGAGTTAATCCCTGCTTCCCTCTGCGAAGGGTCTTTATTTTACTTTTATGTTGAGTCTCCATCTTCTAACTTTATGCACAGTTGAGAGAGCATGGTTGCCATTCTAAGTTTAATGTGCATTTGTCCCAGAAACATTATTAATTGATTCATTATGTGTTTTTGTTTGTTCTCAAATTATTTGTTCTAGTCTTCCTCGTGAACTTTGAAGGTGCCCTGAAATTTATGTTTTGCCCCACTCTTAAGGACAAGTGAAATATTACTTTGCCATGCTATCTTTATGCTTCAAACAAACGTATATCTTTCATCTGCATTATTATTCATGATCTTTTATTCGTGTACTTCTCATGATGAAAG
Source organism: Alopecurus myosuroides (assembly GCA_028641055.1). Classification (NCBI taxonomy): domain Eukaryota; kingdom Viridiplantae; phylum Streptophyta; class Magnoliopsida; order Poales; family Poaceae; genus Alopecurus; species Alopecurus myosuroides. Next base: position 258,740,749 of record CM054063.1, on the reverse strand, counting down.
GTGATTGTTATGCTTTATTGTTAAAATTTTATTTATCATGCTTGTGTTTAAAGTACTATGATCTCAGCTTACATATGCTTTTACAATATTGATGATCAAGTTTATCTTGGTAGCATGTCACCTTAGAAATTATGTGTTTTTATCGTTTACCTACTCGAGGACTGATGACCCACAAGTATAGGGTGTGTATCGTAGTACTTTCGATAAATAAGAGTGTCAAACCCAACGAGGAGCAGAAGGTATTGACAAGAAGTTTCGATGAAGGAATAACTGTAAATACTGAAAGATAAATTTGTAGGGTTTTTTGATATTGCAGATAAATAAAGTGTGAGTAAATAAAATGCAGTAATAATAATTGCAGCAAGTGGCCCAATCCTTTCTTTAGCAAAGGACAAGCCGGTGGGTTTACTTATGATTAACAAACGTTCTCGAGGACACACGGGAGGTTTCTGTCAAGTGCTATTGTTTCATGCCGCTGAATAATCTTTAGTGTTTTGATAAGTGTTGTGTGGGTGAACCTATGCTAATGTATCATCCCATCCAAGAATAATAGATACTTGTGATTATACCCCTTGCAAGCATCTTCAACTACAAGAAAGTAATTAAGAAATTAATCTAACCACAGCTTTAAACTCCGGGATGCTACGCTCCCTCGTGCAATGGTTTCCTAACGGGGGTTTAGGTTTCTGTCACTCCGGCAACCCCACAATTAGTAACCAAATACACGATGTATTACCCTAGTCCCATAAATGGTGAAGTATCATGTAGTCAACATTCACATGACTCCACTAGAAGAATAACACCACAACTTAAATATCAAACCATTAAATATTACTCAACATTACTTCACTACTAACAACTTGACTTCTCCCATGTCCTCAAGAACAACACGAACTACTCACAAGACATCATATGGATCATGATCAGAGGTGATATAATGGTGATTAACAATTTGGACATAAACCTAATCCAATGGTTTCACTCAATAGCATCAACTACAAGTAGTAATCAACACCGGGAAAGTTTCCCCTATGTAATAGACAAGATGCAACCCTAGATGTTACAGCGGAACGGAGTTGAGCTGAGGGTGATGATGGTGGAGACGATGATGATGATGACGATGATGATCCCGATGAATTCTAGCTCGATGATGGTGATGATGGCGATGATTTCCCCCCTCCGGGAAGGAATTTTCCCAGCAGATTTCTCCCTTCTGGAGAGCTTTTCTTTCTCTGTTGTTTTCCGTCCCGCAGAGGCGGCGGAAAGACTCCTCGATGATTCCCTGTGTCTTAGGGTTCCTGGGGGATGAAGTACGTCGAAGGGGCAAGCCAGATGTGGGCCAGGGCATCCTCACCACCCTAGACGCGACCAGAGGTGGGCCCGCGCCTAGGCATGGTGAGAACCCTCGGTGGCCCTCCTACGGCTCCCCTTTTGGCTTCCTCCGTCTTTGGGTGAAATAGGAACTTTCGGATGATTTCCGGGGTGCTCTGATGTTCGCGAATATGGTATCCTGACGCTCCGTTTTCCAGCAGAATTCTGACTCCAGGGTTCAACTCTCCAATTATTGGAAAACATGCAAAATAGGTGAAATAATATAAGTATCATGCTCCAATATGAAATATATCAATGAATAACAACAAATTATGATATAAACTAGTGATGCAAAATGGACTTATCAACTCCCCCAAGCTTAGACCTCGCTTGTCCCCAAGCGAAACTGAACTCAGTAAACATGACCACATGTTTATGGAGTGAAGAGTCGATAAATAAAATACGGACAAGAAGCAGCACATTTATCTATGCACCAATCATTATATACAACAACTTCCTCTCATATAACTTAACTTGAAACGAGTAATGGGAGTCACAGACAAAGATGCAAAAGAGAGAATCAAAATTGGTGATGGCAAACTTCGTTCTTGATCAGAGGACATTTAATGATATCATACTTATCTTATGTGAAGTCTTCATTACAAGGCTTATATTGTAGAGCTTAACATGTTTAATTATAACAATCCTTTTATAGTGATTCATAGCTTTCAAAGTAATATTCATTCAGATAATAAAGCATGTGCTAAACAAAGAAGTATAGAAAACACGATTGAATAAATCAACATATAGATGGTGATATCACAACAACTCAAATGCTTGCTGGAGACAGAAAGGAATGGGTTTACTGACTCAACATAAAAGTAAAGGATAGGCCCTTCGCAGAGGGAAGCAGGGATAACTCATGTTCTAGAGCTTTTCATTTTTAAATGAATCAGAGGTAATGAAAATAAAGTTTGAGAATGGTGTATGTCTATGTCAACGAATGGCAACGAAAAACTTATCATGACTCATATCAAGCAAGGTTTTCGGTCTTTTGAGAGCGGTTTCCATTGATAATTTTTCTCCTTTCCACATCATTGGCACTTCCCCCCACCTTTGATTACACAAACCATGGCTAACCGAATCCTCAGGTGCCGACCAATCAATCATCAATCCATGGGGAAGTTCCTTTCATCCATTATATTTTTTTTCATGATATTTGGTACCAGCTCTCGGCAATATTAAGACGAGCACATATTTCATATCATCTAGGTGAAAGGGGGGGGGGGAAGAACCTTGATTGACATGGACATAATAAATTTAACACTACTTCCTCATGAGCTAAAACAGGAGCACAAAACAGGTTTAATAGCTTTGAAGGTTTTAAAGGTAGCAAACGAACAATTTACTTGGAGTGGCGGTGAAATACCACGTATAGGACGATATGGTGGACACAAATGGCAGGTTTTTTGGTTCAGAGTTGGATGCACGAGTAGAGCTCATACTCAGTACAGGGATTTTGGCTAGCAAAGTTGGGTAGCAAGCATAAGAGTTGAGGGAAAACAAACAAATATACATATGATAAAACCAATCATGCAATCTTTACTGAAAGCACAAACGATCTTAACTTGTGAATACTAATTTTATGAGCCAATAGGCAAATTCCTCTTTCTTAATCTAGCATCTCAAAATATTATTTCTACTGACCCAAGCTAAGTTTTCCAAAACCAACTAGATTAACTTGATGATCTCCAGAGTGACACCAAATACTAACAACAAGCTCAACCATATGACAGAAATTAAAAACTAAAATAAGGTGTGCAGAAAGTGAATGATGAAACTTCTCATTAATATTTCAAACCGACAACTCACACCAAGGGATACAATGATAACCAACTAAGCAGAGATACTTCCATACTGCAAACCATCCTATATGATAACTTCTCTACTCATGATATGCCTCTACTGAAAAAAGTAAAAATATGAAAGATAGTGATGTGATACCGCGACACTCCCCCAAGCTTGGAACAAGCCGAGGGGATGCCAAAACCAATGATGAATTATTTCTTTGGTGGTGATGAAGAATCCTTAATGAGATTTTCAACCAGTTCCTTCAATTCTTCAATCAGTAGGTGAGATTACGGATCATCTCCGTATAGTTCTCAACACGGTTCATGAGCATGTCGGCCTTCGAGTCCCAGCTCTTGGAGTGACTTTCGGCCTTCGTATCCCCGCTTTTGGAGTTACTTCCCCACTCCACTGTCATTCCTGCGTGGTTAGAATGATTGATATCCCACATAGAGGGAAAATCCCTATGGGGCACCTTTTTGTACTGATAATCATGGATTAATGTTGGAAGTGGTTCTTGATGCCCGAAGCAGGTGTCCTCGAAGCTAAGCAGTGACGTGTAACCTTCCCTCTTGTGCTCATCCGCGCGCCTCACTTGAGCTTCAAGGGATTAGCCACCACTCTAATGCTTGCGACGGTAGCGCGAGGGTACGCACTCGGAGTTTCTTCCACTTCTTCTTTAGTTTCACTCTTCATCTCCTCCTCCGGCTTAGGATCTTGTGGGTCATCTTCCTTAAGCTCCTTTCCCCTGTCATTGTTGTCGGAGACCATGGTGCTTCTAAAACTGATAGGACTTCCTGACTGAAAACATCTCGAAACAAAAACACGACGAGAAAACGATATACGGACCTCGGGGGGTCCGGGGGATTATATAGCAAAAAGTTTCATAACGAAAGGAAAGTACTGGGTGAAAACGGGTCGGAGACAGACTCCGAGGCGTCCTCACCATTGCCAGGCGCGGCCAGGGGCGGGCCTGTGTCTGGGCATGCTGAGGAGCCTCTGGGTTCCGTCTCCACCTCGTTTCCGACTCATAATTTATCATATTTTCCAAAAACAGTAAAAATAAAAGTTGGAAGATGTTTCGCGAATGTTTTCTTACCAAAATTGATACCTATTTGAAAACTGAATCTGCAGTTTCTGAAATATGCTTCTTAATAAATTCCTCCGGGATCATGGCTAGAATGCAATCAACATTTTCATTATAAGGATCTCCATAAATATAATGCTTGAGTCTTTGGCCATTCACCACTTGTGAAGTGTTGTCTTCAAGGGAAACAATTTGAATTGCCCTCGAACGATATACCTCTTTGATAACAAAAGGTCCTTCCCATCTTGAGAGTAATTTTCCTACAAAAAATCTAAGACGAGACCTATATAATAGCACTTTCTGACCTACATGAAACTCTCTTTTAATAATTCTCTTATCGTGCCACCTTTTAACTTTCTCTTTAAAGAGCTTAGCATTTTCGTATGCTTCACTTCTCCATTCATCTAAAGAATTTAAGTCAAGGAAACTTTTCTCACCAGCAAGTTTAAAATCTCTATTAAGGTCTCTCACTGCCCAATAATCTTTGTGTTCTAATTCTAAAGGCAAGTGACAAGCTTTTCCATAAACTATTTTATAAGGAGACATGCCCATGGGATTTTTATAAGCAATTCTATAAGCCCACACAACATCATTTTATTTACTAGACCAATTTTTTCTAGATTTGTTAACGGTCTTTTGCAAGATAGATTTTATTTCTCTATTTGATAATTCTAATTGCCCACTAGTTTGAGGATGATAGGGTGAGGCAATTCGACGATCAACATCATATTTAGCAAGAGTCTTTCTAAAACCACGATGAATAAAATGAGAACCCCCATCAGTCATAAGATATCTAGGCACACCAAACCTAGGGAAAATAATGTCTTTAAGCATTTTTAATGAGGTTTCACCATCAGCACTTTTAGTAGGTATAGCTTCTACCCATTTAGTAACATAATGAACAGCAACAAGAATATGAGTGTAGCCATGTGAAGGAGGGAAAGGACCCATAAAGTCAAAACCCCAACAATCAAATGGTTCAATAACAAGAGAATAATTCATAGGCATTTCATTACGTCTAGCAATATTTCCAACCCTTTGACATTGATCACCAGATAAAATAAAATTTCTAGCATCTTTAAAGAGAGTAGGCCAATAAAAAACCGATTGTAGAACCTTATGTGCAGTTCTATCTCCAGGGTGATGTCCTCCATAAGCACTACTATGACATTTTCTCAATATCTCTCGTTGTTCATTTTCAGGAGCACATCTTCTCATAATACCATCAACACCTTCTTTATATAAGTGTGGGTCATCCCAAAAATAATGCCTCAAATCATAGAAGAATTTTCTTCTTTGCTGAGTTGTAAAGGTAGGAGGCAAATACTTGGAAACAATAAAGTTAGCATAATAGGCATACCATGGACTCTCTTGAGAGCTCACTTTTATTGCAGCCAACTTTTCATTAGGAAAACTATTATTAACAGGAATAGGATCATCAGAGATATTTTCTAATCTAGACAAATTATCGGCAACATGATTTTCAGCACCCTTCCTATCCACAATATGTAAATCAAACTCTTGTAAGAGAAGCACCCATCTAATAAGACTTGGCTTAGCATCTTTCTTTTCCATAAGGTACTTAATAGAAGCATGATCAGTATGAATAGTAACTTTAGAATCAACAATATACTCCCTAAATTTATCACAAGCAAAAACTACATCTAGGAACTCTTTCTCAGTGGTAGCATAATTCTTTTGAGCAGCATCAAGATTTTTACTAGCATAATGAATACCATTTAACTTCTTATCTACCCGCTTTCCAAGAACAAAACCTACAACATAATCACTAGCATCACACATAATTTCAAACGGTAAATTCCAATCAGGGGGTTGAACAATAGGGGAAGATATTAAAGCCTTCTTTAAAATTTCAAAAGCTTCTTTACAATCTTCATCAAATACAAAAGGTACATCTTTTTGAAGAAGATTAGTAAGAGGCTTTGATATTTTAGATAAATCTTTAATAAACCTTCTATAGAAACCAACATGACCAAGAATACTACGAATACCTTTGACATCCCTGGGACAGGGCATTTTCTCAATAGCTTCAACTTTAGCTTTATCAACTTCAATACCTCTTTCAGAAAGTTTATGTCCAAGTACAATTCCTTCATTTACCATAGACGGAGAAATCATCCATGAAGACTTCCACAATTTCTTCACAAAAACTATGAAAGATAGTAGACATGCATCTTTGAAAAGTAGCATGAGCATTACATGAACCAAAAGGCATACGCCTATAAGCATAGGTTCCATAAGGTGAAGTGGAAGTTGTTTTCTCTTGATCAGGCTTTCTAACAGCAATTTGAGAGAACCGAGAATAACCATCAAGAAAGCGAAAGTGAGTTTTCTTAGACAACCTTTCTAACGTTTGATCAATAAAAGGCAAGGGATAATGATCTTTCTTAGTAACTTTGTTAACCTTCCTAAAATCAATGCACATCCTATAACCAACCACTACTCTTTGAGGAATAAGTTCATTATTTTCATTTGGCACAACAGTCATACCTCCTTTCTTGGGGACACAATGCACAAGACTAACCCATCTACTATCAGCAATAGGATAAATAATACTAGCGTCAAGGAGTTTCAATACCTCATTTTTACCACATCCTTCATCTTCGGATTTAAACGGCGTTGATGTTCAACAACTGGCTATGCATCAGGTTCAATATTAATAGCATGCTGACATATAGTAGGAGAAATCCCCTCAAATCATCAAGAGTATAACCAATAGCACCTCTGTGTTTACTCAATATTTCCAATAACCTCTCCTCTTCTTTACCAGAAAGTTTAGAACTAATAAGAACATGATATAATTTCTTATCATCAATATGAGCATATTTAATATTGTCAAGCAAAGGCTTTAAATCAAAAACAGGATCCTCCTTGGGTGGTAATGTGGTACCCAAGTCTTCCACCGGCAAATTATGTTTCAGCATCGCTGGCTGATGTAGGAAAATCTCGTCAATTTCATTTCTTTCTTCCGTAAAGACATCACTTTCATGGTTTTCCATGTATTGATGCAAAGGATTGTTAGGAGCAAGAGCAATAGCAGCAAATTGTTCAACTCTATAATTCTCATTAGGTAATTCAGCTTCATAAGGTGCTTTAGCAAATTTGGAGAAATTAAATTCATAAGACTCTCCATCAAAATTTGTAAGGATTTTCTCCTTTTTACAGTCTATAACAACACCACAAGTGTTAAAAAAAGGTCTACCAAATATAAGACAGGTATCCCTAGCAGAAGTTCCTAGTACTAGAAAATCAACAGGATATTTAATTTTACCACATAAGACCTCCACATCTCTAACAATACTAATCAGAGAAATATTTTCCCTATTAGCAAGTTGAATAATCACATCAATGTCTTCAAGTTCACAAGAACCAATTTCATGCATGATTTCTTTAAAGCTCATAAGGAATAGCACTAGAACTAGCACCAATATCACACAAACCATAATAGCAATGATCACCTATCCTAACAGATAGCATAGGAACACTAGGTTTCCTAGATTTACTAGGATGAGAGACAATATTAGAAGCATCTTCACAAAATATAATGTGTCCCTCTTCTACATTTTTAGAAACAAGGTCCTTTACTATTGCTACTGTAGGTTCTAAAGTTATTTGTTCCTCGGGTTCTATAGGTTTCCTTGAACTTTTATTAACCACACTAGCTAACATAGAATGTTATTTTACCTTAGCAGGAACAGTCATTTTTTCAATATAAGGCTTAGGCACAATAGAATCAATAGTATGAACTTCTATATCTCTAGCAGGAACACAATTAACATTATCTTTATAAGGTGCATGGTACTTATCCCATTCCTTTTTGGGAACATCAATATAAGAAGCAAAAGCCTTATATAAGTTTGAAACAACTTGAGAATCAACACCATAAACAATACTAACATTATGAAAATCACCGGATGACATAAAAGTTTTAATGCATTCATAATCATAATTTATACCTGACTTTCTACCTTTGTCATTCTCCCATCCTTTAGTGTTTTCTTGAATACGGTCAATAAGATCCCATTTAGCTTCATCCTTCATACATGTAAATGATCCTGAACAAGAAGAATCCAATAAATACTTATCATGAAGAGAAAGCCTTGCATAGAAATTATTAATAACAATATTACTGGGGAGCTCATGAATGGGGCATTTGAGCATTAGTAACTTCAATCTCCCCCACGCTTGGGCAATACTCTCTCTATCATGAGGTCAAAAATTATATATATAATTCCGATCTCTATGAATTTCACTGGGAGGATAGAATTTAGAATAAAAGAGAGGTACAATTTCCTCCCATCCAATAGTCTGGCTATTTTTCAGCAGTTTGAACCATTCAGCGGCTCGGTGATACGTCTCCAACGTATCTATAATTTCTGATGCTCCGTGATCATATTATGTCAATTGCTACTTGTTTTCTCCCTTATTTATAGCATTTTTATACGTTTTCCGAGACTAATATATTAACAAGATGCCAAGTGCAAGTTCCCTGTTTTCTGTTGTTTTTGATTTCAGAAAAGTAGTTCTGGAAACATTGTCGGAGTTGGACCCCACAAAGCCCGAAGTGCCTATTTTCCCCGGAAGCATCCAGAACAACGGAGAGGAGTCGAAGACGGGCACCAGGGGGCCACACCATAGGGTGGCGCGGCCCCCCTGACCGCGCCAGCTATGGGTGTGGGCCCCTAGAGCTCCACCACCTTTGCCCTTTCGCCTATTTAATCCCCCGATTGGAAAACCCTAAACACCTGATCAAAAATCCCCGAAAAGTTCCACAACCCGCTGTCACCGTCAACCCTAGATCACGGGGGTTCTGAAGCTGTTTCCGGCAACCTTCTAGAGAGGAGATCATCACCGGAGGCTTCTACATCACCATGCCTGCCTCCGGAGTGATGCGTGAGTAGTTCATCCTTGGACTACGGGTTCGTAGCTGTAGCTAGATGGTTGTCTTCTCCTCATATGCCTCCATGTTTAGATCTCGTGAGCTGCCTATCATGATCGAGATTGATCTTATGTAATTCTATATGCTGTGTTTGCTGGGATCCGATGAATATTGACCTTATGCCAAATTGATTATAGTATTTATTTGCATATGCTATTGTGATCTTGCATGCTTTCCGTTGCTAGTGGCTGCTCTGGCCAAGTAGTTGCTAGTGACTCCAAGAGGGAGTATTTATGCTTGATAGTGGGTTCACGCCTCCTCTTCGCCTTACTTGAGTGACAGAAATGTGAAGGGGGAGGTTTTGTTGTTGCCATTAGGGAGAAAACAACGGTGAGAGTGCCCGCGTGCATAATCATTGCTTACATTACACACTTTGTTTAATCCAATTATCTATTGCTTGCAACTTAATACCTAAGGGGGTTCGGATGATAACCTGGGGGTGGATTATTAGTCATAGATGCAGATGGATTTCGTTCTATGTATTGTTGTAATGCCCACACTAAATATCATAGTAATCATCATGTTATATTGTGCACTAGGGTGCAACCTCTATTTGTCAATTGCCCAGCTGTAATTTGTTCACCCATCATGCTATCTTTTATGGAGAGGCACCACTAGTGAACCTATGAACCCCGGTCCATTTTCCACACTGTTAAACAAACCACAACAATTTCCTGCTTTCTTTACTTACTGCAAGCATACATCACTTTCCACACTATACGTCTAATCTTTGTTTTCCGAAAGACCGATGAGATTGACAACCTCACTGTACCGTTGGGACAAAGTATTTTGGTTGTGTTGTGTGCAGGTTCCACGTTGTTGCTGACACCGGTGAAGCGCCATCACCACCGTCAGTGGCATCAACCTTCCGAAGGTCCTCTTTCTCCTACTGGATTGATAACCTTGGTTCTCAACTAAGGGGAAAACTCCTACCGCTGTGCTCATGACACCCTCCTCTTGGGGTATCCCAACGAGTGCAAGATCTGCACCATCACTCGGCCTGTCAATCATATAGAGAATAATTTCCTCTTCACTTGGTCCATTGTAATACCTGCACACTTGAACAACTCGCATAATTCATGTAAAAATAGCAAATGATCACCGGGATGGATAGTTCCATCACCTGAATAGCAGTTATTCATAACATGTTTAACAATCTTTATAGGTATTTTATAAGGATCCAAATCATCGGGCGGTGGGTCCCTTACTACCCTAGCAGTGGCAGCAGTGCCCACAAATAAGGATTCAAAAGGAGATCCAAACATAGTGTAATAAAGCAGTAGAAAGTAATAAAAAACATCACTTACAGCAGAAGCTTCCTTTATCAATTCCACTTCCCAATAGCGCTTCACTGCGTGGCAACATCGCCAGAAAATAGTCTTGATGACCCACAAGTATAGGGAGTGTATCGTAGTACTTTTGATAAATAAGAGTCTCGAACCCAACGAGGAGCAGAAGGTGTTGACAAGTAGTTTTGATGAAGGAATAACTGTAAATACTGAAAGATAAATTTGTAGGGGTTTTTGATATTGCAGATAAATAATGTGCGAGTAAATAAAATGCAGTAATAATAATTGTAGATAGTGGCCCAATCCTTTCTTCAGCAAAGGACAAGCTGGTGGGTTTACTTATGATTAACAAACGTTCTCGAGGACACACGGGAGGTTTCTGTCAAGTGCTTTTGTTTCATGCCACTGAATAATATTTATTGTTTTGATAAGTGTTGTGTGGCTGAACCTATGCTAATGTACCGTACCATCGAAGACTAATACATACTTGTGATTATACCCCTTGCAAGCATCCGCAACTACAAGAAAGTAATTAAGAAATAAATCTAACCACAGCTTTAAACTCCAGGATCCTAGGCTCCCTCGTGCAATGGTTTCATAACAGGGGTTTAAGTTTATATCACTCCGGCAACCCCACAATTAGTAACCAAATACAGGATGCATTACCCTAGGCCCAGAAATGGTGAAGTATCTTGTAGTCGACGTTCACATGACACCACCGGAAGAATAACACCACAACTTAAATATCAAACCATTAAATATTACTCAACATTACTTCACTACTAACAACTTGATTTCTCCCATGTCCTCAAGAACAACACGAACTACTCACAAGACATCATATGGATCATGATTAGAGGTGATATAATGGTGATTATCAATCTGGACATAAACCTAATCCAATGGTTTCACTCAATAGCATCAATTTCAAGTAGTAATCAACACCGGGAAAGTTTCTCCTATGAAATAGACAAGATGCAACCCTAGATGTTACAGCGGAACGGAGTGGAGCTGAGGGTGATGATGGTGGAGATGATGAAGACGATGAGGATCCCGATGAAGTCCAGCTCGATGATGGTGACGATGGCGATGATTTCCCCCCTCCCGGAAGGAATTTCCCCGGCAGATTTCTCCCTGCCGTAGAGCTTTTCTCTCTCTGTTGTTTTCCGTCCCGCAGAGGAAGCGGAAAGACTCCTCGATGATTCCCCGTGTCTTAGGGTTCCCGGGGTATGAAGTACGTCGAAGGGGCAAGCCAAAGGTGGGCCAGGGCCTCCTCACCACCCCAGGCGAGACCAGAGGTAGGCCCTCTCTTGGGCATGTTGAGGGCCCTTGGTGGCCCTCCTCCGGCTCCCCTTTTGGCTTCCTCCGTCTTCGGGTGAAATAGGAACTTTCCGATGATTTCCGGGGTGCTCTGATCTTCGCGAATATGGTATCCTGATGCTCCGTTTTCCAGCAGAATTCTGACTCTGGGGTTCAACTCTCCAATTATTGGAAAACATGCCAAATAGGTGAAATAACATAAGTATCATGCTCCAATATGTAATATATCAATGAATAACAGCAAATTATGATATAAAATAGTGATGAAAAATGGACGTATGAAGGACGAGTAGGAACTGAGCTTGGGGATGTTGATATGTCATAAACGTATCCTTAATTTGTGATGTTCCATGTTTTTCCATGTTATTTCCTACTTGTTTTCTATACACTTTATGTCAATTTTATCGATTTCCGGGACTAACCTATTGACAATATGTCACAAAGCGAGTTCCATGTTTTCTCCTATTTTTAGTTTTAGAAAAGTTGTTCTGGAAATATTCTTGGAATTGGCAAATTCGAAGACCGGAAGTCTTAGAATTCCCGAAGGTTGCACGGAGTCCCGAAGAGGCCAGGAGAGGGGCTACACCATAGGGCGGCGCGCCCCCTGGCTACGCCTAGGGGTGGTCTAGGCCCTCGGGAGTCCATCGCCATCGCCCTTTCGTCTATATAATCTCCCCGATACGTAAACCCTAAAAATATACCACTTTTCCCCGAGAAACACCCGAGGCCGCCGTCATCGTCATCCTGAGATCGGGAGGGTTCTGGAGCTCTCCCTGGCACCCCGCCAGGAGGGAAATTCATCACCGGAGGGGTCTACACCACCATGCCCTCCTCCGAAGTGATGCGTGAGTAGTTCATCCCTGGACTACGGATCCATAGCAGTAGCTAGATGCTTGTCTTCTCCACTTTATGCCTCATGTTTAGATCTCGTGACCTTCCGATCATCTTTATGTAATCCTACATGTCGTGTTTGCTGGGATCCGATGATTGTTGAATTCTATGTCTTCTGATTATCAATCTATCATGTTATCTTCATGCATATGTTATTCATTATCTTGCATGCTCTCTGTTATTAGTAGATGCTCTGGCCAAGTAGATGTTAGTAACTCCAAGAGGGAGTATTTATGCTCGATAGTGGGTTCATGCCTCCTTTGCATCTATGCTCGAGTGGCAGAAACATGACGGATGGAGGATGTGTTGTTGTCATTAGGGAGAAAACAATGGTGTTTACTTCGTTTACATTGTTTACATTACACACTTTGCTTACTGCGATTATCCGTTGCTTGCAACTTAACACCCATTGTTTGTTCGGATGATATTTGGAGGGTGGATTAGTAGTCATAGATGCAGTTGGATGACGGTCTATGTATCTTGTTGTAACGCCTGCATAAATCACATAGTAATCTTTATGTATTGCATATGTACTACGGTGCAGCCTTAATTTCTGTCAATTGCCAAGCTGTAGATTGTTCACCACACATGTTATTTATCTTCTATGGAGAGACACCACTAGTGAACTGTGGACCCCGGTCAATTTTCTCATACTGATAATACACACACTATTTCTACAGTTTTCATACTTTTTTCCACACCATACGTTTAACCTCTTTGTGTTCAGGAAAACCGGTGAGATTAACAACCTCACTACTTCGTTGGGCCAAAGTGGTTTGATTGTGTTGTGTAGGTTCCATGTTGCTGCTAAACCGGTAGTGCGCCCTGCCATCTCACCTGCATCAACCTTCTGAAGTTACTCCTTCCTCCCACTGGTCGATTCAACTTTGGTTTCTTTCTGAGGGAAACTTGGTACTGTGATCTTCATACCTTCCTCTTGGGGTCTCCCAACGAACATGTGTTACACGTGCATCAACATGGTCGATGAAGCCGGTTGAAGATCCCCACTCATAAGCCTGTGGGTGATGATGTCGCCGACTCCCCATATCCAGCACATTGATCCAACAGAGTGAGATTCTCACGTGTTACCCCTCTGAGAGTATGCACACATACGTCGGGGCCAATTCGGCATCGCTTCGCCGTTCCCAACTAGACGTCGCATGTGTATATGAAGGTGGAGTTCTCGACACATGAGAGAGAGAAAGTAATTAGAAGCTAGATATAATTGGGAGATGACACCTCTAAAACCCAATTAGTAGAAGCTCAAGTTCCAATTAGACCATCTAATTCTATTAGAGAGAGAGGGACGCTTGAGAGCCAATTGTGTGTTTTTCCTTGAGTCTTGAGGTTCTTTATATAGTGGGAGGGAGGGGTAGACTTTCCAAGGGAGATAGGGTCCTAGTTGTGCTAGGAGGAGGGTGACCAAAGGAGGTTTCACACCCCCTCCCCAAGCCCAACTCGGGTCGATGCGGTAGAGTCCAACTCAATCACCCTCTCCTTCCTTTTTTATTTTTCTCTTTTTCTTTTCTATTTTTTTTATCTCCAATAAAATCAGGAAAATAACGGGACGATGAGTATCACTATATGAAGCCACTAGGGACCACCTGGCAGCCCCCTAAAATAGGGTGCGGCCATGAGGGGGAAATCAACCGCCTCCGATACCTCCCCCCTTTTATGGAAAGTCCTCTGAAACTCCTCCAGAACCATGTGACCCCTTTAAATAAAATCATCGATATTATCTAACGATGTGAGAAAAATATTTCCGATATCCCGGGACATCTCACACCCCTGCACTTGCTCCGTAAAGCGTTCATACTCAATTTCTCTTTCTAGACAACTCCGGAACAAATTTTGGTAGTAATAGAAACCGTTTCTATTACTCGTGGGCATCAAATACTGATAACCCACAAGTATATGGGATCGCAATAGTCTTCGAGGGAAGTAAAACCCAAATTTATTGATTCGACACAAGGGGAGCCAAAGAATATTTGTGAGACTTAACAAGTGAGTCGTCAATTCACCTGCACCTAAAAGTGGACTTGTTTGCAGTGGTTTATCAGTAGTAACAGTTTTATAGTAGCAGCAGTGAAATGAAAACAGCAGCAGTAGTGTTTGAAGTAAACATCGGGATTAAATACTGTAGGCATAGGGATAGATGAACGGGCGTTGCATGGATAATATAGTTCATATAATAATCAAGACATGGGCATTGCATATAAATAAGATAAAGCATCCAAGCACTAAGTAACCATAGGCATGTGTTCCATAAATAGTCGTACGTGCTCGCAATGAGAACTTTCACAACATCTTTTGTCATACCAGCTCGTTCTCAGCGGGGCCTCAAGGGAACTACTGGTAATTAACGTGTTCCTTTTAATAGAACACCGGAGCAAAGCATTAACACTCCATGAACACATGTGATCCTCACATCACAACCATCCCCTCCGGTTGTCCAAATTTCTGTCACTTCGGGGCCTCGGGTTCCGGAAAACGATATGTGTAAACAACTTGCAGGTATGATCAAGAAACAATAATTATCATCGTGATTCAATAACATGTTCAGATATGAGATCATGGCACTCAGGCCCAAAGTGACAGGCATTAAGCATAACAAGTTGCAACAATGTCAATAGCACTAATAGAGGATACTAGGCACTATGCGCTAACAATCACGACATTATTACATGAACAATCTCATCCAATCCCTACCATCCCCTTCAGCATGCTAAGCATGCTCACATGGATGGGTATATGTACAAAAATCAAAACAAATAGAGTTCATACCAGCCTCTCACCAAAACTTGAATTGTCATAGATCGTCATTATTTCTCTTCACTTGTGGCTCGAATAATATATAATGAAAACCAAGCTCCAATGGAGTGACGGACGACTGTTCAACTCTGCAGCAAACTTTACAAAACAAAAGAAGAACAACAAATATTTTTGGGTTTTTCAATTAAAGCACGAGCAAATGAGAACAAGCAAACAAAGCAAAATATTTTTGGGTTTTCGAATTAAAAACTGCAATTAAAAGATTAAGCAAACCAACTAAAGAAACAAATAGAGAGAAACAACAGAAATATTTTTGGTCTTTTTGTGTTTTGGAAAGGGAAAAAAAACAACGATAACAAAAAGGGAGGAGAGAGAAACAGAAAATATGAATGTACAAAGAACCGACTCAATACGATTTATATATGAGTGTGTGATGTCGGTATACCTCCCCCAAGCTTAGGCTTTTGGCCTAAGTGGGGCTCAATTCCAGCCCCTCCATGAAGTGACATCGCCAAAGTGTGATGATGAGGGGCCTCCTCCCTGGTACGAGCTCGATGCGCCTGGATAATGCGCGGTGTCATTCTCATGGGGCGCCTCGTCGCCCTCCTGCTCCTCGGGGTCGTGCTGCTTGTGGAAACCAAGCAACTGCAGCTGCTCGTCCAGCACCTGCTTGTTATGAGACCATAATCCCCTATCAATACTGAACAAACCAAGTTGTGGCATGGGGATTTCCCCCTCATCCCCATCAGCGAAAAACATCCTATAAATTAATTTTCCCTGGCGGGAATCAGAAGTAACAAAATGATGCAGTTTCATGGCAGCAAGGTCAAGCCTCTGTATGGGTAATAACACATCATTAGGACTAATAGCAAGAACTAAATCAGATACAATATGTGAAGCAATAATGCCTCCATAAATAGGCCCTCTGGCCGCTAAACGACGTGCAATAATAACACCAAGATGATAATTAGTAACACCAGTAAGAGCAGCAGCTAGGAAAGCTAGATGGTAGTGAGAAATGTTGCTAGTGTTTTCTCTTCCTAGAACACTAGTAGCAAGATAATAGGAAAAATAACGAATATCTGGGAGTTGTATGTTTCTTATCTTGCCCCGCTGAGCTAGGCGGTCATCGTCGTTGCTTATTGCCCGGTAGAGTTCCAGCAAATCTCTAGGGCGATCTGAAATCTTCTTTGTTGTCCCAGATGAAGGAACACCTATTATCCTGCAAAATTCTGTCAGTGGTAAAGTATAGCCCTTATCATAACTCTTAAACGAAAAAGTTGGCCCATAGGAACAATTTTGGAGCTCAAAACTTTCAACGAAAGTCTTTGTGAGGATAGCGTATTGAGCATGTTCCTCCTGCATATAAGTAGTTAAGCCAATATTGTTAACAAGAAACTTGAAATCAATTAGAATCCCCGCTTCTTGAAAAAATTCATAGCATGGAAAAGTGGATGGGTTAGTGATGGTGCAGATCTTGCACTCGTTGGGATACCCCAAGAGGAGGGTGTGGTGAGCACAACGGTAGGAGTTTTCCCCTTAGTTAAGAACCAAGGTTATCAATCCAGTAGGAGAAGGAGGACCTTCGGAAGGTTGATGCCACTAACAGTGGTGCTGGCGTTTCACTGGTCTCAGCAACAACGTGGTACCTACACACAACACAACCAAAATACTTTGCCCCAACGGTACAGTGAGGTTGTCAATCTCACCGGTCTTGCTAAAAACAAAGATTAGACATATAGTGTGGAAAAACATTTTATGCTTGCAGTAAGTAAAGAAAGCAGGAAATTGTTGTGGTTTGTTTAACAGTGTGGAAAAATGGACCGGGGTTCATAGTTTCACTAGTGGTGTCTCTCCATAAAAGATAGCATGCTGGGTGAACAAATTACAGCTGGGCAATTGACAAATAGAGGTTGCACCATAGTGCACAATATGACATGAAGATTACTATGCTATTTAGTGCGGGCATTACAACAACATACATAGACCATCATCCATCTGCATCTATGACTAATAATAAACCCTCAGGTTATCATCTGAACCCCCTTATATAATTGCATTAAACAAAGTGTGTAATTTAAGCAATGATTATGCACGCGGGAACTCTCACCGCTGTTTTCTCCCTAATGGAAACAACACATTGCCCCCCTTCACTTTTCTGTCACTCGAGCAAGGCAACAAGGAGGCATGAACCCACTATCGAGCATAAATACTCCTTCTTGGAGTCACTAGAAATTACTTGGCCAGAATAACCGCTAGCAACGGAAAGCATGCAGGATCACAAATAAAGACTATAATCAACTTGGCATAAGTTCAATATTCATCTGATCCCAGCAAACACATTACAGTGAATTACATAAGATCAATCTCGATCATGATAGGCAGCTCAGGAGATCTAAACATGGAGGAATATGAGGAGAAGACAACCATCTAGCTACAGCTACGAACCCGTAGGCCAAGTGTGAACTACTCACACATCACTCCGGAGGCAGGCATGGTGATGTAGAAGCCTCCGGTGATGATCTCCTCTCCGGCAGGATGCCGGAAACAGCTTCAGAACCCCCTAATCTGGGGTTGACGGTGACGGCGGCTGCGGAACTTTTTCGGGGATTTTGATCAGGTGTTTAGGGTTTTCCATCTGGGGGGCTTAAATGGGCGAAAGGGCAAAGGCGGTGAGGCCGGGGGGCCCCACACCCATAGCTGGCGCGGCCAGGGGGCGCGCCACCCTATGGTGTGGCCCCCCTGCTTCCCCTCTTTGGCTCCTCTTCGGTCTTCTGGACGCTTTCGTGGAAAATAGGACTTCTGGGCTTCGAACTTTCCAATTCCGAGAATATTTGCAGGACAAATTTTCTGAAACTAAAAACAGCAGAAAACAGGGAACTGGCTCTGTGGCATCTTGTCAATAGGTTAGTCGGTAAAATCCATAAAAATGACATAAAGAAGGGAGAAAACATGTAGCAATTGGCATAATATGATCATGGAGCATCAGAAATACGGGATACGTTTATTACGTATCAAGCATCCCCAAGCTTAGTTCCTACTCATCCTCGAGTAGGTAAACGATAAAATAATAATTTCTGAGGTGACATGCTACTAACATAAACTTGATCAATCTAATATAAAAGCATATGCACGCCGAGATCATAAAACTTTAAACACATGCATGATAAATAAAACTTTAATAATAAAGCATAGCAATTACTTTGCATCACGAAGAGTAACTCAAATAAAGGATCATGAATAAATGCCAAGAAAGGTAGACGTTTGTCTCATGTATAGAGAAAGCATGGCAAAGTGATATTTTGCTAGTCCTTAAGAGTGGGGCAAAACATAAATGCCAGGACACCTTCAAAGTTCATGAGGAAGACTAGAACAAACAATTTAAGAACAAATAATATCACATCATGAAGTAATTATTGATGCTTATGGGACAAATGCACATAGAACTCAGAATGGAAAAAATGCTCTCTCAACTATGTATAAAGTTAGAAGATGGAGACTCAACATAAAAGTAAAAGAAATGCCCTTCGCGGAGGGAAGCAGGGACCACTCATGTGCTAGAGCTTTTATTTTATTAAACAGAGGTATTAAAAGTTGACATTTGTGGAGGAATGTCTATATTTTGGGAGATGTATGCTAATGTCAACGAATGGTAAACAGAGAATATAGTACGTCACAAGTCAACTGGATTCACAAGAGCGGCTCCCATGGTGAAGGACAAAATTGGTGTAGAAGGTCATCCCTCTTTCTCTTTTGTTTACACAATTATGCTTTGACTGATAAATCAGGGGGGGAAATTGTGAAGAGAATTTGTATGCATTAATTTGGGGCTGGGCACCCCGCTGCCAGCTCTTCTATCATTTGGATAAGCGGATGAAGCCACTAGTCCAGGGTGTGAAATCCAATCAACAAGTGAGATAGTGATTCTCTATTTACGTCCTCGTGAGCAAAAACAGAAACATAAAGCAGGAGTAATTTTGAAGGTTTTAAAGGTAACACAAGAGCAATTTACTTTGGAATGGCAGTTAAATACCACATGTAGGTAGGTATGGTGGACACAATGGTAAAAACTTTGGTTTAAGGGAGTTTGGAAGCACGAGTAGAGCTCATACTCAGTACAGATGGAGGCTAGCAAAAGACTGGGAGCGACAAATCAAAAGAGCATAAGAGCCATAATCATGCATAGAGACATAAGCATCATTAATTAAAACATAAGCAGCATCACAAGTTCAAAAACTAAGTGGTCATGGAGGCTATTCGTGACTGGTTTGTAGTCATAAACATGGTGTGAGCATGCGCCAAGTCAACTAAATAAAACATTCGAAAGAGAATACCATATATTGATGCTTTACTATGACAAGAACAACTCATGAATCTTTCAATACATATTAAACACTCTAAGCTATTTGAGGCTGATCATGCTAGTCAATAACCAAAAGGCTTTAAAACTAAAATAACATTTAGCATGGCATGAAAAAGTCCTAGCCACAGTCTATACAAGCTTCTACTAGTACTGTTATAAATTCTACTTCAAGCAATATTTTTGTTTCTCCCAACAAGAACCATACAAAACATGCTTTAACAAAAAATACTCTTTATGATACAGCAAGAAAACATGAGAGTACTCAAATAATACTACTAAAACTAACAGCTCTAATAAGAGATGCATGCAAAACAGGAGCTCAATAAATGCATCAGCCAAATAGAGACAAAGAATACAACGTATTCTCATGTAAAAGCGGAGGGTGTCACTCTCCAATAAAAGAATGCTGGGGTCCAAACAAGATTATTATGAAAGTAAAAACAAAATTAAAGAAAAAGAAAAAGCAAACTGAAAACAAAAATAAAAGACGCTCCAAGTAAAGCACATAAGATGCGACCGAATAAAAATATAGTTTCACTAGAAGTGACCTGATAATTTGTTGATGAAGAAGGGGATGCCCTGGGCATCCCCAAGCTTCTACTCTTGAGTCTTCTTGAAATTTTCTTGGATGTACCACCGGGGCTTCCCCAAGCTTATTATTTTCACTCTTCTTGATCACATATTATCATCCTCTTCTCTTGACCCTTGAAAACTTCCTTCACATCAAAATTCTCACAATCTTCATTAGCAACGTTAGTGCAATTGAAATAATAAATTCACATGGTTCAGTTTCAACACAAGTATAACACTCAAAAACACATTAGTTACTTTCACAACTTCTTTGAAAACTCTGTTGCTCAAAAGAACATCAAAAGAAAGAGATTAAGATGCAAATGCGATAAATGGCAAAAATCCGTCAAAACAGAACAACAGGTAAAGATCGATTTTTTCAAAACTCTTCTGTTGCTCAAATCAAAAAGTGGTATTCTAAGAAAAGTCGCGTATATAACTCATTATTAAGCACAAAAAAGCTCAGGTAATTTTGCATTTTTTGTGATTTTTGACGGAATTAACAGTGAACAGAAGAAATTTATTTCCTGCGCAGAAATCCGACATATAGGCCCAACTTTCCACTAGAGGCTTTACTTGGCCAACAAAAACTCAAAAGAAAAATACAGAGGGGTTTCTAAAGTAACAGAAAACACCCAGGTGCAAATAACACCATAGAAAATGAAAGAAAACTGGTTGAAAACAGCGAAATAAAACGAGTTGTCTCCCGATAGCGCTTTTCTTTAACGCCTTTCAGCTAGGCATAAAAAGGAAACTCAAGTATTTTCAAGTAAATAAGCATCATGTATACCTTCCTCTAAACCATCATTTTCATCAATAGGCACTTTAGATGTTTTTGAATATTCAACATGAACGTCACTCTTAGTCTCATTAATTGTTTTAGCAATTTTCAGCACATATTGAGATTTGGGTTTAGCCATCTTAGGAGAATTCATAAACCGTTGCTCCTTTCCCACAAAGGCTTTCTCCTTTTTGAATTTAAGAGATGAAAAGTTTTAGCTTAAAGTTCCCATAGCATCCTCTAGTTTACCAATCCTAAAACTTTGATTATCATGAGTGTTGCTAGCTTCTAGAGTAGTGATTCTTTTATCAATAGTAACTAGTAATTCATTAACCTTGCTAGCATTATCAAGGAAGGCTGATAAGTTCCTTTCCAAATAGTTTAGTTTACCAATAACATCCTCGAAAGTGATCTCAGTTTTAACAGTTGTAATGGGGGGTGCTCCTACTAAACTTTCAATCAAATTGCAGGCTTCCAAAGCAGGAGTTCCTAGAAAATTTCCACCCGTAAGAGTATCTAACACATGCCTATACCAGCCAGAAATACCAACATAAAAATTTCTCAGGAGTATCAAGGTTGTCGTGGGATAATCACGGCAGACGTTACCGGGGGTAACTTATCTTGGGGCAAGACGACTCTGGTGTTTGGGAGAGGGTTTAGCTCAAGGGAAAACATGACGATATGCGATCTGGTGGCCGGCAATCTAGTCGCCGAGTCTCCGATCTCGATCTACTAATTCAGCTCTCGTGTTACACTGGATACTCGCTACCTAGCGATATTGCTCTAACTCTTGGATCTCTCTCGTCTAACTCTAGGGGCCGGCTTATAAAGCATCCGGACCTCCTGGCTTGCTCTCCAAGGCGTACTCTGAATCCTACCCGGACACTGCCTACAAAACCCTAAACTCCCTTACCGGAACCCACAGTCCGGGTTACCAGGCCTACGATCTTGGGCCTTCTAGAAGATCCTTTATCCTTAGCCGGGTCTCGCGCAGCGTCCTTTGGGCCGAGTTACACCTTGGCGTTGGCCTACCGGGTTATCATCCCTCCATCAGTAGTCCCCAGAATAGCTTGGGCTTCACGGGATTCTCCTTGAAGCGCACGCTATTCCCTGCAAAAAATATCAACATTCAAGTTCATAGAGGCCGGGTTAGATTGCTTTGATAAACAACTGGGCCTAACTCCATGGTGGCCATATTGTAACCCGGCTTTCTCCAAGTCTATCGCTTACGTCTTCGGGTCAGTGCCCTGATAATGATGCCAAAGATCCGGCTTACTTCACTTGATAACTGATCCTAATAACGTGGGAAGATTTCCTTCATATCTTGTCCGGATATCCCGTCTAGCACTTAACGCACATCCCGGAAAATCCGGTGGATATCCTTTATCCCGAAACTTCCAGCTCTCGCCCGTTGGCCTAGGTCTATCCACCCGCACCTTATAAATAGGCACCCGTGGGATACTAACCCCAACGGTCCATTTCTTCTTCCTCTCCTTCACTTCCGCGCCCGAGCTCACAGAGCGCCGCCACGGAGACCTCACGTACGCCACAGGAACCAATCCGCCGCCAGCTACGTTCCGCCACAGCCCGTCCCGCGCCGCCGCCATCTTCCACCGCCGCGCCCTCGAGCGGCTTGCCGACAGTCGCAAAGGGGCACTCGGAGTGTGCCATTTGCCGCCGCCGCACATTACTCCAATCTCCTCCGGTGAGCTCCTTGTTTCCGTTAATCTGGCCTTTTAATTTTTCGAATCGATCTAGATTGGATCTAATCAACCGCGGGCCATTTTCCTTTCCGCGCCGGATTAGGTCTCTTAATTCCATGCTAGTTCGTCCAATAGCTTGGTAGATGGTCATATATTACTCCCCTATCGCTGTTAATCACCAATTCCTCCATAAAATCATCCGCAAATTTTTCAATCTAGATCCATTTCGCCCAAATTTTCCGCAACCGTCATTGACACCCGGAAAATCCACTTCTTCCAGTTCTTTTGCTTGCAGTAGATACATGGGCAACCACCCTTCTTCCGCAAACGATCACCAATACGTAAGTCCCCCATAATTTCTGTATTGCCACTCGATACCCGGATAACTTGTAACTTTCACCCCGTCCAGTGATACCCGGATAATTCATAATCCTCATGCCTTCCTTTACTGCTTACAAATACCCGGATAACCCATGATTTCCGAATCTTATGCTTTGTACACTTTTTGTCTTGTGCTTTGCAGACCGAACCCATGGCTCCCAAGAAACAAGGGAAGCAGCAAGCAAAGGTAAGGACGACCCAGTCAATATCCGCCAACTGGGCGCGATCAACAGTCACCAAGGCCAAGCTAGAAGAGCTGGCCGAGTTAGGAATCCTCCCCCCTCAGAAGGACATCCACTGGAGGGCGCCGGGTGATGAGACCCGGCCCACGCCGGCTGACGACGAGGTAATTTGCTTCGTCGAACATGTGACCCGGGGGTTTCGCCCTCCGGGTCACCCTTTCTTCCGTGAGGTCTTGAGCCATTACGGCCTCCGGGTATTCGACATAGGGCCTAACTCTATGTTGAATATAACCCATTTTATCGTTCTTTCCGAGTCATACTTGTGCACTCCGCCAAGTTTGACTCTCTTTATCGAGCTCTTTCAGTGCAAGCCGTGCCGCGAAAGCGGTGACGGCGCACTTTTTGCTTCCGGCGGGGTCTCTATCCAACGCCGCAAGAACTCTCCTATGCGAACCCTTACTCTCAATTCCCATGTCAAACATTGCCAACTCTCCTACTTTTACTGCCGAGACACTTCCCCACCCGGCGAGAGGAAACTGCCGGGTTATTCGAAGGGTCTCCTCGATATCTCTGAAAACTTCAACGCCTTCGCCCCTGACTCGGACAGGGAGGCAATCCAACCCCTCCTCACAAAAATATCCGTCCTTTCCGCCCAAGGTCTCCTTCGGCTCAATTTGGTTAAGACATGGGTGGATTTCCGGATCCAGCCTAATTCCATCCGCACCAAGCTGATGTGCGAATACTCGGAGCACGTCACTGACGCGCTCCGATACTCCTCCAAGAATTATCCAGCTGGTGACACCAACAAGACCATCAAGAGCTTCTTGACGGAAAAGTTGGAGGTGATCAAGAATATCGCCGGGTTACCGGCGTTCACCCGGGAAAATCCGGCTCCAGTGGTAAGACCGATACTCGTAAATTTATTCCCACTCCTTGACTTGATACAACTGCTAGTTCTCACTTCCATGTTTTTATCTCAGGCTGATGACGCCTTCTGGAACGTCGAGACCTCCCCTTCTTCCGGAGACCCGGAAGAAGATGAAGAGCCGGCTGACAACGACGAAGGTATTTATCCGGGTCTTCTACCAATTTCACTTGCACCATTTTGCTCGCACATCTAACTTTTTCCGACTGTACATACTCGGCTTACAGGGTTGGAGGACAGAGATGACAAGGACGAGGGAGACCCGGAGGCCACCGAATCCGATCAAAGCGACCCTGAACAAGAAGCAGTTGTTGGGGCCAAGAGGAAGACCAGGGGGTGGTGTCCAAGGTTCCCTTCTCCCTTATGTCCTCCGAACCCTATTCCTTTGATAACATGCGAAAACTTAATCAACAATTATCCAACTCACCCCATTTGAAGGACTCTCTTCCGGCCAAGCGTAGAGTGACGCGGATTTCCCCGGGTGACGATCCCCTCAACCCGGGTATCACCACCTCACCAGTCCGCCGCGCTGGTACTCCTCCACCTAACCCTTCCAATTCTCCTCGGCGTCACCCCTCCCCCAACCATCCTCGGGCTGGGCAGTTCCGGGTTCCGCTATCGGTTTCTGCGACTGTTTCATCCGCTTCCAGCAGCGAGCTCCCACCAGATTTCACCGTAAACGCCGGGTAGGTCTTCACTATATGATATCCTTATACACTTGACAATTTTCATCCACTGTCACTAACTATCTCTTTCCTTTTTTCCTTAGTGCCCAAGCCACACTTAGCGACTTGGAGAACATGGAGACGGGTAACCCGAAGACGGATGAGCTGACTGATGATATGGACGCTGCGACTGGCGGCGATGTTGAAGGCGATCAAGAACAAGACCCCTTTGTTGACCCGGCTCACCAGGCAGCCGGGTCTCCAAAGTCGTCCGAAGAGGCAGTGGACGAGGAGATTGAGATCCTGGACACAAGGGTGAGTTCTCCAAACCCGGACACCCAGACAGTCCGGGTATCAACCCCAAAGTCGGGGAAAGTTCCCCCGCCACGCGATCAAGCAGCCGGCTCTTCCGGTGTCAGGCCTGAAGACATGACATTCTCCCAGATGCTTGATGCCCTGCACACCTTGAGGGCCGATGAAGAGAATATCTTAGAAGCTTTGATAGCTAAACATGAGGTAAATCCGAACAATATTACCTGTATCATTATCTAGTCCCCAAGTTCCGAGTGAATTTATTGATAATTTGCTTGGAACTTCGTGGTATAACCGACTGATAGCTTGCTTTTTATCCGGCTAATCCTTCCTTGTGTCCACGCAGGCCTTCGTTACCCAATCTGAGAAAGCATTGGCGAAGGCCACCAAGCTTGTTGAGAAGGAGGCGGCTCTGCGCGAGTCGGCTGAAGCTGAAGCTAGGAGGAGCGGGAAGATCACAAGGAAGTATAGAAGGAGGGCTCATGCAGCAGAAGATAAGCTGACGACGCTTTCTGTTCAAATCGCTGATACGTATCGTGCTTTGAACGGTATAATTCTTAACTTGATAATCATGATTCGGGTTCTCATTCTGATAAATAGCCGGGTTTCCTTATTCGTTGAGTTTTCTTGCAGGTCCGGATGAAGTAATCCCGGACGAAGATGACATTGCCAAGTTGAAAACCATCAAGAGCACTCTCCGGCAGCTCTGTGCCGGAACCAAGTGGATTCTTGAAGAACTGCGATGGCCGGGTGTTGGGCACGGCAACCTGAAGAAACTGCTGGACGCATGCTCCACTATTCCCGAGTGGATTTGGCATTGGAAGCGCTCGTCCTGCCGGGTTGGAGTAACTCGGGGGCTTGCGCTGGCTAAAGCTTATTTTCCTAAGCTCGAGCCGGCCAAGCTTATGGGCGGGTTTCCGGAATTTAATCACGATGGATCCAAGTTCTCCCCGAAGAATTTCAAGGCCATCCAGAAGGAAGTCCGTCACCCGGCCAGCATGATTGCCGATGGTTTGGACCTTAGTGTCATTATTCCAGCGTATGATTCTGACGACAAGGCTATCAAGTCGGATCTTCCCAAGCCATACGATATGCTAGCCCGATGGAAGGCGGAGGCTGCCCAGTTGGGAGAGGAGGCCGCGAAGAAGAAGGCTGAGGCCGATTCTGCGCCTGCTACCTCCACGCCGATTGTCCCTCCTCCTGCGCCGGGTGTTGCTGCTACCAAGGGTACTGAAGGGCAAGCTAAGGAACAAGACCCGGCCGGCAAAGGCAAAGGGAAGATGGATGCCTCAGACCCGGATGTCGAGTGATACCTTCTATCCGCTGTTATTTCGTGTGCGCCAGTCGGCCGATGGGCCCTTTGAACAATTATTTTTGACGGTGCGCCTGTGCACCTTTGATACTAGTATCGAGAGTTGTAATGCACTTTAATGCCTTAATGTACTTCGTGGCCCTTCTGGCCTTTGGATGATTTTGATATTTATCTGCCTTTGAGCTTATTTGCTCTTGATACTCCGACTTTCTTTATGGTTCCTTTTGCGAGACTCAGTTTCCGGGTCTGGTGGGTTTTGACAGGTGGGCTTTTCTCTAAGTCCCCAAGTCCCCAAGACCCGGATTTGTGGGTTTTTGGTGCTTAATAGCTAGATAACTTGCCTCTTTTTTCTTCAAAATCCCCAGTCCCCAAGATCCGAAATTCCGAGTCTGGGGTGTGAGGTTTCTCAAAGAAAACAGGTTGTTTCCGCTAAGCCCAAAACCTAGAGCCGTTTCACATAGGTGTGGAAGTTATGCTTGATAGACTTTGAGTTTCCGGTTATTAACCCTGTACTCTGCATAACTTGTGGTTTAGATGACCCTTTTGACTCTCTTGTACTGTAAGCCGGCTTTCGCGTGGATACCATGTTGTTACATCTGTACGAAAACAGGGTCAGGCAAGTCCCATTGGGCATCATGGCTGATTGTAATCGTAAGCGAGCAAATCATGCCACTTTAGTGCGAGTCACATCGAGCTTAAGTAAGAAAAGTCAAGAAGTTTGGCTCCTTTGTCCGGTTATAAGATTGCAGCCGTACTCGTTTGCGAGTAATCGGCCCTTATAACTCATAGGCATCATGGCCGGGTCTTTGAGTTTGTAACTGTGCTATTCAAGCAATCAGCCCCCAAGACCTAAATATATGCAACATACTAAGGAAACTAATGCTCTAAGGAAACAATAAATAATACTTACCTGGAAGAAAAGTAAAAAACATAACAGAAAAATAGAACTTGATAAAACGTGTGAAGGAGATATATCGCTTAACCATCTCTTTGTTGATATGAGAAAGTTAGGTCAGCAAGCCGCCTCATTAAAAACCCTCCAGTCCCCTTAGGTACCCTGGATAGGAAAAGAGTGCGTCTGAAACCTGCTGCCTGTTACATCGTTTAATTATTCTTGGGGATCGCCACCCGGGCTAGTGTAATCAATACCCATTCTCCACTCGGTGGTCTTTTTCCTTATGAGTACCGGGTTTGCTAACCAACCCGGGGTGGGTACTTCCATGGTGCAGCCGGTTATAAGTGGCCGTGCAATTTCTTCTCCTATGGCATATTGTTTGGAGGGATCACACTCGATGAAAGCCACCATCTTTGTGTCCTGTGCTCCCTTGAATTTTGCTCTTTCATCTTCAGTATTTGGCCTTTTTAGCGCTGTTCTGTCATCCGGGTCTACTTGATACCGGTAATACTTGAGTTCCTCTTTTCTGCAAGCTTGCTCCGCCATGGCTGCATCTCCTTCATCGCACTCAGCTGCTATATCCCGGCTTCCATGTATGGTGATGGTCTGCTTAGGACCCGGGATTTTTAGCTGTAGATACACATAACACGGCCTAGCCATGAACTTGGCATAAGCCGGCCTTCCGAATAGCGCGTGATAAGGACTGTGCAACTTAACCACCTCGAAAGTGAGCCATTCAACCCGGAAATTGTCCTTCGATTCTCCGAAAGCTACCTCCAATGCTATTTTTCTCTCGGGGCACGCTGAATGACCCGACACTATCCCGTGAAAGACTGTTGAACTTTTCTGTAGCTGAGACTCCCTGAGGCCCATGCGTAGAAAGGTTTCCCAATACAAGATATTGATGCTACTTCCACCGTCCATTAGGACCTTCTTCAGCTCATAACCATTGACCTGTGGTGCAACCACCAATGCTAGGACTCCCGGGTGTTCTATCCTTTCCGGGTGATCTCTTCTGCTCCATGTTACGTCCTGCTCTGACCATCTCAGGTATCTCGGGAGAGCCGAAGAAACCGAGTTTACTGCTTGTTTCAGTATCCTTTTATCCTTGTTAGAAATTCATGTGGCATGCACGTGATATTGTCCCAATTGCTTGGGGTTGGCTTGGAAACCTCCAGATCCCCCTTGGTTGTTACCCGGATTTCCGCCTGCCGGGTTACCGGCTGGGGGTGGGCCGTTGCCCGGGTTTCCACCCGGACCCGGTCCTCCTCCCCGACCTGCACCTCGCATGGCCTTGTTTATCTCCTCATTCTTCCATCTCTGTAGGTCCGCGCACTGCTCCAATGAGTGGTTAGCCGGCCTACCGTTCCTGCTGTGCTTTGGGCACGCCATTCTGAAGATATCCCAATTGTTACCCGGCCTTGGCGGTCCTTGATAATTTCCTCCATTGTGGTTTCCAGTATTGAAATTTCCTTCTGCCCTGGGTCTCGAAGACCCGGCTTCCGTGCTAGCAACAAACTCGGAGCCTCCCTCAAACGGGCGCTTGTTCTGGTTGTTCCCATTGTTACCTCCATTGTTACCCAGCGTTGATCCATTGCCGGTTCTTCCATTTGTATTTGTTTTTGCTTTCTTGTCATCGACATCCTCTTCTGTAGTATCCGTTGCGGCGTGTTTGTTGCACACATCCATTAGCTCTCCCATCGTAACCTCTAAAGCATTTCGACTAGATTTCATGCGAGTTAACTTCTGCACTAAAGGTATGTACTTGCACGTCTTCGCCATAGCTTGTAGCGCATCTTTGGGCTGAATATCCGTAGATGAGTGAAGTATCTCCATAACCCGGTGCACCCAGCTGCGCGCCGATTCTCCCTTCTTTTGGACACATCGCTCTAGGTCATCAATAGTAAATAGCTTTCTGCACGTTCCATGAAAATGTTTGATAAATGCCGTTTTTAACTCTTCCCACGACTTGATAGATCCCTCTGATAGATTATTAAACCATAATTTTGCCGCTCCTTCTGACATCATTAAGTACATGAACTTGGCTTGAAGATTTTCAGTTGCGTTGCGAATCGACATTGCCATCTCATAGCTGCTCAACCATGTTTCCGGATCCATAGTCGGATCATAATTCACCACTTTACCCGGTTCCTTGAATTTATCCGGGTAAGGCTCAGCCCTGATGTTGTCCGACAGGCACTTAGGCCCAGCGAGATTAGTCGGAACTGGCCTCACTCGGGAAACGTGTGACCCTGCGGGAGGTGCGGTTGGGCGCGGTACGGCTGGTGGCCCGTGCACTGCAGACCCGGCCGCGGCCCTCCTGGCTCTGGAGCTATCCACGATGGCTTGTGCTGCTGATGCTGCTGGTACTGCTTGAACGTGGGGAGGGGGCGGCATTTGTTGCTGCTCCGCCCTCCGCCGTGCTGAACTTGTCTGAATATTGCCGGTATTAGCTCGTTGTTGGCTGACATATGGTGTCCCATGCATCCCGCTTCTGTGATCCGGGTAATTAACTTGCTGTGCTACTGCCGTATGCAATAACTCGATCGCCCGTCGGGTCTGCTCCGCATGGGGTGACTCTCTTACGGGGATCTGATTCAATGCTAACGTTGCAGCATACACATTATCCATGGGGTTGTTGTAATGACCTGCTGGCGTGCGAAATCGTGATGGTGGTGGTAATGTATTGCCGGCGGTGACTCCAGTCTGTAATGTGGGTAACCCGGCTTGTGTGTTTGCCGGCTGTGCTCCTCCAGTAACAGGTCGCTGTACGGTTCCTTGGTCTGCTGCTGGAATCGGTTGATCCTGAGGTGTGATAAATAGGTTGGTCGGATTTATAACTCCACCCGTTGCTGGTAACATGGTTTGATGCCTTTGGAGCGCCCTGGTAGTCTCTTCTCGGAGCCGGGTTTCCAATGCATCCAGCTCACGTTGGCGGGTGGCCATCCCCTGCCTTTCCGCTTCTACTTGCCTTCTCTGTTGCTCCAATGCACGGCGGGCTACGTCCAGATCTCTGACACGTTCCGCCGCGTTTTCCGGAGTAATAACTATTGCTAAAACGGTTGGATCCATAATCAAGTTGTTGTTGAATAGGGCCGGGTGTTGCGGGTTTGAAGGACCCGCCCCCGGCGTTCGGTTTGCCAGATATCCAAACATGTTTGCCTGCAACTCACTGTCCGCCGCGTGACTGGTAACTGATGCTGCTTCTCCGTCAACCCGGGTGAGAACCGGATTTCCGTCAACCGGATCTTGCTGCTGGGCCAATGTTTGTGCTACTCCGACTGTGGCCGCGGTCACGTTCCCCTGATTAAGATTGGTCGCAGGAGCCGTGTAAACCGCAACCTGGCGCACAATGCTTGGCGCGGACTCGTACACTTTCTCTTCGCTGCTATTTTCCTCGTACCGGTTCTCCAGCAGATGCAGGATGGATTCGGTATCGTCTTCTCTCATGACCCGGCGACGCGGGGTCCATGCCGGCTCCTCCGGTTGTTCCCTCTTCTGTCGGATCTACCGTCCCGACCGATTCTTCTCCATCTGATTGAGCATGGGTGGCCTCCCCTGACACAGAATCAAATTCGAAATCGTCAGGTATTGAACCGGACGTACGTACCATGCCGATGAAGACGTTGATCTGGCCGATTGTCACGACAGATCCGGATTCGAGCAGATCCGACTCTGGCCCCCAGCCGGAATCGTCCACCATCTTCTCTCGGTCGGGGTCGGTGTAGATCTCGCTGATGACAAGGTTCTCCATGTTCTTCCGAGCTTCTCCCGTGATGTAAACACCCTTGGACGTAGGCCCCACGGTGGGCGCCAACTGTCGTGGGATAATCACGGCAGACGTTACCGGGGGTAACTTATCTTGGGGCAAGACGACTCTGGTGTTTGGGAGAGAGTTTAGCTCAAGGGAAAATATGACGATATGCGATCTGGTGGCCGGCAATCTAGTCGCCGAGTCTCCGGTCTCGATCTACTAATTCAGCTCTCGTGTTACACTGGATACTCGCTACCTAGCGATATTGCTCTAACCCTAGGGGCCGACTTATAAAGCATCCGGACCTCCTGGCTTGCTCTCCAAGGCGTACTCTGAATCCTACCCGGACACTTCCTACAAAACCCTATACTCCCTTACCGGAACCCACAGTCTGGGTTACCAGGCCTACGATCTTGGGCCTTCTAGAAGCTCCTTTATCCTTAGCCGGGTCTCGCGCAGCGTCCTTTGGGCCGAGTTACACCTTGGCGTTGGCCTACCGGGTTATCATCCCTCCATCAAAGGTAGAATTGTTTTTGTGCACCTCTTATAAGCATCATTTATTCTAAACCAATCATCTTTTAAACTTCCTCACCCTTGTTGCCTAAAAGAATGAACCTCTACTTCAGGAATACTCATTTTAGTAGAACAAAAGCAAGCAAGTGAATAACAGCTATGAAGTAAACTAATTTTTTTTTGTGTTTTTGATATAGAGAAATAAAAACAAGACAAAAATAAAAACAAGATAATAAAATAAATAAAGAGATTGAGAGTGAGAGACTCCCCTTGCCAGATGACTTCCTTCTCCCCGGCAACGGCGCCAGAAAAAGTCCTTGATGGTGCAGATCTTGCACTCGTTGGGATACCCCAAGAGGAGGGTGTGATGAGCACATCGGTAGGAGTTTTCCCCTTAGTTAAGAACCAAGGTTATCAATCCACTAGGAGAAGGAGGACCTTCGGAAGGTTGATGCCACTGACGGTGGTGTTGGCGCTTCACCGGTGTCAGCAACAACGTGGAACCTACACACAACACAACCAAAATACTTTGCCCCAACGGTACAGTGAGGTTGTCAATCTCACCGGTCTTGCTGAAAAAAAAAGATTAGACGTATAGTGTGGAAAAATAGTGTATGTTTGGAGTAAGTAAAGAAAGCAGGAAATTGTTGTGGTTTGTTTAACAGTGTGAAAAAATGGACCGGGGTTCATAGTTTCACTAGTGGTGTCTCTCCATAAAAGATAGCATGCTGGGTGAACAAATTACAGCTGGATAATTGACAAATAGAGGTTGCACCGAAGTGCACAATATGACATGAAGATTACTATGCTATTTAGTGCGGGCATTACAAACAAGATACATAGACCAACATCCATCTGCATCTATGACTAATAATCCACCCTCAGGTTATCATCCGAACCCCCTTAGGTATTAAGTTGCAAGAAACATATAATTGCATTACACAAAGTGTGTAATGTAAGAAATGATTATACACGCGGGTACTCTCACCGTTGTTTTCTCCCTAATGGCAACGACACATCCTCCCCCTTCACGTTTCTGTCACTCGAGAAAGGCAAGAAGGAGGCATGAACCCACTATCGAGCATAAATACTCCCTCTTGGAGTCACTAGCAACTACTTGGCCAGAATAACCGCTAGCAACGGAAAGCATGCAAGATCACAAATAGCATATGAAAATAAAGACAATAATCAACTTGGCATAAGGTCAATATTTATCGGATCCCAACAAACATAGCATAGAGAATTACATAAGATCAATCTCGATCATGATAGGCAGCTCACGACATCTAAACATGGAGGCATATGAGGAGAAGATAATCATCTAGCTACAGCTACGAACCCGTAGTCCAAGGATGAACTACTCACGCATCACTCCGGAGGTAGGCATGGTGATGTAGAAGCCTCCGGTGACGATATCCTCTCCGGCAGGGTGCCGGAAACAGCTTCAGAACCTCCTGATCTGGGATTGACGGTGACAGCGCCTGCAGAACTTTTTCGGGGATTTTGATCAGGTGTTTAGGGTTTTCCATCCAGGGGACTTAAATAGGCGAAAGGGCAAAGGCGGTGGAGGCCAGGGGGCCCCACACCCATAGCTGGCGCAGCCAGGGGCGCGCCACCCTATGGTGTGGCCCCCCTGCTGCCCCTCTTCGGCTCCTCTTCGGTCTTCTGGATGCTTCCGGAGAAAATAGGACTTCCGGGCTTCGAACTTTCCAATTCCGAGAATATTTCCAGAACAACTTTTCTGAAATTAAAAAACAGTAAAAAATAGGGAACTGGCTCTGTGGCATCTTGTCAATAGGTTAGTCCGGAAAACCGATAAAAATGACATAAAGAAGGGAGAAAACATGTAGCAATTGGCATAATATGATCATGGAGGATCAGAAATTAGGGATACGTTTATGACGTATAAATTAGCATCTCCATCATCCCTCTCCCCAATATCGGAGGCAAGAAGATTTTGTTATATGATGGTCTTGCTCTCGGAGCTGATCGTGAGGGCCTAGATGCCCTTGGTGCATCACTTACAAACATCTCTCCAAAGGTATGGTTCTTCATCCTCCTATTCTGAAATTTTTAACAAATATCACAACAAAATTATTTGGAGCAACTTTATGATAGCAACTACTATAGGGTCTTGTATGAGTACTAAAAATGCATCAAAAATAACTTAATCAAGCATCAAACAAGCATGCAAGCTCACGTAACCTGTCACCTACGGCAGCAAAACACGCAAGAAATACTTCACTAAAAAAATTTCTACTTGGATCATCGGAGGAGTCACATACCAGAGAACAATTGGCGGAGCAAGGAGATCAAAAATCGCGAGGAAGAACAGCAAGATATCAAGTTTGGATGAACTGGGTGAGTTTCTACGGGAAAGAGGAAGGTGTGGTAGGTGGGAGAGCAAGTGGTGGGCTAGGGGGCCCCTCAACATAGGCAGGCGCGCCCCAGGGGCATGT
This sequence comes from Alopecurus myosuroides, assembly GCA_028641055.1. Classification (NCBI taxonomy): domain Eukaryota; kingdom Viridiplantae; phylum Streptophyta; class Magnoliopsida; order Poales; family Poaceae; genus Alopecurus; species Alopecurus myosuroides. The sequence continues at coordinate 258,706,456 of CM054063.1, read as the reverse complement.
CGCGCCTGGCCATGGTAAGCTGGCCTGGGTGCCCCCTGGGGTCACCCCAGGTGGCTTTATGCCCCTTTTTACGCAAAAACTTCGAATATAAACTTTTCGGGATTTTTTGAGAAACTTTATTTTTCGGACTTTTCCAGAATTTTAAGTAATAATAATATCGCTAGAAAACGAAGATGGAATGATGGAAAACGTCAGCAAAATCAAACCTACAACAGTTCTAAGACACTCTACTAAACATATACCCACTAAAACAGAGAAAAACAAATGGAAAACGTGATTGGGGATAGCGAAAACGTGAGTAGACGATGGAAAACAAGCGAAAACGAGGTGAAAACGTGCGTGGGCATGAGTGAATATTGTGAAAATAATATGAAAACATGATATACTTTATGGAAGCACAGCAAAAACAAGCATATTAATAAGAAAACGTAACGAACACGTAGTGATAACATTGTTTCCTTCATTTAAAATCACTTTGTTAACAAGGTTGGTCAAGTCTTGCTACCAAAATAAATTTATATGAAATAAAACTTTGTTTCTCACCAAATATTTATGTTACCTCAACCTTGATTGATATAGTCCCAACCATGACGGTCTCATATTCTTTGGATGGCTTTGGAATAGGACGATAAAATTCTCCAATCTTGATGGTCTCAATATTTTCAATTGAATTTAGACCATATTTCTTATCAATCTTCTTGGGAAAATAAATAGTGTGCTCTTCATCATTAACATTAAAAGTAACTTTTCCTTGATTGCAATCAATAACAGCCCCTGAAGTATTAAGAAAAGGTCTTCCAAGAATAAGAGACATATTATCATCTTCAGGCATTTCCAACACAACAAAGTAAGTTAATATCAGACAATTATTAGAAACTTGAACAGGAACATCCTCACATATACCCACAGGAATAGGAGTGGATTTATCAGCCATTTGCAAAGATATATCAGTTGGTATCAATTTTTGTAGGAGGAGAATTTTATAGAGAGTAAAAGGCATGACACTAACTCCAACACCCAAATCACACAAAGCAGTTCTAAAATAATTATTTTCATTAGAACAGGGAATAGTTGGTATACCAGGATCTCCAAGCTTCTTAGGAACCTTCCCATTAAAAGAGTAATTAGCAAGCATAGTGGAAATTTCCTCATTAGGAATCTTCCTTTTGTTAGAGACAATATCTTTTATATATTTTGCATAAGGAGGCAATTTAATAGCATCAGTTAAAGGAATTTGCAAGAACAAAGGTTTCATCCATTCACAAAACTTGTTGTAATGTTCTTCTTCTTTTGATTTGTGTTTCTTATTAGGATAAGGCATTGGTTTTTGTACCCAAGGTTCTCTCTCACTACCATGTTTATTATCAACAAAATCTTCCTTAGTGTACTTTGTATTTTTAGTTTTCTTTTCAGGTTCCTCTTCAATTTCTTCTTTATCAGAAGCATTATTCTCTTCATTACCACTTTCAGTTTCAGCATCAGAGATAGATATACTATTAGGATCTTTAGAAAGTTAGAGGATTCTACAACAGTTTTATGTTTCTTCTTCTTTTCTTCTTAGTATGAATAACATTATTATTAGTTTGCTGAGAATCTTGTTCAATTCTTTTAGGATGACCCTCAGGATATAAAGGATCTTGTGTATCAATACCACTTCTAGTTCTTATTTCATAAGCATGTTTTTCTTTAGAAGCATTAGCTAGCAAATGTTTTTGCACTTTAGCAAGTTGATCAATTTGAGTTTGAATTATTTGAAAGTGTTTAACAAGCATTTTAACATCATTAGAGGTTCTTTCTATAATACCCTGCAAATTATCAATAGCTCTAGAGTTTTCCATTAGGTGATTTTGCACTCTCATATTAAAATTATCTTGCTTAATAACATAATTATCAAATTCATCTAAACATTGACCAGGAGGTTTATTATAGGGAATATCTATAGTATCAAAATGTTGGAGAGAGTGTACCTCAATGGTGGATGAGTGAGGGATTGGCTTACATAATTCTTCTATAGGTGGAAGATTCTTCACATCTTCAGATTTAATACCCCTCTCTTTAAGAGATTTCTTGGCTTCTCTCATCACTTCATCATTTAATTCAATCATTCCCCTCTTCTTGGGTGTTGGTGTTGGTGTTGATACTGGTGTAGGGGTCGGCTCAGGCTCAACCATAGTCCAATCATCATGATTTTGGCTTATTTTAGCCATTAATTCCTCATCTTCATCTGGAGTTCTTTGCCTGAAAACACAACCAGCACAACTATCCACGTATGTTCTAGATTCAACAATTAGTCCATTATAGAATATATCAAGAAGTTCATTATTTTCTAGCTTATGCCCAGGTGTAGCCCTAACTAAAGAACAGAACCTTGCCCAAGATAACGGCAATTTCTCTCCTTCCAATTGCTTGAAATTAAATATATTTTGTAAAGCAGCATGTTGAGCACTAGCAGGAAAATATTTAGGAAAGAAAGCATTAACCAAACCAATAGGACTATCATTAGATCCCAGAGACAAATTATTAAACTAAGTTTTAGCTTCATCTTTTAATGTGAAAGGGAATATTTTAGCAACAAAGTAGCTATGTTTGTTAAGATCATCAGAGAATAAACTACTCAAAGAGGAAAGATCATTCATATGTTTCATAGCACTTTCATTTTAAGTACCACAAAAAGGTTCTTTCTCAACAATAGATATATAAGATAAATCAAGAGAGAAATCATAATCCTTATCCCTAATATTAATGGGAGAAGTGGAAAACTTAGCATCAGGAGAAAAATTTATATTTAACAGCACGACTTTCAATAAGACTTATAACAACATCTCTATCCTTCATAGCATGTATTTCATCAATAATATCATCATTAAGTTCAATATAGGAATCATCAAAATCATCACTAGGATTCTCTCTAAGCTCAAGTGAAACAGCAGGAGTAACTGGATTTGTATCAGGAGTTTTAGTGTTTGTAATATTTTTAGCTTTAGCAATAGTAGCATCGAAGAAAGGACCGAGAGAACCACTCTCATCAAGCACAATAGAAGCATCATCAAAAGTATCAGAAGTATTTTCATATTCAGCAAAAGTAGCACGTGTAGAATGTCTATGTGGTGGTGTAAGCAGCTTACTCATAACAGACGGTGAATCAAGAGCAAAGAGGTGTTTAGAGTTGTACCTCCTGTTGTAGTGGATGGTAATATAGGAAACTTTCCATCACAAGTCTTACCCATGATGAATGATTGGCAGTAGATAATAGTACTCTCCGGTGAGCTTGCAAATAAAGCTATGCTCCCCGGCAACGGCGCCAGAAAATAGTCTTGATAACCCACAAGTATAGGGGATCGCAACAGTCTTCGAGGGAAGTGTCGGGGGGCTACCCCCGAGTAGGGGTAAGACGGGTGGTAAAACAGAGATCAGAGTACTGTTTACCGGGTAGGCGGCTACCCGGGTATCTGCTATCCGGTAGATGCTACTCGGTAATAAGTATTGAAGGCCAAGAGAAGATAAGGAGGAAGATTGGAATCATCCGAGTAGAGATCAGGTGGTCCGAGTAGATGGGCATCAACCCTACTCGGGCACGAAGTCAATGTAGCCATTCTGACGAGATCCCGCGTATCCCGCAGCCGTACAGGAGTGCGGTTCAACTTACAAGACACATGATTATCCGCGCTACGTCGTGGATACAGTGAGGGTGGGATCCTGTCATGTCTTGTCACTAACAGAGGGGACAGGACATGTCAGGAGCCTACTCTGTGAGACTGACAGGATGAACAAGTCCTGTCAGCCGGACGGCGCGGCGACTTCTCGCAACGGCGTCAGCGGGAACACGGAAGTATGCTGCTGCTGTCACAGTGGCGCTGTCCTATCGTGTACTTTTTATCATTGTTTACTCGCTGGGTACCAGTATAAAAGGTGCCCAACCCCCTCCTGCGCGAGGGACGTTTCCCTGAGATCATTTATTGTGCTCCTTAGTGCTACATAGAGAGAGAGAACAAGAGAGTGGCTACTCGGCTAAGAGCTTGATTGTATTGTGGCTACTCGGCAGAATCATATACAGAGAGAAAGGCAGGAGTAGGGGTGTTACCTCCACACGAGGGCCCTGAACCTGGGTAGATCGAGGTGTTTGCCGTGTTTCTGAGTGCGTCTAATCGACGTGCGATCCCTCCCCGAATAGCTACAGCATCCATCGGCCCCAGCAATTAGCCATCCCATGGCATCTGTCTTCTCCACTCCACGACAGCAGCAGCGCTGGCTGGGGTTCATATTCGGACGGGACCGATTTCTGCATCAGAGGAGCGCGTGGTCTGTGGCCTTGTCCACAGATTCGGCTCCTTCGACTTCGTCACAGATTTCTGCATCAGAGGAGCGCGTGGTCTGCAGGCGGCTCAGTCCTCTCCTTCGGCACGCATCTGGTATACGTCGCCACCACCGTCATCCGCGAGTACCCTAAGGGGGTGCTCGTCGCGGATGATCCTCCTGCTGTGCTCGCGGGAAGCCAGCTGGCTGCTCTGCGGACAGCGTGGAGGTGATGATGACGGGCCCGGCTATCGATGTCGGGAAAGGCGCGGCCGCTGCGGCTGAAGTCAAGGAGAAGCCGGCTGCAGCCAGGGGTCACAAGCCCTACGGGATGCCCTAGAATATTCCGGGCTACGTGGCTCCTTCCACGTCAACGGCTGCTCGCATTGGCGCCACCGAGCAGCTGGGCATGCCACCTCCCACCGACACGGAGCTCATGGTGTTGGAGTCGCAACTCGAGCAGCAGCGTCAAGCGCTACTCGCGGAGGCCCAGGAGCTAGAGAAGGTTAGGATTGAGCTTAACCTAGATCAAAATGAGTACAATAGAGCGCATGGCTTTACTCCTGTTTCTAGGCTGCCTAGCAAGATAGGCGTTATTCATCGCAACTTGGGCGCTGAGCTAGCTAGAGATGGTAGGGCTGCTAGTCAATCTGCTAGTTTGAACACTGCTAATAGGCCAAAATTTAGTTCCCCTGCCAAAACTCTTTGGGCTGCAGAGGCAGTCGCTGCCGAGTTGCCGCATCTCACTTGCGACGCTCGCGCTAGGCAGCAGGATAGGCTTAATGAGCTAGTGCTAGAAGCTGGCAGGCAGAATGAGGCTTTCCAAAAAGCCAATCCGGGAGCTGGTGCTTCCCATGTTGTTCATTCACATGGGGGTAGATCAGTGGATCATGCCTCATCGCCGCTTCCCGGCACTGAGAGGGCTTAGAGTGTGAACTCAGGCAAAAACAAACAGATGCAGGTGTACGACCCGGCTGTCGCCGGAAAACAGCACGCTGTAGAGCGGCAGCCCGGCCAGAAACACAACTCTGCAGGAGCCGGCTATCAAGCCACCAAAGCTCACAGCAAGGGACAAGGAGGAAATCCAGGGGGACCATCTTGGCATCAGGCTGCCAACCCGGTTCAGCAGAGGGTACAGCCGCGAGCATTTGCGGCAGCGGCCAACCCGGTTGCTCAACCCGGTCCTGTGCAGCCAGACCGCTATGATGATGGGTACTCGGCAATGGAGCTAGCCGGGTACGCTGATCCGAGAGATGTCACTGATCGTCTGGGTGGGAGAATGCTGGAGCCCAGCGATGCAAGGTACAAGTTGGACCAGATTCACCGGTCCGAGCAGATAGAAGAGAGGGGGCCACCCGGCCCAAGCTGTTTTGGCCTTAGAATTATGGGAGAGCCTGCTGTGACCAAGTTCCAGTTGGCCAGGGGGACCAAGTCGTATGATGGGAGCACCAAGCCGGATGACTGGTTGAATGATTATGTCACCGCCGTGCATATTGCAGGCGGCAACCGGAGATGGGCTGTGAGATACGTCCCTTAGATGCTGGAGGGCCCTGCCCAGATCTGGCTCAATAACTTGCCGAAGGACAATATCAAATGCCGGCTCGACTTCTCGGAAGCCTTCATCAGCAACTTCACCAGCACGTACAAGAGGCCGAATAGGCCGCAGCAGCTCTCGGCTTGCAAGCAGCAGGAAGAGGAGACTGACCGAGAATACCTTACTCGGTGGAGCACATTGAGGAACACCTGTGAGGGTGTGAACAAGTCACAGGCAATCGCCTGGTTTGCTCAAGGCTGGAGGCCTGACAACATGTTGTGGCAGAAGTTGCAGAGAGAGATGCCGAGTACGCTCGCCGAGACGATCAAGATAGCTGATATGTATGCACTCGATGACCCTACTCAGCCTCTTCTCGATGCTTTCGAGCCAAGAAGAAGAAACCATGATGGCAGCAGACGCCAAGACTTCCGCAACAAGCGCAGAGATGACCGTCCCGATACTCGGCACGGTTCTGAGCAAGTGAATGCTGTGAACCAGGACACTGCGACTGCTGGGAGCAGCCAAAGGCAAAAAACTGCTGGATCCCGATACGGGCAGAACCAGAATCAGGGCCAAGGCTTCAAGAAGCCATACAACGCTCCCCAGCAAGGCAACACCAACCCGGAAGCCGGAGATGCTCAGAGATTTATCTTTGAGAACATGAAGGATGGGCCATGCAGCTTCCATACTCGGCATCCGAGTAGGCCATCCAACCACACTACCCGACAATGCAGCTGGTGGGACCGCATCAGGAGTGAAGGTTTTGGTCAGCTGCCCCCTCCTCCTCCTCTGCCTCCTGCGGATGCCAATGTGCAGCCTATCCGGGCAGCTGCTCCTAGGCCGGTCGTGAATCCGAGAAGGGAGAATGTGAATCAAGTAGCTTAGGGAGCCAACTGCAACTACAACAACCGCAACGACCGCAACCGCAACTACTACACCCGCAACAACAACCGCAACAACGACCGGAACAACAACAACAACAACGGCAACAATAACAACGACAATGATGGTGGTGGAGACCGGAACCAGTATCAGGAGCACCATGAGAGCTACATGGTGTTCACCACCGAGCCGGATGACAAGCAGTCGCAGCGTAGGTGCACGATGGAGGTGAATGCAGTGATCCCGGCTGTGCTGCATTACTTGCACTGGTGCGACCAAGAGATTACTTGGTCCAAATATGATCATCCCAAGGTGATGCCCAATCCGGGTACATATGCACTAGTGGTGGATCCCACCTTCCTAGGGACCAAGAAGAATGTCAGGTTCACCAAGGTGCTGATTGACAACGGCAACAACATCAGCATCATGTACCGAGATACCCTGGAGAAGCTCGGCCTTGCCGAGAACATGCTGCTTCCCAGCAGGACCACTTTTCATGGCATTGTGCCGGGAGTGTCTTGCGCTCCAATCGGCCGCATCTGGACAGATGTGCTATTCGGCACCAGGGAGAACTGCCGCACCGAGTGCCTGCAGTTCGAAGTGGTTGATCTTCAGAGCCCCTACCATGCTCTACTCGCTAGGTGATGGAGGGATAATAACCCGGTAGGCCAACTCCAAGGTATAACCCGGGCCAAAGGACGCTGCGCAGGATCCTGCTAAGGATAAAGAAACTTTCGGAAGGCCCAAGTTTGTAGGCCCAGTAACCCGGATTGTGGGTTACGGTAAAGGAAGGTTAGGGTTCGTATGCCGTGTCCGGGTAGGATCGAGGGTGCGCCTTGGAGAATAAGCCAGGGGGTACGGGTGCTTTATAAACCGACCCCTAGGATTAGTTGAGAGATATCCAAGAACCCTAGTAGTACCGCTTGATATCGAGCATCCAGTGTATACAAGAGATCGAGTTAATATATTGAGATCGGAGACTCGGCGACTTGATTGCCGGCTACCAGATCGAGTTTCATCATGTTTTCCTCTGAGCTAAACCCTCTCCCAAACGCCTGTGTCGTCTTGCCCCAAGATCAGTTACCCCCGGTAACGTCTGCCGTGATTATCCCACGACAGTTGGCGCCCACCGTGGGGCCTGCATCCAAAGGTGTTTACATCACGGGAGAAGCTCGGAAGAACATGGAGAATCTTGTCATCGGCGAGATCTACATCAACCACAAAGGAGAAAAGATGGTGGACGATTCCGGCTGGGGGCCAGAGTCGGATCACCTCGAGTCCGGATCTACTGTGACGATCGGCCAGATCAACATCTTCATCGGTATGGTACGTACGCCTGATTTAAAGGGACAATATCATGTGCATACTACAGGAACTTCTAGCAGGGACAAAGAGACATTAAAGCAAGCGGTAAATTCGGTTTCCTCGGCCGTGCCGGGATACCTGAGATGGGCGGAACAAGAGGTAACGTGGAGCAGAAGAGATCACCCGGAAAGAATAGAGCGCCCAGGAGTCTTGGCATTGGTGGTTGCGCCACAGGTCAATGGTTACGAGCTGAAAAGGGTCCTGATGGACGGTGGAAGTAGCATTAACATCCTGTATTGGGAAACCTTCTTACGCATGAGCCTCAAAGAGTCCCAGCTACAGAAAAGTTCGACAGTCTTTCACGGGATCGTGCCGGGTCACGCAGCGAGCCCCGAGGGAAAGATCACCTTGGAGGTTGCTTTCGGAGAATCGACGGATAATTATCGAGTTGAGTGGCTCACGTTCGAGGTGGTCAAATTGCGCAGTCCTTATCACGCGCTGTTCGGAAGACCGGCTTATGCTAAATTCATGGCTAGGCCGTGTTATGTGTATTTGCAGCTAAAGATTCCGGGTCCTAAACGGACCATCACCGTACATGGGAACCGGGATATAGCGGCCGAGTGCGACGAAGGAGATTCAGTAATGGCCGAGCAAGCGTGCATAAAAGAAGAACTCGAGTATTACCGGTCTCAAGTAAATTCGGATGATAGAACAGCTTTGAAAAGGCCGAATACTGAGGACGAGAGAGCAAAATTCAAGGCAGCACAAGACACCAAGAAGATAGATTTTGTTGAAGGTGATTCCACTAAGCAATTTACTATAGGGTCTAATTTGGAAAGAGAGCAGGAGAAGGCACTTGTGGAGTTTATTCGTTCAAATGCGGACGTGTTCGCCTGGACACCTAGCGACATGCCGGGTATCCCTACAGAATTGGCGGAGCACAGTTTGCACGTGGATCCCAGGTCCAGGCCTGTGAAGCAGGGCTTGAGGAAGATGAATGAGGAAAGAAGGAAAGCCATAGGTGAAGAAATTGCTCGGCTACTGACAGCCGGCTTTATCATGGAAGTGTTTCACCCGGATTGGTTAGCAAATCCGGTTCTAGTGATGAAAAAGACTAACGAGTGGAGGATGTGCATCGATTTCACGAGTCTCAACAAGCATTGCCCAAAGGACCCGTTCGCGCTACCAAGGATAGACCATATCGTAGACGCAGTAGCCGGGAGTGACCTGCTATGCTTTCTGGACGCATACTCCGGGTACCATCAGATTAAGCTCAAGAGGGAGGATTGGGAGAAAACATCGTTTATAACCCCTTTTGGGGCCTTTTGCTATAAAACCATGACGTTTGGATTGAAGAACGCTGGCGCAACTTATCAACGGTGTATTCAGAAGTGCTTCGAGGACCAAATCGGACGTAATGTCCATGCTTATGTGGATGATGTGGTTATCAAAACTAGGAAGGCAGAGACGTTTATCGATGATCTAAAGGAAACGTTCAAGAACTTAAGAAGGTACCAGATGAAGCTTAACCCGACAAAGTGCGTGTTTGGAGTTCCAGCCGGGAAATTACTCGGCTTTATCGTCTCCGAGAGAGGAATTGAAGCAAACCCGGATAAAATCAAAGCTATCCAAAATCTGAAAAAGCCGGAAAATTTGAAGCACGTTCAAAAACTCACGGGCTGCGTGGCAGCCTTGAGCCGATTCATATCAAGACTCGGAGAAAAGGCAATACCTTTGTACCGGCTCTTGAGAAAGTCAGACGAATTCGTATGGGATCAGGAGGCGGATGAGGCGTTCGAGGCACTAAAAAAGCAGTTATCTGAAGCACCAGTACTAGCGGCCCCGGGTCCTAAAGAGCCTATGTTGCTGTACGTGGCAGCAGGCCCCCGAGCCGTCAGTGCAGTAGTGGTTGTGGAGCGTAAAGAAGATGGGAAAGGTTATCCAGTTCAGAGGCCGGTTTATTATGTCAGTGAGGTATTGTCGGAAGCAAAGCAGCGCTATCCGCATTGGCAAAAGCTGGTTTTTGGGGTCTTTATGGCCAGCCGGAAATTGAAGCCATATTTCCAGGAACACCCCATAACGGTGGTTAGCTCAATACCAATGTCGGATATCATCAGGAACTCGGATGCGACTGGAAGAATAGCCAAATGGGCGATAGAAATGGGGGATTATCACATCAGTTACGAGCCCAGGTCAGCAATCAAATCTCAGGCTTTAATTGATTTCGTTAACGACTGGACACATACAGGCATGACTACAACGGTTCCAAACTCCGAGTCATGGATCATGCACTTCGATGGATCTAAGCAATACGAGGGATCAGGAGCTGGAGTGGTGCTAACGTCACCCAAAGGAGATAAATTAAGTTACGTACTACAAATTCACTTTGACTGTTCCAACAACGTGGCCGAGTATGAGGCCCTATTGCATGGCTTAAAGGCAGCCAAGGAGATGAACATTAAGAGGATACGATGCTTTGGAGATTCGGACCTTGTGGTACAGCAGGTGTCAGGAACTTGGGATAGAAAGGATGCAACCATGGCAGCATACCGCAGGGAGGTTGATAGGGTTGCAGGATGCTTTTCCGGGTATGAGGTGGAGCATATAGACAGAAGAAAGAATGAAGCAGCAGACGCCCTTGCTAGACTCGGCTCGCGCAGAGAGCCGGTTCCACCTAACGTGTTCCTGGACGAGTTATGGCGACCATCGGTTAAAATCGAGTCTGAGGAGGAACTGACAAGTAAAGACCCGGATACGGAGCTCGTGGCCACTATACGCGCTATTCCCGAGTGGACAGAACCGTTTTTGGCCTACCTATCACGAGGCGAGTTACCACAACAGGAGGTGTTAGCAAGGCAAATTTTGCGGAGAGCAAAGGGATATTCTATCATTAATGGGGAGTTGTACAAGAGAAGTGCAGCAGGAGTCTTTTTACGCTGCGTAGCACCAGAAGAAGGCCGACAGATTCTCAAGGAAATCCATGAAGGCGATTGCGGGCATCATGCATCCACAAGATCCCTTGTGGCCAAGGCTTATCGACACGGATTTTTCTGGCTGACGGCTCTAGCAGATGCGGAAAGATTAGTAGCAAGGTGTGACGGATGTCAAAGGTACGCTCGCCAAACCCATGTGCCGGCTATGGAATTACGGACCATCCCGTTAACTTGGCCGTTCGCTGTCTGGGGGATGGATATGGTTGGCCCCTTTCATATGTCACCTTGCAAGAAGACACATCTTTTAGTGGCTATTGATAAATTTACCAAGTGGGTTGAGGTTATGCCAGTTACTAATTGTGAAGCGGCTACAGCAGTCAAGTTCCTGAAAAGAATTATCTACCGGTTTGGGTATCCTCACAGCATAATTACCGACAATGGAACCAACATGTCCCTTGGTGAGATGGAAAAGTTCTGCGGCAACAATGGAATCCGGCTTGATGTAGCATCAGTGGCTCACCCACAGGCCAACGGACAAGTGGAGAGGGCAAACCAAGAATTGCTCCGCGGGTTGAAACCACGATTGCGAGTTCCCTGTATCAGGGCTGCTGGCGCGTGGGTTGAAGAACTTCCTTCCGTGGTTTGGGGTATCAACACTACACCCAACAGATCCACTCACATGACACCCTTCTTCATGGTCTATGGGGCGGAAGCAGTGTTACCGAGTGACATTATTCACGATTCACCACGAATATCAGCTTACGTCGAAGTGGAGAATGAAAAAACCCGGCAGGACGCCGTAGATATGTTAGAAGAACAAAGGGAACAAGCCCTGGAAAGATCAGCCATATATCAGCAAGATCTACGGAGGTATCACAGCCGGCGCGTGAAAACCCGGGTCTTCCAGGAAGGAGACCTGGTTCTGCGCCTGGTACAGTCAAACGAAGGAAAAACAAGTTATCACCACCATGGGAAGGACCGTTTATCATAAGCCTGAATCTGCATAACGGATCATATTACTTGGTAGATGCAAGGGAAGAGTCGGCTACAGTTAATGACACCGCTCATACCACTTCATCTATGCAAGAAAGAGACAGACCATGGAACGTGGCGCAGCTACGTCCGTATTATACTTAGTAAAGATTATATTGGCAAGTGGAATTGCACGGTGTAACAGGCAGCAGGTTTCAGACGTACTCTTTTCCTATCCAGGGTACCCTTGGGGACTGGGTGGGTTTTTAATGAGGCGGCCTGCTGACCTAACTTTTTCATATCAAGTAAAGAGGTGGTTATTCTCATGTTCTTCACTCTCAGCATGTCGCATATATAGGTCTTGGGGGCTGATTGCTTGAATAGCACAGTTGAAAACTCAAAGACCCGGCCTCGATGCCTATGAGTTATAAGGGCCGGTTACTCGCAAACGAGTACGGCTGCAATCTTATAACCGGACAAAGGAGCCAAATTTTCTTGACTTATCTTACTTAAGCTCGATGTGACTCGCACTAAAATGGCATGATTTGCTCGCTTACGATTACAATCAGCCATGAAGCCCAATGGGACTTGGTTGACCCTGTTTCGTACAGATGTAACAACATGATATCCATGCGAAAGCCGGCTTATAGTATCAGATAGTCAAAAGGGTCATCTAAACCACAAGTTATGCAGAGTACAGGGCTGATAGCCGGAAACTCAACGATTATTAAGCATAACTTCAAAACCTATGTGAAACGGCTCTGGGCTTTTTGGACCTAGTAGCAAGCAAATGCGTTCTCCTTGAAAGATCACGTTTCCTATACTCGGAATCCGGGTCTTGGGGGCTCGGGATCTCGAAAACAAGAAAATTTGTATGATTGTTAAATCCAAAAATCCGAGTCTTGGGGGCTTGGGGACTTAGCAGCAAGTCCGCTTGTCAACACCCATGAGACCCGGAAACCGAGTTTGACAAAAGGAACAATAAAGAAAGCCGGATATCGAGAGCAGATGAGTTCAAAAATGGATAAATTTAAAAGGCTAGAAGAGGCATAGAGTATATCAAGACCTTAGCGTACATTACAAAATCCCGGTGAAAGATATCAAAGGTGCACAGGCGCACCACCCAAAATATAATTGTTTAAACAGCACATCGGCCGACTGACGCACAAGAAGAGGCATTAAATATCAGGTATCACTCGGCGTCCATCTTGGCCTTGCCCTTGCCATCATTGGTGGTAGCAGCAGCACCCGGATCAGTAGTACCAGCCCGCGCAGGAGGTGGAACGACTGGTGTTGAGGTAGCGGGTGCAGAACCGGCTTCAGCTTGCTTTTTGGCAGCCTCCGCCCTCAACTTAGCAGCTTCCTCCTTCCACCGAGCCAGCATATCATACGGCTCGGGAAGATCCGACTTAACCGCTTCACCAGCAGCATCATATGCAGGAACGAGGGAATCAACATCCAGGTCGTCAGCGATCACGCTGGCCGGGTAACGGACCTCCTTCTGGACAGCCTGAAAATCCTTCACTGAGAAATTGGACCCATCAAGCTTGAACTCCGGAAAGCCGCCCATAAGCTTCACTAGCTCGAGCTTAGGGAAATAAGCCTTAGCAAGCGCAAGCCCCCGGGTTACTCCAACCCGGCAAGACGAGCGTTTCCAGTGCCAAATCCACTCAGGGATAGTGGAGAAGGCATCCAGCATTCTCTTCAGATCGACATGCCCCTTACCCGGCCACCGTAATTCCTGAAGGATCCATTTGGTTCCGGCGCATAGCTGCCGGATAACGCTCTTGATAGTTTTCAGCCTGGCAATGTCATCCTCATCCGGCATCACTTCGTCCGGGCCTGAAGAAATGGAAACATGAGTCGGGAAAACTCTGGCTATTTATCAAAAGGATAACCCGGAGGAAGAAACGTACCAAGCAAAGCACGATACGTGTCAGCAATTTGGACAGAAAGGCTTGTTAGATCATCTTCTGCTTTGTGAGCCCTTTTCCTATACTTCCTCATTACCATCCTATTCCTCCTGGCCTCAGCCTCGACTGCTTCACGCAGAACCACCTCCTTTTCAATGAGCTTGGTGGCATCTGCCAGTTTCTCCTCAGATTGAGTCACGAAAGACTGCATGGACGCAACGAAGGATTAGCCGGGTAAAGGGGCAAGTTATCAGTCGCTTGTATCATAAAGTCCCAAGCAAATTATGAATCAATTCACTCGGAACTTGGGGACTGGATAAGGACACAAGCAGCGTTAGTTGGATTTACCTCGTGTTTGGCTATTAAAGCCCCCAAGATGTTTTCTTCATTAGCCCTCAAAGTGCGCAGGGTTTCGAGCATCTGGGTAAACGTCAGGTCCTCGGGCCGGGCACCGGAAGAGCCGGCAGCCTGATCGCCTGGTGGGGGAGCTCTCCCCGCCCTTGGGGTCGAGACCCGGACGGTTTGAGTACCGGGTTGGGAGAACCCATCCTCGTATCCAGAACCTCGATCTCCTCGTCCACTGGTTCCGACGAGGAAGGAGACCCGGTGGCTCGGTGAAGTGGATCTCCCAAGGGGCCTTGTTCCTGGTTATTCTTAGTGTCACCGCCAGTCGCGGCATCTACGTTCTCAGTCGGCTCCTCTGTCCGATGGTTATCCGTCTCTACATTCTCCGGGTCACTGACGGTGGCTTGAGTGCTAAAAGAAAGATGAGAGGAGGCAGTTAGCAGTGGTGATTGAAAATTGTCAGGCATCAAAAGAAGTCATATAGCAAAAACTTACCCGGCATTCACGGTGTAGTCTGGCGGGAGCTCGCCGCTGGAAGCAGACGAAGTCGCCACAGGGACCACTAACGGAACCCGGAATTGCCCGGCACGTGGATGGTTAGGAGAAGGGTGGCGTCGAGGAGAGTCGGAAGGACGAGACGGAGGAGCACTGGCACGATGGACGGAGGAGGTAGAGATGCCCGGGTTAAGGGGATCTTCACCCGGGGAGCTCCGAGTTACTCTGCGCTTGGCTGGAAGAGAATCCTTCAAGTACGACGAGTTCGATAATTGATGGTTAAGTCGTCGCATGACGTCAAAGGAGTAAGGTTCAGAGGATAACGAGGAGAAAGGAACCTTGGACACTGCCCCTCTGGTCTTCCTCTTGGCTCTAACTGTTGCCTCTTGATCAGATTCGGTAGCCTCCGGGTCATCCTCGTTGTTCTCACCTTCGTCCTCCAGCCCTGCGAACCGAGTGTGTGTCCGTGGGAAAAAGTTAAATGGGAGGAAAATGATGCAAGTGAAAATAATACAAGTTCCGGGCAAGTACCTTCACTATCATCGGCCGGCTCGTCCTCTTCTTCCGGGTTTCTGGAAGGGGGGAGGGTTCAACTCTCCAGAAGGGATCATCAGCCTAAGACAAAAGGACGAAATTAAGGGTTAGAAGCTGTATCAAGTCAAAGTCTGGAAATAAGTTATGAATATCGTATATTACCGCTGGAGCCGGGTTTTCCCGAGTAAATGGGGGTAACCCGGCGATGTTCTTTATCACCTCTAGCTTCTCTGTCAAGAAGCCCTTGATGGTCTTGTTGGTGTCGCCGGTCGCGAAGCTCTTGGTGGAGTATCGGAGTGCATCCGTGGTATGCCCCGAGTACTCGCACATTAATTTGGTGCGGATGGAGTTGGGTTGGATTCGAAAATCAACCCATGTTTTCACTAAATTGAGCCCAAGGAGGCCTTGGGCTGAGAGGATGGCTATTTTGGCTAACAAGGGAAGGATCACCTCCCTGTCTGAGTCAGGGGCAAAGGCATTGAAAGACTCGGAAGGCTCGAGGAGGCCCTCCGAGTAACCCGGCAGTCTCTTCTCGCCGGGTGGAGAAGTGTCATGGCAGTAGAAGAAGGATAATTGCCAGTGTTTGACATGAGAGTTCAGATTGAGGGTTGGCATTGGGGAGTTTTTACGGCGTTGGATGGATACCCCGCCACATGTGAGAAGTGCTCCGTCGCCGCTTTCACGGCACGGCTTGCACTGGAACAGTTCAATGAAGAGAGTCAAACTTGGCGGAGTGCACAAGTATGACTCGGATAGGACAATGAAGTGGGTAATATTTAACATAGAGTTAGGCCCTATGTCGAACACCCGGAGGCCGTAGTGGCTCAGGACTTCGCGAAAGAAAGGGTGACCCGGAGGGCGGAATCCCCGGGTCACGTGCTCTACAAAGCAGATTACCTCGCCGTCGGTGGGAGTAGGCCGGGTCTCGTCACCCGGCGCCCTCCAGTGAATGTCCTTCTGAGGGGGAAGAACCCCTAATTCGGCCAGTTCTTCCAGTTTGGCCTTGGTGACA
This sequence comes from Alopecurus myosuroides, assembly GCA_028641055.1. Taxonomy (NCBI): domain Eukaryota; kingdom Viridiplantae; phylum Streptophyta; class Magnoliopsida; order Poales; family Poaceae; genus Alopecurus; species Alopecurus myosuroides. The sequence continues at coordinate 258,690,238 of CM054063.1, read as the reverse complement.
GTAGATCGCCCCCAATTGGCGGATATGGATTGGATTGTCTTCGCCTGGGCCGGCTGCTTCCTTTGCCTTTTGGGAGCCATGGGATCGACCTGCAAAACACAAGAAAAAGAGGTACAGGAAATAAGACTCGGAAGTATTGGGGTATCAGGAAAGCGTGAAAACTAAAGAACTATCCGGGTATCACGCCATGAAGTGGAGATTGCAAGGTATCCGGGTATTAAGTATAACTATGGAGATTATTGGTCACTTACGTATGGAAAGGTGTTTGGGGAGGACGGATGGTTGCCCATGTATCTACTGCAAGCAAAATAGCCGGAAAAGGAGGATTTTCCGGGTATCAATGTTATGTGCGGAAAACTGAGGTGAAATGGATCTAGATGGGAAAACTTGCGAACGATTCTACGAAGAGATTGGTGATTAATGATGGTAGGAGGGCGATGTGTGATCATCAAACAGGTTGTTGAAGAAGTTAGCAAGCATCTAAGCCGTCTAAATTTGGTGTGACGAAAAAAAACGGCCCACAGGTTGACCTAGATCCAACCTGGGATGAATCGAGAGATTGCGAGGCCAAATTAAACAATTACAAGGAACTTACTGGGAGATCTTGGAGTTTTGTGCGACGATTGTGGACGGCGTGGCTCGAGCGCCCCTCTGCGATTCTTGACGAGCGGGACGAGCGCGCAGCGGTGAAGTTTGGCGGCGGCGCGGGATAGCTCGAAAGCGGATGCGGCCGGCGGTGGCTTTGCACCGGCGGCGAGCGCGAAATTCCTGCGGTGGTGTTACGAGGTTGCAAGGAGTAAAGAAGGAAAGGAGAGGATGGAGTGAGGCGTTGGGCTCTAGGTCATCCCCTGAACGCTATTTATAAGGCAAGGGTGAGCTTATCTCAACGGCCGAAAGCCGGAAATTATGGGGAATGGTTATCCGCGCGGATCCTACGAGAAATGCTCCAAGTATTAAGCAAGGTATCTGGACGAAAAAGAGAAGGAGATCCACCCCGTGATATCAGGGTCAATTATCGAGTATAGAATCTTGATATTTTTATTAGGGTTTAGACCTGGAAAGTTAAGCCAGGTATTTGGGGAAAAAACCGGGTTACTATATGGCCACCATGGAGTAAAGGCCTAGCTAACTATCAAAGCACCTTAACCCGGCCTCCATATACTTGTGTGTTTGATATTCTTACAGGGAATAGCGAGCGCTTCAAGGAAGGATCCGTGAAGCCCAAGCTATTCTGGGGACTACTGATGGAGGGATAATAACCCGGTAGGCCAACTCCAAGGTATAACCCGGCCCAAAGGACGCTGCGCAGGATCCTGCTAAGGATAAAGAAACTTTCGGAAGGCCCAAGTTTGTAGGCCCAGTAACCCGGATTGTGGGTTACGGTAAAGGAAGGTTAGGGTTCGTATGCCGTGTCCGGGTAGGATCCAGGGTGCGCCTTGGAGAATAAGCCAGGGGTACGGGTGCTTTATAAACCGACCCCTAGGATTAGTTGAGGGAGATCCAAGAACCCTAGTAGTACCGCTTGATATCGAGCATCCAGTGTATACAAGAGATCGAGTTAATATATTGAGATCGGAGGCTCGGCGACTTGATTGCCGGCTACCAGATCGAGTTTCATCATGTTTTCCTCTGAGCTAAACCCTCTCCCAAACGCCTGTGTCGTCTTGCCCCAAGATCTTACCCCCGGTAACGTCTGCCGAGATTATCCCACGACACTAGGCCTGCGCTCACCAAGTTCATGGCCTCAAACCATGCAGCCTACCTGAAGATGAAGCTACCTGGTCCCAATGGTTTCATCACCATCTCGGGTGATTACAGGCGCTCCTAGAATACGCATCTACTAGATCTCTGCTGGCAGAGTCTATGGTCATCGCTGCTGAGAAGAAGAAGATACACGAGGTGGTGGCTATGGCTCAAGCAGCTCAAGTCGGTATGCCTGGCATGCCGAGTTCTCGGTATGGAGAAGCTTTCCAGGCCTCCCATGAAACCAAGAAGGTGCAGGTGGACCCTGAGTAACCAGACCGCGTTGCCATCATTGGCGCCGGGTTGGGCGAGAAATAGGAAAGCGAGCTCATCCACTTCCTCCGTGAGAATCGGGATGTCTTTGCATGGTCCAATGAGTACTTGCCGGGTGTCTCGAGGGAGTTGGTTGAGCACTCGTTGCATGTGCGTCCTGACGCCAAGCCAGTTAAGCAGGCGATGCGCCGCTTTGGTGATGAGAGAAGGAAGGCCATCGGTGATCAGATCACCAAGCTGCTGATAAGTGGATTCATCATGGAGGTACTGCATCCGGATTGGCTGGCCAATCTGGTCATGGTTGAGAAGAAGAAGGAGGACCCCAAGTCCGCGGTGGCATGGCGCATGTGCGTGGACTACACCGAGTTGAACAAGGCCTACCCCAAGGACCCGTTCCCGCTACCCCGCATAGACCAGGTGATCGATTCCACTGCCGGGTGCGAGCTTTTGTCTTTCATTGATGCCTACTATGGTTTTCATCAGATACCTCTTAATCCGACTGATCAAATAAAGACTGCTTTTATTACCCCGTACGGGGCTTATTGCTATCGTGTTATGTGCTTTGGGTTGAGGAATGCTGGGGCTACTTATCAGAGGTGCATGCAGAAATGTTTGCACGACCAAATCGGGAAGAATGTGCAGGTGTACGTAGATGACATTGTCATCAAAACGAAAGAAACACATACTCTGCTTAGTGATATTGAGGAAACATTCGCTAGCCTGCGAAAGTACATGATGAAACTGAATCCGACTAAGTGCACTTTTGGCGTCCCGGCTGGCAAGCTGCTCGGCTTCTTGGTATCCAGTCGGGGCATTGAGGCCAATCCTTCAAAGATAAAAGCTATAGAGAGCATGTCTTTGCCGAGATCGCTGAAGGATGTGCAGAAATTTACCGGATGCTTGGCTTCCCTTAGCCGCTTCCTGGGAAGAATGGGTGCGAAGGCCTTGCCTCTTTATCAGCTCATGAAGAAGAGTGACAAGTTCGTCTGGACGCCACAAGCTGATGTGGCCTTCAAAGAACTCAAGGCCATGCTGGGTAGTGCTCCCATCCTGGCAAGACCCCTGCCCAAGGAGCCAATGTTGCTGTACATTGCAGCTACGAACCGGGTAGTCAGCGTGGTGATAGTGGTGGAAAGAGAAGAGGAAGGCAAGACCATGCAGCGACCAGTGTACTATCTCAGCGAGGTGCTATCCAGCTCCAAGCAAAACTACCCGCACTACCAGAAGATGACATATGGCGTGTACCTGGGTGCCAAGAAGCTCAAGCATTACTTCCAAGAGCATCCCATCACAGTGGTGAGCACTGCTCCCATCTCGGAGATCATGGGAACAAGGATGCAAGCGTTCGGGTAGCCAAGTTGGAAATCGAGCTAGCCGCGTACACCCCTCTGTACGCGAGAAAATAATCAATCAAGTCACAAACTCGGGCAGATTTCTTGGTGGATTGGGCCGATATGCAGTACGACCCTCCCTTGCCGGAAACCAACTTCTAGAAGATGCACTTTGATGGCTCCAAAGTGAAAGAAGGGCTCGGTGCTGGCGTGGTGCTCACGTCACCCAAGCGAGATCAACTCAAGTATGTGCTGCAGATCCATTTCAAGGCATCCAATAATGTGGCCGAGTATGAAGCATTGGTACATGGCTTGAGGGTATCCAAGGAGATCGGAGTTCGGCGCATTTTCTGTTATGGCAACTCGGATTTGGTGGTTCAGCAGGTCTCCGGCAACTGGGATGCCTTGGATGCCAACATGGCGTCCTACCGGTTTCTAGTGCAAACTATGAGTGGGTTCTTTGAGGGGTGTAAGTTTCATCACATACACCGAGCTGAGAATGATGCAGCTGATGCACTGTCCAAGTTGGGGTCTTCTCGGCAGTTTATCCCGACTGGGATTGCCTTGGAGCATTTGAGAAAGCCATCCATCAAGCCATCCCCCAACTCGGAATCCATATTCATTCCATCTCTGCCAGGATCAGAAACTGTTCCCATGGAAATTGATTGGGAGGCTGCAGAGGAGAACTCGGGGACTGCCGTCTCCAACTCGGAGACTGGCACTTGCAACCCGGGGACTGCTTCACTCAACTCAGGGACTGTTGAGTTCATCGAGGGGATCATTTCTCAGTACTCGGGGACTCGGGGACTCGTCTCCAATTCGGAAGTCATGGTAGTCGATCCAATGGAAGTGGACGAACCGGTGTTTCCCATCCGGAGACACCGAGTTGGGCTCTGCCCATATTATCCTTTCTAGCGGATGGCTCATTGCCGAGTGATGAGGTCATGCACTACTAGGGAAAAGCTTACCCGTGATGCACCATTTGGCTTATCCGTGACGCACCATGGCGCGTCACGGCTATCACGCCGCGCCTATTGAAAATAGCCGTGACGCACCTGTTTTTGGTGCGTCACGGCTATCTTTCGTTACCCGTGGCGCACCTGTTTTTGGTGCGTCACGGCCATCTTTCGTTACCCGTGGCGCACCTGTTTTTGGTGCGTCACGGCTATTGATTTCGAAATTTAAAAAAAAAAAGCGGGACAGATCCAGATCTAGATCTGGATCCAGATCTGGCCGCCCAAAATTTTGAAATTTTGAAAAACGAAAACAGAGTGGTCGCCGGAGTGGATGGTGGGTGGAGGGTGGTCGCCGGAGTGGAGGGTGGTCGCCGGAGTGGAGGGTGGTCGCCGGAGAGGAGGTGGCCGTGGTAGTGGAGGAGGTCGCCGGAGAGGAGATGGCCGCCGGAGAGGAGATGGCCGCCGGAGAGGAGGTGGCCGCCGGAGTCGAGGTGGTCGCCGTAGAGGAGGTGGTCGCCGGAGTAGAGGTCGCCGCCGGAGTAGTCGCCGGAGTAGACGTGAGGTGGTGGTGGTGGTGGTGGTGGTGGTGGTGGTGGTGGTGGTGGTGATGGTAGTGGTGGTAGGAGGAGGAAAGGGAAGAGAGAAAGAAGAGAGAATGGAGAGTGGAGGAAGGCGAAAGGAATGGAGAAGAGTGGAGGAAGTAGGAGGAAGGGGAGTATATATAGGTGGGTGGCCCTCCCGGATTCTAAATTTGAAAATTTCTGCCCAGAGTTAGCCGTGACGCACCATACATGTGGTGCGTCACGCCTATCTTTTTTTATTTTTTTTATTTTTTTAATTTCTAGTCAAAAATCTTCAAACGGCTATAACTTTTTTTCCTTTCGGAATTTGGAGAATCTAAAAAAGGCTCACAGGCCGAAGGTATATTGAACTTTAAATTCCAACATCGTATGCAAAAGTTATGCCCATTTTACTTTTTTTAAAGAACTTTTGCTCAGAAAGTCGAAATATGTATTTCAAAATTTGTTAAAAAAGTATACATTAAACTCTCCGTGCATCTATAAGGAATTTATTTTTTGATGATTTTTAGACATGGAAATCTTCCGTGACAAAACTAGAAAGGCGGTCCCGGGGGGGGGGGGGGGTTTGGAGGGAACATTTTGGTGGATAGCATAGCCGTGACGCACCGTATGTTTGCTGCGTCACGGCTATTGCAATACCCGTGACGCACCAAACAAACGGTGCGTCACGGCTATCTTTCCCCACGGCTATGGTATCCACCGAACACCCACATATAGCCGTGACGCACGGTTTGTTTGGTGCGTCACGGGTATGCCCATAGGCGTGAAGCACCAAACCGTGGTGCGCCACGGCTATTAGGCGTGACGCGCCGTTTTGCTGGTGCGTCACGGGTATCATCACTCCTATAGCCATTTTCCTAGTAGTGATGGCCAGGCAAATACAGAGAAGATGCAAGGGCTACACCATCATCAACAAGGGGCTGCCCATAAGGAGTCCTACTGGCGTGCTGCAACGCTGTGTCGAGCCAGAGGAAGGAGAAGAAATTCTTAGAGAGATACACCAGGGAGAATGCGGGCATCATGCCTCTTCTCGGGCACTGGTCAACAAGGCTTTTCGGCATGGATTCTTTTGGCTCACTACATTGCGACAAGCTGAAGATATAGTGAGAAAGTGCAACGGATGCTAGAGGTTTGTGAGTAAGATTCATATGCCAGCATCCGAGTTGAAGACCATTCTCATTACTTGGCCATTTCTTGTCTGGTGTTTGGATATGGTAGGCCCTTTCAAGCCAGCTAGAGGCAACATGACTCACATCTTGGTCATGGTTGATAAATTCACCAGGTGGATTGAGGTCAAGCCTATTCGGAAGTGTGATGGAGTCACAGCTGTGAGTTTCCTCAAGGATGTCATTCTGAGATACGACTACTCGCAGAGCATCATCAATGATAATGGCACAAACTTTGCTGAGGGTGTGTTTGCAAGATTCTGCAAGGAGAAGCGGATCTGGCTAGATGTTGCATCAGTTGCACATCCAGCCTCAAATGGGCAGGTTGAAAGAGCAAATGGCATGGTCCTATCCGGGATAAAGCCAAGACTGATTGAGCAATTACAGCGAACCCCTGGTTGTTGGCTGGACGAGTTGCCGGTGGAGTTGTGGAGTCTAAGGACTACCCCTAACCGATCAACCGGATACACACCATTCTTCCTGGTACATGGAGCTGAGGCCGTGTTGGCCACTGACCTAGAGCATGACTCGCCCAGAGTAACACTCTACACTGAAAAAGAGGCGAGAGAAGCTCGAGAAAATGACGTTGACCTGTTAGAAGAAGCAAGAGAGTTAACTCTGTCACGTTCAGACATATATCAGCAAAGCCTGAGGCGTTATCATAGACGGAAAGTAAACCCAAGGGTTTTCCGAGAAGGAGACATGGTCCTTACGCTCGTGCAACGCACGGCCGGGATGCACAAGCTATCCCATTCGTGGGAAGGGCCTTTCATTGTGAGCAAGGCTCTACACAATGATGCCTACTATCTAGTTGACGCACAAGCACCGTAGAAGAACATAACGGATAGAGCCGGAGAGGAATCCAAACGTCCCTGGAATGTAGCTCTAATCTGTCGTTTTCATTCGTGAGCAAAAGTGTATGTATCCCTTTAACCGAGTTAAAATTCAAGTTGGCACTCCGAATTCAAACTCGGGGGCTGCCTATGCTAAAACTTGCCTTGTGTTGTTTACTTTATTTCCTTTGTCTACTCGGTTGGTCTACTTAGAATTTCATGCGCATATCTAGTAGTGTGTTTAAACCCAAGGGCCAACTCTTCGACTCTGCTGCTGTCAACCCGGCTTCATGGCAAGCAAGAGAACAAGCCAAAGGTCAATAAACACATAAAAAATTGCTAAGGAAAAGAGAAGTGTAGCAACCGAGTAGAGTGCTTTACTTCTCTGTTTTCTTTTCGGCTAAGTGGTGGGCAGCTTTAGAATCCAAATCTCAAGGTGGTTAAGTATCTGAAACTTGGTATTTGAAATCTTGTGACTCAACTACCAAAAAGCCACAAGTGGCAGGTAAGAACAAAGACAAAAAGACAAATAGAAGAGAAATGCATCTCGGGGACTTGCATTATAACGCAATCCGGCATTGAGCCAAGCTTGCTAAAAGTGGAACGAATAAAACTGAGTCTCGAGATAACACGTAAGTGTATTGATTACATCTGCACCCGGCATCCCGGGGATCTGATAAGTGTTTTAGATAAGAAACTGAAGGAATTTAGACGACGGTGGAGGTAGTGGTATCCGAGTTGGTGCTGGTAGGCGCCACTGGCTCTGAGGCAGCTGTTGTCGATGTAGGCTCGGCCGCTGAAGATGTTGGAGTATTGGAGATTGGCTCCGATGCAGAGTTGTTGGAGGCATGAGTGACAGAGGCGCTGGGAAGAGGGTAGAGCACGAAGGTCGCAGCCCCAGTCACGCCCAGCTCGGGAGCGGGGTCGTCAATCACCATCTCGGTGGTGACAACCGCCTCCTGCGTGGCGGGTTGCGGCTGCTCGGTCTCCGGATTGGCTTCCATCCCGGAGTCCTCCGCGCCGCCACGCTGCTCGGTTTCCTCTTGCTCGGCCTCTCCGTGCTCGGACTCCTCATGTTCAGTTTCCTCGTCATCTCGGCCGTGGTCTTCGCCGGCATCCTCGCTGAACTCGGCTTCCTCCTCTTCCTCCTCTTCATCAACATCTGTATCCGGCTCGGTGGGGCCGTCGATGTATTGGCTGGTCTCAGCGTAGGAGGCAATCTCGCATGCCACTTCTTTTCGGCGTGAGACGCACTCGGGACGACCAGTCCACTTGGAGCCATTTCTACGAGTTCCAATCCTGTCAATATCTAAGTTTTCATACCAGGACAGGATGAAGTGGAGGATCTCGTCAGCTCCTGCCCGAGCTGCGGAAGCACGCCATTTCTTCAGTTCTTCTTTGACATGGTCCAGGTTGGCTGCCATGCCGCGGAAGGTTTCCGGGACATCTCGGTCGGGCCAGAACAGTTTGTGTAGCTTAATTGTAGTGGATACCATGGAGGTACCCAAGCCTTTGAGGGAGCGTACTTGGGTCTTGAGGTTGATGAGATGATCATCGATGCTGGAGGTATCGTCAACACTCAGACCAGCTGTGGCCCTGGCCTTTCTCGCTTTATCCACAGCAGTTTCACCAGCGACACGGAGTTCCAGAAAGATGTCTGGATCAGGAAATGCCAGTTTGGGTCAGAAAGAGTAACCGAGAAGAAGAGAGGATGAGTAGAAGAAGATAGAAAGGTAAAAACTAAACAAGGTGAAGGGTAGCGGCAACTCACATTCCATTTCCAGCACAAGGTCTCCCAGCTTGGTCCTCCAGTCGTCTGTTTCCCGGATCTGCTTGTCTTAGATGCGGTGCGAGTCGCTGATTGTGACCTCGAGAGCTTGGTTCCTTTCTTTCAGAGGTCTAATCTCTCTCTCGAGTTCCCGCTTCTCGGCAGCAGCTGTTTTCTCAAAGTCTTGCTTTTCGCGGACAACATTGATGGCAGTTTGGAGTGCGTTGCTGAGATCAACCTAGAGTTTCTCGAACTCCGCCTTCTCGGTCTCCCGCTCCTTCAGCAACTCGGCCTCACGGACCTGCACTTGGTGATGTGCCTCTGCTGGAGTGAGGCATTGCTGATGTTCTTCTCGGAATTTCTTGTATTCTTCTGCGGATAGAGCAGCAAGTTACACAAGTGAGAAAGCAATAGCAAGCTAAGTAAAGGAAACAGAGAAGGAGTATCTCACCTTCCAGTCTGGAGATTGTACTCTGCGCGGAGGCAGCCATGACCTCACAGTCCTGGTGCCTATCAACAAGCGCCTTGAGCTCACCTTCAGAGATGACAGTGAGTGAGCAAAAAAGCAAAAAACGGGCGTAAGCAAAAAACGCACAAACCGAGATGCTTAAATCTTACTTTCCACAGCGGACAATTTGATAGCGCTTTCCATGGAATTCTTCTCCATTGCGTCCATCTCACTTTTCTTGAACTCCAGCTCCCGGTTCCTGTATCGCACTTGGCGATGAGACCACAGGAGCTGGCGGAAGACCTTGGTCCTCTCCTGGAGGCTATCCTGCAGAGAGAAAAGAAATTTGATGAGTTTGGAAGATTTGGCCCAAGTAGCTGGCAACTCGGTGGAGATTTACCTACTCGGCCTGAATCTCGGGGACTGGGTAGTGGATAAGAGAAGAGAGGTGAAGAAGAAATCTGGCAAGTAAAAAAGATCAAAAGAAAAAAGGTACTTACCACATAGCTATGCTCGATGTCCTCGATGTTCTTGTGGAGAACAAACAGCTTGCTGGCCAGAGTACTACAAGGTCTAGCTATAGCTATGCCAAGAGGGCCGATGTCGGCCTTGTTCCACTCTGTCTGGTAGTTGTCGAGGTTCCGTAGCTCGGTACCGTCCCAGGCGGCGTGGCCAAGTCTCTTGCTGTCCCAGAACTTCTCGATGAAGCCTACTCGGTCAAGGATGGCGGCAACGCCTTCCTCAGGGAGCTCCTCTTCATCCTCGTCACGGGAAGTAATTTCCTTGATGACCAGGGAGTCTTTCTTCCCCTAGAACTTGGAGCGGGATACAACTCTTCGCTCTTTCAGAGCGGCTAGTCGCTCAGCGTCCTGGGACATCTTGATCTTGTGGCGCTCCTGCAGCTGAACCCAGTACTCGGGCAGAGTAGGAGCCTTCTCGGTTTCGCCGGCGCCTCCATCGGGAGCTTGATCCTCTTCAGGGCCAAACTGGACGTCGGCCTGCACCAACCTGGTGTTCGGGTTGACCTTCCTGCCCTTGTTAAGCGGCCATTTGTTCGTAGGTGGAGGTTGCTATTGTCCGGGTTGCCCACCTGGATGGCCGCCTGGTTTCGGTTGCCTTGATGGCTGAAAGGACAGCTGCTGTTGCACAGCTTGCCGCTGTCCGGTTGGCTGCGCGCCAGCCTGTGAGGCACCGCATGGAGGTTGTTTCCTGGTCGCCTGCGGGATCACCGTGGCAGTAGAGGGAGTTGTTTGCTTCTTGGAAGTTGGCGGAGGCACTTGACGAGTTGGCGGCGCCTTCGGCTGGTTGGCTGGCGCAGCATCCGGCTGCACTACGCATTCACGTGATGGCTCCTCCACGGGGCCCTCTACCCGCTGTGCAGCAGCAGGATCTTCTACTCGCTGCTCGGTAGCAGGGTCCGACTGCTCGGCAGCTTTGTCTTCAGGCTGCTGCTCGGCAGTAGGATCCGGCTGCTCCGCTGCGGTATCTTCTTGACAGTGCCCGGCAGCATGATCAGTGGCCTCACCAGCTGATGCAGCTGGAGGAGTTGGTGGCTTCTCGGCATTGGTGGTGTCCTGAGTAGCTGGCTACGCGGTGGGCTGCGGCTGTTGAAGGGTGCGCTCTGTATTCACCTTGGCGCCTGTATCCTGGGCGCCAGTGTCCATCTCGGCGCCTGCATTCTGGGCGCCAAGGTCTTGCTCTTCTCGGAGAGGAGTGGACGCCGGTGTCCGGTCCTCTGGAAGGCGACCCCCTTCATCGTCGGAGAGTTCCACGAGTTCTCGTGGTGGATCTTTCTTCCTCCGGGGAGCTGGTGCGGAAGTGGCATCGGCATCAAGGGCATCACTGAAAGGAAATGAGTAAAAGAGGAAGGAAATCAGAAAATGTGCAAGGAAGAGAGCCAGGGAGAAAGCAGAGTAGACAGCAAAGAACTAGGGGCAACCCGGAAAGACTTACCCGTCAATGGTGGGGCGCTTTCTGCCTAAGTTGGGATTGTTTCCGATTTTGATTCCCGGTTTCTTCTTGAGTTTCTTGGCAGGAGGATCCAGTGCCCCGCTACCCGTCCTCTTCCTGGTGGTGGGAGCAGCCACGGACACTGGAATGGCATCCACGGGTTCCTCTAGCTCGTCCAACTCAGGTTCCTCTGCAATGGAAGGAAGGAAGAATTAAGAATAGAAAAATATGGAGTCAGGTACACTGTAGGCAAGCAAAGAGGTGAACCCGGTCACCTTCTTCATCCTCTGATCAGTCCCGCATAGAACCCGCGTCTCGGGACTTACCGTCCTGAACGGCGTGAGGGATGCACAAGGTGTCCTGGACGTCGTACGCCGTGGCGTCATCTTCTGTCCTATCTGCTTCCCAGTTGGCCTCGAAGATGGGCTGGTCCTCGGTCTTCTGGCGATGGATGTGCTATTGATGCAAACACAAAGCATAGTAAGTTGAATTTCGGCAGAGTAGGCCTACTACTTGGTCTAGCGTGCAAACAGAAAGCACTAAATGCTAAGGACCAGAAGAGGTAAACAAATAGAAGTTCTACTCAGAACAGCATGCAAACATAAAGCATATCAAGCTAAGTGATTCTACTCAGAACAACATGCAAACATAAAGCATATCAAGCTAAGTGATTCTACTCGGAACAGCATGCAAACATAAATCATATCAAGCTAAGTGTTAAGAGAGGAGTTCTACTCGGAACAGCATGCAAACTTAAAGCATATCAAGCTATGTATTAACAGAGGAGCTCTATCCGGCACACCGTGCAAACATAAAGCATATGAAGCTAAGAGGAGGTCTATTCAGCATCAAACACAAATAAAGAGCAGGAAGATAAGAAAACTAACCTTGGGAATGGGCTTGGTGCGGCTATACGGCACGAAGCCGTAAGCCCAGTTCTCGGCGAGGGTGGTCCGCATGATGGATTGGGCCTAGATGGCCACCTCTGCCTTGCTAAGCTCAAAGATTGTAGTCCGGGTGCAATCCCGAGGGCCTTGCATGTAGCATATTTTGTGTGCCCGATCCTGGAGCGGGAGCACTCGGCGTGATATCCAGCAGGCAATCGGATCATCCTCAGAAGCCCTTGGTCAACCAGCTGCGCCAGGCGCTTCTCTACCTGGACGACGTCAGGCACCGTATTCTTGGGATGATACCCCCAGTTCTGTCCGGTGGGCAGCGCATTCTCGAACTTGAGGAGCCCAATTCGGTCCTCAGCAACTTCTCCTTCTGTGGGAGGGACATTCTTCACATACAGGAAGCCCTGCTGCCACTTGCGCACGGTCTCCAAACCGAGTACCCGCGGGTGGTGCCCGGTGCTACGCTGAACAATCATTGCGCTACCCGTCTGGGTCATCGCGCGTGGAACTAATGGATTTTTGGATTGGGAACACTCTGTTGGCGGAGGAAGAAGTAGCGAGCCCAAGTCTGGACTGTTGGGTACACGCCTAGGAAGGCTTCACAGACAGTGGCGTGGGTGGATAGCATGACAATGGCGTTTGGAGGAAGATGATGCGGCTGGAGGCCAAAGTGGCGGAGGAAGTCGGAGAAAAACTTGGAAATGGGCAGACCTAGGCCGCGCTTAAAGTGAGAGAGAAAGACGACGTACTCATCGGCTTCCGGAGTCGGGACGAGCTCCGTGCCGGGAGGACGGCAGATCACGCCGGGAGGGACGCGTCGAGTGTTCACCAGCCACTGGCAATCAGCGGCGGTGACGTCCGAGCCCTCACAGCCGGCGCGGGCTGGTGCCATCTCCTCCTCGTGCTGGTCCGCGGCGGCGCTCGCAAGATCCATGGCGGCGCGGTTGCTGGTGGAGACGCGGAAGCTCGTCGAGGTTGAGGTTGATGACGAAGACGGAGGCACGCCAGAATCTTTGCTCTCTGCTCTCAGTGCGGCGGCGTGTGACGAGTTCGCGGCGGCACTGAGCTCTGCGGCGAGGGCGAAGGAGAGAAGAAGCGATGCGAGATGGGGAAATTGCGAAGGGAAGAAGTGATTTGGGCGGCGTGGAGGTAGTTATTCCGTCTGCGAATTTCAGTTACTAGCGGATTGATCGTGGCTGAGATCGTGCGTCGTGGCTTCACTGCCCGTTAGAAACGCACATAGCGAAAAATGCACGCGTAACGGGCGCAGTTGATCCCACGACGTGGGTCGTGGGCTCTCGAGTACACGATCGAGGTGACATAACGGGCCGTGGGCCCCAGGTGAAGTGGCTGGCGCGTGACACGTTGAAACGCCAGAACCGAGGCGTCAGGGGGCGTGGGCGTGTGACACGTGCCCTCACTGGACGCGAGAAGATGGATTTCATCTAGATTGAGCGGGAGCAAGTGGAAAATTTCTCTAAGTGTTGGGTTCTCGGCAGAGCTCTGCGTTGCGTGGCCTACTCCACACTTAGAAGATTTCTCTCAAGACATTAATTAGAGAAGTGCGAGCAAGGACTTGGAGCGTCTGAGTTGAGGAGCAACTCGGCCAGACCGCTTCACGGAGGCAATTTGGTTTAAGCTGGCAGGGCCCAACGAACAAATTCACTGGACTCTACCAGCTTCGGGGACTAATGTCGGGGGGCTACCCCCGAGTAGGGGTAAGACAGGTGGTAAAACAGAGATCAGAGTATTGTTTACCGGGTAGGCGGCTACCCGGGTATCTGCTATCCGGTAGATGCTACTCGGTAATAAGTATTGAAGGCCAAGAGAAGATAAGAAGGAAGAATGGAATCATCCGAGTAGAGATCAAGTGGTCCGAGTAGATGGGCATCAACCCTACTCGGGCACGAAGTCAATGGAGCCGTTCTGACGAGATCCCGCGTATCCCGCAACCGTACAGGCGTGCGGTTCAACTTACAAGACGCATGATTATGCGCGCTACAGCGTGGATACAGTGAGGGTGGGCGGCTGTCATGTCTTGTCACTGACAGAGGGGACAAGACATGTCAGGAGCCTACTCTGTGAGACTGACAGGATGGACAAGTCCTGTCAGCCGGACGGCGCGGCGAGTTCTCGCAACGGCGTCAGCGGGAACACGGAAGTGTGCTGCTGCTGTCACAGTGGCGCTGTCCTATCGTGTACTTTTAATCATTGTTTACTCGCTGGGTACCAGTATAAAAGGTGCCCAGCCCCCTCCTGCGCGAGGGACGTTGCCGTGAGAGCATTTATTGCGCTCCTTAGTGCTACACAGAGAGAGAAAACAAGAGAGTGGCTACTCGGCTAAGAGCCTGATTGTATTGTGGCTACTCGGCAGAATCATATACAGAGAGATAGGCAGGAGTAGGGGTGTTACCTCCACACGAGGGCCCTGAACCTGGGTAGATCAAGGTGTTTGCCATGTTTCTGAGCTCGTCTACTCAACGTGCGATCCCTCCCCGAATACCTACAGCATCCATCGGCCCCAACAATTAGCCATCGCATGGCATCTGTCTTCTCCACTCCACGATAGGAAGTAAAACCAAAATTTATTGATTCAACACAAGGGGAGCCAAAGAATATTTGTGAGCCTTAACAAGTGAGTTGTAAATTCATCTGCACCTGAAAGTGGACTTGTTCGCAGTGGTTTATCAGTAGTAACAGTTTTATAGTCGCAGCAGTAGTGAAATAATAGCAGCAGTGAAATGAAAACAGGAGCAGTAGTGTTTGAAGTAAATAGAGGGACTAAATACTGTAGGCATAGGGATAGATGAACGTGTATTGCATGGATAAGATAGTTCATATAATAATCAAGACATGGGCATTGCAGATAAATAAGATAAAGCATCCAAGCACTAAGTAACCATAGGCATGTGTTCCATAACTAGTCGTACGTGCTCGCAATGAGAACTTGCACAACATCTATTGTCCTACCAACCCGTTTTCAGAGGGGCCTCAAGGTAACTACTAGTAATTAAGGTGTTCCTTTCAATAGAACAACGGAGCAACGCATTAACACTACGTGAGCACATGTGATCCTCACATCACAGCCATCCCCTTCGGTTGTCCCAATTTCTATCACTTTGGGGCCTTGGGTTCCGGACAATGATATGTGTAAACAACTTGCAGGTATGATCAAGAAACAATAATTATCATCGTGATTCAATAACATGTTCAGATCTGAGATCATGACACTCGGGCCCAAAGTGACAAGCATTAAGCACAACAAGTTGCAACAATGTCAATAGCACTAACAGAGGATACTAGGCACTATGCCCTAACAATCATAGCATTATTACATGAACAATCTCATCCAATCCCTACCATTCCCTTCAGCCTACAGCGGGGGGATTACTCACACATGGATGGTCGATGAGAGGCGTTGGTGATGACGATGGCGATGATCTCCTCCAATTCCCCGTCCCGGCAGGGTGCCAGAACGGAGTTTCTGAACCCCGAAAAAGGAATCGCGATGGCGGCGGAGCTACGTACTTCTTTCTGGAAAACGATCGAACCCTCTCGGGTTTTTAGGTTTTGGGGCATATGTAGTCGAAAGGGGAGTCCGAGGGGGTGCCCGAGGTGGGCTCACCATGCCTAGGCGCGGGCCAACCTTGGCCACACCTGGGGGTGGTGAGGGCACCTCCTTGCCCCTCTCCGACTCATCTTCTAGCTCCAGGAGTTTTCGGGTAAAATATGGACTTTCCCTTCGTTTCCTGGTATTTTCCTAAAAGTTAATTTTCTGCGCAAAAACTAGACACCAAAGTAATTCTGCTGAAAACAGTGTTAGTCCGTGTTATTTGCATTCAGAACACACAAGTTTAGAAGGAAAACATCAGCGAAGTGTTCAGAAAAGTAGATACGTTTTTGACGTATCAAATACCCTCTATATAAATTATCTCCGATATATAAAATATATCTATCACGCAGAACCTGGAAACTATTTCCTTTCCAATTATCAATAGCGGGGCCATGGACGCCCATATTGACTCCTACATACTATACGAATAAACTGCTGAGCTTGTTAGACATTATAAAATTCTCCCATTACTCACTATACCCGAGACTATGTTCTCCAATATTTCCATGGAACAATCTATGTTTCCACTATACATTTGTCTTGTCTCGTTAACAGGTAAGTTTCCTCGTTCTCATTACTATTATGATATCACACATGATGTATCGTCATCATGCATTGTCTACAGAACTTACGGATATCAAGAATACCTAGTGGGTCCAGATATGTATCTCTCCTTTTACGAAGGAGTAATTCACATCTCGGAACATCAAGGTAACATACTCGTTTTAGAATTACCAGTACCTATATTTATGTTCACCCAGTTTACGGTGTGACTCTTGATAGTACTGTCGTGGGATAATCATGGCAGACGTTACCGGGGGTAACTTGTCTTGGGGCAATTCGACTCTGGTGTTTGGGAGAGGGTTTAGCTCAAGGGAAACCATGGTGATATGCGATCTGGTAGCCGGCAATCGAGTCGCCGAGTCTCTGATCTGAATATAATATCTCAACTCTCGTGTTACAAAAGTTACTTGAATATCTCGCGATTGTATGATCTCTCTTTTACCTAACCCTAGGGGCCGACTTATATAATACCCGGAACCCCTGGCTTACCGTCCAAGGCATACTCGGGATCCTACCCAGACTCTGCTTACAAACCCTAAGTTTCCCTATAGAAACCCACAAACCGGGTTACGAGGCCTACACTCTTGGGCCTTCTAGAAACTCCTTTTCCTTAAGCCGGATCTTGCACAGCGCCCTTTGGGCCGAGTTACACCTTGGCGTTAGCCTACCGGGTTGTCATCCCTCCATCAGTAGTCCCCAGAATAGCTTGGGCTTCACGGGATCCTCCTTGAAGCGCATGCTATTCCCTGCAAAAATAACAAACATACAAGTTCATAGAGGCCGGGTTAGGTTGTTTTGATAAACAGCTAGGCCTAACTCCACTGGTGGTCCATATAATAACCCGGCTTTCCCCGGATCCACCTTCATTTCCCGGGTCAATACTCCGAGGAAAACGTAGGAGATCCGGCTCATTTCGTTTGTTAACTGGCCCAGATATCGCGGAAGGGATTTGCTTCCGATCTTTTCTGGATATCACGCACGGGCACTTAACGCATATCCCAAAATTTCCGGGCGGGTATCCCTCTCCAAAAATTTCGGATCCCGCCCCCTAGCCTAGGTTTCCCCACCCGCACCTATAAATAGGTGCCTAGGGGGTGACCTAAACCTAACAGCTCATTCCCACTTCTCCTCTCTCACACATCTCACCCTCAACCTCCGGTGACACCCCCTTGCCCGAGCTCGTCGTTGCGCCGCCACGGAGCCCACCGGAGAGCGGCCGGAAGCAAGCCGTCGTCTACGTTCCGCCTCCGCGCGCGCCGCTCCGCCGTCAAGCTCCGCCACCGCGCCCGCAAGCTGCCCGCCGGGAGTTCCCAAGGGGCACCACAGCTGCGCCATCTGCCGACGTCGCGCCATCCTCCAATCCGCACCGGTGAGCTTCCTATCTCCATTGATTTCAGCTCCAAACCTTCCGTTCGATCTAGATTGGATCTAGGTTTGCCCGCGGGCTAGTTTCTTGCTCCGCGCCGAATTAAATCACTCAACTCCATCCTAGCTTGCTTAATCGCCCAATAATAGATCTAATTACACTCTCCTATTACTTGCAATCATAAATTTCTCCGCGAATCTCTCTGGAAATTTTCCAATCTAGATGTAGTCTGTCAAAATTTCCGCAGTTGTTCTCCGATACCCGGACAATCCTCTAACTCCGGATCTTATATTTATGCTAGTTAACCAAACAACCAATTCCTTTTCATAATTGCTCACTGATACTAGGATTACCGATAATTTCCATAACTGTTGGTTGATAGTCGGATAACTCATAGTTTCTATGCTTCTTACTGATACTGCTCGTGGATACTCGGATAACTCATAATTCCCGAGTCTTAATGTTTCGTACTCTTTGCCTTTTTTTTTGCCGACCGAGCAAATGGCTCCAAAGCACAAGGGCAAACATCCGGCCAAGGCAAGGTCAACCCAATCCATCTCCGCCAACTGGGCACGGTCTTCCGTGACCCAAGCCAAGCTAGAAGAGCTCGCCGAGTCTGGCGTTCTCCCTCCTTAGAAGGAGATCCATTGGAGAGTACCGGGTGACGAGACCCGGCCTACCCCCAACCCCAACGAGGTAATCTGCTTCGTTGAGCACGTGATCCGGGGGTTTCGCCCCCCGGGTCACTCTTTTTTCCGTGAAGTCCTCATCCATTACGGCCTCCGGGTATTCGACATAGGGCCTAACTCTATGTTGAACATAACCCATTTCATAGTCCTTTGTGAGTCCTACTTGTGCATCCCACCTAATCTGGCCTTATTTATCGAACTTTTCCAATGCAAACCGTGCCGCGAAAGCGGCGACGGGGCCCTCTTGGCCTGCGGGGGAGTTTCCATCCAACGCCGTAAAAATTCACCTATGCCGACTCTAAGTCTTAACTCACATGTTAAGCATTGGCAGCAGTCTTTCTTCTATTGCCGGGACACCTCCCCACCTGGCGAGAGGAAATTGCCGGGTTACTCGGAGGGCCTCTTAGATCTTTCTGACACCTTCAACGCTTTCGCCTCTGAGTCGGAAAGAGAGTCCATCCAGCCCCACCTGGCCAAGATAGCCGTCCTTTTCGCCCATGGTCTTGCTGGGCTTAACTTGGTTAAGACTTGGGTAGATTTCCGGATTCAGCCCAACTCTATTCGCTCAAAGCTAATGTGCGAATACTCGGGACACGTCACGGACGCGCTCCGCTATTCCTCGAAGAATTATCCGGCTGGCGATACCAACAAGACCATCAAGAGCTTCCTGACTGAGAAGCTGGAGGTGATCAAAAATATAGCCGGGTTAGCACCGTTCACCCGGGATAACCCGGCTCCAGCGGTAAAATCCGACACTTATCCACTTATTCTTGTACTTTGACTTGATACAACTGCTAACCCTCTCTTTTATGCCTTTATCTCAGGCTGATAATGCTTTCTGGAATATTGAGACCCCTCCCATCTCCGGGAACCCGGAGGAAGAAGAAGAACCGGCTGACACTGACGAAGGTATCACCCGTGTTTCAGTCATATTAACCTCTGTTACTTTGCTTTCCCATTTTTTCTCTTTTTCTGACTATGTATCTGTGCCTTTCAGGGATGGATGATAAGGATGACAAGGATGACCAGGGTGACCCGGAGGAGACTGAGAGCGACAAAAGCGAGGCTGAGCCGGAAGTTGAGGTCGGAGCCAAGAGGAAAACCCGTGGGGTCGTCTTCAAGGTTCCCTACTCTTCCATGTCCTCCAAACCCTATTCTTTTGATAATATGCGCGAACTTAACCGACAGTTATCAAATTCACCACACTTGAAGGATCCGCCTCCGACCAAGCGCAGGGTAACCCGGAATTCCCCGGGTGATGATCCCCTCAACCCGGGTATTCCCACGTCCCCGGCTCGTCGTACTGGTACTTCTCCATCTCATCCCTCCAGCTCACCTCAAAGACACCCTTCCCCCAATCATCCATTAGCCGGACAGCTCCGGGTCTTACTCTCGGATTCTGTGACAGCCTCGTCCGCGTCTAGCAGTTCACTTCCTGCAGATTTCATGGTGAATGTCGGGTAAGTTATATTTCTGGCTAAGCAATATACCAGTCCTTTTGATAACCTTCAATTTTTGCTGCTAATCACTTCTCTTTTCTTTCCCTAGCGCCCAGGTCTCGATCAGTGACCCGGATAACATGGACATAGACAACCGGGAGACGGAGGGGCCGGTTGACGATATGGACGTTACGACTGGCGGTGGTGGTGAAGAGAACCAAGAACAAGACCCCCTGACTGACTCGGCCTAGCAGGAAGCCGGGTCTCCCAAGCCATCTGAAGAAGCTGAGGACGACGACGTCGAGATCCTGGACACAAGGATGGGCACTCCCAATCCGGACACCCAGGCAACCCGGGTCTCGACCCCAAAGTCGGAGAAGATTCGTCCTCCGAGTGATCAAGCCGCCGGCTCTTCCGGTGTCAAGCCCGAGGACATGACCTTCACCCAGATGCTCGACGCCCTGCACACCTTGAGGGCTGATGAAGAAAATGTCCTTGAAGCCCTGATAGCCAAACATGAGGTAAATCCGAGTAATATTGCCTGTATATTTGTCTAGTCCCCAAGTTCCAAGTGAACTTATTGATAATTTTCTTGGAACTTTCATAGTTTATCCAACTGATAGCTTGCTTTTATCCGGCTAACGCTTCCTTGTGTTTCCCCCACAGGCCTTCGTGACCCACTCGGAGAAAGCATTGGCGAAGGCCACCAAACTCCTCGAGAAGGAGGAGACTCTACGTGAGTCGGCTGAAGCTGGTGCCAAGAGGACAGGGAAAATCGCAAGGAAATATAGAAAGAGGGCTCATGCAGCAGAAGATGAACTGACCAAGCTTTCCGTTCAGATTGCCGACACATATCGTGCTTTGACTGGTAACTATTCCTAACTTAATAATTATAACCCGGATTCTCATTCTGATAAATAGTTGGATTTCCTTACTCACTGCTTTTTTCTATTTTCTGCAGGTCCGGATGATGTAACTCCAGATGAAGATGATATCGCAAAGCTGAAAACCATCAAGAGCACGATCCGGCAGCTCTGTACCGGAACCAAATGGATTCTTCAGGATCTGAAGTGGCCGGGTGTTGGGCATGGTAACCTGAAGACGCTGCTTGACGCGTGCTCCACTATCCCCGAGTGGATTGAGCACTGGAAACGCTCGTCCTGCCGGGTTGGAGTAACCCGGGGGCTTGCGCTGGCTAAGGCATATTTTCCAAAACTTGAGCCGGCCAAGCTTGTAGGCGGGTTTCCAGAGTTCAACCATGACGGCTCCAGGTTCTCAGTGAAGAACTTCAAGGCTATCCAGAAGGAGGTTTGTCACTCGGCCAGCATAATTGCCGATGGTTTGGATGTCAGTTCAATTACCCCATCATATGATGCTGATGACAAGGCGGTTAAGTCGGATCTTCCCAAGCCATATGATATGCTGGCCCGATGGAAGGCGGAGGCCGCTCAGGCGAGAGAAGAAGCCGCGAAGAAGAAGGCTGAGGCCGATTCTGCGCCTGCTACCTCCACGCCAGTCGTTCCTCCTCCCGCACGGGCCGGCACTACTAATGACCCGGGTGCTGCTACCACCAAGAATGCTGAAGAACAAGGCAAGGAGCAAGACCCGGCTACCAAGGGCAAGGGCAAGATGGACGACTCGGCCCAAGATGCCGAGTGAACTCTTTATCGGCTACCGTCTTAAGCACTTTATTCGGCCAATGGGTCTTTTGAAAACAATTATTCTCTTGATAGCGCGCATGTGCGCTTTATGATACTACTATCCTGGCTTGTAATACGTTTTAATACCTTAAAATATTTCTTGTCCCTTCTGGCCTTTTGCTTGAATTTGATATTTCTTGACTTCGGGCTTTTTCATCCCTAATTTTCCGACTTACTGCTATGGTTCCTTTTGTGAGACTCGGTTTCCGGGTCTCGTGGGTTTTGATTAGTGGACTTTTTTCTAAGTCCCCAAGTCACCAAGACTCGGATTTTTGGGTTTTTGAGCTGAATAGCTGGATAATTTGTTTCTGTTTTCAAATTCCCAAGTCCCCAAGGCCCAAAATTCCGAGTCTAGGGTGTTTGGGTCTTTCGAAAGGAACAAATTGTTACTGCTAAGCCCAAAACCTAGAGCCATTTCACACAGTATTTGAAGTTATGCTTAATATACCTTGAGTTTCCGGCTATTAACCTTGTACTCTGCATAACTTGTGGTTTAGATGACCCTTTTGACCTTCTTCTACTATAAGCTGGCTTTCGCGTGGATTATCAATGTTGCTACAGCTGTACGAAGACAGGGTCAGGCAAGTCCCATTGGGCATCATGACTGATTGTAATCATACGCTAGCAAAGCATGCCACTTAATGAGAGTCACATCAAGTTTAAGCAAGAAAAGTCAAGAAAGTTTGGCTCCTTTGTCCGGTTATAAGCTTGCAGCCGTACTTATTATAAGTAATCGGCCCTTATAACTCATTGGCATCTTGGCCGGGTCTTTGAGTTTGCAACTGTGCTATTCAAGCAATCAGCCCCCAAGACCTATATATATGCAATTTACTAGAAAAAACTAATATACTAAAAGCAATGAATAGTACTTACCTGGAAGAAAAATAAGAACATAACAGAAATAGAAAACACCTGATAAGAAACACACAAAAAAGGAACAATAGACTGCTTAACCACCTCTTTATTGATATGAAAAAAGTTAGGTCAGCAAGCCGCCTCATTAAAAACCCTCCAGTCCCCTTAGGTACCCTGGATAGGAAAAGAGTGCGTCTGAAACCTGCTGCCTGTTACATCGTGTAATTCCACTTGTGAATCTAGCCTAAACTAGATATAGTAGGGACGCAGCTGAGCTACGTTCCATGGTCTTTCTCTTTCTTGCATAGATGAAGTGGTATGAGCGGTGTCGTTAACAGTAGCCGACTCTTCCCTTGCATCTACCAAGTAATATGATCCGTTGTGCAGATTCCGGCTTATGATGAACGGTCCCTCCCATGGCGGGGATAACTTGTGTTTTCCTTCCTTTGACTGTACCAGGCGCAGAACCAGGTCTCCTTCCTGGAAGACCCGGGTTTTGACTCTCCGGCTGTGATATCTCCTCAGGTCCTGCTGGTATATGGCTGATCTCTCCAAAGCTTGTTCCCTGTGTTCTTCTAACATATCCACGGCGTCCTGTCGGGTCTTCTCGTTCTCCACCTCAACGTAAGCCGATACTCGAGGCGAGTCATGGATGATATCACTCGGCAGCACCACTTCTGCACCATAAACCATGAAAAACGGAGTCATCTGAGTAGATCTGTTAGGTGTAGTGTTGATACCCCAAACCACTGAAGGTAACTCCTCAACCCATGCTCCAGCAGCTCTGATACATGGGACTCGCAATCGTGGCTTTAATCCACGAAGTAACTCCTGATTTGCCCTCTCCACTTGTCCGTTGGCTTGTGGATGAGCTACGGAAGCTATGTCAAGCCGGATTCCGTTATTACCACAGCATTTCTCCATCTCGCCAAGGGACATGTTGGTTCCATTGTCGGTAATTATACTGTGAGGATACCCGAACCGGTAGATAATCCTTTTCAGGAACTTAACTGCCGTAATCGCTTCGCAATTGGTAACTGGCATAACTTCGACCCATTTGGTAAATTTATCGATAGCCACCAAGAGGTGTGTCTTTTTGCAAGGTGACATGTGAAAGGGGCCAACCATGTCCATACCCCAAACGGGAAACGGCCAGGTCAAAGGAATTGTTTGCAACTCCATAGCCGGCACATGGATTTGGCGGTCATACCTTTGACATCCATCGCACCTTGCCACCAAGCGTTCCGCGTCTGCTAAGACTGTGAGCCAGAAGAAGCCGTGCCTATATGCTTTGGCCACAAGGGACCTTGTGGATGCGTGATGTCCACAGTCGCCCTCATGGATCTCTTTCAGGATTTGTCGGCCTTCTTCTGGTGCCACACAACGCAAAAATACTCCTGCATCACTCCTTTTATATAACTCCCCATTGACGATGGAATACCCTTTTGCTCGCCTCAGAATTTGCCTTGCTAGTACCTCTTGCTGTGGTAACTCACCCCGTGATAGGTAAGCCAGAAACGGCTCTGTCCACTCGGGAACAGTGCGTATTGTAGCCACGAGCTCCAAATCCGGGTCTTTGTTAGCCACTTCCTCCTCAGACTCGGTTTTGACTGATGGCCGCCATAGCTCGTCCAGGAACACATTGGGTGGAACCGGCTCTCTGCGCGAGCCGAGTCTGGCGAGTGCATCTGCTGCCTCGTTTTTTCTTCTATCGATATGCTCCACCTCATACCCGGAAAAGCACCCGGCAACCCTGTCCACCTCTCTGCGGTATGCTGCCATGGTTGCGTCTTTCCTATCCCAAGTTCATGAGACCTACTGTACCACAAGGTCCGAGTCCCCGTAGCATCGTATCCTCTTAATGTTCATCTCCTTGGCTATCTTCAATCCGTGCAATAATGCCTCATACTCGGCCACGTTGTTGGAACAATCAAAGTGAATCTGCAACACGTAGCTCAACTTGTCTCCTTTGGGTGATGTGAGCACCACTCCGGCTCCTGATCCCTCGTATTGCTTGGAACCATCAAAGTGCATTATCCAAGACTCGGAACTTGGAGTCATTGTGGGCATGCCTATGTGAGTCCAATCATTAACGAAATCAACTAGAGCTTGAGATTTGATTGCTGACCTGGGCTCATAGTTGATGTGATAATCTCCCATCTCGATCGCCCACTTGGCTATTCTGCCTGTTGCATCCGAGTTTCTGATGATATCCGACATTGGTATAGAGCTAACCACTGTTATGGGGTGTTCCTGAAAATACGGCTTCAATTTCCGGCTGGCCATGAAGACCCCGAAAACCAGCTTCTGCCAATGTGGGTAGCGCTGCTTTGCTTCTGATAACACCTTGCTGACATAATAAACCGGCCTCTGAACCGGGTGATCCTTTCCATCCTCCTTGCGCTCAACGACAACCACTGCGCTAACCGCCCGGGGCCCCGCTGCAACGTATAGTAACATGGGCTCTTTAGGACCCGGGGCTGCTAGGACTGGTGCCTCAGATAGCTGCTTCTTTAGTGCCTCGAACGCCTCATCCGCCTCTTGGTCCCAAACGAATTTATCTGATTTCCTCAAGAGCCGGTACAAGGGTATTGCCTTCTCTCCGAGCCTTGATATAAACCGGCTCAGCGCTGCTACGCACCCCGTAAGCTTCTGAACATGCTTCAGGTTTTCCGGCTTTTTCAGACTCTGGATAGCTTTGATTTTATCCGGGTTTGCTTCAATCCATCTCTCTGAAAAAATAAAACCGAGTAACTTCCCTGCTGGGACTCCAAATACACACTTTGTCGGGTTAAGTTTCATCTGGTATCTTCTCAGGTTCTTGAATGTTTCCTTCAGATCATCAATAAATGTCTCTGCTTTTCTGGTCTTGATCACCACGTCATCCACGTAAGCATGAACGTTGCGTCCAATTTGGTCCTCAAAGCACTTCTGAATGCACCGCTGATAGGTTGCGCCGGCGTTCTTCAATCCAAAAGTCATGGTTTTGTAACAAAAGGCCCCAAAAGGGGTTATGAACGATGTTTTGTCCCAATCTTCCTTCTTGAGCTTGATCTGATGATATCCGGAATATGCATCCAGGAAGCATAGTAGGTCACTTCCGGCCACTGCGTCTATGATCTGATCTATCCTTGGAAGTGCAAACGGATCCTTTGGGCAATGCTTGTTGAGACTCGTATAATCAATGCACATCCTCCACTCATTGGTCTTTTTCATCACAAGAACCGGATTTGCCAACCACTCCGGGTGAAATACTTCCATGATAAAGCCGGCTGTCAACAGCCGAGCAATTTCTTTGCCGATAGCCCTTCTTCTTTCCTCATTCATCTTTCTCAGTCCCTGCTTCACGGGCCTGGACTTGGGATCAACGTGCAAACTGTGCTCTGCCAGCTCTGTAGGGATACCCGGCATGTCGCTAGGCGTCCAAGCGAACACATCCTGATTCGAACAAATAAACTCCACAAGTGCTTTTTCCTGCGCATCGTCCAAGTTAGATCCTATGGGAAATTGCTTGGAGGGATCACCTTCGACGAAGGCCACCATCTTGGTATCTTGTGCTGCTTTGAATTTTGCTCTCTCATCCTCAGTGTTTGGCCTCTTCAGCGCTGTCCTGTCATCCGGGTCTACTTGAGACCGATAATACTTGAGCTCCTCCTTTCTACATGCTTGTTCCGCCATTGCCACGTCTCCTTCGTCACACTCAGCCGCTATATCCCGGCTCCCATGTATGGTGATGGTCTGCTTAGGACCCAGAATTTTTAGCTGTAGGTACACGTAACATGGCGTGGCCATGAAATTGGCGTAAGCCGGCCTCCCGAATAGCGCGTGATAGGGACTGAGCAACTTCACCACTTTGAACGTGAGCCACTCTACCCGGAAATTATCCTTTGATTCTCCAAAAGAAACCTCTAGAGTGATCTTTCCCTCAGGGCACGCCGAGTGACCCGGCACAATCCCGTGAAAAACTGTTGAGCTCTTTTGTAGCTGAGACTCCTTGACACCCATGCGTAGAAAAGTTTCCCAGTATAAGATGTTGATGCTGCTTCCTCCGTCCATTAAGACCTTTTTCAGCTCATAACCATTAACCTGTGGCGCAACCACCAATGCTAGGACTCCCGGATGTTCTATCCTTTCCGGGTGATCTCTTCTGCTCCACGTTACATCTTGCTCGGACCATCTCAGGTATCTCGGGACAGCCGAGGAAACCGAGTTTACTGCCTTCTTTAGTATCTTTCTATCCTTGTTAGAAGTTCCTGTGGTGTGAACGTGGTATTGGCCCAATTGCTTGGGGTTGGCTTGGAAACCTCCAGCTCCTCCCTGGTTATTACCCGGATTTCCAACTCCCGGGTTGCCTGCTGGGGGTGGGCCGTTGCCCGGGTTTCCACCCGGACCCGGTCCTCCTCCCCGGCCTGCACCTCGCATAGCCTTGTTCACTTCCTCGTTCTTCCATCTCTGCAAATCCGCACATTGCTCCAATGAGTGGTTAGCCGGCCTTCCGTTCCTGCTGTGTTTCGGGCACGCCATTCTGAAGATATCCCAGTTGTTACCCGGCCTTGGTAGCCCTTGATAATTTCCTCCGTTATGATTTCCTGCGTTGAAATTTCCTTCTTCTCTGGGCCTTGAAGACTCGGCTTCTGTGCTGGCGACAAACTCGGAATTCCCCTCGAACGGGTGCTTGTTCTGGTTGTTCCCATTGTTACCTCCATGGTTACCCGGCGTAGATCCATTGCCGGTTCTTCCATTATTACCCGCATTTGCTTTTGCTTTCTTATCATCAACATCCTCTTCCGTGGTATCCGTAGCAGCATGTTTGTTGCACGCATCCATTAGTTCTCCCATCGTAACTTCTGAAGCATTCCGACTGGATTTCATGCGAGTTAACTTCTGCACTAAAGGCGTATACTTGCATGTCTTGTCCATAGCTTGCAACGCGTCCTTCGGCTGAATATCTGTAGATGAATGCAATATCTCCATAACCCGGCGCACCCAGCTGCGCGCCGACTCTCCCTTATTTTGCACACACCGTTCTAGATCGTCGATAGTAAACAACTTCCTGCATGTTCCGTGAAAGTGTTTGATAAACGCAGTTTTCAACTCACCCCACGACTTGATAGATCCTTCCGGTAAATTGTTGAACCACAATTTTGCTGCTCCTTCCGACATCATTAAATACATGAACTTGGCTTGAAGATTTTTAGACGCGTTGCGAATCGACATAGCCATCTCATAACTGCTCAACCATGTTTCTGGATCCATAGTCGGCTCATAATTCACTACTTTACCCGGTTCCTTGAATTTATCCGGGTAAGGCTCAGCCCTGATGTTATCCGTCAGACACTTGGGCCCAGTGAGATTAGTCGGTCTGGCCTCACCCGGGAAACATGCGATCCTGCGGGGGGTACGGCTGGACGTGGCGCTACTGCTGGTCCGTGCACCGCAGACCCGGCCGCGGCTCTCTTGGCTCTGGAACTATCCACAATGGCTTGTGCTGCTGATACCGCTGGTGCCGCTTGAACGCGGGGAGGAGGCGACATTTGCTGCTGCTCTGCCCTCCGTCGCGCTGAACTTGTTTGCATATTGCCGGCATTGCCATATTGCTGGCTGATGTAAGGCGTTCCATGCATTCCACTCCTATTATCGGGGTAATTAACCTGCTGAGCTACTGCCGTATGTAGCAGATCGATCGCCCGCCGGGTCTGCTCCGCATGGGGTGACTCTCTTACGGGTATTTGATTCAATGCTAACGTTGCGGCATAGACGTTATCCATGGGGTTATTGAAGTGACCTGGTGGTGTACGAAATCGTGATGGTGGTGGTGGTGGTGCTGTGTTGCCGCCAGTGACCCCAGTCTGTAATGTGGATAACCCGGCCTGCACGTTTGCCGGCTATCCTGTTCCAGCTGCCGGTTGACGCACAGTTTCCTGATTCACAGCTGGAATCGCCTGATCCTGGGGTGTAATGAATAGTGCGTTAGGGTTTATGACTCCACCCATCACCAGTAATCATGTCTGGTATCTCTGATGCACCCTGCTTGTCTCAGCCCGGAGCCGGTTTTGCAGCGAGTCCAGTTCGCGTTGGCGCGTGGCTACCCCTTGCTTTTCTGCTTCCACATCTCTTCTTTGTTGCTCCAGCGCGCGGCGTGCTACCTCCAAGTCCCTGGCACGCGCCGCGGCGTTTCCCGGGGTTATCACAGTAGCTAACACTGTTGGGTCCAAGACAATATTGTTACTGAACAGGGCCGGGTGTTGCGGATTTGAAGGACCCGCCCCTGTCGTCCTGTTAGCCAGGAACCCAAACATATTTGCCTGCAGCTCGCTATCCGCCGCTCGGCTGGTGACTGAAGCCGACTCTCCGTCAACCCGGGTCAGGACCGGATTTCCGTCAGCCGGATTTTGCTGCTGGGCCAATGCTTGCGCCGCTCCGACCGCGGCCGTAGTCACGTTCCCCTGATTGAGATTGGTTGCAGGGGCCGTGTAGACCGCAACCTGGCGCGCAATGCTTGGCGAAGACTCATACTCCTCCTCGTCGCAGCTATCTTCCTCGTACCGGTCCTCCAGCAGGTGCAAGATAGACTCGGTATCATCCTCTCTTATGACCCGGCCACGCGGGGTCCATGCCGGCTCCTCCGGCTGTTCCCTCTTCGTGGTGGGCTCTTCAATCGGATCCACCGTCCCGACCGATTCTTCTCCGTCCGACTGAACGTGGGTGGCCTCTCCTGACACAAAATCAAGTCCAAAATCGTCAGGGATTGAAGCGAACGCACGTACCATGCCGACGAAGACGTTGACCCGGCCGATCGTGACTACAGATCCGGATTCGAGCAGATCCGACTCTGGCCCCCAGCCAAAATCGTCCACCATCTTCTCTCCTTCAGGGTTGGTGTAGATCTCACCGACGACGAGGTTCTTCATGTTCTCCCGAGCTTCTCCCGTGATGTAAACACCCTTGGACGTAGGCCCCACGGTGGGCGCCAACTGTCGTGGGATAATCACGGCAGACGTTACCGAGGGTAACTTGTCTTGGGGCAATTCGACTCTGGTGTTTGGGAGAGGGTTTAGCTCAAGGGAAACCATGGTGATATGCGATCTGGTA
Organism: Alopecurus myosuroides; assembly: GCA_028641055.1. Lineage (NCBI taxonomy): Eukaryota > Viridiplantae > Streptophyta > Magnoliopsida > Poales > Poaceae > Alopecurus > Alopecurus myosuroides. The sequence continues at coordinate 258,660,975 of CM054063.1, read as the reverse complement.
GCCGGCAATCGAGTCGCCGAGTCTCTGATCTGAATATAATATCTCAACTCTCGTGTTACAAAAGATACTTGAATATCTCGCGATTGTATGATCTCTCTTTTACCTAACCCTAGGGGCCGGCTTATATAATACCCGGAACCCCTGGCTTACCGTCCAAGGCATACTCGGGATCCTACCCGGACTCTGCTTACAAACCCTAAGTTTCCCTGTCGAAACCCACAAACCGGGTTACGAGGCCTACACTCTTGGGCCTTCTAGAAACTCCTTTTCCTTAAGCCGGATCTTGCGCAGCGCCCTTTGGGCCGAGTTACACCTTGGCGTTAGCCTACCGGGTTGTCATCCCTCCATCAAGTACCAAAGTAAAATCTCCAGAATATATTATCCAATAACCTCATGGTCAAAGGATGCATTGTAAGATAACCGTGTTGTGATATGATTCTAAGTACAAGTATGTCTTAGTGTAATATCTTAGCATATCAACTACTAGGGTATATCTAGCCATATTGTTTCCTTCCAACAATATGCTATTCATTGATGCTGACATCAACAATGTCCATGACCAGGAAAACACAGTGGTCAAGCATCCAATGAATTAGTCGTAAAAAGGCAATATTAGGGTTTAATAGTTTATTCATGTTACTACACGTGACCATGAGTTTTCCTCTAAATATCGTATTCAGAAACGATGTCAGATCTATTGTAGTAATATGAATCATAATTATGAAACAAATGTATAAATATTTTTTTTCTTTTGGGCATACATCCAACAGTCTCCCACTTGCACAACTCGCAATTCACCGTCTGTAAGTGAACACTCATGCAAACACAATGTTAGAGACTTTTTCCATCAACCCCTTTTCAGGATGTATGTATCATATGTATTATGAAGAAACTCTTTCTTTCATAATACCCCTTGATCATATGATCAATTGCAGTCTAGGATATTTTAGGTAAAACCTTGGTCTTTCGACTAACAATACAGTTTCACAGTTTATCACATATCATTCTTTTTTAAAATACCACCCCTAGTTCAAATAGTGATCTAATAGCCAAATACGAGAAGTGTTTAAACTTCTACTCTTTACTTCTAATTGTTGTAATGCTTGCAACCATATGCTCAAAATTAATTGAGCCCTTTTTACCCTCGCTACTCATATAATCATAAGACTATATATTAATCTTTGGTTTACACTTATCATATAAGTAATATATTATTTCATGTACTTATCTCATAAGTCATCGCTTATAATGTAGTTAGTACATTACAAGTCTATTCTCCGCCTTTTTAAGAAATAGCTTCAAAATAGCTTCATTGAGAATATTTGTAATAATTTGGAGTGTAATTTAACTTGTGATAAATTCAACTTCTCCAACAATTATTATTTACATGTGTTTTACATAATGCATATTTTGAGGAATTTCTCCTATGATCATAATGATAAATAATTTGATCATGTTTACCATTTTTTTACAACTTTGGGTCTTGCACTTGAAATCCCAATTTTCCGAGAACCTAGTTCTCCCAAGTTTTAATTTTTTCAAAACTTCATGCATCTTTCTTTAACATCATTATATCAATTCATACCTAGGATTTAATCCTTTATTTATTAATAACTTTGCTCTCATATGTACTATAAAAATAATCTTTTCATTAATTCATACTTCTATCAAACAAGTCCCTCAATGATAATTACTTCGACACCATTGATAAGCTCCCATTGACTTTAAAGAAAAAAAATACTTCTGTAATTTTCCATGAACTCAGGACAATTCGTCTTTAATTTCATAAATTACATTGCCACTACAAACTTGTATACCAATAGGCTTCTAATTGCATAAACGAAGTGTCCCTTATATAATTCGCACTGGAGTTTTAACAAAATCCTTGAGTTGTACATAGTAGACAAAATCGATAGATTTTTCTTCAAAGGAATTGTTTTGTCAATTTCTCATACAGTTTTATCATACAGATCGATAAAGCTTTGCTACAAATATTAGTCAACACTTAAATTTTTCATAAAAACTTTTAAGACAAAACAAGCTTTATGATCTATTTATTCCAACAAGAATTATTTCAAGTTTTCAACTTGAAATCAATGATATAAAATAATTTTGATTCCAAGTCATTTGGATATTCTAGCCCTTTTGCTCTCTTTACTTAATTTACATGCACATTCTTTATTCAAGTTACCTTGAAACTTTCATGAGCATTTCTTGGTTACGTGTTTTTTATAAGCAACCATGCCTTACTTTCAAATAACTCTCGGTATTAGTCTAAAAGAATTGTCAATTGGAATTTCTTCCGCTTCCACAACTATGATTACTATTTTTGGAGATTCAGTAATCCCTTCAAGAAACACCATCCTCCCACTGAATTCAACAAGGAATAAATTTCTTAAGAATCACATATCTCTAGTAACAAAACTTTGTTACTTATGTGGTGGTTTAACATAAGGATTTCTGACACGTCTCCAGCGTATCTATAATTTCCGATGCTCCATGATGATATTATGCCAATTGCTACATGTTTTCTCCCTTCTTCATGTCATTTTTATCGATTTTCCGGACTAACCTTCCCTGTTTTCGGTTGTTTTTAGTTTCAGAAAAGTTGTTCTGGAAATATTATCGGAACTGGAAAATTCGAAGCCTGGAAGTCTTAGAATTCCCGAAGGTTCCACGGAGTTCCGAAGAGACCCGGAGAGGGGCCACATGGGGCCCACACAAGGGGTCCCCCCTTGGCGCGTCGGGGGGTGGTGTGGAGCCCCCAGGGCTCCACCGCCTTTGCCCTTTCGCCTATTTAATCCCCTCCGAAGGAAAACCCTAGGCACCTGATCAAATATCCCCGAAAAGTTCCGCAGCCGCCGTCATCGTCAACCCTAGATCAGGGGGTTCTGAAACTGTCTCCCGGCACCTTACCGGAGAGGAGATCATCATCGGAGGCCTCTTCATCACCATGCCTGCCTCTGGAGTGATGCGTGAGTAGTTCATCCTTGGACTACGGGTCCATAGTAGTAGCTATATGGTTGTCTTCTCCTCCTATGCCTCAATGTTTAGATCTCGTGAGCTGCCTAACATGCTCGAGATTGTTCTTATGTAATTCTATGTGCTGTGTTTGCTGGGATCCGATGAATATTGAACTTATGCCAAGTTGATTATAGTCTTTATTGCATATGTTATTTGTGATCTTGCATGCTTTCCGTTGCTAGTGGTTGCTCTGGCCAAGTAGTTGCTAGAGACTCCAAGAGAGGGAGTATTTATGCTCGACAGTTGGGTTCATGCCTCCTTTTCGCCTATGCACGAGTGACAGAAACGTGACGGGGGAGGATGTGTTGTTGCCACTAGGGAGAAAACAGCGGTGTGAGTGCCCGCGTGTACAATCATTGCTTACATTACACACATTTCTTAATGCGATTATCTGTTGCTTGCAACTTAATACCTAAGGGGGTTCGGATAATAACCTAAGGGCAGATTATTAGTCATAGATGCAGTTGGATTACGGTCTATGTATATTGTTGTAATGCCCACACTAAATATCATAGTAGTCATTGATGGTGCAGATCTTGCACTCGTTGGGAGACCCAAGAGGAGGGTGTGATGAGCACAGCGGTAGGAGTTTTCCCCTTAGTTTAGAACCAAGGTTATCAATCCAGTAGGAGAAAGAGGATCTTCGGAAGATTGATGCCACTGACGGTGGTGATGGCGCCTCACCGGTGTCAGCAACAACGTGGAACCTGGACACAACACAACCAAAATACTTTGTCCCAACGGTACAGTGAGGCTGTCAATCTCACCGGTCTTGCTGAAAACAAAGATTAGACGTATAGTGTGGAAATGGTGTATGCTTGCAGTAAGTAATGAAAGTAGGAAATTCCAGTGGTATGTTTAACAGTGTAAGAAAATGGACCGGGGTTCATAGGATCACTAGTGGTGTCTCTCCATAAAAGATAGCATGTTGGGTGAACAAATTACAGCTGGGCAATTAACAAATAAAGGTTGCACCGTAGTGCACATTCATGACATGAACACTACTATGATATTTAGTGCGGGCATTACAACAATATACATAGACCGTAATCCAACTGCATCTATGACTAATAATCCAACCTGAGATTATCATCCGAACCCCCTTAGGTATTGAGTTGCAAGCAACAGATAACTGCATTAAACAATGTGTGTAATGTAAGCAATGATTGTACACCCGGCACTCACACCGCTGTTTTCTCCCTAGTGGCAACAACACATCCTCCCCTTTCACGTTTCTTTCACTTGAGCACAGGCGAAAAGGAGGCATGAACCCACTATCAAGCATAAATACTCCTTCTTGGAGTCACTAGCAACTACTTGGCCAGAGCAACCACTAGCAACGGAAAGCATGATAGATCACAAATAGCATATGCAATAAAGACTATAATCAACTTGGCAGAAGTTCAATATTCATCGGATCCCAGCAAACACATCACATAGAATTACATAAGAACAATCTCGATCATGTTAGGCAGCTCACAAGATCTAAACATGGAGGCATATGAGGAGGAGACAACCATCTAGCTACTGCTATGGACCCGTAGTCCAAGAATGAACTACTCACGCATCACTCCGGAGGCAGGCATGGTGATGTAGAGGCCTCCGGTGATGATTTCCTCTCCGTCGGGGTGCAGGCAGACAGCTTCAGAACCCCCCCCCCTAATCTAGGGTTGACGATGACGGCGGATGTGGAACTTTTCGGGTATTTTTGATCAGGTATCTAGGGTTTTCCATCCGGGGGGAATAAATAGGCGAAAGGGCAGAGGCGGTGGAGCCCTGGGGCACGGCCAAGGGGGAACCACCCCATGGTGTGGGCCCCTTGGTGCCTCTTCGACTCCTCTTCGGTCTTCTGGATGCTTCCGGGGAAAATAGGCACTTCGGCCTTTGTGGGGTCCAATTCCGAGAATATTTCCAGAACAACTTTTCCGAAATAAAAAACAGCAGAAAATAGGGAACTCGCACTTGGCATCTTGTTAATAGGTTAGTCCCGCAAAACATGTAAAAATGACATAAAGAAGGGAGAAAACATGTAGCAATTGGCATAATATTATCATGGAGCATCAGAAATTATAGATATGTTGGAGACGTATCAAGCATCCTCAAGCTTAGTTCCTACTCGTCCTCGCGTAGGTAAACGATAAAATAATAATTTCTGAGGTGACATGCTACTAACATAAACTTGATCATAAAAATGTAAAATCATATGTAAGCTGAGATCATAGAACTTTTAACACAAACATGATAATAGAACTTTAATACTAAAGCATAGCAATCACTTTTTCATCATGAAGAGTATCTCAAATAAAGGATCATGAATAATAATGCAAAGAAAGATAAACGTTTGTTTCAGGTATAGAGAAAGCATGACAAAGTTATATTTCGCTAGTCCTTAAGAGTGGGGCAAAACATAAATGCCAGGACACCTTCAAAGTTCATGAGGAAGACTAGAGCAAATAATTTAAGAACAAACAATATCACATCATGATGCAATTATTGATGTTTATGGGACAAATGCACATAGAACTCAGAATGGAAAAAATGATCTCTCAATTGTGCATAAAGTTAGAAGATGGAGACTCAACATAAAAGTAAAACAAAGGCCGTTTGCAGAGGGAAGCAGGGATCAACTCATGTGCTAGAGCTATTTATTTTATTAAACAGAGGTATTAAAATTTGACACTGAGTGTCTATATTTTGGGAGATGTATGCTAATGTCAACGAATGGTAAACATAAAATGCAGTACATCACAAGCCAACTGGATTCACAAGAGCGGCTCCCATGTGAAGGACGCGTCTGGGTAGAAGGTCACCCCTCTTTCTCTTTTGTTTACACAATTATTCTTTGACTGATAAATCAAGGGAAAAAATAGTGAAGAGATTTTGTGTGCATTAATTTGGGTCTGGGCACCCCGCTGCCAGCTCTTCTATCATTTGTTTAAGCGGATGAAGCCACTAGTCCATGGTGTGAAATCCAATCAACAAGTGAGATAAAGATTCTCCATTAACGTCCTCATGAGCAAAAACAGAAACATAAAGCAGGAGTAGTTTTGAAAGTTTTAAAGGTGAACATGAGAAATATACTTTGGAATGGAAGTTAAATACCACATGTAGGTAGGTATGGTGGACACAATGGTAAAACTTTGGTTTAAGGGAGTTGGATGCACGAGTAGAGCTCATAATCAGTACAGGTGGAGGCTAGCAAAAGACTGGGAGCGATAAATCAAGAGATCATAAGAGCCATAATCATGCATAGCGACATAAACATCATTAATTAAAGCATAACGGTATCACAAGTTCAAAAACTAAGTGTCCATGGAGGCTATTCATGACTGGTTCATAGTCATAAACATGGTGTGAGCATGCGCCAAGTCAACTAAATAAAATATTCGAAAGAGAATACCATAAATTTATGCTCCCTTATGACAAGAACAACTCATGAATCTTTCAATGGCATATTAAAAACTCTCAGCTATTTGAGGCTATTCATGCTACTCAATATCCACAAGGCTTTAAAACTAAAATAACATTTAGGATGGCATGAAAAAGTTCTAGCAACAGTCTATACACGCTTCTACTTGCACTGTTATAAATTCTACTTCAAGCACCAGTTTCTTTTCCCAACAAGCACCATACGAGATATGATTTAACAAAAATACTCTTTATGATACATCAAGAAAACATGAGAGAACTCACATAACACTACTAAAACTAACATCTCTTAGAAGAGATGCATGCAAAATAGGAGCTAAATGAATGCAGCAGCTAGACAAAGATTAAGAATACAAAGTATTCCCATGAAAAAGCGGAGCATGTCACTCTCCAATAAAAAGAATGCTGGGTTCCTACTAAGATTATTGCAAAAATAAAAACAAACTGAAACAAAAAAACAAAAAAAAACAAACTGAAAGCAAAAATAAAAGACGATCCAAGTAAAGCACATAAGATGTGACCGAATAAAGATATACTTTCACTAGAAGTGACCTGATAATTTGTCGATGAAGAAGGGGATGCCTTGGGAATCCCCAAGCTTAGACTCTTGAGTCTTCCTGGAATTTTCTGGGATGTACCACCGGGGAATCCTCAAGCTCAGGCTCTTCACTCTTCTTGATCACGTTATATCATCCACTTCTCTTGACCCTTGAAAACTTCCTTCACACCAAACTTCTCACAATCTTCATTAGCAACGTTAGTGCAATCGAAATAATAAATTCACATGGTTCGGTTTCAACACATGACTAACTCTCAAAATCACATTAGCTACTGTCACAACTTATTTTAAAACTCTTTTTCTCAAAAGAACACCAAAAGAAAGCGATTAAGATGCAAATGCTTATTGGCAGAAATCTGTCAAAACAGGACAGCAGGTAAAGATGATATTTTCCGAAAATCTTCCGTTGCTCAAATAAAAAAGTGGTCAAATAAGAAAAGTTGCGTATACACCCCAGGATTACACACAAAAAAACTAAGGTCATTTTTAATTTTCTGTGATTTTATACGGAATAAACAGTGGACAACACAAATCTGTTTCCTACGCAGAAATCCGAAATATAGCCTCAACTTTCCACTAGAGGCTTTACTTGGCTCAACAAAAACACAAAAGAAAAGATACAGAGGGGTTTCTAAGGAAATAGAAAACACCCAGGTGCAAAGAACACAAAAGAAAACAAAGGAAAACGGGTTGAAAACAGAGAAATAAAACGGGTTGTCTCCCAGTAGCGCTTTTCTTTAACGCCTTTCAGCTAGACATAGAAAGCAACTGAAGTATTTTTAAGTGAAGAAGCATCAACATAATAACTTTCTCTAATAATAGAGTCAAAAGGACGCTTCATCCTCTTTCCAGTAAAGTGTTCCATACCTTTCTTGAGTGGGAATTGGTATTTAATACTCCCCTCTTTCATATCAATAACAACACCAACAGTTCTAAGAAAAGGTCTTCCCAAAACAATAGGACAAGAAGCATTGCATTCAATGTTCATAACAAAAAAATCAACAGGGACAAGGTTATTGTTAACCATAATAAGAACATCATCAATTCTACCAAGAGGTTTCTTCTTAGCATTATCAGCAATATGAACATCCAAATAACAGTGTTCCAACGGTGGTAGATCAAGCATATCATAAAGCTTTTGAGGCATAACAGAGATACTACCACCAAGATTACACAAATCATTGCAATCAAAATCATTTACTTTTATCTTAATGATAGTCTCCCAACCAGTATCTAATTTCCTAGGGATAGATGTTTCAAGTTTCAGCTTTTCTTCCCTAACTTTCATGAGAGCATTGGTAATACGTTTAGTAAAGGCCATATTCATGGCACTAGCATTGGGACTTCTAGAAAGATTTTTTAGGAACATAATAACTTCAGAGATATTGCAATCATCAAAATCAATATTATTATCATCAAAAGTAATGGGGCCATTATCTCCCACATCTCTAAAAATTTCAGCACTTTTATTAGAAGCAGTTTCAGCAATTTGAGGCAATTTAGCAAGTTTCACCGAAGGGGTGGAGACCTTGTTAACACCAACTACCTTACCATTGATGCTAGGAGGTTTAATAGCACTTGGAGCTTCAGTTTTACTCGTGGTGGTGATAGTGCAAACTCTAGCAATATTATTCTTTCTAGCCAATTCATCTTCTCTTTCCCACCTAGCACGTAATTCAGCCATCAACTTAACATTATTACCAATTCGAACTTGGATGGCATTCAAAGTTTTACTTTCTTTAACATCATGTGGCAAAACCTTCAGTTTTAGAAAATCAACATCAATAGCTAGGCGATCTACTTTAGAGGCAAGAACATCTATTTTACCAAGCTTTTCCTCAACAGATTTATTAAAAGCAGTTTGTGTGCTAATAAATTCTCTAAGCATGTTTTCAAGATCAGAGGTAGAGCTTTTATTTTTATTGTAGGAATTTCCATAATAATTACCATAACCATTATTAGGAGGATATGGCTTATAATTGTTTCCACCAAAATTATTTCTATAAGCATTTGTAGCGTTCCCACATTTAAATAATGTAAGGACACCTGTGTTATTGTGCTAGTCCCTGGATCAATTGCTAGCACCACAGTACAAAATGAAATATCATGCAAATGCATCAAATTCTATTACATCGCATGATCCAGTCTTTACAAAATAGGATTTACAACTTGCATAGTCTTAGAAGACTAGCATAAACAGCGGAAAACATAGCACAACATTGAGCCCATCTTCTTCATGTGCCACAGGCAAAACATGTTGGTGATAGTCTCGAGATCCTAAACGAAATCCTCACTCGTCTTCAGAAACATCTGCAATATGGAATATGCAGCCACAAGGTAGTCAATACAATTTAATGTATTGGAAAGTAACACTATGGTGGATATAAATGGCAAGAATAATACTACATGCTTATTTGGCTAGGTGAAGTTTTGGCTAAGTTTGCATCAAGCCAGTTTTGTCCTATCTCTTTTGTAAAACAAACTTTTCTTTTCAAGGGGTGGCATCATTGGACTGAAATCCAAGCACCACAAATACTGTTCACTTGGTCAAAATTTTAATTATTGAAAATGGTGATGTGATTCTTCCGTCCATCCTTGTCCAGCTGCTCATAGTTGTCCATAACCGGGGACACGGCTAAGATCTTAGTTTGTTGACTCTACAGAGCTTGTGCACTTTCACCTTCAGACCCAAATCAGCCCAAACATCCCATACACCCTGAGTGCATTAAGGAAAGGAGAAGATTGAGACGAGATCTTTCAGAAGCAAGAATTCAAACTAATGGCAAGACCCGTTCCACCTATAATTATGCTACATCTGCTTGTCAAGCCCAGGCTGAACCCTCGCAACTTAATTGATCAAGACAGAGCCCATATGACTAAAGGCTGCACTGGAAGCAATCTAAACTTGGGGAACATCATAATCACTTTGTTCCTGGGTGGCATTCCTCAAGTGAACACCCCTCGGGGAGACACTCAACTCTCATCAGCCAAACAACCAAATCCACCCAGGTGGTTCATTGAAGTTGTTACTTAGAATTTTTCCACAACATCAAGTAAAAATCATTTGTCACATTGCATAGCATCTATCAAGTTCTAAGGCTATAAATAACAAGGATAAAAGGGATGGCTACACACTACTAGGATAATAGCATAGCATAATATAACTTAGTAAAATTTCCTATCAATGCATACTACTCAAAAAATCAACTAATGCATATAGAAAATAATGGGTAGTTGATTATGTGTTACTTGCCTTGTTGAAGTTGGTGAAGATATCACACTCTCTTCACAAAATATCGTTGCTCTCCGTACAATCTATTCATTGAAAACACAATAACAAAATAAACAAGCATCCTAGCAATCAAACACATAGGTGGAGAAAGCAAACATAGCAAATAACATAACAAAGGAGTTGGACCAAGTTGGCTAGGGCAAGGTCAAGATTTGAGTTCAATACTTGTTAAGGAAATTCCAATGGTTTACTTGGGAAGGACTAGGTTGAGTTTGATGTGATCTAACTTTATTATAACCATACTTGTCGAGGAAGTTCCAGGAGTTCACTAAGAATAAACATATTACTTCTTCAACTAAAGTAATACATGCAAACACATGGTCATATTCACCTTCAAAAATATTTGATTGACTATGTTAGTATTTTCCATTGTGGTTAGGGTAGGTCTACTAACTTCATCATCAAAGGGAAAATATTACTAAGTCTTGGGTTTTCCATTTGGGTCAATGGTTGGACAAAAATAACTTGTTACTCTTCAACTTGGGTGGATTACTTCTAGTCCTCATGTGATTGCCTTCTTGAAGATCATTATCATGCCATCTAAGTTGCTTCCTTCCTTGGTGTGGTTCTTCTCTTGGTCTTGATAGTATTCATGGTTTTCACTTCACTAATTGGTTTGGGTATGGGATGGGCACAAATACCACTAAGTCAATTTGAAAAGAAAGAAATGGAAGGGATAGGAAGAGAGAGGAAAATGTATTCTCCTTGATTTTCTTCATACTCCTGTACTTCATTGAGTTTATTCTTGTTGCTGTGGAGTCTATGTCCATCCTTCAATTTCTTCAATGATATTCCTCATAGCTCTTAATGTTGCCACCAAGTTGATATTGAAGTTTCATTCTTGTGCTTGAGTCTTGATCTCCATTTTGCTGACTTGGGGAATTCTTGAAGAAATAATGGGGGAGTGGAGAAGATAGAAAACTAAAGTTCACTACTTGGTACTATATGTGATTGACACATTCTAAGGACTTGGCTTGGATCCAAATAGTCATAACATCAAGGGATAGATGATGAAAACAATTTCTAAGACATGGTGAAAATGGATGTATCACTATGTTAGGTTTTTGGTCAAAACACATGGTCATGGTCCAAGGGTGTCCAAAATGGTTGGGCAAGTTTGTTTCTAGTTCAAGGTTGTCAAATGGAGCAATTTTGCAAAAGGAACAATAGTGAAAATATTTATAGAAATTAATCTATGTCAAAAATACTCAAATAGACAACTTAATTCTAAAATCAATTTTAATTTGTTCAAATATTATTTTGGGACAGAGGATATGAAAGTATACATCCTAAGGTTTCCAAATATATTTTATTTACAGTTTTTGGATTTGTAGAATTTGAATTATGCCAAATTTCATCAAACAAGCATATTTGAAATTGAACAAATTTAAGTTTGTCAAATTTGAATTTGGCCAGTTCAAAAAGATTCGAAATGTCAAGGGCTTTTCAAAAAGTCCAAGATTGCTAAATTTGGGCTTATGGATCAAAAGTTATGAGAGATCTAAATTTTAGGGACTAAACTGTAAAACTACCAATTAATTCCAGCGGGAGAAAATTCAGAAAATAGGCTGGCCACATGGCATGCTGTGATTGGCTAGGTGTGCTGACTTTGTGTCTACGTGGCGAGCTGACTGGGCGTGGTGACGTGGACAAGTCATGGATCTGGATCGTTAGATCTAGATTTAACGGTGGCTTACCCCTTCGGGGTGGATCTAATATCGGCCATCCATACAAATCGGACGGCGGGGAAAGGGGGAGGGATCTCACCGGAGGTATCCCGCCGGAGATGGTGACGTGGTGGCCGGAGACGCAGAAGTTTAGACGCTGGCGGCGATGCAGACGGCCTCCGGGCTCCTAGAGGTGACGAGGAGCGTCACCTCGACACGGTGAGGCGATTGGCGATGGTGGCTTGGCCTCGAGTTTCCTGGGATGGCCGTGTCGAGCTGACGGAGCTTCTCGGACGCCGGCGGAGCTCCGGTGTGCACGGCGCGGGCTCCTGGCTGCAGATAAGGTTCGGGAAAAATCCTTAGGCGGTGCGCACGGTAATGGGAAACAACATAGAACCAACGGGGTAGGAGGAGGGCGGCTATCTCACCGGAATCGACAAAAACGGTCGGCGGCAACTGCCAGCTCCGGCGAGCAAATTCTTCGCAGAGAGGGAACGATTGACTCGGGCTCCAGAGGGGAAAAGGAGAGGGAGGCAAGGGCTATAAGGAGATGGTCCCGGGAAAGATTTTAATCGCGTTTAAGACGAGCAATCACGGGGCAAAAATTTTGGGAGAAACGGTCTCCTGCCGTTTCCAGAGGTTGATGACGGGTGACGTCATGATGACATCATCAAATCTTTTATTTTTCTTTTTAATTTCTGTTTAATCATTTCTTTAATAACTTCTGTATAAAAACTCCAATTGGCATGAAACCAATTTCCAAATTCTTAAAATTTAATTGCCTTTCCAGAAAAACCATTTTCACAAACTTTTGAACATATTACTTTTTTGAATTATGAAATTTGAATAATTCATTAAAAGTGACTTAATAGCATTTTTAATAGAAAATCAAATTTAATTTTGAGAAAGGGTTTTATAAAAATAAAGAGACATTATATAAGTCAAATATCATTTTTGAAAATCATTTACACTTGTTTTGCTATTTTATATTTTGAAATAAAAATGATTTCACTAATAGCCTATTAATGCCATTTAAAAATATCAATTATATAAATGAAAATTATTGGTTGAATAAAATATCAGAGACATCAATGTGATAAAATAACATTTTACAAAATCATATTTAATGGTTTTCATATTTTATGATTTTAAAATATGAAGAAACAATGATAGTCACTTTAATAGAAAACATTACTTTTTATATGATTAAAACAATTTTTAGAAATATTTTCTATGGTTCAACTATTGTTTCCTAAGACCCTTTTAGGAACTTTCATATTGTATATTTTCAACATATTAGTGAAACCACAATTAGTATCCTTTTGTTATATTTCAAACATAGAGATTATTTAATAAATTTGGAAATGGGGTTTAGTAAAAGTAGAAAGGTTTTCCCAAATGAAAACATTGTTTTCTCAAAGTATATTACTTGTTTTCATAAACAATTTATTTCTATAGCACTATATTATTTTGCTGATTGACATAACACTTGGAAAACAAGGATCCAACTGATATCTATTTGGGGGTTATCAATAATAGTGAAACCCTTTTTGGAGACAAGAAAATATTAGAGATAGCAACTCTCTGGTTTTTATATATCAAAAATATCTTCAAGATAATAATTGGGTTGAAAACATGTTTGGTGTAAGGGTTTTCTTAAGAAGAAATATTTTCTTTATGTAGAAATATTTATTTTGAAATGACTTTAGGGTTGATGGAATAGAGGTATATTGGATTTTCATTTCCAAAACATTGGAACATGTATTGTTTTCTTTTGTTTCTTGCATCTCATTTGGTTTTTTGTGACTTGCATAACATGAAAACAAAAAGTTTCAATTTTTAGTGATTTTTGGACTTTCCAAAAATCAGGGATGTTACAGCATTGTTGTTAAAATTATTATTTCTAATAAAGTTCACATCAACATGCTCTTCTTGATCAACCAAAGAGGCTAAAGGAACATTATTTGGATCAACTTGAGCTTTACCATTAACAAGCATAGACATAATAGCTTCAAGCCTTTCACTCAAAGAGGAGGTTCCCTCAACATAATTTACTTTCTTACCTTGTAGAGCTCTCTCAGTGTGCTACTCTGAATAATTTATCATCATATCATCAAGAAGCTTTGTTGCATTGCCCAAAATGATGGACATAAAGGTACCTCCAGCAGCTGAATACAATAGGTTCCTTGAGGAGAAATTCAGTCTTGCATAAAAGGTTTGTATAATCATCCAAGTAGTCAGTCCATGAGTGGGACAATTCTTCACCATAGTTTTCATTCTTTCCCAAGCTTTAGAAACATGTTCATTATCAAATTGTTTAAAATTCATTATGTCACTTATTAGGGATATAATCTTAGCAGGAGGATAATATTTTCCAATGAAAGCATCTTTACACTTAGTCCATGAATCAATACTATTTCTAGGCAAAGATAGCAACCATTCTTTAGCTCTTCCTCTCAAAGAGAAAGGGAATAATTTCAGTTTAATAATATCTCCATCCACATCTTTATATTTTTGCATCTCACATAGTTCTACAAAATTATTAAGGTGAGCAGCAGCATCATCAGTACTAACACCAGAGAATTACTCTTTCATAACAAGATTTAATAAAGCAGGTTTAATTTCATAGAAAACAGCAATAGGAGCAGGTGGAGCAATAGGTGTGCAAATAAAATCATTGTTGTTTGTGCTAGTGAAGTCACACAACTTAGCATTCTCAGGGGAACTCATTTTAGCAGATAAAAGCAAGCAAATAAATAACAGCTATAAAGTAAACTAATTTTTTTGTGTTTTTGATATAGAGAAGCAAAACAAGACAAAAATAAAAACAAGACAATAAACAAAATAAAAAGGTTGAGAGTGAGAGACTCCCCTTGCCATAAGACTTCTTTCTCCCCGGCAACGGCGCCAGAAAAAGTCCTTGATGGTGTAGATCTTGCACTCGTTGGGAGACCCCAAGAGGAGGGTGTGATGAGCACAGCGGTAGGAGTTTTCCCCTTAGTTAAGAACCAAGGTTATCAATCCAGTAGGAGAAACAGGATCTTCGGAAGGTTGATGCCACTGAAGGTGGTGATGGCGCCTCACCGGTGTCAGCAACAACGCGGAACCTGCACACAACACAACCAAAATACTTTGTCCCAATGGTACATTGAGCTTTTCAATCTCACCGGTCTTGCTGAAAACAAAGATTATACGTATAGTGCAGAAAATGGTGTATGCTTGCATTAAGTAAAGAAACCAGGAAATTGTAGTGGTTTGTTTAACAGTGTAAGAAAATGGACCGGGTTCATAGGTTCACTAGTGGCGTCTTTCCATAAAAGATAGCATGCTGGGTGAACAAATTACAGCTAGCTAATTGACAAATAAATGTTGAACCGTAGTGCACATTCATGACATGAAGACTACTATGATATTTAGTGCGGGCATTACAACAATATACATAGACCGTAATCCAATTGCATCTATGACTAATAATCCAACCTCAGGTTATCGTCCGAACCCCATTAGGTATTAAGTTGCAAGCAACAGATAACTGCATTAAACAATGTGTGCAATGTAAGCAATGATTGTACACGCGGGCACTCACACTGCTGTTTTCTCCCTAGTGGCAACAGCACATCCTCCCCCGTCACGTTTCTGTCACTCGAGCACAGGCGAAAAGGAGGCATGAACCCACTATCAAGCATAAATAATCCCTCTTGGAGTCATTACCAACTACTTGGCCAGAGCAACCACTAGCAAAGGAAAGCATGCAAGATCACAAATAGCATATGCAATAAAGACTATAATCAACTTGGCATAAGTTCAATATTCATCGGATCCCAGCAAACACAGCACACAGAATTACATAAGAACAATCTCGATCATGTTAGGCAGCTCACAAGATCTAAACATGGAGGCATATAGGAGGATACAACCTTCTAGCTACTACGATGGACCCGTAGTACAAGGATGAACTACTCATGCATCACTCCGAGTGCAGGCATGTTGATGTAGAGGCCTACGGTGATGACTTCCTCTCCGGCAGGGTGCCGGGAGACAACTTCAGAACCCCCCTGATCTAGGGTTGACGATGATGGCGGCTATGGAACTTTTCATGGATTTTTGATCAAGTATCTAGGGTTTTCCATCCGGGGGGATAAATAGGCGAATGGGCAGAGGCGGTGGAACCCTGGGGGGCCCACACCACCCCCTGGCGCGGCCAAGGGGGGGCGCCACCCCATGGTGTGGGCCCCCTGGTGCCCCTCTTCGACCCCTCTTCGGTCTTCTAGATGCTTCCGGGGAAAATAGGCACTTCGGGATTTGTGGGGTCCAATTCCGAGAATATTTCCAGAACAACTTTTCTAAAATAAAAAACAGCAGAAAACAGGGAACTGGCACTTGGCATCTTGTTGATAGGTTAGTCCCGAAAACGTGTAAAAATGACATAAAGAAGGGAGAAAACATGTAGCAATTGGCATAATATTGTCATGGAGCATCATAAATTATAGATACGTTGGAGACGTATCAGTCATCATGTCATGAATGTGCACTACGGTGCAACCTCTATTTGTCAATTGCCTAGCTGTAATTTGTTCACCTAGCATGGTATCTTTTATGGAGAGACACCACTAGTGAGCCTATGAACCCCGGTCCATTTTCCTACATTGTTAAACAAACCTCTACAATTTCCTGCTTTCCTTTACTTACTGCAAGCATACACCATTTTCCACACTATACGTCTAATCATTGTTTTTAGCAAGACCTGTGAGATTGAAAACATCACCTGTACCGTTGGGACAAAGTATTTTGGTTGTGTTGTGTGCAGATTCCGCGTTGTTGCTGACACCGGTGAGGCGCCATCACCACCGTCAGTGGCATCAACCTTCCGAAGATCCTCGTTCTTCTACTGGATTGATAACCTTGGTTCTTAACTAAGGGGAAATTCCTACCGTGTGCTCATCACACCCTCCTCTTGGGGTTCCCAACACGCATTGCCAGCATCAATTTCCATTGTGAAATTGGAACAATCCACAAAGTATAACTTTGTTCTTTTATCTTAGGATCAAGTTTCAATATTTGATAAACTTATAAATTTTAAGACAAATGTGTCTCTTTATAGTTTCTTTTTCAAAACTATGACATAAAATAAAGATAACAATTTATGCTAAAACTCTAACTTAAGTTACTATACTATTTCATGGGTAATATCTACAAAAGAATCTTTCTTAGTGCTAACTTCGTCTCACTTGGTCAGATAATGTCTTAAAACATTTTAAGACATCACTAAGACATAATTTATAAAATTTATTGTGATGTTCTGGATATTGATGAGAGTATCATCAATAATCCAACACTAATTTTCCTGTTGGCTTTCCTATGTGCTTAAAAGATTTAACGAAATTGGCCTTCAAAGAAATATTTTATAACAAATGACATGTCACTAGTTCAAAAGATTTGTAATTTGATCGTACACGAAGGGTTTGATCCATAATATCCTCATAAGATAACCAGGACTTCGTCCTATGAATCCACAACAGTATTATGCGGCCAAACATGAGACTTTATACAATAACTTTAGCTGAAGCTCATAAATCTTTCAAATTATAAGAAATACAAGTGGATAAGTCTTCATCCTTGGATGATCCCTTATGCACTAGAGGGTCGAACCCAACACTCTCGGGTTAACTTAGGCCTGCACTGGGTCGAGCCAGATCGAGTCACTCCCTCACTCGCCCCTCTCTCCCAGTGATCTCCTCTCTTCTCTCTCGCGACAGCGCAAGTGAATGTGGTCGCCGCTCCCTCGACGTATTATTCCGACCAACTCCGGCTGTCTCGGTCGTCGCCTAGTGGAAAAACGACTCCCCTCAACATCCTCTCTCTACTCCTCCCACTCGATCTGGGTTTCCCCTCCCTGCTCTCCTTGCGCAATCAAATCCCTAGCTAGGGTTTCGGATGGAGTTGCTCGCCGTGTGTGTTGTGGCTATGGTGGCGCTTTCTCGGGTATCTCTAGGTTGTGCTCGTGCTGTCCTTCATGGCTGGTGCGGGTTTGTGTTGTGTCTGCTCGTGCCGTCATGGAAACGGGTGGCCGCGCTGATGTTGCTGCTCCGAGGCCTAGAGGTGTCACAGGTACGCCTCTGTGATCCTATGGGCTGTGTTGTGTCGTCAAAACCTGTAAGTGCATCTTCTACCTCTCCCCCTCACTCTCTGTAGCACTGGACTCCCTTGTTCACGCTCTGTTCTTCATGAACTGCGCTAGGTACACCATAGCTAGGCTTAGTAACTTCTATTTAATCTGTGGCTATCCTTATTAGGATTACTTCCATGAGCTTGCTGGTTCACTAGGGCATACGTCCTAGGGCTACGATAAATCTCCAAGTCGCTTATTTAGTCAACTGCGCAGCTTCGAGGTGAATAGTGTAGATGTTTTCGTGACCATCTCGGTCGTCTGGAATGGCTTCTAGTATCCATTTTGATACCATCTGCTTGATGCGTGTGGATACACGTTCGTTAGGACACCCCAATAGGAAGGTATGAAGAGTGCAGCAAAAAAATTTCCCTCAGAAAGAAACCAAGGTCAAATCGACCAGTAGGAGAAAGAAATCACTTCTGAAGGTTGTTGACAACTTATGTTGGCAGGGAGCACTACCAGGCCCAGCAGCAACGTGGAATCTGCACACAACACAACCAAGATACTTTGCCCCAACAATATAGTGAGGTTGTCAATCTCACCGGTTTTTCTGAAAACAAAGGATTAGACGTATATTGTGGAAAATGGTGCTTGTTTGCAGTAAATGAAAACAGAACAATGATTGCAGTAAAAAGAACAGTGCTTGCAGTAGGTTGTATTATCAGTGTAAATGAATGGACCGGGGTACACAGTTTACTAGTGGTGTCTCTCCATAAAAGATAGATAACAAGTTGGGTAAACAAATGACAGCTGGGCAATTGACAGAAATAAAGGCTGCACCGTAGTGCATATGCAAGACATGATGATTACTATAAGATTCATGCAGGCATTACAACATAAAAATAGACTGTAATCCAACTGCATCTATGACTAATAATCCACTCTCAGAACGTAATCCAAGCAGAATTTGGGTATTAAGTTGCAAGCAACAGATTATTGCATTAAGTAAAGTGCATAATGTAAACAATAAAATTATCCTTGGACAAATCATTGTTGTTTTCTCCCTAATGGCAACAACACATCCACCATTTGTCACGTTTCTCTCACTCGAACATAGATGCAAGGGAGGCATGACCCACTATCGAGCATAAATACTCTCTCTTGGAGTTACAAGCATCAAATTGGCTAGAGCATCTACTAGTAACGGAGAGCATGCATGATCATAAATAACATAAACATGATAGACTGATAATCAACTTGACGTAGCATTCAATATTCATCGGATCCCAACAAACACAACATGTAACATTACAGATAAATGATATTGATCATGTTAGGCAACTCACAAGATCTAAACATGGTGGCATAAAGAGGAGAAGACAACCATCTAGCTACTTCTATGGACCCGTAGTTCAAGGATGAACTACTCACGCATCACTCCGGAGGCAGGCATGGTGATGTAGAGTCTTCCGGTGATGATTTTCCCTCCCGGCAGGGTGCCGGGGAGACCTTCAGAACCCTCCCGAACTAGGGTTGACGATGACAACGGCTATAGAACTTTTCATGGATGGAGGATCGGGTGTTTAGGGTTTTTCTGAGAAGAAGTATAAATAGGCGAAAGGGAAATGTCGGTGGGCGCTCGAGGGGCCCACACCACATGGTGGCGCGGCCAAGCGGGGCCGTGTCGCCCTATGGTGTGGCCACCTGCTGGCCCCCTCTAGGTCTCCTCCGGACTGCGTGTACGTGACAGAAAAATAGGACACTGGGATTTTGTTTTTTCCAATTTCGAGAATATTTTCAGAACAACTTTTCTGAAACAAAAAACAATAGAAAACAGGAACTAGCGCTGTTGCATCTTGTTAATAGGTTAGTCCTAGGAAATCCACAAAAATTCTACAAAGTGTATAGAAAACATGTAGCAATTGGCATGAAAACAACATGGAACATCAGAAATTATAGATACGATTGAGACGTATCAAGCATCCCCAAGCTTAGTTCTACTCGTCCTCGAGTAGGTAAAACGATAAAAACAAAATAATTTCTGAGGTGACATGCTACCAACATAATCTTGATCATCATATTTGTAAAAGCAATTGTGAGCTGAGATCAAAGTACTCCAAACATAGGCATCATAGATATAATTTTAACAATAAGAACTTTGCAACCATGTTGCAACATGAAAATTAACACAAAAAAAAGATACTGAATAATGATTACTGAAAGATATATGTTTGTGTCGAGTATAAAGAAAACATAGCAAAGTGGTATGCCGTTTGTCCTTAAAAACGGAGCAAAACATAAATGCCAGGACACCTTCAAAGTTCAAGTGGTGAATAGAAACAAGTAATTTGTGAACAAGTAATAACATAGCATGAACCAATCAATAATAAATCTTGGGACTTATGCACATTATACTCAGAATGACAACTATGCTCTCTTAATTATGCATAAAGTTAGAAGATAAAGACTCAACATAAAAGTAAAATAAAGGCCCTTCGCAGAGGGAAGCAGGGATTAACTCATGTTCTAGAGCTTTTTATTTTATTAAAACAGAGGTATTGAAAACAATTTTTGAGAGAGGTGTATGTTTATGTTAACGAATGGCAAACAGACAATACAATACATCATAAGTTAACTAGACTTTACAAGAGCGTCTCCCATTGAAGGTTGTTCTTTCTACTGGGGTCAGTAGATCATCTCTCTTCTCTTTTGTTTACAAACTTATGAATTTTTCTTAATCGATAAATCAGGGCAAAAACAGTGAAGAGAATTTATAGTAACCAAGTTTGAGGCTGGGCACCCCGTTGCTAGCTCTTCTATCAATTTGGATAAGCGGATGTGCCACTAGTCCAGGTGTGTAAAGTCCAATCAACAAGTGAGATAAAGATCGTCTACCTGCATCCACATGAGCTAAAACAGGGGCACATAACAGGTATAATTTTGAAGGTTTTAAAGGTAGCATGTGAGAAAGTTACTTTGGAGTGACGGTTAAATACCACATATAGGTAGGTATGGTGGACACATTAGGCAAACTTTTGTTTTTTGGGAGTTGAATGCATGAGTAGAGCTCATACTCATTACAAGTGGAGGCTAGCAAAAGACTGGGAGCGGCAAATTAAGCAATAATGGCCAAAATCATGCATAGCGACAAAACCTTATTGATCAAAGCATAAATGGTATTACAAGTCAAAAACTAAATGATCATAGGGGCTAGAGATGACTGGTATGTAGTCATAACGTGGTGTAAGCATGCGTCAAGTCAACCAAATAAAGTATTCGAAGGAGAATACCAAAATATTATGCTTTGATATGATAAAACACAACTCATGTTTATTTCAATGGCACATTAAACACTCTCAGGTATTTGCGACTAGGGTTTTCCCGAGAAGAAGTATAAATAAGTGAAAGGGCGATGTCGGTGGGCGCCCGAGGGGCCCACACAACGTGGTGGCGCGGCCAGGGGGCACCGCCCTATGGTGTGGCCACCTGGTGGCCCTCCTCCGCGTATCCTCCGGACTCTTTGTACTTGACCGAAAAATAGGACCCTAGGATTATTTTTCGTCCAATTCTGAGAATATTTCCAGAACAATTTTTTTGAAACCAAGAACAACAGAAAACAGGAACTGGCGCTATGGCATCTTGTTAATAGGTTAGTCCCAGGAAATCCACAAAAATTATATAAAGTTTATAGAAAACATGAAGCAATTGGCATTAAAACAACATGGAACATCAAAAATTATAGATACGTTTGAGACGTATCACCATCATATATGATATCTTCTGTAGAAGGCTATTTCTTAGCTTTCTTCAGTTTATGTTATGTTTTAAATGCCTTTTCCATGTGTTAGCATGTGTGTGCAGGCACCGTCATGTGATAAATGCAATTGTGCATTAGGTTGTGAATTTAGAACAATGTGGGGCCTCTATGTGTGTGCATAGTGATGCTAAACCATGGCTTAATGCTTCCTTGTGCTTCTTCCTAGCTGTAAAGATTGTATCCTTGCAGGTTTAAATGTTTGTGACGCCCCGAGATCGGGCACTATGCAAATTTCAGCATTTCCGCCAAATCCGCATAATAACCGATTCCAGGTTGCCACTTGTGATAACATTACAACAGTTCACGAATATTCCACAACAACAGAAGAGATATATACAAGAGGACTCAAACGAGTCAAGGATACAACTGATACAATACAAAGATCCAAATAACAGCGGAAGAAACAACATAGTGTCCGACTACGGACAAGATACAAATTGGACTAAGAGTACTGAAGATAACCGAGAGCGTCCAATCCCTGCCCAGGCCAAGCCAGAGGGATTCCCAAGCTAACGTCGTCAGACTTCAAACCTGTTGACTGCAATGTTGAATATGCAGCCACGAAAAAGGATTCGTGGGTCAGTACGGTTAAGTACTGGCAAGTGGATAAACCCATACTCACAAGATACCGGCGTAGCCAGTCATCACAAGATACAAATACTTTGGGTTCAATGGAAAGGAAGGGATTATTGCAAATAAGCGGCAGCGGGCTGCACTAACCAACTACAGAGACTCACTACAACATCCGGCTAAAAGAGGGGGATAAGATAGCGTATCGTAACCAACTACAACTACTCACCAAACAATACCCATCCAATGTCACCCCCTACTAAGGAAGCAACCCAAGGATAACTCACACCGTTGGATTAATGATGGATCAAGTTATTGTGTCATTAAGACTATTACTAGTCAAAATTAGCATTAGTTAGGTGTAAGTTGTTCTGAGTACTTGTTAGCCAGTACTTTCACCAAGTAATCCATAACCGCGGAAAACACGGCTTCTCGAGAAGATTTATCCCTGCAGGGTGTGCTCCAGTACCCGTACACACTCAAGCCACCAACTAAAACTCAAGTTGGTTTGACACGACTCAAACCGTCTCTACAACCCATCCTAGGAGTCACGGAGCTATAAGGTCCCAGCCACGCAGCCGAATACTCAGAGCAGGTGTGCAAAACTCCCACAGGACACAACACCCCGGCACTACAGGCCTCGCCCTATATGCATCATCATCATCAGTAACCATGGGTGATCAACCCATTATGCAAGGAGCAAATGGAACACCCGAACTAAGTGTGGCTCTTCGGACAAGCTGCAGATCAGGTCTAAGTCGAGGGGGGTTCCATACCACCACCCGGATGCGGTGAGCACGCTCATCATGGATCAGTAGACAAGACTCTTTTCCTAATTAAGTTCGACACTAGCAGGCTCCAAAACCCTAACCCGGGCCTCCTGCCGGTGCCTTAACATCAAATTATTATTACCCAAAACAATAACAAGTTGTTGATTGAATTGAAACCCAACTATCAACTAAACAGGTGATAAAACGGACAACAAGACTTGAGCTCAAACAACACTAAGCATGCAACTACGACACGAGGGCCAACAAGGTAAACAACCAATAGTTAATAGGAAGTGGAAGGAAAGGCTATATCATGGCTGCAAGGTAAACATATAATAGGATCGAGACATAAGCATCGAATCAACAGGCTAGAATAAGAACAACGGAAAGAATCGGTAACAAGTGATGAAAGACAGCCATTTGGCAGCAAGTGAGTATATTTGCCTGAGATCCCGCAAGGTAGCAGAACTTGTCGTTGCTCACATCATCTCAACGTCCTATCCGCGAAGAAGCAACGAACCTCGAACAAACACCGGATGCAACAATTACTACTACGGCAAAAGATCCAGCATGATCCTATTTTATATGCATGACATGGCAAGATGCAACAGGGGAAACAACTTAAGCAATTTAATCGGAACCGGAGTCCGGAGAAATAGGAATTGGTTCAAGTTGTTTATCTAACCATCAAGTTAAATGTTGTTTAGCATGGCAAACAATAAAGTAGATGAGTTAGGCAATTTAAATGGAAGGGGGCAACAGTTGGAATTATTTATCCCACACATTCCATATGTTGTCATATAGATGAACATGCATAACAAGATCTAAAGTGCACAAGATAAGATGCAAACAGAGATATGGATGGCATGAACATATTCCTTGCAATTTTCTGATTGGAAAACATATTTTATTTGTTGAAATTGGAATTATAATGAATTAGTTATGAATTTTGGCAATTTGAATTGCATTAAATAAGAGGTGAAACAATTATTCAATTTAACGGTTGCAAACCAGAAAACAAAGTTGATATTCAAGTGTGGCATTTAATTTTGGATGAAAAACATGTTTTGAGTATTTAATTTGGAGCAACCATGTGAAAGTTATTAATTATGCAATTTAATTAACCAATTTAAGGATTATTAAATAACATTAATTTTAATTGTCCAAATTGCAAAACAAAGTTGATAAACAGAAAGTTCATTGAATTTGGACTGAAAAACATATTTGATTTGTGTGATTTGAATTAATTATGAATTAATTATGGAATTAACCAAATTGGAATTGAATTGTTTGAATTTGAAATTTGAAACAATTTAAATTGTGCAAAACAGAAAACAAATGCTTTGAATAGGTAGATAATTAAATTTGGGTCAAGATTCATACTTTATTTTTATTATTTAGATTTAGGGAATAAAAGTTATTAACAATTAAAAACTGGGGACCAAATTGTAAAGGCAGGGGCCTAAAAGAAAGAAAAGAATTCGCAGAGGGGCCCCTGGGGCGTTTTTCACCCAGCGCAACCCAGCCTGGGTCTCTGCGGCGCGGGCCCGTGCCCAGGTGGCAGCCACGCGGGCGTGTGCGAGCTCTGAGGTGGCACAGGGGTCGATGACTGGTGGGGCCTGCCCCTGCGCGCGGAAGAAAATGCAAAAGGGGGTGCGCGACCGCGGGGACTCGATCCCGGGTCGCTAGCGCTGCGCGGATGGAACTGAACCGATGTGCTAGTGTTTGTTTCGTGATAGACAGGGGTAGCGAGCAAGGTTATAGTTACCGTTGTTTTAACTGAACTCTGTCAGACAAATTCAGGCAACGAACAGCGATCGCAACCGGCAGCTGATGGACGGGGATCGACAGCGGCGGTGCTGGCGCTTCCGTGACGAGTGGGTGGAGGCGTGCAGGGGTCGTGCGGCCGTGGGCGTGTGGAGGCGGACAGAGAGAGAGGGGCAAGGACAGGGGGCGCTCACCTCTGGTTCGACGTCGAGAGCAGCACGGTTGCAGGCGACAGGGACAGGCGGCGGAGGAAAAGCTTGACGGTGTCGCCGACTCGGGCCTCCTCCCGCCTCCGCGCCTTCAGCGATCTTGGAGATGGGGGAACGCTGGTTCCATTCCCGGGAACGGTAGCTCCTCGAGGTGCCCATGGCGAGGGGACGGTGGCGTTTCTGACGGCGGTTAGGTGGGTGGTTGCAGGTTCAGAAGCAGAAGAACTCGGGGGGGAGAAGAGAGGAGAGAATGGCGGCGGGGCGGATGGGGCTAGGGTTAGCAAGCAGAGGGGGAGGTGTAGGTGCTTTAAGGGGGGAGAGGCCTGGTACGGCAGGCAATCGGTGGAGGGGAGAAGGATCGAGCGGTGGATGCGAGGTTCGTACTGATGTCGTCAGCGGGAGGAGGAAGAAAGCGACAGAACAGGGGGGGGGTACTGGGCCAGAAAGAGAGATGGGCCTGGGGGGGAAAAGGGGAAGGGGTGGGCTGCCCTCTCTCCTTTGCTATTTTTTTTTTCCTTTTTCCCTTTCTTCTTTTTTTTTGCAAGAGATCAAAGAGGGAGAGAGAGAAAGGATTAAAGGATTTGGGTTTAATTTTTATGAATAATTTTTAGTGCTTTGCAAAACAGTAATTAAAAGCAATTACCATTAACTTCGAAATTTAGAATATTAGTTTGATTTGGAAATTTTTGGGAATAACCAATTTTATTAATAAGTTCAAACAATTATACAAACATTATTGAAATTAGTTTGTTTGCCAAATTTTAATTTTTTTAAACCCATATTGAAATATGATAATTAAGATTGATTTGATTTGAATTTTTGGAATTTGCCATTAGGGTTTTAATAAAAGGGAAAAAAAATTATTAACAGGCAATTTGATTAAAACAATTTCAACCATTGAAAAACAATTGAGTGGTTTAGTTTGCAAGTTTGAAATTGGAAATTTTGAGCAAGGGGTGAAAGTTTGAATTGTTTTTGAATTTTCAGTTGTGATGCAAACATGGTGCAATGCAATGTGATGCATGGGATGCAAAGCAGAAAGAAAACAAACACTTTCTACCAAGGTAACACCCCAGGTGTTACAGACGACACCACTAACAAGGGATTGCGCCCTCGCAATCCACCTGCTAACCCGGGAGGGGAAAGAAGTTCGACTATCGATTCTTCGTGCTTCCAGTTGATCTCCTCGACACCACTAACAAGGGCTTCTCGACACCACTAGCAAGAGATTCTTGCTCGGAGTGACGACGATGTTCTTCCACCAGGAACCTTCTGATGATCGAACCTATTAGGTTAAGGGCTCAGAAAACGTCCACCCACGTAGGATCCTAACACTTTGAAAGATTGAGTACGAGAGTAGACTCCAAAAAAAATAATATGGGAAGGGAAATAGAATAGGGATAAGGAGAAAACAAGAATCCTATTGAGATGTTTTTCCAAAATAGTTTAGCAGCAAATAGTTTTTGACACTCTAGAAACAACGACCGTTAGCGAGGTTATCCTACAGGCTTTGCGGACCCATTGCTTCGATAACCATTCGTATCGAAACAATCTAGGGAATCGGAACCAAGGCTCTGATACCATTTGTGACGCCCCGAGATCGGGCACTATGCAAATTTCAGCATTTCCGCCAAATCCGCATAATAACCGATTCCAGGTTGCCACTTGTGATAACATTACAACAGTTCACGAATATTCCACAACAACAGAAGAGATATATACAAGAGGACTCAAACGAGTCAAGGATACAACTGATACAATACAAAGATCCAAATAACAGCGGAAGAAACAACATAGTGTCCGACTACGGACAAGATACAAATTGGACTAAGAGTCCTGAAGATAACCGAGAGCGTCCAATCCCTGCCCAGGCCAAGCCGGAGGGATTCCCAAGCTAACGTCGTCAGACTTCAAACCTGTTGACTGCAATGTTGAATATGCAGCCACGAAAAAGGATTCGTGGGTCAGTACGGTTAAGTACTGGCAAGTGGATAAACCCATACTCACAAGATACCGGCGTATCCAGTCATCACAAGATACAAATACTTTGGGTTCAACGGAAAGGAAGGGATTATTGCAAATAAGCGGCAGCGGGCTGCACTAACCAACTACAGAGACTCACTACAACATCCGGCTAAAAGAGGGGGATAAGATAGCGTATCGTAACCAACTACAACTACTCACCAAACAATACCCATCCAATGTCACCCCCTACTAAGGAAGCAACCCAAGGATAACTCACACCGTTGGATTAATGATGGATCAAGTTATTGTGTCATTAAGACTATTACTAGTCAAAATTAGCATTAGTTAGGTGTAAGTTGTTCTGAGTACTTGTTAGCCAGTACTTTCACCAAGTAATCCATAACCGCGGAAAACACGGCTTGTCGAGAAGATTTATCCCTGCAGGGTGTGCTCCAGTACCCGTACACACTCAAGCCACCAACTAAAACTCAGGTTGGTTTGACACGACTCAAACCGTCTCTACAACCCATCCTAGGAGCCACGGAGCTATAAGGTCCCAGCCACGCAGCCGAATACTCAGCGCAGGTGTGCAAAACTCCCGCAGGACACAACACCCCGGCACTACAGGCCTCGCCCTATATGCATCATCATCATCAGTAACCATGGGTGATCAACCCATTATGCAAGGAGCAAATGGAACACCCGAACTAAGTGTGGCTCTTCGGACAAGCTGCAGATCAGGTCTAAGTCGAGGGGGGTTCCATACCACCACCCGGATGCGGTGAGCACGCTCATCATGGATCAGTAGACAAGACTCTTTTCCTAATTAAGTTCGACACTAGCATGCTCCAAAACCCTAACCCGGGCCTCCTGCCGGTGCCTTAACATCAAATTATTATTACCCAAAACAATAACAAGTTGTTGATTGAATTGAAACCCAACTATCAACTAAACAGGTGATAAAACGGCCAACAAGACTTGAGCTCAAACAACACTAAGCATGCAACTACGACATGAGGGCCAACAAGGTAAACAACCAACAGTTAATAGGAAGTGGAAGGAAAGGCTATATCATGGCTGCAAGGTAAACATATAATAGGATCGAGACACAAGCATCGAATCAACAGGCTAGAATAAGAACAACGGAAAGAATCGGTAACAAGTGATGAAAGGCAGCCATTTGGCAGCAAGTGAGTATACTTGCCTGAGATCCGGCAAGGTAGCAGAACTTGTCGTTGCTCACATCATCTCAACGTCCTATCCGCGAAGAAGCAACGAACCTCAAACAAACACCGGATGCAACAATTACTACTACGGCAAAAGATCCAGCATGATCCTATTTTATATGCATGACATGGCAAGATGCAACAGGGGAAACAACTTAAGCAATTTAATCGGAACCGGAGTCCGGAGAAATAGGAATTGTTTCAAGTTGTTTATCTAACCATCAAGTTAAATGTTGTTTAGCATGGCAAACAATAAAGTAGATGAGTTAGGCAATTTAAATGGAAGGGGGCAACAGTTGGAATTATTTATCCCACACATTCCATATGTTGTCATATAGATGAACATGCATAACAAGATCTAAAGTGCACAAGATAAGATGCAAACAGAGATATGGATGGCATGAACATATTCCTTGCAATTTTCTGATTGGAAAACATATTTTATTTGTTGAAATTGGAATTAGAATGAATTAGTTATGAATTTTGGCAATTTGAATTGCATTAAATAAGAGGTGAAACAATTATTCAATTTAAAGGTTGCAAACCAGAAAACAAAGTTGATATTCAAGTGTGGCATTTAATTTTGGATGAAAAACATGTTTTGATTATTTAATTTGGAGCAACCATGTGAAAGTTATTAATTATGCAATTTAATTAACCAATTTAAGGATTATTAAATAACATTAATTTTAATTGTCCAAATTGCAAAACAAAGTTGATAAACAGAAAGTTCATTGAATTTGGACTGAAAAACATATTTGATTTGTGTGATTTGAATTAATTATGAATTAATTATGGAATTAACCAAATTGGAATTGAATTGTTTGAATTTGAAACAATTTAAATTGTGCAAAACAGAAAACAAATGCTTTGAATAGGTAGATAATTAAATTTGGGTCAAGATTCATACTTTATTTTTATTATTTAGATTTAGGGAATAAAAGTTATTAACAATTAAAAACTGGGGACCAAATTGTAAAGGCAGGGGCCTAAAAGAAAGAAAAGAATTCGCAGAGGGGCCCCTGGGGCGTTTTTCACCCAGGGCAACCCAGCCTGGGTCTCTGCGGCGCGGGCCCGTGCCCAGGTGGCAGCCACGCGGGCGTGTGCGAGCTCTGAGGTGGCACAGGGGTCGATGACTGGTGGGGCCTGCCCCTGCGCGCGGAAGAAAATGCAAAAGGGGGTGCGCGACCGCGGGGACTCGATCCCGGGTCGCTAGCGCTGCGCGGACGGAACTGAACCGATGTGCTAGTGTTTGTTTCGTGATAGACAGGGGTAGCGAGCAAGGTTATAGTTACCGCTGTTTTAACTGAACTCTGTCAGACAAATTCAGGCAACGAACAGCGATCGCAACCGGCAGCTGATGGACGGGGATCGACAGCGGCGGTGCTGGCGCTTCCGTGACGAGCGGGTGGAGGCGTGCAGGGGTCGTGCGGCCGTGGGCGTGTGGAGGCGGACAGAGAGAGAGGGGCAAGGACAGGGGGCGCTCACCTCTTGTTCGACGTCGAGAGCAGCACGGTTGCAGGCGACAGGGACAGGCGGCGGAGGAAAAGCTTGACGGCATCGCCGACTCGGGCCTCCTCCCGCCGCCGCGCCTTCAGCGATCTTGGAGCTGGGGGAACGCTGGTTCCATTCCCGGGAACGGTAGCTCCTCGAGGTGCCCATGGCGAGGGGACGGTGGCGTTTCTGACGGCGGTTAGGTGGGTGGTTGCAGGTTCAGAAGCAGAAGAACTCGGGGGGGGGGGGAGAAGAGAGGAGAGAATGGCGGCGGGGCGGATGGGGCTAGGGTTAGCAAGCAGAGGGGGAGGTGTAGGTGCTTTAAGGGGGGAGAGGCCTGGTACGGCAGGCAATCGGTGGAGGGGAGAAGGATCGAGCGGTGGATGCGAGGTTCGTACTGATGTCGTCAGCGGGAGGAGGAAGAAAGCGACAGAACAGGGGGGGTACTGGGCCAGAAAGAGAGATGGGCCTGGGGGGAGAAAAGGGGAAGGGGTGGGCTGCCCTCTCTCCTTTGCTTTTTTTTCCCTTTTTCCCTTTCTTCTTTTTTTTTTGCAAGAGATCAAAGAGGGAGAGAGAGAAAGGATTAAAGGATTTGGGTTTAATTTTTATGAATAATTTTTAGTGCTTTGCAAAACAGTAATTAAAAGCAATTACCATTAACTTCGAAATTTAGAATATTAGTTTGATTTGGAAATTTTTGGGAATAACCAAATTTTATTAATAAGTTCAAACAATTATACAAACATTATTGAAATTAGTTTGTTTGCCAAATTTTAATTTTTTTAAACCCATATTGAAATATGATAATTAAGATTGATTTGATTTGAATTTTTGGAATTTGCCATTAGGGTTTTAATAAAAGGGAAAAAAATTATTAACAGGCAATTTGATTAAAACAATTTCAACCATTGAAAAACAATTGAGTGGTTTAGTTTGCAAGTTTGAAATTGGAAATTTTGAGCAAGGGGTGAAAGTTTGAATTGTTTTTGAATTTTCAGTTGTGATGCAAACATGGTGCAATGCAATGTGATGCATGGGATGCAAAGCAGAAAGAAAACAAACACTTTCTACCAAGGTAACACCCCAGGTGTTACAATGTTCTTCAATAATATTAATCACTTGTGTGTGATTTGTTGTATAAGAACAGATGCTTATACCTCTCATGCTCTCCTAGTGCTCTATGATTTTGTATAGATCATGGATACATGCTAAGCACATTTAGCAGTGTACAGATATTGTGCCATGTGCTCCCTATAGGCTTGGAATTAACCTGTTGCAGTTATAGTGTTGCTTTAGCTTCTGAAGGAAGCACAACCTTCTTCTTATGGTTTTGCCCGCTCCTCCTAGTTGTTTCAATTTTCGCAGTGTATATATTTCTAGCTGAAATAATGGTTGTGGCATTGTGAGTTGTTTTTTTAATGAAGAACCGTGTGTGTGGCTGCCTACTACGGCCAGCTGGTAAATTTTTACAGTTTTGGGAAGGTTTATGGTGTTGACACCTCATAACATACATTTGGTGATTGTGCTCCTTGCAAGTGGGGTCTAGGGTTCAAGTTTCAACCCTATTGCGGCTGTCCTTGTGAAATATCCGATGCAAGTGAGATATTTGTGTTGCTTAGTGTGCAGTTACTCGGCTGGGCTGAGATTACTCCCGTGGTCCAAGTATGCATGGGAAAGATGGTAGCACCTATCCAACAAGTGTTGGGATGCTTGTTGCTTCTGGTTTGTGCTTAACTGGGCCTTATTTGATGCCTGGATCATGGTCTTTTCCCTATAATTCCAAGTTCTTCTTAGGATTGTTAGTCCCGCTGGTTATCTATACTAGTAGAGACTTTAATTAGTTTGCAATGTAGTGTAGATGTCCTGATCGTCTTGTTATCTGTTGGCTTTACTTATGAACTATGCTCAAATTTCAAATTGTGACCTCATTTGACCATGTGGTTGGAATCCACATCTATTCCCTTGGTTTGTGTACTGGAATTGCACACTTGTGCTTGTTGTCTTGCTGTCCCTAGTTGCAATGCTCCTGATCACTTCAATTAAGCTTTGTTGGATTGTTTTCTTGGGACATTGTTGAGAAATTGTCCCCGTTACTTCATATTTATGTTGATTTCTCACTAAGTTGAGTACCTGGATAAGAATTCATATTAGTAAGGACTCCATTGCATCCAAAACATCAAAATTGCTCAACCTTTGGTTAGGACAAACATTTTATCATAACCAAAACTATTTTCCTTTGTTTTCTGTTTTGCAGGTTCAAGATTCCAAGAAGATATGAAGATGTAGTCTTCTAAGATTTTAGTTTAGGTTAGCTTTGTATAGGTTTAGAACTTTGTAATTCTGACATTTTGGCCTCTGTAATATACTCTGTAATACATTTTTATCCTGATGTTTAAATATGAATGATAATTGAATTCCATTCCTCATTGTCAATTTCAAATACTGATTTCCTGAGTGGTTTGAGATCTTTTCAATATCCATATGAATCCTTTGAATTATAATCTTGTTATATAATTTGAATTCAAACACTTGTGTGAATTTGAACTCTGTTTGAAATATTTGAAGAGTGTGGATTTGTTACCCCCTAAGGCAATACCACCCCACTTGTTGTCGTCCGATAGATGCCTCGTGATTCGTACTATGATGTCATGTATCTGGCAAGATCTACATAATTAGCTTCGTACCCTGATCAACTCATGTAGTAGGCTGTAAACTTGTGCATATAGCGTTGACATTGTCAGAATTTGCTTAGCATTCAAGACAATATCAGCGGAGTGCATATTTATCGAGTGAACCGTGCATGTTGTCCAAGACTGGCAGGACACGAATGCGCGGACTATTAGCAGTGTTTGTAGGTTCATAGTAGACAACAAGTGAACTGTGCATGTGGTCGAAATCTCAGAGATGATCTAACGACAATGGGGGGGGGGGCTGGTATTGCCCCCGGGGGTAACTCCACATTTCCGAATATTTGGATGTGAATCTGTTATTTGAATATGGTTGTATATTGGAGTTTGTGAAATGATTCGGAATTGTCTTCCATTGTATAACAATATACTAGTCATTTAATTTAATTTGATCAATTCAATAATTCAAATGTCTACTTAACTCATTTGAATCTCAAATGATTATATTTGAATGTACTTAGTTAATTTGAATTCGAGTGTTCGGATATGAGATAAGAATAGATGTCAGATACTTAACTCATTCATGAGGAATGATTTTTGTTTGAGAGACTTGTTCTCCTTCCAATTCCCGCCAAATGGTTTTGTCGAAACCCTTGATCCAATAATATATGAGTTGAGGGTAACTCAAATGTTATTGCCAGATGTTGATGACTTGTTTCCAGATCATCGGTTCCAACTCAACTTGTCCTCATAACTTATTCTTTCACAAAAGCGCAAAATTTACCATAATTTTGCAAAGATGCATGCATCAAAGAATGCATAATTCTATATCTACCCTCGCTATTCTATAACTACGGGGTATTACATCTAGCAAGGCCCACCAGACTGGTTTCATGGAATGTGTCATGCCCATATACATTGCATTCGGTTTGAATAATTTATCATTTACCATCCAATATGCACTATGTTTTTTCAGATGATACATGCGAACAAGAATCTTCCACATAAAAAAATGTAATACATGTTGCCCTATGATATAAGATTTATAGTTTTTCGAATGAAAATTTATCCTGAAAAGCTATGAATGAACAAATCTACTTCAAGAACATGCTATTGTAATTGTGTAGAGGTTCTTGCCTTTTCTTTTCTTTTCTTTTCTTTAGAACAAGTCTATGATGCTACCCTCTCTGTTCAGAGAAAATCCATGTCAACTATTTCCGAACCAAGGGAGTACTGTATATGTATATAGGGAGCTCCTATAGGTCGCCTATAGCGAGTCCTATAACAGCTCACCCGCACGTCCGGTGCTGTGTGTCCTACTGGGCCGGCCCAAATACAAGTATGTTCTGTTTCTATTCTCTTTTTTATATTTATATATAAATAATTATTTTATTTGAAAAATACGAAAAATAAGAACGATTTTCAAATTTGAACAAATTTTAAGATTTTCAAATCTGAACAATTTTAATAAATAAACAAATTTTTAAAATGAACAATTTTCTAAAATAAACAAATTTTTAAAATGAAAATTTTCAAATATGAACGATTTTTAAATCTGAACAATTTTCATTTTTTAAATGAGCAAATTTCAAAAACTGAACTTTTTTTCATTTGAACAAATTTAAAACTTGAACATTTTTTATCCGAACAAAATTTGAATCTAAACTTTTAAAAGTTTGAATATTTTTTATTTGAACAGATTTCAAAACGAATATTTTCGCATAAAAGGAAAATAAAACGAAAAAACAAATAATAAAACAGAGAAGAAAGAAATAAAATGGAAATAAAAAACAGAAAAAGGGAAACAACAAGACAATAAAAGGTTAAAAGAGGCTACCTGGACATGAATTGTGGCTTATGCCAGTGGTTGCCTCCTGCGATGGCGCATGTTCTTTGTTCGAATCCCTGGGCCGGCCCATCTGCAAGACGTTACGCGGGCGAGTCGTTGTAGGACTCGCTATAAGCGATAGGTAGTGCCCGCGTGTATATGCACTACCATTTGAATACTTGGGCCTTTGCTGGGGCTATGCTCTTGACATTTTCCTACATTTTTTTTTTCTTGAAAGGTTGACATCTCCTGAACATAGTTTCCATTACTGGCGGTGAAGAAGTATATTTTCCAGAAAATAAAACTGGTGGTGAAGAAGCACTTGCGTGTAAGGTAGAGCGGATAAGCGCGCGAGTGCGAAGCTTGCTGCCACGGGCCACGGCGTCTAATTCGGGTCCTACTTGCGTGCAAGAGGGTACAACGACGCGAAGCAAGTGGCTACAGTGGCTAAATTTGGTTTGTATTGGAGTGAAGAAGAAGCTGTTGCGTGCAAGAGAGTATCACAGCGCGAATCCTGTGGCCACGGGGGCTTCTTACCTGGGCAAGATTCATCTGTAAGCATGACTTTTTTCCAGATAAAAGGGTTCGCCCCCTGCTCCATTAAGCATAAGAAGCAGCGTAGTAGTGTGTTTCTCAGTTGGTGTTTTCCTTCAGGAACCGGCGGCGAGCTTTGGCCGGATGAAAGCAATTCCAGGCGGCAATCCTCAGCAAAATCCTCTGTAAGTTCTCTTCAGATTCCTGCAATCTCTCCCCTGCTAGCTTCTTCGTGGAGTCGTACATCTTCAGGAACCGGAGGTCAGCTAACTAAAGGTGTTATTGCGTAACTGAAACTTTGAATCGATTTGGACTAGAGCCTCTAGCGAAAGGATGAATCATGAATCATGTGTACGTGTAGGCTTCAGAATCAAGAATTTCTGTTTAGAACTAGGGACATGCATGTTAATAGAAAAAAACCACATGTTTATGCTCATGGTATTTCTCTTTGGTTCATCTGTACCATATTTGCTTCGATACGAACTCTTTACCGAACTTGGTAGAAAAATATTCATTTCTGAGCATATATTTAGAATAGTCAAAATCTTTGATATTGATATTTTTTCCGATAAAAAGAATATATCAAGTATCAAATTTAATATTGACATGGCAGCACATAAAAGTCAACATCATGCCAGTACACCTCATCAGCTTCTTGATGTTCCAGTTTGTGGTCCTCTGTTGCGCTGTATCTACTAGAAAAGGGTAGGCATGCATTCGTTTCAGCTGCAGACTGCGCAGCGCAGAATACTTCAAAATACATTTGCAGAGACATTCTAAACTAAATCAGCGACTGAAATCAGAGGTGTGTACAAACTTTTACCATAGAGGAGTAATTCAAAAATCAAGTAGGTTGAAATCAGAGGTGCATACATACTAAACCAGTGACTGAAACTAGCATTCCTCTTTCCGAGAGCACGGCCAAAGGTGGTTCTCTTGGAAGGGATTCTGGATACACATTTTTCACTACCAGCGTGCGGAGCTGGGCCCCAGGCAGCAAATAATCCGGCCTAGCATCTACTGTATGAAAAACAAAGTTGGCCCAACTCGCTCGCTCGCTCGGCTTCTCCTCTCCACCGCGGCCGAAACCAGAAGCGCGCAGCCACGCCTAGTCCTGCCCACGCCCAGCGCCCAGCTCCGCCCACTGCCGCCGATGCCGGCAGGCCGGCTAGCCGCACCTGGAACCCGTGCCCCGGCCTCCTGGCCACCGTCTCATCCCCCCTGTCGCTGGCCCGCCTTGCCTAGCCGCCGCCTCGTGACTCCTTCGTCGTTGGGTTCTCCGCCTTGCCTAGCCAGTCCCCTGCTCCGGGATCCCTATTGCTGCGCTCGGTCTCGGTACAACTGCAGAAGCAGTCCCCTGCTCCGGAATCCCCATTGCTGCGCTCGGTCTCGGTCCAACTGCAGAAGCAGTTCCCTGCTCCGGGATCCCCATTCCTGCGCTCGGTCTCGGTTCCTTCCTTAGGCCTCAGCCTCAGCGAAGTGATTTTTTCAATTGATTTCTCCCCGTCTCGGTTCCTCCCTCGGGCCTCAGCTAGGTAAATTTCTCCTCAGCTCGGTTATTCGGTCTCGGATTTAATTTGTAATCACATTGCTTTAACAATTGTTTTGTAATCAATTTCATGTTTTAGGAACAAAGTTTAAATAGACTCTATCCATTGATCTCAAAACGGAACCAATTAACATATACAAATCCACAAGCCGAAGAAGCTATTCAAACTGAATCCGCAAGCCGTACTACTATTTTTAGTTTTTTGTATCTCTTGTGTACTTGCTTGGACCATTCACGGCTAGAGTTCAAAAATATATGTTCATCTTTGCAGTCGTACCAAATTTTTGTGCCACTGCCACTACAAGATAAAACAAAAAGATTGTGCTAAGTTCTTTTGGCCCCAGGCTTGCTCCAATCCTTGCTCCGCCACTCCAAATATACTAAAACCATATTGAGAATAACCAAATACTTATTTAGCGGAATTAAAATCCAACACCATAAATAATCTATCGTTAACATCCCTTTCTTGGATCAGATAAGCCGTTGTCATAGTGAAATGGGTTGCTTCCGCCGAAATTTCAGAGTGGTCGCATGACTTTAGAATGGAATCACTTTTCATCGATTATAAATATGCTTTACTTTCTATCTCGGAAAAGAACGCGTGCACCGTGTATTCCTAAGCTTCTACTTTTTTTACGAGGACTTCTATGGTACCCCCAACTGGATATAGGCCGTCTATTTTTGTTGATCTAACGGCATGTATTAAATCATACTAGTATCTAAAACCTGTGTAGTATAAAACACTAGTTGAATGCCCGTGCGTTGCTACGGGGATTAAGTTTTTCTGCACCCACAAGTTATGCGTTTCTTTCTACTTGAAAATTCCCGGTTTCTCTAGGATATACAAATGAAGAACTACTTTAATCGACTTCAACATTAAAATCCAAATAAGGGAGAGTGCATGATGGCTAGCTAAATACCCCATGGGAAGCTGCTACTTTGATCTAAGAAATGTATTTAGATTATCTCTCTCCTATTTGTACTTACATATCATATTTGTAATATGTATGTGATGAAAGGATAAGAGCAGCTTCCCTGGAGCGGAGCGGAGTAGCTCAAAGCTTGACAATGACAGTTAAGCTGGATGCTCTGTTCTACCGGGCCTTCATTTTCACCACTGACATTCATGTATAGGAGGATGATGATGAAGACAAGAAAGTCATGGATAAGTAGAACAGCTAGATCATTTAAGTGTTTTTTCCTATTTCTGAAAAGTTTCAGCTGAACAGAGCACACACATATCATTATGAAATTCTACAACATCTACTGGTATACATGAACTGAAAAAGTTCCAATCAAAACATAACTCTCAAAGAAGGACCATGTGCTAAGCACAATCAATAATTCAATTGGAAATAACCTGACATGTACTTTCCAATTTCTAAAAAGTTTAAGTAGCAACAGAGCAGATACAACTTTTGTGAATCTTTTAGCAGTTGTTCGTTAATATGTGAAATTGAACATGTTTCAGGCAAACATAACTCTGAAAGTAATATGACATGCTATTTTCAACAAATACTAACAAGAGAACACATTGATCTTAGCGATGACCCACACAACACGCCAAAAATTATTCATAAACATCTAATATTGGTTTTCACAATCTGACAGGTTCATCCTACATGTTGCTGCTACACTGGGGGTTGAGCCTTACAGAACAGGTGGTTTAAGAATCAAAGTTGAACTATATATCCTTCCGTGAAAATACTCTCTTGATGCCATATCGATGTGCCGCGAGTACCTGAATTCCAACGGAATGTTGAAGTTAAATATAGTCCTAGAGCACCACAAGGGAAGTAGTTCAGTCATTCGAGCAAGAAACACAGAAGCATATCAGGAACATATATGGTGGTACCTTGTCCTTAACACTACCAACCGGCAACACCAGGCCCGTGAAAGTCATCTCTCCTATCATGGCGGTGTCTGCTATGACTTTCCGGTTGCTAAACAATGACACAAGCGAGGTTGCGAGTGTTACTCCTGCAGAAGAACCATCCTTCGGCACAGCACCAGTAGGAAAATGTATGTGAATATCACGACTCTCCAGTATGTTAATATCTGAAGTAGGAGACAGATTGAGGTAAGAAGCTCTTGCTCTCACCTGTGAAAATCAACGAAATCTAACGTTATTGAACTTTTTTTCCAGACTAACGTTATTGAAGTTGATATGTACTGATACAGAAAATCAATCATAGTGGGGCTGATGATGCTTAATTTAAACAATATTTAAACTAAGCAACATACTGCTAGAAAACAACTTCACATGGCAATGGAAGGTTATGCTAAGTAGCTAACTGAATATGCGCAAACAAAGTGTTACACCATGCAAGGGAGATAGGTGAGAAAGGAAGATACTTAGTTACCCACATCAGAGCTAACCGTGGCAACTCCTTAATTACATCGCCAAGTTGTCCCGTAATATGCAAATCATCCTTACCCACCATAGTTGTAGCCTCCACAACTGAACTTCACAACCAAAAGAAGTCAGACAAGCCCAACAGACACTCCTAGGGATGCCACAAGGTCCGCAGCTGCTCTAGGAAAAAATCTAGGAGGCTGTAGGTTTCGTTCGAGATTACGCACACCAGCTTCTCGTGTGTATCTCTCGATGCTAAGTTTGACTACGGCCTGGACAGACGAAAGGTACAAGGAAAACAGAGATTAATTATCAGAGTTTTAAACAAACTCAAACGAAAGAAAAATGACAAAATAAATGTGAAGACCATTGTCAGAAATGTTTTAGGACACATAATAAATTCAATAGTAGTCCCTCCTTTCCATATCATAAGATGTTATTACAACCAGTATACTCCTACATAGGTTGTAATAACATCTTATATTATGGGACAAAAGGAGTATTATTTATATGAATATAAACAGTTGATGACTGCAAACAATATGCAATGGTGGTGCACCTTTATTCACATATGATCCAGAGAACTATTTTGAGGAAATATCGTTATTGTGCGGATTCTAGTTCAGAAATCTCGTTATTTATGTTTCTGCTTCTTATTTGCATCCATATGTTCTTCCTTGCTAAGAACAAGAGCTCAAAAACAGTAGTAGCAAAAAAAGAGGAGACAACATAATGATAGGTTTTCTTGAAAAAATTTAGTCAACTTCCATGATGCATACTGTACTTCCATAAGTTAGGCCAGATGAAACCAGATGAACATCAATAGCTTATTATGCACACCATTATACATCTAAGGAAATTGCTAAGAAAAAGTAGAATAATAAGTGCATTCATCATGCGAAAAAAGTATTATTCAGCACACTATGAATGAAAAACATCATATACCTTCATTAATCTTGCGTGAAGTGAGAGTCTCCCTATTTTTTCCGGCCCACCCATGATTGTAACGTGTGAAATTGCATAAAGCTTGCCAAGAGATGATAAGAATTGCCAAGTATAAGGGTCCATACACAAATTCATGCAGCTAGCTGTATTGTATATGGCACAGTGATGATAAGAAACACATTGACGAGCTGGCGATGTAGTGGTGCTAGTATAAATTATCTCTGCAAATATGTACATAATGCATGCATTTGTGCTTATTATATATACTCTACGTGATTGTCCATGTCGATGGTCCTGAAGACATCCCATGCAGCAGCTGCACTCGTCATGCAGAACGCTGACAGGGGCGGCTCCTGGCATGCACGCGAACAAAACATCGAACAGAATAATTGTTAGGACGAATAAATTGAAATGTGTTGGAATTTGTTTGTTTCTGATTGATTACCCCATGGTGCCGGAGTGAAAAGTCCTATGATCTCGTCGGAGTCAAATTGGGTCACGAGCTCGAGTAGCAGGCTGTCGTTCAGCCATCGGTACCATCTCCTATTGCTGACCTGCATAAATATGGGCGCCCTCCATTGTTCATCGATCCGACGGTGGACACCAAATATGTAGCAGAGCCGAGGAAGGAGACGGCAACAGCCATAAAAGGGGAGCGAGCTCACAAGCTTGGCCTACATTCTCAAGTAACAAATATAAAAATAGAATGAATCTCCAACCTAGAAAGCAGATCATTACACCATCACCCGCAGTGCAAAGATTCATAAATACAAGAACCCCATGTTATGTAGCACACTCCTCGTTGAGCTCTGCTCGGACGCCCTATGCAATCTACATCAATGATCAACCACGAATCATTAGCATATTATGATTATGATATTTGCAGCACCAGAAGGAAGAAGCCAGAATTGAAGAAATCCCATGGTCATGAGAGTTTGATGGCGGCGCAGAGGTCAACGGAGTCCTTGATGCTCCAGACCATGTTCAGACGGTCGATGATGCGCTCGCTCGTGAGGACGAGTTTGCCCCACGCCGGCTCCACGCCCTTCTCCAGCGCTCCAGATCGCCCTCCTACGAAGGATCGAAGACATCGAAGGGTGGGAAGTCATAGTCTGCAAGGAGGGGGTTGTCGTCCGCCATGGCCGCTTGTCCGCGCGAGAGGAGTAGGCGCAGCGGTCTCGTGGCGGCTGGGGAAGAGGTCGTGGATCAGGGAGGAGGCAGGGTGGACGGAGATGAGGAGCAGGGTTGTCGTCCGCCATGGCGGCGTGGTAGTAGGCTCATCGGTCTCATAGGGGCGGGGATAGAAGGGCGTGGAACAGGGAGCAGGGCTAGGGCATCGAGAGGCGCCTCCAGGGTCGGATGGCATCGAGAGCGCCTCCAGGGTCGCCAGTCGCGACTCACACGACGTGAGGAGAAGTTGTGGATCATTGGGCCTGGCCCATATGCGTGATAGCAGGATGAAGCGAGCGGACGACGAAGCGAGCGGACGATGGGAGTTGACGTACCAACGTACGTCCAACTCCCATTTAATAGTAAAGATACTAGTCGTTAAGGTCAGAGTTAAAATTGGAAAGTGAACAATAAAATCGGAAATCATGTTAAAAAAGGAAGGCTCCGGATTTCATGTTATAACTCCATGCACTGAAGCCAGGCCTGGCTACTTCACGGTTAATGGTGGTGTAAACGGAAAGTGCCATTGTTGTCAGACCATGGCTACATCATGGTGTATGTGAATTCCGGCGAGGAAGTTATAAATTTTTGCCATCCTGCTGCATGGCCGGTCGACCATCATGGGTACATAAACTCAATCCAAGCTTGTTCTGACACTTTGCTGTCGGGCTATCCAGCAGGCACATGCGAACTCCGGTTATATTGTTCTCAATCTTTGTTTCGGAGCTGTTCGGCCGGCCCGCCGGCCGGCCGGCCACCATACATACGCAAACTGCCGATAGGGAGCTAGCAGGACAAAAGCAAATGTTATGGACCCTGAAGGAGGAAATTTAGGTGCGATTTGTGTATCAATAAATGACTTTCTATTTAAAAGTTTGGATGGCCTCTCTCAACCAACGGTTAGATTTTAATTTATACTAGTCACCTCTGCCGAGTAGTAAAAGGTACCGTAGAATAGGCCTTTTTTACAGCCCATAATAATTTGACTCTTAGCTTTTCACAGGACTTGACCGGCACAAATTTCTGAGGGGAAAAGGTGTTTGGAAATGGCCACCGAGTCAAAGGACGTAGAGCACCCAATGGAAAATCACGCGGCAAGCATCAGCCGCATCACATCAGATGTCCT
Source organism: Alopecurus myosuroides (assembly GCA_028641055.1). Classification (NCBI taxonomy): domain Eukaryota; kingdom Viridiplantae; phylum Streptophyta; class Magnoliopsida; order Poales; family Poaceae; genus Alopecurus; species Alopecurus myosuroides. The sequence goes on along the minus strand of CM054063.1, from coordinate 258,618,942 downwards.
ACACGAGATTCTTCTCAGGCTCCCGATCAGCTCCCTACTGAGAGCATGGCCAACGGGTGGCCTCAACCTACTGCCCTGTCAGAGACAGCTAGGCTCGGATGCCACGAGGATGTACTGGTACTGCCCCGCAGACGACAGGTGAATCCTGCAGAGGAGGCTGCCTCTTCGAGTAGAAAATGGGGAAAAGGAGGAAGAAAAAGGAAGGCCATGTGGGTGTTTAGTCTGATGCTTCCGTTGGCCAAAAACTGGACCATACAACTGCTTCACTACTACGAACCTAGCTGGATGGGGTGAGGCCACGGCATACCACTTCCTCCGCTGCTCATGCCCTGAGATTCCTCAGAACATGCCACCAATGGCGCGACGTAATCCTCGACCCCTGCTTCATCATGGGACACGCTAACCGTGCACCCGAGCGCCTCCTCCTCTTCCTGCCAAGAGTCGATGCCTCGGCAAGCCACAAGACTGTCACGCCAGGCCGTTTAAAGCTTTTGGACGAGAAATGGTCTGTGTCGACATGGGCAGCGCCGTCCATAGATCCGGACGACCACCTCTTCGCGTCGTGCAACGGCCTGCTCTGCTTCTACAGGGAGTACACACTGAAGATAGCCAACCCTGTGACCGGCCAGTGCCTGCATCTCTCGAAACCCGACGGGAAGCTGTTCCGTGACCTGTACTACCTGTACAGCTTCGGGTTCCACCAGACGACGGGGGAGTACAAGCTCGTATACTTCCACCGCGAGCCCCGGCATGGCGGCAGGTCGGCAGGCCAGCCGTTCTGCTTCGACTCCATTCAGGTGTACACCCTCGGCGAGGACAGGTGGAGGGAGGTCACGGCCCCGAAAGAGAGTTGCCTGGTGAACCTCGGAGTCGTCTGCGTGGACGGGGCGATGTACTGGATCGCGGAGGAGGAAGGGGTGTGCTGCTGCGGCGTGGCAGTCATGCGGTTCGACCTCAAGGACGAGACCTTCGCGTCTCTAAGGCCTCCACCGCTGAAGGCCTGCGAGGCGACAGGCATGCCCTGCGACGCTGCCGACCTCTCCTACTATGTAACCCAGGTGGAGAAGAAGATTTGTCTTGTCACTGTCCCGTTCAACAGCAGCGCTCCCCGGTGGCGCCGCTACAACGCGGAGGTTTCAGGCAGGATGGATGTCTGGATGCTCGAGAGCCTGGCTGAGGACAGGTGGTTACTGAAGTACAGCATCGACATGCCGTCATGTGCTCCGCGGTTCGTGCCTCAGCCGTGCTTCGTCCACGGGGAGAAGATCTTACTGCATGATCGCGACGGCAACACGTTCTGCAGAGACCTGCAGGGACGCGACGCTATGGAGAGTGAGGGCTGCAGTGAGGAGTCGCTGTTGAACTTGAGGCCTCACAGGTACTACGAGACGCAGTCCTACCTGTACAAGGAGACCCTTGTTCCGTTGGATTTGTACGCGGGGGCGGCCATTGTTCGCTCGCCGCACTGGCCTCTCGCACCACCAGGTCTCTGATGTGTTAAACTAATCTGCAGAAGGGTTCTGCACTATGAAGTCTTGGCCGCCTCGTATCCTTAATTTCTGGTTACAATCTTGCATTTGTCCTGTGAGGCCATGGTCCAATATAAGTAGGCGACAACGGCATGGTCTGTACCTTTGGAAAATGATCATGCCTGAAACATGAATTTATGGTGTAAATATTTGTACAATTTTAAGCAACTTGTTATCGTAACATGTTCAGAGCTACTTCCTCCGTTCCAAATTATAAGCCGTTTTAGCATACTAGTTTAGTTTGCTAAAACGGCTTATAATTTGGAACGGAGGTAGTAGTATTTTTATGATGTTTGCTTTGTTCATTCATTCATTTGTGGGGTGGAGTTTGTGTCTTTTGTACATTGTTCCCCTGATCTCAATGAAAACTAACAAGCTCTGTCTTTTCATCAAAATAGTTAGGTAAGAAAGATATCTTTTGTATCTCCACACCATGATTATGACTGAATTGTCGGCTGAATTCCAAGCTTCTGGATATTGTAAAGTGTATAGAATTAGTTTTATGCTGATAGATTTGTACACTCAGTCTGGAGTGGATCTTGTATCTTTTGTACTCCCTCCGTCCCGAATTAATTGTCTTAAAGTTGAACAAAAATGGATGCATCTAATACTAAAATATGTCTAGATATATCTACTTTTATCCAACTTTGAGATAATTAATATGGGACGGAGGGAGTATCATATAACCCTGTTAGCAATGAGAATTGGCAAGCTTTGCATTTGCGTCAAAAGAAAAAACAGATATGTCGGTCAAACTGACCTTTTGTTTTGTCGAGGAGATCTACCAACTTTGGTTACGGACTTCATAAGTACTTTTCTTCAATACGCTTCATAGGTACATACTTATACTCCTTGACATCAAAGTGTCAAACCAAAGTTTGGTAAGATTAGTTCTGAATACAAATTTCTACGCAACATGAAAGAGACATGGTCCAGCACACAATATCAGGTGAACTGGGCCGAACCTGGGCCGAACCTCGATAATATCTACTCTTGTTCCTCCTCGGCGAAATCCCGGAACTGCCAACTACGCTCGAACCTGGATGGGGGAAGCGGCGGGAAATCATTTCCTCACCTGATAGGGGGCGGGAAATCCACCCACCGTCCAGCGGAGAGCCCAGCTTGGCGGCAACCGGGAAGCTCGCCTGATCCTAATCACGCTCGTGAGTCCTCTCTCGATCTCTTCTTTTGCTAGCAGGATTCTTCCTTCCCCAATACCCATTCTTGTCCGCGTTCAGGCATCTGTAATGGCGGCTAGGGTTTCTAGCTACCCACGGTTAGGCGCCGGAGGGAAGGCGCCGACGCATATTCGTTGGATTTGACAGTGCTGTGATAAAACTGAATTTTGGTGCACGAGAGAGGACGATAACATAATGGTTCCTTTTTACCGGCCTTTAGAGCGAGTTAAACATTTTCTTAGCGTGGAGAAGTGAGCTTGTTATTTATCAATTTGTTTGCGGGCCGGAAATTTTGAGATGCCATCAGTTTCTTCCTTGACACATTGGGTGGTAAATAAATATTGGAAGCTCGACACCGCACTATACTCTTCATGTTCTTTGTTCGCCCACAAAATTATTTAAATTTCAGTTTCTATCATGTACTGTCAAGTCAAACTCTAAGCAGTATGCCTTTATTGAAATGTGTGTTTGCACTTTGCAGACGAATTTGGTGCTCAACTGCCTCAGCTTTACGTGGTTACGATGGCTGCTGAAGAAGACAGATCAAAGAAGCAAATAAATGAGGAATGCTTCATGGACCGTCTTCCGGGAGACCTCATTGAGGGGATATTTTTAAGGCTTCCAGCGAGCACTCTGTTGAGGTGCGCAGGTGTCCGCAAGGACTGGTACAACTTCATCCGGGATCCCAAGTTTGTTACATCACACCTCAAGCAGGCACACCGTTATGCCATTCTATTCTTCCTGCAAGGTTTGGTTTTGGGAAAGCCCTATCCTAGTGATACTATCCTAATTGACGAAGCCTGGTCACCGTCGACTCATGCAGTGCCAGCGATTGGGCCTGATGATATCCTTTTTGGTTCGTGCAATGTTCTTCTTGCTTTATACACAAAGACATCAACGATCAAGATAGCTAACCTTGCAACTGGTCAATCGTTGCATCTAGAGAAACCTGGCAAGAATATGAGAGGTGATCACTTCTCTTTCTAGCTCCACCGCCTCCCGCCGCCAAGGACAGAGGAGGCCACGCCGCATTGGGAGCCAAGCAGAAGGCGCCGCCGCCGCCGCCAAGACGTCGAGCCGCCGGCGTAGTCCGCCGCCGAGCTCAAGTGACGAACCCCGCCGCCTAGCAGCAGGTCGTGCCGCCACCGGAGCCTAGCACACGGACTCCCCGCCACCAACCGCCACCAGCCCAGCGCCCACCATCCAGCGAGACCGCCCCGCACAAGGCCGTCGACGGAGCCGCTCGAGGGACGCTGTAGGCTTGAGGGAGAGGGAGGCGAGAGGGAACCGGCCGTCGAGGTCTCCGCACTGGCCGCGCCATGGCCGAGCCACCTCAGATTCCATCGGCGGCGCCACCCGGTGCAGGACCACGCGCGCACGCTAGAGCTAACATCCTCACTTACAGAGTTTCCAAAATCTAAAATGCTGCTTCAGTGCTCCACCTCTCCGGCGGCAGAACCGCCTCATTTTGTGGAAACTAAGAGAAGTTGTGTGTTCCTTTTATCATATAAACTAGACATTGTAGCTTATGGAATAAAAGGCCACTATTATGGTAATCCTTTTTTGGCAAAAATTTGAAGTCGACATTAGTTTTCTATCTATTACTATTAATAATATTATTATAATTATTATTTTGGAGTCAATTAAATTAATGTTATCATCACAGACATATTTTTGTTCTCTCTTCCGGTAGACAAGGTTGTTTACGGAAAATTTAGTTCTTCTATCCTTGAAAGTGGCTTTAGTGGTCTTACTGAAAGTGAGATAACACCATTTCAGACCGAGGTTGAACAAGGACTTTCAGATGCTGCTGAATCCAAAGTTACTATCAGCTTCACTCCAAATCTTATCTGCATGATAAGAACATACTCAGAGGTAACTCCAGGTTCTACAGTTGATTACTTGATTGTATGCTGCACTAAATACATCAGAAATGTGTAGAATTCAGCTGCTAATTCATATTCTTTATCTGTATGTTGAATAGAAACGTGGGATGCAATCTACTATGTTTGTTGAAATGGCACCCAGAGGGTACCAACTATCCCAAGACATAAGCACCAGCAGCAAGCTATACACGGTTCCACTACAGAAAAAATAGAGCTATTGGCCGATTGAAGGAAGCAACATGTGCCCCTACAAAGATACTGACAGGTCTCCAGCTGAACAGCAAGATTCATGCAAAGGAAAGTTACAGCAACAGATGCGATCATCATCTGCAATCAGTATTTTTATCTATACATCTATTGAAATAACCTGACTTCCCTGATCTACAAAAAACCGGAAATATTATCCGCAGATTCAGGCGAATCAGATGAATTCTATGGCTCGACTCGATTGTATTGCAGTGTCAGAGTTCGCGCATGCAGGGGCATGCACAGGCGCATGCAAAGGCTCTGACGACTAGGATTAGTCCCCAAAAGCCCGTAAATCAGCTAGAACATACCGGGTGGACAGAACCAACATCCCTCACGTTATGTTTTCTGTTGAGAACTTTAGGCCACCCCCACTAGAGCAAAAGAATGTGCAGACAGGTGGGTTTTAGTGTTGAATAATTAGGCATAATTTTCACGATTAATTCCAGAACATAAATCATGACAAAACCAGCTATTAACATGTGAACCTCGAACATACTAGATGTAGCAGACAACATGAATAATAGCAACAGGATCTCTCTAAACATGTAAACAGTAGACATACTAAATAGACAGATCAGGACACAGATTCTGTACCGATCGTTTGTAGTAACGTTGTTGATGACAACGTTGGCGATGACGGGTCGGAGTAGACGACGCTTGAGGCGACGGTACGCAGCACCGCCTGACTTGTTAGGCAGACGAGCCGTCGTGGAAGCAGCGAGCAGTCGCGCGGAGCGCTTCCCAAAAACCTAATTCGCCCTCTCCCGTACAGGATCACAAAGGCGACTGGTTCCGGAGACCTGCTCTCCCGTTCGCCGGTGGACGCCGACGCTCGGGGGAGTAGACTACGGTGCCGGCGCAAGGAACGAGGTGGCAAACCTAGATTGGTTTCGGTGTGTGTACAGCGCCCACGATGCGCGTCTTTTATAATGCGGTTCAGAAAACCCTAACGCGTGCGACGTGGGAGGCCCACGCCGCACGTCCGAGTCGGTTGCAGCACGCGATACGGGAGCGACCCGACTCAGCTGTGACGCGTCCGTCACGACTACGAAATCGGTTTTCCAAAACAGCAAAATAAAGATAATTATTGTCTCGGCTCGAGGCTCGATTCACGATTCACGAAACGCGGTCGCGGCTTGTCGTGTCGAGTCCAGACGAGCGAGCGAGCGGCGGAGGAGGAGGAGGAGGAGTGCGCGAGAGGCTCTCTTGTTCTCACTCACATACCATCCCTGCAACACTGCACCTTATAAGGTGGTGTGCAACTCCTCAAACTTCCAATGTGGGACTAAACTTCCCACTCCCACCACTCACTAGTACACATGGGCCATTTTGAGATTTCAGGATTTGCTATTGGGCTCACATGCCTTGGGCCCAATTATTTCAGCACACTTACATGGGCTAAAATTCCAACAATCCCCCACCAGATCTCAAATGCCCATTTGAAGATTTGCCAATCCTTGCTACTTGTTTATATACCAGTGTTTCAGCAGAGGCTGTTAAGTTGAACTTCCGCCTAGAGCCTTAAGCTACATCTATCAGCAACTTGAACAATGGACTATGCCTTGAATTGCAAGTTTTGTGCCAATAGACTTTACTCAAAGTCATAACTAGTACTTGGCTGCCAGTAGCCTACCCCGCGGGTGGAGCATATGCGTCATACTCCGTGGTCTCTTCATGAGTTTACTAGAGATCACCCAAATCTCATAGACTGCGACGGTTACAGTCGGACTCACATATGTGTGTTCTTTCAAGAATGCTCTGTAGGACAGCATCTTTTCTATGAATAGCCAACATAAACACATTAAGGCATGTTGCCAACCTGCCTTACAGCTCTTTGAGAGTTATGCATCATCACTTAGAGAGGGTTTATCAAATACTCTCCTCAGTCAAACCACTAGCTTGCTCTTCCCAGGTCCTAATTCACGGGATCTCCGATCACATAGGTTGGGTTACCACTATGGTGTAACGCTCACGGGTCTCATACCCATCTCCCTCGATGCACTATCTATCACATTACGTGATAGTCCCTTCGTAAAGGGATCTGCCAGGTTTTTGTCTGTTTGAATATACGTAACAGTAATTACTCCGGAGTTTCTCAATTTCCTGACAGACTTCAAACGTCTTTTGACGTGTCTTGATGACTTCGCATTATCCTTAGAACTGGTCACCTTGGCAATCACCGTTTGATTGTCACAGTTCATGAGGATAGCCGGTAGTGGTTTCTCAACCACCGGCAAGTCCATCAAGAGCTCACGCAGCCACTCTGCCTCAATAGTGGCTGTATCTAAAGCAGTAAGTTCTGCTTCCATGGTTGACCTCGTCAATATGGTCTGTTTACAAGACCTCCATGACACTGCGCCTCAACAGTGCAGCAGCCGCAGCCGATCGCTCCATCGCTGCCTGCTCTTCCTGTACGTGCGCTAACTGAATCCAGTTTCAGAAAATCCCGCGATCCAATACCTCTTACCCCCCCGATCTGCTTTCCTATCGCAAGCACCGCAGCCACCCCACTGGTATGGAGCGCGCGCAGCGAAGCCCCAGGTCGCGAGATCGATTCCCAGCCCCACCCCTTTTTTACTGCTTATTATTCCGAATTGTTCAATAGTCATTCCCTGAACCATAACCCCCACAGATCCCCTTCCCTGTCACAAGCCGCAGCTCACCCCACTGGTTCTGTCCCAGTGCTCACAGCAGGAGATGGGGGGTTCGAATCCCCCATCCCTCAATAAAAACCAACATTTTATTTTCAATTGTTTTGGTACTGTACTTCCTAGAAATCACAACCAAGCCCCTGTATCTTTAATTCCAGCCCCTGTAACAATTATTTCTAAGTCCCTAATGGATCAAAAAAAAATGGCAGAATTGCACCCAATTTTGTAAATTGCATAAGAAATTCATCCCAACTCCAATTTTAACTTTTTAAATATGTTTTCTGTCCCAAATTAAATGTTCTATCCAAATAAAAAATTTGTTTACTGTTTTGAAAATTTTAAATTGGTGCAATATTTGAAAACTTGTCAAATTCACTTAAACTTGCAAAATTCATAACTTGGGCATAAAAATTCCAAATTCCACAAACTAAATATGTTTTCCAATCAACTTCTCATGTACTTTCCAAATATAAATTTTGTTTGCTGTTTTGAATAATTTAAATTGCTGAAAACAACTGCTTCTTGTTTATTGCATTTAAAATTGCCAAAATAATAACTTGCTCATTTTAAATCCAATTTCCACAAATAAAATATGTTTTCCATACCATTTTGAATAACCTTTTCAAATATAAATTTTGTTTCATGGTTTGAATAATTTAAATTGCCTAAATAATTTAATACTTGTTTAATTCATTTAAATTTGATAAAATCATAACTTGCTCAAAATAAAATAATTTTGAACATGCAAAATATGTTTTCAAACCATCAAAGTGTGAACTTTTCAAATGTGAGTTTGAAATTATGTTTTGAACAAATAAAACTTCAATTAAATTCAAACTTGTTTCAAATCCATTTAAAACTTGTTTAATATTGTTTAATTCATAATTAAATTATCCTAATTCCAATTTCAATATTTAAAACATGTAATCCAACTAAAATTTGATGTTCTTTTCAAATACAAATTTTGTTAATTGTTTTGAACACTTTAACTTGATGAAAACAACAATTGCTTGTGTGACATGCTTAAGTAACCAAACTTTCCACACTTAACCAATAATTTCCAAACTTGTTAAACCTTATTTCAACTGGTTCTATTGTTGTTATTTCGTTGTTTTCCTCATACATGCATCATGCTAATCCACCTTCATCTGTTGATTAGTTGGAAAACAAATAATCTAACCATAATTCATGGGCTTTTCATATGCAACTCAAATTGCATATGGGTCCATCTAAATCTGTTTATCATGTCAACTAGTTTATTCTGGTGCATCTTTAAATTGTCATGCATCCATATCTAGATCATGCTGGATCTTTTGCCGTAGTAGTAATTGTTGCATCCGGTGTTTGTTCGAGGTTCGTTGCTTCTTCGCGGATAGGACGTTGAGATGATGTGAGCAACGACAAGTTCTGCTACCTTGCGGGATCTCAGGCAAGTATACTCACTTGCTGCCAAATGGCTGCCTTTCTTGATCTTTTTTGGAGGACCAGCTCGACAGTTATTGTTTTAAAGGGTGTGTTCCCTGTACCATAAATCATCATGCTCGAGCATCGAGCAACACAAGTGCCTGTTTTTACGGCTTTTTTTTCACAGAAGGATGTGGCACAGTAGCTTGGCTCTCCCGAGAGATCAGGGCCAATTAATTGCGACTAGGGCAAAAACATTCCTGGCCTACACAGATTCGAGACCTCCGACTCGAACCCGATGAGGTGATTGTTGCGACTGGGCCGTTGTGGACTTATCAAGTCGAACTTAACCTATGGGGGTACTCGGCGCATCCGCTAGGATTTTTCTTCGGGTTGTTGACACGGAATTATACCGGAGGACGCAGCTTTCGAGTGCGATTCCAGGCCCAAAAGAGAGATCTTTTTGGGTCTTACCTTCATATTCGAAGAATATGGCATCCGGATGTGCCTAGTCGGCTGAACAATCCAGCTTCTTATGATGTAAAATTATCATGTGTAAGAGAGGTAGGTTCTTCCTACCCGATCGATTTGTTTTAGTTCCACACGAAAGAAGTTTCGTGCTGGAAGAAAAGTTATGTCCGTATGAAAGAGTTTCCATGTTTGGAATGCTGTGCCCATACGAAAGAGTTTTCGTGTATAGGGTATTTTTCTCTCGTTCGAAGAGGTTTCGCTTCATGAATTGTTCATAGAAAAGTGGCTTTTATCCGAAGGAATTGTTGTTCGTACGAAGATATTTTCGCGCTTGAACTTCCAATCGAAAGATCTTGATTTTGAATGACGTATGCCATGACGTCATGGCGCACTCCTCTTCTCCCGATCGGCTCTTTTTTTTTTTCAAGTAACACGCTCGCAGGCTAAACGCACGAAAGCCGGTGCATGGGTCAAGGTCTCAAAAATCCTCCATCCATGGCTGCGTAACAAGATCCAATCAACAAACGAACCACGCCTCCATCCATCCATCGCCACAAGATCCAATCCTACTACTACTACTACAAGGCATGGATTAATTACCTGCTAGCAGCTGCATCAAGTCGACGACGACACGACGTCCATCTATATATCTATCCGAAAAGATGAGCAGATCGATTCCAAGCCTTGCCTCCCTATTAGCCGGCTGCTACAACAAGCAACAAATCAGAGGAATTATACTCGATCGATCGTATGACCCATGGCTGGCTGCGTGAGAAGAAGACAAATTACCTGCTCATGCACGACCGCCCTTCCACCGGCCCGACCAACAGCGGCCATCGTCCTCGCCCTGCCCCTCTCCCTCTCGCCGCTAAGTCCGCCAAGTCACACGCGCAACCGCACGCGGCACCTCACGACGGCTTTGGATTTATAGGGACAGGCAACAAGATGAGACCTCGCGTTTGAAAATTCTTTTTCCATGGAAAAAAGAGAGCTGCGGCGGGAAAGAAAAGGAACATCTCATTTTCGTTCTCAACTCTTCGACGTCCGTACATCCCTCGTTTCTCGAGATGGACCGCTCAGATTCCGTGTTGCCTCGGATCGATGAATTGGACTACTCCTAAATAAGGCACCAATTAAGATCCCTACACACGATTTCCTTTGGTAAAACACACTCCGGCCGCAAATCACGCCACCCATTATAAACCATCCCCTCTAATCGTGCATGCCACGTTTCCGGTGGCCACGCACGTTCTATTCTGGTAATTAACCACGAACACTGTTTTCTGGCCCATACTTAAGGGACATCAATTCTTTCCTCCCCTCTAATCGTGCATGTCGCGTTTCCGGTGGCCATGCACGTTATAACCACGACACTGTTTTCTGGCCCGTACTTAGGGACACCAATTCTTTCCTCTCCTCTAATCGGGCATGTCGCGATTCCAGTGGCCGTGCACTTCTTGCCGGTACTTAAGGGATATCAATTTTTTCCTAAATAAATATCACTGCTTCCTTTCCGATATGATATGTCCCTGCTTAATTAGATGCCTAGAACAAAAAAGCAAGTTTCCTAAAAAATAAAGCTTCCTTTTACTGGTGGGACACTCCCATATATATATGTGATCGTTTAACTGAGTGAGGATATATACAGTTCAAAACTCGTGTGGTACACTTTCATGTCTCTCTCTCTCCTCTTGGCGGTCACGGATTGGCTAGGTCTAGGTTACATTCATGCCCTTTCATGTTAATTAGCTTTCCTGAGTCTCGCCGTTTGTAACGAGTGATGCCCAATGGTCATAAGGGTTCTTCATTTGGCCGTCCTCCATGGTTGATGATGGCAGTGCCCATATGACCCATCTCGCCCAAGATTGGTTAATAGGCTAGGCAAGGGTTTTTCTCATCCTCTTTTCACCGTGAGAAAAAGAACAACGGTGGTCATCTTTTTCATGTGCTATTCATGAAATAGATAGCCCTACTTTGTTTCACACGTGCCCATGCCATCCAGCGTCCGACTAAACATCACAGGCCATCAGGCAGGCATATCATTGTCCCTAACAAGAAATAAGCTGAAAAACTATTCAAAATTTTGTACAAAATACCACCATTCATATTCATGAATAAACATAAATATATATACAAACCCTGACCATTAAACAATATAGCATCCATTTCATGGATCACAACAGATTAAACAGGTACCGGAGGAACTGCCACCCTTGTCCAAGATAAGGATACAAACATCGCAAAGAAAAACAATATACAGTTCAGTAATCAATTTATTATAAGCCCGTCATCAAGACATTGCACAACATAATCGATTGGTCTAGCAATGGTAAAGTGAGATGAAATAGTGCTATAATCACCAGCTGAATATGCTCCAGAACCTGTGTATATGCTCAGGTGAAGATAAAAATAATAAAAGGGAGCAAAGCTATCTCCCAGGCCGGAAACAAGCATTGCACAGTCTACATACCTGCTCCAGCCTAGACAACTGTGACACACACCATGAGGCAAGCATTATCACAGTCAGAAGGATACATTTTGGTACCAGGAAGGGCTGAGTAGCACATGACTCTAAAACTGAGCTGAGAAACAACATTGATGGTCTTACACTAGTCCAATTAAATCATCATGTGCCAGGTGTACATGATTAAAATAAAGCAAGAAATCAAATCTCATGTAGGACTATCATAAATAAAAATCAGGTTAGAAGATGGATTTTAAAACATTGTTCAATAAAAAGGGGAGGGGGGGATGGTGGAACTATTATAAAAGGCTGTTGGGGGTTTGGTAAATATGAAGGCCCCTAGTAATGCAATTTGTTCCCATTATAAAAATTCTCCAAAGAGAATGAGCTCAAGGGCGCAGGAAGGACAAGTCATCCCAACACACATAAAAAACCATGTGTGAGCTCAAGGGAGCAACGGCTCTGCTCAACCAGAATACATTTCATAATGTCATTTATAGAACCAGCATAATTTGCTTTCGATTTGGTACTTCCACATAGAACTTAGCTGAGCATGCTCACTAGCACTTAGCCAACGAATTTCAAATGATGAGGAATTATATATCTCAACATTTACTAACCACACTGCTTCACCGAGGTGGAGCACGGAGCCGTCATAAACAAACCATGTAGAAGAGAAACAAGGGAGCCCAAAGAACTCACCGAATGGGGGTTGAGCCAAGGCCGATGGTCACAACCACCACAACAAGGCGGCGGTAGGTAGTCAAAGCCTCGGGCAACCGAGCCTACCACTATGCGCGAGGCACAGGAGACCACATGCAGCCTAGCAGCAGCACCGCCATAGACCTCACCGGCAGAAGCTCTGGCTTGCTAGGAGAAGCGTTCTCTAAGACAAACGCCATTCTGGGGGGGGGGGGGGGGTCCAGGGTGCATCATTGACCTGAAAACACACATGCAAGCATATGAGCTTATTGTTGTTGGCGTCTATTTTTGAAACAAACATATATCAAGAATTGTATATAGGGTCAGCTGAAACTTGTAACCAAGGCTTTTGATGTAAAAAGATGACTTGAGTGAATGCTGATAGTGGAGCTTAAATTTTATGATGCATGTTTAGCTATATGATTAAGCTTTACGTGTATCTTTACTATTAAGGTTACAGTGGCGGTGAAGCGGTGTCACACATTTAATACGTTACAGTGGCGGTGAAGCGGTGTCACACATCTGAAAAACTAGAAGTATACCCCACGCGTTGCTGCGGGGATCGCTTTAGAAACTATAGTATAGTATAAACAAAAGGTTATGAGAGATGTAATAAGTTATGTTTTCTAAGTGAATATGAAAAAATTTAGTTGATCATAGATATATTTTAAATTGTTAATATGAATAATTGGATGATTTAAGAAATAGTGAATGCAATGATTAATAAATATGAGTGGAGATGACATGGACAATTGATTGGTTAAGAGAGTGGATGATGTGGATAGTTTGCATGTTGAGATAGAAAAATAGTAAATGCATGTTAGTGGGGTTTTGCTTTATAAGAAGTATAGATATAGATTACATAACAAATGCCACTACACTTCCGTTTTGCGAATGCAAGGGTTGTTAGGATTTGTGGTACCTCGCGCCTCGCCTTCCGTATTGGAGCTGTAAAATCCTAACAACCTACCTGATACAAACTAACAAACGGCACTGCCATAGGTAGACGATTTCCGTCTGATTCGTGTACAATCTTAGCCAGCCAGCTCGCTCCACGTGAGGCAACAAACGGTTTGGGTTTGAGCTGGGACCTGAGATCGAACTGACTATTCTGTTGGTTTGGCCCACCTCTCAAATAGCACGGAGTGTTCTAGCAGCCTAGCAGTCATTCCTATACCGATCTGTGTAAAAAGATTTGACCAAGGTGAGCTCTCTGAGAGGGGCACCATTATTCAGAGTAGAGATTTTAGTCTCTTGGGCTTGAGCGATCTGCTAATTAAAAAAATAAAAGTTCATATGTATGAAATAAAAATATTCTGCAAACAATTCTAGATGTAGCCAATAGATGTAGTCAATTTCAAATACTTTATATTCTATAAACTACAAAAAAGATAAAATTATAGATCTGCGAATGCCTACTTTCGTATCTCTAAATTTTACTAGAATAATCATTTTTGTGTAACCCATAATACTGTGTATTTAAATTTATATTTTGCACGTTTATGGTTACATTACTGGTTACATCCGATTTTGTCATAATTTTAATTTTTTTTTAAATGTGGAAGCACTCAACCTCAGAAGCCAAAAATACTTTCTTGATTAGTGAGGACTACCAAAATCACCTGACATTCCAAGCGATCAGAAACACTAGAGAGAGGCCGGATCCGCTCGGCAAATTGTATGCTAAGCGTGGCTCAACATTCTTTTGGTTGGCATGCATGTGCAAAAGTATCTGGTCTTGCGCCACCTCGCCCCGCATATGCGCCCCTAGATATGTTGACTAAGAGCTTCTCCTTTGCGGCAGCACGAAAAGCTCACACGACAGCCTCGCCATGTTGGAAATGAGGTCTGTGTGGATGACATGGAAGACACCCTACCCCCTTGTAGGCCTTGGTCACTGTAGAGGAGGAATGAAAGAGCGTGGAGGCCTCAGGCAGAGTCTAACTCGTGGGGGTGCCACAATCTTGATCGCCAACGACCGAGAAGGTGTGGGGACGGAGACAGGTGTTATAGTTACGGCTTGGGAGGTGCTGACGGGGGCATCTTGCAGAAGGGAAGACTGCAGAGGGCACCCTTTGTCGAGTGTCACACCTAAGAGACACTCAGCATATTACCTTTCCAAGTGGATTTTGATGGCGCTAGGCGTACACCAGGTGTTGTCGAGTGGTCCATAAGTTAGAGCATCTCCAGCGGTAGCTGGAAAAATGGCGTGCGCGAGAAAAAACGTTGTTTTCGCATGTCGCGGGGTATTTTGCGCGCTCCAACAGTCACTCTAAAGTCCCGCGCGGGCAAAAGGTTCACGCGTGAAGAAGACGCAACCGGCGCGGTCTATATAGGGCGCCGCTGGGCAGCCACGCACAGCGCAACCGTTTATTTCCCTCCCACGCTCGCCACGACAATTCGCCTTCTCTCGATACCTCTCCATGCGCTCCGCCGCTGCCATGCCTCTGCGCCACTGAAGCTCCAACTGCTACCGCGGCGTCCGCGCCCACCCCACCGGCAACTTCTACGCTGGAATCCGCTCGGAATCGTGACACCGCACTCGAGTCTGCCCAGGCCTACGACGCGACGGTGTGGCCCGCGCCGGCAAATAAACTTTCGGAACTTGCGCCAACGCGCAACAGGCGCAGGATCTTGCATCGCCACCGCGCCTCATCAACAACGAAGATCGCCACCTGCAACGCCAGAGCCAGGCCCGCCTCCTCGTCGCGGAGAGGGACGAGTGCGCCATGGAGGAGTGGCGTCTACGCCACCCGAAAGACGTTGCCGCCGACAAGGAGTACTCGGGACCAAGGCGGCCAAGTGTGCACGGGTACTTAGCTAACAAATGTACTAAAATATTTTATTTTTTATTCCGTAGCAACGCACGGGTACTTAGCTAGTGCTAGCCAATTTGTACTAATCACTAGGAAGTTAATCTTCATAGGCTATTAAGAACGAAGTCCTAATAATCAAGTTGCTCTGGAAGCAAAGGACAAAAATAAACCCCAATAGCAAGAATACCCATTCATGCCCAGAAATCCAGTCGGTAGCAAAGTTAGAAAGGTTATGATGTCAACATACTTCAGAGTTTAGGCATCTCTTTTTGGAGGGAGGCAAACTAAGGCACACATCACCGAGTCACCTTGTTTGTAACCATAAAAAGGGGATAGCTTTCAAGACATGAAGAAATCTGATCATATTGAATATTATTACTACCAGAAGGTTTCCTTCCTCAACAACCATAATAAACCAACTGCAGCTTAGCAGGTTATAAACTACAAACAAGAAACAAGAAATAGGATCAAACCAATAATAACCAGCAACGACAGATCAGGTGCACCTAGGATGAGATGAAGAAGACCATCATATGCTCGATGGCGGTTACATCACAAACAAAATATGAATGACACACCTCACAGCACAGATGTAACAAACCACAGATCAGGTGCACCTAGGATGAGATGAAGAATACCATCATCTGCTCGATGGCGGTTACATCACAAAAAAAATGAATGGCACGCATCACAGCACAGATGTACCAGCTGCTAGTGCTCTACCGGCTGCAAAAGAGAAAACTACTGCTTCTCTTGTGTTGTGCAGGGTGATTTCTGACTGAGCTCTTGCTTTCCCTAATATACTCCTCGCATTTGGCAAGAACATACACAATGCACACATAGCAAAAAGGTAGGATTGGAGGGAGTGGGATTACCTGATGTTGTCGAGCATGTCCATCCTGGACGCAATGAAGGCAGTGTCCTTTCCTTTCCGGCGTTACTAGTAGCACCTCGCGTCCATGGACAGATTGGTGGTGTCATCAGCGACAAAAGCCCTTCCTGCCGGTGGTGGCAAATCGAATATCATTGCAGTCAGTACAATGACAAGAGAAAACTAGATGTGGCAATTCGGGCGCAACCAAAGAGAAAAGGCTATAGTGAAAGTAGGAATAAATCGGGTCGTGGAGGAGCTCACCAACAGTTAAGGCCCGATGATCTAGCCGTGTGGACGTTGGAGCATTCCTGCTCCTCTTCTTGCTCCATAGAACCACAACAGGGGAGGGGTTGGAGCTGGCTGTGACTGGGAGACGAAGGAGACTACACAACAAAAAGGCCCATCCCTCATCCACCTCCCAAGCCTGCACAAACGTGACACGGTAGTTGATGAGATCCAACAACGTAGAAATCGCCAATCAGGAGGCTACACGAGCAGGTAGCTCGATACACTTTAGGGATCTAGACTATAGCATATTCTCACCAAAATACTTCTCCAGCAGATTTTTAACAGTTAAGAGATACTAGGAGCACTTACACATGAAAATCACTACTGAATAATGAAAGGATTGCATGCAGTATTAGTAACAGGCTGATAATCTACTATATATATACTTGATAGATCAATAATCCAACATGCAGGTTAAACTAGGCTATGATCAACTACTTCAACAATCCTCCATCCATTATGTGTTTTGCAAAAAAAAAAAAAAAAAAAAAAAAAAAGAGGTGCATCTCACTAACAGCAGAGCACACACATATCAACACTAAAATGGACACGGAGCTAAAGGATCACCATTGTGAAATAACCACCTCGACGGAGACAGGCAGCAGTATCCTTGTGCCGTCGGCTAGGTCGGACGTCTCTCGGCCGTTGGTCTGTGTAGCGAGGATGCTCGAGCAGGAGGGAACGTGGTGTGGCTGGTCGTCGTCCGGCATCGATGACAGCAAGAGCCCCGCTGAGTTCGCAAAGGCCGGCAAGCGTCGCAACGGGCCAGCGCTCCAGCTAAACCTCTCTCCCAGAGGTTGCTCAAGAGAACATTTTTGCATTTCAAATGGCAGTGCATTCACGTGCATCATGCAGGTTAGGAATTTTAGCATTTCAAATGGCAGTGCATTCACGTGCATCATGCAGGTTAGAAATGACTTAAAGTGCAGCTCCTTCAAACTCTATATTGCAGAATCCAAATCATCTCCATACGCTTCAAGAGCTCTCTCGAGAAACTAGAATAATTTTATGTAACGGGCGTCAGCTATATGCTACAGACATATAAGGAAAGTAAAATCTGCATGTTTAGTCAGTGGTAAATCGATGTAGCTCATAAACTATAATTAATATAGCCCATCATGAACCTAGAAGGAGGGTAATCTTGTCCGAGTTACTGCGGGCAGGAAACCCTTGCAAGCCATCACGGGCACACACACATACATGCAAGTCATTACCCATCTAAAATATAACGATGAAATACTAAGGATGTACTACATGTGTAGTATTAATTTGCATTACACATCCAAGCTTCACAGAAATGACAGAGTTCTAAACACAACCGGTGAAGATGCATCACAAAAACATACCCTAACAGAAGATGTTATGGAGGTAGATGAGCCTACAAATATTTCTTCTCCATTCAAAAAATGAGAAAAGTAAAAAGACCTAAAACCTATATCTCGATGGAACTCCAAGAAATGCAAACCCTTACCCGACCTGTAGTTCGTCGTCGAGGCGGCATTCCTCCAGGGCCTTCCCCAGCCTGACCCCAGTGGTAGGACCGGCAGCATGAACATCGGACAAACAGAATCGAGCGTCAGGCGACATCGACGGCTAGCGCACGACGTCGTGGATGAGTCAAGATGCAGGAGTTCAAGGATGTGCCGACAAGCTGGGATCAAACGCGGCTAGTGCTTGTGGTGGGGTAGTGAAACAATGGTTCCATGCCAAGAGGGTACGCAGCAAGGTTGGTCGCCATCCGGCGATGCAAGAGGAAAGAGAGCGCTGCTGCGGCCGCCACCGCCGGTGATCTGCGCAACACCTTCCGCTCAATCTCACTCCCACAAGTGATCAAGATAACATTTTTTCTACAAATATGAAGAAAAATTCGATCACGGAAGCTACCCATTCACGAGTCAAATGGCAGCTTATTGTACAAAAGGAAACACACGCACATCATCCATGTTAAGCACATCTTACTTCTGAATCCTTAGCTACAACAACCCCTACTGCTCAAGTCGATGACATGACCCGGCGCCAGACGTAACAGTTCGCAACAGGGAGGCCTGAATATTTAGAAAATGGGAAGAGCTGAAAATTTCAGACACCAATTTATGACAAGACCTGAAAATTCAGAAAATTGGAACAAGTTTGAACAACTCGGAGGAATGGAAATCAAATAAACTCCAGCAAAAGCACAGCCCTTCCCCAACCTGTAGCTCGCCGAAGAAGCGGCGTTCATCCGGCCCTTCCTTGACCTTAGGTCCGGCCGGCGGCATGAGGACCGGACGACCAGCAGCAGCCGTCGTCGGGGCGGCATCGACGGCCACCGCACAACATTGTGGAAGAGCCATTGCAGGAGTCCGAGGCAGCGCCGAGAAGCTAGGATCCAGTGCGACTCTTTCTCACGAAGAGCTCAACCCATTGAGGGCCACTATTGCTTTCCTAAATATTTGTGCACGCCACCATTGATAACTAACCTGCCATGATAAGGAAAAGTCTTGCTCTTGTCAATGCATAGTCTGCTATCTCATTATTATTAAAATAATAAATGGAGTGCAAAATACGTGAGGCACCACTACTGGTGCGTTGTTCAAGGAGTTAATACGAGGTAGTCATGTAGTATGTTAACCATGAAACGAAGTGCACGGAATTGAAAGGCTTGGTGCTACTGGGCTGATAGAAAAAAAAAATTCTGACCGATGGAGAACATATAAGAATGAAAAAGGTTTATATGGTCATGTGAATCTAATGTTTAGTGTGTCACTTATAGTGCCATGCATACTCCACATTCTCTGCTTTGAATTGACCGCACATGCTCTTGCATGAAATAATAACAATAAGACAATTAAATGTAACCTGCAAGATTCCTAGATGTACCCTGCATTTTATAGCCGATGTGGTACAGTTTAGCTAAAGTTGTACAACATGAAAGACGTTTTCAGTATAAATGGGCATGCAAACAGCAAGGCATGCATATGTACAGAACACAAAAACAATATGCAACAATTTCTTCAAAAATAAATATATTAGTTATGATATATGAGTTCTTGCTCTCAGAAAGGCAGTACCAAATCAGGTACCAAATCTTATGTTGGGGGTTGTTGTACTACTATATAAAACATGGTGAATAAACGACGCATAGTTTGGATCATGGCACGATGAACAACTCCAAACTAAGCTCTGGTCCATTATATAGGTACTTTGCAAATCAAAATTGCGTCTCACCGAATCAGGTCCAGATTCTTATACGAGTGCAAGATCACTCTCAAATATCGAAAACTGAATATGATAAGATGGATTTTAGAACTAATAAAGTTGAGCTTACCTAAACTTCTACCACATGGAAGGGCTTTTGAGTAGTGTTAAGCCGCTAATTTAACAAAGTGGACAGGAGTTTTCAAAAGCAACATGAAAAGGGGCAGAATGGTGTTGCTAACCTAATTCTACGCATTTGGTATAAACTATTTGTATGTTCTGCTCAAGTGCTACAGAGTTAGTTGAACTTACTAGTTACTCCTACTACGACTGTTGTATATGTGACACGTCTTCAACTTAAGCTGTGGCTACTACAAGATAGGAAGCTTGATGGTCGTCAGCTTGTTGTAACTAAGTGCCTAAATTTTGTGAAAAGTCTTCAAGTGTGTTCACATGTTACTTAACTGAACCGTAGTGGTCTGGTCAGTCTACTATCTCTTCCTTATTTATTGGTGTACCTCACTCATGTAGCTAAATTGGGGACCGGTCACTATATAGAGCATGTTGGGATCCACTCTCACCGATGTGTCAACACAACATGCTTTGCGCCACATATCGAGCCTATGGCATATTCTCACCAGAATACTTCTCCAGCAGATGTTTAGAAGTTAAAACCCGAGATAAGGGCCACACTTACACATTCAAATCACAAGTAACAGGTTGTGATCTATTGTGTGTTTTGCAAAAAATAAATTCATCTCACTAACGGAAGATCTCACACAGACCAACACTTGAAATAGACGCAGAACTGAAGGACTTATACCTTACTCTGTTGGAACAACCTCGGCGAAGGCACGCAGTAGGAGCAGTTTCGAGTTTTCGGCTAGGTTGGGGAAGGGCCAGAGTGCCCGCACCGTCGCATGCCTCTTATCCCTTGGTCCGTGCAGTGGGGAGGCTCGATCAGGAGGGTATCGTGGGGTTGGTCGCGGTCCGACGTCAATGCCGGCAAGAGTGCAGTCGTGGTCGCCACAGCCAACGAGCTCCCGTTCATTCTCTTGCTCAAGATAATATTAGATCTACAAACCTGAAGAAAGATTTAATATTAGCATCAACCACATAGCCTACCCAACTCACGAGTCAAACTACAGTGCACTGCACTAAAGGATCCACACATACATCATTCAGTTTAGGAGTGGAAGACATCTTGCTCTAAATCCCTCGATCAGCGGCAACAAATCCTACTACTCCAATCGATGACAAGACCCAGCGAGCAGCGACATCAGTAGCGGACGTAGAAGTTCGCAGTAGGAGTTCACCGGGGGCGAGAGTACGGGAAGAAAGGCGTCGGGGCGGCATCGACGACCACCGCACGACGTCGTGGAGGAGCCACGATGCAAGACCCCGAGGCGGCACCCGAGAAGCCGGAATCCGGCGCGGCTAGGATTTATTGTAGGGCAGTGAACGCTGCAGAAATCCGAGGCGGCGCCGGCAAGCCAGGATCCAGCGCAGATAGGACTTGTGGTGGGGCACTGAATCGACGGTCCATGCCATGGATTCGGTGGAGGAGGAGGAAGAGGTGGTGTCTGGGCAGTGGCGAGCGGCGAGAGGTCGTCGGAGCCTGTCGGGATCGGCCGGCGACGGAAAGGCGCAAAGGGGATCCGGGAGCTGGGAGCCGCGAGAGGAGGAGGTCGAGGCGTCTATTGGTTTGGGCCTTGATGTACTTGACCAAAATTTCGTCCACATTTTGGGCCATAATTTCCGGCACTTTTGGTCCGAAATTTGTGCCGAGCTCGTCAGCTCGCGCTGCAATTTTGCTTTTTTCTTTTGAGAATCGTTGGCGCGCGCCCTCATACGTGTGTACCTAGACATACCAATCAAAACGTCCGTGCTTAATTACATGCGCGCCGATACTACACATAATATGCATGGAGAAACCCTGGTCATGTCACATACACACTACACACGTTGTTAGAAATGCACCAATCACAACCATACACACATGTCGAGTAAAACATAGTGACCCCCTCCCCCTCCCGTGTCGCACCCTGGCGACATCGGAGGGCTCCCTACCGCGCCGCCGCCAGCCTCCTTCTCCACAGTCCTCCTCGGCGCCGCTGTCGTTGGCCTCTACGCCGCAGCGGCGGCGGCCCCCCGCCTGTCAAAATTGGAGACGAGGGCGGGTCCTTGCTCGTCGCGTGTGCGGACGTCGGGCTCGGCTGGGGCGGCGACGGCGGCCTGCCGGCGCCTGCAAGTTGGAGCGGAGGCTCCGGGACTGTGTTGTGTTCGTACTCGCGGCGGCGGCGGCGGGGAGGCGGATCACGAGGGCCCTGGCGCCCAGATCTGGTGGGGAGGCGGGCCGTCGGTTGGTGGTGGCGGCCCGGTAGATGCGCGCTGCTCTGGCCATGGGGATGGAAGGTCTTCAGCGCGGGCCACGGGGAGTTTATTGTGGTGTATCGGGGCGGCGGCCCCGGGGCGAGTTTGTCGGCGTGCTTTGGCATCGGTCGTGCCTCGTCGTGGTTGGAGCTTGGTCTTTTCCGGCTCTGGGAGAGCTGCGGCCGCCGGCGCTCATGGAGCCCCGTCGGGGCATGGTGGCGGTGGTTGCAGAAGACGGTGTGCGGGCGCGCGGGCTGTCTGCGCCCGAGAGGGCTGCATCTGGGTGGTGCGGCATGGTGGCGGTGGTTGCAGAAGACGGCGTGAGGGCGCGCGGACTGTCTCCGCCCGAGGGGGATGCATCTGGGTGGTGTGGGCCGGTGTTGGGCGCGGTTGCGCTGGCAAGGAGGTGGTTCCGGCGAGGCGGTGTCATGGCGGAAGGTGTTGCGGTATGCGGGGTTTGGTGGCATGGCCGGTCCCTCCGGGCGGTTGGCAGGGTCTGCGTCGCATCGTCGGGCGAAAGCCCTGCCCCGATGGCTGGTTGTGGCCGACGACGGCGACGCCTTCGGGTGTCGCATCCTTCTTGAAGGCGTCGTCGAGGCGGTGCTCTCGCTTCTCCACGCCAGGTTCTCCGGGGGAAATCCTAGATCCATCGGGATCGGGCAAGGGCGACGCTTCTGCGTCTCTTGCCTCTTGGTACATCACCTTGGATGTTCCACCGGCCAGAGGGAGCTGTGGAGGGCCGGTGGTTGGCGGTGGTGGCTCTTCGTCATCGGCTAGGTGGTGCGCGGCCCCGGGGCCGGCGTGGATGTCGGAGCGGCGGCTCCGGAAGACTTGCGTTGAGATTGTCTCCGCCGTGTTTAGTGCCGGCTTTGGTGGCTAGAGCAACATGGTCGTTGGCTAGCTTAGGGGCGCGGCCTTGGGGCCGGCGTGGATGTCGGAGCGATGGCTCTGGGTTTTCGTCATGCGGTGAGGTTGTCTCCACCGTGTTTAGTGGCGGCTATGGTTGTTAGGGCGACATTGTCGTCGAATAGTTTAGGAGTGTGGCCTTGGGGCCGGCGTGGAGCTGGAGCGGCGGCTCCGGGCTTCGACTTGTATGAGGTTGCGTCCGCCATGGTAGTGTTGACTATGGTTGCTAGGGAAACATGGTAGTCGACTCGAGTTGTATCTTTTTCTTTTTTGGGCCTCGTCCCTCCTGTTTGCTCCTTATATATCAATATAAAAGGTAAAACTTTTGCCTCGTTTCAAAAAAAATATAGAAATGCACACCACACTATCCGACATGTCGTCGGGGTGCACGAGGTGGAACACTTACGTGGTCACTCCCGTTGCCTGCCACGAGCCTGCTCCCGTACCCCTCGAGCCTTTCTGTCGTCGGGCCTTTCACGTACACCCCCTTGTTCTGGATCGGCGTTCGAAAGAAACCCCGCCATACTGGGGGATTGAATAGGTGGGGTCAATGAAGGTATGAGCATGGAGTAGGCGTCATCGACGGTGTGGGTGCTTTGAGGTTGGACGGAAGTATTTTTTCGAGGTTGTAGCAAAGCCTCTCTTCTAACGAAAACGATGCCGAGAGCGCGACGTTGTCATGTCGTCTGCTATGTTGGTGCTCACCATGCACGAGGATCATCCATTGCTACTCCTGTTTTGCCTTTTTTTTATTCTTCTCAAAGTGATGGTATTTCATGGCGTCGAGAGAAAAATGCCAAACCTTACCCCCTTTTTGTTCGACAATAACCTTACACCTTGTCTATACCAATGTAAAATTTTCACCCGTGACCAAGAGGATTTTGGTTAATATTAGAACACAACGATCGGTGGCGGCGCATGCGCTGACTACAACATGTGTCTAAGAATTTCCTTTTTTACCATCAAGACATCGTTTTGACAAAAAGGTTGATTCAATAATTCTTTATTTATATTCGCAGATGCAAGATTACTCAATTGAATTATGAAATAATACATAAAATGAAAGGATTTATAAAAAAATGACATATTAAACAAAATAAAATGTAATATCTATTTCATAGCATAAAATAACCATCTATACTATTGTTTCATGCTTATTAGATAAGTGGTAGAAAAGTATTTTTTAAATAAATATATCAGACTTAGCATGATTAAGGTGGGGCCTAGATTGGCGTGGCCGAGATCACACATATAGAGCAACTAAAAAATTCACCGGGTAGGGGCGATTTACCATTTTTTTTACTTTACCTTCCCCTTGTAATCTCCGAGGAAGCGGAAGTACATGCTAAAGACGGTGTATGGGTCATCGTCTAGGGCAGAAGGAATTCTCATCGGGTAGGACGAATAGGGGAGCCTGGCGAGGCGTCTGGCAGCAGCTGCAGCTTCCTCAGTCACCCACCAACGCATTAGCGTTCTAGCGACGGCAGCGAATTGTGTGTCGGTCTCCGTGGAGGTGAACACCACCGTTATCGGCGGTCACGATGATCTTTTTTTCAATGTGTTGACATTTCATGGTTTCACTAGAGAAACGTAGAACCATACCGCTTAGTCCATACCATTGTAAAATATCCACGCTCACCACGACGATTTAGGTCAATATTAGACGACCACAGTTGGTGACAGCCCGTGTTCGACTAAAACATCAATACATCGTTTTGGCAAGGTTTTAACTTAATCATTTCCACATTAGCTATCTTATTAATTGAGGTGTGAAATGACAAGTACTTATCAACAAAATGACACATGGAATGAAATGATAGGTATCTCATTGCACATAATAACAATCATTATTGATGTATCATTCTTATTATGTGAATAATAGCAAAATTCGATTAAAATAAATATATCAGACTCAACATTATCAAGGCTGGTCCTACATATGTCTGACCGAGATCCACCCCTACTGTGGGTGGAATACACTCCTAGAACATAATTAATGTATTTGTTTCCTAGAGGACCCTGCCTCAAGGCCATGCCCAATTCGAGTTGATGGCCAAATCGCCACCCACGGCCAAAGTGGACACTTAGACACCTCACCTAAACACGATGGAGGCGAGAATGCAGAGTCGTCGCTCTCACAACCGGGGTGGCCCTAGGTTATCATTGTAATTTCTTGAACTAGCAACCACTTTATCTGAATGTCGCAATGTAGAGCATTTTCAATAGTTATATTCACCTTCATTAACAATTATTCAAACACCATACAAATTTACCTTAGCGTAATTTAGTAAAAAAAAGGTTTTCTAGGGAGCTTATTTTCGAGGTTGTTATCATTGCAATTTCTTGAATTAGCAACCATTTTTATTTGAATGTCGCAATGCACAATAATGAGTCCTCATCTAAATCTATTAATATAACTACCTCGATGTCGAGTCGAGTCCCGGTTAATTAACCAGATGTTGAATATATAGGCAAACGATTTATCGATGTGATAGTCGATCATGACCACGTGATGAATATATAAAAAAAAAGATGATGAAATTTGATCTCATGACCGCATGTAACACTGCAATAATCCTTACCGCTAGAGTACTTGCCTCTTAAGCGCTATATACAAATACTTTTTTTTTTACCTTTTAAAACGTTCTAATTTACTTATTTATGGATCTATTTGACCGATACTTACATTTGTATTTTTTCAATATTTTTAAATTTAATTCATATATTCTATTAGAGAAAATGAATATCCATTATCACATGTGTCATTTTATGAGCAGAATTTCGAATAAAATTACAAAAATGTCTAAGCGCCATCTATAGTGAATTCACGGTCAAACTGTGTAAATTCATGGATTAGCCGACCTTTTCTACGTACCCCTCTCTTTGTCACCCTTTTCTCCCCTGTCATTTGCGCCCTCATTCCTCTGCACATTATTTTCCCGTCGTTATTCTCATGCCACTATCTAGGATCCGGGGTCTAAAAATCTAGGTCTAGAGTTTAGTTATTGGGTCTAGATGAAGGCTTCCCAACTAGGGTAGGTCCAAGGACTAGAGTGTATCTAGGGTTTTAGAATTTAGGTTAATGATCAAGGTATTAGATTTATACCCATGGTCCCTATATCTAGACCTTGATCCATATACCTATACATAGACAATAAACCCTAGACCTAGGGGGTTTAAATCTTACATTACTAATTCGTATACCTAGACGATAGTCCATGGAAACCCTAAATCTTGCTATGGAGTTCTAAAAGGGGTATATAAGGTTGGTGGTAAAGACTAAATTTGAATACACCACTAGCACCTTCTCCACAAATTGGACTACCTAGGAAAAATTCCTCATTTTGGAGTGGATTATTTCCACGTCAAAATAACTTAACAGTTATTTGTAACGTATTGTGCACTTAGAATGGGCTGACCCATTTTATTTAATGTGTATTAGGTAGGCCTCATATATACAACTGATCATAATTAACCATGGAAGAATAGATGATATGGTGATGGTTGACTTAACGAAATTAGCAACGTGTCAGTTAGGTGCCATGTCAGCACTTATGGGTCTAGAATAAAGCTACACCTACCATTATGTGGTATATAATATAACATACACCACATATTTTTATGAACCGTGGTATATCAATCTACAACACGCGTCAATGATGCTTTAGATTTCATCATTATTTCTAGGTAATAGTTGTTTTGACTTTTGAGACGAAAAAGGCCCCTTCTACCACGAGAATAATGCAAGGTAGAACGACATTTTTCTTGTAGTGATGGACGATAATTATTGTGATTGGAGGATCACTTTCGTGACAATGGAACGAAATAGACATTATGCAGCATGTAATCATACAACATGCACACCAATAATTTTACATGAAATAACATGCATTGACAGTGGCATACACACGTCACCGATGAGATAACCCATATGATCAAAAGGAACATGGCATAAAATAACATATAAGTCGCATTTACCACTTCTTCATTAAAGCATCTCTGCCAATTATTACTTTTATATTTTACGTCTACGAGGGTTCTCTTATATATACTATATTAACATGCTAACACCCCCCCCCCTCAGGGTGGGCATAAAAACCGATGACCGAAAACCGAAACCGAAAAGACCGAGACCGAAACCGAGATGACCGAAACCGAAAGGACCGATGCAAATTTGGTTAGCAGAGTTAAATAGACCGAAATTTGTTGAAAAATTCGGGCAACACATGGGCGAA
The DNA here is from genome assembly GCA_028641055.1 of Alopecurus myosuroides. Taxonomy (NCBI): domain Eukaryota; kingdom Viridiplantae; phylum Streptophyta; class Magnoliopsida; order Poales; family Poaceae; genus Alopecurus; species Alopecurus myosuroides. The sequence continues at coordinate 258,591,739 of CM054063.1, read as the reverse complement.
ACCCGAATAGACCGAAGAGACCGATTTAGGTACGAGCAGGCGACGGAAACAATATATGCGTTCTTGGTTGCAAACTTGCAATGATGCAGTTCACCTTTTCTTGTCCAAACTCTAAACGTGTGTATTTTTCCTTTTTGTGAGATTGTGGTGTTGTATGCATGTATGTCCTCCCGTGAGGCTTTTTTTGTGAGATTGTGGTGCCGTATGCATGTATGCATATTTTTTTAATTTCATCATTATTTTGGAGCTATTAGCTACTTTTGTCAAATTCGGTCATGACCGAAATAGAGACCGAAATTCCGGTTACCCGAATTTTTCGGTCCTTTAAGGTTCTGAGTAAATTTCGGTCCTCATATTTTACTGACCGAATTTCAAATTAACCGAAATACAAAGACCGAATTTTCGGTCATGACCGAATGCCCACCCTGACCCCCCCCACCACCACCACCACAACTTACTACCAATTGACCACTGACCTCCAAGCGTACCCTCCTTTTAGAGGGTCAGACCTTCATGTCTCCTGAACTCCACATTGGTATACACACATTACCGATGAGAGAACCCATATGATCAAAGGAACATGGAATTGAATAATATATAAGTCACATTTACCACTTCTTCATTAGAGCATCTCTGCCAACTTTTTTTAAAAATATTTTATGTCCATCAGGGTTCTCTTATATATACTAGACTAACATGTTAACAACCCCCCACTTACTACCAACTACACCGACCTCCAAGCGTACCCTCCTTCCAGAGGGACGTGCCTTCATGTCATTCCTTAGCTCCACATTGGTGTCGCTCACTAAAACTCTAATCCTAACCACATGTTTCTTTTGTACAAGAAATAACACACACTAACCACCTCGAAGCATGAAATGATGACCCAGGATATTTGTTCCACTTCGATCGAGCCACCCGAGAGTGATGTCGTCTCCTACAGTGTATGATGCTGCCCAATTCGATATTCTCGTTGGAAGCCACAATTTCAAATCTCCACGCACATTACTCTCTTGTTCCCCAAACTCGTAGACATCGAGTAAATCCTTCAAACACTATTATCGGGTGATACAGTATAAAAAATTCGGTGGTAGATGTAGCTCGGAGATAGAACAAAAAGTGTTGACGTGGTGCAACGTTACTAACTTCATTAAGTTAACCATCACGGTTTCATCTATTCTGTCATTGTGTTGATTTGTGGTAGATATGAGTCCCACCTAAGGCTCATTCTAATTAAGTGGGCGACCCATCTTGAGTAGAGAATATGTTAAAAAAAATGTCCGGTTGTTTCGAAGTGGGAGTTTTCCACTCTATGTATGGAAATTGCTACGTGTTAGTACAATTTGTCAAGAAGGTATTAGTAGTGTATTGTATCTTACTATTTACTACAAACCAATATACACATATTAGGAGTACATGCCATAGAGTTAGGGTTTGCGACCCATCCATTGATTGTGGTATAGGTCTAGGAATTAAGTTATAGAAAGCCTGTAGGTCTAGCTAGATTTTATTTTCTATGGTCTATATCTAGGGATTTGGTTCTAGATGTAGGGGTCTAGCATATGGATTTAAATCTAAATCTAGACCATATACCCTAACCCCATAGATACACCCTAGTCCTGGGCCATCAACCGTATACCTAGATGTGTAGACCCTAGATAGTGGCGCAAAAATAGCGATGTGAAAACAATGTGCGGGGGAATAAGGGCATGAAAGAGACATGGAAGGAGAGACAAAACAAGGGAAGGGAGAGTGAGAGGAAAATATATACTAATCCATGCGCTAGTAGAAAAGTTCTTATATATGAAAACATATTATGGGTCACTATAAGTCACATCACTGCTATGTAGTGTCCGGGTGCCCAGAAATATCAAGGATGTTGCGAAGATGACCATGTCACTACTAAGACGGTACTAGTGTTCGTGGCAAACTATCTTTTGTCCACTGTTATTTTGATCTTGGGACTGTTCCGGTATAAAAACTATTAGTGTCGTGGCGAGTCAATCCATGCCACTCGTGTGCGCGGTATTCGTGTCGTGGCAGATCGCCCCACGTCACTACTTAGTTTGCATGAATTGTTTACCCAAAAAAAGAGGTATTTCTCTCTTGCGGAGTTCTCCTCCTCATGTTCCTCTGCACATCCTCGTCCGCTGCCACCGCTCCTTCTCTCTGACTCCACCCCAATTCAGCGCTACCACCTCCTCTCCGCTTCCACACGGACCCACCTCCTCCGCCAACGCGTGTACATACTTGCAACACGATACCGTCTAGGCCCCCGCCTCGACCGTTGCCACCTCCCACCAGTTAGTGAGGCTCTCTCCTTCTTCTCCTTTGATTTGTTTGATTTAGGTTTCTTATTACATTTGATCTAAAATAGCCTATAGTTGATGTAGTAGTAGATGAATTGTCTAGCTACCACATAGATTTACGGTATGAACTAGTAGCCCAGTCCATTTGGTTGATTTACACATTAAGAATTAAACTATCATGGTAATTTTTTGATTAAATATTTGAACAATGATTTGATCAGATTGATATTATGTTTAAAGGATATGACGTGTCAAGTATGCATGTCCGATTGCGAAAATGGGTTTTCAACTGGACACCATTTTATGCTTATTATGCGGGAGGGGTTCTTAAATTCAGTGCTAACAGAAACATCTAACGATGCATTGTGTTAATCTCTTTTATTTACATACAAACATTCATGTTGATATTTTATCCATGTTTATCTTATTTGTGTTTGCTTAGATAATACCTTGTAATATTCAATCGGAGTTCAATGAAATAACATGAGATAATGCGCTATTTGAATCTTATGCGAGAAGCTATAAGATTAAACTAAAAAATTAAATACAAAGACTCGCATGGGAGGCGGAGAATGGGAAAGTTTTCGTAATCGATTCAATCGTTTCCTAAGATAGAAATTGCATATGTCAGCAATGAACTAGACCTATTTGAGCATATGGTATTTTCTCAAACACTAGAACTTAGTTATGTTGAGATTGGTGGATTCGTAGACCTTTTACCACCGACCGGAGGCCACACGGGGTTCCCATTTGTGACTCATTTCACGATCACAAATCTGACTAGCAAACATTCTATGTTATGTATGCAAAGTTATTATATTTATCTTCTTTGTGTTTATCATTTTTGGTTTTGTATGAAATGTGTATTTGTTTAATTGTCAATCTCAGAAATTACATGAGAAGATACCTTCTGGCGTGGGAGTACTTGTGCATTGAGAACTATCTACAAGTTAGTCAAGATGTCCTAATTATTTCGAGAAAGATAACACACAAGAACTTGGTGATGGCGCTTACCATCCGCTTCATCAATTCGGAAGTTTCATGAACTACTTTGTTAATGTTGCATGAACTATTTTGTTATGTTATGTGGAACCATTGTGTCAATGATGAACTACTTTGTTGTGTTATGTGGAATGAGTCTGTTATGTTATGTAAAACTAGTTTGTCAATGATGAAGCAAGTTTATGTAGCCAGTAATTGTGGTTGATGTTATAAGATTTCTAAACCAAAATTTCTCTAGTGGCGTAACACAACCTATCCACGCCACATTCGTAGACATAGGTTCCCACACCGCTAGTAAAGAAAATAGCAGTATCGTGGACAAAACCACGTCAATGCTACCAGTTAGCACATACGTGATAGCAGTGGCGTTGGAGATACTCGCGACCAAACTTCGAAAATACCACACCACTAACAGCCTGTTTCGTACTAGTGATGAATTTACAACATTTTGGTGACGAATTCTTCACTGTTCAGATGACTAGTAAATGTTTTTGTGTTTTTATTGGAAATCGGTGATAAAAAAGACACATGTGATAGTGAAAATTCAGTTTAACCCAATAGAACATATGAATTAAATAAATAATACCATTGAAAATACATAAACGAAGGACATATCAAACAAACCCATATAAATTAAATTATTTTTTATGAATATATAAAATAATTAAAGTATTTACATATATCATTAAAATTAAAGTGCTAGTGCCCTACCGGTAAGGCTTATTCCCGTGTTGCATGCGGTCATTGGATGTTACCTCTTTAGCATGTAGACATGGCAATAATCTGATCAACTCTCTTATTCTATATCAATGATTATTCCTTTAGAAAAAATAGATCTAGCTTAGTTATGTTTTAAGAGTGTTTTCTTCCAGGGGTGGGGTGGATCTCGATCATTACATGCTAGGCCCCACTTTGATGATGTTGAATCCGAAATATTTATTTTAAACAATTTTTGCTATCACTAATCTAATAACCATGATAATTAAATATATACTCATTCTTTTAATAAGCATGTAATTGCGCCATCCCCGTCGTTATAGCAGACACATGACAACATCATGCTATCTGCGACGTTATCGGCGACTTGTTCATTGGAGTTGGAGGTGGCTGAATAGAGGAGGTGCGCTTAGCATTAGCGGCCTCGCCGTGACCTCGGCCAAATACATGAGAGCCACAACCTCGACGCCTACGACCAATCACGCCTAAAACTCCTCACTCATCCCTTCGATGAACTCACCAATCAAATGTCCTCGACTCGCTCCAAGACACTAGGGCGGGTTTCTTCGGGATGCTGATCGAGGACAAGTAGACGTATGAGCGAGCGGCGGAAATGGCCTCTGAAGTCTGAAACCCTAATTGTCGTGTGTACTGTGTACATATAGGGTGTGTGTCCATGTATGGACGGAAATTGGGCGCCAAATGATCCTCAAAGTGAACGGAAACTGGGCTCCAACCAAAATTTCAGGACGAGCGTGCCATAAAATATTTCCAATTTTTTTGTTTCGGGCCCAGCTGAAAATCCGGGCTAGAAATGTGGATGAAATTTTGGCAAGTCCGAGCGTTAATTCCTGCCCAAATTGAGACGAATATTTGGCAAGTCTTCGCGTTTCTTCGGGCCGAACCCAAGCGGCACCATCACCTCGTCCTCTTCTTTCCACTTGTCCCACCGATCCGATCCCCCTTTGCGCCGCCTCCGCCGCTGCCGGCCGATCCCAGCCGACTACGACGACTCCTCGTGCCACCGACCACCGCCTTCACACAAGCTCCTCCTCCTCCACGGATCCCATGCCATGGATCATCGATTCACTGTCCCCATAATCCCTAGCCGCACTGGATCCCGGCTTGTCGGTGCCGCCTCAGACTCCTGCAGCTTGGCTCCTCCCCAACGCCGGGCAGTGGCAGTCGATGCCGGCCTCGTTTGTTCGTCCGGTGCTCATGCCGCTGGTCCGACTCTTGGGGTCAGGCCAGGGAAGGGCCACGATGAACGCCGCCTCTACCACGCGCTACAGGTCGGCGAAGGGCTGTACATTTCCTGGAGTTTATTTGCTTTCCGTTCTATCGATCTATAGGTTCATACTTTTTTCCACTTTCTGAACATTCAGGTATTGTAATCCAGCTACAGGTTCAGACTTTTTCCCATTTTCTGAACGGAGAAGAAATCTCTGTCAAGGGTACGTTTTCTTTATGGCTCTTCACTGAAGAACCTACAACTCTGTCATTTCTGTCGAGCATAGATGTGCTAATATAGAGAGACTAGCCAGTTCTACCGTAAATTGATACTTAACATGTCGTACATCCTTAGCAATCCACCGTTAGATTTTAGATGGGTAATGACTTTCATATAGGTGTATGCCCACGTGTTGACTTGCTCCTTTTAGGCTCCCGATGGGCTCTACTGCCTCTGCACTGTACTTTATGAGCTAGATCGATGTGCCACTGACTAAACATGCAGATTATACTTCTCTTGTATCATTTCTGCAGCATATTAGCTGACACCCGTTGCATAGAATGATTTCAGTTGCTTGAGAGAGAGCTCATGAAGCGCCTGGAGATGATTTGGATTCTGCAATAGAGTTTGAAGGAGCTTCCTTGGACTCCTGCAGCGTGGCTCCTCCACGACGCCATGCGGTGGCCGCCGACCCGACGCCAGCCGCTGCTGTTTGCCCGGTGCTCATGCCGACGGTCCGACCCCTGGGGTCAGGCATGGGAAGGGCGAGGATAAACACCGCCTCTACAGTGAGCTACAGGTCTGGAAGGGCCGTGCATTGGTTGGAGTTTATTTGCTTTGTGTTCCATCAGGCTACATGTTCATATCTTTTCCCCATTTTCCGAATATTCAGGTCTTGCCATCGAATGAAGAGTCAGACCAATGAGGGATTCGGAGTAAGTTGTAGGCCACTCCTAACGTGAATGATGTATGTGTGCTTCCTTCAGTACATCGCCATTTAACTAGGGAGTTGGGTACATTGCGTGATTGATGATATGTGTAGCATGAAAATCTTCCGTCATATGTAGAAAAAAATATGATCTTGAGCAGCCTCTGGGAGAGAGATTGATCGACGGTTACGACCGTAGCGGCGCTCTTGCCGGTGCCGATGCCAGGCCACGTGCCGTCCTGCTCGAGCCTCCCCGCTGTTAGGACCAAGGGCCGAGATGTGTGCGACGGTGCGAGCACCCCCTGCCATGACCTATCTGACGACCTGAGGCTGCTTCTGTTGCCTTCCACAATAAGGTATAAATTCCTCAGTTATATGTCAACTTAATTGTTGATGTGTGTGTGATTAGCTGTTAGTGCGATGCATCTCTTTTTTTGCAAAGCACATAGTGGCTGAAAGATTGTTGGAGGAGTTGATCATAACCTAGCTTAATCTGCATGTCATTTCTTTGATCTACCAAGTACATGTAGTACAACAGCCTGTTATTAGTGCTGCAAGCAATCATTTTATCACTAGTAGTGATTTTGATGTGTAAGTATTCCTAGGATCTCAAGTCTTAACTGTTGAAAATCTGCTGGATATTACTTCCCTAAACTGTGCTGGGCTACCTGGCCATGGAGCCTCTCGCGTGCCCCGACAAGTTCGGCCGTTAGATGGTTGTCTCATTAGGCATTTTAAAAAGCAGCAGCAACATATATGTCGTGTTGGCCATTTTTGTGGATCATTTGAAAAAGCAGCAGCAAAATAATTCCATCATTTTGTTATTATGTCCGTAGCAAATCTTGTAGTGCAACAGCTGCGGCTCAGTGGCTGTTGAGAGCATGTACATTCTTGGATGCTATTTGTCTGGTTTGATTTTTTAATCCATGTAGAGAACTAGATGTTTTAACGCTGGGTGGGGCATGTCCATGGCGTGCAGGAGTTGTTGCTGCTCGCCCCAAGGTGACCATGACGCTGCCTTTCAAGAGATCATCAACTTCAACTCTAAAAGATCAACTACTGGTACCGCTAGAAAGGGAAGGACACTGCCTTCCTCGCATCCTAGTGCTCACCGTTCAAGTTGGACATGCTCGGCGGCATCACAATCAACTTGCGAAGTAATCCCACTCTCTCCAACCCTGTAGGTTTGCCAAGTGTTCATTATGTATGTTCTTGCCAAATGCGATGAATACGTTAGGGAATAGTAAGACCTCGGTCAGAGATCACCCTGCACAATACAAGAGGAACACTAGTTTTCTCTAGTTGTAGCTTCCTAGAGCACTAGTAGCTGGTATGGCCTTTTTCTGTCGTGCCATTTATATTAGTAGATGATTAATTATGTATGTGAAGTATGTTGACACCATAACCTTTCTAGCTTTGATACGGACTGGATTTCTGGACATGAATAGGTTCATTGCTATTGCTGTTTATTTTTGTTGTTTGCTTCCGGAGCAAGTTGATTATTACATGTTCCTGGAGCATCTTCAATTGCTCGTTTTTTTTTTAAGACTATATGGTGTTATTTTACCATTGCTAGAGCAGTTGCTCATGATGTGCAAATCGTATTTGCTGGATGGTTTATAATAAATCGATGTCGGAACTGTTTATGTTGTTTCGGTGTGCGATGATTGTATCCTTGAGATGAACTCTGGCTTGGTTACGAATTGAGATATAAATTGTGGTCCTGGACTAGGGTGGCAGCTCCGTTTCCTGTTTGAACCTGTTGTAATCGATCCTTGAGGTGGATCTTACCTTGTTTAATGGGCGGCGTCGATAATATTTGTTTGTCTGTTGATTGATATGGATTGGGTATTTGGTATAACATTTTGAATGGATTTTCAATTGATTACTTTCTTGGAATGATGATATACCTGATGGCCTGTGACGGGTACGGTTTGGCGAGGTCCCCGAGCGGCGGGTTGTAAGTGAGCGCGAGGCATCACGGAAATCCAGATTGATTTCCGCTGTCTTTTTTACCCTCCTGTTTGGCGAGTGAGAAGATGGTTGGTCATGTTTGCAGTGCCACCATGGACGACGAAGGGTGGAGCGGCCATTAATTATCACCTTCTCTAGAAATTGTGAGACGAGCCAAAGCCAGTAATAATATTGTAGTGATGAGAGTTGAGGGACAGGAGAAACGACCGGCCGTATGTAGGTACTAATAATACTAATTAGTATAGGAAAAAGGAAGAGAGACGAGCGAGGAATTAATTAGAATGACAAGAGAAACGAGATAATAATAATAATTAGGGGAAACAAAAGGAAGAGAGAAGAGCGTAGTTTGGTAGGTGAGCTGGTTTTGTTTTTTCTGGAAGGGAGAAAAAAAAAGACGAGATTGAGTTTGCGTGCAGTTGACTGGGAAAAAAAAAGAGACGAGCTAGCTAGATTGAATCGATCGGCGGCGGCGAGTCGGACGACGTGTTGGCATATTTGGAAAGAAAAAAAAAAGTACATATACATGTAATAGGGTTTTGAGGAGCTAATATGCTGCTTTGTATATGTATACATGTACTGGGTTTATATCCATAGATTCATGAACTTACCTAGGTACGCGTAAGAGAGAGAGAGAATCCTGTCTCGTGAAAAAAAATCCTTTTTACGTACGTCTAAAGAGAGAGCAAGGAAAGGAAAAAAAAAAAAAATCAATCGATCGCATCGCCGGCAGCTTCCATCAATTTGATAGCTCCGATGGAAAAAAAAAAGGTGCTCAAGATGGGTGCATCCAATGCTCGGTGTTTCTTTTTTTTTAATTCCTTCTCGTCTACGTGCATGCGCGCTGCACGCATCGGAGCACAAGAGTCACGACAACCACGCTACGCCATAGAAAAGGCGAGGCAGTAGCGATGGAAAAAGGAGGCGGCTTGTATCGATGGAGAAAAAATAGGGAGGAGGAGCGAGGAATACGTGACCGAGCGATGATACGTACCGTACGTGAGCCATCTTTCGCCATCGCGGTACGCAAGTTGGATTCGTACGCATGCTCTCCTCTGTCGATCCTCGTGGACGAGAGGGGAATGATTGCGCGTGGAGTTGTTTAGCATACACGTGAAGTACAGTAGAGTATGCGCGACGATACCGTGCTTCGTCCACGGGGAGAAGATCTTGCTGCATGATCGCGACGGCAACACTTTCTGCAGAGACCTGCAGGGACGCGACGCTATGGAGAGCGAGGAGTAGCTGTTGAACTTGAGGCCTCACAGGTACTACGAGACACAGTCCTACCTGTACAAGGAGACCCTTGTTCCGTTGGATGTGTACGCGGGGGCGGCCATTGTTCGCTCGCCGCACTGGCCTCTCGCACCACCAGGTCTCTGATGTGTTAAAGGGTTCTGCACTTTGAAGTCTTGGCCGCCTCGTATCCTGAATTTCTGGTTACAATCTTGCATTTGTCCTGTGAGGCCATGGTCCAATATAAGTAGGCGACAACGGCATGGTCTGTACCTTTGGAAAATGATCATGCCTGAAACATGAATTTATGGTGTAAATATTTGTACAATTTTAAGCAACTTGTTATCGTAACATGTTCAGAGCTACTTCCTCCGTTCCAAATTATAAGCCGTTTTAGCATACTAGTTTAGTTTGCTAAAACGGCTTATAATTTGGAACGGAGGTAGTAGTATTTTTATGATGTTTGCTTTGTTCATTCATTCATTTGTGGGGTGGAGTTTGTGTCTTTTGTACATTGTTCCCCTGATCTCAATGAAAACTAACAAGCTCTGTCTTTTCATCAAAATAGTTAGGTAAGAAACATATCTTTTGTATCTCCAGACCATGATTATGACTGAATTGTCGGCTGAATTCCAAGCTTCTGGATATTGTAAAGTGTATAGAATTACTTTTATGCTGATAGCTTTGTACACTCAGTCTGGAGTGGATCTTGTATCTTTTGTACTCCCTCCGTCCCGAATTAATTGTCTTAAAGTTGAACAAAAATGGATGCATCTAATACTAAAATATGTCTAGATATATCTACTTTTATCCAACTTTGAGATAATTAATATGGGACGGAGGGAGTATCATATAACTCTGTTAGAAATGAAAATTGGCAAGCTTTGCATTTGCGTCAGAAGAAAAAACAGATATGTCGGTCAAACTGACCTTTTGTTTTGTCGAGGAGATCTACCAACTTTGGTTACGGACTTCATAAGTAATTTTTTTTGATACGCTTCATAGCCTCATAGGTACATACTTATACTCCTTGACATCAAAGTATCAAACCAAAGTTTGGTAATATTAGTTCTGAATACAAATTTCTACGCAACATGAAAGAGACATGGTCCAGCACACAATATCAGGTGAACTGGGCCGAACCTGGGCCGAACCTCGATATTATCTACTCTTGTTCCTCCTTGGCGAAACCTCGGAACCGCCAACTACGTTCGAACCTGGATGGGGGAAGCGGCGGGAAATCATTTCCTCACCTGACAGGGGGCGGGAAATCCACCCACCGCCGAGCGGAGAGCCCAGCTTGGCGGCGACCGGGGAGCTCGCCTGATCCTAATCACACTCGTGAGTCCTCTCTCGATCTCTTCTTTTGCTAGCAGGATTCTTCCTTCCCCAATACCCATTCTTGTCCGCGTTCAGGCATCTGTAATGGCGGCTAGGGTTTCTAGCTACCCACGGTTAGGCGCTGGAGGGAAGGCGCCGACGCATATTCGTTGGATTTGACAGTGCTGTGATAAAACTGAATTTTGGTACATGAGAGAGGACGATAACATAATGGTTCCCTTTTACCGGCCTTTAGAGCGAGTTAAACATTTTCTTAGCGTGGAGAAGTGAGCTTGTTATTTATCAATTTGTTTGCGGGCCGGAAATTTTGAGATGCCATAAGTTTCTTCCTTGACACATTGGGTGGTAAATAAATATTGGAAGCTCGACACCGCACTATACTCTTCATGTTCTTTGTTCGCCCACAAAATTATTTAAATTTCAGTTTCTATCATGTACTGTCAAGTCAAACTCTAAGCAGTATGCCTTTATTGAAATGTGTGTTTGCACTTTGCAGACGAATTTGGTGCTCAACTGCCTCAGCTTTACGTGGTTACGATGGCTGCTGAAGAAGACAGATCAAAGAAGCAAATAAATGAGGAATGCTTCATGGACCGTCTTCCGGGAGACCTCATTGAGGGGATATTTTTAAGGCTTCCAGCGAGCACTCTGTTGAGGTGCGCAGGTGTCCGCAAGGACTGGTACAACTTCATCCGGGATCCCAAGTTTGTTACATCACACCTCAAGCAGGCACACCGTTATGCCATTCTATTCTTCCTGCAAGGTTTGGTTTTGGGCAAGCCCTATCCTAGTGATACTATCCTAATTGACGAAGCCTGGTCACCGTCGACTCATGCAGTGCCAGCGATTGGGCCTGATGATATCCTTTTTGGTTCGTGCAATGTTCTTCTTGCTTTATACACAAAGACATCAACGATCAAGATAGCTAACCTTGCAACTGGTCAATCGTTGCATCTAGAGAAACCTGGCAAGAATATGAGAGGTGATCACTTCTCTTTCTAGCTCCACCGCCTCCCGCCGCCAAGGACAGAGGAGGCCACGCCGCATTGGGAGCCAAGCAGAAGGCGCCGCCGCCGCCGCCAAGACGTCGAGCCGCCGGCGTAGTCCGCCGCCGAGCTCAAGTGACGAACCCCGCCGCCTAGCAGCAGGTCGTGCCGCCACCGGAGCCTAGCACACGGACTCCCCGCCACCAACCGCCACCAGCCCAGCGCCCACCATCCAGCGAGACCGCCCCGCACAAGGCCGTCGACGGAGCCGCTCGAGGGACGCTGTAGGCTTGAGGGAGAGGGAGGCGAGAGGGAACCGGCCGTCGAGGTCTCCGCACTGGCCGCGCCATGGCCGAGCCACCTCAGATTCCATCGGCGGCGCCACCCGGTGCAGGACCACGCGCGCACGCTAGAGCTAACATCCTCACTTACAGAGTTTCCAAAATCTAAAATGCTGCTTCAGTGCTCCACCTCTCCGGCGGCAGAACCGCCTCATTTTGTGGAAACTAAGAGAAGTTGTGTGTTCCTTTTATCATATAAACTAGACATTGTAGCTTATGGAATAAAAGGCCACTATTATGGTAATCCTTTTTTGGCAAAAATTTGAAGTCGACATTAGTTTTCTATCTATTACTATTAATAATATTATTATAATTATTATTTTGGAGTCAATTAAATTAATGTTATCATCACAGACATATTTTTGTTCTCTCTTCCGGTAGACAAGGTTGTTTACGGAAAATTTAGTTCTTCTATCCTTGAAAGTGGCTTTAGTGGTCTTACTGAAAGTGAGATAACACCATTTCAGACCGAGGTTGAACAAGGACTTTCAGATGCTGCTGAATCCAAAGTTACTATCAGCTTCACTCCAAATCTTATCTGCATGATAAGAACATACTCAGAGGTAACTCCAGGTTCTACAGTTGATTACTTGATTGTATGCTGCACTAAATACATCAGAAATGTGTAGAATTCAGCTGCTAATTCATATTCTTTATCTGTATGTTGAATAGAAACGTGGGATGCAATCTACTATGTTTGTTGAAATGGCACCCAGAGGGTACCAACTATCCCAAGACATAAGCACCAGCAGCAAGCTATACACGGTTCCACTACAGAAAAAATAGAGCTATTGGCCGATTGAAGGAAGCAACATGTGCCCCTACAAAGATACTGACAGGTCTCCAGCTGAACAGCAAGATTCATGCAAAGGAAAGTTACAGCAACAGATGCGATCATCATTTGCAATCAGTATTTTTATCTATACATCTATTGAAATAACCTGACTTCCCTGATCTACAAAAAACCGGAAATATTATCCGCAGATTCAGGCGAATCAGATGAATTCTATGGCTCGACTCGATTGTATTGCAGTGTCAGAGTTCGCGCATGCAGGGGCATGCACAGGCGCATGCAAAGGCTCTGACGACTAGGATTAGTCCCCAAAAGCCCGTAAATCAGCTAGAACATACCGGGTGGACAGAACCAACATCCCTCACGTTATGTTTTCTGTTGAGAACTTTAGGCCACCCCCACTAGAGCAAAAGAATGTGCAGACAGGTGGGTTTTAGTGTTGAATAATTAGGCATAATTTTCACGATTAATTCCAGAACATAAATCATGACAAAACCAGCTATTAACATGTGAACCTCGAACATACTAGATGTAGCAGACAACATGAATAATAGCAACAGGATCTCTCTAAACATGTAAACAGTAGACATACTAAATAGACAGATCAGGACACAGATTCTGTACCGATCGTTTGTAGTAACGTTGTTGATGACAACGTTGGCGATGACGGGTCGGAGTAGACGACGCTTGAGGCGACGGTACGCAGCACCGCCTGACTTGTTAGGCAGACGAGCCGTCGTGGAAGCAGCGAGCAGTCGCGCGGAGCGCTTCCCAAAAACCTAATTCGCCCTCTCCCGTACAGGATCACAAAGGCGACTGGTTCCGGAGACCTGCTCTCCCGTTCGCCGGTGGACGCCGACGCTCGGGGGAGTAGACTACGGTGCCGGCGCAAGGAACGAGGTGGCAAACCTAGATTGGTTTCGGTGTGTGTACAGCGCCCACGATGCGCGTCTTTTATAATGCGGTTCAGAAAACCCTAACGCGTGCGACGTGGGAGGCCCACGCCGCACGTCCGAGTCGGTTGCAGCACGCGATACGGGAGCGACCCGACTCAGCTGTGACGCGTCCGTCACGACTACGAAATCGGTTTTCCAAAACAGCAAAATAAAGATAATTATTGTCTCGGCTCGAGGCTCGATTCACGATTCACGAAACGCGGTCGCGGCTTGTCGTGTCGAGTCCAGACGAGCGAGCGAGCGGCGGAGGAGGAGGAGGAGGAGTGCGCGAGAGGCTCTCTTGTTCTCACTCACATACCATCCCTGCAACACTGCACCTTATAAGGTGGTGTGCAACTCCTCAAACTTCCAATGTGGGACTAAACTTCCCACTCCCACCACTCACTAGTACACATGGGCCATTTTGAGATTTCAGGATTTGCTATTGGGCTCACATGCCTTGGGCCCAATTATTTCAGCACACTTACATGGGCTAAAATTCCAACAATCCCCCACCAGATCTCAAATGCCCATTTGAAGATTTGCCAATCCTTGCTACTTGTTTATATACCAGTGTTTCAGCAGAGGCTGTTAAGTTGAACTTCCGCCTAGAGCCTTAAGCTACATCTATCAGCAACTTGAACAATGGACTATGCCTTGAATTGCAAGTTTTGTGCCAATAGACTTTACTCAAAGTCATAACTAGTACTTGGCTGCCAGTAGCCTACCCCGCGGGTGGAGCATATGCGTCATACTCCGTGGTCTCTTCATGAGTTTACTAGAGATCACCCAAATCTCATAGACTGCGACGGTTACAGTCGGACTCACATATGTGTGTTCTTTCAAGAATGCTCTGTAGGACAGCATCTTTTCTATGAATAGCCAACATAAACACATTAAGGCATGTTGCCAACCTGCCTTACAGCTCTTTGAGAGTTATGCATCATCACTTAGAGAGGGTTTATCAAATACTCTCCTCAGTCAAACCACTAGCTTGCTCTTCCCAGGTCCTAATTCACGGGATCTCCGATCACATAGGTTGGGTTACCACTATGGTGTAACGCTCACGGGTCTCATACCCATCTCCCTCGATGCACTATCTATCACATTACGTGATAGTCCCTTCGTAAAGGGATCTGCCAGGTTTTTGTCTGTTTGAATATACGTAACAGTAATTACTCCGGAGTTTCTCAATTTCCTGACAGACTTCAAACGTCTTTTGACGTGTCTTGATGACTTCGCATTATCCTTAGAACTGGTCACCTTGGCAATCACCGTTTGATTGTCACAGTTCATGAGGATAGCCGGTAGTGGTTTCTCAACCACCGGCAAGTCCATCAAGAGCTCACGCAGCCACTCTGCCTCAATAGTGGCTGTATCTAAAGCAGTAAGTTCTGCTTCCATGGTTGACCTCGTCAATATGGTCTGTTTACAAGACCTCCATGACACTGCGCCACCTCCAAGAAGAAATGCATATCCACTTGTGGCGTAGAGCTCATCTACATCTGAGATCCAGTTAGAGTCACTATATCCCTCAAGCACAGCAGGGTGCCCTGAATAATGAATCCCATAGCTCATGGTACCATTCAGATAGCGCATGACCCTTTCAAGTGCATGCCAATGATCATTACCCGGGTTTGACATGAACCTGCTCAATTTGCTCACAGCAAAAGAGATGTCAGGCCTCGTCGCGCTCGCAAGGTACATGAGTGAACCGATTATTTGAGAGTATCTCAATTGATCTTTCGTAATCCTTTTGTTCTTTCGAAGCGTCACGCTAGGATCATAAGGTGTTGGAGAAGGCTTGCTATCAATAAAGCCGAAATGGCTCAAGATCTTCTCAACATAGTGTGATTGCGTCAACGTAATCCCACTCTCATCCTTAATAAGCTTAATGTTCAGAATTACATCAGCTTCTCCCAGATCTTTCATATCAAAACACTTTGATAGAAAAGACTTGACCTCATTGATCACAATTATGCTTGTACCGAAAATCAGTATGTCGTCAACATGCAAGCATAATATAACACTATCGCCCCCACCATGGCGGTAGTATACACACCTGTCAGCCTCATTAATGACAAAGCCCGCAGAAGTTAAAGTTCTGTCGAACTTCTCATGCCATTGCTTAGGTGCTTGTTTCAGTCCATACAAAGATTTTAACAATTTGCACACCTTTCTCTCTTCACCTTTTACCACAAACCCATCAGGCTGATCCATATAAATTTCCTCTTCCAACTCTCCGTTAAGGAAAGCTGTCTTTACGTCCATTTGATGAACGATAAGACCATAAGAGGCAGCCAGGGAAAGTAGTACACGAATGGTGGTCAGTCTAGCAACAGGTGAATAGGTGTCAAAATAATCTTCGCCTTCTCGCTGAGTGTAGCCCTTGGCTACAAGCCGTGCCTTGTACTTCTCAATAGTACCATCAGGCCTTAGCTTCTTCTTGAACACCCACTTACAGCCCACTGGCTTACAACCATAAGGTCGTTCAGATAACTCCCACGTCCCATTAGAAAGAATGGAGTCCATCTCGTTATGGACAGCTTCTTTCCAGTCATCTGCGTCTGGAGATGCAAATGCCTCTGCAATAGTCGTAGGAGTATTGTCCACAAGGTACACAATGAAATCATCACCAAAGGATTTTTCAATCCTCTGTCTCTTACTTCGTTTAGGAGCTTCATTGTCATCCTTCTCAAGGACGTTCTCATCATGTGGTTGTTCAGTATGATCACTAGATGTACTAGATTCCGGAATTAATTCAGAAGAAAATTCAGCAAAGCTATGCATATCTTTCATAGGAAACATATTCTCAAAAAATGTTGCATCACGAGATTCCATAATAGTATCAACATGCATATCAGGCACCTCGGATTTAACCACTAGAAATCTATAACCAATGCTACGCTGAGCATAACCTAGAAAGATACAATCCACTGTTTTCGGTCCGAGTTTGCGTTTCTTTGGAATTGGAACGTTGACTTTTGCCAAGCATCCCCAAGTACGCAAATAAGAAAGTGATGGTTTTCTCCCAACCCACTCCTCATAAGGGGTTTTCTCTTTATTCTTGTTAGGAACTTTATTCAGGACATGACACGAAGTCAATAGAGCCTCCCCCCACCATGCCTTAGATAAACCAGCAGTGTCTAACATGGAATTCACCAAGTCGGTCAGCGTGCGGTTTTTCCTCTCAGCAATTCCGTTTGATTGTGGCGAATAGGGAGGCGTCCTCTCGTGAATAATACCGTGTTCCTCACAGAATTCATCAAACACTTTAGAGAAATACTCTCCACCACGATCCGACCTAAAACGCTTGATCTTTCTTTCTAATTGATTTTCAACTTCAGCCTTATAGATTTTAAAGTAGTCTAAAGCCTCATCTTTAGTTTGCAACAAATAAACATAGCAGAATCTAGTAGCATCATCAATGAGTGTCATGAAATATCTCTTTCCACCTTTTGTCAACACACCATTCATCTCGCATAGATCAGAATGTATGAGTTCTAGAGGTGCCAAGTGTCTCTCCTCAGCTGCCGTGTGAGGCTTTCGAGGTTGCTTAGATTGCACACAACTATGGCACTTAGAACCTTTGGCAATGGTGAAATTCGAAATTAAACTTAAACTGGATAGCCGCGACAGTAAACCAAAATTAACATGACATAAACGAGAGTGCCAAACACTAGCATCTGAATCAATGTTGCCACAAATATGGTTTACTGACTTATTGCAAAATTCGGAAAGAGAAAAGCGGAACAAGCCTCCGCACTCATAGCCTTTACCAATAAATTGTCCAAATCTCGACACAACTACTTTATTGGACTCAAACACTACTTTAAACCCATCTCTGCAAAGAAGAGAGCCGCTGACGAGATTCTTATTCATAGAAGGGACATGCTGCACGTTCCTCAGCTGCACGATCTTCCCCGAAGTAAACTTCAGATCTACCGTGCCAACACCACGAACAGAAGCATGTGACCCATTCCCCATTAGGACGGAAGAATCCCGTGCGACCTGATAAGAAGTGAACATAGAGATGTCAGCACACACATGAACATTAGCACCCGTATCAATCCACCAACATGAAGATTTAAGAACTGAAAGTACCATCGGTATATTACCGTACCCATCAGTGTTGCTAGCGGTCACCACATTGACATTCTTGGAGCCTTTCTTCCCTTTCTTGTCTGCACGATCTGGGCAGTCCATAGAAAAGTGGCCGAGCGCTCCACACGTAAAGCACTCGAGCCCAGCTTTGTTCAGCACCTTCTTCTTCTTATTATTCTTAAAGGCAGTAGTGTTCACAGGACCATTGAACTGGGGCTTATAGTTCCCTTTGTTCTTGCTGTTATTCTTGACGTGATGATTTTTCTGCACCATATTGGCGCTAGACTGCAAATCACCACCTCTCTCAGTTGTGTCCTTTGCCCGAGGTTTCTCCTCAACATCAAGAGACGCTATCAGATTTTCAACTGATATCTCCTGTCTCTTATGTTTGAGAGATGTGGCGAAACTCCTCCATGAAGAAGGCAGTTTTGCAATAATGCATCCAGCCACAAACTTATCAGAAATCACACACTTGAGCAGATCAAACTCCTTCGCAATGCACTGTATCTCATGAGCCTGTTCGACTACAGAACGGTTATTCACCATCTTGTAGTCGTTAAAGCTCTCCATGATATACAGCTCACTGCCAGCATCGGACGCACCGAATTTAGTGTTCAGTGCATCCTAGAGCTCCTTAGCGTCTTCGATGTGCATATACACATCGCACAGACGTCCCTCTAGGACACTCAGAATACAGCCTCTGAAATTATTCTTGGCTTCCTTGAACTTATTCTGAACCTCGTCAGAAGCTCCTTCAGGAAGACCACTCATAACAATGTCCCACACTTTCATGGACTGGAGCCACAGTTGGCTTCGCAGTTGCCATCTCTTAAAGGTGGTACCATTGAACTTTTCCGGTTTCATCGAATCACTTAAGTGCACCGAATTTAGTGTTCAGTGCATCCTAGAGCTCCTTAGCGTCTTCGATGTGCATATACACATCGCACAGATGTCCCTCCAGGACACTCAGAATACAGCCTCTGAAATTATTCTTGGCTTCCTTGAACTTATTCTGAACCTCGTCAGAAGCTCCTTCAGGAAGACCACTCATAACAATGTCCCACACTTTCATGGACTGGAGCCACAGTTGGCTTCGCAGTTGCCATCTCTTAAAGGTGGTACCATTGAACTTTTCCGGTTTCATCGAATCACTTAAGTGGGCCATAGTCAGTTCAGGAAATTGCCTACAATTAGGTTTTTGGATTGTTGAATAATTAGGCATAATTTCCACGATTAATTCCAGAACATAAATCATGACAAAACCAGCTATTAACATGTGAACCTCGAACATACTAGATGTAGCAGACAACATGAATAATAGCAACAGGATCTCTCTAAACAGTAGACATGCTAAATAGACAGATCAGGACACAGATTCCGTACCGATCGTTTGTAGCAGTCGCGCGGAGCGCTTCCCTTCACGAAACGCGATCGCGACGTGTCGAGTCGAGCGAGCGGCGGAGGAGGAGGAGTGCGCGAGAGGCTCTCTTGTTCTCACTCACATACCATCCCTACAACACTCCACCTTATAAGGTGGTGTGCAACTCCTCAAACTTCCAATGTGGGACTAAACTTCCCACTCCCACCACTCACTAGTACACATGGGTCATTTTGAGATTTCAGGATTTGCTATTGGGCTCACATGCCTTGGTCCCAATTATTTCAGCACACTTACATGGGCTAAAATTCCAACATTTAGAATACCTCTCCTCTTATGAATCCAGTTTAATCAAGTACTTACAGTTACAAAAAGATTTAGGCAACCAACGATTGGAGCTACAACGCTGCATGTGTTGCAATAGGAATAGATGCTACAAATGTTGTAAAGTTATCTTTCCATGCATTATATGTGTAACGGGTGCAAGGCAAGTTTATTTTCAAACTGCTCGATCAGAAAAATACTCCATACTCCATGTAATGTAGCACCTGTTTAATTAATCTCATTACTGGTTCCCAAAAACTCTCACCAAATGTATGCGCTGTTTGGCCTACCAGTCTGATTGCATGGTCGATGCACGCACCAGTAGCGACCCGATCCGGAATTCAAGCCACGAAACCAGAGACGTGGCTCCACTGACACGTACATTCTGGGATTGCGTGTCTTGATTCAGCCCGGCCCAACAGCGTGCGAACGTATCGTGGCAAATCGTCAGGGCTTGTTCCGGCCGTCGGCCTCGCCCCGCCGCCGCTTCGCCACCCGATCAATGACGGCCTCCACCGCGACGTCGAACGCATCCCTGAAGCCCGCCCGCCGCGACCTGCGGTCCGCGTACACCACCCTTGGGATGATTCCGATGACCTCCTCCCGCAACCTCTTCACCTCCTCCGGCGGGATATTCCTCAGCGTCTCCTCAATGCTCACGTTCCGCCCGGTCAAGCTGGCATGCGGGATCAGCACCGAATACGTCCCGTGGTCTCTAGGGAAGTGCAGCGTGTACTGGGTATACGCCGAGCCGGGGTGGAAGAAGACCGGGATGCAGCCGGCGACGATGGCATCGAACGTCGACCGCCGGGTTGCCGTGTCCCCGCGCGGTTGGAGGCAGAATTGCGAGCTCTCGAAGACGCGCATGACGCCGCCCGGCGAGTTGCAGTCGGCCGAGCCGCCTCCGACTCGGCCCCCAACGCCGCAGTGGAAGAGGTTGCAGTGGCTCGAGGCGCGGCACTGTCGTATGATCTCGGCACGGACGGTTTTGTTGCTGCCGGGGCGCGGGGCGCCGGCGAAGGAGAAGAGCCACCTCCGTTCCGCCTTCCGCATCCTCTCCTGCCAGGCTAGCACGTCGGCGGCGGTCTCCGGGTGGAAGTATGTCGGGTATGGTATCGCCAGATTGGTCTGCTTCCACGGGGACGTCTCCAGGAGGAAGACCGTCATGTTCTCGACGGCCGGGTACCTGAGCAGCTTGGTGCCCCACTGTTGGTCGACGTCGGCCTTCCGCCGGAAGTCCCACGTGGTCCGGCCAGCCACCAAAAAGTGGTCGCGGCCTCCCATGACGCCCCACTCGGGGCGACGCACCAGCCAATCGATAGCGTCCAGCTGGAGCGCGTCTCGCACGGAGGTGCTGTGGTTGTAGAGGTACCTCCCGGATTCGAGGCCGGCGTAAAACGGGACGAACACGGCTGCGGCGAGCGAGGAGTAGTTGGTCAGGCACTCGTAACGCTTCATCCGGGTGTGGAAGATGAGGTCGAGCATGAACTGGTCGGTGGAGTACCAGCCGCGGCCGGGGAAGACGCCCCCCTTGTCGCCCAGCGGCATTCCCAGGCCGTCGTTGGCCATGTACGGGCACATGTCCAACCACGGATGGAGATTGCCGCAGTCGCGGACAAGGTGGTCGTTGAAGAGATGGTCGACGGTGATGCTGGATAGCAAGGGAAGAGATGGTACGATGCCTTGGATGGCGTAGTGCGCGTAGAATACCAACGCGCAGAAGGTGGCGGTGAGAGTGGCGAGATGGCATACCAGAGACGGCCGGGGCACGCCGCAGCCAGACTTGTCTACGGCGTCGTCTTGCTGGATTTCCAAAGCGAAAGTGGCGGTAGACTGCATGGCGATTCGAGCCTCTGTCAAATGATGCGGATCTTGGAGGCTTTTTTTTTCAACTAAAAAGAAGCAAGGCTGCAGAAATATAGTAATACTGTAGTACCCGTTTACCAAAATTCCGGACGGTTAAAATCAGCCATGTGCGCTCTCTCTCCACGCACATCTCGCAGAAAAGAAGCCCTCACTCTCCATACCGTCGCGTCCCTGCAGGTCTTCTCCCCGTGGACGAAGCACGGTATCGTCGCGCATACTCTGCTGTACTTCACGTGTATGCTAAAGTACTCCACGCGCAATCATTCCGCTCTCGTCCACGAGGATCGACAGGAGGAGAGCATGCGTACGAATCATCGCTCCTGCAACTGCAAATCGGTCCATGAATCCAACTGACAAGCCGACACCTTTTTCCATCGCTACTGCCTCGCCTTCCCTTTTTTTTTCCCCTTCCTATTTCTATGGCGTAGCGTGGTCGTCGTGACTCTTGTGCTCCGATGCGTGCAGCGTGTGTTTACCACGTCGTTCCACACCGGTCGCATGCACGTAGACGAAAAGGAATTCAAAAAAAAAAAAAAACACCGAGCATTTGATGCACCCATCTTGAGCACCTTTTTTTTTCAAATTGATGGAAGCTGCCGGCGATGCGATCGATTGATTGTTTTTTTTTCTCCTTTCCTTGCTCGACACGTCGTTCGACTCGCCGCCGCCGATCGATTCAAACAGGAAACGGAGCTGCCACCCTAGTCCAGGACCACAATTTATATCTCAATTCGTAACCAAGCCAGACTTCATCTCAAGGATACAATCATCGCACACCAAAAACAACATAAACAGTTCCGACATCGATTTATTATAAACCATCCAGCAAATACGATTTGCACATCATGAGCAACTGCTCTAGCAATGGTAAAATAACACCATATAGTCTAAAAAAAAAACGAGCAATTGAAGATGCTCCAGGAACATGTAATAATCAACTTGCTCCGGAAGCAAAGAACAAAAATAAACAGCAATAGCAATGAACCTATTCATGTCCAGAAATCTAGTCCGTATCAAAGCTAGAAAGGTTATGGTGTCGACATACTTCACATACATAATTAATCATCTACTAATATAAATGGCACGACACAAAAAGGCCATACCAGCTACTAGTGCTCTAGGAAGCTACAACTAGAGAAAACTAGTGTTCCTCTTGTATTGTGCAGGGTGATCTCTGACCGAGGTCTTACTATTCCCTAACGTATTCATCGCATTTGGCAAAAACATACATAATGAACACTTGGCAAACCTACAGGGTTGGAGAGAGTGGGATTACTTCGCAAGTTGATTGTGATGCCGCCGAGCATGTCCAACTTGAACGGTGAGCGGTAGGATGCGAGGAAGGCAGTGTCCTTCCCTTTCTAGCGGTACCAGTAGTTGATCTTTTAGAGTTGAAGTTGATGATCTCTTGAAAGGCAGCGTCATGGTCACCTTGGGGCGAGCAGCAAGAACTCCTGCACGCCATGGACATGCCCCACCCAGCGTTAAAACATCTAGTTCTCTACATGGATTAAAAAATCAAACCAGACAAATAGCATCCAAGAATGTACATGCTCTCAACAGCCACTGAGCCGCAGCTGTTGCACTACAAGATTTGCTACGGACATAATAACAAAATGATGGA
This sequence comes from Alopecurus myosuroides, assembly GCA_028641055.1. Taxonomy (NCBI): domain Eukaryota; kingdom Viridiplantae; phylum Streptophyta; class Magnoliopsida; order Poales; family Poaceae; genus Alopecurus; species Alopecurus myosuroides. Next base: position 258,568,653 of record CM054063.1, on the reverse strand, counting down.
ATTATTTTGCTGCTGCTTTTTCAAATGATCCACAAAAATGGCCAACACGACATATATGTTGCTGCTGCTTTTTAAAATGCCTAATGAGAAAACCATCTAACGGCCCAACTTGTCGGGGCACGCGAGAGGCTCCATGGCCAGGTAGCCCAGCACAGTTTAGGGAAGTAATATCCAGCAGATTTTCAACAGTTAAGACTTGAGATCCTAGGAATACTTACACATCAAAATCACTACTAGTGATAAAATGATTGCTTGCAGCACTAATAACAGGCTGTTGTACTACATGTACTTGGTAGATCAAAGAAATGACATGCAGATTAAGCTAGGTTATGATCAACTCCTCCAACAATCTTTCAGCCACTATGTGCTTTGCAAAAAAAGAGATGCATCGCACTAACAGCTAATCACACACAGATCAACAATTAAGTTGACATATAACTGAGGAATTTATACCTTATTGTGGAAGGCAACAGAAGCAGCCTCAGGTCGTCACATAGGTCATGACAGGGGGTGCTCGCACCGTCGCACACATCTCGGCCCTTGGTCCTAACAGCGGGGAGGCTCGAGCAGGACGGCACGTGGCCTGGCATCGGCACCGGCAAGAGCGCCGCTACGGTCGTAACCGTCGATCAATCTCTCTCCCAGAGGCTGCTCAAGATCATATTTTTTTCTACATATGACGGAAGATTTTCATGCTACACATATCATCAATCACACAATGTACCCAACTCCCTAGTTAAATGGCGATGTACTGAAGGAAGCACACATACATCATTCACGTTAGGAGTGGCCTACAACTTACTCCGAATCCCTCATTGGTCTGACTCTTCATTCGATGGCAAGACCTGAATATTCGGAAAATGGGGAAAAGATATGAACATGTAGCCTGATGGAACACAAAGCAAATAAACTCCAACCAATGCACGGCCCTTCCAGACCTGTAGCTCACTGTAGAGGCGGTGTTTATCCTCGCCCTTCCCATGCCTGACCCCAGGGGTCGGACCGTCGGCATGAGCACCAGGCAAACAGCAGCGGCTGGCGTCGGGTCGGCGGCCACCGCATGGCGTCGTGGAGGAGCCACGCTGCAGGAGTCCAAGGAAGCTCCTTCAAACTCTATTGCAGAATCCAAATCATCTCCAGGCGCTTCATGAGCTCTCTCTCAAGCAACTGAAATCATTCTATGCAACGGGTGTCAGCTAATATGCTGCAGAAATGATACAAGAGAAGTATAATCTGCATGTTTAGTCAGTGGCACATCGATCTAGCTCATAAAGTACAGTGCAGAGGCAGTAGAGCCCATCGGGAGCCTAAAAGGAGCAAGTCAACACGTGGGCATACACCTATATGAAAGTCATTACCCATCTAAAATCTAACGGTGGATTGCTAAGGATGTACGACATGTTAAGTATCAATTTACGGTAGAACTGGCTAGTCTCTCTATATTAGCACATCTATGCTCGACAGAAATGACAGAGTTGTAGGTTCTTCAGTGAAGAGCCATAAAGAAAACGTACCCTTGACAGAGATTTCTTCTCCGTTCAGAAAATGGGAAAAAGTCTGAACCTGTAGCTGGATTACAATACCTGAATGTTCAGAAAGTGGAAAAAAGTATGAACCTATAGATCGATAGAACGGAAAGCAAATAAACTCCAGGAAATGTACAGCCCTTCGCCGACCTGTAGCGCGTGGTAGAGGCGGCGTTCATCGTGGCCCTTCCCTGGCCTGACCCCAAGAGTCGGACCAGCGGCATGAGCACCGGACGAACAAACGAGGCCGGCATCGGGGCGGCATCGACTGCCACTGCCCGGCGTTGGGGAGGAGCCAAGCTGCAGGAGTCTGAGGCGGCACCGACAAGCCGGGATCCAGTGCGGCTAGGGATTATGGGGACAGTGAATCGATGATCCATGGCATGGGATCCGTGGAGGAGGAGGAGCTTGTGTGAAGGCGGTGGTCGGTGGCACGAGGAGTCGTCGTAGTCGGCTGGGATCGGCCGGCAGCGGCGGAGGCGGCGCAAAGGGGGATCGGATCGGTGGGACAAGTGGAAAGAAGAGGACGAGGTGATGGTGCCGCTTGGGTTCGGCCCGAAGAAACGCGAAGACTTGCCAAATATTCGTCTCAATTTGGGCAGGAATTAACGCTCGGACTTGCCAAAATTTCATCCACATTTCTAGCCCGGATTTTCAGCTGGGCCCGAAACAAAAAAATTGGAAATATTTTATGGCACGCTCGTCCTGAAATTTTGGTTGGAGCCCAGTTTCCGTTCACTTTGAGGATCATTTGGCGCCCAATTTCCGTCCATACATGGACACACACCCTATATGTACACAGTACACACGACAATTAGGGTTTCAGACTTCAGAGGCCATTTCCGCCGCTCGCTCATACGTCTACTTGTCCTCGATCAGCATCCCGAAGAAACCCGCCCTAGTGTCTTGGAGCGAGTCGAGGACATTTGATTGGTGAGTTCATCGAAGGGATAAGTGAGGAGTTTTAGGCGTGATTGGTCGTAGGCGTCGAGGTTGTGGCTCTCATGTATTTGGCCGAGGTCACGGCGAGGCCGCTAATGCTAAGCGCACCTCCTCTATTCAGCCACCTCCAACTCCAATGAACAAGTCGCCGATAACATCGCAGATAGCATGATGTTGTCATGTGTCTGCTATAACGACGGGGATGGCGCAATTACATGCTTATTAAAAGAATGAGTATATATTTAATTATCATGCTTATTAGATTAGTGATACTCCCTCCGTCCTGGTGTATAGGACATAATCCCAAAACCATTTTGTCCCATAACCCTCCTTCTCTTAGGCACAAATTGCATTAACTCTCTCTCAATTAGTGGCCGGATGCATTTCCCACCAATGCATGCAAGGTTTTATCCCCAATCAATTAGCACCTTGGTCCAAGAGTTTTGCTAAGTGTGCCTTATACACCAGGACGGAGGGAGTAGCAAAAATTGTTTAAAATAAATATTTCGGATTCAACATCATCAAAGTGGGGCCTAGCATGTAATGATCGAGATCCACCCCACCCCTGGAAGAAAACACTCTTAAAACATAACTAAGCTAGATCTATTTTTTCTAAAGGAATAATCATTGATATAGAATAAGAGAGTTGATCAGATTATTGCCATGTCTACATGCTAAAGAGGTAACATCCAATGACCGCATGCAACACGGGAATAAGCCTTACCGGTAGGGCACTAGCACTTTAATTTTAATGATATATGTAAATACTTTAATTATTTTATATATTCATAAAAAATAATTTAATTTATATGGGTTTGTTTGATATGTCCTTCGTTTATGTATTTTCAATGGTATTATTTATTTAATTCATATGTTCTATTGGGTTAAACTGAATTTTCACTATCACATGTGTCTTTTTTATCACCGATTTCCAATAAAAACACAAAAACATTTACTAGTCATCTGAACAGTGAAGAATTCGTCACCAAAATGTTGTAAATTCATCACTAGTACGAAACAGGCTGTTAGTGGTGTGGTATTTTCGAAGTTTGGTCGCGAGTATCTCCAACGCCACTGCTATCACGTATGTGCTAACTGGTAGCATTGACGTGGTTTTGTCCACGATACTGCTATTTTCTTTACTAGCGGTGTGGGAACCTATGTCTACGAATGTGGCGTGGATAGGTTGTGTTACGCCACTAGAGAAATTTTGGTTTAGAAATCTTATAACATCAACCACAATTACTGGCTACATAAACTTGCTTCATCATTGACAAACTAGTTTTACATAACATAACAGACTCATTCCACATAACACAACAAAGTAGTTCATCATTGACACAATGGTTCCACATAACATAACAAAATAGTTCATGCAACATTAACAAAGTAGTTCATGAAACTTCCGAATTGATGAAGCGGATGGTAAGCGCCATCACCAAGTTCTTGTGTGTTATCTTTCTCGAAATAATTAGGACATCTTGACTAACTTGTAGATAGTTCTCAATGCACAAGTACTCCCACGCCAGAAGGTATCTTCTCATGTAATTTCTGAGATTGACAATTAAACAAATACACATTTCATACAAAACCAAAAATGATAAATACAAAAAAGATAAATATAATAACTATGCATACATACCATAGAATGTTTGCTAGTCAGATTTGCGATCGTGAAATGAGTCACAAATGGGAACCCCGTGTGGCCTCCGGTCGGTGGTAAAAGGTCTACGAATCCACCAATCTCAACATAACTAAGTTCTAGTGTTTGAGAAAATACCATATGCTCAAATAGGTCTAGTTCATTGCTGACATATGCAATTTCTATCTTAGGAAACGATTGAATCGATTACGAAAACTTTCCCATTCTCCGCCTCCCATGCGAGTGTTTGTATTTAATTTTTTAGTTTAATCTTATAGCTTCTCGCATAAGATTCAAATAGCGCATTATCTCATGTTATTTCATTGAACTCCGATTGAATATTACAAGGTATTATCTAAGCAAACACAAATAAGATAAACATGGATAAAATATCAACATGAATGTTTGTATGTAAATAAAAGAGATTAACACAATGCATCGTTAGATGTTTCTGTTAGCACTGAATTTAAGAACCCCTCCCGCATAATAAGCATAAAATGGTGTCCAGTTGAAAACCCATTTTCGCAATCGGACATGCATACTTGACACGTCATATCCTTTAAACATAATATCAATCTGATCAAATCATTGTTCAAATATTTAATCAAAAAATTACCATGATAGTTTAATTCTTAATGTGTAAATCAACCAAATGGACTGGGCTACTAGTTCATACCGTAAATCTATGTGGTAGCTAGACAATTCATCTACTACTACATCAACTATAGGCTATTTTAGATCAAATGTAATAAGAAACCTAAATCAAACAAATCAAAGGAGAAGAAGGAGAGAGCCTCACTAACTGGTGGGAGGTGGCAACGGTCGAGGCGGGGGCCTAGCCGGTATCGTGTTGCAAGTATGTACACGCGTTGGCGGAGGAGGTGGGTCCGTGTGGAAGCGGAGAGGAGGTGGTAGCGCTGAATTGGGGTGGAGTCAGAGAGAAGGGGCGGTGGCAGCGGACGAGGATGTGCAGAGGAACCTGAGGAGGAGAACTCCGCAAGAGAGAAATACCTCTTTTTTTGGGTAAACAATTCATGCAAACTAAGTAGTGACGTGGGGCGATCTGCCACGACACGAATACCGCGCACACGAGTGGCATGGATTGACTCGCCACGACACTAATAGTTTTTATACCGGAACAGTCCCAAGATCAAAATAACAGTGGACCAAAGATAGTTTGCCACGAACACTAGTACCATCTTAGTAGTGACATGGTCATCTTCGCAACATCCTTGATATTTCTGGGCACCCGGACACTACATAGCAGTGGTGTGACTTATAGTGACACATAATATGTTTTCATATATAAGAACTTTTCTACTAGCGCATGGATTAGTATATATTTTCCTCTCACTCTCCCTTCCCTTGTTTTGTCTCTCCTTCCATGTCTCTTTCATGCCCTTATTCCCCCACACATTGTTTTCACATCGCTATTTTTGCGCCACTATCTAGGGTCTACACATCTAGGTATACGGTTGATGGCCCAGGACTAGGGTGTATCTATGGGGTTAGGGTATATGGTCTAGATTTAGATTTTAAATCCATATGCTAGACCCCTACATCTAGAACCAAATCCCTAGATATAGACCATAGAAAATAAAATCTAGCTAGACCTACAGGCTTTCTATAACTTAATTCCTAGACCTATACCACAATCAATGGATGGGTCGCAAACCCTAACTCTATGGCATGTACTCCTAATATGTGTATATTGGTTTGTAGTAAATAGTAAGATACAATACACTACTAATACCTTCTTGACAATTTGTACTAACACGTAGCAATTTCCATACATAGAGTGGAAAACTCCCACTTCGAAACAACCGGACATTTTTTTAACATATTCTCTACTCAAGATGGGTCGCCCACTTAATTAGAATGAGCCTTAGGTGGGACTCATATCTACCACAAATCAACACAATGACAGAATAGATGAAACCGTGATGGTTAACTTAATGAAGTTAGTAACGTTGCACCACGTCAACACTTTTTGTTCTATCTCCGAGCTACATCTACCACCGAATTTTTTATACTGTATCACCCGATAATAGTGTTTGAAGGATTTACTCGATGTCTACGAGTTTGGGGAACAAGAGAGTAATGTGCGTGGAGATTTGAAATTGTGGCTTCCAACGAGAATATCGAATTGGGCAGCATCATACACTGTAGGAGACGACATCACTCTCGGGTGGCTCGATCGAAGTGGAACAAAGATCCGGGGTCATCATTTCATGTTTCGAGGTGGTTAGTGTGTGTTATTTCTTGTACAAAAGAAACATGTGGTTAGGATTAGAGTTTTAGTGAGCGACACCAATGTGGAGCTAAGGAATGACATGAAGGCACGTCCCTCTGGAAGGAGGGTACGCTTGGAGGTCGGTGTAGTTGGTAGTAAGTGGGGGGTTGTTAGCATGTTAGTCTAGTATATATAAGAGAACCCTGATGGACATAAAATATTTTAAAAAAAAGTTGGCAGAGATGCTCTAATGAAGAAGTGGTAAATGTGACTTATATATTATTCAATTCCATGTTCCTTTGATCATATGGGTTCTCTCATCGGTAATGTGTGTATACCAATGTGGAGTTCAGGAGACATGAAGGTCTGACCCTCTAAAAGGAGGGTACGCTTGGAGGTCAGTGGTCAATTGGTAGTAAGTTGTGGTGGTGGTGGGGGGGGGGTTAGCATGTTAATATAGTATATATAAGAGAACCCTCGTGGACATAAAATATAAAAGTAATAATTGGCAGAGATGCTTTAATGAAGAAGTGGTAAATGCGACTTATATGTTATTTTATGCCATGTTCCTTTTGATCATATGGGTTATCTCATCGGTGACGTGTGTATGCCACTGTCAATGCATGTTATTTCATGTAAAATTATTGGTGTGCATGTTGTATGATTACATGCTGCATAATGTCTATTTCGTTCCATTGTCACGAAAGTGATCCTCCAATAACAATAATTATCGTCCATCACTACAAGAAAAATGTCGTTCTACCTTGCATTATTCTCGTGGTAGAAGGGGCCTTTTTCGTCTCAAAAGTCAAAACAACTATTACCTAGAAATAATGATGAAATCTAAAGCATCATTGACGCGTGTTGTAGATTGATATACCACGGTTCATAAAAATATGTGGTGTATGTTATATTATATACCACATAATGGTAGGTGTAGCTTTATTCTAGACCCATAAGTGCTGACATGGCACCTAACTGACACGTTGCTAATTTCGTTAAGTCAACCATCACCATATCATCTATTCTTCCATGGTTAATTATGATCAGTTGTATATATGAGGCCTACCTAATACACATTAAATAAAATGGGTCAGCCCATTCTAAGTGCACAATACGTTACAAATAACTGTTAAGTTATTTTGACGTGGAAATAATCCACTCCAAAATGAGGAATTTTTCCTAGGTAGTCCAATTTGTGGAGAAGGTGCTAGTGGTGTATTCAAATTTAGTCTTTACCACCAACCTTATATACCCCTTTTAGAACTCCATAGCAAGATTTAGGGTTTCCATGGACTATCGTCTAGGTATACGAATTAGTAATGTAAGATTTAAACCCCCTAGGTCTAGGGTTTATTGTCTATGTATAGGTATATGGATCAAGGTCTAGATATAGGGACCATGGGTATAAATCTAATACCTTGATCATTAACCTAAATTCTAAAACCCTAGATACACTCTAGTCCTTGGACCTACCCTAGTTGGGAAGCCTTCATCTAGACCCAATAACTAAACTCTAGACCTAGATTTTTAGACCCCGGATCCTAGATAGTGGCATGAGAATAACGACGGGAAAATAATGTGCAGAGGAATGAGGGCGCAAATGACAGGGGAGGAAAGGGTGACAAAGAGAGGGGTACGTAGAAAAGGTCGGCTAATCCATGAATTTACACAGTTTGACCGTGAATTCACTATAGATGGCGCTTAGACATTTTTGTAATTTTATTCGAAATTCTGCTCATAAAATGACACATGTGATAATGGATATTCATTTTCTCTAATAGAATATATGAATTAAATTTAAAAATATTGAAAAAATACAAATGTAAGTATCGGTCAAATAGATCCATAAATAAGTAAATTAGAACGTTTTAAAAGGTAAAAAAAAGTATTTGTATATAGCGCTTAAGAGGCAAGTACTCTAGCGGTAAGGATTATTGCAGTGTTACATGCGGTCATGAGATCAAATTTCATCATCTTTTTTTTTGATATATTCACGTGGTCATGATCGACTATCACATCGATAAATCGTTTGCCTATATATTCAACATCTGGTTAATTAACCGGGACTCGACTCGACATCGAGGTAGTTATATTAATAGATTTAGATGAGGACTCATTATTGTGCATTGCGACATTCAAATAAAAATGGTTGCTAATTCAAGAAATTGCAATGATAACAACCTCGAAAATAAGCTCCCTAGAAAACCTTTTTTTTACTAAATTACGCTAAGGTAAATTTGTATGGTGTTTGAATAATTGTTAATGAAGGTGAATATAACTATTGAAAATGCTCTACATTGCGACATTCAGATAAAGTGGTTGCTAGTTCAAGAAATTACAATGATAACCTAGGGCCACCCCGGTTGTGAGAGCGACGACTCTGCATTCTCGCCTCCATCGTGTTTAGGTGAGGTGTCTAAGTGTCCACTTTGGCCGTGGGTGGCGATTTGGCCATCAACTCGAATTGGGCATGGCCTTGAGGCAGGGTCCTCTAGGAAACAAATACATTAATTATGTTCTAGGAGTGTATTCCACCCACAGTAGGGGTGGATCTCGGTCAGACATATGTAGGACCAGCCTTGATAATGTTGAGTCTGATATATTTATTTTAATCGAATTTTGCTATTATTCACATAATAAGAATGATACATCAATAATGATTGTTATTATGTGCAATGAGATACCTATCATTTCATTCCATGTGTCATTTTGTTGATAAGTACTTGTCATTTCACACCTCAATTAATAAGATAGCTAATGTGAAAATGATTAAGTTAAAACCTTGCCAAAACGATGTATTGATGTTTTAGTCGAACACGGGCTGTCACCAACTGTGGTCGTCTAATATTGACCTAAATCGTCGTGGTGAGCGTGGAAATTTTACAATGGTATGGACTAAGCGGTATGGTTCTCCGTTTTTCTAGTGAAACCATGAAATATCAACACATTGAAAAAAAGATCATCGTGACCGCCGATACCGGTGGTGTTCACCTCCACGGAGACCGACACACAATTCGCTGCCGTCGCTAGAACGCTAATGCGTTGGTGGGTGACTGAGGAAGCTGCAGCTGCTGCCAGACGCCTCGCCAGGCTCCCCTATTCGTCCTACCCGATGAGAATTCCTTCTGCCCTAGACGATGACCCATACACCGTCTTTAGCATGTACTTCCGCTTCCTCGGAGATTACAAGGGGAAGGTAAAGTAAAAAAAAATGGTAAATCGCCCCTACCCGGTGAATTTTTTAGTTGCTCTATATGTGTGATCTCGGCCACGCCAATCTAGGCCCCACCTTAATCATGCTAAGTCTGATATATTTATTTAAAAAATACTTTTCTACCACTTATCTAATAAGCATGAAACAATAGTATAGATGGTTATTTTATGCTATGAAATAGATATTACATTTTATTTTGTTTAATATGTCATTTTTTTATAAATCCTTTCATTTTATGTATTATTTCATAATTCAATTGAGTAATCTTGCATCTGCGAATATAAATAAAGAATTATTGAATCAACCTTTTTGTCAAAACGATGTCTTGATGGTAAAAAAGGAAATTCTTAGACACATGTTGTAGTCAGCGCATGCGCCGCCACCGATCGTTGTGTTCTAATATTAACCAAAATCCTCTTGGTCACGGGTGAAAATTTTACATTGGTATAGACAAGGTGTAAGGTTACTGTCGAACAAAAAGGGGGTAAGGTTTGGCATTTTTCTCTCGACGCCATGAAATACCATCACTTTGAGAAGAATAAAAAAAGGCAAAACAGGCGTAGCAATGGATGATCCTCGTGCATGGTGAGCACCAACATAGCAGACGACATGACAACGTCACGCTCTCGGCATCGTTTTCGTTAGAAGAGAGGCTTTGCTACAACCTCGGAAAAATACTTCCGTCCAACCTCAAAGCACCCACACCGTCGATGACGCCTACTCCCTGCTCATACCTTCATTGACCCCACCTATTCAATCCCCCAGTATGGCGGGGTTTCTTTCGAACGCCGATCCAGAACAAGGGGGTGTACGTGAAAGACCCGACGACAGAAAGGCTCGAGGGGTACGGGAGCAGGCTCGTGGCAGGCAACGGGAGTGACCACGTAAGTGTTCCACCTCGTGCACCCCGACGACATGTCGGATAGTGTGGTGTGCATTTCTATATTTTTTTTGAAACGAGGCAAAAGTTTTACCTTTTATATTGATATATAAGGAGCAAACAGGAGGGACGAGGCCCAAAAAAGAAAAAGATACAACTCGAGTCGACTACCATGTTTCCCTAGCAACCATAGTCAACACTACCATGGCGGACGCAACCTCATACAAGTCGAAGCCCGGAGCCGCCGCTCCAGCTCCACGCCGGCCCCAAGGCCACACTCCTAAACTATTCGACGACAATGTCGCCCTGACAACCATAGCCGCCACTAAACACGGTGGAGACAACCTCACCGCATGACGAAAACCCAGAGCCATCGCTCCGACATCCACGCCGGCCCCAAGGCCGCGCCCCTAAACTAGCCAACGACCATGTTGCTCTAGCCACCAAAGCCGGCACTAAACACGGCGGAGACAATCTCAACGCAAGTCTTCCGGAGCCGCCGCTCCGACATCCACGCCGGCCCCGGGGCCGCGCACCACCTAGCCGATGACGAAGAGCCACCACCGCCAACCGCCGGCCCTCCACAGCTCCCTCTGGCCGGTGGAACATCCAAGGTGATGTACCAAGAGGCAAGAGACGCAGAAGCGTCGCCCTTGCCCGATCCCGATGGATCTAGGATTTCCCCGGAGAACCTGGCGTGGAGAAGCGAGAGCACCGCCTCGACGACGCCTTCAAGAAGGATGCGACACCCGAAGGCGTCGCCGTCGTCGGCCACAACCAGCCATCGGGGCAGGGCTTTCGCCCGACGATGCGACGCAGACCCTGCCAACCGCCCGGAGGGACCGGCCATGCCACCAAACCCCGCATACCGCAACACCTTCCGCCATGACACCGCCTCGCCGGAACCACCTCCTTGCCAGCGCAACCGCGCCCAACACCGGCCCACACCACCCAGATGCATCCCCCTCGGGCGGAGACAGTCCGCGCGCCCTCACGCCGTCTTCTGCAACCACCGCCACCATGCCGCACCACCCAGATGCAGCCCCCTCGGGCGCAGACAGCCCGCGCGCCCTCACACCGTCTTCTGCAACCACCGCCACCATGCCCCGACGGGGCTCCATGAGCGCCGGCGGCCGCAGCTCTCCCAGAGCCGGAAAAGACCAAGCTCCAACCACGACGAGGCACGGCCGATGCCAAAGCACGCCGACAAACTCGCCCCGGGGCCGCTGCCCCGATACACCACAATAAACTCCCCGTGGCCCGCGCCGAAGACCTTCCATCCCCATGGCCAGAGCAGCGCGCATCTATCGGGCCGCCACCACCAACCGACGGCCCGCCTCCCCACCAGATCTGGGCGCCAGGGCCCTCGTGATCCGCCTCCCCGCCGCCGCCGCGAGTACGAACACAACACAGTCCCGGAGCCTCCGCTCCAACTTGCAGGCGCCGGCAGGCCGCCGTCGCCGCCCCAGCCGAGCCCGACGTCCGCACACGCGACGAGCAAGGACCCGCCCTCGTCTCCAATTTTGACAGGCGGGGGGCCGCCGCCGCTGCGGCGTAGAGGCCAACGGCAGCGGCGCCGAGGAGGACTGTGGCGAAGGAGGCTGGCGGCGGCGCGGTAGGGAGCCCTCCGATGTCGCCAGGGTGCGACACGGGAGGGGGAGGGGGTCACTATGTTTTACTCGACATGTGTGTATGGTTGTGATTGGTGCATTTCTAACAACGTGTGTAGTGTGTATGTGACATGACCAGGGTTTCTCCATGCATATTATGTGTAGTGTCGGCGCGCATGTAATTAAGCACGGACGTTTTGATTGGTATGTCTAGGTACACACGTATGAGGGCGCGCGCCAAACGATTCTCAAAAGAAAAAAAGCAAAATTGCAGCGCGAGCTGACGAGCTCGGCACAAATTTCGGACCAAAAGTGCCGGAAATTATGGCCCAAAATGTGCACGAAATTTTGGTCAAGTACATCAAGACCCAAACCAATAGACGCCTCGACCTCCTCCTCTCGCGGCTCCCAGCTCCCGGATCCCCTTTGCGCCTTTCCGTCGCCGGCCGATCCCGACAGGCTCCGACGACCTCTCGCCGCTCGCCACTGCCCAGACACCACCTCTTCCTCCTCCTCCACCGAATCCATGGCATGGACCGTCGATTCAGTGCCCCACCACAAGTCCTATCTGCGCTGGATCCTGGCTTGCCGGCGCCGCCTCGGATTTCTGCAGCGTTCACTGCCCTAAAATAAATCCTAGCCGCGCCGGATTCCGGCTTCTCGGGTGCCGCCTCGGGGTCTTGCATCGTGGCTCCTCCACGACGTCGTGCGGTGGTCGTCGATGCCGCCCCGACGCCTTTCTTCCCGTACTCTCGCCCCCGGTGAACTCCTACTGCGAACTTCTACGTCCGCTACTGATGTCGCTGCTCGCTGGGTCTTGTCATCGATTGGAGTAGTAGGATTTGTTGCCGCTGATCGAGGGATTTAGAGCAAGATGTCTTCCACTCCTAAACTGAATGATGTATGTGTGGATCCTTTAGTGCAGTGCACTGTAGTTTGACTCGTGAGTTGGGTAGGCTATGTGGTTGATGCTAATATTAAATCTTTCTTCAGGTTTGTAGATCTAATGTTATCTTGAGCAAGAGAATGAACGGGAGCTCGTTGGCTGTGGCGACCACGACTGCACTCTTGCCGGCATTGACGTCGGACCGCGACCAACCCCACGATACCCTCCTGATCGAGCCTCCCCACTGCACGGACCAAGGGATAAGAGGCATGCGACGGTGCGGGCACTCTGGCCCTTCCCCAACCTAGCCGAAAACTCGAAACTGCTCCTACTGCGTGCCTTCGCCGAGGTTGTTCCAACAGAGTAAGGTATAAGTCCTTCAGTTCTGCGTCTATTTCAAGTGTTGGTCTGTGTGAGATCTTCCGTTAGTGAGATGAATTTATTTTTTGCAAAACACACAATAGATCACAACCTGTTACTTGTGATTTGAATGTGTAAGTGTGGCCCTTATCTCGGGTTTTAACTTCTAAACATCTGCTGGAGAAGTATTCTGGTGAGAATATGCCATAGGCTCGATATGTGGCGCAAAGCATGTTGTGTTGACACATCGGTGAGAGTGGATCCCAACATGCTCTATATAGTGACTGGTCCCCAATTTAGCTACATGAGTGAGGTACACCAATAAATAAGGAAGAGATAGTAGACTGACCAGACCACTACGGTTCAGTTAAGTAACATGTGAACACACTTGAAGACTTTTCACAAAATTTAGGCACTTAGTTACAACAAGCTGACGACCATCAAGCTTCCTATCTTGTAGTAGCCACAGCTTAAGTTGAAGACGTGTCACATATACAACAGTCGTAGTAGGAGTAACTAGTAAGTTCAACTAACTCTGTAGCACTTGAGCAGAACATACAAATAGTTTATACCAAATGCGTAGAATTAGGTTAGCAACACCATTCTGCCCCTTTTCATGTTGCTTTTGAAAACTCCTGTCCACTTTGTTAAATTAGCGGCTTAACACTACTCAAAAGCCCTTCCATGTGGTAGAAGTTTAGGTAAGCTCAACTTTATTAGTTCTAAAATCCATCTTATCATATTCAGTTTTCGATATTTGAGAGTGATCTTGCACTCGTATAAGAATCTGGACCTGATTCGGTGAGACGCAATTTTGATTTGCAAAGTACCTATATAATGGACCAGAGCTTAGTTTGGAGTTGTTCATCGTGCCATGATCCAAACTATGCGTCGTTTATTCACCATGTTTTATATAGTAGTACAACAACCCCCAACATAAGATTTGGTACCTGATTTAGTACTGCCTTTCTGAGAGCAAGAACTCATATATCATAACTAATATATTTATTTTTGAAGAAATTGTTGCATATTGTTTTTGTGTTCTGTACATATGCATGCATTGCTGTTTGCATGCCCATTTATACTGAAAACGTCTTTCATGTTATACTGAAAGGCGGAGGCTCGCGATTGGGCGAATGCGGGGGCTCATGGACTACGCCAACTTCTCCCTTAGCTAGGTTGGGTTGAGTTGTATGGTGTGGGGTTGGCCTTCCTTAGGCTTGTACATAAACTCTCTTTTCTATCAATGCATCGAAACGCAAAGCTTTTTTGCGTTTTCGCGAAAATGTTGTACAACTTTAGCTAAACTGTACCACATCGGCTATAAAATGCAGGGTACATCTAGGAATCTTGCAGGTTACATTTAATTGTCTTATTGTTATTATTTCATGCAAGAGCATGTGCGGTCAATTCAAAGCAGAGAATGTGGAGTATGCATGGCACTATAAGTGACACACTAAACATTAGATTCACATGACCATATAAACCTTTTTCATTCTTATATGTTCTTCATCGGTCAGAATTTTTTTTTCTATCAGCCCAGTAGCACCAAGCCTTTCAATTCCGTGCACTTCGTTTCATGGTTAACATACTACATGACTACCTCGTATTAACTCCTTGAACAACGCACCAGTAGTGGTGCCTCACGTATTTTGCACTCCATTTATTATTTTAATAATAATGAGATAGCAGACTATGCATTGACAAGAGCAAGACTTTTCCTTATCATGGCAGGTTAGTTATCAATGGTGGCGTGCACAAATATTTAGGAAAGCAATAGTGGCCCTCAATGGGTTGAGCTCTTCGTGAGAAAGAGTCGCACTGGATCCTAGCTTCTCGGCGCTGCCTCGGACTCCTGCAATGGCTCTTCCACAATGTTGTGCGGTGGCCGTCGATGCCGCCCCGACGACGGCTGCTGCTGGTCGTCCGGTCCTCATGCCGCCGGCCGGACCTAAGGTCAAGGAAGGGCCGGATGAACGCCGCTTCTGTGGCGAGCTACAGGTCGGGGAAGGGCTGTGCTTTTGTTGGAGTTTATTTGATTTCCATTCCTCCGAGTTGTTCAAACTTGTTCCAATTTTCTGAATTTTCAGGTCTTGTCATAAATTGGTGTCTGAAATTTTCAGCTCTTCCCATTTTCTAAATATTCAGGCCTCCCTGTTGCGAACTGTTACGTCTGGCGCCGGGTCATGTCATCGACTTGAGCAGTAGGGGTTGTTGTAGCTAAGGATTCAGAAGTAAGATGTGCTTAACATGGATGATGTGCGTGTGTTTCCTTTTGTACAATAAGCTGCCATTTGACTCGTGAATGGGTAGCTTCCGTGATCGAATTTTTCTTCATATTTGTAGAAAAAATGTTATCTTGATCACTTGTGGGAGTGAGATTGAGCGGAAGGTGTTGCGCAGATCACCGGCGGTGGCGGCCGCAGCAGCGCTCTCTTTCCTCTTGCATCGCCGGATGGCGACCAACCTTGCTGCGTACCCTCTTGGCATGGAACCATTGTTTCACTACCCCACCACAAGCACTAGCCGCGTTTGATCCCAGCTTGTCGGCACATCCTTGAACTCCTGCATCTTGACTCATCCACGACGTCGTGCGCTAGCCGTCGATGTCGCCTGACGCTCGATTCTGTTTGTCCGATGTTCATGCTGCCGGTCCTACCACTGGGGTCAGGCTGGGGAAGGCCCTGGAGGAATGCCGCCTCGACGACGAACTACAGGTCGGGTAAGGGTTTGCATTTCTTGGAGTTCCATCGAGATATAGGTTTTAGGTCTTTTTACTTTTCTCATTTTTTGAATGGAGAAGAAATATTTGTAGGCTCATCTACCTCCATAACATCTTCTGTTAGGGTATGTTTTTGTGATGCATCTTCACCGGTTGTGTTTAGAACTCTGTCATTTCTGTGTAGCTTGGATGTGTAATGCAAATTAATACTACACATGTAGCACATCCTTAGTATTTCATCGTTATATTTTAGATGGGTAATGACTTGCATGTATGTGTGTGTGCCCGTGATGGCTTGCAAGGGTTTCCTGCCCGCAGTAACTCGGACAAGATTACCCTCCTTCTAGGTTCATGATGGGCTATATTAATTCTAGTTTATGAGCTACATCGATTTACCACTGACTAAACATGCAGATTTTACTTTCCTTATATGTCTGTAGCATATAGCTGACGCCCGTTACATAAAATTATTCTAGTTTCTCGAGAGAGCTCTTGAAGCGTATGGAGATGATTTGGATTCTGCAATATAGAGTTTGAAGGAGCTGCACTTTAAGTCATTTCTAACCTGCATGATGCACGTGAATGCACTGCCATTTGAAATGCTAAAATTCCTAACCTGCATGATGCACGTGAATGCACTGCCATTTGAAATGCAAAAATGTTCTCTTGAGCAACCTCTGGGAGAGAGGTTTAGCTGGAGCGCTGGCCCGTTGCGACGCTTGCCGGCCTTTGCGAACTCAGCGGGTCTCTTGCTGTCATCGATGCCGGACGACGACCAGCCACACCACGTTCCCTCCTGCTCGAGCATCCTCGCTACACAGACCAACGGCCGAGAGACGTCCGACCTAGCCGACGGCACAAGGATACTGCTGCCTGTCTCCGTCGAGGTGGTTATTTCACAATGATGATCCTTTAGCTCCGTGTCCATTTTAGTGTTGATATGTGTGTGCTCTGCTGTTAGTGAGATGCACCTCTTTTTTTTTCTTTTTTTTTTGCAAAACACATAATGGATGGAGGCTTGTTGAAGTAGTTGATCATAGCCTAGTTTAACCTGCATGTTGGATTATTGATCTATCAAGTATATATATAGTAGATTATCAGCCTGTTACTAATACTGCATGCAATCCTTTCATTATTCAGTAGTGATTTTCATGTGTAAGTGCTCCTAGTATCTCTTAACTGTTAAAAATCTGCTGGAGAAGTATTTTGGTGAGAATATGCTATAGTCTAGATCCCTAAAGTGTATCGAGCTACCTGCTCGTGTAGCCTCCTGATTGGCGATTTCTACGTTGTTGGATCTCATCAACTACCGTGTCACGTTTGTGCAGGCTTGGGAGGTGGATGAGGGATGGGCCTTTTTGTTGCGTAGTCTCCTTCGTCTCCCAGTCACAGCCAGCTCCAACCCCTCCCCTGTTGTGGTTCTATGGAGCAAGAAGAGGAGCTGGAATGCTCCAACGTCCACACGGCTAGATCATCGGGCCTTAACTGTTGGTGAGCTCCTCCACGACCCGATTTATTCCTACTTTCACTATAGCCTTTTCTCTTTGGTTGCGCCCGAATTGCCACATCTAGTTTTCTCTTGTCATTGTACTGACTGCAATGATATTCGATTTGCCACCACCGGCAGGAAGGGCTTTTGTCGCTGATGACACCACCAATCTGTCCATGGACGCGAGGTGCTACTAGTAACGCCGGAAAGGAAAGGACACTGCCTTCATTGCGTCCAGGATGGACATGCTCGACAACATCAGGTAATCCCACTCCCTCCAATCCTACCTTTTTGCTATGTGTGCATTGTGTATGTTCTTGCCAAATGCGAGGAGTATATTAGGGAAAGCAAGAGCTCAGTCAGAAATCACCCTGCACAACACAAGAGAAGCAGTAGTTTTCTCTTTTGCAGCCGGTAGAGCACTAGCAGCTGGTACATCTGTGCTGTGATGCGTGCCATTCATTTTTTTTGTGATGTAACCGCCATCGAGCAGATGATGGTATTCTTCATCTCATCCTAGGTGCACCTGATCTGTGGTTTGTTACATCTGTGCTGTGAGGTGTGTCATTCATATTTTGTTTGTGATGTAACCGCCATCGAGCATATGATGGTCTTCTTCATCTCATCCTAGGTGCACCTGATCTGTCGTTGCTGGTTATTATTGGTTTGATCCTATTTCTTGTTTCTTGTTTGTAGTTTATAACCTGCTAAGCTGCAGTTGGTTTATTATGGTTGTTGAGGAAGGAAACCTTCTGGTAGTAATAATATTCAATATGATCAGATTTCTTCATGTCTTGAAAGCTATCCCCTTTTTATGGTTACAAACAAGGTGACTCGGTGATGTGTGCCTTAGTTTGCCTCCCTCCAAAAAGAGATGCCTAAACTCTGAAGTATGTTGACATCATAACCTTTCTAACTTTGCTACCGACTGGATTTCTGGGCATGAATGGGTATTCTTGCTATTGGGGTTTATTTTTGTCCTTTGCTTCCGGAGCAAGTTGATTATTAGGACTTCGTTCTTAATAGCCTATGAAGATTAACTTCCTAGTGATTAGTACAAATTGGCTAGCACTAGCTAAGTACCCGTGCGTTGCTACGGAATAAAAAATAAAATATTTTAGTACATTTGTTAGCTAAGTACCCGTGCACACTTGGCCGCCTTGGTCCCGAGTACTCCTTGTCGGCGGCAACGTCTTTCGGGTGGCGTAGACCCCACTCCTCCATGGCGCACTCGTCCCTCTCCGCGACGAGGAGGCGGGCCTGGCTCTGGCGTTGCAGGTGGCGATCTTCGTTGTTGATGAGGCGCGGTGGCGATGCAAGATCCTGCGCCTGTTGCGCGTTGGCGCAAGTTCCGAAAGTTTATTTGCCGGCGCGGGCCACACCGACGCGTCGTAGGCCTGGGCAGACTCGAGCGCGGTGTCACGATTCCGAGCGGATTCCAGCGTAGAAGTTGCCGGTGGGGTGGGCGCGGACGCCGCGGTAGCAGTTGGAGCTTCAGTGGCGCAGAGGCATGGCAGCGGCGGAGCGCATGGAGAGGTATCGAGAGAAGGCGAATTGTCGTGGCGAGCGTGGGAGGGAAATAAACGGTTGCGCTGTGCGTGGCTGCCCAGCGGCGCCCTATATAGACCGCGCCGGTTGCATCTTCTTCACGCGTGAACCTTTTGCCCGCGCGGGACTTTAGAGTGACTGTTGGAGCGCGCAAAATACCCCGCGACATGCGAAAACAACGTTTTTTCTCGCGCACGCCATTTTTCCAGCGACCGCTGGAGATGCTCTAACTTATGGACCACTCGACAACACCTGGTGTACGCCTAGCGCCATCAAAATCCACTTGGAAAGGTAATATGCTGAGTGTCTCTTAGGTGTGACACTCGACAAAGGGTGCCCTCTGCAGTCTTCCCTTCTGCAAGATGCCCCAGTCAGCACCTCCCAAGCCGTAACTATAACACCTGTCTCCGTCCCCACACCTTCTCGGTCGTCGGCGATCAAGATTGTGGCACCCCCACGAGTTAGACTCTGCCTGAGGCCTCCACGCTCTTTCATTCCTCCTCTACAGTGACCAAGGCCTACAAGGGGGTAGGGTGTCTTCCATGTCATCCACACAGACCTCATTTCCAACATGGCGAGGCTGTCGTGTGAGCTTTTCGTGCTGCCGCAAAGGAGAAGCTCTTAGTCAACATATCTAGGGGCGCATATGCGGGGCGAGGTGGCGCAAGACCAGATACTTTTGCACATGCATGCCAACCAAAAGAATGTTGAGCCACGCTTAGCATACAATTTGCCGAGCGGATCCGGCCTCTCTCTAGTGTTTCTGATCGCTTGGAATGTCAGGTGATTTTGGTAGTCCTCACTAATCAAGAAAGTATTTTTGGCTTCTGAGGTTGAGTGCTTCCACATTAAAAAAAAATTAAAATTATGACAAAATCGGATGTAACCAGTAATGTATCCACAAACGTGCAAAATATAAATTTAAATACACAGTATTATGGGTTACACAAAAATGATTATTCTAGTAAAATTTAGAGATACGAAAGTAGGCATTCGCAGATCTATAATTTTATCTTTTTTGTAGTTTATAGAATATAAAGTATTTGAAATTGACTACATCTATTGGCTACATCTAGAATTGTTTGCAGAATATTTTTATTTCATACATATGAACTTTTATTTTTTTAATTAGCAGATCGCTCAAGCCCAAGAGACTAAAATCTCTACTCTGAATAATGGTGCCCCTCTCAGAGAGCTCACCTTGGTCAAATCTTTTTACACAGATCGGTATAGGAATGACTGCTAGGCTGCTAGAACACTCCGTGCTATTTGAGAGGTGGGCCAAACCAACAGAATAGTCAGTTCGATCTCAGGTCCCAGCTCAAACCCAAACCGTTTGTTGCCTCACGTGGAGCGAGCTGGCTGGCTAAGATTGTACACGAATCAGACGGAAATCGTCTCCCTATGGCAGTGCCGTTTGTTAGTTTGTATCAGGTAGGTTGTTAGGATTTTACAGCTCCAATACGGAAGGCGAGGCGCGAGGTACCACAAATCCTAACAACCCTTGTATGCGCAAAACGGAAGTGTAGTGGCATTTGTTATGTAATCTATACTTCTTATAAAGCAAAACTCCACTAACATGCATTTACTATTTTTCTATCTCAACATGCAAACTATCCACATCATCCACTCTCTTAACCAATCAATTGTCCATGTCATCTCCACTCATATTTATTAATCATTGCATTCACTATTTCTTAAATCATCCAATTATTCATATTAACAATTTAAAATATATCTATGATCAACTAAATTTTTTCATATTCACTTAGAAAACATAACTTATTACATCTCTCATAACCTTTTGTTTATACTATACTATAGTTTCTAAAGCGATCCCCGCAGCAACGCGTGGGGTATACTTCTAGTTTTTCAGATGTGTGACACCGCTTCACCGCCACTGTAACGTATTAAATGTGTGACACCGCTTCACCGCCACTGTAACATTAATAGTAAAGATACACGTAAAGCTTAATCATATAGCTAAACATGCATCATAAAATTTAAGCTCCACTATCAGCATTCACTCAAGTCATCTTTTTACATCAAAAGCCTTGGTTACAAGTTTCAGCTGACCCTATAATTCTTGATATATGTTTGTTTCAAAAATAGACGCCAACAACAATAAGTTCATATGCTTGCATGTGTGTTTTCAGGTCAATGATGCACCCTGGACCCCCCCCAGAATGGCGTTTGTCTTAGAGAACGCTTCTCCTAGCAAGCCAGAGCTTCTGCCGGTGAGGTCTATGGCGGTGCTGCTGCTAGGCTGCATGTGGTCTCCTGTGCCTCGCGCATAGTGGTAGGCTCGGTTGCCCGAGGCTTTGACTACCTACCGCCGCCTTGTTGTGGTGGTTGTGACCATCGGCCTTGGCTCAACCCCCATTCGGTGAGTTCTTTGGGCTCCCTTGTTTCTCTTCTACATGGTTTGTTTATGACGGCTCCGTGCTCCACCTCGGTGAAGCAGTGTGGTTAGTAATTGTTCGGTTTTACTAGATGTAATTTTGTTGCTTTAATAAATGAATGCTGAGATATATAATTCCTCATCATTTGAAATTCGTTGGCTAAGTGCTAGTGAGCATGCTCAGCTAAGTTCTATGTGGAAGTACCAAATCGAAAGCAAATTATGCTGGTTCTATAAATGACATTATGAAATGTATTCTGGTTGAGCAGAGCCGTTGCTCCCTTGAGCTCACACATGGTTTTTTATGTGTGTTGGGATGACTTGTCCTTCCTGCGCCCTTGAGCTCATTCTCTTTGGAGAATTTTTATAATGGGAACAAATTGCATTACTAGGGGCCTTCATATTTACCAAACCCCCAACGGCCTTTTATAATAGTTCCACCATCCCCCCCTCCCCTTTTTATTGAACAATGTTTTAAAATCCATCTTCTAACCTGATTTTTATTTATGATAGTCCTACATGAGATTTGATTTCTTGCTTTATTTTAATCATGTACACCTGGCACATGATGATTTAATTGGACTAGTGTAAGACCATCAATGTTGTTTCTCAGCTCAGTTTTAGAGTCATGTGCTACTCAGCCCTTCCTGGTACCAAAATGTATCCTTCTGACTGTGATAATGCTTGCCTCATGGTGTGTGTCACAGTTGTCTAGGCTGGAGCAGGTATGTAGACTGTGCAATGCTTGTTTCCGGCCTGGGAGATAGCTTTGCTCCCTTTTATTATTTTTATCTTCACCTGAGCATATACACAGGTTCTGGAGCATATTCAGCTGGTGATTTTAGCACTATTTCATCTCACTTTACCATTGCTAGACCAATCGATTATGTTGTGCAATGTCTTGATGACGGGCTTATAATAAATTGATTACTGAACTGTATATTGTTTTTCTTTGCGATGTTTGTATCCTTATCTTGGACAAGGGTGGCAGTTCCTCCGGTACCTGTTTAATCTGTTGTGATCCATGAAATGGATGCTATATTGTTTAATGGTCAGGGTTTGTATATATATTTATGTTTATTCATGAATATGAATGGTGGTATTTTGTACAAAATTTTGAATAGTTTTTCAGCTTATTTCTTGTTAGGGACAATGATATGCCTGCCTGATGGCCTGTGATGTTTAGTCGGACGCTGGATGGCATGGGCACGTGTGAAACAAAGTAGGGCTATCTATTTCATGAATAGCACATGAAAAAGATGACCACCGTTGTTCTTTTTCTCACGGTGAAAAGAGGATGAGAAAAACCCTTGCCTAGCCTATTAACCAATCTTGGGCGAGATGGGTCATATGGGCACTGCCATCATCAACCATGGAGGACGGCCAAATGAAGAACCCTTATGACCATTGGGCATCGCTCGTTACAAACGGCGAGACTCAGGAAAGCTAATTAACATGAAAGGGCATGAATGTAACCTAGACCTAGCCAATCCGTGACCGCCAAGAGGAGAGAGAGAGACATGAAAGTGTACCACACGAGTTTTGAACTGTATATATCCTCACTCAGTTAAACGATCACATATATATGGGAGTGTCCCACCAGTAAAAGGAAGCTTTATTTTTTAGGAAACTTGCTTTTTTGTTCTAGGCATCTAATTAAGCAGGGACATATCATATCGGAAAGGAAGCAGTGATATTTATTTAGGAAAAAATTGATATCCCTTAAGTACCGGCAAGAAGTGCACGGCCACTGGAAACGCGACATGCACGATTAGAGGAGAGGAAAGAATTGGTGTCCCTAAGTACGGGCCAGAAAACAGTGTCGTGGTTATAACGTGCATGGCCACCGGAACGCGACATGCACGATTAGAGGGGAGGAAAGAATTGATGTCCCTTAAGTACGGGCCAGAAAACAGTGTCGTGGTTAATTACCAGAATAGAACGTGCGTGGCCACCGGAAACGTGGCATGCACGATTAGAGGGGATGGTTTATAATGGGTGGCGTGATTTGCGGCCGGAGTGTGTTTTACCAAAGGAAATCGTGTGTGGGGATCTTAATTGGTGCCTTATTTAGGAGTACTCCAAGTCATCGATCCGAGGCAACACGGAATCTGAGCGGTCCATCTCGAGAAACGAGGGATGTACGGACGTCGAAGAGTTGAGAACGAAAATGAGATGTTCCTTTTCTTTCCCGCCGCAGCTCTCTTTTTTCCATGGAAAAAAGAATTTTTCAAACGCGAGGTCTCGTCTTGTTGCCTGTCCCTATAAATCCAAAGCCGTCGTGAGGTGCCGCGTGCGGTTGCGCGTGTGACTTGGCGGACTTAGCGGCGAGAGGGAGAGGGGCAGGGCGAGGACGATGGCCGCTGTTGGTCGGGCCGGTGGAAGGGCGGTCGTGCATGAGCAGGTAATTTGTCTTCTTCTCACGCAGCCAGCCATGGGTCATACGATCGATCGAGTATAATTCCTCTGATTTGTTGCTTGTTGTAGCAGCCGGCTAATAGGGAGGCAAGGCTTGGAATCGATCTGCTCATCTTTTCGGATAGATATATAGATGGACGTCGTGTCGTCGTCGACTTGATGCAGCTGCTAGCAGGTAATTAATCCATGCCTTGTAGTAGTAGTAGTAGGATTGGATCTTGTGGCGATGGATGGATGGAGGCGTGGTTCGTTTGTTGATTGGATCTTGTTACGCAGCCATGGATGGAGGATTTTTGAGACCTTGACCCATGCACCGGCTTTCGTGCGTTTAGCCTGCGAGCGCGTTACTTGAAAAAAAAAGAAAAAGAGCCGAACTGGCTCATGCACCGGCGCGCTAGCTGCCGCAACTTTCACGAATCTAGCTATTTGGCAAAACTTCAATACGAAATGAACCATACTCAAACTTTTAGCCGAATCTAGCCCTTTTTAGTACCGCTCAACATTATGGCGGTGTGGTTAGTCATAGTACCGCCAATGTTATCTTTACGGTACCACGTCTAACTCTACCGCTGTCGCTTGTGCCGAATGCTGCAATGGTGTCCTGATGAACTTAATTTGAATAGTTGTGCTACTAGCTAATGTTCTGGTTTGGACAAGTAGCATATGTAAGAACTTTATTAGTATTGTGGAAGAATTCCTCGTGTGTGTAAGAATTTAAGTACTATATATGTAGTACTTCTATACTATGTTGCTTCAGCCGATCATGTTTTTAGTATGTCTAAATATGGTATAACTTAGTAATAAGTGGATGTGTCACGTCCATTTAGTACTCGATCATGCCCATTAAGCCAATCCTTGTTGAAAACTCGTTGATCTCTTGGTAAGTAGGTTAATATTATTTACTCCAATTTGTTCTTGAGAGAAGTGTGAAAATAGTCTTAACTTTTTTTTTTTTGAAACGGAAAAACCCAAACTCGGCGTCGAGTGGATGCACACGGCTTAAATGGAAAATAGTCTTAACTGTTACTCACTTGGCAGATTTCTCTTGTCCTGCTTGTATAGGGTGCCATACTGGGCATAGTCCGCCGCCGAGCTCAAGTGACGAACCCCGCTGCCCCGCGGCGGGGAGAGGCCGGCCGACGGATCAGCAAACAACATTAATTGGTGCCGAGGCCGACCTTTACCATTGAATTTTCTGTCCAGGCGCAGCGATGACAACGAGCACACACAAACGGCCGGGTCATGCAGGCACGGAGCAATGCATGCAGCACGGGCCAATACGCATACGGTCGGCGCCTACTTCGACCCAGCAGTCCACATCTAGCCGTTTGTGTGTGCAACAGCAGAAGCGAGGCATGCGCATGCATGCACGCGCGCAGGCACGCATTAAGATCAAGACGCGACGGGTCACGCAGGCACAGCGCAGCTCATGGAGGCAAACAGTGCACGTCTCGCCCAAAGTTTGCAGGCATGGCGTGCAACAGCTAGCTAGTCCCAAAGCAGGCTCAGCACACATGTAGACAGAACTGTGGCGACGTCCCGTATTTCCCATGCACTGAGACGTGAAATTTTAAGGGGCCGAGCATATATCTCTCCTCCTGCACTCCTAAAGTCCAACTCCTCCATTAGCTTCTCTCCTCCTCCACTCCTAAAGTCCACTCATCCATTAACTTCTCGGCCTCCACTATGCACCAATGCCGACGCGACGCGGCCGGAAAACGAGCTGCGGGTGCCCACGCGCCTCCATCTGACGATAATCTGCTGACGGAGGAGGACGCGCGCGCACTTATCCCCACGAACACTCCCGTGCCGGCTGCTTTACGCCTCCCAGAAGGTTGGACGACCAACGCCATCTTCGTCCCGGTGGCGCCGCGTATCTCTGGCCAGGCACGGGTCGACTACATCAACCAGTGCTACGATAACATGCCGTGGCAGACGAGGCGTCATGACCCCCAGGACGCCATGTCTTCGTTGTACCGGGACGAGCAAGTGGAGCTGGAGTACATAGGGCGGCTCCACTCCTACATCATCGACAACAGCGTGCACTCCAGCAACACGGAGTGTTCCGACAAGGAGGAGGAGGAAGAGGAGTCGCCCGAGACAGGGTGGCGCCCCTTGGCACCGCCAGAACTTGCCGCCCTGCCAGCAAACGCCTTCTTCCTCCCATGTAACTGCCCCATTTGCAGCTGGGCACTTGCACAGCCGGGAACCTGCCCGAACTGCGGGTCCGAGGAGTGCCACCACCTAGTTTAGGCTTTTATTGATTGTAATTATTATTATCTTAATTAAGCTCCCTTCGGTTGGAATGTATAATCTTTATTTTGACTCAAGTTTGATTCAAACTCCCTAAATTTCAGCTCCGAAGGGGGTGTCCCAATTGTATATTTAGTTTGCCTGTGGTAGGGCTTCTCATGCTCAAAGTCACCTTTTTTGTCTACCCCTTCCACCAGCGTCGGAAGGGGGTCTCCCAATGGGATATTTTGTTTGGGTGTGTTAGGGTAGGCCATATGTACATGGAGAACTATTGTCTACCACTAGTTCTGATAAGACATTCGCTCAGGTTCGTCTGAAGGGGGAGTTTGAAGATGTAGTGGAAGAACCCTTCCTTTGTACAAGTGATGTCGGTGAAACCGGTCACACCTCTTATTAGGATCTTGGATCTCTTTCCGCCTCCAAACACACTTGTATAGACATGATTGGACCTCATCTAGGTTTTGTAGGGATTCCTATGCTCTGGAGCCCCCGCTTCAGCGAAACTCTGGCATGTTGACCGAAAAGTCAACTTGTTCGTCTACCCTTTCCACCGGCGTCGGAAGGGGGTGTCCTAATGGAATATTTTGTTTGATCGTGTTAGGGTAGGCTATACGTAGATGGAAAACTAATATCTACCACATGTTCTCATAGTATTCCCTCGGGTTCGTCCGAAGGGGGAGTTTCAAGCTCTAAGTAGTCCTGGAACCTGCGAGAGAGAATCTGACGTCGGTGAAGCATTAACACAAGGAGTGAGGGAAACTTGGGCATCCAAGCCCCATGCCACACTCTTAAACACATGGTATTCCAAACCCTAGGTTTGGGTGGGATTCAGACGCTCTGGAACCCTTCTCCGGAAAAACCCTAGGCCCTCTGGAACGCTCTGGAACCCTTCTCCGGAAAAACCCTAGTTCCGACACAGCGAAACCTTATCCACATTCTCTCTCGCGTACGGTCGCCGTCTGTGGCTTCCCCTCGTGCTTCACCTTCATTTGCGCTGGCGGCCTCCCACTTGCCATCATCGTCCACCTCCACCCATCCCCACCGCCACCTCGCGCGCATCTCCTCCCCCATGCTTCCACTTTTTTCTGCTCTGCCTCCTCCTCTGTGATGGTGTCGGGCGTCGTTTTCTTGTTGTCGTAGGTATTGCACGACGAAGCTGCATGGAAAGTGTGCGAGCCTCACCGACAACGGTAGCAAGTTTGTCCTCCGGGGGCAAGTGAATGTCCACTTACTCAAGATATCAGCGGAAATGTGGTTTTCCCTTTGGGTGAGGTGATGCATGGTAACTTTTACTTTTCTCCTTGAGCTCCATGAAGGTGGATTGGTGTTTTTTGTTGGGAAAGCATATCTAGATGTTGTTTTTGGCAAAGAAAGTTGTAAATTGTTCATAACAAAGGTAAGATTCAGCTTCAGTTCTTTTGCACATTACATTTGCATGTGCTGGTAAAGTTTACAAAAAAAATGCTACAGTTTATCTTCTGTTTTTATAGGTGGTTTGTACATTATCGGTCTTTGAACTTCTTTATGTTGGAGTGTTCTAGCTTCTAGAAACAACAGCTGGTAAACTCTTTTTTTCCTCCACAGAAACAAAGGATAAAAAGATTGCATACTTCAAATTGTTTATTTTGTATCAGAATTGTGTACCAGTTAACCTCTGTTAAAAATGGTGTACTTTGTTTCAACATAAGTATAGGCTAAATTTCTTACACTAATGCAGTTATTTTGATTGGGAAAGGAAGGGAGGAACTATAGGCATGTTTACAAGGTGCAATTAATTTATCGAAACTTATATGCCGTAAAGATTCTAAAATATTCAGTTGATGAACACCAAAAGTTTATTACAGGGATTGAGAGTGTAACCTGCCTGCAGCATGAGAGTATTTCTAGGAGGATTCAACTTCCATTACCACAGTCTTGTGTTGGTATATGATTATATACTCGAGAGAAGCTTGAAATAAAGTATCAAGATGAAATATGTCTCGGTTTTATCCCTGATCTCTTGGTAAGTAGGTTAATATTATTTACTCCAATTTGTTCTTGAGAGAAGTGTGAAAATAGTCTTAACTTTTTTTTTTAAACGGAAAAACCCAAACTCGGCGTCGAGTGGATGTACACGGCTTAAATGGAAAATAGTCTTAACTGTTACTCACTTGGCAGATTTCTCTTGTCCTGCTTGTATAGGGTGCCATACTGGGCAGAATAATTTTTTTTTTTGATAAAGGGAAGTATATTAATATCGCAGAGATACAAATTACACCCAGACTCTGCAACAACGCAATAGCCATAGGCATTACGGATGCACACAGCCGAAAGACAATAAAAAGAAGAACTAAAAAGAAAAGTCCCGCTACAGAGTTACAGTCCTCGTAGCAGCCGCACAACCACCACCTAAACAACACGTGATGACCAGCTCTTCAAAAACAACGTCTTCAAGAAGAACAGTGTCACGCACAACCAATTAAGGCCAGACCTTGGGTTTTCACCCTGAAGATATTCTTTGCTTTCAAAACAATGTCTCCAACAAGACCAGTATCAGGCACAACCAATTAAGGCCAGACCTTGGGTTTTCACCTTGAAAGGTAGGACTTTCGACTCCACGCATGTTGTCGCCCCCTCTTACATACCGCTGCCACGAATCTTGTAACTCCAAGCCAGTTCCGCATCGATGCAAAGACTCCGAACACCATTGCTAGTCCTCCAATCTCACCTTCGATGACCATGCATTGCGACCGAATTCCACCGATCCAGCAATTTCCAGGCATCGCCCAAGGGAGTTCGCCGGCGGAGCCTTCCGGGTCGACACCCCGGCTTGATCAAAGAGGACCTACATCAGGCAGATCTTCGTCCTCACGCGATGGGAAACCCTAAGACCACCTCCTTTATTCTGATGTCTTGCAGCCCCGACGCTGCGAAACGACTCCCAGCAGGGACGTTTGCGGGAGGGGAAAGATCTCCTGGATTCCGCATCCGCCACCATCGGGAGCCCTGCCACCGATGGTCCCTAGCTCCACCGCCTCTCGCCGCCAAGGACAGAGGAGGCCGCGCCGCCCGGGAGCCAAGTCGAAGGCGCCGCCGCCGCCAAGACGCCGAGCCGCCGGCGTAGTCCGCCGCCGAGCTCAAGTGACGAACCCCGCTGCCTAGCAGCAGGTCGTGCCGCCACCCGAGCCTAGCACACGGACTCCCCGCCGCCAACCGCCACCAGCCCAGCGCCCACCATCCAGCGAGACCGCCCCGCACAAGGCCGTCAACGGAGCCGCTCGAGGGGTGTTGTAGGCTTGAGGGAGAGGGAGGCGAGAGGGAACCGGCCGTCGAGGTCTCCGCACTGGCCGCGCCATGGCCGAGCCACCTCAGATCCCATCGGCGGCGCCACCGGGTGCAGGACCACGCGCGCACGCTAGAGCTAACATCCTCGCTTACTGAGTTTCCAAAATCTAAAATGCTGCTTCAGTGCTCCACCTCTCCGGCGGCAGAACCGCCTCATTTTGTGGAAACTAAGAGAAGTTGTGTGTTCCTTTTATCATATAAACTAGACATTGTAGCTTATGGAATAAAAGGCCACTATCATGGTAATCCTTTTTTGGCAAACATTTGAAGTCGACATTAGTTTTCTATCTATTACTATTAATAATATTATTATAATTATTATTTTGGAGTCAATTAAATTAATGTTGTCACAGACATATTTTTGTTCTCTCTTTCGGTAGACAAGGTTGTTTACGGAAAATTTAGTTCTTCTATCCTTGAAAGTGGCTTTAGTGGTCTTACTGAAAGTGAGATAACACCATTTCAGACCGAGGTTGAACAAGGACTTTCAGATGCTGCTGAATCCAAAGTTACTATCAGCTTCACTCCAAATCTTATCTGCATGATAAGAACATACTCAGAGGTAACTCCAGGTTCTACAGTTGATTACTTGATTGTATGCTGCACTAAATACATCAGAAATGTGTAGAATTCAGCTGCTAATTCATCTGTATGTTGAATAGAAACGTGGGATGCAATCTACTATGTTTGTTGAAATGGCACCCAGAGGGTACAAACTATCCCAAGACATAAGCACCACCAGCAAGCTACACGGTTCCACTACAGAAAAAATAGAGCTATTGGCCGATTGAAGGAAGCAACATGTGCCCCTACAAAGAATCAAAGATACTGACAGGTCTCCAGCTGAACAGCAAGATTCATGCAAAGGAAAGTTACAGCAACAGATGCGATCATCATCTGCAATCAGTATTTTTATCTATACAGCTATTGAAATAACCTAACTTCCCTGATCTACAAAAAACCGGAAATATTATCCGCAGATTCAGGCGAATCAGATGAATTCTATGGCTCGACTCGGTTGTATTGCAGTGTCAGAGTTCGCGCATGCAGGGGCACGCACAGGCGCATGCAAAGGCTCTGACGAATAGGATTAGTCCCCAAAAGCCCGTAAATCAGCTAGAACATACCGGGTGGACAGAACCAACATCCCTCACGTTATGTTTTCTATGGAGAACTTTAGGCCACCCCCACTAGAGCAAAAGAATGTGCAGACAAGTGGGTTTTAGAATACCTCTCCTCTTATGAATCCAGTGTAATCAAGTACTTACAGTTACAAAAAGATTCAGGCAACCAACGATTGGAGCTACAAGGCTGCATGTGTTGCAATAGGAAATTAGGAATAGATGCTACAAATGTTGTAAAGTTATCTTTCCATGCATTATATGTGTAACGAGTGCAAGGCAAGTTTATTTTCAAAGTGCTCGATCAGAAAAATACATACTCCATGAAATGTAGCACCTGTTTAATTAATCTCATTAATTACTGGTTTCCCAAAAACTCTCACCAAATGTATGCGCTGTTTGGCCTACCCGTCTGATTGCATGGTCGATGCGCGCACCAGTAGCGACCCGATCCGGAATTCAAGCCACGAAACCAGAGACGTGGCTCCACTGACACGTACATTCTGGGATTGCGTGTCTTGATTCAGCCCGGCCCAACAGCGTGCGAACGTATCGTGGCAAATCGTCAGGGCTTGTTTCGGCCGTCGGCCTCGCCCCGCCGCCGCTTCGCCACCCGATCAATGACGGCCTCCACCGCGACGTCGAACGCATCCCTGAAGCCCGCCCGCCGCGACCTGCGGTCCGCGTACACCACCCTTGGGATAATTCCGATGACCTCCTCCCGCAACCTCTTCACCTCCTCCGGCGGGATATTCCTCAGCGTCTCCTCAATGCTCACGTTCCGCGCGGTCAAGCTGGCATGCGGGATCAGCACCGAATACGTCCCGTCGTCTTTAGGGAAGTGCAGCGTGTACTGGGTGTACGCCGAGCCGGGGTGGAAGAAGACCGGGATGCATCCGGCGACGATGGCATCGAACGTCGACCGCCGGGTTGCCGTGTCCCCGCGCGGTTGGAGGCAGAATTGCGAGGTCTCGAAGACGCGCATCACGCTGCCCGGCGAGTTACAGTCGGCCGAGCCGCCTCCAATTCCTCCGCCCCCAACGCCGCAGTGGAAGAGGTTGCAGTGGCTCGAGGCGCGGCACTGCCGGATGATCTCGGCGCGGACGGTTTTGTTGCTGCCGGGGCGCGGGGCGCCGGCGAAGGAGAAGAGCCACCTCCGTTCCGCCTTCCGCATCCTCTCCTGCCAGGCTAGCACGTCGGCGGCGGTCTCCGGGTGGAAGTACGTCGGGTATGGTATCGCCAGATTGGTCTGCTTCCACGGGGACGTCTCCAGGAGGAAGACCGTCATATTCTCGACGGCCGGGTACCTGAGCAGCTTGGTGCCCCACTGTTGGTCGACGTCGGCCTTCCGCCGGAAGTCCCACGTGGTCCGGCCAGCCACCAAAAAGTGGTCGCGGCCTCCCATGACGCCCCACTCGGGGCGACGCACCAGCCAATCGATAGCGTCCAGCTGGAGCGCGTCTCGCACGGAGGTGCTGTGGTTGTAGAGGTACCTCCCGGATTCGAGGCCGGCGTAAAACGGGACGAACACGGCTGCGGCGAGCGAGGAGTAGTTGGTGAGGCACTCGTAACGCTTCATCCGGGTGTGGAAGATGAGGTCGAGCATGAACTGGTCGGTGGAGTACCAGCCGCGGCCGGGGAAGACGCCCCCCTTGTCGCCCAGCGGCATTCCCAGGCCGTCGTTGGCCATGTACGGGCACATGTCCAACCACGGATGGAGATTGCCGCAGTCGCGGACAAGGTCGTCGTTGAAGCGCGCCGGCATGTCGTACATGTAGATGTACCGGCCGTCGCAACGGTCGGACGGCACCGTCGTGGGTCGGAGCACCAGCGCCTCAGGAGTGAGCGGTGCATGCTCCTCATTCAGCACCACCGGCTGCTCAGCCGGTCCGGAAATTTGGTCGACGGTGATGCTGGATAGCAAGGGAAGAGATGGTACGATGACGGATGCTACGTTGCCTTGTATGGCGTAGTGCGCGTAGAATACCAACGCGCAGAAGGTGGCGGTGAGAGTGGCGAGATGGCATACCAGAGACGGCCGGGGCACGCCGCAGCCAGACTTGTCTACGGCGTCGTCTTGCTGGATTTCCAAAGCGAAAGTGGTGGTAGACTTCATGGCGATTCGAGCCTCTGTCAAATGATGCAGATCTTGCAGACTTTTTCAACTAAAAAGAAGCAAGGCTGCAGAAATATAATACTGTAGTATCCGTTTACCAAAATTCCGGACGGTTAACACCCATGTGCCCTCTCTCTCCACGCACATCTCTCAGAAAAGAAGGCACTCAATGAATATATTCTCTTTCCTAGATTGTGTCACAAATATCTCCTGTATTTATTCGGAAAATCTCGGCACAATAAATGGTAATAATTTTATAACATAATCTTAATAAATACCTTTTTTGTTGAACATTGTTGTGACAATAAATATTGGACAACACTATTTAAAGAAGAATTTGTCTAACGCTCAGCTGTCTGCTAATTCTCACTGAGTTAACGTCAGCTGCATATGTGTACTAATTAGGCGTGTTAATCCGGCGGAACCGCGCGACAAATTCAGCTTGTTGTAAACATGTAGATATGCACGTGCAACCCGGCACAATAAATGGTAATAATTTTATAACATAATCTTAATAAATACTCCCTCCGTCCGGAAATAAATGTCGTGACCGACGTATTGCGAAAACCCCCTCGCATTTTTCCCGACCGAACCCGAGATCCACATCTCGCGACCGCGACCGACAGGCGACGACAACGAGCAGGGCGGCTCACCGTCTCCCTCTGCTCCGGCGCGATTCCTCCGCACTCCGCTTCCCCGCCGTCTCCGCCCTCCTCTTCACCGCCGCCGCCATGCTCCCATCCACCTTCGGCCCCTCCACCTTCAGCTCGCGTTCACGTCGCCACGCTCCCCTTTAAAGATTCAAGTTTTTGGTGCAAGGCGGCCACGAATCCGGCGTCGGCGAGCTCTTATGCGGTGTCTCCGAGGCCGAAAGCGCCGGATCCGACCACCACCAACACCAGGATGGTGCCGCAGAGGCTGGGCGCATCCATGGTGGCCTCAGGTCCCTCACCGACTACTTCTCCCCTGCATACTCTACTCCATCAGTCTCGCTCCAAAGGACGGAGCAGAGCAGCGCAGCCGCCATGGACCGCGTGCAGCTCCTGCTCCTGGGCCTCCCCATCCTCCTATTCTGCTCCGACGTCCTCACGTTCTTCGTGCCGCAGCCCCCGGCGACACCCAAACCCGACCGCCACCACCAGCCGGCCTCCGGTGCCATCCAACCTGGTGACTCCTCCTCCGACGCCGCCGCTTCCGCCCTTGTGTCTGTAAGTCGTCTCTCCAGTGCCAATGTGTCTCCCGGTCTAACGTAA
The DNA here is from genome assembly GCA_028641055.1 of Alopecurus myosuroides. Classification (NCBI taxonomy): domain Eukaryota; kingdom Viridiplantae; phylum Streptophyta; class Magnoliopsida; order Poales; family Poaceae; genus Alopecurus; species Alopecurus myosuroides. The sequence goes on along the minus strand of CM054063.1, from coordinate 258,534,712 downwards.
GCAAGGGGACTCGTCTGAATTTTCCTCCTGCTGTATCTGGCGCAGGAGCCGCAGGTGGATGGACCTGGCTTCGGCACCACCGTCGAGCTGAAGTTCAGCGGCTCCTGCTCCTACAGGTAACTCCACATAAACATTTTTCCTCGGTGATCAAATCAGATCACATCTAAGAGTCGTTGCTAGATTTATTTAGCTGGGATCATATCTGTGGTTGAGGCCGTTGACCAAGCTCAAATTTAACGTTTCATGGCTACTGTCCAAATTGTGTGGCCCAAAGTAAGCTTCTGTATGTAATTTGATTAACATAGAACACCCATAGCATGATAGCCAATCTTCTCCTATGCCGAATTGATGCTGAGATCTCACCAGCACTTGATGTTGGTTCCATCTATTTTCACTTCACCAGCACTTGTAGAGACAATCCATTAAGTATCAACTGCTCAGGCCTTGACCTGATGTTCCATTCTGTTGTCTGTGAGAAATTTAGTGTAGAACGAATTTCAATTTCATTATTATGTCAAATCTAAAGTTATCCAAACACTAAATAGGAACATGACTATTATACCAGGTGAATGACTGATGTGTTTATTGCGATGTCCTGCTCCGACGAGGTCGACCGAGCCGACGACGATTGTGCATGTGTCATGCCTATAGGAAGCTGCTTCTTTGTTTTCCTGCAAATAACAAGACTAAATAAGCTTAGCTAGGATCCATGGTATGTATCAAAATGAAATGGTTGTGCTGCCCAGAGCTACGTCAGAGCAACAGCAACACCAAGACTACTAGAGCAACACCAGGGCTGCCAAATGAGATCTAAGAATATATAGCAAATCAGAAGTAATAGCAACATGAGATAATAGCAGGCTACCTAATACACACAAATAAGGTGATGCAGGTCTCAAGAAGTCATACAAAATTAATTTTGTCGGCTGGCAATCTGGCAGTCCATAATCTCAGCCGTGTCAACTTCTTGGCTTATCTATGAACATAGGACAATGCAGATATAGAAATGTAGTGCCCTTAAATTCATCAGTGAAAATACAAACAGAACATTGAACAACACAGGCTAGAGAGGTTCATTTGTACAGAGAAATGCCAGGAGATGTGTCAGTGTAAATTAGTAGCAAAAAGTTGTTAGATGTAATCAATCGTACTACACCAAAAAAAGTTAGATAGTCACCAGCAAACTACAAGAAATAACACTACTTTCTACACCGCCGCTTCTTTATCGGAAGGATGCTTTTGATAAATAAGTACTCTATGGATCAGCCTAATATGAAATCTAAGACGAAGTGATGCATACAAGTGATGGATTTATTCAACAAAAATAATTTACACGAAACTAGAGCGAACTATGTAAAATCATAACCGAAATAACTAGTCTAAGAAAAGACAGTAGCTAGTTGGTAACCATCAGCTGGCATGAACCCATGGACATACCAACCTGCAGGTTATCATATTTGATTAAGCAAATTTCACATACTAACATGTAGCTAGTGCTTCCTTCGGTGCTCTGCTTGCTTTCTTTGGCTCTTAGTTCAGTTTAGTGTTGGTCGTGTACTCTGTGTTGTTTTGCAGACTTCTAAAAGCACTCTATGTACGTGCTTAATTCAACTAAGTTTTATTTGAATAGGCGAAGATTCGGTTAGAACTTCCTAACATGACACAATAACTAACTGCAGCAACTCTGAACATTTTGGTATGCTGTCAAGTGTAAAGTTGACATTACAGCCTGAAAAATCGACCTCGATCAGTGAAGGACATGTACTTGGATACGATGACTATCTAGATATTGCAAGAGCCAGATAGATTAAAAAGTTTAGATGAACATAACTGGCCTCCATCATACTGCAGACCCTGCCGGCTGCCGCTTCTCGTTTCTTGCTAGCGGCGGGGTTGGGTGGGATCTCAGATAATGGGAGGTAGGAGATGACAGAGGAAATACACGGAGCAAGGTGGCTAGAGCTTGTACTAATTCATCATTTACATATTCAGATGTCAAAATATATCTTCATCTTTCGTCTCAACACAAGGGGCATTGCAACTATATGGAGGGGAAGTAGAAAACCTCTTTAGTAAAAGAAAACTTCTCAACAAGGTACAGCTGACGAAAGATTCTTAACAGCCATTCACACACTGCTTGCATTAGATTTGTGGTTGTTGTCCTGGATAACTTGCAAGTATAAATTCCGTAACTACTTCAATTCATGTCAACTGTTTACTTGAGTACAATTATTTTCAGGACAACTTGTACACAATAATTTATGAGTAGTTTGGCTGCACTAAACACCTATAGGAGTTCTTATCCCAAGACTATAGTTTGGCTGCACTAAATCATGTGTTGGACTTGATATTGATTGTCTTCCGAGGCTGGCAAGAATTCGGCGGTGAAGAAACTCCACTCCACTTAACAACCTGACCAAGAAATCCTTTCCAGATACCTGTTGATCCCTTGTTTGATGTTCTTCCTTCCGTACTGTAATTTGTTTAACAGTTTAGTTGACTGCTGATTTTAATTCCAATGATGGACATTTTAAACTTGTTGGTAAAGCAATCCAGACTAATCTGCATGTGTAAAGTGCATGGTCCTTGTTTCGTCGAAGTGTGTGTAATGTTGATGCATCGTTTTAACCCAGTTTGGTACCAGCGGAATATGAACATTAGCCTCTGCAGTACAGTTTATGAATTCCTTAAGCTGTCATACTGCTGCAGAATTACCATACATTAGTTTCGAGAACCAAATCAGGAGATATTTCTCATAACTTCTTGTACTTTTACCTGATGGTCATGCAAGATTTTAATTTTTGCTAGTAAAATGCAGAGATCCACCGGAGGGAGGAGGGGATCAAGATGGGGAGGAGCAGGATCGAGATGGAGCAGTGTCGATGGTGGAGTGGCCAGGAGCAGGTCTGGTGGCCGATAGGGAGGGTCTCCGAGGAGGAGCACGAGCATGAGGAAGGAGTTATGGTGGCCGGCATGGAAGGGCTCCGGTGAGCAGGAGCACGAGGGCAAGGGAGGAGTTCCGGCGGCCGGCATGGAAGGGCTCCGGCGAGCAGGAGCACGAGCGCGAGGGAGGAGTTCCGGCGGCCGGCATGGAAGGGCTCCGGCGAGCAGGAGCATGAGCGCGAGGGAGGAGTTCGGGCGGCCGGCATGGAAGGGCTCCGACGAGCAGGAGCATGAGCGCGAGGGAGGAGTTCCGGCGGCCAGCCGCAGGGCGGATCGCGGGGGAGGACGGAGGATCGACGCGAGGATCGTTAGAGCATGGTTGGATCACGATCTTGATCTAGGGACCTGTAACCGCGGAACTGAAAGTGGAGGGTGCAATTGTAAAATGCGCGTCAAGTCAAAATTTTCCTCCCTTGCGACACTTATTTCCGGACGGAGGGAGTACCTTTTTTGTTGAACATTGTTGTGACAATAAATATTGGACAACACTATCTGAAGAAACATTTTAAAACTAGCGAAATTGCTGAACGATTTTTCATGCGCTCGATGTAAGTAGCTCTTTCCCACTTGTTCGCCTAAGAGCATCTCCAGCGGTCGCTCTATATAGGCGTCGCGCACGAAAAAAGCCAATTAACAACGCGCGGGCCAGAAGCGACGGCTCGAGCTAAAACCCGGAGAAATGCTGGAGCCGGCTCCCAGAATCTTGTGCGTCTCCTTCCGTGCGATAAATTACCGAGCTCGCGGGCGAACTCTCAACATCCGTGTGAAACTTCCGCGCACGCTCCCACCATCTGCCTTTCCTACTTCCCCCCACTCTTCCCTAGCTCCTCCGGCTCTCGGATCTCCCGCCGTCGCGCTTCCGCCTAGCCTAGCTTACACCGGTGCGCGCCCACCACCCAGATGGCCGCCGGCCCGCCGCGGTAAAAACGACCTCATCTGGTGACAAATCTCCCCTCCACCGCCGAATCTTCCCGCCGTTGGAACCGCGTTCCCTCCGCCGCCGATTGAAGCAGAAGCCTACCACGCCTGCGTGCCAACGCCCGACGACAGCAAAGCAACCACCGCGCGCAAGGTGCTCGACGGAAATCCTCCAAGGTATGCGCCGACGCCGATTTTCCCTCTCCATGATTGAACTCGTAGTTGTACTCAAATAAGTAACAGTTTTTTGTATAGATGAGTTCATCTTATGATTCGGCCGAGGAAGAATGGGACATCGAAGAGGAGTACATAGCCATTAGTTTGGCATTGCACGCTAGGAAGAGGCGGAAGCATGGGGGATCTACCGGGTAGAGAGAGGTTGTGGAGGGAACGACTCGATGGGAAAAACAAGTTGATGTGTAACTACTTTGTGGAGAAGCTCATTTATCCCGAGAGATATGTTCAACGCTGTTTTCGAATGAGCACCGAGTTGGTCAAGCACATTTTTCCCAGCAACGAAGGAATGCCGCTGGAGAGCTTGGGCATAAAAGTTACCAAAAGGTTACCACCGCCTTCGATTGTTGGCATACGGTATTCCGGTGGATCTAGTTGATGATCACTTGGCAATGGGTGAAAGTCAAGCTATCATGTGGGTGAAGCGCTTCGTGCTAGCAGTTGTGGAAGTGTTCGGTATTGAATACTTGAGATCCCCCAATGCTCAAAACAAGGCTAGACTTCTAGATTTCAACAAAGCACGGGGCTTTCCAGGTATGCTCGGCTCTATTGATTGTATTCACTGGAGTTGAAAAAATTGTCCGACGGCATGACATGGACAATTCAGGGGGTAGAAACAGAAATCCACTATAATCCTTGATGTCGTGACATATTATGAGAGACTTGGATTTGGCATGCATTCTTTCGAATGTCTGGATCTTGCAATGATATCAATGTTCTTCATCAGTCACAAATTGATGAACCGAATTGCTAACGGTGAACTGCCACCGGTCCAGTTTGAAGGAAATGGGTGCATGCATAACTACGTCTACTATCTTGTAGATGACATCTATCCAAGGTGGCAAACATTCGTAAAGCTGGCCAAGAAACCGCAAGGTAAGAAACAATGTGCTTTCCAGAATGCACAAGAGGCGGTTAGAAAAGATGTGGAGAGAGCATTTCGAATTTTGCGATCCCAATTTTCTATTGTGAGAGTACCAACTAGATTTTAGATAAAGAGATCCTTTGGTATATTATGACCTCTTGTGTGATCATTGAAGACCCACAAGTATAGGTGGTGTATCTTAGTACTTTCGATAAATAAGAGTGTCGAACCAAACGAGGAGCAGAAGGTGTTGACAAGCAGTTTCGATGAAGGAATAACTGTAAATACTAAAAAATAAATTTATAGGGGTTTTTGATATTGCAGATAAATAAAGTGCGAGCAAATAAAATGCAGTAGTAATAATTGCAACAAGTGGCCCAATCCTTTCGTCAGCAAAGGACAAGCCGGTGAGTTTACTTACGATAATCAAACGTTCTCGAGGACACACAGGAGGTTTCTGTCAAGTGCTTTTGTTCCATGCATCTGAATAATTTTAGGTTTTTTGATAAGTGTTGTGTGGGTTTTGGGTAATAATAATTTGATGATAAGGCACCGGCAGGAGGCCCGGCGTGGTTTTGAGGCCTGCTAGTGTCGACCCTAATTAGGAAAAGGGTCTTGTCCATTGATCCATGATGAGCGCACTAACCGCATGTGGGAAGCGAGTATGGGCGCCCCCCGCAATTCTGATTCGATTCGCATCTCGTCCAAATCGCCTCATTTAGTTCGGGTTTTCCATTTGCCGCATGCATATGCAGGTGCGAACCCTTGGCGCCAGGGTGGAACTTTTGTAGTCGGCATTTAGGGAGACACGTTCTTAGAGTGCTATGAGGGTCCCCTTTTCTTCGTGGGGCTTGATTAGCCGTGCGCTCAATTGCACGGGGTTCTTTGGGCTTGATACGAAGAAGAGTTGGGTTGTGTTGAGTACCTCGCTTGGTGGGTTGATCCCCCGTCTGGCGGGTTATTCTTACGTGTACGGCCAAATTGGTGCATCCCTGCAGGGTTAAATCTTCTCGAGAAGCCGTGTTGTCCGCGGTTATGGATGACTTGGTGAAAGTGCTGGCTAACAAGTACTCAGACAACTTAGACTTAACGATGATAACTTGACTAGTAATATAGATTACCTCCACCATAAAAATGAATGTCACCTTAATCAACAGTGTGAGTTTCCTTGGGTTGCTTCCTTAGTAGGGGGTAACATTGGATGGGTATTGTTTGGTGAGTAGTTATAGTTGGTTTTGTCGTGCTATCTTATCCCTTTCTTTTAGCCGGATGTTGTAGCGAGTCTCTGTAGTTAGTTAGTGCAGCCCGCTGCGGCTTCTTTCCAATAATCTCTTCCTTTCCGTTGTACCCAAAGTATTTGTATCTTGTGATGATCGGTTACGATGGTATCTTGTGAGTATGGTTTATCCACTTGCCAGTACTTAACCGTACTGACCCACGAATCCCTTTCGTGGCTGCATATTCCACATTGCAGTCAACAGGTTTGAAGTCTGACGACGTTAGCTTGGGAATCCCTCCGGCTTGGCCTGGGCAGGGATTGGACGCCATCGGTTATCTTCAGGACTCTTAGTCCAATTTGTATCTTGTCCGTAGTCGGACGCTATGTTGTTTCTTCCGCTGTTATTTGGATCTTTGTATTGTATCAGTTGTATCCTTGACTCGTTTGAGTCGTCTTGTATATACCTCCTCTGTTGTTGTTGTTGTGGATTATTCGTGAACTGTTGTAATGTTATCACAAGTGGCAACCTGAAATCGGTTATTATGTGGATTTTGGCGGAAATGCTGAAATTTGCATAGTGCCCGATCCAGGGGCGTCACAAATGGTATCAGAGCATGGTTTCCGATTCCGTTTTTTTTTATACGAATGGTTATCGAAGAAACGGGTCCGCAAAGCCTGTAGGATAACCTCGCTAACTGTCGTTGTTTCTAGAGTGTCAAAAAAACTATTTCTGCTAAACTATTTTGGAAACATCTCAATAGGATTCTTGTTTTCTCCTTATCTCTATTCTACTTCTCCTTCTATCTCATTTGTTTTGGAGTCTACTCTCGTACCTATCTTTCAAAGTTCTAGGATTCTACGTGGGTGGACGTTTTCTGAGCCGTTAACCTAATAGGTTCGATCATCGGAAGATTCCTGGTGGAAGAACATCGTCGTCACTCCGAGCAAGAATCTCTTGTTAGTGGTGTCGAGAAGAAGAGATCCACCCTCTGACCCGGGAAATCAACCGCAGCACGAAGACGCCGTAGTTGAAACCTCTCTTCCCCTTGCCTTGGGTGGATTGCGAGGGCGCAATCCCTTGTTAGTGGTGTCGTCTGTAACGACCGGGGCTCTCCCAAATAGTTTGTTGCCTGTTTGTTTCCTTTTCTGCATGTCATCGCATCTGCATCATTGTGCATTTTAACATTGGTAAAATAATTAAAATTGCATAAAATATTGTTTTCTAAGTTACCTGAAATTAATTTGTGCCCCAAAAATTATCTTACATCAAGCAGTTTTATAAACAAAAAAAAACGTTGTGTGGGCAAAAGCCAGGCCCAACCCACCGAACTGGGCCAGCAGCCCAGCTAAGCCACACCTAACCCTAGCCCACACACGCACACACCAGGAAAAACACGCACGCACGCACGGAAGGGGATCGATCGATCCCCAACCTTCCAGCGCCGCGTCCCTCCTCCTCTCGCTCGACCCCTCCTCCCGTCGCCCCTCTCCCTCTGCTCGATCCCCACCCCGAGCCCCTTCCTCGTTCGTCTCTCCTCCCTACGCCTCTCCTCCCGAGCTCGTCGTCGCCCTCCTTCCCCGAGCAGCACCGCCGCCGGTTTCCCTCAAGCTCCGCCGCCCCCTCCATCTTCGCTGCTCGCGCTGCCGCCAAGGAGAAGGCCTGCGGCCATCCTCTTCTCCTCTCGTCCACACGAGAGCCTCCATGGCCTCGCTGCTCCGCCGTCGGAGCTCCGTGGCCCTGCTCCATGCTGCCTCGCCTACGACGGGCGACCGGAAGGAACCAGGCCGCCGTCGCCATCTCCATCCGTTCCCCCGCCATGGCCTCTCTCTTCCACCTCTGCTCATGGTTGATGTCGATACAGTGATGCTCTGTTGTGCTGCTGTTGGGGCTATGGTGGTGATGGGCTATGGTGCGGTGTGTGCTGCGACGAGGTGCTGCTAGCGTGGCTCGGCGCAGGTTGATGCGCCATTGCTGAGATGCTCCTTGTGCCGACGTCGCTGCGGTGGTGCCGCTGCTGCAACTTCGTCGACATGGGCGGGACGGTAGTGCCCGACTGCAACCCCGGCGTCGACACTCATCTCCACTACCTCGACTCCAACATCACGAGGCACTTGTTCATGCACATGCTCTGTTTGGTGTGGCTGAGGCCTTCGCGCCCGTGTCGTGGATGACCGTGACGCTGCCGAGATCCTCCCCAGCTCGTACCTCGTCGCCATGATCTTCTTCGACAAGAACGTGCCGTGAACGACTACCGCCGCCCCACATGTACCTCGTCGACAAGATCCGCCACGACGCCATGACCGACGCCGGCCGTGGGAATGTGTTTGACTCGAAGGTCGAACATCGACCATCGCCAAGATCTTCGAAACGAGAACGAATACTGCCGACCTACAAGTACCCCGTCGCCGATGCGCCAAGATCTTCGCCATGTCCGCTTTGCGTTGGCCGCCTTCGTGCGCGTCCATGACTTTCTCATCGTCCGGAGATGCGGCACGATCACCTCCGACCCCGAAGACGATGCGGTAGCGGCTCGCCCACGACTACTACGACTACATCGACTCGGGACGTTGAACGACTACTTCGACGACGATGATCGTGTGGTTTGAGAATGACTACTTCCCCTACGTCCCCGACGTCGTCTACTTCCTCCATGTTCCGAAGTTTCCGGCGTTGACCCTGGCGATCCTCTTTCCAACGTGCGAACCCAAAACCCCAACCCTATAACCTATATGCCTATTTTCTAAATGTCATCTATATTGTGCATATTAAATCATTCATGTGTTGCATTGCATCTTGTGGGTGCGGGTAATAATAATATCACCTAATAATTAATTATGGAATGAGTTGGGATAATTAAATAGTATCCCGGTTTCATTTAAATTGTATAGCTCATCTTTATGTCATCTAACTATGTTAACTCAACGCTTAATATTGATGGGTAGATAAATAACTCGAACCTCCTAAATTAGATGTTGGGCTTCCGGCTCAATTTAAATTGATTTAATTGCATAAATCATAACTAATTCATTTTAACTCCAAATTTGAAAAGTAAAATATGTTTTCCAATCAAAATTCTCTAAGCTTTGCAAATATCAACTTTGTTTTCTGTTTTGAATAATTTAAATTGTTGAAAACAACTATTTCTTAATTAATGCATTTAAAATTGTCAATTTAATAACTTGCTCATCTAAAATCCAAATTCAACAAATGAAACATGTTTTCCACCCAAAATGTTGTGTTCTTTTCAAATATAAATTTTGTTATCTATTTTGAACAATTAAAATGGGTGAAAACAACAAATGCTTGTGTAAATCCTTTAAGAAGCCAAATTTCATAACTTAATAAATACATTTCCAAACTTGGTAAACACCTTTTCAAATTGAAACTATTGTTGTTTTCTCTTTGTTTTCCTCATCCATGCATCATTCTAATCAACTTTCACATGATGGTTATTTGTAGATCATTTAATTCAACATTAATTCACGGGCTTTTCCATATGCAATCCAAATTGCATATGGTCCCATTTAAATATGTCTACCATGTCAACTAGTTTATCTTTGATGCATCCTTAAACTTTTCATGCATCCATATCTTGATCATGCTGGATCTTTTGCCGTAGTAGTAATTGTTGCATCCGGTGTTTGTTCGAGGTTTGTTGCTTCTTCGCGGATAGGACGTTGAGATGATGTGAGCAACGACAAGTTCTTCGGATGTACCTCTACTTGCTGGATTCCAGGCAAGTATACTCACTTGCTGCCTATGGCTGCCTTTCATCACTTGTTACCGATTCTTTTCCGTTGTTCTTATGCTAGCCCTATGATTCGATGCTTGTGTCTCGATCCTATCATATGTTTATCTTGCAGCCATGATATAGCCTTCCTACCACTTCCTATTACCTGTTGTTTGTTTACCCCATTGGCCCTCGTGTCGTAGTTGCATGCTTAGTGTTGTTTGCGCTCAAGTCTTGTTGTCCGTCTTATCACCTGTTTAGTTTGATAGTTGGGTATCAATTCAATCAACAACATGTTAATGTTTTGGGTAATAATAATTTGATGACAAGGCACCGGCAGGAGGCCCGGCGTGGTTTTGAGGCCTGCTAGTGTCGACCCTAATTAGGAAAAGGGTCTTGTCCATTGATCCATGATGAGCGCACTAACCGCATGTGGGAAGCGAGTATGGGCGCCCCCCGCAATTCTGATTCGATTCGCATCTCGTCCAAATCGCCTCATTTAGTTCGGGTTTTCCATTTGCCGCATGCATATGCAGGTGCGAACCCTTGGCGCCAGGGTGGAACTTTTGTAGTCGGCATTTAGGGAGACACATTCTTAGAGTGCTATGAGGGTCCCCTTTTCTTCGTGGGGCTTGATTAGCCGTGCGCTCAATTGCACGGGGTTCTTTGGGCTTGATGTGAAGAAGAGTTGGGTTGTGTTGAGTACCTCGCTTGGTGGGTTGATCCCCCATCTGGCGGGTTATTCTTACGTGTACGGCCAAATTGGTGCATCCCTGCAGGGTTAAATCTTCTCGAGAAGCCGTGTTGTCCGTGGTTATGGATGACTTGGTGAAAGTGCTGGCTAACAAGTACTCAGACAACTTACACTTAACGATGATAACTTGACTGGTAATATAGATTACCTCCACCATAAAAATGAATGTCACCTTAATCAACAGTGTGAGTTTCCTTGGGTTGCTTCCTTAGTAGGGGGTAACATTGGATGGGTATTGTTTGGTGAGTAGTTATAGTTGGTTTTGTCGTGCTATGTTATCCCTTTCTTTTAGCCGGATGTTGTAGCGAGTCTCTGTAGTTAGTTAGTGCATCCCGCTGCCGCTTCTTTGCAATAATCCCTTCCTTTCCGTTGTACCCAAAGTATTTGTATCTTGTGATGATCGGTTACGCTGGTATCTTGTGAGTATGGTTTATCCACTTGCCAGTACTTAACTGTACTGACCCACGAATCCCTTTCGTGGCTGCATATTCCACATTGCAGTCAACAGGTTTGAAGTCTGACGACGTTAGCTTGGGAATCCCTCCGGCTTGGCCTGGGCAGGGATTGGACGCCATCGGTTATCTTCAGGACTCTTAGTCCAATTTGTATCTAGTCCGTAGCCGGACACTATGTTGTTTCTTCCGCTGTTATTTGGATCTTTGTATTGTATCAGTTGTATCCTTGACTCGTTTGAGTCGTCTTGTATATACCTCTTCTGTTGTTGTTGTGGATTATTCGTGAACTGTTGTAAGGTTATCACAAGTGGCAACCTGGAATCAGTTATTATGTGGATTTTGGCGGAAATGCTGAAATCTGCATAGTGCCCGATCTCGGGGCGTCACAGTGAACTTATGCTACTGTACCGTCCCATCCAAGAATAATACATACGTGTGATTATACCCCTTGCAAGCATCCTCAACTACAAGAAAGTAATTAGGAAATAAATCTAACCGCAACTTTAAACTCCGGGATCCTACGCTCCCTCGTGTAATGGTTTCCTAAAGGGGGTTTATGTTTCTGTCACTCCGGCAACCCCACAATAAGTAGCCAAATACACGATGCATTCCCGTAGGCCCATAAATGGTGAAGTATCATGTAGTCGACGTTCACATGACACCACTAGAAGAATAACACCACAACTTAAATATCAAATATTAAATATTACTCAACATTACTTCACTACTAACAACTTGACTTCTCCCATGTCCTCAAGAACAACACGAACTACTCACAACACATCATATGGATCATGATCAGAGGTGATATAATGGATGATAAAAATCTGGTCATAAAGTGCAAACACCGATAAATCTCACAAGTATCAACTACTAACAAGTAATCCACACCGGGAGAGAGATCTAATGCAAAACAACGATATAGGCCCCTAATTGTTACAACGGGATGAAGGTGGATGATGAGGGTGATGGTTCTGGTGGTGATGATGATGATGATGACGACGATCTTGATGATGCCCGGAGTGATGACGGTGACGATGGCGGTGATTTCCCCTCTCCGGAGACAAATTTTCCCGGCAAATTTCTCCCTTCCAGAGAGATTTTCTCTCTCGGGTGTTTTCCGCCCCGAGGCGGCGGTGGAATAATTATTCGACGATGGAATGAGGCTTAGGGTTTCCTCGGGGACAGGCACGCAAAAGATATCCCCTAGAGGTGGGCCAGGGTGGCCACACCCCTAGGTAGCGCGGCCAAGGGGGGGCGCCACCCCATGGTGGCCCCCCTCTAGCTCACCTTCTGGCTGGGTTCCTCATATGAACTTTTAGGACACCCCCGTTGTCCCACTTCTTCTTCCGATCTTCTGAAATATGGTATCCTGACGGTGCTTTTTTCCATCAGATTCATGGTCCCGGTGTTTATTCTCCAAAAATTATAAAACATGCAAAATAAGATAAAATAACATAAGAGATGCATCATAACATGAAATATATCGATGAATAACAGAAAATTATGATATAAAATAGTGATGCAAAATGGATGTATCAACTCCCCCAAGCTTAGACCTCGCTTGTCCCCAAGCAAAACTGAACTCAGAAAACGTGACCACAGGTTTATGGAGTGAAGATTCGATAAATAAAATACGGGAAAGAAGCATCACATCTATCTATGCACCAATCATTATAGACAACAACTTCCTCTCATATAACCTAACTTGAAACGAGTAATGGGAGTCACAAACAAAGATGCAAAAGAGAGAATCAAAATTGGTAATGGCAAACTTCATTCTTGGTCAGAGAGAATTTAATGATATCCTGCTTATCTTAGGTGAAGTCTTTATAATAAGGCTCATCTTGTAGAGCTTAACATGTTTAATTATAACAATTCTTTTACAGTGATTCATAGCTTTTCAACGTAATATTCATTCAGATAATAAAGCATCTGCTAAACAAACAAGAATAGAAAACATGATTGATTAAATCAACATATAGATGGTGAGATCACAACAACTCAAATGCTTGCTGGAGACAGAGAGAAATGGGTTTACCGACTCAACATAAAAGTAAAAGAAAGGCCCTTCAATTCCGCTCGTGACCTAACCGCCTCCTGGCGATTAGGGTTTTTCGCCTCCGCTCGTCGGAATCCAATTCCGGCACGGAGTTTCTGCAATACCCGTCGATTCCCTCGACGGTTTCGACTCGGGGTCGGATTTGGAGACTAAGGGGCCGGGGTTTTATTCCCAGGACGCAGATAGCTTGAGAGGATACAAAGGGTTGCGGTGGAGGAAAGCAAACTCATCTAGGGTTCGAATCACAGGAATCCTAGCGATTGAGGAGGAAGAAAGGATGGCAGATTCAATGGAGTCACAATCAACAAGTAAAGCATCAACTTTCAGCAGGGGAGAAGGGTTGGACCAGATGATACAGAGACTTGGCATCGAAGAAGACGAGTATGATGATCTTGTTTTTGAGGATGAAGCCGAGATTCCATCGGAGGGATTGAAGTGGATGGCACTAGTCCGGGTTCACACTTCTAATCCGTTTAGCTCGCAGACGTTTGAACAACACATGCGAATTGCCTGGAGTCCAGCGAAAGAAATCAAATTTACAAAGCTTGAGGATGATCTCTTCACGGTCCAATGTTTCTGCTTAGGTGATTGGCTAAAAATTGATGAAGGGGGGCCGTGGCACTTCAGGAAAAGTGCGATCAGCATAGAAGCGTATGATGGGTTCAGTCCAATGGAGTCAGTAGACCTCAACTTCATTAAAATTTGGATCCAAATTCACAAGATACCAATCGGATACCGTGAGAAAAATCTTATCACCAATCTAACTGAAAAGCGAGTTGGCAAGGTAATCGAGGTTGAAACAGATGTGAAAGGGGCTGGTAATTTTGTTGGAGTCAGGGTCAAGCTTGATGTCAGGAGAGCGCTTGCTCGTTTTGTTTCTATCTCAAGAGGAGGGCAAAGAGAAGTTTATGAAGTGAGATATGAAAAAGTTCCTAAATTTTGTGGTGCATGTGGTATTCTTGGACACACCTTATTAGAGTGTGGTACGGGGGAGCATGATCCAGATAAAATCAAGTGGGGAGAGCTCCTCAAAGCTGAATGGTCTACTTGGAAAGGAAGAAATTTCTCAGGTGGGAGTGGGGGAATTGGAAGAGGGCAGGGTTTTGGTATGAGAGGTAGAGCTCCGATGAATCAAACATATATTGCTGGCCGGGGGAATAATAATGTTAGTTGGAGGTACAATTCTTTAGCTAATCTTGAGAAGGATGCATCCATTGAGGACCCCTTGAAGGACACGGCGTCTAGCCCCTTAAAAGACCAGGACAGTGAGATGTCGGATCGCGATAGCTCGGAAGTGGGCATTCGGAAGAGATTGTTCTTGGATAATAAAGAGCACATGGTGGATGGTGAGGCATTAGGAACTGATGGGAAAGTTTTCGGCTGCGAGGAAACTAGTGAGAATGGATCAGAGAGGGGTAACACAAGGGATGGATCGGATAATATTCGTCAAAAGAGAACCAAGAAGGCTGGAGTTGTCTCCCCTTCAATCGGATCGGCGGGCTCCCGAGAGGGGTCTGTCCGGTCGCAATGAAAATCATATGTTGGAACTGACGTGGTCTTCTCAATTCCGCGGCAGTTCGGGCGCTACTGGATGTCCTAAGGCGCCATAATCCAGACGTGGTTTTCTTATCCGAGACTCACCTAGATACGTACCCAGCTGAATGTTTGAGGAAAAGGATACATATGGATTTTTCTATTGTTCAGGCTAGTGATGGTAGAAGTGGAGGAATTCTGATGGCTTGGAAGAGGGAGACAAAAGTTTCGCAAATTTTTCACATCCAAATTATATTGAAGTAAGAATAGAGGATGGACATAATAAAGTGTGGAGGCTAACAGGGATGTATGGGGAAGCAAAATGGAGTGATAAACATAAAACATGGGACAGATTACGTGCTATTCATCAAAACAACACTCTGCCATGGTTAGTTATGGGAGATCTTAATGAGATTCTATATGCTCATGAGAAAGAAGGAGGCAGGGCCAGACCGGATAAATATTTGAAGGCTTTTCATGAGGTTTTGGAGGACTGCGGGCTCCATGATGTTGGATTCATTGGAGATATTTTTACTTGGCATAGGGGGGGCCTTCGCGAAAGACTGGACAGAGGTTTAGGGACGCTCTCATGGAATCAACTTTATGAAAACGCAGCAATTATGCATCTTGAGTATAATCATTCGGACCACCGACCTATATTACTTGACACTGACTATTTTGCTTCTCATCATTCAGACCATAGCGCCAGACCTCTCCTTTTTGAAGCAAAGTGGCTTCGAGAGGATGGCTTCGAGGAGACAGTACACAAATCATGGGAGGAGGCGGGTGAAGGTCGGACCCCTACTGATATCATGGGAAGGTTAAAGGCAATGCATGCTAATTTACATACTTGGGACCGCACTGTTATTGGGCAACCAAAAAAGAGACTTCGACGAGCACAAAGAGAATTGGAGCATATTATGCGGGGTCCTATGAATATTGATACGGACTTGAAAAAGTTGGAACTATCAAGGCTTATTGAAAATCTGCTGGAGCAAGAGGAGATCAAGTGGAATCAGCGTGCTAGGACAAACTAGTTGAAAAACGGGGACAAAAACATGGCTTATTTTCACAGTTTTGCGTCGGCTAGACAGAAGAGAAACTATATCAAGAAATTAAAGAACAATGAGGGGGATTTTGTGGAAGGTACCGAGGCTCTAAATCCTGTGATTCGTAATTTTTTTACTAACCTTTTCAGTTCTGAAATTAATGCTACAGACCCAAATTTTCTTGCAAAAATTCACCCGCAAGTTACTGAGGAGATGAATATCAGGCTCTTGGCTCCCTATACTAATGATGATGTCAAGAAGGCGGTGTTTAGCATTGGGGATCTTAAAGCCCCTGGTCCTGATGGTTTGCATGCTTTATTCTTTAAGAAATTTTGGCATATTGTAGGGGATAATATTTCTTATGCGGTGTTAAAAGCAATCAATGACAAGACTATCCCGGATGGTTGGAATGATACGGTGATTGTCCTTATTCCCAAGGTGGATTCCCCGGAGGACGTGTCTCAATTTCGGCCTATATCTCTTTGTAATGTGGTCTACAAAATTATCTCGAAGATGATTTCTGCAAGCCTGAAAGGTATTTTGCCCGAGATCATTTCACCTTCCCAAAGTGCTTTCGTCCCGAGAAGATTAATCACCGACAATGTGCTGGTTGCATATGAGTGCATTCATAAAATTAAAAATAAGTGAAAAGGTAAATCTGGCCTCTGTGCAATTAAGCTTGATATGCATAAAGCGTATGATAGAGTTGAGTGGACTTTTTTAAGGGATATGTTACAGCAATTTGGTTTCCATAATAATTGGATTGAATTGGTAATGGCTTGTGTTACGTCGATTTCTTATTCTGTGAGATTTAATTCTCAGCTTTCAGAGGGTTTTTCACCGACTAGAGGTATCAGACAAGGGGATCCTCTGTCCCCTTATTTGTTATTGATTTGTGCAGAAGGATTATCAAGAAGTTTGTTGCATGAAGAAGAGGTTCGTGGTATTGAGGGGATCAAGGTGTGTAGAAATGCACCATCAGTTTCAAACCTTCTATTTGATGATGATTCCTTGCTCCTTTTGAAAGCAGATTTGCATAATGCAACCTCATTGCAACGAGTTATTGATGAGTACTGTGCGAACTCGGGACAAATGGTTAGTGTGGCCAAATCAAGTATATTTTTTAGCCCAAATACAGATATTGATTTGAAGATTGGTATTTGTGGAATTTTAAATATTGATAATGAGGCAATTTCGGATAAGTATCTTGGCCTTCCGGCAATTGTTGGGGCTGATCGTAGTGACTGTTTTATGCACTTTGTTGAAAGAATATTACAAAGTATCAAGGGGTGGAAAGAAAAACAACTTTCGATTGGTGGTAAAGAAATTCTCTTGAAAGCAATTGCTCAGTCAATTCCATTGTATGCCATGTCTGTCTTTCAGTTACCTAAAAAAGTTTGTAAGAAAATCACAGACGCAATCTCTGAGTTTTGGTGGGGTGATGATGATCAAAGCAAAAAAATGCACTGGTATTTGTGGTGGAAGATGTGTTTCCCGAAGAGGGAAGGAGGAATGGGATTTCGGGATCTTCACTCTTTTAATCTTGCACTGTTGGCCAAACAAGTATGGAGATTAATATCTGAACCAAATACCCTTTGTGCTAGGGAGCAAAATACTAGCCATCTGGAGATATATTAAAGGCCGGTCCCAAGGCTGGTAGTTCTTTCACTTGGCAAAGCATAATCTCGGGCATCCAAACTTTTAAAAGAGGCTACATATGGAGGGTTGGTAATGGAAAAGGTATTGATATATGGAATGATCCATGGATTCCACAAGCAAATAATCGAATGGTATCTACAAGAAGAGGTAATTGTTTATTGTTTAAGGTGGATGAGCTAATTAACCCCGATACAGAGCATTGGGATTACGAGCTAATTCATAGCATTTTCAGCACCCAAGATGCTATCCATATTTTGCAAATCCCATTGAACTTGAATGCTTTCGAGGACTTTGTCGCTTGGAATGCAAACAGAAGCGGTATTTTTACGGTGAAATCCGCTTATTATATTGAATGGAGGCACCAGTATAGCAATACTTCATGTCAACCTTTGGTACAGGGAATTCCTGTTAATCCGGATACATGGAGGATTCTCTGGCGTTTAAAGTGCCCTTCAAAAATTAAAATCATCTGTTGGAGGGTAATGCATGGCATAATTCCTATTAAAAAGACACTGTTGAACAGACATATATCTGATTCGGGTGTGTGCCCGTGTGCGAAAATCATGATGAAGATATGATGCATATGCTTTTCGAGTGTGAGTTGGATGTCAATATTTGGACAGAATTGGGAATTCTGGAGTTCATCAACCAGTATAAAAGTGGTGCGGTGGAGGGAGCCAAGGTATTGGAACTGATTTTACTTGGTAATCCTTCCACTGTTAATAATTATTCGGATCTTCTTGTGCAAGAATTAGTGGCCACTGGATTATGGTACATATGGTGGTTACGGAGGCAAAAAACCAATGAGAATAAAATGCCACTTATTCATCATTATGCTGTTTCTATAAGGGCCATTACAAACAACAATATTAAGGTGACCCCGGAGAGATATTCTTTTCCTAATCGTAAGTGGACCAAACCAAAATTAAATTCGTGGAAGACGAATGTTGATGCGGCGTACTGTGAGCATACTAAAACAGGTGCGGCGGGGTTTATCATTCGATATGATAATGGGGCTTTTGTGGCAGCAGGGGGGATTTTTCTTCCTGTAGTTAATTCAGTTTTCATGGCTGAGGCCCTAGCTTTGAAGTTTGGTCTTGAATTTTCACACCAAAGAGGGGCTAATAGTATTGAAGCTGAATCAGACTCTTTGGATGTGATCAATTCCTGTTCAGGCCAAGATATTTGGAATGAGGGGGCTGCGATCTATTCGGAGGCAATCTATTTAGCTAGCTTAATTGGATCCATGGAGTTTACACATTGCATTCGAGATTGTAACAAGGCAGCACATGAAATTGCTAGGTACTGTTTTAGATTGAAAAACAATTGTACCTGGGTCGATGAACCCCCTAGTTTCCTCCTGCAAACTATTCTAGATGATGTAACTAGGGCTTTATTGTGGTAGCGGCAAGTTTCAGACGCACTCTTTTCCTCACCAGGGTACCTACGGGGACTGGGAGGTTTTTAATGAGGCGGCTTGCTAGCTTTATATATATATATATGGTTTCAAAAAAAAGGCCCTTCGAAGAGGGAAGCATGGATCACTCATGTGCTAGATCTTTTATTTCTTAAACAGAGGCACTGAAAACATTTTTAAGAGAGGTGTATGATTATGTCAACGAATGGTAAACAGAAAATACAGTACGTCACAAGCCAACTAGACTTCATAAGAGCGGCTCCCATATGAGGGACACAACTGGTGTAGAAGGTCATTCCTCATTCTCTTTTGTGTACATGATTATGCTTTGACTGATAAATCAGGGGCAAAAATAGTGAAGAGAATTTGTGTATTAGTTTTGGGGCTGGGCACCCCGCTGCCAGCTCTTCTAGCATTTGGATAAGCGGATGAAGCCACTAGTCCAGGTGTTTGAAGTCCAATCAATAAGTGAGATAAAAATTCTCTATTGACGTCGTCATGAGCAAAAACAGGAACACAAAACAAGAGTAATTTTCAAAGTTTTAAAGGTAGCACATGAGCAATTTACTTGGAGTGGCAGTTAAATACCACATGTCGGTAGGTATGGTAGGGACACAAATGGCAAGGTTTTGGGGCTCAAGGTTTGGATGCACGAGAAGCATTCCCTCTCGGTACAACGTTTTTGGCTAGCAAGGTTGGGTAGCAAGCATAAGAGTTAAGGGGAAACAAACAAATATACATATGATGAAACCAATCATGCAATCTTCATTGAAAGCCCAAGCGATCTTAACTTGTGAATACTAAGTTTACAAGCTAATAGGCAACTTCCTCTTTCTTATACTAGCATCTCAAGTTATTATTTCTGCTGACCCAAGCTAAGTTTGCAAAAACCAACTGGATTAACTTGATGATCTCTAGAGTGATACCAGGTACTAATAACAAGCTCAAACATATGACAGAAATTGAAAACTTAAATAATGTGTGCAGACAGTAAATGATGAAACTTCTCATTAATATTTCAAACCGGCAACTCACACCAACGGATACAACAATAACCAACTAAGGAGAGACACTTCCATACTTCAAACCATCCTATATGATAACTTCTCTACTCATGATATTACTCTACTGAAATAGTAAAAAAGATGAAAGATAGTGATGTGATATCGCGGCACTCCCCCAAGCTTGGAACAAGCTGAGGGGATGCCAAAACCAATGACAAATTATTTATTCGGTGGTGGTGGTGAGTCCTTATCATCCTCGGCCTTCCATGGTAAAGGTTCTCCATCCACAAATGATATCCTGGTCTCCAACACCTGAAACTAGCAGCAGAGCTTATACGTTTATACCTGCTCTCATACTCACAGTTCTGGTTATGCACATCATAGAGTTGTGCTTGCAAATCATTGGTGGTCTTGGTGAGTGAGAAGATCTCCTCCCAAAGCTTCAAATTATCCCTCTTGTATTCAGCGATCTGTTCTGCCTTTATCCTGTGAATGATCTCAACTTCACGCTCCGCCATCTTCTTGTACCTAAAGACTTCTTGCTCCAGCTCTTTCATCCTAGCCTCCAGACCGCCTTCTCCTTCAAGGCCCCGAACATCTTCAATCTGCACCTTCATGTCCTTAAGAAGCAATTCCTTGGGACACATCTTCAACTCGTTCATGTACGGGTTGACGACGTGCTCAAAGAAATTGTCTTTGGGAGATCCAGGAGAGGACATGGTGGCTATAGATCTAAAGATGTAACCTGTCAGAAACAAATCGAAACAGAAACACGACAAGAAAACGATATACGGACCTCGGGGGATCCGGGGGATTATATAGCAAAAAAATTCATAACGAAAGGAAAGTCCAGGTCGAAAACGAGTCGGAGAGGGGCTCTGGGGCGCCCACACCATGGATTGGCGCGACCAGGAGTGGGCCCGTGCCACCCCATGGTGTGGATCCTCCGGGCTCCGTCTCCGCCTTGTTTCCGGCTCATAATTTTTCATATTTTCCAAAAACAGTAAAAATAAAAGTTTGAAGATGTTTCGTGAAAGTTTTCTTACCAAAACTGATACCTATTCGAAAACTGACTCTGTAGTTTCTGAAATATGCTTCTTAATAAACTCCTCCGGGATCATGGCTTGAATACAACAACATTTTCATTATAAGGATCTCCAGAAATATAATGCTTGAGTCTTTGGCCATTCACCACTTGTGAAGTGTTGTCTTCAAGGGAAAACAATTTTAAATTCCCCCGAACGATATACCTCTTCGATAATAAAAGGTCCTTCCCATCTCGAGAGTAATTTTCCTGCAAAAATTCTGAGATGAGACCTATAAAATAGCACTTTGTCGCCAACATGAAATTCTCTTTTGATAATTCACTCCTCCATTCATCTAAAGAACTTAAGTCAAGCAACCTTTTCTCACCAGCAAGTTTAAAATCTCTATTTAGGTCTTTCACTGCCCAATAAGCTTTGTGTTCTAATTCTAAAGGAAAGTGACAAGCTTTTCCATAAACCATTTTATAAGGATACATGCCCATGGGATTTTTATAAGCAGTTCTATAAGCCCACAAAGCATCATTTAATTTCTTAGCCATTTTTTCCTAGATTTCTTAACAGTCCTTTGCAAGATAGATTTGACTTCTCTATTTGATAATTCTACTTGCCCAGTAGTTTGAGGATGATAAGGTGAGGCAATTATATGATTAACATCATATTTAGCAAGGGTTTTTCTAAAATCACCATGAATAAAATGAGAACCCCCATCAGTCATAAGATATCTAGGCACACCACCTAGGGAAAATAATGGCTTTAAGCATTTTTAATTAGGTTTCACCATCAGCACTTTTAGTAGGTATAGCTTCCACCCATTTGGTAACATAATCAACATCAACAAGAATATGAGCGTAGCCTTGTGAAGGAGGGAAAGGACCCATAAAGTTAAAACCCCAACAATCAAACGTGTCAATAACAAGAGAATAATTCATAGGCATTGCATTACGTCTAGAAATATTTCCAACCCTTTGACATTGATCAAAAGATAAAATAAACTTTCTAGCATCTTTAATGAGAGTAGGCCAATAAAAACCTGATTGTAGAACTTTATGTGCAGTTCTATCTCCAGCGTTTTCTCAATATCTCTTGTTGTTCATTTTCAGGAACACATCTTCTCATAATACCATCAATATCTCTTGTTGTTCATTTTCAGGAACACATCTTCTCATAATACCATCAACCTTCTTTATATAAGTGCGGGTCATCCCAAAACTAATGCCTCAAATCATAAAAGAATTTTCTTCTCTGCTGAGCTGTAAAGGTAGGAGGAAAATACTTGGAAACAATAAAGTTAGCATAATCAGCATACCATGGACTCTCTTGAGAGCTCACTTTTATTGTAGCTAGCTGTTCATTAGGAAAACTATCATTAACATGAAGAGGGTCATCAGGGATATTTTCTAATCTAGACAAATTATCAGCAATAGGATTTTCTGCACCCTTCCTATCCACAATATGTAAATCAATTTCTTGTAAAAGAAGCACCCATCTAATAAGCCTAGGCTTAGCATCTTTATTTTCCATAAGGTACTTAATAGCAGCATGATCAGTATGAATAGTAACTTTAGAATCAACAATATACTGCCTAAATTTATCACAAGTAAAAACTACATCTAGGAATTCTTTTTCAGTGGTAGCATAATTATTTTGAGTAGCATCAAGAGTTTTACTAGCATAATGAATGCCATTTAACTTCTTATCTATCCGCTTTCCAAGAACAGCACCTACAGCATAATCACTAACATCACACATAATTTCAAACGGTAAATTCGAATCAGGTGGTTGAACGACAGTGGAAGAAATTAAAGCCTTCTTTAAAATTTAAAAAGCTTCTCTACAATCTTCATAAAAAACAAAAGGTACAACCTTTTGAAGAATATTGGTAAGAGGATTTGATATTTTAGAGAAATCTTTAATAAACCTTCTATAGAAACCCGCATGACCAAGAATACTACGAATACCTTTGACATCCCTGGGACAGGGAATTTTCTCAATAACTTCAACTCTAGCTCTATCAACTTCAATACCTCTTTCAGAAATTTTATGCCCAAGAACAATCCCTTCATTAACCATAAAATGGCATTTTTCCCAGTTAAGAACAAGATTAGTCTCCTCACATCTCTGCAAAACGTTATCAAGATTCTGCAAACAATTATCAAAAGAGGTTCCATGGACGGAGAAATCATCCATGAAGACTTCCACAATTTCTTCACAAAACTATGAAAGATAGCAGACATGCATCTTTGAAAAGTAGCAGGAGCATTACATAAACCAAAAGGCATACGTCTATAAGCATAGGTTCCATAGGGACAAGTGAAAGTTGTTTTCTCTTGATCAAGCTTATTAACAGCAATTTGAGAAAACCCAGATAACCATCAAGAAAGCAGAAATGGGTTTTCTTAGACAACCTTTCTAACATTTGATCAATAAAAGGCAAAGGATAATGATCTTTCTTAGTGACCTTGTTAACCTTCCTAAAATAAATGCACATCCTATAACCAACTACTACTCTTTGAGGAATAAGTTCATTATTTTCATTTGGCACAACAGTCATCCATCCTTTCTTAGGGACACAATGCACAGGACTAACCCATCTACTATCAGCAACATGATAAATAATGCCAGCATCAAGGAGTTTAAATACCTCATTTCTTACCACATCCTTCATCTTAGGATTTAAACGACGTTGATGTTCAACAACTGGCTTTGCATCGGTTCAATATTAATAGCATGCTGACATATAGTAGGAGAAATCCCCTTCAAATCATCAAGAGTATAACCAATAGCACCTCTATGTTTCTTCAATATCTCCAATAATCTCTCCTCTTCTTTATCAGAAAGTTGAGAACTAATAATAACAAGATATGATTTCTTATCATCAACATGAGCATATTTAAGATTATCAGGCAACCGCTTTAAATCAAAAACAGGATCCTCCTTGGGTGGTAATGTGGTACCCAAGTCTTCCACAGGTAAATTATGTTTCAGCATTGCTGGCTGGTGTAGGAAAATCTCATCAATTTCATTTCTTTCTTCCATAAAGACATCACTTTCATGGTCTTCCATGTATTACTGCAAAGGATTGTTAGGAGCAAGAGCAATAGCAGCCAATTTTTCAACTCTATAATTTTCATTAGGAAATTCAGCTTCATAAGGTGTTTTTAGCAAATTTGGAGAAATTAATTTCATAAGACTCTCCATCAAACTTTGTAAAGTTTTTGTCCTTTTTACAATCTATAACAGCACCACAAGTGTTTAAGAAAGGTCTACCGAATATAATAGGAAAAATATCACTAGCAGAAGTGCCTAGTACTACAAAATCAGTAGGATATTTAGTTTTACCACATAAGACCTCCACATCTCTAACAATACCAATCGGAGAAATAATTTCCCTATTAGCAAGTTGAATAATCACGTCAATGTCTTCAAGTTCACAAGAACCAATCTCATCCATGATTTCTTTATAAAGCTCATAAGAATAGCACTATAACTAGCACCAATATCACACAAACCATAATAGCAATGATCACCTATCCTAACAGATAGCCCAGGAACACTAGGTTTCCTAGATTTACTAGGATCAGAGACAATATTAGAAGCATCTTCACAAAATATAATGTGTCCTTCTTCTACATTTTTTAGAAACAAGGTCCTTTACTATTGTTACTGTAGGTTCTACAATTATTTGTTCATGAGGTTCTACAAGTTTCTTTGCACTTTTATTAACCACACTAGCTAACATAGAATGTTCTTTTACCTTAGCAGGGAAAGGAATTTTCTCAATACAAGGTTCAGGCACAATAGAATCAACAGTATGAACTTCTATATCTCTAGCAGGAACACAATTAATAGTATATTTATAAGGTGCATGGTACTTATCCCATTCCTTTTTAGGAATATCAATGTAAGAAGCAAAATCCTTATATAAGTTTGCAGCAACTTGAGAATCAATACCATAAACAACACTAACATTATGAAAATCCTCGGATGACATAAAAGTTTTAATGCATTCATAGTCATAATTTATACCTGGCTTTCTGTCGCACCCGGACTTCTAGAGGATACTCACAGTCCGCTAAACAGTAGATAAATGGCTTACGGGGCATACCGGCACCCGCATCTCAATATGAGCAGGCCAACACGTAAACGTGTGACAACCATTCTCTACTATCCATCGTCTGCGTAAACCATCCCATAGAAATACGACTACTTCCATTGACGTACTTCATAACATACACACATGGTACGTCAACGGCATTTGAACAAGTGATATCACAACAAATCTCTAAGACACAAAGAAATAGAAATAAGTTGCAAATATCTCTCACTAGAGCAGAGATAGCAAATACAATCATCCAGAGGACAATGTCCCAACAATTCATCATTACATCACAGCGGAAGCATCCAAAGTGTCTGAGTACAGACAAGATCCAAATAGGCCTAAGAGGCCGGAAACGAAAAGACGGAGCCCATCCACGATGTCTCGGATCCTGCCCGGGTCCGCTATCTACTCGTCAGCAGCCTCGTCATACTCCACATAGTAGCCACCATGGGGATCCTCGAAAACGTAATCTGTGGAAACCACAGCCCCAAAGGGGTCAGTACAGACAAGTACTGGCAAGCAATACTCACAAGATACCAAAGTGTACCCGGCAACACCAAGTACAGATGCTTTGGGTTCAACGGAAGAATAGGTGATACAAAAGTGCGGCAGCGGGCTGCCTAACCAACTACAGAGACTCGCTACAACTTCCGGCTAAAAGAGAGGGATAAGATAGCGTATCGGAACCAACTACCACTAACCTCAAACAAACCCATCCTGGATCTCGCCCCTTATCCAAAGAAGCAATCCGAGGATAACTCACACAGTTGGATTAGTGAAGGTTCCAGTTATTGTGTCAATAAGCCTATTACTAGTCATGTTATCATTAGTTAGATGTAAGTTGTCTAATACTTGTTAGCCAGCCCTATCACCAAGTCATCCATAACCGCGGACAACACGGCTTCTCGAGAAGATTTAACCCTGCAGGGATGCACCAATTTGGCCGTACACGTAAGAATACCCCGCCAGATGGAAATGCACTTCCACCAAGCGAGGCACTCAACACAACCCAACTCTTCTTCGCATCAAGCCCAAAGAACCCCGTGCAATTGAGCGCACGGCTAATCAAGCCCCACGAAGAAAAGGGGACCCTCATAGCACTCTAAGAACGTGTCTCCCTAAATGCCGACTACAAAAGTTCCACCCTGGCCTCGGGTTCGCACCTGCATATGCATGCGGCAAATGGAAAACCCGAACTAAATGAGGCGATTTGGACGAGATGCGAATCGAATCAAATTGAGGGGGGCTCCCATACACGCTTCCCACATGCGGTTAGCGCGCTCATCATGGATCTAGAGGACAAAGACTTTTCCTGAGTTCGACACTAGCAGGCCTCAAAACCATACCCGGCCTCCTGCCGGTGCCTTATCATCAAATTAGCATTACCTCAAACATTAACAGGTTGTTGTTTAAACATCGAGCCCCGGAACATAATAAATATGATAACAGAAAGTAACGGACAACAGACTCGAGCATAAACAACCCTAAGCATGCTAGTAAGACTCAGGCAACAAGCAACCGGGTTATAGGTGTGGGGAATAGGCTATATCAGGGTTGCAGGATAACATGTGATAGGATCGGAACACAAGCAACAAATCTTAAGGCTAGCAGAATAGACAACGGAAAGTATCGATAACCAGTGTGGAAAGGACACAATGGTTCATGTGAGTGAATACTTGCCTGCAAACTCAGTAGCCTGGTACTGGGCTAACTCCTCAGAAGTAGTGTCGTAAACCTCGTCTGTCTCAACGTCGTCGTCTATTCGAAAAGAAGCGAACAAACAACGCAGAGAGACAAACAATCAATAACATGGCATAATGCACAATCATGGGATGATGCATGACAATTTAATTGATGCATCAAAGATAACCTAGTTGACATGGTAACATAATTAAATGGACCCATATGCAATTTGGATGGCATATGGAAAGCCCATGAATTAAGGTTGAATTAAATGATATACAACTAACCATCATGTGAAAGTTGATTAGAATGATGCATGGATGAGGAAAACAAAGAGAAAACAACAATAGATTCAATTTGAAAAGGTGTTTACCAAGTTTGAAATTTTATTTATTAAGTTATGAAATTTTGGCTTCTTAAAGGAGTTACACAAGCATTTGTTGTTTTCACCAATTTTAATTGTTCAAAATAAATAACAAAATGAATATTTGGAAAGAACACAAAATTTTAGGTGGAATACATATTTCATTTGTTGAAAATGGATTTAAAATGAATTAACTATGAATTAAACAAGTTTAAACAAGATTTAAATGAATTTAATTCAAGTATGAAATTATTTGAATTTTTATTTGTTCACAACATTAAATAAAATTCATATTTGAAAATATTATACTTTTCTGGTTTGAAAACATATTTTATATGTTCAAAAAGAATTTAATTTGACCAAGTTATGAATTTAGCAATTTTAAATGATTTAAACAAGGTTTAAAATTATTTAACCAATTTAAAGTATTCAAAACAGGTAGCAAGGTTTATATTTGGAAAGGTGGTTCAATTTGGCATGGAAAACATATTTTATATGTGACATTTGAATTAAATTTGAATTAGTTATGAATTTGACCAAATTTTTAATGAGTTGTTTGAATTTGAATTTTGAAAACATTTGAAATGTTCAAAACAGTAAACAAATGATTTAAACATGTAGAGAATTAAATTTGGTACAGAAAACATATTTTATTTATTTTATTTGGATTTGAAATACACAAGTTATTTGAATTTGAAATTTCATGGGCTATTTTGTGAATTAAACAGTTACAGAAAAGTTCCAGGGGCTTGGATGCAAAAGAAACTTACAGAAGGGCCCCTGGAACCCTTTTTCCACGCAGCAGAGCCACCCCTGGGTCACTGGCCTGTGGGCCAGCGCCCAGCTGGCGCTGCGTGGCGCGCGTGTGTGTGCCTGCGTGGCCTCCGCGGTCGATGGCAGGTGGGCCCTGCATGCACGCGTGGCAAAGGAGCAAAATGGTGGTTTTATTCTGCGCGCGGGGGGGATCGAACCCGCACCGCGGGCGTGCGCGCCGTTAGATCCAACCAGTACGGTGCGGATGCGTTTGGTGACAGAGAAGCGCGCGCGTGGTTTTGAGGTTCAGATGTCGTCGTTAACTGAAACTGTCGAAAGGTTCAGGCTTTGTGAACCTGACGAGGATGCGGTGGTCACCGGCGGAGAGGATCTGCTGCTGCTGCTGCTTGCGTGCGTGGGAGGGTGCAGTGTGCGTGCGCGTGACCACTGATGCAGAGAGGGAAAAAGGAAGGAGGGGAACATGCTGCTCACCGAGGGGAAACAGAGGGAGGAGGTGCTCGGGAGGCGACAGTCGACGACGGCGACAGCGACAGGGACGACGGCGATGATCGGGTGCTTCCCAGCCCCTGTCGATGAAGCGAGGAGGAAGAAGAATGCACGGGGAACTCGTTCCCGTGCCCGGGGAGGCTCGACGATGACCACACCCACTGCTCCACCCCGATCAAGCTCCGGCCATGGCGTGGTGCAGGAAAGTTCAGAAAGTTCAGAGGAGGATTGGAGGGGATCTGAGAGGGAGGAGAAGAACTGGCGGCGGCAGGGAGGAAGAAGAAAGCTAGGGCTAGGGTTTGGGAGCTCGGGGGCTAGATATAGGGGAGAAAAGGGGAGCAGGTGGCGAGAGGGAGGTGCGGTGTGTGCGCTGCTGTCGTCAGGCGCGGCGTCAGCTGTACGGGGGAGGAAGAAAAGGTGGGTGGGCCGCGCGCGCTGCATGCTGGGGTGGAAGGTGGGCTGGGCTGGCCCAGTCTGCCTCCCCCAGCCGTTTTCCTTTTTTTCTTCTCTCTGTTGTTTTTTGCAGAAAAGAAAAGGAAAGAAAAGATGGGTTTTTGGGGTTTGAAAATTTAGGGAAAAAAATGTTTATAAGTTATTTATTGTAAAAGCACCAATGTGCAAACTTTTGTTTTTCAAAAATTTCCAATTGTGTTGCTGTTTGTAATTTAATTGAATTTGGTATAATTTGAATTAATGAAACTTAAACAAGTTAATAGTTTTTAATTTCAAGTTTATTAGAAACAAATGATTGGTTTGATTGCAAGTTTTATTTGAAACATTGTAACAGAACCAAGTATGAAACAAATAGATTTGAATTTTGGTTTGAAAATCAAAATAGAAAAACAAGGGAAAACAAATGCAAACAAATGGAAAACAAATGCAAAGCTTATGATGACATGATGCAAAACATAAATTAACAAAGAGCAAACATTCTAATGGTTGTTTTTCATACTTGGGATGTTACAAAACGCCCCCCTTGAAGGAATCGCGCCTCGAGATTCCTACTGAGAAGAGAAAAGGTCCGGATACTTCTTGCGAAGATCCTCTTCGGTCTCCCACGTTGCCTATTTATCGGAATGATGAGACCACTGCACTTTTAAGAACTTGGTGCTCTTGTTGCGAGTTTTACGCTCGGTCTCATCGAGAATTCGAACAGGGTGCTCCTCATAAGAGAGATCTTCTTGCAGATCAATGGAATCATGATCAACTGCACGACCTGGATCTTTGAAGCACTTCTTGAGCTGTGACACGTGAAACACATCATGCACCTTGGATAGCTTTTCTGGAAGTTCAAGACGATAGGCATTTTCTGCACGCCTTGAGAGAATGTTGAAAGAACCAATGTATCTTGGTGCAAGCTTTCCTTTGACACCGAAACGATGAGTGCCTCTGAGGGGAGTTACACGGAGATATGCTTTGTCACCAGGTGCATAGACCATGTCCCTGTGCTTGCTGTCATAGTAGCTTTTCTGACGAGACTGAGCAATCTTGAGATTGTCACGAATGATGCGAACTTTCTCTTCGGCTTCCTTAACAATGTCAGGGCCTAAGAGTGAACGTTCGCCAGCTCCAGACCAATTGATTGGACTCCTGCATCTGCGGCCATAGAGAGCCTCAAATGGTTCC
Organism: Alopecurus myosuroides; assembly: GCA_028641055.1. Classification (NCBI taxonomy): domain Eukaryota; kingdom Viridiplantae; phylum Streptophyta; class Magnoliopsida; order Poales; family Poaceae; genus Alopecurus; species Alopecurus myosuroides. Next base: position 258,504,791 of record CM054063.1, on the reverse strand, counting down.
ATGCCTAGGCTTGCCTGGAAGCTGTTGTTGTAGGAGAATTCAGCATATGGAAGACATTCCTCCCATTTCATGCCAAAGGAGATACCACATCCTCTGAGCATATCCTCGAGAATCTGATTGACTCTTTCGACTTGCCCTTGAGACTGAGGATGGTAGGCTGTGCTGAATAGAAGTTTGGTGCCCAAAGCTTCTTGAAAGCTTTTCCAAAAATGAGAAGTGAATATGCTTCCACGGTCTGAGCTTATTTCCAATGGAACACCATGAAGAGGAACAATCTTTGCTGTGTAGAGCTCTGCTAACTGGCTAGCTGAGATTGTTTCTTTGACAGGAAAGAAGTGAGCTACTTTAGTGAGTCGATCAATGACAACGAAGATTGCATCGTTGCCCCTCTTGGACTTTGGAAAACCAGTGACGAAGTCCATTTCAATCATGTCCCACTTCCACTCAGGGATTTTCAGAGGTTGGAGAAGACCCGCTGTTTTCTGATGAACTGCCTTAACACGTTGACAAACGTCGCATTCAGAAACGTATTGAGCAATTTCACGTTTCATGCTAGGCCACCAATATAGTGTCTTGAGATCCTGGTACATCTTTGTACTTCCAGGGTGTATGGAGAGAGGAGTTTCATGAGCCTCCTTGAGAATGACATCTTTGAGACTTTGAACTTGAGGAACTGCAATGCGTCCTTCGAACAACACAGTTCCCTTGTCATCAATTGAGAAGGACTTAAATTCTCCTTGCCTTCTTTGATGTGTTCTACAATCTTCTTGATTTCAGCATTACGAAGTTGTTCAGAACGAATCTTGTCCTCGAGAGTTGGACTGGCTGTCAAGTTTGCAAGATAGCCTTGAGGAACAAGACCAAGATTCAGCTTCTGGAATTCTTCATGAAGTGGAGGTTGGCTTTCCATGATCATGAGATTATTGCAATACGACTTGCGACTGAGAGCATCGGCCATAACATTAGCCTTGCCTGGAGTGTAAGAAATGGTAGGATCAAAGTCTTTGATCTTTTCAATCCATCTCCTTTGCCTGAGGTTTAGATCTGGTTGAGTGAAGATGTACTTCAGACTCTTATGATTGGAAAAGATTTCGGTGCGATTACCCAACAAGTATTGTCTCCATTTCTTGAGGGCAAACACAACTGCTGCAAGTTCAAGGTCATGAGTGGGATAATTGAGCTCATGTGCGTTCAAATGACGTGAAGCATAAGCCACAACTTGACGTTCTTGCATAAGAACTGCACCTAGACCTTGGAGAGAAGCATCACAGAATATTTGGAAAGGTTTGGTAGGATCTGGGCCAACCAGAACTGGTGTAGAAGTGAGTTTAGTCTTCAGGAGATTGAAGCTCTCATCACATTGTGGAGACCAAACGAACTTCTTGTCCTTCTTTGTGAGATCTGTGAGAGGTTTGGCAATCTTGGAGAAGTTTTGGACGAAACGACGGCAATAGCTAGCCAAGAAAAGAAAACTTCTTACTTGCTTCACCGTCTTTGGAGGTTTCCAATCAACAATTGCTTTAACCTTTTCTGGATCAATGGCTATGCCCTTGGAAGAGATGACATGACCAAGGTAAGCAACTTCTGAAATCCAGAACTCACATTTGGAGAATTTGGCATAAAGACGATGCTCGCGAAGCTTCATGAGAGTTAGACGAAGATGTTCTTCATGCTCTTCCTCGGATTTTGAGTAGACAAGAATGTCATCGAGATATACCACAACGAACTTGTCGAGGTATTCATGGAAGACATAATTCATGAGTCGAGAGAATGTCGCCGGTGCATTGGTGAGACCAAAGGACATGACGGTAAATTCATATAGACCATAGCGAGTGGTGAAGGCTGTCTTTGGAATATCCTCTTTTCTGATCTTTATTTGATGGTAACCCATTCTCAAGTCCAACTTGGAGAATATTGAGGCTCCAGCAAGTTGATCAAAAAGATCATCGATACGAGGAATTGGATACTTGTTTTTGATGGTTTTCTCGTTAAGAGGGCGATAGTCAACAACGAGTCTCTTTGTGTGATCCTTCTTCGCAACGAACAGAGTTGGGCAACCCCAAGCCGAGGAACTAGGTTGAATGTAACCTTTTTCCATGTACATATCAATTTGTTCCTTCAACAACTTCAGCTCGGGAGTTCCTATCTTGTAAGGATGCTTAGAGATTGGAGCAGTACCTGGTTCAAGTTCGATCACGAACTCAACAGCTCTGTCTGGAGGCATCCCTGGCAACTCTTCTGGAAAGACGTCAGGGAATTCGCAAACCACAGGAACATTTTCAAGTGAAGGTAGAGGTTTTGCATCGAGGGTGCACAGCTGAATGAAACTTGATTCATGTGGAGAATAGACTATCTGGCCAGAAGGGTGGAACGGAGTTATTGACTTTTGAGCACAGTCAATCCTTGCTTTATTGGCCTTCAGCCAATCCATACCAAGAATGACATCAATGTCAGAACTTCCCAGCAACATTAGAGAGGCAAGGAAAATGTGGCCTCCAATTAGGATTTTATTGTCCTTACTTATCTTGGAAGTCAACATTTGAGATCCTGGGGAGTGAAAAGTGATCTGATTGCTTAGTGGAACCACAATTAGGTTGTTTGTTGCGGCAAAAGTCTTTGACACAAAAGAATGTGATGCTCCGGTATCAAACAACACTTTAGCTGGAAAAGAGTTTACGGGTAATATACCGAGAACGACGTCAGGAGCTTCCTCAGCTTTGTCGATCTTGACATGATTCACCCTTGCGGTCCTCCCGACAGGCCTGTTGTTGGAGTTGAAGGCCTTAGGCGGGGGAGCCCGCACCATTGCCTGGTTTGTGTTAGGACGAGGTGGTGGTGGAGGTAGCTGCCTCTGCGTGCACTTGTCAGCGTAGTGTCCCGTCTGCTTGCACTTGTAGAAAGTGACGACACGAGGAGGCCCTGGCCTTGGCTGCCCCATTGAAGCCCTTGGACCATGCATCTGAGCAGGGTTGGGTGGGCGGGGAGCGAAGCCTGGAGAAGTTTGGGCGTATGGAGCCCGAGTGACAGCACCATTTGGTACCCAGATGCGGCGCTTCTGCGGAGGGGTGATCATGTTGGAGGAGGAACAACCCTCACGCGAGTGCTTGCGAGACTCCTCGAACGCTTTGCGCCAATTTTCTTCATTGAGCGCGGTGTTAACGAGATCCTCGAAGCTGTTGGCCTTGATATTGGTGAGGGCATACTTGAGCTCCGGGTTAAAACCTCTGCGGAACCTTGCCATCTTCTTAGCCTCAGTGGACACCTCATCTCCAGCGTATCGAGCAAGACGATTGAACTCACTCTGATAGCCGATGGCGTCCAGCTTGCCCTGCTTGAGAGAGAAAAACTCTTCACGCATCCTTTCCATGAGACCATCTGGAATGTGGTGCTTCAGGAAGGCTTCCTTGAAACAATCCCACGTGACTGGTATCCCAGTTCTCATGGCCTGGAAATTCTCCCACCAAGTAGCTGCCTGACCCTTCAGAAGATAGGAGGCATACTTGACCTTGTCTTCTTCAGCTACGTGAGCAATCTCCAGAGCCTTAGCTATCTCACGGATCCAGTCATCAGCGTCCAGAGGCTCGCGTGTGGCCACGAAAGCTCTTGGGCCCAGACTGAGAAACTCCTTGATGCTGGCTCGTGGAGCTGTCTGGTTGTTGTGCTGATTAGTCTGAAACTGCGCCATCTGCGCCATGACTTGGGTCATCTGAGTTAACAGCTCCGCGATTGGTGGTGGCTCAGGCGCGTTGTTCCTTGTTGGCGGCATCCTGAATGGAAATGCATTTTAGCACAATAATAGAAAAGGATAGACTCGGCAACCGAAAGAGAGATTATTCCGACGCATGAATAGATAACCAACAGGTACATCATCACATGTTCAAATAGATCAGAATATCCAACACACCATAAATGGTTCGAATGCCAAAGGATAACTAAACATAGCTAAGAATGGATACATCGGTACTCCCATGCTCATCACGCAGGACGGCGGCTAGGAGTACGGCGAGAGGTACGGTGAGGAGCACGCCCACGAAAGTATGTGGAACGATGATCCACGTAGATCTGACGTGGTCTGAGAGCGACTCTAGGTGTGGTGAAGTACATAGCGTCGACTCCCTGTGCTCCAAAGCGTGGAATCCCAGTGTAACCAGCACCAAGGTTAAGGAGTGGACCTCTGATCGGCTCGTAACCTCCAGCATCTGGCAGACGACGACCAACTGGCTGATCGAAACGTGCAAAGCGCTCATCTCCAACAAAGTCTGTGGTGTACGTCGCCACACGAGTGAAAGCAAGGTAGAGCTGCTCTCTGACTGAAGCCAACTCCTGAGATAGTGTGCTGGCAACTGCGTCCCTGTGCCTCACAAACTGAGCGGTGGTGTGCAGCCTGGAGTTATCATGCTCGTAGACATCCAAGTTGTCGTAGAGAGTGAAGTGAGCTCCCTCCGAAGTGATGTAACCACGGGGGATGTGGCGATAGATAGAATCGTCAAATCCCCAGTAGTCAGCACGAAGGACGGTGAGACTCACATAAGCTGCCTGCTGCACAGCCATATCCACTGTGGAACCTACTGCCTCGTAGCGGTGGACTACGCTCATGCCGTCATCTGATAGAATGTAGACGATAGCCTGGTAGTAGGTCTGATCAAACTCTCGCTGCTGCTCGTAGAACTGATACTCTGGTGCCCAACGGAACCCCAGAAAATTGACCATGTCTCTCAGCATCTCCGGATAACCGGCAGTGCTCTCGCAACGAGTCATACGAACCACCTGCGGGTAGAACCTGAGATCCATCTGCAGATGATCGGGGAAGTTTTGATTAGACGCCGGTAGAAGAACTGAAGTGGCAAGCAACAACAAGGTTTCAACGGACGAAAGGGATGTTGAGAAGAACAGGATATCGAAGCAACATCGGGGAAACACGAGACCAAACACTCCTGAGGTACTACGGAAAACCCATCCGGGCTTCTAAAGGATCAATAACTACTTCTTAAGGAATAGAGGATCTGCTTCCGGGGCTTACACGCCTCCATTCTCAATCATGAGTAGGCAACATGATAAATCATGTCACAACCACCTCCATTCCTATGGTCTAGTAGATATAACCATCCTAGAGAAACCAGGATACGTGAAATCCTAACTTGAAAGTTTAGATGAGAAGAGAAAACAACGTTGCACTTCCTTACCAGAAAAGGGAGGGTGGGTGGGGAAAGAAATAAAAGAACATAATTCCTACTCTCACGTTTCATTTTTCCTATATAGCTACAAAATAGTTTCTAGACTCAACTGCGACCAGTAAAAGGGATCCTACAGGCAGACAGACTCTGATACCATTTTTCGCACCCGGACTTCTAGAGGATACTCACAGTCCGCTAAACAATAGATAAATGACTTACGGGGCATACCGGCACCCGCATCTCAATATGAGCAGGCCAACACGTAAACGTGTGACAACCATTCTCTACTATCCATCGTCTGCGTAAACCATCCCATAGAAATCCGACTACTTCCATTGACGTACTTCATAACATACACACATGGTACGTCAACGGCATTTGAACAAGTGATATCACAACAAATCTCTAAGACACAAAGAAATAGAAATAAGTTGCAAATAGCTCTCACTAGAGCAGAGATAGCAAATACAATCATCCAGAGGACACATGTCCCAACAATTCATCATTACATCACAGCGGAAGCATCCAAAGTGTCTGAGTACAGACAAGATCCAAATAGGCCTAAGAGGCCGGAAACGAAAAGACGGAGCCCATCCACGATGTCTCGGATCCTACCCGGGTCCGCTATCTACTCGTCAGCAGCCTCGTCATACTCCACGTAGTAGCCACCATGGGGATCCTCGGAAACGTAGTCTGTGGAAACCACAGCCCCAAAGGGGTCAGTACAGACAAGTACTGGCAAGCAAGACTCACAAGATACCAAAGTGTACCCGGCAACACCAAGTACAGATGCTTTGGGTTCAACGGAAGAATAGGTGATACAAAAGTGCGGCAGCGGGCTGCCTAACCAACTACAGAGACTCGCTACAACTTCCGGCTAAAAGAGAGGGATAAGATAGCGTATCGGAACCAACTACCACTAACCTCAAACAAACCCATCCTGGATCTCGCCCCTTATCCAAAGAAGCAATCCGAGGATAACTCACACAGTTGGATTAGTGAAGGTTCCAGTTATTGTGTCAATAAGCCTATTACTAGTCATGTTATCATTAGTTAGATGTAAGTTGTCTAATCCTTGTTAGCCAGCCCTATCACCAAGTCATCCATAACCGCGGACAACACGGCTTCTCGAGAAGATTTAACCCTGCAGGGATGCACCAATTTAGCCGTACACGTAAGAATACCCCGCCAGATGGAAATGCACTTCCACCAAGCGAGGCACTCAACACAACCCAACTCTTCTTCGCATCAAGCCCAAAGAACCCCGTGCAATTAAGCGCACGGCTAATCAAGCCCCACGAAGAAAAGGGGACCCTCATAGCACTCTAAGAACGTGTCTCCCTAAATGCCGACTACAAAAGTTCCACCCTGGCCTCGGGTTCGCACCTGCATATGCATGCGGCAAATGGAAAACCCGAACTAAATGAGGCGATTTGGACGAGATGCGAATCGAATCAAATTGAGGGGGGCGCCCATACACGCTTCCCACATGCGGTTAGCGCGCTCATCATGGATCTAGAGGACAAAGACTTTTCCTGAGTTCGACACTAGCAGGCCTCAAAACCATACCCGGCCTCCTGTCGGTGCCTTATCATCAAATTAGCATTACCTCAAACATTAACAGGTTGTTGTTTAAACATCGAGCCCCAGAACATAATAAATATGATAACAGAAAGTAACGGACAACAGACTCGAGCATAAACAACCCTAAGCATGCTAGTAAGACTCAGGCAACAAGCAACCGGGTTATAGGTGTGGGGAATAGGCTATATCAGGGTTGCAGGATAACATGTGATAGGATCGGAACACAAGCAACGAATCTTAAGGCTAGCAGAATAGACAACGGAAAGTATCGATATCCAGTGTGGAAAGGACACAATGGTTCATGTGAGTGAATACTTGCCTGCAAACTCAGTAGCCTGGTACTGGGCTAACTCCTCAGAAGTAGTGTCGTAAACCTCGTCTGTCTCAACGTCGTCGTCTATTCGAAAAGAAGCAAACAAACAACGCAGAGAGACAAAGAATCAATACCATGGCATAATGCACAATCATGGGATGATGCATGACAATTTAATTGATGCATCAAAGATAAGCTAGTTGACATGGTAACATAATTAAATGGACCCATATGCAATTTGGATGGCATATGGAAAGCCCATGAATTAAGGTTGAATTAAATGATCTACAACTAACCATCATGTGAAAGTTGATTAGAATGATGCATGGATGAGGAAAACAAAGAGAAAACAACAATAGATTCAATTTGAAAAGGTGTTTACCAAGTTTGAAATTTTATTTATTAAGTTATGAAATTTTGGCTTCTTAAAGGAGTTACACAAGCATTTGTTGTTTTCACCAATTTTAATTGTTCAAAATAAATAACAAAATGCATATTTGGAAAGAACACAAAATTTTAGGTGGAATACATATTTCATTTGTTGAAAATGGATTTAAAATGAAGTAACTATGAATTAAACAAGTTTAAACAAGATTTAAATGAATTTAATTCAAGTATGAAATTATTTGAATTTTTATTTGTTCACAACATTAAATAAAATTCATATTTTAAAATATTATACTTTTTTGGTTTGAAAACATATTTTATATGTTCAAAAAGAATTTAATTTGACCAAGTTATGAATTTAGCAATTTTAAATGATTTAAACAAGGTTTAAAATTATTTAACCAATTTAAAGTATTCAAAAAAGGTAGCAAGGTTTATATTTGGAAAGGTGGTTCAATTTGGCATGGAAAACATATTTTATATGTGACATTTGAATTAAATTTGAATTAGTTATGAATTTGACCAAATTTGTAATGAGTTGTTTGAATTTGAATTTTGAAAACATTTGAAATGTTCAAAACAGTAAACAAATGATTTAAACATGTAGAGAATTAAATTTGGTACAGAAAACATATTTTATTTATTTTATTTGGATTTGAAATACGCAAGTTATTTGAATTTGAAATTTCAGGGGCTATTTTGTGAATTAAACAGTTACAGAAAAGTTCCAGGGGCTTGGATGCAAAAGAAACTTACAGAAGGGCCCCTGGAACCCTTTTTCCACGCAGCAGAGCCACCCCTGGGTCACTGGCCTGTGGGCCAGCGCCCAGCTGGCGCTGTGTGGCGCGCGTGTGTGTGCCTGCGTGGCCTCCGCGGTCGATGGCAGGTGGGCCCTGCATGCACGCGTGGCAAAGGAGCAAAATGGTGGTTTTATTCTGCGCGCGGGGGGGATCGAACCTGCGCCGCGGGCATGCGTGCCGTTAGATCCAACCAGTACGGTGCGGATGCGTTTGGTGACGGAGAAGCGCGCGCGTGGTTTTGAGGTTCAGATGTCATCGTTAACTGAAACTGTCGAAAGGTTCAGGCTTTCTGAACCTGACGAGGATGCGGTGGTCACCGGTGGCGAGGATCTGCTGCTGCTGCTTGCGTGCGTGGGAGGGTGCAGTGTGCGTGCGCGTGACCACTGATGCAGAGAGGGAAAAAGGAAGGAGGGGAACGTGCTGCTCACCGAGGGGAAACAGAGGGAGGAGGTGCTCGGGAGGCGACAGTCGACGACGGCGACAGCGACAGGGACGGCGGCGATGATCGGGTGCTTCCCAGCCCCTGTCGATGAAGCGAGGAGGAAGAAGACTGCACGGGGAACTTGTTCCCGCGCCCGGGGAGGCTCGATGATGACCATACCCACTGCTCCACCCCGATCAAGCTCCGGCCATGGCGTGGTGCAGGAAAGTTCAGAGGAGGATTGGAGGGGATCTGAGAGGGAGGAGAAGAACTGGCGGCGGCAGGGAGGAAGAAGAAAGCTAGGGCTAGGGTTTGGGAGCTCGGGGGCTAGATATAGGGGAGAAAAGGGGAGCAGGTGGCGAGGGGGAGGTGCGGTGTGTGCGCTGCTGTCGTCAGGCGCGGCGTCAGCTGTACGGAGGAGGAAGAAAAGGTGGGTGGGCCGCGCGCGCTGCGTGCTGGGGTGGAAGGTGGGCTGGGCTGGCCCAGTCTGCCTCCCCCAGCCGTTTTCCTTTTTTTTTTCTTCTCTCTGTTGTTTTTTGCAGAAAAGAAAAGGAAAGAAAAGATGGGTTTTTGGGGCTTGAAAATTTAGGGAAAAAAATGTTTATAAGTTATTTATTGTAAAAGCACCAATGTGCAAACTTTTGTTTTTTCAAAAATTTCCAATTGTGTTGCTGTTTGTAATTTAATTGAATTTGGTATAATTTGAATTAATGAAACTTAAACAAGTTAATAGTTTTTAATTTTAAGTTTATTAGAAACAAATGATTGGTTTGATTGCAAGTTTTATTTGAAACATTGTAACAGAACCAAGTATGAAACAAATAGATTTGAATTTTGGTTTGAAAATCAAAATAGAAAAACAAGGGAAAACAAATGGAAAACAAATGCAAAGCTTATGATGACATGATGCAAAACATAAATTAACAAAGAGCAAACATTCTAATGGTTGTTTTTCATACTTGGGATGTTACACTTTCTACCTTTTTCATTCTCCCGTGCTTCAGTGTTTTCTTGAATACGGTCAAGAAGATCTCATTTAGCTTCGTCCTTCATACATGTAAATGATCCAGAACAAGAAGCATCCAATAAATCCTTATCATGAAGAGGAAGCCTTGTATAGAAATTATTAATAACAATATTACTAGGGAGCTCATGAATGGGGAATTTGAGAATTAGTAACTTCAATCTCCCCCATTCTTGGACAATACTCTCGCCGTCATGAGGCCAAAAATTATATATATAATTCTGATCTCTATGGATTTCACTTGGAGGATAGAATTTAAAATAACAGAGAGGTATAATTTCCTCCCATCCAATGGTCTGGCTATTTTTCAGCAGTTTAAACCATTCAGCGGCTCGGTCTGTCAATGATATAGAGAATAATTTACTCTTCACTTGGATCATCGTAATACCTGCACACTCGAGAAACTTGCATAATTCATGTAAAAAGAGCAAATGATCACCAGGATGGACAGTTCCATCACCTGAATAGCAGTTATCCCTAGCATATTTAGCAATCTTTATAGGTATTTTATAAGGATCCAAATCATCAGGCGGTGGGTCACATACTACCCTAGGAGTGGTAGAAGTGCATGCAAATAAGGACTCAAAAGGATATCCAAACATAGTGTAATAAAGCAGTAGACAGCAGTAAAAACAACACTTACAGGAGAAACATCCTTTATCAATTCCACTTCCCAATAACGCTTCACTCCCCGGCAACGGCGCCAGAAAATAGTCTTGATGCCCCACAAGTATAGGGGTTGTATCGTAGTACTTTCGATAAATAAGAGTGTCGGACCCAACGAGGAGCAGAAGTGTTGACAAGTAGTTTGGATGAAGGAATAACTGTAAATACTGGAAAGTAGATTTGTAGGGGTTTTTGATATTGCAGATAAATAGAGTGCGAGTAAATAAAATGCAGTAGTAATAATTGCAGCAAGTGGCCCAATCCTTTCTTCAGCATAGGACAAGCCGATGAGTTTACTTACGATAATCAAACGTTCTCGAGGACACACGGGAGGTTTCTGTCAAGTGCTTTTGTTCCATGCATCTGAATAATTTTAGGTGTCTTGATAAGTGTTGTGTGGGTGAACTTATGCTACTGTACCGTCCCATCCAAGAATAATACATACGTGTGATTATACCCCTTGCAAGCATCCTCAACTACAAGAAAGTAATTAGGAAATAAATCTAACCACAACTTTAAACTCCGGGATCCTACGCTCCCTCGTTTAATGGTTTCCTAAAGGGGGTTTACGTTTTTATCAGTCCAGCAACCCCAAAATTAGTAGCCAAATACACGATGCATTCCCCTAGGCCCCTAAATGGTGAAGTATCATGTAGTCGACGTTCACATGATACCACTAGAAGAATAACACCACAACTTAAATATCAAACATTAAATATTACTCAACATTACTTCACTACTAACAACTTGACTTCTCCCATGTCCTCAAGAACAACACGAACTACTCACAAGATATCATATGGATCATGATCAGAGGTGATATAATGGATGATAACAATCTGGTCATAAAGTGCAAACACTGATAAATCTCACAAGCATCAACTACTAACAAGTAATCCACACCAGGAGAGAGATCTCATGCAAAACAACGATAGAGGCCCCTAATTGTTACAGCGGGATGAAGGTGGATGATAAGGGTGATGGTGGTGGTGGTGGTGATGATGATGATGACGATCTTGATGATGCCCGGAGTGATGATGGTGACGATGGCGGTGATTTCCCCTCTCTGGAGAGGAATTTCCCCGACAGATTTCTCCCTGCCAGAGAGCTTTTCTCTCTCGGGTGTTTTCCTCCCCGAGGCGGCGGCGTAAGAATTCTTCGATGATGGAATGAGGCTTAGGGTTTCCTCGGGGACAGGCATGCAAAAGATATCCCCTAGAGGTGGGCCAGGGTGGCCACACCCCTAGGTGGCGCGGCCAAGGGACGCACGCCAGCCCATGGTGTGGGCCCATGGTGGCCCCCTCTGGCTCTCCTTCTGGATGGGTTCCTCCTATGAACTTTTAGGACACCCCTCGTGTCCCACTTCTTCTTCTGATCTTCTGAAATATGGTATCCCAACGGTGCTTTTTTCCATCAGATTCCTGGTCCCGGTGTTTATTCTCCAATAATTATAAAATATGCAAAATAAGATAAAATAACATAAGAGATGCATCATAACATGAAATATATCGACGAATAACAGAAAATTATGATATAAAATAGTGATGCAAAATGGACGTATCAATCATGCATAACATGATCACAGAGAATGGAAAGAAGAGAGAGTTGTCCGCTTCATTGCATCGTACCATGCCAGTCGACACAATGATGTGCACGATCATCTTCAAGAAGTCATCAGGGAGGAGTGGTGGGAATGACATGGACAAAAAGCCCACTAGTTCGTTTATATTGTTGATGAACTATTTTTTGTATTTTTTATGAACTATTGTTTGTATTTCTATGAACTTTTTGTTTGTGTTGTAATAATAATTAAACGATATTTTTTACTTAATTTTCGATGTGTGTTTGATCTATTTTTTTCTATGTAGTTGGTTGTTTGAGGTTTCTCCAGGCGCGCACGCACACCATTTTGCGGTGCCTGAAAAAAACCCCAACCAGGAAACGCCCAATTTTGGCGCATCTGAAATAGTTGCCACCTAGCGCACGATGCAAAATATTTTTAGCACTAATATGGCGCTGCAAACCAGTTTTACAGCGTGCGATTTTAGCGCGAGTGCTGGAGATGCTCTAAGATATGATCCATATTATTGCACGCATGCATATGGGACAAAGTTGCTGATGTCCATGGAGATCTACATGTTCAAAAAAATTCAAAATATTATATCTCACTAATGACAAATCCGATTTCAGATCAGTTTGCAACCTTCAGTTATCAACATGCACAACTTCTTTTTGCCTAAAAGTTATCAACCTACAGTATGTAAGTGTCGGGGTACTCCAGACCCATCTGCTAAGACCCGGTCGAAGCCTCGTGGCTTCCGATCAACTGGAAGTGTATCAAGCAAGGCTCCATGCTGCGACAACCTCGCGAGGAATCGACCCTCCCGATGGATCTCCCAGCCTAGGGATTTAAACGTTTGGGAAAGTTGTGCTCCGCCTCGCGGGCCTCCATGGGTTTCCTACATCGACATACCTCTGCGAGGAGTTCAGTCGTCTTCGCAAGGAGACACCGATCTGTCCACCCGTAACCCTCTGACAGGAGGGCACATGGATCTACCTGGTTGTAGAGGCAAAGCGCCTGCGCATGTGACAAAACAGATGACGAAGGCGACAACAATGGAAGAGGACGCATACGCCAAAGCTTCCTGCTTCTGTGATTAATAACCACCTCCCATATTCGGTGCAAGATGGTCATGACGACATAAAGCTCCTTCGCGAGCGTCATCCCTGAGGTCATCGAGAAGACCCCACGGTCTGCTGTAGACCACCACTTTAATCGACAGTGAATCATATCCACCGAGAGCTCGGAGCTGGGACTGTCCTTCTCCTCATCGCCTTGTGGTTTCCCTTCCCGCCCAATGAGCGGAAACGAGTAGCCGACGCGACTATAAGAAGGGTACCCCGTCCACCGAGCAAGGGTTCGCTCCACTTGTATTCTAAGCACCCTAGCCACCATGGTACTGTGATTCTCGACAGGCAGTGCAACCAGACAAGCAGGAGTAGGTTTTTACCTCGCGAGAAGGCCCGAGCCGGAGTAAGCACATCTCTCTCTCTCTCTCTCTCTCTGTATCTATCTATCTCTCTATCATGCACCTCACTCGTTCCCTCGCCAAGCCTTTGAACTTCTATGGAATCTCGCATTCACTCCCCCTTTTGAATCTAGTAATTAAGAGCTGAGTACTTAGGACCAAACTACCCAGGTTCTCCGACATTTGGCGCACCAGGTAAGGGGAGCGTGTGATTTGTTTGCTAAGTTCCCTAGAATGGTACAGACGCGCGAGGAGTGCGCACGCCACCGCGCGGAGGCCACCGCCACAACGGGCGTCAATGGGCCTGTTGTTGGAAACGACAACATCGAGCATCCCCACGCCAGCGTGCCCGTCCAAGGGCACAGAGGGAAGGAGCGTCAGGGTCCTTCCCTGCATCCCTCGGAGAACCCCCACCGGTGGGTACTCCATCAACATTTCCTCGACGGGACGCCCGTCCCCGCAGGAAGGTCTGCACATGGCGCAAGAACTCCTCCACTACACTCTGTAGAGGGCACCTGTGAAGCGTGTGTCAGATATATGCCAAATAAGGGTATATCCAGCATTGGCCAAAGGAAGGATTACCCGGGTGGCCCATAGAAAATGGAGCAAAATCCATTGGGCGGCCCAGTAATCTGGTGCACTTGATGGTGGATTCTAGAAGAAATCGGATTATGGCCCAATAAGTAATCCGTCTTGGAGAAGAAGCCGGACGTCTTTCTTACAAAGAATTGGAATATTTTCCTTAGACTCCATGTTTTCCTTCCTGTAAGCCCTAGTACGGTTGCCTAGATAAAGCTGAACGGGAGCAGCCTCAGGGCACAAGAGACAACATCGCGAGATAGCGAAACCTAGACTCACATTGTACTTTGTATACTTCAGGCTTTAGCTCTGATTTAGTTATATTGCGGGAGTAGGGCACCGCCTTTGTTGCGATATACCTAACCTGGGTAAACTATGTCCCTGCCTACGGCAACTTCCCTACGCTTCCACCCATGATCTACTATCAGGCTTATGGCACCCTCTGCCATGAACCTTACTACGAACATACGACAGTTGGCGCCCACCGTGGGGCTAGCGGCATCTGGGATTACGTTCCGAGCGGGAATACTCGGCGGAGTCAGCAGTACAATCATTGACAATGGTTCCTATCTGCCGGCATGGAATCACCTGGTAAGTGCTTGCGTCCTTCCTATTGGGTTTGCTAACTTATTCATAGGTTTAACGACGGAAGCAATGGGTTTCCGTGGTGGAAGTACATTTATCCCACCCACCCTATGCCCAGTAGAAGACGAATTTGACGCCGTTCGGATGGATCTACCTTATTCATACATTTTAGAAATCAGATCTGCATCTGGTGACACAGATTCCGATGATTATGGTGATGGTTTCGAGAGAAAGATAAAATCCATTCATGGAAGCTTTCACGAGTACTCATGTCTAAACCGCCGAAAAGTTGGACATCGAGGATGAGGAGGAAGTAGAGCCCAAAACACCTCCACCAGGCGATAAAGAAAACGGAGAAGAAGAGGGCGAGGATAACCCGGAATACCTTGATGTTCAGCAATTGATGGAAGTCGAACCTCTGAAGAAAAAACCACGTCCTCTAAGAAAAAGAAGAAAATCGTCAAGAAGTTATCCACCAAAATGCAGAAGAAAAAGTTGGACAAATTGGCTGACATTGCTAACCACACCCTAGAAGTTGGCGGAGGAAGCAGCGTGAAAGCGGTGGAGAAGAAAAAGAAGTAGATTGATGTAGCGCTAGTCCACCAGATGTCGGAACATGGCGAAATCGATCTGATACAAATCCCGGTGGGAATACATGAACCACTGGAAGTGATGGAAGCCAGAAGGCAAGCCATAATACGACAACAGCAACATCTATTTCGGTCTTGGTAAAACCTCGTGAAAACCCAGTCCGCCGTCAAAGTGCAGCAGGAAGAAATCGAGGAATTCGAACGCCAAAATTGACCAGGAATTAAGCCTTCAAGGTTACCCGAAATTGCAAAGACGGAAAAACTATCAGTCAAAAGGCGATTGGAAAATCCGTCTTGGCAGGGACATGTTAACAACACAAACGCTAAGGGAGAAAGTATCTACAAGACTGCTGCCGACAACGCAGAAGCCATGTTAGCCATCCTGAATGACGAATGTCACTCAAAAGACAAAAAGCTTCAGGGAGTGTATGCTTTCCTAGGAAAAGCACAACAACAACAACAACGAGGCCAAGCGCGTTCCGGCAAATTGTATGACAATTTGACCTTATGCAAAACTTTCACGGAGCTGCAGCACCCGGTCCAAGCAAAGCTGGAGATTCAGAAAGTTCAAAGGGAAAGAATCAAGACCCCTAAAAGGACAAGAAAGATCCACGTGATAAGGATGCAGCGTCCAGGACAGGTGAAAGCTCATGATCCCTCTAATGATTTTGTGATGATAACAACGCGAGTATCAACTATCTAACAATGTTGATTTAGTCTGTGCAGCTGATCTCTCAGATGATTATTGATATACTCTTAAAAAAATCAAAGAGGAGTTCTACATTCTTGAATTATTGCCACTGGATTTTTCAGTGACTACACCGGAAATTCCGGTGCTTATGGGGCGGAATATCCGGCCCTGGCACCGGAATATTCCGGCCTTTCTGGCATCTTCAAAACGACCAAGTTATTCTCCCACTGCCCGCGCATAGAAGCTGGGGCGGAAATTTGCCCCGGAAATTTCCGGTGCAAATATCCGGCCCTCTGGTACTTAGCAGAAATTGGAGATTCCTCAGATGCCCGCGCATAGAGATGGGGGCGGTATATTGCCCGGAATTTTCCGGGCCCGGATTATTCAAAAATCTGGCCCCTAGTCCTTAGCAGTTTTTCATCATGTACTGGTGCCCGCGCGCAGAGATGGGGGCGGAATGTTGGGGCGGAAATTTCCGCCCCCGGATATTTCAAAGATCCGCCCCCGGACTATTCAAAGTTCCGGCCAGGTCAGACCGGAATATTCTGGCCCTGGCAGACTGCAACGGTCAGAATTTGGTGGAGCCTATAAATAGTTGTCTTCTTCCTCTAGATAGGTAGCTCGTCCATTCCTCTCTCTCCTCCATTGTTGTAGAGCTCAAAACTCCGCGATCTCCCTCCTCCTCCAACCAAACTCGATGCCCTTCAAGGATCTCATGAAGGAGGACTAGATCTACCTTTCTACCAAGCCAAAAAGTGTGTTCCCACACCATAACTCTTGGGATCTTGTAATCTCTTGGTTGGCTTGTCATCCAAGGGAAACCCTAGTGCTTGTAGCTTCCACCTTGTAGCAAGAAGCTTCCGATTGTTGAGAGCCTCCATCTCACTTGTGGAGTAGCCTCAACCCCTTGTAAAGGTTTGGTCAACGCCTTCAAGCCGGAGAAGCTCACGGAGAATAAGGTGTGCACATCCGTGCTATTGAGGAGCGCCTAGGTGGCTCCCCACCTCTCCAGCGTAGACGTACTTCTTTCAAGAAGGAACTACGGGAAACATATCCTTGTCTCCGTGTTTTTCACTTGTTGTTATCTTGTGCCGTGCCTTTATTTCCATTGCTACTCGTTGCTTGTCACTTAGGGTGTTCACTTAGTTGCACATCTAGATAACCAAGCTTTTACTTTCCCAAAGCCCCCACTAAAAGTGAAAAAGAATTAAAATTTGTAGGTCACCTATTCACCCCCCTCTAGTTGACCCTAGTGCACTTTCAATTGGTATCAGAGCCTCGGCTCTTTTATCGGGCTTAACCGCCTAAGAGTATCATGGTCAACGGATATGATCCCGAATCTTCTAAGGAGGAGCTCTCCAAAATGGCCGACACTATAGCTAACCTAAAGACAACGGTGTGTACTATCCAAACCCAATTGTCCAAGGTTAGCTCTAGTGTAGGCTCGAAGGTTTCCTCCATCAAGAAGATGTTGGAGAACATGATGGGTAAACCTAAGGGGCCATCGAACTCTCCCCATGTCACCGATGAGGATAGTTCGGAAGAGGAGACGATTCCTGACGATTCCCAAATTGAGGAGAACATTGCCAAAGCTAAGGCTAAAACCACACAAAAGGCTAAAGCCAAGGAAAAAGAGAGTTCCGTTGGCTCCAAGTCTCAAACGGCTAATGGTTCCGGGGTCCACGCACAAGTCCCACCTCCTCAAATTATGACACCATTCACCCAATTGTTTCCATGCCACACATTCTTAATGTTGGACTTCCTCCCATGCTTAACACTAACGAATTCTCTTTTTGGAAGTTTGAAATGGAGTCCCATATTTCTAGATCGTGCACCGCATTGTGGAGGAGTGTGATTCATGGATTTCATCCGCATGACCCGAGCAACTTGACTCCAAGGGAGGATGTGTAATCTCAACTCAACAAAACTGCTCTCGTTATTATCCATAAGGCTCTCCCAAGGGAGCATCTCACTCACATTCGTGGTTGCAAGACCGCCAAGGAAGCCTGGGACAAACTTGACACCTTGTTTCAAGGAAATGCTAGCATTCAATCTTCCAAGTATGATGTGGCCATTGACAACTCCGAGAACTTCGTCATGCAAGAGGATGAGACTCCCGAAGAGCTCTATAGAAGAGTTGTCACTCTCGCCAACCAATTGAGAGACTTTGGAAAGGAAGAGATCTCCGATGAGTGGATAAAGAGGAAATTTTTCAAGGCCATCACACCCTTTGAGAAGAATCTCTCCACTAGTATTCGGACAAGAGCGGACTACAACACTCTCAACTCCATTGGTGTTCTTAGTGAGTTCATCGCCATCTCTCTATCACACAAGAGTGCGGATGATGCTCTAGCTCGCTCTAGAGGGATGGGAAAGTCTCCCAACCTCGCATTGAAGTCAAAGGCAATGACTCGAGTTGATGAAAATGAAGAAGAACATGATGATGAAGAAGACTATGAAGACACCTATACGGTAGCTCACAAGTGCATTGCTCTCGCTATGCATGGATATTGGAAGAGATGGGAAGCTCACAAGGCCGGCTCTCCAAGACCTCCACGAAACAAGAACTACAAGAAGAAGGGGGAGCGCCCAAGGACATGTTACAACTGTGGTAGCGCAAACCATCTCGTGAAGGAGTGCCCCTTTGAGCCAAGAGAAGAAAATGCAAGCTTGTTCGCAAAAACAAGGCCAAGGCTCCACAAAACAAGAACTTCGCTAGAAGAGTGCCAAGGCCCCTCTACGTTCAAGAAGGGGCGGTTATAGAAACCTATACCTCCGGAGATGAAGGAGAAGATGAAGTTGTAGGAGTGGCCCACGTCGCCTTTGCCATCGCTTCATCTTCATCGATTTCTCTATTTGAATCCCCCAATGAGATTGTGGCTACCCGACCTACATGTCTTATGGCAAAAGCCACTTTGGGGAGTGCTTCCGGTTCGAGCAAATGGACGGTGGATAGTGGTGCATCCCAACATATGACCGGAAGCAATGACGCAATGAGTGATCTACATCCTCCATTACCTCATCTCAATTGCGTCACTATTGGTGATAACTCCGAACTAAAGGTATTGGGACGAGGCAAGGTAGCAATCTCAAATGACTTGTCAATTGAGAATGTTCTTCTTGTTGAGTCCCTTGGCTATAATATCATATCGGTTCTTCAACTTGCTAAAAGTGGTTTTACCTCGTTCTTTAATAAAGAGAATGTGATTGTCACTTGGGAAACGACTCTTAAAGTAGCCTTTGTTGGGCATGTCGAGAACGGCATGTATGTAGTGGACTTCTCTAAAGGAGACATGTGTGCCGCGACATGCCTAATGGCTAAAGTTGATGTGGGTTGGCTATGGCATCGCCGGTTAGCCCACACCAATATGAGGATGTTGCATGACCTACAAAGTGGCAATCATGTTCTAGGACTAACAAATTGTCGCACCCTGACTTCTAGAGGATACTCGCAGTTCCGTTGAACAATAGATGATTGGATTACGGGGCTTACCGGCACCCGCATCTCTTACGAGTAGGCCAACACACGTATGTGTGACAACCAACCCCTACTGTTCATCGTCTACGTAAACCATCCCATAGAAATCAGGATACTACCATTGACGTACTTCATACCATACACACATGGTACGTCAACGGCGTTGAACAAAATGATAGCACAATAGATCTCTAAGACACAAATAAATAGAAATAAGTTGCAAATAGCTCTCACTAGAGCAGAGATAGCAAATACAATCATCCAGAGGACACATGTCCCAACAATTCATCATTACATCACAGCGGAAGCATTCAAAAGGGTCTGAGTACAGACAAATCCAATTAGGCCTAAGAGGCCAGGAATGAAAGTAAAACGGAGCCCATCCACGTAGTCTCGGATCCC
Source organism: Alopecurus myosuroides (assembly GCA_028641055.1). Classification (NCBI taxonomy): domain Eukaryota; kingdom Viridiplantae; phylum Streptophyta; class Magnoliopsida; order Poales; family Poaceae; genus Alopecurus; species Alopecurus myosuroides. The sequence continues at coordinate 258,485,068 of CM054063.1, read as the reverse complement.
GCCCGGGTCCGCTATCTACTCGTCAACAGCCTCGTCGTACTCCACGTAGTAGCCACCATGGGGATCCTCGTAAGCGTAGTCTGCGGAAACCACAGCCCCAAAGGGTCAGTACATAAACGTACTGGCAAGCAAGACTCACAGTTCACCAAAATGTACCCGTCAACACCAAGCACAGATGCTTTGGGTTCAACGGAAGAAAGGGTGATACAAAAGATGCGACAGCTGGCTGCTCTAACCAACTACAGAAACATGCTACAACTTCCGGCTAACAGAAAGGAGTTAAGATAGCGTAACGGAACCGACTAACAACTAACTCCAAACAAACCCATCCTGGATCTCGCCCCTTATCCAAAGAAGCAATCCGAGGATAACTCACACAGTTGGATTAATGATGGATCAAGTTGTTGTGTCAATAAGCCTATTACTAGTCAAGTTATCATTAGTTAGGTGTAAGTTGTTCTGAGTACTTGTTAGCCAGTACTTTCACCAAGTTAACCATAACCGCGGAAAACACGGCTTCTCGAGAAGATTTATCCCTGCAGGGGTGCACCAATTTGGCCGTACACGTAAGAATATCCCGCCAGACGGGAATCAAACCCACCAAGGGAGGCACTCTACACAACTCAACTCTTCTTCGCATCAAGCCCAAAGAACCACGTGCTGTGCGTGCGCGGCTAATCGAGCCCCACGAAGAAAAGGGGACCCTCATAGCACTCTAAGACCACGCCACCCTAAATGCCGACTACAAAAGTTCCACCCTGGCCTCGGGTTCGTACCTGCATATGCGTGCATCAAATGGAAAGCCCGAACTAAGTGTGGCGATTTGGACGAGATGCGAATCGAATCAAATTGAGGGGGCGCCCATACACGCTTCCCACATGCGGTTAGTGCGCTCATCATGGATCAGTAGGCAAGACCCTTTTCCTAATTAGGGTCGACACTAGCAGGCCTCGAAACCACGCCGGGCCTCCTGCCGGTGCCTTATCATCAAATTATTATTAACCAAAGCATTAACAGGATTGTTGTTTAACATCGAGCCCCAGAACATGATAGGAAATATAGTAACAGAAAGTAACGGGTAACAGACTCGAGCAAAACAACCCTAAGCATGCTAGTAAGACACGGGCAACAAGCAATGGGGTTATAGGTGTGGAGGTGAGGCTATATCAGGGTTAAAGGATAACATGTGATAGGATCGAACAGAAGCAACGATTCATAGGGCTAACAGAATAGACAACAGAAAGTATCGGTATCCAATGTTGAAAGGAACACAATGGTTCATGTGAGTGAATACTTGCCTGCAAACTCAGCATCCTGGTACTGAGCTAGATCCTCAGAAGGGGTGTCGTAAGTATCATCTGTCTCAACGTCGTCGTCTATTCGAGAAGAAGCAAACAAACAACGCAGAGAGATAAACAATCAATAACATGGCATAGTGCACAATCATGGGATGATGCATGGCCAATTTAATGGATGCATCAAAATAAACTAGTTGACATGGTAACATGTTTAAATGGACCCATATGCAACTTGGATTGCATATGGAAAGCCCAAGAATTATGGTTGAAATAATTGTTTTACAACTAAACAACATGTGAAAGTGGATTAGCATGATGCATGGATGAGGACAACAGAAAGAAAACAACAATAGAAACAATTTTAAATAAGGTTTACCAAGGTTGGAATTTTATTTATTAAGTTATGGAATTTTGGGTCCTTAAAGGTGTTACACAAGCATTTGTTGTTTTCACCAACTTTAATTGTTCAAAAATAGTTAACAAAGTTTATATATGAAAAGAACACACAATTTAAGGTGGATTACATGTTTCAATTATTGAAAAAGGAATTACAATGATTTAATTATGAATTAAACAAGATTAAACAAGTTTTAATTGAATTTAATTCAAGTGTGAAACTATTTGAAATTTTATTTGTTCAAAACATTAAACCAAATTCATATTTGAAAAGTTTATACTTTTCTGGTTTGAAAACATATTTTACATGTTCAAAAATAATTTAATTTGAGCAAGTTAGGAATTTAGCAAATTTTAAATGATTTAAACAAGGTTTAAATTATTTAACCAGTTTTAATTATTCAAAACATGAAACAAATTTTATATTTGAAAAGGGGGTTTAATTTAGCATGGAAAACACATTTTATTTGTGTTATTTGGATTAAGTTTGAATTAGTTATGGAATTAACCAAATTTAAAAGGAGTTGTTTAAATTTGAAATTTGAATGCATTTGAAATGTTCAAAACAGAATACAAATGTTTAAACATGTAGAGAATTTAATTTGGTTCAGTAAACATATTTTATTTGCATTATTTGGATTTGGAATTTAAAAGGTATTAGCATTTTAAAAGCAGGGACTAATCTGTAGTAGGAAAAGGATTTAATTTAAAAGAAACTGGGCAGAAAACCTTCTACACCGTGCAGTGACCTAGTCTAGGTCACTGCCAGTGGGCCCTGGGGCCAACGTGGCCAGCGTGTGCGCGCGTGGCAACACAGGCCACTGACGAGTGGCCCCTGCCTGTCAGTTGCTCGCGCGAAAAATTGGGGTTTTATTCCGCAAGGCAGGGCTCGAACCTGCGCCCTCGCGCTCGCGTGTGCAGTGTGCAACCACTGCGGTGTGAAGCGTTCTTTGTCAGGTAAGAGGTGCGCAGCTAGGTTAAAGTTCAGTTACGCTAACTGAACTTTTATCTGCAGGGCGTTAACTGAATTCGATAGTGGCTCGACGGCCGGCGGCGAGCTGCCGCAGTGCTTGCTGCCGTGCTGCTATGCGTGGACGCGTGCGTGCTGGTGTGCGTGATGCAGAGAGAAAGAGAGGAGAGGGGTGTCCGTGACGCTCACCTCCGGTGGAGGCGTAGCAGAGGCCCGGGGAGGAGGCGACGGTGGTGACAGTGACGAGGGCGGCGGCGGCGATCCAGCAGGTCTCCGGCACGGTGGCGGTGTCGGGGAAGGAGATGGTGGTACGGGGAGCCGATCCCCGTACTCAACTTGCACGGAGGCTCATCGAACGGCGGCGATCACCGGAGGGTTCAGAGGGTGGAGTTCGGTGGTGGTTGCAGAGAGGAAATCACCGGCCGAGAGAGAGAAGCGACGGCGCAGCTCGAGGGAGGAGGTGGAGGCTAGGTTAGGACAGCTCGGGGAACCCTAGGGTTAGGTTTATAGGGGGAGAGGGCGCACGGTGGCCGTTCCTGTTGCTACAGCGGCGACGTGGACTCGCCGGATGGCTGCCGTACAGCGAGAAGAAGATCGAGGGGGGTATCGGGCCGGTGGGAAAGTGGGCTGGCCCAACTGGCTGCCCTACCCCTCTCTCTTATTTTTTTTTCTTTTTCTGTTATGTTAGTTTTTTTTTTTGCTGAAAAGAAATAGGGAAGAAAGCTAGGGTTTTTTATGTTAGAAAATTTTAGAAAAAATTTGGTATTGCTTAATTATGTAACAGCAACAACTTGCCAAGTTTTGTTTTCCAAAAAGTTCAAAATAAAATGCTGTTTGTAATTTGGTTGAAATTTGAGTGAATTTTGAGATTAAGTGATTTACTAAAAACAAAGTTTAAATAGTTTGAACCTTATAGTTTAATTGAAACAAAAGGATTAGAATTGTTTTGTAATTCTCATAAATCTAACATGGTTGCTGTTTGGAAGAAGATGTAATTGAATTTTGAAAAGAATTTGAGTTAAGTGAGTTATTTAAATAAAATAACAAGTGAAAAGTTGAGTTTTCTATTTTAATAGAAACAAATAGCTGTTTTTAATTGAATATTTCTATTTGAAAAATTGTAACAGAGCAAGTATGAAACAAGACATTTGAATATTGTTTGAATTTCAATTGTGAAAACAAAGGAAAACAGATGGGAACAAAATGAAAACAAATGCAATGATTAAGATGCCATGATGCAAAACAATAATAAAGCAAGAAAAAAACATTCTAGGGTGGTTTTTCATACTTGGGATGTTACAAAACGCCCCCCTTGAAGGAATCGTGCCCCGAGATTCCTACTGAGAAGAGAAAAGGTCCGGATACTTCTTGCGAAGATCCTCTTCGGTCTCCCATGTTGCCTCTTTATCGGAATGATGAGACCATTGCACTTTCAAGAACTTGGTGCTCTTGTTGCGAGTTTTACGCTCAGTCTCATCGAGAATACGAACAGGGTGCTGCTCATAAGATAGATCTTCATGCAGCTCAATGGAATCATGATCAACTGCGCGATCTGGATCTTTGAAACACCTCTTGAGCTGTGACACGTGAAACACATCGTGCACCTTGGATAGTTTTTCTGGAAGTTCAAGACGATAGGCATTTTCAGCACGCCTTGAGAGAATGTTGAAAGGACCAATGTATCTTGGTGCAAGCTTTCCTTTCACACCAAAATGATGAGTGCCTCTGAGGGGAGTTACACGGAGATATGCTTTGTCACCAGGTGCATAGATCATATCCCTGTGCTTGCTGTCATAGTAGCTTTTCTAACGAGACTGAGCAATCTTGAGATTGTCACGAATGATGCGAACTTTCTCTTCGGCTTCCTTAACAATGTCAGGACCTAAGAGTGAACGTTCACCAGCTCCAGACCAATTGATTGGACTCCTGCATCTGCGGACATAGAGAGCTTCAAATGGTGCCATGCCTAGGCTTGCCTGGAAGCTGTTGTTGTAGGAGAATTCAGCATATGGAAGGCAATCCTCCCATTTCATGCCAAAGGATAGACCACGTGCTCTGAGCATATCCTCGAGAATCTGATTGACTCTTTCGACTTGCCCTTGAGACTGAGGGTGATAAGCTGTGCTGAACAGAAGTTTGGTGCCCAATGCTTCTTGAAAGCTTTTCCAGAAATGAGAAGTGAAGATACTTCCACGATCTGAGCTTATTTCCAATGGAACACCATGAAGAGGAACAATCTTTGCTGTGTAGAGTTCTGCTAACTGGCTAGCTGAGATTGTTTCTTTGACATCAAAGAAATGAGCTACTTTAGTGAGACGATCAATGATAACGAAGATTGCATCGTTGCCCCTCTTGGACTTTGGAAAACCAGTGACGAAGTCCATTTCAATCATGTCCCACTTCCACTCAGGAATTTTCAGAGGTTGGAGAAGACCGGCTGTTTTCTGATGAATTGCCTTAACACGTTGACAAACGTCGCATTCAGGAACGTATTGAGCAATTTCACGTTTCATGCCAGGCCACCAATACAGTGTCTTAAGATCCTGGTACATATTTGTACTTCCAGGGTGGATGGAGAGAGGAGTTTCAAGAGCCTCCTTGAGAATGACATCTTTGAGACTTTGAACTTGAGGAACTGCAATGCGTCCTTGGAAGAACACAGTTCCCTTGTCATCGATTGAGAAGGACTTAAATTTCTCCTTGCCTTCTTTGATGTGTTCTACCATCTTCTTGATTTCAGCATCACGAAGTTGTTCAGAACGAATCTTGTGCTCGAGAGTTGACCTGGCTGTCAAGCTCGCAAGATAACCTTGAGGAACAAGACCAAGGTTCAGCTTCTGGAATTCTTCATGAAGTGGAGGTTGGCTTTCCATGATCATGAGATTATTGCAATACGACTTGCGACTGAGAGCATCGGCCATAACATTAGCCTTGCCTGGAGTGTAAGAAATGGTAAGATCAAAGTCTTTAATCTTTTCAATCCATCTCCTTTGCCTGAGGTTTAGATCTGGTTGAGTGAAGATGTATTTCAGACTCTTATGATCGGAGAAGATTTCAGTGCGGTTACCCAACAAGTATTGTCTCCATTTCTTGAGGGCAAACACAACTGCTGCAAGTTCAAGATCATGTGTGGGATAATTTTGCTCATGTGCATTCAACTGACGTGAAGCATAAGCCACAACTTGACGCTCTTGCATAAGAACTGCACCTAGACCTTGGAGAGATGCATCACAGAATATCTGGAAACGTTTGGTAGGATCTGGGCCAACCAGAACTGGAGTAGAAGTGAGTTTAGTCTTCAGGAGATTGAAACTTTCATCACATTGTGGAGACCAAACGAACTTCTTGTCCTTCTTTGTGAGATCAGTGAGAGGTTTGGCAATCTTGGAGAAGTTTTGGACGAAACGACGGCAATAGCTAGCCAAGCCAAGAAAACTTCTTACTTGCTTCACCGTCTTAGGAGGTTTCCAATCAACAATTGCTTTAACCTTTTCTGGATCAATGGCTATGCCCTTGGCAGAGATGATATGACCAAGGTAAGCAACTTCTGGAATCCAGAACTCCCATTTGGAGAACTTGGCATATAGACGATGCTCGCGAAGTTTCATGAGAGTGAGACGAAGATGTTCTCCATGCTCTTCCTCAGATTTGGAGTAGACAAGAATGTCATCAAGATATACCACAACGAACTTGTCGAGGTATTCATGGAAGACAGAATTCATGAGTCACGAGAATGTCGCCGGTGTATTGGTGAGACCAAAGGACATGACGGTGTATTCATATAGACCGTAGCAAGTGGTGAAAGCTCCAGCAAGTTGATCAAAAAGAATTGGATACTTGTTTTTGATGGTTTTCTCGTTAAGAGGACGACAGTCAACAACGAGTCTCTTTGTTTGATCCTTCTTTGCAACGAACAGAGTTGGGGAACCCCAAGCGGAGGAACTAGGTTGAATGTAACCTTTTTCCATGTACATATCGATTTGCTCCTTCAACAATTTCAGTTCAGGAGGAGCTATCTTGTATGGATGCTTAGAGATTGGAGCAGTACCTGGTTCAAGCTCGATCACGAACTCAACTGCTCTGTCCGGAGGCATCCCTGGCAACTCTTCTGGAAAGACATCAGGGAATTCGCAAACCACCGGAACATTTTCAATTGAAGGAAGGGGTTTTGCATCGAGGGTGTATAGCTGAACAGAACTTGATTCATTTGGAGAATAGACTATCTGGCCAGAAGGGTGGAACAAAGTTATTGACTTTTTAGCACATTCAATCCTTGCTTTATTGGCCGTCAACCAATCCATACCAAGAATGACATCAATGTCAGAATTGCCAAGCAGTATGAGGGAAGCGAGGAATATGTGGCCTCCAATTAGGATTTGATTTATGTGACTGATCTTAGACGTTTGCATAGTTGCTCCAGGGGAGTTTACTACTAGCGGGGAACCCAAACCAACAAAAGGGAGTTTAATTGCTGTCGCAAAGATCTTTGACATGAAAGAATGCGATGCTCCGGTATCAAACAACACTTTAGCTGGAAAAGAGTTTACGGAGAATGTACCGAGAACGACGTCAGGAGCTTCCTCAGCTTTGTCGATCTTGACATGATTCACCCTTGCGGTCCTCCCGACAGGCCTGTTGTTGGAGTTGAAGGCTTTAGGCGGGGGAGCACGCACCATTGCCTGGTTTGTGTTGGGACGAGGTGGTGGTGGAGGTAGCTGCCTCTACGTGCACTTGTCAGCGTAGTGCCCCGTCTGCTTGCATTTGTAGCAAGTGACGACACGAGGAGGCCCTGGCCTTGGCTGCCCCATTGAAGCCCTCTGATCATGCATCTGAGCAGGGTTGGGTGGGCGGGGAGCGAAGCCTGGAGAAGCTTGGGCATATGGAGCCCGAGTGACAGCACCATTTGGCACCCAGATGCGGCGCTTCTGCGGAGGGGTGGTCATGTTGGAGAAGGAACCACCCTCACGCGAGTGCTTGCGAGACTCCTCGAACGCCTTGCGCCCATTTTCTTCATTGAGCGCGGTGTTAACGAGCTCCTCGAAGTTGTTGGCCTTGATGTTGGTGAGGGCGTACTTGAGTTCCGGGTTAAAACCTCTGCGGAACCTTGCCATCTTCTTAGCCTCAGTGGACACCTCATCACCAGCGTAACGAGCGAGGCGATTGAACTCACTCTGACAGCCAATGACGTCCAGCTTGCCCTGCTTGAGAGAGCAAAACTCTTCACGCATCCTTTCCATGAGACCATCTGGAATGTGGTGCTTCAGGAAAGCTTCCTTGAAACAACCCCAGGTGATTGGGTAGCCAGCTCTCATGGTCTGGTAGTTCTCCCACCAAGTAGCTGCCTGACCCTTCAGCAGATAGGATGCATACTTGACCTTGTCTTCCTCAGCAACGTGAGCAATCTCCAGAGCCTTAGCTATCTCACGGATCCAGTCATCAGCATCCAAAGGCTCGCGTGTGGCCACGAAAGCTCTTGGGTCCAGACTGAGAAACTCCTTGATACTGACTCGTGGAGTATTCTGGTTTTTGTGCTGGTTAGTCTGAAACTGGGCCATCTGTGCCATGACTTGGGTCATCTGAGTCAACAGCTCCGTGATTGGCGGTGGCTCAGGCGGGGTGTTCCTTGTTGGCGGCATCCTGAATGGAAATGCATTTTAGCACAACAACAGAAAAGGATAGACTTGGAAACCGAAAGAGAGATTATTCCGACGAATGAATAGATAACCAACAGGTACATCATCACATGTTCAAATACAACAGAATATCCAACACACCACAAATGGTTCAAATGCCAAAGGATACTAAACATAGCTAAGAATGGATACATCGGGACTCCCGTTCTCATCACGCAGGACGACGGCTAGGAGTACGGCGAGAGGTACGGTGAGGAGCACGCCCATGAAAGTAGGTAGAACGACCATCCACATAGATCTGACGTGGTCTGAGAGCGACTCTAGGTGTGGTGAAGTACATAGCGTCGACTCCCTGTGCTCCAAAGCGTGGAATCCCAGTGTAACCAGCACCGAGGTTGAGGAGTGGACCTCTGATCGGCTCGTAACCTCCAGCATCTGGCAGACGATGACAAACTGGCTGATCGAAACATGCAAAGAGCTTGTCTCCAACAAAGTCTGTGGTGTACGTCGCCAGACGAGTCAAAGCAAGGTAGAGCTGCTCTCTGACTGAAGCCAACTCCTGAGATAGTGTGCTGGCAACTGCGTCACTGTGCCTGACAAACTGAGCGGTGGTGTGCAGCCTAGAGTTATCATGCTCGTAAACATCCAAGTTGTCGTAGAGAGTGAAGTGAGATCCCTCCGAAGTGATGTAACCACGGGGGATGTGGCGATAGATAGAATCGTCAGATCCCCAGTAGTCAGCACGAAGGACGGTGAGACTCACATAAGCTGCCTGCTGCACAGCCATATCCACTGTGGAACCCACTGCCTCGTAGTGGTGGACTACGCTCATGCCATCATCTGACAGAATGTAGACGATAGCCTGGTAGTAGGTCTGGTCAAACTCTCGCTGCTGCTCGTAGACCTGGTACTCTGGTGCCCAACGGAACCCCAGATAAGTGACCATGTCCCTCAGCATCTCCGGATAACCGGCAGTGCTCTCGCAACGAGTCATCCGAACCACCTGCGGGTAGAACCTGAGATCCATCTGCAGATGATTGGGAAGTTTTGATTAGACGCCGGTAGAAGAACTGAAGTGGAAAGCAACAACAAGGTTTCAACGGACGATAAGAATGTTGAGAAGAATAGGATATCGAAGCAACATTCGGGAAACACGAGACCAAAACTCCTGAGGTACTACGGAAAACCCATCCTGGCTTCTAAAGGATCAATATCTACTGCTTAAGGAATAGAGGATCTGCTTCCGGGGCTTACACGCCTCCGTTCTCAATCGTGAGTAGGCAACATGATAAATCATGTCACAACCACCTCCATTCCTATGGTCTAGTAGATATAACTATCCTAGAGAAACCAGGATACGTGAAATCCTAATTTGAAAGTTTAGGTGAGAAGAGAAAACAACGTTGCACTTCCTTACCAGAAAAGGGAGGGTGGGTGGGGAAAGAAGAAAAAGAACAGAATTCCTACTCTCACGTTTCATTTTTCCTATATAGCTACAAAATAGCTTCTAGACTCAACTGCGACCAGTAAAAGGGATCCTACAGGCAGACAGGCTCTGATACCATTTGTCGCACCCTGACTTCTAGAGGATACTCGCAGTTCCGTTGAACAGTAGATGATTGGATTACGGGGCTTACCGGCACCCGCATCTCTTACGAGTAGGCCAACACACGTATGTGTGACAACCAACCCCTACTGTTCATCGTCTACGTAAACCATCCCATAGAAATCAGGATACTACCATTGACGTACTTCATACCATACACACATGGTACGTCAACGGCGTTGAACAAAATGATAGCACAACAGATCTCTAAGACACAGATAAATAGAAATAAGTTGCAAATAGCTCTCACTAGAGCAGAGATAGCAAATACAATCATCCAGAGGACACATGTCCCAACAATTCATCATTACATCACAGCGGAAGCATTCAAAAGGGTCTGAGTACAGACAAATCCAATTAGGCCTAAGAGGCCGGGAATGAAAGGAAAACGGAGCCCATCCACGTAGTCTCGGATCCTGCCCGGGTCCACTATCTACTCGTCAACAGCCTCGTCGTACTCCACGTAGTAGCCACCATGGGGATCCTCGTAAGCGTAGTCTGCGGAAACCACAGCCCCAAAGGGGTCAGTACATAAACGTACTGGCAAGCAAGACTCACAGTTCACCAAAATGTACCCGTCAACACCAAGCACAGATGCTTTGGGTTCAACGGAAGAAAGGGTGATACAAAAGATGCGACAGCTGGCTGCTCTAACCAACTACAGAAACATGCTACAACTTCCGGCTAACAGAAAGGATTTAAGATAGCGTAACAGAACCGACTAACAACTAACTCCAAACAAACCCATCCTGGATCTCGCCCCTTATCCAAAGAAGCAATCCGAGGATAACTCACACAGTTGGATTAATGATGGATCAAGTTGTTGTGTCAATAAGCCTATTACTAGTCAAGTTATCATTAGTTAGGTGTAAGTTGTTCTGAGTACTTGTTAGCCAGTACTTTCACCAAGTTAACCATAACCGCGGAAAACACGGCTTCTCGAGAAGATTTATCCCTGCAGGGGTGCACCAATTTGGCCGTACACGTAAGAATATCCCGCTAGACGGGAATCAAACCCACCAAGGGAGGCACTCTACACAACTCAACTCTTCTTCGCATCAAGCCCAAAGAACCACGTGCTGTGCGTGCGCGGCTAATCGAGCCCCACGAAGAAAAGGGGGCCCTCATAGCACTCTAAGACCACGCCGCCCTAAATGCCGACTACAAAAGTTCCACCCTGGCCTCGGGTTCGTACCTGCATATGCGTGCATCAAATGGAAAACCCGAACTAAGTGTCGCGATTTGGACGAGATGCGAATCGAATCAAATTGAGGGGGGCGCCCATACACGCTTCCCACATGCGGTTAGTGCGCTCATCATGGATCAGTAGACAAGACCCTTTTCCTAATTAGGGTCGACACTAGCAGGCCTCAAAACCACGCCGGGCCTCCTGCCGGTGCCTTATCATCAAATTATTATTAACCAAAGCATTAACAGGATTGTTGTTTAACATCGAGCCCCAGAACATGATAGGAAATATAGTAACAGAAAGTAACGGGTAACAGACTCGAGCAAAACAACTCTAAGCATGCTAGTAAGACACGGGCAACAAGCAATGGGGTTATAGGTGTGGAGGTGAGGCTATATCAGGGTTAAAGGATAACATGTGATAGGATCGAACAGAAGCAACGATTCATAGGGCTAACAGAATAGACAACGGAAAGTATCGGTATCCAATGTTGAAAGGAACACAATGGTTCATGTGAGTGAATACTTGCCTGCAAACTCAGCATCCTGGTACTGAGCTAGATCCTCAGAAGAGGTGTCGTAAGTATCATCTGTCTCAACGTCGTCGTCTATTCGAGAAGAAGCAAACAAACAACGCAGAGAGATAAACAATCAATAACATGGCATAGTGCACAATCATGGGATGATGCATGGCCAATTTAATGGATGCATCAAAATAAACTAGTTGACATGGTAACATGTTTAAATGGACCCATATGCTACTTGGATTGCATATGGAAAGCCCAAGAATTATGGTTGAAATAATTGTTTTACAACTAAACAACATGTGAAAGTGGATTAGCATGATGCATGGATGAGGAAAACAGAAAGAAAACAACAATAGAAACAATTTGAAATAAGGTTTACCAAGGTTGGAATTTTATTTATTAAGTTATGGAATTTTGGTTCCTTAAAGGTGTTACACAAGCATTTGTTGTTTTCATCAACTTTAATTGTTCAAAAATAGTTAACAAAGTTTATATTTGAAAAGAACACACAATTTTAGTTGGATTACATGTTTCAATTATTGAAAAAGGAATTACAATGATTTAATTATGAATTAAACAAGATTAAACAAGTTTTAATTGAATTTAATTCAAGTGTGAAACTATTTGAAATTTTATTTGTTCAAAACATTAAACCAAATTCATATTTGAAAAGTTTATACTTTTCTGGTTTGAAAACATATTTTACATGTTCAAAAATAATTTAATTTGAGCAAGTTAGGAATTTAGCAAATTTTAAATGATTTAAACAAGGTTTAAATTATTTAACCAGTTTTAATTATTCAAAACATGAAACAAATTTTATATTTGAAAAGGGGGTTTAATTTAGCATGGAAAACACATTTTATTTGTGTTATTTGGATTAATTTGAATTAGTTATGGAATTAACCAAATTTAAAAGGAGTTGTTTAAATTTGAAATTTGAATGCATTTGAAATGTTCAAAACAGAATACAAATGTTTAAACATGTAGAGAATTTAATTTGGTTCAGTAAACATATTTTATTTGCATTATTTGGATTTGAAATTTAAAAGGTATTAGCATTTTAAAAGCAGGGACTAATCTGTAGTAGGAAAAGGATTTAATTTAAAAGAAACTGGGCAGAAAACCTTCTACACCGTGCAGTGACCTAGTCTAGGTCACTGCCAGTGGGCCCTGGGGCCAACGTGGCCAGCGTGTGCGCGCGTGGCAACACAGGCCACTGACGAGTGGCCCCTGCCTGTCAGTTGCTCGCGCGAAAAATTGGGGTTTTATTCCGCAAGGCAGGGCTCGAACCTGCGCCCTCGCGCTCGCGTGTGCAGTGTGCAACCACTGCGGTGTGAAGCGTTCTTTGTCAGGTAAGAGGTGTGCAGCTAGGTTAAAGTTCAGTTACGCTAACTGAACTTTTATCTGCAGGGCGTTAACTGAATTCGACAGTGGCTCGACGGCCGGCGGAGAGCTGCCGCAGTGCTTGCTGCCGTGCTGCTGTGCGTGGACGCGTGCGTGCTGGTGTGCGTGATGCAGAGAGAAAGAGAGGAGAGGGGTGGCCGTGACGCTCACCTCCGGTGGAGGCGTAGCAGAGGCCCGGGGAGGAGGCGACGGTGGCGACAGTGACGAGGGCAGCGGCGGCGATCCAGCAGGTCTCCGGCATGGTGTGGTGTCGAGGAAGGAGATGGTGGTACGGGGAGCCGATCCCCGTACTCAACTTGCACGGAGGCTCATCGAACGGCGGCGATCACCAGAGGGTTCAGAGGGTGGAGTTCGGTGGTGGTTGCATAGAGGAAATCGCCGGCCGAGAGAGAGAAGCGACGGCGCAGCTCGAGGGAGGAGGTGGAGGCTAGGTTAGGGCAGCTCGGGGAACCCTAGGGTTAGGTTTATAGGGGGAGAGGGTGCACAGTGGCCGTTCCTGTTGCTACAGCGGCGACGTGGACTCGCCGGATGGCTGCCGTACAGCGAGAACAAGATCGAGGGGGGTATCGGGCCGGTGGGAAAGTGGGCTGGCCCAACTGGCTGCCCTACCCCTCTCTCTTGTTTTTTTTTCTTTTTCTGTTCTGTTAGTTTTTTTTTTGCTGAAAAGAAATAGGGAAGAAAGCTAGGGTTTTTATGTTAGAAAATTTTAGAAAAAATTTGGTATTGCTTAATTATGTAAGGAGCAACAACTTGCCAAGTTTTGTTTTCCAAAAAGTTCAAAATAAAATGCTGTTTGTAATTTGGTTGAAATTTGAGTGAATTTTGAGATTAAGTGATTTATTAAAAACAAAGTTTAAATAGTTTGAACCTTATAGTTTAATTGAAACAAAAGGATTAGAATTGTTTTGTAATTCTCATAAATCCAACATGGTTGCTGTTTGGAAGAAGATGTAATTGAATTTTGAAAAGAATTTGAGTTAAGTGAGTTATTTAAATAAAATAACAAGTGAAAAGTTGAGCTTTCTATTTTAATAGAAACAAATAGCTGTTTTTAATTGAATATTTATATTTGAAAAATTGTAACAGAGCAAGTATGAAACAAGACATTTGAATATTGTTTGAATTTCAATTGTGAAAACAAAGGAAAACAGATGGGAACAAAATGAAAACAAATTCAATGATTAAGATGCCATGATGCAAAACAATAATAAAGCAAGAAACAAACATTCTAGGGTGGTTTTTCATACTTGGGATGTTACACAAATGCTAAGTTTGCCAAAGATCGTGTGTGTAGCTCTTGCGTTCTTGGAAAGCAACATGGAGAAGCACACCCCACCAAGACGAACATCACCACCTCAAGGATCCTCGAACTCATTCACTTGGACCTCTTTGGTCCTCTATCATATGATAGTCTTGGAGGCAAGAAGTATTTCTTTGTGATTGTGGATGACTATTCATGATATTGTTGGGTGTACTTCTTCAACAGGAAGAGTGAGACTCAAAAGCAGGTCATCGAGTTCATCACTTTGGTGGAGCGCCAACATAATACAAGCATCATGGCTATCCGAAGTGATAATGGCTCCGAGTTCAAGAACTACACTGTGGAGGGATTTCTTAGCGAGGAAGGAATTGCTCATCAATATTCCACTCCCTACACCCCTCAACAAAATGGTGTGGCAGAGAGAAAGAATCGGACTCTTATGGATGCGGCTCGAACCATGATTGCGGAGTTCTCTTCTCCTTATAATTTTTGGGCCGAGGCCGTCTCCACCGCTTGTCACGCTAGCAACCGATTGTATCTCCGCAAGATCTTGAACAAGACCCCTTATGAGATTCTCATGGGCAAGAAGCCGGATGTTTCATACTTCAAGGTCTTTGGATGCAAGTGCTTCATTCGCAAGAGAGGGAAACGCTTGTGAAAGTTCGAGACTAAATCTTATGAGGGTATCTTTGTTGGTTATGCCACGAACGCTCACACCTATAGAGTCTACAACAAGTCCACCGGGCAAGTTGAAGAAGGTATAGACGTGGTGTTTGATGAGTATAATGGGTCTCAAGGGGGCCGTATAGATCATGGTATTGTAGGAGATGCAATTCCTCCCATCGTCATAAGAATAATGGGGATTGGTGAAATAATCCACATTGAGGGTTACCGGATGACGGAGGGAGAAGGACTATGCTCTACTCAAGTGGAGCCATTGACTACATCCATTGATACTCAAGCTACCAAACAAGATGCACCAAGCCCTCATGTTTCACCACAAGGCCAAGCTAACAATCAAGGCCAAGCTCATGATGAAGGTCAAGCTCACAATGAAGAACAAGAACAAGATACACATGGTGATGATACAACTCGACACATGAGGGATCCACCTCCCGTTGATGAACAAAATCAAGGTGGACAAGGCTCCGATGATGAAGGTGATGATCAAGTGCTATCCAAGGAAACTTTGGAGGAGATGCTAGCTCGTAGGGCAAAGAGAAGGCTAGATAATCTTGCTCGTGCCGGTCACACGGAGGACATGATTCTTAGACAAGTTCGTGGAAGGGTCGTCACAAGAAGGCAATTAGCGGATTTTAGCAAGGATCATGCTTTCGTCTCTCACATTGAGCCAAAGAAGGTTTATGAAGCTCTTGAAGATCAAGATTGGATTGAAGCTATGCACGAAGAACTCAACAACTTCGAGCGTAACAAGGTGTGGAAGTTGGTGCCAAGACTCAAAGATTGCAAGAACGTCATCGGCACCAAGTGGATCTTCAAGAACAAGCAAGACAAGGACGGCATCGTCATTCGCAACAAGGCTAGAATTGTAGCTCAAGGCTTCTCTCAAGTCGAAGGTGTCGATTTCGGTGAAACATTCGCTACCGTAGCTCGTCTTGAATCTATTCGCATCTTACTTGCATATGCCTCTCATCACAACTTTAAATTGCAACAAATGGATGTTAAAAGTGCATTTTTGAATGGTCCCATCCACGAGTTGGTCTATGTCAAGCAACCTCCGGGTTTCGAGGATCCCAACCACCCCGATCACTTCTACAAACTCGATAAGGCACTCTATGGACTTAAACAAGCTCCACGTGCGTGGTACGAGCACCTTAAAGAGTTTTTAGTAGATCGTGGGTTCAATGTTGGTTTAATCGATCCAACCCTTTTCACCAAAAGGGTTGGAGGTGACTTGTTCATATGCCAACTCTAAGTGGATGATATCATCTTTGGTTCTACTAACATCGCATTCAATGATGAGTTTTGCAAGCTTATGACGGATAAATTCGAGATGTCTATGATGGGAGAGTTAGAGTACACTACTAGGGAAAAGGCTACAACAGGCGAACCAAATTAGGCTACCGCAGGCGAATATGTGTTCGCCTGGGACCACATCGCCAGCGGTAATGACTTACCGCAGGCGAACAGCAAGATGCGCCTGGGGTAGCTTGACATAATCCAGGCGAACGTGCCCTGTGCGCCTGGGGTAAGCCTTTTACCTGAGGCGAACAGGCAATGTGCGCCTGGGGTACATATTCGCCTGGGGTACGATTTCTTATTCGCCTGGGGTATGGTTTTGCTGTGTCAAAAATAAAAGAAACGAAAATAACAGAATTACAGCAAATTGACAGTAATAAATATGAAAATGACAGCAAAATAACAGAAATATTCTCGATCATCACCAAATAGTCTCGATCATCACCAAATAGTCTCGAAGCGAATAGTTTAGTTACAAGCATAGTTCAAACACTAGGAGTACATAGTCCAAACAAATCGATAGTTTAGTTATCTAGACAAGCAAAACAACAAGTAGCATCAACACTAGGAGTATAAGCACGGCGATGGCGAAGGTGGTCATCCGGGCCCTCGTCTTCTCCGTCTTCTCTCTCGCTAGGTAAGTGGCGTATCGAGCTTCCGCCTCCACCATGGCATTGGTCCCAGTCGTCGTAGACTCCGGGAACCCTACCGACATACACAACATACCATGTCATCTGTGCATAGGACAAAAATATGAGTTTAGCATCGAAAGTGATAATAGACCGCAAATAACTATCAAAAAATAGAAGCATCAAGGTTTACGAATAAAACACGACAAATAAAGGTCTAAAAGTTATATGATGCAAGTGTATACTAACATTTTGTCAATCCTATAGTCTCGGCGGGAACGGACGAACGCCTTGTAGCGTGTTGAATGTCCGGGTGTCACGTTGGTCTCGTAGGTGTGCTTCTATGTCACGGTTGCTCGGTGGTGCATGGCCGTGGAAGAACAAGCCACCCCGAGTGATGACATCCGACGAGAGTATCGTGCAGATCCTCCGCTGGATGCGACGGAACTCAGCCCGCACATATTCATCGGGGGTGTTGGCCATCTTTGTGGTCAGGTCTCGGAGGTCACTTGGTAGATGGGCCTGTTGGGCATCCTTTAAGTACTCCCTCATCTGAAAGATGACATACCAAGCTTCCAACTCAGATTCTTGCTCCGATTGCTTGAGTCAGGGGAAGTTTGTTACGTGGGTGCACACGTAGGCGCCTCGGACTATTTTCTCCTTTTTAGGGGCTTGCCTAAATCGGTGGCGAAGCCGTTGAGGGCACTATTAAGAACAGCTCTTATGTCGGTGTAGTCCTTCTGCACCGCCCTACCCGCATCGAGATAAGTGCATTGTGACCAATGCGGTTCCATGACGATGAGTACGCATCCTCCGTTTCTGCGCAGAACATTTCGAACAAGCCATCAATATCATCAATCGGAATACTAAGGAGATTCTAGAAAGAATGTAACGACGTGAAGCGGAGAGGACTACTTACTTGGGAAAGTATGGCATGAGAATGGCGTTCTTATCCTTGTT
Source organism: Alopecurus myosuroides (assembly GCA_028641055.1). Lineage (NCBI taxonomy): Eukaryota > Viridiplantae > Streptophyta > Magnoliopsida > Poales > Poaceae > Alopecurus > Alopecurus myosuroides. The sequence continues at coordinate 258,467,213 of CM054063.1, read as the reverse complement.
ATCTATCAAAAAACCCGTTATGTAAGTCGTGATAAGAACTCGGTCCGCATGTGACCGCAAGTAGTCCTCATTCATGTAGTAGGGGTCCATAATCGCGATGTGCGGGGTATTCTCCATGACCATATCGTGCGCCATGCTGAGCGATACCAGGCGGACAATGCTTCGGTCGAGCTTACCCAAGTGGAAGACCCTGAATATGTCTTCGTATCTGATGAAGAACACCTCTGCGGGATTTGAATCCACAAAGCCCACGGATCGGGGCACCTTGACCATGTATAGCGGGTAGGAGGGATGTTTCTCACGTAGAAGTTCATTCTCTTTGAACAAAATCCCGTCGTGGATGGTCCTCATGTCACCACCCATGACAGCGACAACCTCTGGCGGCAGCATCGGCTGACCTATCTCATGCACCTTCCTCCACGAGACGGCGGGCGGCAAACGGTCCAGGACTCGGGCGGCCGCTGGCTGGCTACTAGAGGAGGCACCACCTTTCTTTTTCTTGGCTACCGTCCTCTTCCGATTCTTCTTCGGCCTCAAGCAGATGTTAGTGCCGCTTTGTTTTACCGCCTCCGCGGCCGTAGCACGGAGTGTATTCGGGGTAACCAGCGTAGGCTGTGGAGCCGTAAAGGCCGTCTGCTCCTCGGGAGTTTCTTGGGAATAGGTTAGCTTCTTCTGGATATCCGGTTTTCTGGTGGGTAACTCAAAAGAACCGCCCTCTCCGCCATCTACCTTCTTCTGGATATCAATAGTTCTGGCGGGTAACTTCGGAGGAACCGGCTTCTCGCCATCCAACTGATTTATGAAATCGTCAATGGGAGCAAGTTCAATATCCATGTAGTCGTCATGGGTCTCATGCTCGTGATGTTGCTCGTCATTGGACGTCTCGTGCTCGGGAGGAGGAGGATCAACCGGAGGTGGAGAGAGGACATTGCCATGTTGGACCTTGTCTTGTTGGCTTGCCGCGGGCGCAACCGGTGTAGTGGTGACGGTCATGGCTTGGCTTGGCGCCGACCCTGACGTCGTGTTCAGCCGAATAAGGGCTTTCGGCCATAGCAAGATTTGATTGTCCAGTTGGCCAAGATTCAGCTCGCTGTCGGCATCGGCGGGTTGATTAGGAGGATACAAGTTCTCGAATCCCGGTAGCACCAGATCGACGCGAACCCGAAGCTTGTTGGCCGGTATATCTCTGCAGTGGTACTTGCGGGATAGTGGCTGCAAGATGCTCCCCTTTGCAACATCCTTCAACCCGCTGCCCACTTTTAGCAGGAAGGTGCATCCCGTCGCGTCAGCCTGCGATAACATGCATGGATAGGTCAGAGAGTAGGGTTATATTGAACTGGCTACAGCTTGAGACGGTCAATAATTTACCGTGAGGGCATTGAGTCGGCTAACGTCGACGGACCACAGGTGATGGTGGGCTCATCGAGCAACGGGGTGGTGGCCGCGCCGGACACGGCTGACGGTCCATCGGGGGCAGGCGCGTCGGGCACGGCGGGGGCGACAGGCACGGCCGACGTCGACGGACCACCGGCGGCGGCCGCGGCGGGCACGACCAACATCGACGGTATGTTGAACGTCGGTAACGGCCCCTGTGAGCCCCCGGCGATGTAGCCACATATTTTTTCAAATACGGCGGGGATGAGCGCATTCATCTTTTCCCCCACCGTTTTCTCAATCTTCTTCTCCATGTTTGTTTCCAAGTCATGGACCTTCTTCTTCAGCTCCTCCGTCTCCTCGCTCTTCTTCGCCGCCCGCGACTCCTTAGTGCTGGGCTCAGCCAAGCCATAGTTGGCGTGCTTCTTATTAAGTGTGTCGCCGGTGATACGGCCTAAGTGCGGCCTTTTCAGAGGGTCCTGGCTCTTTGCCTTGTTGTACCCCCTGATGAAAGGCTTATCCCACGCGACTTTGGCCGTCGACGTCTGCGACGAGGAAGATTCAAGTTGTTGTTCTTCTAGCTGCAGAAGCAACATATAAACGGTTTAGAATTGGTTTCGTACTAGAATGAAATCATGGACTTGATGATGATGAGTTGCATGAAATGGTAAATTTCTTACCACTAGCTTCTCAACATTCTTCACGCTATCGTCCGTGACCAAAATAACACCCTCCACCATCTTCGGGTCCGAGACAAGTTCCCCGGTCGGAGTTACTTTTCTGTACCTCGACCTCATGAATTTCTGGAATTGCGGGTCATGGGCATACTTGGCGTAAGGGTTCTCAATCCCTTTTTCAATGTAGGCCTGGTCCTCTTTCGCCCAAACTGGCTCCTTCCCGTCGTAGCTACGACAGCCGAGATTGTGGTGACCGATGTTCTTCGACGCTAGATCCTTCCCCCATCCCGTTTGCTTCTTAGTGACATCAAGCGACTCGTTATTTAGGAAAGTGTTGAAGTCATCGGGCGTAATCCGCGGGAAGTGGCGATGGATCTCTTCGAATGGTGTCGATTCCCTAATCATCGCCCTCACCATAGTCTTGTAATTGCTCAGGGCTTTGGTGAATCTAGTGAGGGCGAGTTTGTTCACGAGGTTGCCCTTTAGATTCTCGTTGTTGTAGGGGGGAGGGAACTCGTACCGCGCGTGCAGCCTCGAGATGAGTTGGGCGCGCAGAGTTGGCTTCTTCTTGAGAGTCGGCTCGTTGACATTGACGACATCTCGAAGTATCGCGCCAAGTTGGAGGAAGTACCCCTTCACAAGGTCCAATGGCATTACAGGCGTGCCACTGGAAGGGTCCACCTCCGTGAATTTCTCTCGAACGGTGCCGACCTTGTTCGGAGCTCGCTTCCGACGCTTGTTTCCCGTCGTGCTGCTCCCTGAGGGACCCCCGGCGCCTTTATCATTGTGGGGCTCGACATCATGGTCAGTTTGTGTCCGATCTTCCTCTTGCGACTCTCGGGCCATAAGGATGTAGTGGTCCAATAAAGCCGGATCCGTAGTAGAAGAAGACATGCCCTAGCTAGCAGTAGACAAAACGTATACTGTTAGTCACCGGAAAAATTCGGCGTGACCTCGGCTATAAATGGTCATGCCGGAGTGCCAGAAATTCGCCGGAACGGAAATGAATCAACGTTCCGACAAAACATTGGCACTCAATGTACCTGCAAAATATATTGAATGCACACATGCATGGCCACAAAAACAGTTCCTTGCATTGCTGTCATCACATGGCACAAAAACTCCCAGGAAATTCATATATCATGCCAAAAAAACCTCCATATATATTGATCAAAGTAAAATACTGCACTTAATTAATAACAAATCACAGAGAATTCTAGCAGTGTCCAAAGCTTCAGTGTTCTATTCACATGTAATTAGTAGGTGATTCAGCTAGTGTAAGAAATATAGCATTTATATTATTGATTTTACGTGTCTTGAAATTTCGTGGCAACCCACGGGCATTCAGCTAGTGTCTAAATTCGTCTGACGATCTTGCCATATCTAAATAGGCGATGTTCCTATCTGCATGGAAATCCATTCAGCCCTAACCATCTCAAAAAACACCTCCTGACGTAGCCATGATAACTCAAAAGAAAAGGCAGATCGATTTCCACTATGAGCTGAACTACCAGAATCCAGAAATAATGGTACATGATCAGATCCAGTTCTAGCTAAAGCATGTATGATGGAGTAGCAGCAGTAGTATGAGGGCGTTGGAAGAGGGGGGGGCTGACCTGGGTTCGTCGTTGGCGTGGGCGACGGCGGCGTGGGTGACGACGGACGGCATGGACGACGACGATGAGAGGGACGGCGCGCGTTGTGCTCCCGCTCCTCCTCCCCTGCTGCTCCCGCTCCTCCTCCGCTGCTGCTCCTACTCCTCCTCCTGCTGCTGCTCCCGCTCCTCCTCCTCCTGCTCGACAACGATGACGGCGGCGTGCGATGAGAGCTAGAGACGACGGCGGCGTGCGATGAGAGCTAGAGACGACGGTGGCGTGCGGTTTGGGATCGATATGAAACGAGAGTGATATGCGGGTTGGGCGTTAGGAGAGCGAGGACTTACAGGCGCACAACGAGTGAAATGCGCCTGCGCTATCCTTTACCCCAGGCGAACAGGCCAGAATGCGCCTGCGCTAATGTTCGTAGCGATTCGTTATGCGCGGGCCCACAGAGCCATACCCCAGGCGCGTAACCAAAGAAATGCGCCTGCGCTAAACATTAGAACCGGTTTGTATCACAAACTGGTTCTAAAGGGTGTGTCCCCTGGCCCCCCCCTCGGTTTGTGATACAAACCGGTTCTAATGTGCTTGGCTCGAGGCCCTGTTATGCGCGGGCCCACAGATCCATACCCCAGGCGCATGACCTAGAAAATGCGCCTGTGCTAAAATTCGTAGGGTTTTGGTTTGCGCGGGCCCACATAGCATTAGCCCAGGCGCATGTTCTGTTAAAAGCGCCTGTGATAAAGTTTACTTCAGGCGCATTTTCTCGCAGATGCGCCTGTGCTAAGATTTTCTAAATTACGCAGCCCCACCCCAGCCCGAGACACATCGAGCAATACGAATGCTATTATATGGGGCTCCCCCACGTTGGTTTTCTCTTAAAAATTACATACATATGAAAGTTAACATGTGCAAAAATATTTAATATGTCGCATCGAGCGTAAATAGATTGATTTAGCGAGATACCGCAAGTGTTTCTCTCTGAAAACACATTGTACATAGTAGCTATTAGCATGTTATATCGCGAGTATTTCCCTCTCTCAACCTTTCGTAACAATCTTACTCTTGCCTTTCTTGGTCGATGTTGAATACATGACCGCCATATTGTGACTTCTTCTTGTGAATGGAAGACCTGCCCTAGGTAGTGTGGTCCCGCTTCTTCTTGTGGTGTATGGTGCATCGTCTTCACCGGGTTCTTCCATCATCGGGTCTCCGACTAAGCCGTTGAAGTCCTTCTCATCGGCGACTCCATCCATTCCGACGAGGGCCCTTTTTCCTCTCCTTACGACAACACGACTAGGCTTTGCCGGGTCGGTTATGAAGAAGCATTGCTCCACGTGCTTAGCCAATACCCAGGGCTCATTTTGCGCGGTGGGGTTCTTGGACTTGGGTTTGTTGGCTTCAGACATCGACATAGTGGTGAAATATTCGTCTTCTTTTGTGACGTTTGTAGCCCATCTGACATGGAACATCGGCAGCTTTACCCCAACGTAGTCAAGCTCCCAGATTTCCTCGATCTTTCCGTAGTATCTTCTAATCTCTTCGACCGTGTAAGATTCCATCGTTATAGACGAGTTTTGATAGTCGCTACTTTTGTCTCTTTCCTCCGTGTAGAATGTGTACCCATTGACGTCGTATGCTTGATAAGTCATCAGATTGGGCGTGGGGCCATATGACAAGGCCAATACAATTTTATATTTCTAACATGTCATTGGCGGGGGATCGGCATCAATCTGCTTCTTGAACCATGTCGTGAAAGAGGAGTTGTGTGCTCTAAATATCTCATCTTCCGTCATCGGCCTGCGAGCACTGTTTTTTATCGTGGTTTTGTGCTCTTCTATCCAAGGGTCGACATTGTCGATGTGTTGTAACACTACTAGGTGGGCCCTTTCAAAGTCGGCTCTCCGACCACAGGAGTCCACGTCCATTACCCTTTTGCCAGTGTTGTGGCCTACCCCCATGAACCTGTCAAGGTGCTTGTTTGCGGGCAAACCAACAGCTGGCTTCTCATCGCCTAGAAAATTCTTGCAGAAAGAGATGCATTCTTCGGTGAGAAATCCCTGGACGATGGTTTCATCTGGGTGTGCCCTGTTATGAACGAATGATTTGATGATCCCGGTCATTCTTTCTAACGCCATCATGTTGTGCAAGAATGCCGGCCCAAGATTGGTGATATCGTCCACGATATGGACCAAGAGATGTACCATAATATCAAAGAAGGCGGGTGGGAAGTACATCTCAAGCTCGCATAGGATGGTGACGATCTCTTCCTGCAGCCTTCCGAGTTTCTTCACGCTTATCGACTTCCGAGTGATGACATCGAAAAAGTTACAGAGGCCAGTGAGCGTTTGACGGACGTGCGGTTCCATTATCCCTCTGATTGCAACCGGAAGTATTTGCGTCATCATCACGTGACAGTCATGAGACTTCATCCCGCTGAAGATTTTTTTCTCCGCGTCTAGGTATCTGCTTATCAGCCCCGCGTAACCTAAGGGAAATTTCACTCCGAGTAGGCATGTGAATATTTGCGCGAGCTCGTCGGGGCTTAGAGTGAAGCAAGAGGGTTTCAGGCGGTGAGTTTGGTGTTTCTTAGCCCTTTTCCGCTTGTGGTCGTCCATCTCCTCCACCTCATCCTCGTCCTCCTCCGCCTGTTCACGCGTAGAAGGCGGTAAGTGAAGCTCGCTCCTGATATTCAGGACCATCAGGTCGTATCTTGATTTTGGCCCGTCTTTGGTCCTATCTGGCATGTTGAACAGGGTGCCAAGCAAGCTCTCACACACATTCTTCGTGATATGCATGACATCAAGGCAGTGAGGCACTCCGAGGATTGGCCAGTACCGCAAGTCCCAAAACACGGACCTCCTTTTCCATACCCCCAAGAGCGGTCCTTCTGGCGGAGGACACTTTTTCTCTCCTCGCTTCCGCTTTTGTACCTTTCCCGACGGAGGACACGTTTTCCAATTCTTCAATAGAGTATCGATCTCTTCTCCTCTTCTCTTGCGTGGAGGTAGATCGAGCTCATCTTTACCGTTGAACATGTCTCTGCGCTTTCTCCACGGGTCGTTCAGTGGTAGCCACATTCGATGCCTCATGTATACGGTTTTAGAAGATCCGGGATCCTTGTGTAGCTGTAGAAACGGGGTAAATTCCATGCACCTGACACAAGCCTTGTGTCCATGGCACACCTGACACGCAATATATCTGTATCCGAGATAGTCCTGCACCGTCGTGATCAGTGCGGCTCTCATACAAAAAGTTTCTTCTTTGAAGGCGTCCCATGTTTCCACCCCTTCCTCCCACAACGTGTCTAGCTCCTCCTTCAATAGCTCGAGATACAGGTTGATATCGCTCCCTGGCTGGGTCGGCCCTTGAATCAGCATACTCATGTGTATTTACTTCCTCTTCAGACACAACCATGGGGGGAGGTTGTACATCCATACAAACACGGGCCAGGTGCTATGTTTGCTGCTCTGATTGCCAAACGGATTGAGACCGTCGGTGCTCGCACCAAGCCTGATGTTCCTTGGGTCGTTCCCGAATTCTTCATCGAATGCGTCTAATGCTTTCCACTGACGTGCATCCGAAGGGTGTGTTAGCACTGGTTTTTCAACACGTTCTGGATCGCTCAGCACCGCCTTCTTTCTGTCATCGTGCCAGCGCATGAGCTTTGCTTCCTTGGGGTCCACGAAGTACCGCTGTAGACGGGGAATGAGTGGAAAATACCACACAACTTTCCTAGGAGCTTTCTTCGTCCCCCTCTTGTAACGATCAGCACCGCACACCGGACATTTGATCTGGTCCGCGTGCTCGTTACGGTAAATTATGCAGTCACGGACGCAAGCGTGGTATTTTGTGTGCGGTAAATCGAGGGGGCACACGATTTTCTTGGCCTCCTGTAGACTACTAGCACATGTGTTCCCTTCAGGTAAGTGCGTCTTTAGGTATCGCAGAAGATCGTCCATGCTTGTGTCGGTCCATCCGTGTTTTGCCTTCATCTCAATAAGATCCAGAGCTACTCTCAAGCGTGACTCCTTCGCCCCGCGACTTGCGTCATACAACGGAGTTGCATAGTCTATCTCTAGTTGCGTGATCTTAGATTTACGTCTAGCGTCGGTCGACGTGTTCTTGAGAAGAAGATCTTGAACATGAGGGTCCCGCACGACTGAAGTTAGCGGAGTGTTCATGTCCTCGTCTTCATGTTGTTGATCACCATGACCTCCTTCTTCTTCATTATAGTCGTCTCCGTCGACAGCCTCTTCGTCCTCTCCATTGCCATGTTCAGACTCCTCCTGATCATCTTCACATGTCGCCGCCCAATTGGTCTCGACGTGATCATCGTCTTCATCATCATCCATCCACTTAGTGTGGCCCTCCATGAAACTATACCTGAGCAGGTGCTTCTCCACATTACCAGAATCTGGTTTGAACAAAGACCCCAGCTTGCATTTCCGACACGGACACTCTATCTCGGTGCGGTTGTTTCGATGCATCTCGGCTGTCGCGCGTCGCACGTACCTATGCACCACGCTTGTCCTCATCGCAATGACCATTGCTACAAAATGCAAGAGAGAGAGGTTTCATTAACTAGATCCGGTTTTCACGGAAAATTTCGGCATGACCTTCCTACAAAAGGTGTAACGCGGAGCGCCGGAAATTTGCCGAAAAGGAAATGAATCAACATTTCGGCAAAACATTGGCAACTCATCCTCATGGCAACACAATAAAATGAAAAAGAGAACGAATTCTCATCCACCGACCAATCCCACGCACCTATTAAGATGACACACAATGCAAAATATATAGACGCGATGACGACGTCGAAGATCACCGAAGAGACGACCGATAAGAGAGTGATAGATCTAGAAGTAGCTAGTGGTGCATTTGTGGTGAGATCTAGTGTCCGGTTAGTAGATCTAGTGGAGAGATTTGGAAGAGGGAAAGTGGGGTAGCATACTAGCTAAAATATAACAAACATGATTGGTTAAATTAGCTAAAAATGGTGGAGGGGTGTGGGGGATTGAGCTACGAGCACTAATGGCTCGAGTTTGGACTAGTGAGTGAGTGAGTGGGGTGGATAGGGGTGGTGGTGGGTGGCTGGCTGCACTTATATTGGGGACAAATATTACCCCAGGCGAATATGGTAATAGATGCGCCTGCGCTAAGTGGTGCTACCCCAGGCATTTCTTTATCCCAGGCGAACAACTTTTCGGTGCGCCTGCGCTAAAGGGAGCTACCGCAGTCCACTTTTTACCCCAGGCGCTTCTATATTTATTCGCCTGTGGTATCTGTTATACCGCAGGCGAACTGGTAGGCTGTTCGCCTGCGGTAAAGGGAGCGTGCCAGGGTCGTCCGTGCTTGGCCCTGCCACACTTTACCCCGGGCGCTTCAGTTTTCTGTTCGCCTGGGATAACAGACTTACCCCAGGCGCACAGATCTACGCTTCGCCGGCGCTAATTAACCCAGGCGCACAGGTATTCTTGTTCGCCTATGGTAGGATATGCTGCTATAAGCAAATCTCTAGTAGTGGTATTTTCTTGGCTTTGAGATCAAGCAACACCCCGAAGGCACTTTCATCAAGCAAGCCAAGTATACTCAAGACATGCTCAAGAGCTTCAACATGCATGATGCCAAACCTATGAAGACTCCCATGTCGACGACTATTGACTTGAAAGCCGCCCCGAATGGTAAAGAGGTAGATCAAAAGGTATACCGCTCCATGATTGGCTCTTTGCTCTACCTTTGTGCATCTAGAACCGATATTATGTATAGCGTAGGTAAATGTGCAAGGTTTCAAGCCTCTCCGAGACAAAGTCATTTTGAAGCGGTTAAGCGCATCTTTCGATATTTAGTTCATACCCCAAACTTTGGTTTTTGGTATCCCAAGGGTTCAAGCTTTCAGCTCATTGGGTATTCGGATGCGGACTATGCGGGAGAGAAGACGGATAGGAAATCTACATCCGGAGGTTGTCAATTTCTTGGCCGCTCATTGGTATGTTGGTCTTCCAAGAAGCAAAATTGCATTGCTCTGTCTACCACCGAAGCCGAATACATCTCCGCGGCGAGTTGTTGTGCTCAGTTACTTTGGATGCAAAAAGCATTGAGAGATTATGGCATCAACTTCGACAAAGTTCCCCTCTTGTGCGACAATGAGAGTGCCATCAAGATCGCCTACAATCCCGTTCTTCACTCCAAGACGAAGCACATTGAGATATGCCATCATTTCATTCGGGTTCATGTTGAGAAGGGTGATATTGACCTCTCCTATGTGCCAACCAAGGATCAACTCGCGGATATCTTCACGAAGGCCCTTGATGAACCAAGATTTAGGGGTTTGAGGAATGAACTAAATGTTATCGATGTGTCCAACTTCTCTTGAACCCTTGCGTAAGTACCTTCACTATATGTGCTATCAAGTTTAGATGTAGGCATGGACATAGGGGGAGCGTAGTTCAACTCATGAACCAACACTCTACCTATCATGCACAAAACAACCAAAGCGTCATGCATATCTAGTCATTTCGTGACTTACTGTGCTTAAAACGTGAGTCATACTTTTGAGTCCAAGATACATCTTCGCGACTCCTTGGTATCACTCAAACACGGTGGCTTCGGCCACCAACTTTTCCTTTGTATTTGTGTTGTTTGATTTTTCGTTCGTGTTTGTGTGTTTGTTGTCATTGGTTCTAATTTTGGAGGCTCACGTCTTGTTCCATCTTCCACAAATTCTCGGAAGGCATGGGAACCCCGGAAATTCCGGTCTAGGGCCCGGAAAATTCCGGCCCCGAGACATTTTCCCCAGAAATTTTCCTCATTTCCAAAGTGCCCGCTCACAAAGGGCACCCCGGAAATTTGAGCGGAAATTTCCGGGGCAAATATCCGGGGGCCCGGAATATTCCGTGCCTTAAGCCCCGGAAATTTCCGGGGTTCGAGATTGACTCGAATATTCACCCAAATATCCAGCGTGCCCGCTCACAGCAGGCACACTGGATATTTGGGGCGCAATATTCCGGCCTAAATCTCCGGCCCCTGGTATATTTCGGCCTTAATACCGGAATAATCCGGTGTGCTTGGCTGGGGCTATATAAAGGCGGCGGGAGGGGGCAGTTCTAGATTGCTCTCCCTCCCTTCGCCTCCACTCCGCCTCCAGACGCAGCCGCCGCCTCCGAGACCTCAGGGAGGCCCTTTTTCCTCCCCTCCTCGTCCTCTAATTGCCCTTTGCGGATCAAGAGACCGCACATCATTTCCTCCCTCATGGATCCCGGTATATGCTTCGTTTTCTCCGCAATCTTGGGTTATTAGTTGATTTGATCTCATGTCCTTTGATATTCCTTGTGTTTTTGAGAAGAACATCACATACTAGTGTCATCTATCCCCTCGGATTCTTCTCATTGCACACTTTCGTCGTTTTAGATTCATTGCAGGCCCCAGATTTAGATCTGGTTTCGAAAATTCCGAAGGCCGGAAATTTCCGCCCCAGGACCGGAATTTCCGCCCCCCGGAAATTTCACCTGTGGCCGGAATTTCCGCCCCCCCCCCCCCGGAATTTCCGCACCAGATGCCGGAATTTCCGGCCTGCACTGAATCTCGAACTGAGATCTATTGTTTCCATTTCTACGAGTCGTGAGCCCCAGTTGTTGATGTTCTTTTTTGTTTGTTTTTCTTTGCATTTTTTCCTGCTTTTCTCGCAGATGGTTCAAGCTCTAGGCCTGCCAAGTTGCTTAGCTCACGCAAGCGGTTCCGTCACCTGAGGGAAGATGCTGAGGGGACTCTTGTTGATGAGAATGAGACTCGTCGGCGTGCAAGGGATGCTGAGAAAGAATATGAGCGTCAACATGACGCGTCCAGGGCTGCTCGCAAAGCTGGCAGGCAGCAGGGGAAGTCAGCTCTGAACTTGGCCACCATGTCCATCACTGAGTTCAAGGCATGGAGGGCCAAGGCCTGGTACACAGAGGGTCCTCAAGACCCCACCATCGATTCTTGCTTCTGGCACGTAGAGCAGGAGACCCTATTCAAGCAAGTGTACACTGTGATGAGCAAGCAAGTGTGTCCCATGAAGTTTATTAACTTTGCTCATCTGGCTGCCAATCCGGCCTACTTCAACAACTCCGTCCAGCTGGCTGAACTTCTTGGTCTGTGTCACCTCATGGAGACCAAATGCTCCTACAATGTGACTTTCATCCAGCAGTTCTTCTCCACACTGGTCTTTGATGAGTCTGAGGATATTGGGATGTCTTGGATGTCTGGCCCTCATTTGCTCACCGCCAACTTTCATGATTTTGCTGCTGAGCTCGGGTATCCCTTTGCTGGTCTTAACACTCCTCAGGGTCATCGCATGCATGTTCACGGGATGGAGTATGAGAAGAACAGACTGTCTGAGCTGTATGGTTCTACTGGTGTGATTGGCTCGGCAAAAGGACTCTTTCCCATCTATGACATCCTGCTGCGTATGTTCAGGGACACTATTGCCCCGAGTGCGGGCAATAATGATGCTATTCGTGGTGGCTTGGTCAACCTCATGTACCACGCCTACCTGACTTTCACTAAGGGTGACATGACTGACACGGAGTCCCACAAAACTGATGTGATGGATTTCATCTTCAATGAGATCCACTTTGCTCTCTTCCACCGCAAAGTGCCCCCGTATGCTCCTTACATAATGAAGCTCATCAAGTCTCGTTATCCCTCTGAACTCCGTGAGGACATAGAGCTAGACTGTGAAGAGCACAAGGATGTCACTCTGTACAAGAAGGCCGCCCACACTCAGCAGGCTGCACATGATGTTGGCGCCACAGGTCAGGGTCACCGTGATCCTCGCATGCGTCCTCCTCCCCCTGGCACCAAGAAGCGCTCATGGCTTGTTCGTGCTATTGAGAAGGTGATGTGCATGAATGTGTGCATCCACAAGGAGAACTACAATGCCTATGTTGAGCGCCGCAACATCCTGGAGAACCAGCGCACCATCATGACTGCCCTCAAGGTTCCCAATGTGCCAGCTCCTCCTCCTGACAGGATTCCATACAAGAATTGGAACAACCGCGACGTTGACTGGGATCTCGGAGTGGATGATGATGAGGACATTGCATCTGCTAGTGAGGAGGAAGAAGAAGAAGAAGACACCCAGGCCTAGAGTTTTCTCTATGGGACATAGCACTCTCTTTTCTCTTTTTGGTGTCCTGATGCCAAAGGGGGAGAAGATCTAGATGATCGCGGGGATTTGCTAGGGTGGGTTTCGTTCTTTGTTGCCCCTTTTATCGTTTCGTGCGTCTTTTCGAACTTCGTTGGTTTGCTTGTGTGAACTATTATTATTACGAGGCATGTCTCCTATATATGCTATCTGTGGTGATCTACTTTTCATATCATGCATTGTTAGTTTATTCCCTTGCAAATACCCGTGTTGTCATCACTCACCAAAAAGGGGGATATTGAAAGCTCATGATCCCCCTAATGATTTTGGTGATGATAACAACGCGGGTATCAACTATCTAACAATGTTGTTTTAGTCTGTGCAGCTGATCTCTCAGATGATTATTGATATACTCTTATAAAAAGATCAAAGAGGAGTTCTGCATTCTTGAATTATTGCCACCGGATTTTTCAGTGACTACACCGGAAATTCCGGTGCTTATGGGGCGGAATATCCGGCCCTGGCACCGGAATATTCCGGCCTTTCTAGCATCTTCAAAACGATCAAGTTATTCTCCCACTGCCCGCGCACAGAAGCTGGGGCGGGAATTTGCCCCGGAAATTTCCGGTGCAAATATCCGGCCCTCTGGTACTTAGCAGAAATTGGAGTTTCCTCAGATGCCCGCGCACAGAGATGGAGGCGGTACATTGCCCGGAATTTTCCGGGCCCAGATTATTCAAATATCCGCCCCCGGATTATTCAAAAATCCAGCCCCTGGTCCTTAGCAGTTTTTCATCATGTACTGGTGCCCGCGCGCAGAGATGGGGGCGGAATGTTGGGGCGGAAATTTCCACCCCCGGATATTGCAAAGATCCGCCCCCGGACTATTCAAAGTTCCGGCCAGGTCAGACCGGAAATTTCCGGTGCTAACGCCGGAATATTCCGGCCCTGGCAGACTGCAACGGTCAGAATTTGGTGGAGCCTATAAATAGCTGTCTTCTTCCTCTAGATAGGTAGCTCGTCCATTCCTCTCTCTCCTCCATTGTTGTAGAGCTCAAAACGCCCCGATCTCCCTCCTCCTCCAACCAAACTCGATGCCTTTCAAGGATCTCATGGAGGAGGACTAGATCTACCTTTCTACCAAGCCAAAAAGTTTGTTCCCACACCATAACTCTTGGGATCTTGTAATCTCTTGGTTGCCTTGTCATCCAAGGGAAACCCTAGTGCTTGTAGCTTCCACCTTGTAGCAAGAAGCTTCCGATTGTTGAGAGCCTCCATCTCACATGTGGAGTAGCCTCAACCCCTTGTAAAGGTTTGGTCAACGCCTTCAAGTCGACCTCATAGTGGAAATGAGAATCTCCCTCACCGGAGAAGCTCACGGAGAATAAGGTGTGCACATCCGTGCTATTGAGGAGAGCCTAGGTGGCTCCCCACCTCTCCAACGTAGACGTACTTCTTTCAAGAAGGAACTACGGGAAACATATCCTTGTCTCCGTGTTTTTCACTTGTTGTTATCTTATGCCGTGCCTTTATTTCCATTGCTACTTGTTGCTTGTCACTTAGGGTGTTCACTTAGTTGCACATCTAGATAACCAAGCTTTTACTTTCCCAAAGCCCCCACTAAAAGTGAAAAAGAATTAAAATTTGTAGGTCACCTATTCACCCCCCCCTCTAGTTGACCCTAGTGCACTTTCAATAGGGTCTCATGCACCAAATGGCGAAAACAATGCAAAACCTCGCTTCAGCAATGATCGGGAAGAAAACACTGGAAAATAAGGCACTAACATTCATCGCCAATCTCGAGCAGAGAGAGACGGGAAAGCAATGCCCCCTCCGAGAAACCGGGATGACAAAGCCGGAAGGTACGCATGTTCTCACAAGGCATAAGGAGCAAGTCAGAAGTGGAACTCCGCCTTATTCTAGAGATCGAGATGCCGGAAAATACAGGGATGAACCACGACGGGTGAATTCACGCAATAGTGGGGTAAGGAGAATTATATCCCCCTCAGTCCACTCCGTTGGAAGGTATTCCCGCACACGGATGGAGGGGAGAGAGATGATATGTATTTTGGACCAACATGTTTCACTAATAGGATCCAAAATATCAACCTATATGCTAGCTTTGCCAAAGTTGGGCCAACCTACCAAAAGTATACATGAAGTACAAACCCAGATACATTGCTCTCAGATTACTATACCGACGTCCTGATCAACAAAGGGACAACTTTGGAAGTAGTAAAATTCATGCCTTTAATGTTGCTGGACGGAGCGTGACTAGATTAACGTACTACCATCAAGAACGGTGGATAGCTGGGAGGATATGGATAGAGTTTTTTCTTAGCGCGCCAAGAGTATTAACCAGTTAAACCGTTGCATCCAATATGAAAATAAGTCAATGTCAATTTTATTTCAAGATGGACAACAATGAAGAACAACTGCTCTGGAGTAAGTGACGTCCAAGCAATGCATGCTTTCGCCAATGGTATTAAACCCAGCCTTGTAACATTCATAGTGGGATAAAAAACGCATAAAGCCCTAGGTTTTATGCTAACAACAACCAATGAGCATGCAATGGACGAAGATGACATTAGGTCAAGAGGTGAAAATATAGATACACTTATAAAAACTAAAAAGTCGTCTCGTCCGCCACTCCATATGCGCAAGAAAATCCCTAAGAGGTAAATATCGCCTTTGGAAAAGAAAACTCCAACAAATCTGAAAGGAAAAAATGAAGATGGCAAGGAACCCATATCCTACTCTAAGGAAGAGTGAGATAAAGTTAGAGGGGAACCTTACATACACCATGCACGGTTTGGGAAGCCAAACCATACTTCCAACAATGTCGGCTTAATAAGCATATGAGAAGCAACACTGAAGCTAGGAACAAAGGGAAGAATTCCAAGAGGAAGTTCAAAAAACAAAATACGTTAGCTGGAAAAGACGAAAGCGAGTCCGACATTGACAATGGGATTCAGGAGCAGCAGCAGAAAGATGAACCCAAGTTCCTAAGGGTCGACGGAGAATGCAAGCTAACCTTCCTTGCGATGCCATCAGCCAAAAAAGTGCAGCAGTTATGGCGAGAAATCAATGTCGTCGTTCCACCAACTCCAAAGTATCTCAAGTATGGAAAAACCCCGAATAACCTAGGATCAGTCCGACCATCCTGGTAATATCCCGAAACCTGTTACACATGCCCTGATAGTAAGCCCTATAGTTCAAAATCATAGGCTCAGGAGAGTGCTGATGGACAGAGGATCAAGCATCAACATCATATACTTCAGCACTTTGAAGAAATTGCACCTGTCACAAACCCTGCTCAAGCATAGAAGTGTATGTATTCACGGAATTGTTCCAGGCAGACAAGCATATTCCTAGGAGAAAATTTTCTAGAAGTTACCTTCGAGAAGCCGGAGCACTTCCGGCAAGAAACGATTTTGCTTGAAGTAGTACCGTTCGAAAGTGTGTACCACGCAATACTCGGACGGTTGGATATTGCCAAATTCATGGCTAGGTCATGCTATATCTACAACAAGCTTAAGATACCAGGACCAAAAGGCGGAGTACTCGCCATTGAAGGAGACTCCGCGCTTGCAAATGAGATAGAGTTGGGAAACACCCTTTGTGCTGAAAAGATCATCGCAAAGGAGGAGCTGAAAGAACTGGAAAAGGAGGTATCTCCGACAGAAATGTCGGTAGGAAAAGAAACCAAAAAGCCGGCTGACAGCTTCAAGGTATCAAAAAACTAGAAAGCATATTATCCTGGACCCCAAAGATCCGACTAAATATGTCATTGTGGGAACCGGAATGACTGACAACCAGGAAAACGAGCTCATCAAGTTCCTCCGTGAGAACAGGGATATTTTTGCCTGGTGTTCTACTGATATGCCAGGAGTACCCCGGGAGCTTGCTGAGCACCAATTGAAGGTTATTCCAGGATCAGAACACATCAAACAAGGTTTTCACTGATTCGACGGAAGAAGACGAAAGGCTATAGGTAAGGACTAGCAAAATGCCCGTGCGTTTCTTCGGTTTATCATATTTTGACTTATCACTGCAGATTACAATTCGGTCTTTTAAATTCATACAAAAATCAAGAAGTGCACCATCAAAGAATCACTTGAAAAATGAGCCTAATGCTATTTGGTAGTCATATATCTGCACTCTAGAGGTTTGGATTATGTCTGTCCAACATCGATCCTTGCTGAAAACAACGGAGCTAAATTTACGTGGATTTTTCTTGGTCTAACGAATCAAACAAACAAATAAAATAATATAATGAAAAAAGAAGACATGTATAGGTGGTCGGACAAACGTGCCAGACCGAGGGAACCCATAATGACGAAGAGAGAAAGGTTGCTCATTTTAATATTCTATATATATCCGCGGGATGCAGCACACTGCTTTGGCCTAATTACCGGGTTTCTCTACTTGTCGGTAGCCCCACTAAAAGCATGTCCGACGGTCTCTCCAAATTTGCATGCGTGGAACTCATTTTAGAGCGCTCTTTTTTACCGTTTTAGGCGCCGAGACGGCTTCGGTCAGGTCGTGGTAGATTGTCTTTTTATCGCATGGGAGTTTTCCCGTCTCCGCTAGAGAATGTGTGAAGCCTAAAACCGTGTGTTAAACCGGTGGTTTTTTGTGCGCGTGACAAAAAGGATGTCAAAGAGAACAAACGGAACCATAGAAGTCTCTCGGTGTGTTGTAATTATCAAAATGTGCAACTTTAGTACAAATTATGCAAGGAACAAAGCAACGAAAAGAGATTAGCAAAATCACAAGGCGAAACTTATTGTAGAAACCTGTGCTATAATCTAATGCATGCCAATGGCACATGCCACGGATTAGAGGTTGAGAGGTTATTACGTGACTGCAAGAAAATTAAATAGCAAGACCACTCGTGTTTTCCACACGCCACCCAATGCAGCACCTATCGCTTCCACGTACCCCCTCCACACAAAGCACACGAAAACTATTAATATTTGTACTGGAACTTTAATCCTTGGCTCCAGTGCACGTGCACTACCAAAAATACCTCGGAGTGGTAGTCGGTGAAGTTGGCCCGCGCCATGGTGCTTACCTGCGGTGTGCCCCTAGTCGGTGAAGGTGGCCCGCGCCATGGGTCGACCAGTCTAGGTGCCCTAATTGTTATTTTGTGGTGATCCAAATTCATATGAAGATAAAGGAAAATTCGTCCTCCGCTACGCGAGGCCCATCGCCGGAGGCTTAGGTACGAGTTGTTACCGAGTTCGAGTTGGATTCACCGTTACCGACCTAGTTAGGTCAGGACCGTCTTTATATACCTCTTGTAAGCCGCCGCACGGGATAAGCCACACATTGTAAATCCCGGAGCGTTTGTAACCTCACCCGAAATAGTGAAGTATTGCTGGTTGGCGCCCGTGGTTTTTTCTCTTCCTTGTTGGAAGAGTTTTCCACGTTAAAATCTCGTGTCCCCGTTGGTTCAATCTTACTTAATTTCATCGTTGTTTTTCTATTGCGTGTATCAAGTGGTATCAGAGCCCTGTTTCAGATTAGGGATTCGCGATAGCATCGATGAAGTTTGATCTACCGTTGCTGGACTACAAGACGAGTTTTTCTCTGTGGAAAGTAAAGATGCGTGCGGTTCTGTCGCAAGCATCGGATCTTGATGAGGCGCTGGATGCTTTCGGAAATAAGGCAGCGAGGGAGTGGACTCCTGGGGAGAAGCGCAAAGATCGTAAGGCTTTATCGTTGATTCAACTTCATCTATCTAATGATATCTTGCAAGAGGTTCTGCATGAGAAATCCGCGGCAGCTTTGTGGCTCAAGCTAGAATCAATCTGCATGTCAAAGGATCTAACCAGCAAGATGCATGTTAACATGAAGTTGTTCTCGCTCAAGATGCAAGATGGTGGTTCCGTCATGAGCCACTTGTCGATCTTTAAGGAGATCGTGTCCGACCTAGTGTTGATAGAGGTAAAATATGATGATGAAGATTTAGCTCTTCTGTTGTTATGTTCGCTGCCTAGTTCTTCTACAAACCCGCGGGGTACCATACTGTTAAGCCACGTTGAACTAACTCTCGCGGAATTTTGTGTGGCCCTGCAGACCAGGGAAAAGATGCAACTTATGGTGCAGTCTAGCGTATCGTCCTCCAAAGACGATGCATTGCAGGTACGAGGTAGACCTGAACAGCGAGATAACAACTACAACAGCAACAACAGAGATAAGAGCATGGACCGTTCAAAGTCCAAAGGGCGAGACAAGTTCTGCAGGTACTGCAAGAAAACCAATCACACCATTGAGGATTGTTGAAGGTACAGAACAAGGAGAAAAGGAACGACACATACGAACCGAAAAATAAATCTGACGGTAATGGTAATGGTACTGGTAAGGCTGCTGTTGTTGCTGCTGATAATAGTTCAGATGGTGAATGCTTAGCTGTTTTTGCTGCATGTGTTACCCGTGATAATGAGTGGATTCTTGATACTGCTTGTTCGTTTCATATTTGCTGTAGCAAAGATTGGTTCAGTTCTTATGAGGCTGTGCAGACTTGAGATTTTGTGCGTGTGGGGAACGACAACAAATGTCACATTGTTGGCGTTGGATCTGTTCAGATCAAGACCCATGGAGGGATTACACGTACATTGCAGGAGTTAAACACATACCATCCATGGCGAGAAATTTGATCTCGCTGAGTACCCGTGATTGTGACGGGTACAGATATGCCGGAGGGGATAAACGCCTAAAGGTATCAAAAGGTTCTCTCATTGTTATGATTGGTGATATGAATTCTGCCAAGTTATATATCCTTAGAGGTAGCACTTTGTCTGGTACTGCTGCTGTTATTACTAATGATGATCCAAGTACAATTGAGCTCTGGCATAAGCGACTTGCACACATGAGTGAACATGGTATGGCAGAATTGGTGAAGAGAGAACTTCTGAAAAATTGCAATAAGAGTAAGTTGCCGTTCTGTGAACACTGCATATTTGGTAAGAATAAAAGAGTTAAGTTCAATGCTTTCGTTCATACCACTAAAGTTACATTGGATTATGTACATGCTGATTTGTGGGGGCCTTCTCGTAAGCCCTCTTATGGTGGTGCTCATTATATGCTTACTATCATTGATGATTACTCTAGAAGAGTTTGGCCTTATTTCCTAAAAACTAAGGATGATACTTTTGCTGCTTTTAAAGAGTGGAAAGTTATGATTGAAAAACAAACTGAGAGAAAGGTGAAGTTGCTACGTACTGACAATGGTGGCGAATTTTTTTCGCATACTTTTGATGATTATTGTGTGCAGGAAGGCATTGTCAGGCATCACACCATCCCGTACACACCGCAGCAGAATGGTGTAGCTGAGCGGATGAACATGACGATCATCTTCAAAGCTCGCTGCATGTTTTCCAACGCTCGCATGAATAAGCGTTTTTGGGCCAAGGCTGCCAACACTGCCTGCTACTTGATCAATGGGTCACCATCCATCCCTCTTGATAAGAAAACTCCTATTGAGGTATGGTCTGGTGAGTCAGCTGATTATTCACAACTAAAAGTTTTTGGTTGCACTGCCTATGATCATGTTGATAACGGAAAGTTAGAGCCTAGAGTTGTTAAGTGCTTATTTCTTGGTTATAGTTATGGAGTAAAAGGATATAAGTTGTGGAACCCGAAAACCAAAAAGACTTTCTTTAGCAGGAGTGTTGTGTGTAATGAATCTGTTATGTATGAGGACAGTTTGTCAACTTATGTTATGCCAGATTCTTCTGATGAGGACGAACCACAAGTTTGTTTGCAGGTGGAGCTAGAACACCTGGATGAGGAGGAAACTGAAATTGATGGGGAGGATATTGTGCCACCCTAACCTCCTATTATGCAGCAAGAAAATTTGTCTATTGCAGAGCGTAGAGAGAAGAGGAATAAAGGACCTAGTAATCGTTTAATTGAGGAATGTGATGTTGTTTATTTTGCTCTAAGTTGTGCAGAACAGGTGGAGAATGATGCTGAACCGGCTACATACAATGAAGCTATTGCTTCGGTTGATCATGACAAGTGGATTGGTGCAATGCACGAGGAGATGCAATCACTTGAGAAGAATGGGGCATGGGATGTTGTGCACCTGCCTAAACAAAAGAAGGCCATCCGCCGTAAGTGGATCTTCAAGAGAAAGGAGGGTTATCTCCAAGAGAGCCTTCAAGGTTTAAGCCAAGGTTAGTAGAAAAAGGTTTCAACCAGATTCCAGGAGTGGATTATAATCATGTGTTCTCCCCAGTTGTCAAGCATAGTTCTATTCGTACTTTCTTTAGTATTGTTGCAATGCATGATCTTGAGCTCGAGCAGTTAGATGTGAAGACTGCGTTTTTGCACGGAGAACTTGAGGAGGAGATATACATGGACCAACCTGAAGGGTTCATAGTGCTTGGTAAGGAGAATTTCGTGTGGAAGCTAAAGAAGTCCCTTTACGGTTTGAAACAGTCTCCTCGACAGTGGTATAAAAGGTTTGATTCTTTAATGATATCACATGGCTTTAAGAGGTCTGAATATGATAGCTGTGTGTACATTAAATTTGTTGATGAATCGCCTATATACCTGCTGCTATATGTTGATGATATGTTAATTTCTGCCAAGAGCATGAACGAAATCACTACATTGAAGAAACAGTTGAGTAGTGAGTTTGAGATGAAGGATCTTCCTGCTAAGAAAATTCTAGGTATGGAAATTTCAAGAGACAGCAAATCTAGATTGCTATTTCTTAGTCAGGAGAATTACATTAAGAAAGTTCTTCATCGTTTCAATATGCATGATGCAAAGTCTGTTAGTACTACAATTGCTTCACACTTCAAATTGTCAGCATTGCAATGTCCTACTACTGACAAACATATTGAGTACATGGCATGAGTTCCCTATGCTAGTGCTGTTGGTTCCTTAATGTATGCCATGGTGTGTTCTCGGCCTGATTTATCTCATGCTATGAGTTTGGTCAGTCGATATATGGCTAATCCTGGTAAAGAACATTGGAGAGATGTTCATTGGATTTTCAGGTACCTTCGCGGCACATCCAAAGCTTGCTTGAAGTTTGGCAAGACTGGTGAGGGACTCGTAGGCTATGTGGATTCAGATTTTGCTGCCGACTTGGATAAGAGGAGATCCCTCACGGGTTATGTGTTTACAGTTAGTGGATGTGCTATTAGCTGGAAGCCTACCTTGCTGGGTGTTGTTTCACAATCTACTACCGAGGCTGAGTATATGGCTATTGCTGAAGCATGCAAAGAGTCAGTTTGGATGAAAGGTTTGTTTGCTGAGCTTTGTGGAGATGATACTTGCATTAACCTATTTTGTGACAGTCAGAGTGCTATTTACCTTACTAAGGATCAGATGTTCCATGAGAGAACAAAGCACATTGATGTCAAGTACCATTATGTGCGTGATGTTGTTGCACAAGGTAAGATAAAGGTATGCAAGATTAGTACTCATGATAATCCTGCTGATATGATGACAAAGCCAGTTCCTGTTGCTAAGTTTGAGCTTTGCTCAAGCTTAGTTGGTATCACTATTTAGCCAAAGAGGCTATTTGGCGCCGAAGGTGTTTTCTTTGTTTGTTTCAGGGTGAAAGTCTCTTTTATGCTACAAGAAGGAATTTGTCTCAAGGTGGAGTGTTATTTTGTGGTGATCCAAATTCATATGAAGATAAAGGAAAGTTTGGCCTCCGCTACGCGAGGCCCGTCGCCGGAGGCTTAGGGCCCACTATAAAGGTGGCGTTAGGTATTCAGAAAGTGTTAGTTGAGGCTCATGGATAAAGAGTGGGATTTGTCCATACAAAATGACGGAGAGATATACTCTGGGCCCTCTCGGTGATATCACATCGACACCGCTTGCAAGAACGTGATATGATCACAAGGATTTCATATCACGGAAACGAGAAAAGAGTAATTGTCAGGTAACGAGATTGAACAAGATATGGTTGATACCAATGATCGAATCTCGGACAAGTAAAATATCGCGAGACAAAGGGAATAGTTCACGACGTTGATGGTTCACACGATCACGAGAGTCATCATTGAATATATAGGAGTCATCACAGATCTCTAGATCCCGCGGTTGATTATTTATGGAGAGGAGTCTCGATCATGTCTATCTTATTTGCGAACCGTAGGTTGACACACTTAAGGTTCGATGAAGCATTTGAGAGGATACGGAATATCAAAGAATGTTTTGGGCAGCACCAAAATTGTTTCAGGGAAAATTGAAATAGTTCAAGGGGTTTTTCATCGAATGGTTGTTAATAGAATTAACAAATGATTTGAGGTGCTATATGCAAATGTTTGTTAATGGAATTAACAAATCTAAATAAATAAATAATTTTTATTTATCAAAGAAACTCTTGGATTTTCTAAGTAGGAAATAAAGGAAGGATTATTGGATGTGAGTGGAGTGTCTACTCACATGGAGATGGAAGAGGTGGGGGCACCACCATGGCTTGCCACACCGCACCCTTGGACTGCCTCCCTCTCCCTATAAAAGGAGGGTGAGGGCTCCTCCTCCTTCACACACTTGCTCACCTCACTTCCTCTCCACCCGCTGCTCCATTTCATGGTCTCCGGCTTGGCGAAACCCTGACCGTGGGATTCTTCACCATCAACACGCCGTCGTGCTGCTGGAGTTCTGAGGGATCCTCTACTTCCGCCTCCCCGCTGGATCGAGGGAATGGAGGTCGTCATCAACCGTACGTGTGATCGATCACGAAGGCACCGCCGAATTGCGGTGCACATCTTCTCGCTCTCGGGATCAGTGTGAGTATGACTACACCAACAACGAGATTTGATCTCGTAATGCTTTGTGTCTTCGAGGGTATGTTCTTCTTAAGACTCTCTCTATGCTCGTTGCTTTCATCTCCTAGATTAGATCTTGGTCTTTCAGGTGTGTCTCACGTAGGAAATATTTTGTTTTCTATGCAACGACCCCTTCACAACAGGAGCATGGGTGGAAGAGTTACCCTCCGTGCTTTGGATCATACGCACAACGCCGAATAGATCAACGTGTCATACGCTTTTTCCCGGTTTTATGGAGCAGAAGCAGTGCTTCCTACAGACATGATCCATGATAGCACAAAAGTGCAAGCATATGTTGAGGCGGATGCCGAAATTGCACGACAGGATGTCGTCAATCTTCTGGAAGAGGAACAAGAACTTGTGTTACAAAGATCCGCCATTTATCAGCAGGGTTTAAGGCGATATCATAGCTAAATCAAGCATTGTTCTTTTAAAGAAGGTGACTTAGTGCTAAGAAGGGTGTAGGAACGAAAACACAAGTTAGCCCCAGTATGGGAGGGACCTTCCGTCATTGGCAAAGCTACGAAAAATGGGTCATACTACCTTGTAGATATTCGGTATGATGAAGAAGACCCAAAAAATCAGAATCGCAAGAGGAAAAGACACATAGATGTAGAGCTAGGGGAGACAAAACAGCCTTGGAGCATCCACCAGTTACGTCCTTTCTATACCTAGTCCACTTCTATGTAAACATATTGAGATCATGAAATAAAGTTTGTCCGAAATCCATGCAAATTATTTTTCTGTCTTTTACCATTTAAGCATGTTCCGTGTTTTCTATTTCCCAATGATATTTCAATTGGATTCAATATTAACCTGAATTTTTCCTACGTGCTCGGAGTTAAAAAAAACGAATGCTTTCAGCCTAAAAAAGCTTACAGGATACAAGATTTTGCATGTGTGCCTGGAGTTCCATGCTTTTTAGCTTCTCATTTACATAATTAGTATATGATTGTTTGTGTGTTGGGTCACTGTATTAGCAAGTTAAAGCGCCAAAGCGTATGACTCGTGATTCCGAGTTTAGCCCGATTGTCTTTTTTGCCCGGTTTCTCGGCTTGAAGAATTCATACTTTCGGACTTGCTCAAACACTAAGAAAAGTCAAAGCATGCAAACCAGAGAACTTAAATTAATGGGAGACAAATTTTCTTGGAATGATAAATTCGTCGCAAAGGCATAGATTGTTTATACAAAACAGGTACTTAGAATGCATTACATAAATGAATTTTACATGGTAAATGCAGTAATGCATTCTTATGCCTTCTGGCATCCGCAGGGCATGGATCTACTCGGAGAACGCGTACTAATCATCATCATCACTATCACTCGGATTTTCCGTAGTTGATGGAATTTCCTCTTCCAGGTAGAAAGTGGTGGTGGAGACCATCCGAGCAATTTTGGAAGAAAACCCCTTGACGGACTCGAAAATTTCTTCCCTTTGAGCATCGGTATACTCTTGGGGAATGCCGGCCGCGATGCGCCAAGTTTTGGCGATTGGATAGTGCATTTGCATAAGCCCAAGGCCCATGCGCACTCCACCGCGGGCGGCAGACTTGATTCATGATTCCCACTAGGTAATGACTTTGTCGAATGCATCGGGTAGTTGCCCGATGTCGAAATACTGATCTTTTTTATCCAGAAGAAGCTTGCTTACAAGTTTCCTCCCGGATTTCTTCATGCTTCCGATGAAACCGCTGAAAAATCGAATGTGTTCTATCCGAGAAGCGGATCCTCCATCAGCTGTAAAGAAGGAAAGAGCAGAAGTTAAGATAAATCAGAAAAGAACAGCTAGTTCAAAAATGAAGGAGTTACTAGAAAAGCTGGAAAGCATACCAAGGATATGTTTGTCGATTTCCACGATTTCCTCCAGGTGATCGCAAAGATAATACTCCAAATCATATATTGTGGAGCCGTCTTTCTTGCTCTGAGCTTTGAGTTGAGCCTTCGAGTTCTCTAAGGCTTTTCGGCTCTCAGCCAACTCTTTTTGGATCTTTATATTTTTCTTATGAAGTTCCAAGTTTTTTGTTGCAGAGCTGATGAGCGTTGTCGGCATGTGCAACCATTTGCTTTGCTTCAGCAAGTAAGGCTAAAAAGATGGCAAATATTTTTAGCGCAAAAGTATTAAAAATTGCAAGACAAAGGAAAACAAGGAAAAAGAAAATCATGCTTACATGCATTCTCCTTAAATGGCTTCGGAAGCTCCACAATCTCGGATTCCTTTTCTTCCATTATTTTGAGGAGCGTGGGCACCTCTTTATTCACGGTAAGTTTCCAGAGCACTTCCATGTTGATGCTTTCGGAAATTTTCTAAAGAAACACGGAAAAGAAGAGATGGTAAACCCAAAGGAAGAAAACAGTATTCTAAAATCATTAACACAAAAGTTATTTCCGATCAATGCTTGGCGGTTGGAAGTATACCTGGCTAATCCTTTGGAGGCCCGAAAGTATTTCAGAGAAATCCTTGTTATATTCATCGAAGGAAATCCACAGATGGTAGATGTCGTCTTGTATGACCTGTCGAGGGGAGAAGGTGTAGTTGTTCCAGATTATCAAACCACTTTTTCGCCAAGGATGGATCAGAGGAGCTTTGATGAATTGTTTTTTCGCTCAGTCATGCATGTAACCATCTTCGTCAAAGCATGCTTCCTGTTTTAACTTGAAGAAATCTTCAAATGAAGGAATACTTTCGCCAGGATTGATGAAAGACACATTTCCTTCCTCTTGCTGCGCAACCTTTTTTTTGAAGATCTTAGCGTAGCAAAAATACCTATGGTCTAATTTTTATAAATGATATGAATAGGTCAATTAGATGGTGACCCAAGTGAGTACAATGGAGAAATTACAGAGTAAAAAAACTAGGGGGTTTAAAGAGAAGAGAAGAAAACATGATTTAGGATGTAAGATTACAAATCCACTGCTGGAGAGGACTTGATAGAATAGTTTTAACTTTAAACCTATGAAGAGCCAAATTGGATTTGAACCTGGCCTTCCATCTATCCCAGAGGCAGAACATCTTGAAAATGAGCTCATTTGTGATTTTCCAGTTATTCCATGTGGCACAAGCAAAGATCTCAAGGAAAAAAGGGAAGATGCCACGATGATCTAGCCATGCTGACACACTCCAAAAGGGGTGAATCCAAGTCCCAAAGAACATCAAGCCATTGCCAACAGCGAGAGGCAAAAGTGCACTAAAATAATAGATGATCCCTAGTTTCTCGGGCACTAGTTGAACAAAGAACACAAATTGTGTCAGTGTTGGCCCTCCATTGCTACGTGCCACGAGATCAAGAGTGTTAATGGGATCATAAGCCATAAGCCAAAGGAAAACACTAAGCTTTGGGAGACACTTAGACTTCCATATCAGTTTGATCATCTCATCACAATGGACTTGAGCAAATATAAAACGATAAAAACCTGGCAGAAGTGTATACAGAACTTCCCCAAGGAAAAATACGCCAATCGTGGCAGTCCTCAACCAAAATTTTACCATGAATTAGCATATTGCAACGTTGAAATTCCTCAAATGCAGCTTCCATGACAGGGAGAGAAAAAGAGCCATCCGACCGAGATATATTAGACATCGTGACAACTGAGACATCCTCATCAAGTACATAAGAATAGAGGTGGGGCAATTTGTCAATAAGAAGCTGGCTCTCAACCCAAGGATCTTTCCAAAAATAGCATGTCCAATCCATTACCAGTTGATACTGAAGTGACACCTCTGCAGATATCTCGAAGTCGAAAGATGTCCCGCCACCAAAACGATTCATAGGATGCATGAGTATGAGGGGGGCCAGGGTGAGACTAGCGCGAACAAGAGAGACCCACGGGGTGTTAGCATGGTAGAAGAATTTATGAAGCTACTTGCGAAGCAATGCTTTATTTTGAAGCTCCAAACTGAGAACACCCAAACCTCCACTCTGCTTAGGACGACAAACAAGAGACCAAGCTATAAAGGAGTGGGGGATACCCATAGAATCATCCTTCGCCCATAAACAGTGTCGACACGCACAATCAAATGTGTTGATTACAGTCTTGGGAAATTTAAGGGAACTCAAATAGTGAGTGGGTAGAGAAGAGAATACAGACTGGACTAGAGTCAATCTACCACTGTAATCCATGAACCGAGCACATGCATTAAGTCTTCTCTTCATCTGATCAGCAAGGGGGGAGATCTTGAATGGTAGTTCTAGTTAAACCAAGGGGAAGACCTAAGTACGGGAACGAGAGGGTGCTAGAAGCACAACCAAAAGTAGCAGCTAGAGTGTCTTGCATATGGTCCTCACTATTGATAGGAATCATACTAGATTTTTTATAATTAATATAAAGACCAGTGGCTTTCGAGAATTGGGACAAGAGGTTCTTTAGGATTAGTAGCTCCCGAGGGCAAGCACGTACAATGAGCAACATGTCATCCGCGTACCGGACAATGGGATAGTATGTCAATGGTATGGGTAGCAAGGCTGAAATATCTCCCATGGGCATGCTCTTGTTAACCATCAAATGAAAAGATCAGCCCATCGGCAAAAAGGATGGGAGAGAGGGGATCACCCTGGCGGACACCCCGTTTACAAGCAAACTTTCTACCAGGAACTCCATTGAGAAGGATGGATGATGAACCCGTATCGAAAATAGCTTTGATCCAACTAATCCTTCTATCATCAAAACCTTGAACAACTAGGATTTTGAGAATGGCCTGGTGCTCAATGAGATCAAATGCTTTAGTGAAATCAAGCTTAGTGATCATACCATGGGTGCCCAACTGCTTAACCTAATGGATATATTCATACGCCCAACCAGCGCAATTTGGAATAGTGCGGTTCTTCAAAAAACCGTATTGGTTGACATGCACAATATCCAAAATATGACGTTGGAGCCTATTGGAAAGGAGCTTGGTAAGGATCTTGAAACAAGAGTTCAATAACGAAATGGGTCGATAATCATTAGGCCCCTCCGGAGAGTTATTCTTGGGAGTCGAAGTGATGAAAGCATCATTTATACTTTAAAGATTAACTATTCCCTGCCAAAATTGCTCACATAGCCGATAAAAATATCCTTTATTAATAGGCCAACACACTTTGATGAAAAAACCATTAAACCCGTCAGGTCCCGGGGCTTTATCAGTAGGCATATCCCTAACAATCTCGTCGATCTCAGAGTGGGTGAAGGGAACCGTGAGGCAGTCTAAATTATCCCGAGCATGCAGATTGGAGCTGAAATAAAAAATTCATCGATCGGCACCAAGGTACCTAAACGATCTTTATAAACTTGCCTAAGAAGACCAGCTTTCTCAAAATGGTCAGTGACTAGAGATCCATCATCTCTGAGCAGAGTGGAGATATACTTACATCTACACCGAGCAGTGGCCATAGCATGAAAGTAAGATTTATTTTCGCTCCTAAACTTAGCCCATTTCATAGTACAACATTTTTTCCAACACTCTATCTGAGTACTAAGAAGATGACTAAGTTTGGCTTTAACAATGTCTCTAAAGTTCCATTCAGTAATGTGCAGTGCCCTAGCGTCTTCCATCTCATCAAGTTTGAAAATAACTTGATTACAATTACCTACTAGCTTATTGATAACTGAGATACTCGAGCTCCAATTTTCAAGGCCCTTGCGGAGGAGTTTGAATTTAGCTGAAATGCATTTAGCTCCATCACCTAGGAAGTGAATGTTCCATATATTACTGACCAAATAAAAAAACCAGGCATATTAATCCAGTGATTCTCAAAACGAAAGACCTGGGCTTTGGGGATGTGAGTACCATTAGAGATAATACATGGCACATGATTTGATGTAGGACGCATAAGAGAATTGACCATAGTATTGGGGAACTTAAGTATCCATATGGGGAAAGTAAAGAACCAGTCCAACTAAGATAGAAGGGGGTCACGCTGCATATTTCTCCAAGTGAATGATCTGCCTTTAATTGGCAATTCAGTGAGCCGAAGATAACTAATCACTTCATTCAATGATTCCAAGTCGATCAGGTTAACACCTGGTTTATTGCGAGTATCTGAGTATCTATAGAAATTAAAGTCCCCAACTATGAGCCAGAGATCATCAGAGGCAATATCTGAACTGCAGAGCCAGGCAATAAAATTATGTCGCTCGATCCCCTCACAAGGCCCATAAACATCGACCAGATAAAATCTGTCTAAGGTGGCCTTAGCAGTAAACTCAATTACAAGCCCACACGATTCCAGCTGGGCTAGTTGGCCCGAGAACAGACTGTCGGCCCAAGCAACAAGGACCCACCATAAGCCCCCATTCGCGGCTACAAATTCAAAGCAATTGAATTGCTTGGGGAGAAAATTATGAAGAAAACAAAGATCAATCTCACCCCTCTTTGTCTCCTGGAAACAAATGATAGATGCCTGACTCTCCACTATCTTACTATAGATCAGTGTCCATTTCTCGGGATTATTAAGCCCACATAAATTCCAACACAATACACGCCAGACTTGGTAAGAACAAGACACCGACAAAATTCAGAAACAAAACGTCACAACCACTGCCCAGCCAACAATGCAACCGCATAACTGATACCAAGACATATCCACCAATAAAAGACCATTCCACAGACAAACTAGATATAGGTTTAAACTGACAAATAGTTTGACACATAGGTTCCACATAAACAGAGTTCAAAGCAAGGGAGTCTGATAGAAACACAAAATACTAACATAGCCACCACATTAAGACTGACGAGATTTGCGAAGATGTGCTTCAGATAGTTCCTCTAGAGGAATGCCATAGTCTTCAACACCAATTTGCTGCATCTCCATGATCTGCATCACATCAGAAGTGGCTGCTCGAGGGACCGAGGAAGCTCGTCTGCGAGGGAGAAGATCTGGGAGAGAAATATGCATAAAACCATCATTAATAAGTCGAGGAGAGCATCCGAATGTAGAAACAATCTCCGGTGTAGCAGAAGGGAGAAAGCGAGATCGAGAACGAGAACCCAAACTAACCATAGAAGATTGACGAGCAGAGCCTAGGCCAGATAGAACCAATTAAGTGCAATGAGTAGAGAGTGTCTCCCCCATCCCAGCTTCCTGCGACGTCACTGAGAGCGACAGAATCTAAGCACGGTTTAGATACAGAGTAGACCGCTGAGCATCAGGCGACTGCGATAAGATCACCATACAGATGCCCCAATACTGAGCCACAAAAAGAACCTGGCCAATCATCTGCGGGAGACAGTTAGCAGAAAGCGAGCTATCTGCAGGTAAGATTGAGCGAGTGTACACTTGTCTCATAAGCCAGCCGAAAAAGGAGTAAAAACACGGGAAAGCAGGGAGCAAAAAGTTCAGACTCGCTCCCCAGGTGCGAACAAGCACAAGCTGGGTGGAGTCGTCCCCAGTTAATAGTCCCATAGCAGCTGCTTCCACCTCCGCAACATGCTCGTTCCAGGCATCCAAAGCATCATCAGGAGAGTTATCAGAAACATCAACTCCATCCATCATGGATGGCCCATCATACTGAAAAAGCTCACGCATGTTAACTCCACGGTAAATCTCAGGAATGGCAGGCCAGATCGCCCATACATCATTAGTAACCTGATGCTGATTAACACCACTGGCCCAACGAGCATCAACCTGTTGCTGATTAACTGATACTCCTGTACCACTGTGAGATACGAAAGCTCAAATGGGTGGGGAGAAGCATTCATCAGAGGGGCAGGATCCTCATTACTGACAAGCCCAACCTGGGTGTGTCTACCATTGAGGATGTTTACTGGCACCGACCATGAGATGCCATGGCTAGGCATAGTGGAGACCCAGGTAACAAGCAGGTTGCAAGGCACTAATCTAGTCTCTTTAATCAGCGCTCGCACAAGTGCCCTAGACTTGCTGTCCTCAGGGTGATGCCACAACAGAAGCTTACCAAACAGTGACACGACTTTGTTGATGTAATGATCAGTAAGATAATCAGAGGGGAATGCAAGAAAGAGGATCCATGCCTCATATTCAAAGACTAGAATGCGCATATTAATCCCCTCATCATGGAGAACGAAAGAGTAAGAAACCTCATCATCCATATCATGCGGGCTCTCCCGAATGTACAGATCTCTCAGCTCTGGGGACGCAAAAGAAACTCGTCCCACCCCCAACGGAGAAATCTCAGCATCAGTGATCACAACACCCCCATACTCACTGTTGACAACATCCACAATCATATCATGAGTTTGCATAGGCTCAGAGTCTAGGATTGGGGGGTTTACTGTCCAATGTCATCTTATTCATGGGAGAGAGGAGGGTCCCCCCACAAGCAAGCTATGCTGAATCCAATCATCCGTGGTGCGCTCAATGCCCGCATGCGAAGAGTCGAAGGGGAATGGGCGGAAGGGGAAGTTTGCCATAGGCGAAATCGCCGAGGAGCAGATGGGAGCAGAGGAGGGAGGTGGCAGAACAGGGGAGATAAAAGACTTACTCGAGATACATCGACTCAAAAGGGTGGTGGAAGGCAGGGCGACGGGGGGAGTTGTCGACGTGGAAAGTGCTCGCGGAGTCGTATCGATCGAATCTATAGTTGCCAAAAAGGCCTCTCCTTCTGCCTAGCAACGCAAACCTGATGTGATGCCAAATTAATCAGATTATCAGCATTAACTTCCGAATGGACTTTCTGTTTAATAACCCATGATTGATGTTGACTGCAATGATCTGAGGGATGACCAAATAAATGACATTTGTGACAATGGATTTTGGGGAAGCTTTTAATAGAATGACCAATGCACCTGCAGTAATTACAGAATTCTTTAATCGGGCATTTCCTGGCAACGTGTCCCTAGCCATAACATGCCATACATTTAATATTACTGGTACAATTACGCCTTAAGTGGCCCAATTCCAGGCATCTGAAACACCTGCGTAAAGGGCCCGGGAGGGAGCGATCCATAACTAGCCCAAGAGGTCCAGTGGGCTCATATTCATTTCCACACGAGGGATCATAGTTCCTGCACATCCAAAAGGGATGTCTCAGGCTGGCTGGAGTGCCTCGGAAGGGGAATGTACGCATCTTATAGAGGAGAGGAATGCTTTCCCAGAACATCCGTCGTTGGAGTATCAGGGGAGATGGCGGGGGAAGGCTTTGGCCCTCGGTGGGAGACCACCTTTTGCCTTTTCATTCTCTTCCCCTTTAGAGGGGCAGGAGAGAGACTGAAAAGAATGAAAACGAAACTAAGATTTAATACAAAGAAACTAGAGGGGGAAAAGGAAGGTATGAAAAGTAAAATACCTGGAAGGTGTGATGGCTACGCCGTCTAGGTCTATGACTTCCGGGGGAGCGGCAGTTTTCTTACGTTTCCTGCCTCCGGACGCGCAAACCGTGCTTTTAGCATCGCATCCTCCTCTACAGACCCATTTGATCCTTTGGCAGAGTCTCAAGCCGCAAAGCATGAACATCAATTAATAGGCATTTGTGTGCGCAAAGTATAACATTCCCAAAAGATAAAAGTATGAATTACCTTGGGAGGAGGATCTTCGGCAGTATACATGGCAAATATTTACGTGTATTGAGTTCGGACTGAAACCAGGTGGTTCACCTTCTTCTAGAAAGTTTTTTTGGACATGCTCTTCCGGGTTACCCGCATGGAATCTCCGGGGCCCAAATAGCTGCAGAGAAGGCGGCCGGAATAGAAAGAACGAGGCTGTATGTCGTTCGAGCAAGCACAAGACAGTCTCCATCCCCGTGAGAGGCGGGGTGGAAGCAACCATCTTGGAAATCCGCCTTTTAATCCTCAAAAGATCTAGCGGCAATACCTGGACGGCATCCAGATCCCGATTATCTTTGGGAGAGGCGGCGGAGTTGTCAAAAGGCGGAATCTCGGTATTCTATTTGGGATAAAGGCCGTCCTGATGGTAGAAGAATGAACCCGTCCAAAATTTGACGGACTCACTAGTTTTGATTTTTGGGAACAATTCTTGCCTGCCACGGTGCAGGTTGAAAGATATGGTTCCACAGAAGGGAGAAACACCGTCAGAAGTGTTACGCTTCACATGGAAGCAGTATTGGAAAAAATCTAACCTAGGATCTGTTCCTTGGTATCCCTGGAACAATGCTTGAAAGCCGGGCATGTAGAGAATGGAGTTCGAGGAGAGATTGTGAGGCTGGACATTGTAGTGGTTGAGAACTTGAAGTAAAAAGGCGGAAGGTGGGAATCCCATACCTCGGAGAATGTGAGATGCAAGCACCACCCTTTCTCCGTCTTTCGGCTTCGGCTCTTCGTCCTCTTCCCTGAGCCTCCACTTATCCTTAAGGATAAACCCGTCTTTCTCCAAACTATGGAGAAGGATTGAAGAAGTGCTACAGAGGCTCCAATTGCCGGCTTCAGCTCCTCCTCCTCCTCCTTCTTCTTCTTCTTCAGCTATGGCGGCTGCTTCCTCCTTTGCATCCTCACCGGCATGAGTTGGGTTTTCCTCGCCCCCAGATTCCAGAATCGGGGGCTGCATAGTGGTGGAAGGAGGATTCCGGCGGGAATGTTAGGGTTTCCCCCCACTGATGTGCCCGCAAAAATCTCTAGCGCAGCCATGGAGGCCCCCAGAGTAGCTGACGGAGTTGTGGAAGAGCCCTCCGCGGTCGATGGAGTTCCCACAGAAGCAGACGCGGGCTTTACCACAGGGTCTATGGCGGATGTAGCCATGTGCGCATCGCCGATGGTTGCTAGAGCATGAGTGTTTCCTCATGTGTCCATCGTGGAGAAGAACTTTGCTGGAAGTGAGCGAGAACCGCCGATGATGAAGTACTCCGGCGAAATCTCTCTCTCTCTCTCTCTCTCTCTCTCTCTCGTTCTTTTGATCTCGCGTAGGAAGCTCTCAAGCGATTTTTCTTGGGGTGGTCGCAGTGAGTGGGGCGGAGGAAGATGAAACGGGGGCGGCCGAGTTGCTTTTATAAGCCGTTTTGCACTAAGATTGCTTCAACGACTACATTATCCATTGGATGCATGTCGTGTGTCCCGCAGAAAATTCGGGATATGGCGAGTTGTTACATTGAAGCCTAATCTCCTCGTTTCTCGTGCCAAAATCTTGCAGAGATTCACTATTCAGGTTTTGACTAAACCCAAACGGTGGTGACGTAGGCATGATTTTTGCGCTTACGTCATGGTTAATAGGTTCATTATAAGCGAAGCTTGCAAAGAAATGTCGGATTCCCCGAAAGACAGCTTTTGGCATTAAATTGTTTGAGGAAAGAAGATTCAAGACTAAAGGCCGACTTTTCTAAATGCATGGATTTTGAGAAAAAGCAAAGATCAGGAGTCTTAATTCTTCTTGGGGGCTTCTACCAGATATATGCCAAACGGGGGTATATCCGGCATTGGCCGAAGGCCGGATTACCCGGGTGGTCCATAGACAATGGAGCAAAGTCCATTGGGCGGCCCAGTAATCCGACGCACAGGAAGACGGATTCTACAAGAACCCGGATTACGTCCCAATACGTAATACTTCTTGGAGAAGAAGTTGGGCATCTTGCTTACCAAGAATAGGAATACTTTCCGTAGACTCCACATTTTCCTTCCTGTAAGCCCTAGTCCGAATGCCTATATAAAGTCAGACGGGAGTAGCCTTAGGGCACAAGAGACAACATCGCGAGATAGCGAAACCTAGACTCACATTGTACTTTGTATACTTCAGGCTTTATCCCTAATTTAGTGAGATTGCAGGAGTAGGACGTCGCCTTCGTTGCGACGTACCGAACCTAGGTAAACTATGTCCCCGCCTACAGAAACTTCCCTACGTTTCCACCCACGATCTACCGTCGGGCTTATGGAACCCCCTGCCATGAACCTTACCATAAACACTCGACACCGTGGCTCGCCCGAGTTGCCGAGCTAGTGCAAGCTGCGGAAGTCATACCAACCTCGACCCACATGATGCCTCCTCCTCCTATGCCATCGCATCTCGCACAAGCTGCGCGGGGGGGGGGGGGGGGGGGCTCCAGAGGCTCCTCAACCCAACGCCGAAGCCAACGCTTGGCCCAACCGCGTAGCTCGCCCGGCCTCTCCTTCTCATGGTGCGTCCTCCCCCAATGTCTCCGGAGGTGGCCCAGGTGCCAAATCATCTAGCGCGCCCCGGGGGACATTCGTGTCGCCCTGGAGCGCAACCGCGAGCATCGTGCTATGCAGGGCGTCACCCAAGCCGTTTGTGCAAACTGCGTCGCCGCCCAGGACGGCGTCGTCGCCTACAACGGAGGTTTCGTTGGCGTGTCCACGGAGATGTGCAAGGTGGTATGGCCTCCCAATTTCAACCCACAGCTTCCGCCTCGTTTCAGCGGTGGCACTCCTCCGCTCAACTTCCTCCAGCTCTACAACCTTACTATCTAGGACGCCATTGGCGACGGTCGGTGCATGGCCACCTGGTTCCCTATGGACCTCAGAGGAGCGATGCTTTCTTGGCTGATGAACCTCCCTGAGGGGTCCATCTCCTCATGGGAGGAGCTCTACCAGAAGTTTGTCGCAAACTTCAAGGGGACGTACGACCGTCCACTCATCGCCAACGACCTCCACGCCGTGTACCAAGGCCCCAGTGAGACTCTCCAACGTTTAATCCAACGTTTCAGTAAGACCCGCAACAAGGTTGCCCAGATCCCTAACGCCATTGTCGTCAAAGCATTCAAGAACAGCATCACCGACACTCGCATGCTCGAAAAGCTTGGCATCTGCGACGACCTAGAGAATACTATCGAGCTCTTCGAGATCACGCACAATGGCGCCAAAGCCGAGGAAGGTCGTCTCTTCAATCATAACGACCTTGACACGAATCCATATTCCGCGCAAGCCAAGACCAAGTGCAAGGGAAAGGCTAGCGATTCCAAGCGCAATGTCACTGCAGCCATCCTCGCCGTGGTACCCTAGTAGAAGCAGGCTCACAGAGAGGACCACGCCGAAAACGGCAAGCGCTCCTCGAGAAAGGAAAACCATCTTCTGTATCTTCCACAAAATGCATTCCCACCACACTGAAGACTGCTTCGAGCTCCAGAAGATCCACGACAACAAGGGCAGCATGCCTCGTGGAGGAAACAGTGGCCCAAGCCGCAGCGGACCCCGGGGAGAACCACGCGACTACTACAACCGCAGCAACGAGTACAACCGCGACAACGACCGCGACTCGAGCCCGTACCAGCGTAACAACAACGACCGCTGGAGCAACGCCAACGACAACTACCCGCCTGTTGTAGAGGCTAACTCCGCTCAATGTCACCTCGCCGAGGGGAACGCGGGCCTCGCCAACAACAACAACCTCCCCAACGACAACGGGGACTACCAGACCCCCCATGTTGGAGCTTGCATCCTCGGCGGAGCTAAGGCGCCCCTCTCCAATCACCAGTTCAATAAAATTGCGTGAGAGCTCAACGCGGCTCTTCCGAGCATCGAGTCCTCCAAGCCCCTAAGGTGGTCGCAGTTCCTCATCTCTTTCGACTCCAAGGATCCTCCCAAGAGCACCAAGACTGTGGGGGCCATCCCGCTCGTCTGCACCCCCACCATCAACAATGTTGTTGTCATGACCCTCATCGATGGTGGCGCAGGCCTCAACGTGCTTTCTAGCCCCACCTTCAACAAGATGAAAGTACCATACGAGCACTTCAAGACCATAAGGCCCTTTGCGGGGGTCAATGACAGATTAATCATGCCTCTGGAGTAGGTGTACCTCCCCGTCAACTTCGGGACCCGCAAGCCTACCTCACCCAGTACATCGACTTCAACGTGGCTCACACTGGCCTGATCTACAACGCGATCCTGGGCTACTGTTTGGGGAATAGGTAAGGGGGAGCCTTACCTACCACTAATATAAGCCGGAGATCGTCCAGGCAAATGGAGGCTACCTAATCCGGGTTATAACTGGTGGATCCGGGTTACGTCACAGGAGAACGGGGTTATTGTGATTATAACCCGGACTGGATAAAGGGACTGGCCCAAGGCCCGGGAAGGAAGACATGGAGGCCCGGGAACCTGGAGGACAGCCCAAGGCCGGTAAGGAAGAGCCGGGTCATGATGAGAACCGGAACGAGGTAACTAAGAGCCGGAAGGGATTAAGACTCCGAGGACGGGCGTGACCCGGAGGTCTCATCCACTACATAAGGCGAGACCCTGGGACGTAGAAAGACAAGTTCTAGGTTGATAGCCAAGGAGCTCGAGACATCAAGAGCCAGAATCGCCCTTTGTAATCGAGACCTTGTTCCACGATAGTAAGAAGGCAGGAGTAGGTTTTTCTCTGAATAGAGGGGCCGAACCTGGGTAAAGTCGCGTCTTTTGTTTCCACCTTAACCCTTTCAAAGTTTCTCTTAGAAGCAATGGCCTCGCAATGAAGTTCTCGTATGAGGACACTTGCCGTGACAAAACCACGACAGTTGGCGCCCACCGTGGGGCCCGCTCGCGGAAGCGTCTGTTGGGAATATGCCCTAGAGGCAATCATGTATGCTGTAATTCCCACTGTATTCATAAAGTTATTAAGTTGTACTTGTTTTGAACATATGATATATGTCATTGAATATGTGATTCGATTGTGGAACTATATATTCATGTTGTTCATACTAGATTGTCCTTGGTCATTTAGGTTGTGCTGGACACACACCCTAGACTAATGTGAGTGTTGGCTGATGACACGGTTCCACTTGTTATGGGCATGGTGATGCCATTCCAACGTTCACGGACTTGGCTAAAGAATTTAGCAAGTCGGACTGACCCACATTGAGATGCAACGAGCAAGTCGTCATTTGCATGTCACAATCAATGTAATCCTTAGACCTGAGGTTGTCGCACAATCCGAGTTGTGGATCACAGATTTAGGTTCTGTCAAATATTGTTCTGTGACAAGGCAACTATAAAGGCAGAGTTCGGTTCGAATTAGAAGCAAGCTGCGTGATGTGAATAATCAAGATGGGATTTTGCCCCTCCGAATGGAGAGATATTCTCTGGGCCCTGTCGAGTGATATGATTCAGGAAGCATGGCCATGCGCGACTCAGTTAAATGTTAACTGTTGTAACACCCGGGGTGTTACTGCCCCAATTAGAATTTTGTTGCTTGTTGTTTTTATTTTTTTCGCACCGCATGGCATCGTGGCATCACGCATTCTCTCGCATTTAAAACGTGCATATGTTTGAAATTAATCAAACCCTATTTTTTCTACAATTTTCTTGAGATAATTTGGTGCATAAAACCTATTTTATTAGCATTTCTATTTATATACAAAAAAGAATTTTGGTTGAGGGCCGGCCAGCCCACAGGCCAACCGGCCTGTTAACACACCTAACCCTAAGCCCACCCCGTACCCACACACTCAACACACGCACGCACACACACGGAACCACGCACGCACACCGCCGCCAGGAGGGGATCCCTTCGATCCCCTCGTCCTCCTCCTCCCGAGCCTCTGCTCGCTGCCCCCCGTCGCCTCCATCCATCGCTAGGGGCTCGACCCGCACGCCATCCTCCGCCTCCCTCCTGGCCTCCCTCCAGTCGAGCTCCATCCCGATGCGTGGAGGCGCGCCTCCCTGGCCTACCCCACCCGACGCCGCCGTCCCCTCTCCCTCGTCTTCCCCACGTCCGTGCTCCTCCACCTCGCCCCAAGCGCCGCCGCCTCCTGCCTCGATGGCCTCCGCCGCCCCCCCCCTCTATCTTCGCTGCTGGCGGCGTCCGCCGGTAGGAGTCCGCCTCCTCTACCCTCCTCGCAGATGCACCGGAGCTCCGCGGCACGTCCCCTTCCGCCCCTGCACTTCCTCCCTGCGTCGCGGCCAACGAGGAGGGGCTCGCCTGCCATGTCCACCTCCACAGCAGGCGCTCCATCGACAGCGTTCCCGTGCCCGAGCGCCATGGCTGCTGCCCCTCTCCTCTGCTCCGGCCACTGCTCCACGGCGCCCACGGCTCTCCCACCGGCCTCCACCAACTCCAGCTCCAGGTCGACCACGAGCCTCTGCTCGACCGCGCCCTCGCCTCCTCACTCGTGCGTTGCGGTGGTTGTTGTGACAAGGTGCTACTGGTGGTGTTTCGGCGCAGGTGATGCACCGCTGTGGGGTGCTCCCTTTGTCGCCGCTGCTGGGTGCCCACCACGACCCAAACGAAGGAAGTACAACGACCGCCACCTCGACATTGTCCTCGCCGTTCCGGTCTCCTGGTATGGTGTGTGTGATGCGGTGAGGTGATGGAATGGTGGCCTGGTGGTGGTGGTTGCTCTTGCGACTGATTCGGTTTCGGCCGTGCAACCCGGGCATCGACTTTGGTGGGTGGTTTCGGTCGCCGACGGGACGACGGTAACCACGGCGACACACGGCTGCAACATTCCTTTCTCGATGACGGCATGGCACTTGTTCATGCACATGCTCTGTTTGGTGTGGCCGAGGCCTTCGTGCCCGTGTCATCGTGACCGAGATGCACCCCGAACCTTACCGCGTCGACAAGATCTCCAACGACCCAACAGAACGGCGCCCGAACGACTACGATGACACAGACGACTACCGACGCGCCAAGATCTTCGACCCGTGAACCCCTACAGCTTTTGCGTGACTGGGCTGCCTTCGTGCGCGCCTTGAAGTCCGAAGACCGGAGAATCGCCCAGTTCGCCATCGACCACAAAGATCGGAACCACCAAGATCTTCTATACGGACGCGGCGAGTACCTCGACCACGACTACGTCTACTTCCTCTTCGAACCTAGATGACAAGATCGACAACTACTGACGATGATCGTGTGGTTTGAGAACGACTACTTCCCCTACTTCCTCGACGTCGACTACTTCCTCGTCTACATGAGAACGAACGGCTACTCCCCCTACGTCGATTACTTCCACTACAACGTCTACTTCCTCCACGCACCAACGACACCGGCGATCCGAAGATCTCTTGCCAACGTGCGAACCCAAAACCCCAACCCTATACCTATATGCCTATTTTTCTAAATGTCATCTATATCGTGCATATTAAATCATTCATGTGTTGCATTGCATCTTGTGGGTGCGGGTAATAGTAATGTCACCTAATAATTAAATATGGAATGAGTTGGAATAATTAAATATTGTCCCGGTTCCATTTAAAATTGCATAGCTCATCTTTATATTATCTCGCCATGTTAAACAACATTTAATATTGATGGGTAGATAAATAACTCGAACCTCCTAAATTAGATGTTGGGCTTCCGACTCAATTTAAATTGATTTAATTGCATAAATCATAACTAATTCATTTTAACTCCAAATTTGAAAAGTAAAATATGTTTTGCAATCAAAATTCTCTAAACTTTGCAAATATAAACTTTGTTTTCTGTTTTGAATAAATTAAATTGCTGAAAACAACTATTTCTTAATTAATGCATTTAAAATTGTCAATTTAATAACTTGCTCATCTAAAATCCAAATCCAACAAATGAAATATGTATTCCATTTAAAATTTGGTGTTCTTTCCAAATATAAATTTTGTTATCTGTTTTGAACAATTAAAATTGGTGAAAACAACAAATGTTTGTTTAAATCATTTAACATGCCAAAGTTCATAACTTAATAAATAAAATTCCAAACTTGGTAAACAACCTATCAAACTGAAGATATTGTTGTTTTCCTATTGTTTTCATCATCCATGCATCATCCTAATCAACTTTCACATGATGGTTATTTGTAGATCATTTAATTCAACGTTAATTCATGGGCTTTTACATATGCAATCCAAATTGCATATGGGCCCATTTAAATATGTTTACCATGTCAACTAGTTATCTTTGATGCATCCTTAAACTTGTCATGCATCCATATCTTGATCATGCTGGTTCTTTTGCCGTAGTAGTAATTGTTGCATCCGGTGTTTGTCCTAGTTCGTTGCTTCTTCGCGGATAGTACGTTGAGATGATGTGAGCAACGACAAGTTCTTCGGATGTACCTCTACTTGCTGGATTCCAGGCAAGTATACTCACTTGCTGCCTATGGCTGCCTTTCATCACTTGTTACCGATTCTTTCCGTTGTTCTTATTCTAGCCTTTTGATTCGATGCTTGCGTCTCGATCCTATCATATGTTTACCTTGCAGCCATGATATAGCCTTCCTTCCACTTCCTATTACCTGTTGTTTGTTTACCCCGTTGGCCCCCGTGTCGTAGTTGCATGCTTAGTGTTGTTTGCGCTCAAGTCTTGTTGTCCGTCTTATCACCTGTTTAGTTTGATAGTTGGGTTTCAACTTAATCAACAACATGTTAATGTTTTGGGTAATAATAATTTGATGAGAAGGCACCGGCACGAGGCCCGGCGTGGTTTTGAGGCCTGCTAGTGTCGACCTTAATTAGGAAAAGGGTCTTGTCCTCCGATCCATGATGAGCGCACTAACCGCATGTGGGAAGCGAGTATGGGCGCCCCCCCCCCCCCGCAACTTTGATTCGATTCGCATCTCGTCCAAATCGCCTCATTTAGTTCGGGTTTTCCATTTGCCGCATGCATATGCAGGTGCGAACCCTTGGCGCCAGGGTGGTAACTTTTGTAGTCGTCATTTAGGGAGACACGTTCTTAGAGTGCTATGAGGGTCCCCTTTTCTTCGTGGGGCTTGATTAGCCGTGCGCTCAATTGCACGGGGTTCTTTGGGCTTGATGCGAAGAAGAGTTGGGTTGTGTTGAGTGCCTCGCTTGGTGGAAGGGCCTTTCCATCTGGCGGGTCATTCTTACGTGTACGGCCAAATTGGTGCATCCCTGCAGGGTTAAATCTTCTCGAGAAGCCGTGTTGTCCGCGGTTATGGATGACTTGGTGAAAGTGTTGGCTAACAAGTACTCAGACAACTTACACCTAACGATGATAACGTGACTAGTAATATAGATTACCTCCACCATAAGAATGAATGTCACCTTAAT
The DNA here is from genome assembly GCA_028641055.1 of Alopecurus myosuroides. Lineage (NCBI taxonomy): Eukaryota > Viridiplantae > Streptophyta > Magnoliopsida > Poales > Poaceae > Alopecurus > Alopecurus myosuroides. The sequence continues at coordinate 258,424,820 of CM054063.1, read as the reverse complement.
CAACCGTGTGAGTTTCCTTGGGTTGCTTCCTTAGTAGGGGGTAACATTGGATGGGTATTGCTTGGTGAGTAGTTATAGTTGGTTTTGTCGCGCTATCTTATCCCTTTCTTTTAGCCGGATGTTGTAGCGAGTCTCTGTAGTTAGTTAGTGCAGCCCGCTGCCGCTTCTTTGCAATAATCCTTTCCTTTCCGTTGAACCCAAAGTATTTGTATCTTGTGATGATTGGTTGCGCTGGTATCTTGTGAGTATGGGTTATCCACTTGCCAGTACTTAACCGTACTGACCCACAAATCCATTTCGTGGCTGCATATTCCACATTGCAGTCAACAGGTTTGGAGTCTGACGACGTTAGCTTGGGAATCCCTCCGGTTTGGCCTGGGCAGGGATTGGACGCCATCGGTTATCTTCAGGACTCTTAGTCCAATTTGCATCTTGTCCGTAGTCGGACGCTATGTTGTTTCTTCCGCTGTTATTTGAATCTTTGTATTATATCAGTTGTATCCTTGACTCGTTTGAGTCGTTTTGTATTTACCTTCTCTGTTGTTGTTGTGGATTATTCGTGAACTGTTGTAATGTTATCACAAGTGGCAACCTGAAATCGGTTATTATGTGGATTTTGGCGGGAATGCTGAAATCTGCATAGTGCTCGATCTCGGGGCGTCACAAATGGTATCAGAGCATGGTTTCCGATTCCCGATATTGTTTCGATACGAATTGTTATCGAAGCAACGGGTCCGCAAAGCCTGTAGGATAACCTCGCTAACGGTCGTTGTTTTAGAGTGTCAAAAACTATTTGTGCTAAAACTGTTTTGGAAACATCTCAATAGGATTCTTGTTTTCTCCTTATCTCTATTCTATTTCCCCTCCCATCTTATTTGTTTTGGAGTCTCCCCCTTGTCTATCTTTCAAAGTGTTAGGATTCTACGTGGGTGGATGTTTTCTGAGCCTTTAATCTAATAGGTTCGATCATCGGAAGATTCCTGGTGTAAGAACATCGTCGTCACTCCGAGCAAGAATCTCTTGTTAGTGGTGTCGAGAAGCCCTTGTTAGTGGTGTCGAGGAGATCAACTGGAAGCATGAAGAATCGATAGTCGAACTTCTTTTCCCTCCCGGGTTAGTGGGTGGATTGCGAGGGCGCAATCCCTTGTTAGTGGTGTCGTCTGTAACACCCGGGGTGTTACTGCCCCAATTAGAATTTTGTTGTTTGTTGTTTTTATTTTTTTCGCATCGCATGGCATCGTGGCATCACGCATTCTCTCGCATTTAAAACGTGCATATGTTTGAAATTAATCAAACCCTATTTTTTCTACAATTTTCTAGAGATTATTTGGTGCATAAAACCTATTTTATTAGCATTTCTATTTATAAAAAAAAAGAATTTTGGTTGAGGGCCGGCCAGCCCACAGGCCAACCGGCCTGTTAACATACCTAACCCTAAGCCCACCCCATACCCACACACTCAACACACGCACGCACACACACGGAACCACGCACGCACACCGCCGCCAGGAGGGGATCCCTTCGATCCCCTCGTCCACCTCCTCCCGAGCCTCTGCTCGCTGCCCCCCGTCGCCTCCATCCATCGCTAGGGGCTCGACCCGCACACCATCCTCCGCCTCCCTCCTGGCCTCCCTCCAGTCGAGCTCCATCCCGATGCGTGGATGCGCGCCTCCCTGGCCTACCCCACCCGACGCCGCCGTCCTCTCTCCCTCGTCTTCCCTACGTCCGTGCTCCTCCACCTCGCCCCAAGCGCCGCCGCCTCCTGCCTCGATGGCCTCCGCCGCCCCCCCTCTATCTTCGCTGCTGGCGGCGTCCGCCTCCTCTACCCTCCTCACAGATGCACCGGAGCTCCGCGGCAAGTCCCCATCCGCCCCTGCACTTCCTCCCCGCGTCGCGGCCAACGAGAAGGGGCTCGCCTGCCATGTCCACCTCCACAGCAGGCGCTCCATCGACAGCGTTCCCGTGCCCGAGCGCCATGGCTGCTGCCCCTCTCCTCTGCTCCAGCCACTGCTCCACGGCGCCCATGGCTCTCCCACCGGCCTCCACCAACTCCAGCTCCAGGTCGACCACGAGCCTCTGCTCGACCGCGCCCTCGCCTCCTCACTCGTGCGTTGCGGTGGTTGTTGTGACAAGGTGCTACTGGTGGTGTTTCGGCGCAGGTGATGCGCCGCTGTGGGGAGCTCCCTTTGTCGCCGCTGCTGGGTGCCCACCACGACCCAAACGAAGGCAGTACAACGACCGCCACCTCGACATTGTCCTCGCCGTTCCGGTCTCCTGGTATGGTGTGTGTGATGCGGTGAGGTGATGGAATGGTGGCCTGGTGGTGGTGGTTGCTCTTGCGACTGATTCGGTTTCGGCCGTGCAACCCGGGCATCGACTTTGGTGGGTGGTTTCGGTCGCCGACGGGACGACGGTAACCACGGCGACACACGGCTGCAACATTCCTTTCTCGACCACGGCATGGCACTTGTTCATGCACATGCTCTGTTTGGTGTGGCCGAGGCCTTCGTGCCCGTGTCATCGTGACCGAGATGCACCCCGAACCTTACCGCGTCGACAAGATCTCCAACGACCCAACAGAACGGCGCCCGAACGACTACGATGACACAGACGGCTACCGACGCGCCAAGATCTTCGGCCCGTGAACCCTTACAGCTTTTGTGTGACTGGGCTGCCTTCGTGCGCGCCTTGAAGTCCGAAGACCGGAGAATCGCCCAGTTCGCCATCTACCACAAAGATCGGAACCACCAAGATCTTCTATACGGACGCGGCGAGTACCTCGACCACGACTACGTCTACTTCCTCTTCGAACCTCGATGACAAGATCGAGAACTACCGATGATGATCGTGTGGTTTGAGAACGACTACTTCCCCTACTTCCTCGACGTCGACTACTTCCTCGTCTACATGAGAACGAACGGCTACTCCCCCTACGTCGATTACTTCCACTACAACGTCTACTTCCTCCACGCACCAACGACACCGGCAATCCGAAGATCTCTTTCCAACGTGCGAACCCAAAACCCCAACCCTATACCTATATGCCTATTTTTCTAAATGTCATCTATATCGTGCATATTAAATCATTCATGTGTTGCATTGCATCCTGTGGGTGCGGGTAATAGTAATGTCACCTAATAATTAAATATGGAATGAGTTGGAATAATTAAATATTGTCCCGGTTCCATTTAAAATTGCATAGCTCATCTTTATATTATCTCGCCATGTTAAACAACATTTAATATTGATGGGTAGATAAATAACTCGAACCTCCTAAATGAGATGTTGGGCTTCCAGCTCAATTTAAATTGATTTAATTGCATAAATCATAACTAATTCATTTTAACTCCAAATTTGAAAAGTAAAATATGTTTTCCAATCAAAATTCTCTAAACTTTGCAAATATAAACTTTGTTTTCTGTTTTGAATAAATTAAATTGCTGAAAACAACTATTTCTTAATTAATGCATTTAAAATTGTCAATTTAATAACTTGCTCATCTAAAATCCAAATCCAACAAATGAAATATGCATTCCATCTAAAATTTGGTGTTCTTTCCAAATATAAATTTTGTTATCTGTTTTGAACAATTAAAATTGGTGAAAACAACAAATGTTTGTTTAAATCATTTAACATGCCAAAGTTCATAACTTAATAAATAAAATTCCAAACTTGGTAAACAACCTATCAAACTGAAGATATTGTTGTTTTCCTATTCTTTTCATCATCCATGCATCATCCTAATTAACTTTCACATGATGGTTATTTGTAGATCATTTAATTCAACATTAATTCATGGGCTTTTACATATGCAATCCAAATTGCATATGGGCCCATTTAAATATGTTATCTTTGATGCATCCTTAAACTTGTTATGCATCCATATCTTGATCATGCTGGATCTTTTGCCGTAGTAGTAATTGTTGCATCCGGTGTTTGTCCTAGTTCGTTGCTTCTTCGGGGATAGGACGTTGAGATGATGTGAGCAACGGCAAGTTCTTCGGATGTACCTCTACTTGCTGGATTCCAGGCAAGTATACTCACTTGCTGCCTATGGCTTCCTTTCATCACTTGTTACCGATTCTTTCCGTTGTTCTTATTCTAGCCTTTTGATTCGATGCTTGTGTCTCGATCCTATCATATGTTTACCTTGCAGCCATGATATAGCCTTCCTTCCACTTCCTATTACTTGTTGTTTGTTTACCCCGTTGGCCCCCGTGTCGTAGTTGCATGCTTAGTGTTGTTTGGGCTCAAGTCTTGTTGTCCGTCTTATCACCTGTTTAGTTTGATAGTTGGGTTTCAACTTAATCAACAACATGTTAATGTTTTGGGTAATAATAATTTGATGATAAGGCACCGGCAGGAGGCCCGGCGTGGTTTTGAGGCCTGCTAGTGTCGACCTTAATTAGGAAAAGGGTCTTGTCCTCCGATCCATGATGAGCGCACTAACCGCATGTGGGAAGCGAGTATGGGCGCCCCCCGCAACTTTGATTTGATTCACATCTCGTCCAAATCGCCTCATTTAGTTCGGGTTTTCCATTTGCCGCATGCATATGCAGGTGCGAACCCTTGGCGCCAGGGTGGTAACTTTTGTAGTCGGCATTTAGGGAGACACGTTCTTAGAGTGCTATGAGGGTCCCCTTTTCTTCGTGGGGCTTGATTAGCCGTGCGCTCAATTGCACGGGGTTCTTTGGGCTTGATGCGAAGAAGAGTTGGGTTGTGTTGAGTGCCTCGCTTGGTGGAAGGGCCTTTCCATCTGGCGGGTCATTCTTACGTGTACGGCCAAATTGGTGCATCCCTGCAGGGTTAAATCTTCTCGAGAAGCCGTGTTGTCCGCGTTATGGATGACTTGGTGAAAGTGCTGGCTAACAAGTACTCAGACAACTTACACCTAACGATGATAACATGACTAGTAATATAGATTACCTCCACCATAAGAATGAATGTCACCTTAATCAACCGTGTGAGTTTCCTTGGGTTGCTTCCTTAGTAGGGGTAACATTGGATGGGTATTGCTTGGTGAGTAGTTATAGTTGGTTTTGTCGCGCTATCTTATCCCTTTCTTTTAGCCGGATGTTGTAGCGAGTCTCTGTAGTTAGTTAGTGCAGCCCGCTGCCGCTTCTTTGCAATAATCCTTTCCTTTCCGTTGAACCCAAAGTATTTGTATCTTGTGATGATTGGTTACGCTGGTATCTTGTGAGTATGGGTTATCCACTTGCCAGTACTTAACCGTACTGACCCACGAATCCATTTCGTGGCTGCATATTCCACATTGCAGTCAACAGGTTTGGAGTCTGACGATGTTAGCTTGGGAATCCCTTCGGTTTGGCCTGGGCAGGGATTGGACGCCATCGGTTATCTTCAGGACTCTTAGTCCAATTTGCATCTTGTCCGTAGTCGGACGCTATGTTGTTTCTTCCGCTGTTATTTGGATCTTTGTATTGTATCAGTTATATCCTTGACTCGTTTGAGTCGTTTTGTATTTACCTTCTCTGTTGTTGTTGTGGATTATTCGTGAACTGTTGTAATGTTATCACAAGTGGCAACCTGAAATCGGTTATTATGTGGATTTTGGCGGGAATGCTGAAATCTGCATAGTTCCCGATCTCGGGGCGTCACAACTGTGTCAGTTGACTAAGAGTTAGTCAGATGAATCACATATCACGGATCGAGAAGAGAGTCGAACTATTTAAGGGATGACGATAAATCGCCTATAGTTTGACAAGGTATATCGTGAGGCAAAAGGGACTAAGATGAATATCACATTGAAAGGTATGTCATCATGACTCAATGGGACTTGGGAGTCGGCACGTTCTGCTAGGAGCCGCTACCGATTGATCGATTGAGAGTCGGACTCCAATCGTGTCCAAGTCGCTATGAGCCTGCAGGGTCGCACACTTAAGAGCGGGAGCAAGTATTGGTTGGGTTGGACCCGAACCGGAAATGGACTGTTTTGTGAGTCGGACTCACAGAGGGAATGGGCCACAAGTGTTGTGAAGCCCACTACCATTCGCTATATAAAGAGGGGCGCAGGTTGCCCAACGAGAAAGTTAGTCCACTCTCCCATGCGTTGGGAACCCTAGCCCCACTCAGTCCAGCCGTCGCACCGGACCTAGCAGTCCGCCGTCGGAGCTCCTCCTCGTACGTGTGGATACCGGCAGAGGTGTTGTACGTTCAGCACTTCAACGTTCGAGGGATCGGATCGGCTGGATCGGATCGTAGGACTGCACTGCCCTGACGCGCTGCATCGATAATCCGCACCTGCGCGTCTAGTGGTAATACTCGTGGCCTTCTACCTCGGCTAGATCTTGGAAGTACCGCGTAGGAAAAAGTTTTGTTTATCTCTACGCGTTCCAACAGTGGTATCAGAGCGGTAGCTTATGGTATTAGGCCCGAGATCCGTACATATGTGATATGTAGTTAGCGTTAGATGTGATCTAATTGCTGTTTTGGTGGTCGTTCTATGAGATAGATCGGTTTTGTACAAGGTTGATTGGATCAATCGTACTTAGGGTTAATGGATGATAAGGTTTCCGTGATCATACTGCTAAGGTCGTGGAACAACTTACCCCTACCGGTCGGTTTCCGCCATCGGGGTATACCGTGACACATAAATCCAGTTGCGGTGATCGAAGATCAAAGAGTTTGGTCGAATCGGAATACGGATCAGATTCGGGTAAAGTCGTTTTATCCGATGAAGAAATCCATGATCGGAATGCATATGAGATCTGCGTTTTCCGAAATCGTAGCGCCTTAGATGTCGTTGCGAGTTTCACAGTGCCGGTAGATATCGTATCTATGCATAACTTGTTTTTGCAGGAAGTTGTGAATGGTATGGCTTATGTGCATGTGATGTGTGTAATCCATACATGATCTGCGTATCATGTTTATGTCAGCCGGCTGGAGCCTAGGTGCTGTCATTTTATTGTATACTGGCCTGCGTGTCGGATTCTCTATGTAAATTTTCATTTACTAGCTAGTGTAGCTTGTTGGAGAACCCGGAAGGCATGCAAGTCGATGTACAAGTCGGCTACATGGAGTAAGATGGCGCGTGACAAGAGTTGGCACGAGTCGACTTACAAGCTTTGTGGAGATGGAGATCACCATGAAGAGAGCCATACCATTTCACATTATAATTTCTTTATTTGTGTTATTGTTATGTCTCTATTTACCTCTATTTAGATAGTTGGTAGATTATTTAATCCCTCAAAGAAGGTCTAGTCGGTCGCCCTGCCAGTGCTGCACCATCACAAGTCAGACATTCTTGGTAGTGGGCTCATAAAATTGAGGTGCTACCAATTCTTTCCGGTTAGGTGGGTTTGAGTCGGACTCTTACAAGCAGAAGCACTTGGTAATCTAGACGAGTCCATCACAACGGTTGTGGGGCTCGGGGCGAGGTAGGTTGGGAGCCGGGGCATGTGATGTCACCCAACTAACAGGAGTCGTATTGGATACGATTGGCAAGGTGTTGCCTACCTAGATCACTTGACGGCTAGCAGTGATGCTAAAGCTCACTAGTCGGTTTGCTTATTTAGGGTCTTGAATCACTTAGCAACCATCGGAGGGATGTTGGTTCTAGTGGGAGCATAAGTATTAAAGCGTTTAATATGCCTGCTCTTTTATGAATACATGTCTTAAGTATTTTTGCGTATTTTCTGTTGTAGATCAATGGCACCTAGCAACCTTCCTCAGTTGTCCGCGTTTGCGTTGAGGTCAATCCTAGAGAAAGATAAGCTTAATGGAACTAATTTCACCAACTGGTATCGTAATCTGAGGATAGTCCTCAAGCATGACAAGAAAGAACATGTTCTAGAAACTCCACTTCCAGATGAGCCTGATGACGATGCGACTGTCGCTGTCATGAATGCCTACCGTAAGACTAGAGATGAGTCTACGGAAATCAGCTGTCTTATGCTTGCACACATGGAACCGGACTTGCAGCAGCAGTTCGAGAATGTTGAGGCCTACGATATGATCGAAAGCCTCAAAAGTATGTTCCAGGCTTAGGCAAAGATCGAGAGGTATCAAGTCTCTCAAGCTTTGCTGGGCTGTAAGCTGAAAGATGGCGATCCACTGAGTCCGCATGTAATCAAGATGATTGGTTACATTCAGTCTCTGGATCGGCTGGGCGTCCCAATTAACGAAGAGTTCGCTACTGATATAATTCTGAACTCTCTTCCTAGTGCGTATGGTTCGTTCATATCGAACTACCATATGCATGGTATGGATAAGAGTATCACTGAATTACATGGGATGCTCAAAACGGCGGAGGCTGATATCAAGAAAGGCGCCAGTCAAGTGTTGATGTTGCAGAATAAGGCTAAGTTCAAGAAGAGTTCTTGGACCAAGAAGAAGAAGGATAAGTCAGGAGGTAGCACCCATGGCCATGTCCAGAGTGCTCCCTCAAAGACTAAACCTTCTCCTACAGCCGGAGTCAACTGCTTCTATTGCAAGCAAGATGGCCACTGGAAGAGGAACTGCACCAAGTATTTGGCTGACAGAGCCAAGAGTGGAGGTGTGACTTCCAACTCAGGTACGCTTGTGTGCAATTTTATAGACATTTATCTTGCTGATGCGCCTAATAGTTCTTGGGTATATGACACCGGATCAGTTATTCACATATGCAACTCGTTGCAGGGACTGGTAAGAACTAGGAGCATGGCTAGAGGAGAGGTTGACATTCGGGTCGGCAACAAGGCGAGAGTCGCTGTGTTGGAAGTCGGCACGATGCAACTTTATTTACCTTCAGGATTTATTTTGGAACTAAATAATTGTTATTATGTTCCAGCGCTTAGTCGAAACATTATTTCCGCCTCATGTTTGATGAGACAAGGTTATGAGTCGAATATTAAGAATAATGGTTGTTCTTTATATTTGAAAGATATGTTTCATGGCTTTGCACCCGTTCAGAACGGGTTATTTATTTTAAATGTTGATAGTGAATCGGTCTATAACATAAATGTTAAAAGGTTGAAACCAAATGATCTGAATATGACTTACTGTTGGCACTATCGGCTTGGTCATATAAGTTGGAAGCGCATGAAGAAGCTCCATGATGATGGACTTCTAACTTCGTTTGACTTAGAGTCATTCGAGACATGCGAATCATGCCTACTAGGCAAGATGACCAAGACACCTTTTGCAAGGAGTTGTGAAAGGGCGTCCGACTTGTTGGAACTAATACATAGTGATGTATGTGGACCAATGAGCACGACAGCTAGAGGTGGTTATGAGTACTTCATTACCTTCACTGATGATTTGAGTAGGTATGGATATATCTATTTAATGAAACACAAGTCGGAAGCCTTTGAAAAGTTCACGGAATTCCAGAGTGAAGTACAAAATCAACTCGGCAAGAAAATAAAGTTTCTACGGTCGGACCGTGGGGGCGAGTACATGAGCCATGAGTTTGATGACCATCTAAAGAGTTGTGGAATAGTTCCTCAACTCACTCCGCCGGGTACACCGCAGAGAAACTGTGTATCGGAACGGAGAAATCAGACCTTGTTGGACATGGTACGATCAATGATGAGTCGGACAGATCTACCTGTATCATTTTGGAGTTATTGTCTAGAAACTGCAGCTTTCACACTAAACAGAGTACCATCAAAGTCAGTAGAGAAGACACCACATGAGATGTGGACGGGCAAAAAGCCAAGTTTGTCTTTTCTTAAGATTTGGGGTTGTGAGGTATTTGTCAAGCGACTTCAGTCGGACAAGCTCACGCCCATGTCGGATAAGTGTATTTTCGTGGGGTATCCGAGGGAAACCTTGGGGTACTACTTCTACAACCGGGAAGAGGGCAAAGTGTTTGTCGCTCGGAATGGTGTCTTCCTTGAGAAAGAGTTTCTCAGTCGGGAAGTCAGTGGGAGAACGGTGCAACTCGAAGAAATTCGAGAGGAACCAGCTAGGGGCGAGTCGGCAATGGCCTTGGAGGCTGAGCCGGTCGTGGTACCTACACCGGTTACAGCACCTGAACCTCGGAGATCTGCCAGATTACAGAGTGCTCGAGATGTTTTACTGTTAGACAGTAATGAGCCGGCAACTTATTCGGAAGCGATGGTGGGATCTGATTCCGAGTCATGGCTTGGAGCCATGAGATCTGAGTTAAAGTCCATGGATGAAAACCAAGTTTGGAATTTGGTTGATCTGCCTGACGGTGCAAGACCCGTCGAGTGCAAATGGGTCTTTAAGAATAAAATTGATATGGATGGAAATATTTCCGTCTATAAAGCACGACTTGTCGCGAAGGGGTTCCGACAAGTTCAAGGAGTTGACTACGACGAGACCTTCTCGCCCGTAGCGATGCTTAAATCAATTCGGATCATGTTAGCCATAGCAGCCTATTTCGACTATGAGATATGGCAGATGGATGTCAAGACGGCTTTCCTTAATGGAAATTTAACTGGGGACGTGTATATGATACAGCCCGAAGGTTTTGTCGATCTAGCTAATGCTGACAAGGTATGCAAACTTCAGAAATCCATTTATGGGTTGAAGCAAGCATCTCGGAGTTGGAACATTCGCTTTGATGAGGTAGTCAAATCGTTTGGCTTCATCAAGAGCGATCACGATTCTTGTTTATACAAGAAGTTTAGTGGGAGCAAAGTAAATTTTCTAATCTTATATGTGGATGACATATTGCTGATTGGAAATGATGTCATGATGTTGCAAGAAACCAAAGAGTCATTGGAAAGGAGTTTCTCAATGAAGGATTTGGGGAGGCGACTTACATATTAGGAATCAGGATCTATAGAGATAGATCAAGGCGGCTCATTGGATTGAGTCAGAGTACTTATCTGGACAAGGTTTTGAAGAAATTCAAAATGGAAGAGTCCAAGAAGGGCCACGATTTGTACTAGGCCAGATGTTTCCTATGCTCTAAGTGTTATGAGCAGATACCAGGCTGACCCTAGCGAAGCCCACTGGGCAGCGGTTAAAAACATTCTTAAGTATTTGAGAAATATTAAGGAAATGTTCCTAGTTTATGGAGGTGATGAGGAATTCAGTGTAAAGGGTTACACGGATGCGAGTTATCTCACCGACTCAGATGATTCTCGTTCGCAATCTGGATACGTGTTCATAATGAACGGAGGGGCTGTGAGCTGGAAGAGTTCCAAGCAAGATACGGTGTCTGCATCTACAACAGAGGCTGAGTATATTGCTGCCTTAGAGGCGGCAAAGGAAGCTGTTTGGATCAGGAACCTCCTGATAGATCTTGGTGTGGTTCAGGGCGCGTCCAATCCTTTGGACGTATATTGTGACAACAATGGTGCTATCGCACAAGCCAAGGAATCTAGACAACACCAGAAGAACAAACATATACTCATGCGGTACCACCTCATTCGCCAGTTTGTCGAACAAGGTGATATCAAGTTATGCAAAGTACACACGGATGCAAACATTGCAGATCCGTTGACAAAGGTGCTACCACAGCCTAAGCATGAGGCGCACACGAGAGGTATGGGCATTAGATGCCTAGGCATATGATGCCAAGATGATTGACTCTAGTGCAAGTGGGAGACTGTTGGGAATATGCCCTAGAGGCAATCCGGGTTACGTCACAGGAGAACCGGGTTATTGTGATTATAACCCGGACTGGATAAAGGGACTGGCCCAAGGCCCGGGAAGGAAGACATGGAGGCCCGGGAACCTGGAGGACAGCCCAAGGCCGGTAAGGAAGAGCCGGGTCATGATGAGAACCGGAACGAGGTAACTAAGAGCCGGAAGGGATTAAGACTCCGAGGACGGGTGTGACCCGGAGGTCTCATCCACTACATAAGTCGAGACCCTGGGACGTAGAAAGACAAGTTCTAGGTTGATAGCCAAGGAGCTCGAGACATCGAGAGGCAGAATCGCCCTTTGTAATCGAGACCTTGATCCACGATAGTAAGAAGGCAGGAGTAGGTTTTTCTCTGAATAGAGGGGCCGAATCTGGGTAAAGTCGCGTCTTCCGTTTCCACCTTAACCCTTTCAAAGTTTCTCTTAGAAGCAATGGCCTCGCAATCTAGTTCTCGTATGAGGACACTTGCCGTGACAAAACCACGAGAGTTGGCGCCCACCGTGGGGCCCGCTCGCGGAAGCGTCTGTTGGAAATATGCCCTAGAGGCAATCATGTATGATGTAATTCCCACTGTATTCATAAAGTTATTAAGTTGTCCTTGTTTCAAACATCTGATATATGTCATTGAATATGTGATTCGATTGTGGAACTATATATTCATGTTGTTCATACTAGATTGTCCTTGGTCATTTAGGTTGTGCTGGACACACACCCTAGACTAATGTGAGTGTTGGCTGATGACACGGTTCCACTTGTCATGGGCATGGTGATGCCATTCCAACGTTCACGGACTTGGCTAAAGAGTTTAGCAAGTCGGACTGACCCACATTGAGATGCAACGAGCAAGTCGTCATTTGCATGTCTCAATCAATGTAATCCTTAGACCTGAGGTTGTCGCACAATCCGAGTTGTAGATCACCGACTTAGGTTCTGTCAAACGTTGTTCTGTGACAAGGCAACTATAAAGGCAGAGTTCGGGTCGAATTAGAAGCAAGCTGCGTGATGTGAATAATCAAGATGGGATTTTGCCCCTCCGAATGGAGAGATATTCTCTAGGCCCTCTCGAGTGATATGATTCAGGAAGCATGGCCATGTGCGACTCAGTTAAATGTTAACTGTGTCAGTTGACTAAGAGTTAGTCCGATGAATCACATATCACGGATCGAGAAGAGAGTCGAACTATTTAAGGGATGACGATAAATCGCCTATAGTTTTACAAGGTATATCGTGAGGCAAAAGGGACTAAGATGAATATCACATTGAAAGGTATTTCATCATGACTCAATGGGACTTGGGAGTCGGCACGTTCTGCTAGGAGCCGCTACCGATTGATCGATTGAGAGTCGGACTCCAATCGTGTCCAAGTCGCCATGAGCCTGTAGGGTCGCACACTTAAGAGCGGGAGCAAGTATTGGTTGGGTTGGACCCGAACCGGAAATGGACTGTTTTGTGAGTCGGACTCACAGAGGGAATGGGCCACAAGTGTTGTGAAGCCCACTACCATTCGCTATATAAAGAGGGGCGCATGTTGCCCAACGGGAAAGTTAGTCCACTCTCCCATGCGTTGGGAACCCTAGCCCCACTCAGTCCAGCCGTCGCACCGGACCTAGCAGTCCGCCGTCGGAGCTCCTGCTCGTACGTGTGGATACCGGCAGAGGTGCTGTACGTTCAGCACTTCAACGTTCGAGGGATCGGATCGGCTGGATTGGATCGTAGGACTGCAGTACCCCGACGCGCTGCATCGATAATCCGCACCTGCGCGTCTAGTGGTAAAACTCGTGGCCTTCTACCTCGGCTAGATCTTGGAAGTACCGCGTAGGAAAAAGTTTTGTTTATCTCTACGCGTTCCAACATCGCCGTCCTTTTGGAAGGAGCACTACCTGGGATCGAGAAGCTCGCAATAGGCCGGCGAGGGAACTATTACAATCATGACACGTGGGGCCCAGAGTTCGCCACTGTGGAGTCAGGACTTCACGTCCCCTTCGGAGAGATTCATGTCTTCATTGGGTATGTCGGGACATCAACCTCAGAACTGGACCAACTATCAGATTCGGTGTCTGAGAAGACCGTGGCGGTAGATTCCGATGGGGAGTCCTCAGTTGGGAACAATGTTGATCATGATGAAACAGGCTCGATCCACCAGCTCTTTGGAGACCGGTTAGGAGGAGAACCAGATTTGGATATGCAAGGTTTCACTGACGCAACTTACCACGCCGCTGTCTACATGGCTGGTCCCACGCGACAAACCAAGCCCAGATATGACTCGGAACGAAACCTGATTAGAAACGAGGCTTCAACCTGAAATCCGATTCTCGGAGCACCAGGCGTTACGAGCGCAACACCAACCGGGCCAACGGTAGCCCCGAAAGGACCAACGGTGACACCTTCAACAGGACGCGGGGAAACTAGCTCCAGGCCAAGGGAAGCAGTGATCGACCTAACCGGGCCTGCATCATATAACCTAAGACCTGAGTTGATGACCGCGATGGATTCATTAAATAAGATTCTAGCAACGCCGATCACCCTGGAAAACCTGGCGCAACGTTACGCGGAGATAGAAAGACTCGGACTGGAAATAACTCATGCCCGTCGAGAGATCGAGACACGTTTGGAAAGGGAAGGCATTCGCCTCACTTTCTGGCAAAGGGAGCTAGACTCTGTACAGAATATACGTCACAGTACTCGTCTGAACAACGAGTTTGGGGTAATGCTCGAGCCTACTAATCTCCAGGATTTATTTACACCTCCCGCTGGGAACCGGGAAGCTGGTAACCCGGCTGGCCCAGGTCGCCACATGAACCTACCGGCTAACCCCGTTCCGGCTCATCCAGCGCGTTTCCAGCCACCCGTCCAGCTGCACGGTAGCCCAAATCCAGTGCCAACTCCAGCATAGCCCCTGCAGGAAAGGTTTCATACGCCACTGGGTCTCTTCAATAATCCGATGGATAACATTTGGGCAGCAACCACTAGTCTGGCGCAGATCCCAGTTGACCCCAATAATCATATGGCCGTTGAGGCCCAGAGGGCTATTAAGATGTTGCAAACAGCAGTGGTTCAACAGTTGAATTACAGTTTTCAGGACAGGATACACTCGACCCCCTATCACAGTAGGACAACTTTGCCAAGGAGTCACCATGGAAATTCTCCAGCCCCAGCAGGATCTAGCAACGCTAACCGACAGCAACCTAACCCACCCAGGCAAGCAGTATCTTATGCGCCCGGAGTCCTAAATACAGGACATAGGATTGCAGAACCAGAAAACAGGAATCCAGGTCAGATTCCAAACCCGATTCAAATCACGGTCCCAAACCCATCTCAGACCGGGTCTCGAAAAATTGGAATTCAATGCATTGGTTCTGCAATAAGGAACAAGAGAATACCAGCCGATTTCAAAGGACCCCGCAGAGTTGTGACTTATACGCCTGACATGGAGCCTGCAGACTGGATATAGGGATATGAGATGGCCATGGAGATATTGGAAGTAAGCGACGCGGTGTGCGCGCGATATTTAAGCGTGATGCTGGAAGAGCCTGCGAAGTCTTGGTTGAAAAACTTACCCGCAAACTCGATCAATAGCTGGCAGGAGCTGAAGGCCCGGTTCATCAAAAAAATTCAAGGCACCTGCAAGCGGCCGACGACCATTACTGACCTATAAAATTGTGTCTAGAAGGAAGGGGAGTCTGCTCAGCACTGGTCTCGACGTGTCGCAGAAATCATACATTCATCGGTCGGACTTAACGCTCAGCAAGCAGTCATAGCATTGGAGCGGAATTGCAGATTTGATCCGTTAAAGCACAAGCTGGGGCGCATCAAGCGATATGTAAATGATATAAGCGAGTTAATAGACGCAATGACCAAGTATGCAGAGTCTAACAAAACAAAGGATGCAGACTCAGACGATGAGAAGTCTGCTAAAGCAAAGAAAGCTGGAAACAAGGGTAGCCAGAACCTCAATCAGAGTAACAGCAACCCCCAAATCCTGAATAATAACAAGCGCAAAAACGGGGAAGGGACCTCAGATGTAGTGGCTAACACAAATACAAGTTGCAGAAATCAGCGTCAGGGGAATAACTTCAGAGGAAATCAAAATTTTCGACCTAACAGTTTTGCTCAGGCTCAGTAGGCTCTGAAAGGATCATGCCTCAGACATAGCAAAAACGAAAAGTTAGCAAATCATTCCTGGGAAAATTGCTTCATTATGCAGGGTTTTAGGCCTAGTGGTACCAATAACTATGGACCAGGAAACAATGGAGGAGGTAGTTCCGGCAACATGGGAGCTGGGCACTCGGGACCTGGCAATCCAGGACCCGGAAACCAGAATCCGGGTCACCCTGGTCAGGGTAACCTAGGAAACACTCAAGACGGCGGTCACCAAGGAGGAAATTCCGGTTTTCAAACAAACCCGAAACAATTAAGCTCAAGCCAATACCATGTGTTCACTACAAGTTCATGCAGGAGGGAAAGCAAGGTGCAGAAACGTGCAGTCAATACGGTAGCTCCTGCTGTCCCTAGATGGCTCAATTGGTCAGAGCAGCCCATAACCTGGAGTCGGGCAGATCATCCTCCCAGATTTGAAAGTCCGGGAAGTGTGGCTCTCGTTGTGGCTCCGCAAGTTGGAGGTTATAAGTTGGACAAAGTGTTGATGGCTGAAGGAAGCCGTATAAACATACTCTACGACGACACGTTCAAAAGGACGAACCTGCAAGAGAAAAAACTCCAGCAATCATCAACTGTTTTCCATGGGATTGTACCTGGTAAGTCCGCACAACCTATTGGGAAAATATACCTTTAGGTTGCTTTTGGAGTATTTGAAAATTAGAGGATGGAGATGCTAGCGTTTGAGGTGGTAAAATTCAAAAGTCCGTATCATGCTTTGTTTGGACGACCGGCTTATGGACCTAACGGAAACTTAACTGTTAATGGGGACAGAGACATAGCCTTGGAATGCGAGGAAGATGATGCAATATATGCAGAGACTACATGTGCAGAAGAAGAGTTGAAACTGTATAAGTCGCAAGTTGATCCAGAAGATAGGACCTCGCTCAAAAAGCCATCAGCCGAGTCTGAGTCAAAATTCCAATCTGCTCAAGACACCAAGTTGGTGGACTTTACCCCCGGGGACTCGTCCAAGCAGTTCAGCGTGGGGGCTCATATGACAGAAAAATAGTAAAGCGCGCTCATCAAGTTCCTCCGTGAGAATTGGGACATCTTTGCATGGAAACCTTCCGACATGCCAGGTGTCCCAAGGGAACTTGCTGAGCACAGCTTAAGTGTGGATCCTAACCTGAAACCTATTCGTCAATTCCTCCATCGTTTTAATGATGAGAGAAGAAAGGCAATTGGAGAGGAGATAGCAAGGTTACTTGCTGCAGGGTTTATAGTTGAGGTGTTACACCCAAAGTGGTTAGCCAATCCAGTCCTGGTTCTCAAGAAAAATGGAACTTGGAGGATGTGCATCGACTACATAGATTTGAACAAAGCATGCCTTAAGGACCGGTTCGCTTTACCCCGTATCGATCAGATTATAGACTCTACGGCTAGTTGCGAATTGATATGTTTCCTGGATGCATACTCAGGTTATCACCAAATCAAAATGAAGGAAGAGGATCAAGAGAAGACGTCATTTATTACTTCGTTCGGAGCTTTCTGTTACACGTCAATGCCTTTTGGGTTAAAAAATGCAGGAGCAACTTATCAGAGTTGTATTCAAAAATGTTTGGAAAGTTAGATTGGGCGAAACGTGCACACTTATGTGGATGCCATAGTGGTAAAATCCCAGAAAGGTGACACTTTGATCTCAGACCTAGAAGAGACGTTTGCCAGCTTACGCAAGTACCATATAAAACTTAACCCAACAAAATACGTTTTTGGAGTGCCACCTGGAAAATTACTGGGTTTCATTATTTCAGAGAGAGGTATTGAACCAAACCCGGAAAAAATTCAGGCTATACATAACCTGAAGAAGCCGGCTTGCCTGAAGGACGTTTAGAAGCTGATAGGTTGTGTCGCTGCCTTAAGCCATTTTATAAGAATGTTAGGCGAAAAAGCTATACCTTTGTATCGACTCTTGAAGAAAATTGACAGCTTTGTACGGAATCAAGAGGCGGACGAGGCTTTGGAGGCTTTGAAAAAGCAACTTTCTAATGCACCAATCTTGGCTGCGCCTGAGAAAAAGGAACCAATGTTATTATACATAGCAGCCAATAACAAGACAGTCAGTGCGGTTGTAGTTGTGGAACGTAAGATGGAAGGAAAGGAGGGTCTTGTCCTGCGCCCGGTTTACTATGTCAGCGAAGTCTTGACAAAGTCCAAGCAACGTTACCCGCACTGGCAGAAGTTAGTTTTTGGGGTATTCATGGCCAGCCGCAACCTGAAACATTACTTTCAGGAACATCCCGTTACTGTGGTCAGTTCAGCACCCTTGTCAGATATTATTCAGAACATAGACGCAATAGGGAGAGTTGCAAAATGGGCTATTGAGATGGGGCCATATCATATCAAATATAAGCCCAGGACCGCAATAAAGTCTCAGGCCTTGATCGAATTTATAAATGACTGGACACAATTACAGGTTCCACCGGATAAGCCTAAGACAAAATACTGGACTATGCAATTTGACGGGTCTCGACAGCTGGAAGGTTCAGGAGCTGGTGTGCTGTTAACATCCCCAAGAGGTGATAAATTTCGCTACGTCTTACAAATTTCATTCAAGTGCACTAATAATGCAGCAGAGTATGAAGCTTTACTTCATGGACTTCGAATTGCAAAGGAGATGAGAGTAACCCGGATTCGATGTTTGGGTGATTCAGACCTTGTATCTCAACAAGTTACATGGACCTGGGATTCTGAAGACCCAGTTATGACAGCTTACAGGCGAGCGGTTACCCAGATAGCCGGATATTTTCAGGGATATCAGGTTGATCACATTGATCGACGTCTTAATGAGACAGCTGATGCACTAGCTCGTTTGGGTTTCCAGAAGAAAAAAGATCCGCCCAATGTTTTCCTGGACGAACTTCATAGTCCGTCGGTCAAGATTCCAACAGAGGAAGACCTAGCAAACCCAGACCCGTAATCATAATTGATAGTAGTATTGCATACAAGGCCAGAGTGGATTGAACCGTACCTAGCATACCTTACGAGAAGAGAACTCCCGCATGACGAGGTTATAACTCGACATTTTATCAGAAGGTCAAAATCATATACAGTTATCAATGGTGAGTTATATAAGAGAAGTGTAATTGGAATCTTCCACAGGTGCGTTTCTCCAAAAGAAGGATGTCAGATCCTGAGGGAAATTCATTCAGGGGATTGTGGCTATCATGCAAGTTCAAGATCTTTGGTTAAAAAAGCCTTTAGACATGGTTTTTTCTGGCTTACCGCAAATGCTGAAGCGGAAAACATAGTGAAAACTTGTGAAGGATGTCAAAGATATGCAAGACAGGATCACGAATCAGCTCAAGATTTGCATATCATTCCCATATCTTGGCCTTTCGCGGTCTCGGGACTTGATATGGTAGGACCTTTCCAAATGTCATCAGATAAAAAGACTCATCTTCTGGTGGCAGTGGATAAGTTTACAAAGTGGGTAGAAGCAGAACCAATCAGCAAATGTGACGCAGTTAAAATAGTCAAGTTCTTAAAAAAGTTGATTTTCAGATTTGGTTACCCACACAGCATTATAACAGACAGTGAGACAAATTTGTCAGAGGGGGAAATGCAGAAGTTTTGTGAACAAAACCGTATACGACTTGACCTTGCTTCGGTAGCACATCCACAGTCCAATGGACATGCAGAACGAGCTAACGAGGAATTTCTCAAAGGTATCAAACCTAGACTCCAGGTACCACTGGAAAAAACTGCGGGGCGTTGGGTGGACGAGTTACCAGCTGTCTTGCGGAGCATACGAACTACTCCAAATAGATCAACATGCTATACACCATTTTTTCTGGTCTATGGAGCTGAAGCAGTTTTGCCAAGTGATATTTGTCATGATTCACCACTAGTGGCTGCTTATGTGGAGACTCAGAATGAGTTAGCTCGTCAAGACTCGCTTGATGCTTTAGAAGAAGCACGCGATCTCGCAGCATCTAGGTCAGCCATATATCAGCAGGACCTGCGTCGCTATCATAGCCGCAGAGTTAGAACTCGAAGTTTTCAAGAAGGGGACTTAGTGTTACGCTTGATCCAAAAGAAGCATGGGATGCACAAGCTAAGTCCTCCATGGGAGGGACCATTTGTAGTAAGTAAGAAACTATACAATGAGTCATACTACCTCATTGATATGCGTGATGCTGATAAATCACGAACATCTGAGGATGAAACTGGAAGACCATGGAACATAGCCCAGTTGAGGCCATATTATACATAGGATCATTGTAATCATTATGTTATGATTGGCAATAAAAGACAGACTTAGACAAAATCTGAGTTACTGACATTTGTCTCAAATTTATGATTATAGTAAAACATATTTTTTCATGATTACTTGGGGGCTGATGCTAGAGCACATTCTATATCTCGAGAATCTGGCTAATGCCAAAATATATTGGTTATACTTGCCTGCCAGTTAGTGGTTAAACGCAAATTTATGACCTAGATGTTTAAACCTGGATGAGTTAATCATGCTATAACCCCGCAAAACCGGGTTACTATGACCCTGAACTCACTAGAGTTAAAACACTAGATTATGTCATGCGAAAAACCGACTGAGCTAGATAGCAAAGAAAAACCAAATCAAGGAAAATCTCAATTAACAAATTAAAGGTACTGCAAAAGTTTGTAACCCGGAAATAAAATTTCCCATAACCTGCCAGGAAACTAGGTTATCACAAACAAAATTGTATCTTAAGCGCACATGCGCACTTCCAAAAATAGGACTAGAAATAAAGCAGTTTATCTAGCCTATTACACACCCCTTAGGTCCAAAATATTGTTTCTCAAAAACTTCAAAGTTTAATCCGCAGCAGTTTTTCCTTTTTGCTAGGCTGGGTCTTCAGCTGCCGGGTCTTGGGTCTCCGGTTCAACTGTCGCCTGAACGACATCTGTCTCTTTAACTTCATCGGTACGAACATACTTACACTCCACCTGAGCCAGAGCATCAGTAGTGTTCTCCGGTTCATATAAAGGACGAGGTGGCGCAAAAACAGATGGGGTGACAGTTTGAGGCACGCCAGACAAAAATGCTACTGAAAGCCGGCTTTTTTGCGGGACTTGGCGGGCAGCAGCGATTGTCTGGGGACAAAAGGCCATCTTGCGCTCACCTGATGAGGTATAACCCAGACACATCTCCTTCAGCTTGATCTTCTCAGCAATAGTACAAGCTTGGAACCGGCACCCCCTCTCTATCTTGGCGAAGTCTTTCTTCTCATACTTGGACATATCAGCTTTATATTCTGGGAAACCTTTGGCGATAAGACCCGGATCGAGTTCCGGGTGATAAGCTTTTGCTAGAGACATCACCTTGATAGCTCCAAGGCAGCAGGATGATAACTTGTGCTCTTCTATCCATTGAGGAACATGAGATAGTTCCACAAGCATATCACTGAGCCTCTGCGGAAGGTTATCCCAGCCCCGGACAGCTTTGATACACTCTCCACCCCCAACATATAACTGTCGGATCAGGGTAAATAGAACTTTCAATTTCATGTAAGGGAGTTGGAGG
Source organism: Alopecurus myosuroides (assembly GCA_028641055.1). Taxonomy (NCBI): domain Eukaryota; kingdom Viridiplantae; phylum Streptophyta; class Magnoliopsida; order Poales; family Poaceae; genus Alopecurus; species Alopecurus myosuroides. The sequence goes on along the minus strand of CM054063.1, from coordinate 258,403,593 downwards.
TTATTGCCGTGTTTCCTGCCTGCAATTTGAAGTAATATTATTGATAAGAACCTAGTTATGCATAACTTAGCAAACCAAGACTATGAAGCAGAAAGGCAAAAACTTTTAAGCCAGAAGACTCAAGCCAGGTTAACTTACCAAAAACACTGCTAGTGATGTCTCTCAGCAGATTCTTGATAGTGGTAAAACTGGTGAGGGTTTCCTCTAACTCTTTTTCAGCTTTTTCAGCCCTTGCAATAAGGGCCTTTTCCCGGGTTTCAAAGTTGTCGGGGGGTTACCCCCGAGTAGGGTAAAGGCAAGTGGTAAAGGCGACTGTCAGAAGAGAGGTTTGGTCGAGTAGCCGCCTACCCGGTACTTGCTACCCGGTTGACTGCTCCTCGGTCTTACCTCAAGATGACCAGAAGGAGATATCAATCAAGTTCTGTCCATTCGAGTAGAAGAGTTGGCCCGAGTAAAATTGGCGGGAACCTACTCGGGCCAGAAAGTCAAAGGAGCCGTTCTGACACAGGATCCCGCGTATCCTGGGTCCGTACTTGGCAGTATTTGAACTACTGTTCATCCGGGACCGGCCTGCCTGACAGTGACAGCATGGAAGCAGGCCGTCGCAGGATAAGGGGGCCCTACTCTGTGTTTGGCACAGTGATACCAGTCTGTCCCCTTGTTTTGCCCAACGACTTTCCAGATGCAGCCCAGATTAGGAACCAAAGCTGTCAGCGAGAACCCGGAAGAAGGACGATGTGCACACTATGTCGACACTTGTCTAGGTTTGGACGTATCCGGCTGGGCACCGTGTATATAAGGTGCCCCGCCGCCTCCTGCGTGAGGGATCCGATCGAGAGGAACACTTGGTGACCTAATTCTTGACCTAGCTCATCACCTAGAGAGGAGAGTGGCTACTCGGTAGCAAGAACATTGTACTGTGGCTACTCGGTGAGACACCAAAATACACAAAGAAAGGCAGGAGTAGGGGTTTTACCTCCTCACGAGGGCCCTGAACCTGGGTAGATCGTGTTGTTTGCAGTGTTTACTTCGTACCTCACGCGGCTACTCGTCGCGTGATCCCTCCCCGAGCACCTCCAGCGTCCTTCGTCCCCACATCTTTAGCCATCCCATGGCATCTGCCGTGACACCACCACGACAGTTGGCGCCCACCGTGGGGCAACCAGCGGCGCTGGTTGGAGTTTCTGTTCGGACGGGATCTTCTTCAGCGGAGCGCGTGGTCTGTGGCCTTGTCCACAGATTCGGCTCCTTCGACTTTGTCACCGACAACGCCGGCGATTTCGGCGGCAGGGCCATGCCGGAGGGCGGCTCGGTGATCTCCTTCGGCTCTCACCTCGTCTACGTCGCCACCGTCGCCAACCGCGCGTACCCCGAGCTGGTGCATGACGCGGAGGATCCTCCCGCGGTGATCGCTGCTCGCGGAAGGCCCGCGTGCCGCTCTGCGAACTGCGCTGAGGTGATGGTGACGGGCTTGGCGGCAAATACCGGCGCAGCCGCTACTGGCGCTGCGGCCGTCGTCGAGGAGATTGATGCACCGGCTGCTGGTGGCAGGGTTCACCGGCCCTACGAGAAGGAGAGCAACTTGCCGCCTTCCACGTCTATGGTCATTCCCGCGTCGGCTACGCGACCTGGCATGCCAACTCCCACCGACATCGAGCTCCTGGCCATGAGGGAGCAGCTCGAGCGGCAACGCCTGGAGCTGCTTGCCGAGCAGGCGGAGTTGGATAAGGTGAGGTTGGAATTGAGTCTAGATCAGCTTGAGTACAACAAGGCTCACGGCTTCACGCCAGTCGCTAGGAGGGCTAGCAGAGTAGGTGCCACTCGGCGCAATCTTGGTGCCGAGATGGCGACAGTCGTAGAGGCTCCTGCTCAGTCCGCCACAGCAAACACCTCCACCAGGCCCAGATATAGCACACCCGCCAAGACACTTAGAGCTGCAGAGGCTGTAGCTGCCGAGTTGCCTCGCCTAGATGGCGATGCGCGTGTTAGGCAGCAAGAAAGACTCAACGAGTTGGTGTTGGAGGCTGCTAGGCAGAACGAGGAGTTCCGGAAGGCCAACCCGGGTGCCGGGGCTTCGCAGGTGGTTCACTCGCACGCGGCTAGATCTAACGATCAGGCCTCGTCTCCGCATCCCAGCCGCGAGAAGAGCCGCAGCGGGCGTTCGGGCAGAGACAGGCAAATGCAGGTGTATGACCCGGCTGCTGCCGCGAGACAGCTTGCTGTGCCGCAGCAGCCCGGGCAGGAACACAACGCTGCAAGAGCAGGCTCTCAAGCCCATCAAGCTCAAAGCCGAGCCCGAGATGAAGCGCGCCCAGGTCCTTCTCGGCGTCCCGCTGCTCCGCCTGCTCGGTAGAGGCAACAGCCGCGCGCAGTGGCACCAGTCGCCAACCCGGCGGAGCAGCCTGCAGCTGTGCAGGTGGACAGGTATGATGATGGCTACTCGGCCATGGAAATGGCTGGCTATGATGTCCATGATCGTGTTGGCGAGCGCATGCTGGCACCGGGAGATGCGAGGCATCAGTTGGACCGGATCAGCTTGTCGGCGCGGCTGGAGAGCACGGGTCCTCCTGGCCCCGAGTGCTTTGGCCCGCACATCATGAACGAGCCGTCCGTGAAGAACTTCCAGCTTGCTAGGGGCACCAAGAGCTACAATGGCAGCACCAAGCCTGAAGATTGGCTCAATGACTATGTCACCGCGGTTCATATCGCGAACGGCAACAGAAGATGGGCGGTGCGCTATGTTCCGTAGATGCTAGAGGGTCCAGCCCGCACTTGGCTCAACAACTTGCCCAAGAACAGCATTAATTGCTGGCTGGACTTCTCGGATGCCTTCATCAGCAACTTCACCAGCACATACAAGAGGCCGAATAGGCCACAGCAGCTATCCGCTTGCAGGCAGTGAGAAGACGAGACAGATCGCGAGTATCTTACTCGGTGGAGTACATTGAGGAACACCTGTGAGGGTGTGAATGAAGCACAGGCCATCACTTGGTTTGCGCAGGGATGCAGACATGGTAGTATGTTGTGGCAGAGATTGCAGAGGGAGATGCCGAACACTCTGGCGGAGACCATCAAGATTGCGGATCAGTACGCACTTGGTGATCCCACTCAGCCACTGATGGACTCCTCTAAGCCGAGATGAAACTTCAGCAACAGCAAGCGCAGCGAGTTCCGCAACAAGCGCCGAGTAGATAATCGGTATGATCCTGAGGAGGTGAATGCAGTGACTGTTGGAGCTGGTGGCAGCCAGAGGCAAAAACCTGCTGGAGCCTACGGGCAGAACCAGAACCAGGGCCAAGGCAAACAAGAAGCTGTTTCGCACCTCTCAGTCGGGTAGCGGGAACTCCGAGCAGCCGAAGAAGTTTGTCTTTGAGGACATGAAGGATGGTCCATGCAGTTTTCACACTCACCACCCCTCGAGGCCTGCTAACCACACTACTCGGCAGTGCGAGTGGTGGGAGGTGATCAAGAGTGATGGCTTGCCTCCTCCTCCTCCTCTGCCAGCAGCCAATGCCAATGTGCAGCCTACTCGCGCACCCGCAGCTCGGCCGCCAGTGTACCCGAGAAGAGAGAATATGAACCAGGTGGCTTTAGGAGCCAACCAAAACTTCAACAATGAGAGATACCGCAACAACAACAACTACAACCGCAACAACAACAACAGAGGCAACAACAACTACCAGGGCAACAACAACAACGACAACAATGGGGGCGGAGGCTCCAATCAGTACCAAGAGCACCACGAGAGCTACATGATATTCACTTCTGAGCCAGTCGACAAGCAATCACAGCACAGGCGGGCCATGGAGGTCAATGCAGTGATTCCTGCTGTCCCTCACTACATGTATTGGTGTGACCAGGAGATCAGGTGGACCCGAGCAGATCATCCCAAGGTGATGCCCAATCCGGGTAGCTATGCCTTGGTGCTGGATCCTACCTTCCTGGGTCCCGAGAAGAATGTGAGGTTCAGCAAGGTGCTAATCGACAACGGCAGCAGCATCAACATCGTGTACAAAGACACGCTCGAGAAGCTTGGCCTGGCCGAGAACATGATGCTGCCTAGCAAGACCACCTTCCATGGCATTGTGCCCGGGATCTCGTGCAACCCGATTGGCCGAGTGTGGATCGATGTGCTATTCGGCACCAGGGATAACTGCCGCACAGAGCGCCTGCAGTTCGAGGTGGTGGACCATCAGAGTCCTTACCATGCTCTACTCGGCAGGCCTGCTCTGAGCAAGTTCATGGCCTCTACCCATGTTGCATATCTGAAGATGAAGATCCCTGGTCCCAATGGCATCATTACTATCTCTGGAGATTACAAGAAGTCCATGGAGTGTGCCTCTGCTAGCTCCCAGTTGGCGGAGTCGATGGTGATTGCTGCCGAGAAGAAGAAGATGTATGAGGTGGTAGCTATGGCGCAATCCGCGCAAGATGGCGCGCAAGGTGTGCCGAGTACCCAGCACGGCACTGCTTTTCAGGCTGCCAAGGAGACAAAGAAGGTCCAGGTCGACCCCGAGTTCCCTGACCGCGTAGCCATCATTGGCTCCGGGTTGGCGGAGAAATAGGAAAGCGAGCTCATCCACTTCCTCCGTGAGAATCGGGATGTATTCGCCTGGTCCAATGAAGATCTACCAGGAGTCCCGAGGGAGTTGGTTGAGCACTCTTTACATGTGCGTCCTGACGCCAAGCCAGTGAAGCAGGCTATGCGCCGTTTCGGAGATGAGAGAAGAAAGGCCATTGGTGACCAGATCACCAAGTTACTGATAAGCAATTTCATCATGGAGGTGCTGCATCCGGATTGGTTAGCCAACCCGGTCATGGTCGAGAAGAAGAAGGAGGATCCCAAGGCTGCCACTGCATGGCGCATGTGCGTCGACTACACCGACTTGAACAAGGCATGCCCCAAGGATCCTTTCCCGCTACCTCGCATCGATCAGGTGATCGATTCCACTGCTGGTTGTGAACTGCTGTCTTTCATAGATGCCTACTCTGGTTTCCACCAGATTGCACTCAATCCTGCTGATCAAATAAAGACTGCTTTCATTACCCCGTACGGGGCTTATTGCTATCGTGTCATGTGTTTTGGCTTGAGGAATGCGGGTGCAACCTATCAGAGATGCATGCAGAAATGCTTGCACGACCAGCTCGGCAAGAATGTGCAGGTGTACGTAGATGACATTGTCATCAAAACGAATAAAACACATACTCTGCTTGCCGACCTGGAGGAAACCTTTGCTAACCTACGCAAGTACAAAATGAAACTGAATCCGAGTAAGTGCACCTTTGGTGTACCGGCTGGGAAGCTACTCGGTTTTCTCGTTTCTAGTCGGGGCATTGAAGCCAATCCTTCTAAGATAAAAGCTATTGAGAGCATGTCTTTGCCGAGATCACTGAAAGATGTGCAGAAGTTCACAGGTTGCTTGGCATCTCTGAGTCGTTTTTTGGGCCGAATGGGCGAGAAGGCCCTGCCTCTATACCAGCTAATGAAGAAAAGTGACAAGTTTGTCTGGACTCCGCAAGCGGATGTGGCATTCAATGAGCTGAAAGCAATGCTGGCTAGTGCTCCCATCTTGGCTAGTCCGCTACCCAAGGAGCCAATGCTGCTGTACATTGCTGCGACTAACCGAGTAGTCAGCGTGGTGATTGTGGTGGAACGAGAAGAAGAAGGCAAGAGTGTGCAGCGCCCAGTATATTATCTCAGTGAAGTGCTGTCCAGTTCCAAGCAGAACTACCCGCATTACCAGAAGATGACCTATGGTGTGTACCTGGGCGCCAGGAAACTAAAGCATTATTTCCAGGAGCACCCCATCACTGTCGTGAGCTCTGCTCCCATCTCGGACATCATGGGTAACAAGGAGGCGACTGGCAGAGTAGCCAAGTGGGCAATCGAGCTGGCCGCGTACGCACCCGCGTATGCGAGAAGAGAAGCCATCAAGTCTCAGATTCTGGCGGAATTCCTGGTGGACTGGGCCGAGGTGCAGTATGAACCTCCTGCTCCAGTTTCTAATTACTGGAAGATGCACTTTGATGGCTCGAAGGTGAAGGAAGGCCTTGGTGCTGGCGTGGTGCTGACATCACCCAAGAGAGATCAGCTCAAGTATGTGCTGCAGATTCATTTCAAGGCGTCCAACAATGTTGCAGAGTATGAGGCAGTGGTACATGGCTTGCGAGTAGCCAAGGAAGTTGGAGTGCAGCACATCATATGCTATGGTGATTCAGATCTGGTGGTGCAGCAAGTCTCGGGCACTTGGGATGCCTTGGATGCCAACATGGCATCATATCGCTTCCTGGTGCAGTCTATGACTGGGTTTTTCGAAGGCTGTGAGTTTCAGCACATTCACCGAGCAGAGAACGAAGCAGCAGATGAGTTATCCAAGTTGGGATCTTCTCGGCAATCCATCCCGGCGGGAATCGCCTTGGAGCATTTGAGGAAGCCATCCATCAAGCCTTCTCCCAACTCGGAGTCTATATTTGTTCCTTCTCTGCCAAGTGAGGAATCTGATCCCATGGAGATTGATTGGGAGAATGCTACAGGAAACCCGGGGACTGCCGTCCTCTACTCGGGGACTGCCACTCCTTACTCGGGGACTGCCACTCCTCACTCGGGGACTGCCACTCCTTACCCGGGGACTGCCGTCCTCTACTCGGGGACTGCCACTCCTTACTCGGGGACTGCCACTCCTTACTCGGGGACTGCCACTCCTTACTCGGGGACTGCCATTCCTTATTCGGGGACTGCCACTCCTTACTCGGGGACTGCTGTCCTTAACCCGGGGACTATCGCATTCATTGAGGAGGTTCTCGCCAATCGATCTGGGCTGCAAAGAAGTGCTCCCACCCCTAAAGAGCAACCAGAGGTACCCGTCCCAATGGAAGTGGACGAACCAGTGTTTCCCGCACGGGAGACACCGAGTTGGGATATGCCCATATTATCCTTTCTAAGGGATGGTACTCTACCTGAAGATGAGGTGACTGCAAGGCAGATTCAGAGAAGATCCAAGGGCTACACTATTGTCCGAGATGTGCTGCACAAGAGAAGTGCCACTGGCGTGCTGCAACGTTGTGTGGATCCAGCAGAAGGAGAAGAGATCCTGATAGAGATACACCAAGGAGAATGCGGGCACCATGCCTCTTCTCGGGCGCTGGTCCAGAGAGCTTTCCGGCATGGCTTCTACTGGCTCACAGCACTGCAGCAAGCTGAGGATATCGTGAGGAAGTGCACAGGCTGCCAGATGTTCGCAAGTAAGATTCACATGCCTGCTTCCGAGTTGAAAACAATTCCTATCACCTGGCCATTTGCTGTTTGGTGTTTGGACATGGTTGGGCCTTTCCAGACGGCTAGAGGCAACATGACTCACATCCTGGTCATGGTGGACAAGTTCACCAAGTGGATTGAAGTGAAACCTATTCGGAGGTGTGATGGGGCCACGACTGTGAAATTCGTGAAGGATGTGATCCTGAGATATGGCTACCCGCACAGTATCATCACCGACAACGGCACAAACTTTGCTGAGGGAGCAATGGTGCGGTTCTGCAGAGATAAGCATATCCGACTAGACGTTGCGTCAGTCACGCATCCTGCTTCCAATGGGCAAGTTGAAAGAGCAAATGGCATGGTACTGGCAGGCATAAAGCCAAGGCTGATGGAGCCGCTGCTGAAAACACCTGGGTGTTGGTTAGACGAGTTGCCAGCGGTGTTGTGGAGTCTAAGGACTACCCCTAACCGGTCAACCGGCTACACGCCATTCTTCTTGGTATACGGGGCTGAGGCCGTGTTGCCAATAGACTTAGAGCATGACTCCCCCCGAGTAACCCTCTACACAGAGGTGGAGGCGAGAGAAGCTCGAGAAGACGACGTTGACCTGCTTGAAGAAGCAAGAGAGCTGACTCTGTCACGTTCGGCTATCTACCAGCAAAACCTGCGGCGTTATCATAACCGAAAGGTGAACCCAAGGGTTTTCCGAGAAGGAGACATGGTCCTTAGGCTTGTGCAGCGCACAGCCGGGATGCACAAGTTGTCTCCTCCATGGGAAGGGCCTTTCATTGTGAGCAAAGCGCTGCACAACGATGCTTACTATCTTGTAGATGTGCGCCCACCACAGGCGAACAGGGCACATAAATCCGGAGAGGAAACCAAGCGCCCTTGGAATGTAGCTCTACTCCGTCGTTTTCATTCGTGAGCAAAGATGTGTATGTACCCTCTTATCCGAGTTGAAATCCTACTCTGCAATCTGAAATTGATCTCGGGGACTGCCCTCGTCCAAAATTGCTCTAAGTGTTTTTACTCGGCTTTACCTTTTGCCTATTCGGTTGCTCTACTTCAAAATTCAAAGGTACATTGAGTACTGTGTTTAAACCTACATGCCAACTCTTCGACTTTGCTGCTGTCCGAAACCCGGCTTCATGGCAAGCAAGAGAACAAGCAAAAGATCCATGAGCACAAGAAAAATTACTAAGGAAAAGAAGAGTGCAGGAACCGAGTAGGGTGTTTTTATTACTATTATGTGAATTGTCTTTTCGGCTAAGTGGTGGGCTGCGTTACTATGATTGTTTCTAAGCGGCTAAGTATTTGCAGCTCCACTCTTTAACTCTTGTGACTCGAATACCAAAAAAGCAACAAGTTGCGGGTAGAGCTGAGACGAAAAGGGAGAGTGAATAAGAAATGCAACTCGGGGACTCGCATGATAATGCAACTCGACATCCAGCCCAGGTTGAACAAATTGATTAAGTTGGAAATAACAAAAGTGGGAATAAAATTGAGTAGCAACAGAATAAAATAGTCTGATACATCTGCTCCCGGCATCCCGGGGATCTGATAAGTGTTTGAGTAAGAAATTTGCAGGATGAAATCAAATTCAGGTTGATGGGGCGTTCTCGGTGCTCGCCTGGGTTGCTTCGCCTTCCTCAGTGGCCTTGGTGGTGTCCGCCTCTGCGCTGGCATCAGCAGTCTTCGCTTGCTCGGCGTCAGGCTCGGTGGCGAGCTGCTCAGAAGTAGCAGTAGCCACCGAGATGGGCGTTGTCGCGGAAGCAGAGCCGGTCTCGGGGGCGTGGGTGCGCACCGTGTCGTCGAGTGCGGCTCCTGATGAGGTGCCGAACTCGAGGGCAGCGGTGTCGATCTCCTCGGCCTCTTCATCGCTACTCGCGATGACTGCGGCCTTCCCCTTGCCCTGGGGAGAATCGAAGAAGCCCAGCTCGGGATCTGTTTCTTCGTCCTCCTCCTCGTCCTCCTCCATCTCGGTGTCGGGTTCAGGGAGGCCATCGATGAAGGTTGCCGTATCCGCGCACTCCGCAACCTCATACGCAATCAGTTTGCGCGTGGTCACGCAGCTGGGATCCATCTCCCACATGGAATTGGCGCGCTTCCCGCGGATGACCTGCATGTTCAGATTCTCGTACCAGGAGGCGACGCAGAGCAGCATCAGATCAGCGCCTGCCCGAGCTCCCGAGGCGCGCCACTTCTTCAACTCGGCCTTCACATTGCGCAGCTTCAGAGCAAGGCCACCGATGGTTGTCGGCGCGGGATCTTCAGGCCAGAATAGCTTGTGGAGCTCGAAGCCGACGCGCACCAGGTCAGTGCCCACGCCGGCCAGGCGTTCGAAGTGCCCTCGCATCACCAGCAGGCTATCCTCGATCTCGGCCCTGGTGTCCGCGGCCTCGCCCTTCTCAATGCGAGCTGCTCGGGCCTTGGCCAAAGCTGGCGCGCAAGCGGACACGAGGTCAGGGAAGATTTCTGCGCAAAAGCAAGTGAGAAATTCAGTCACAGGATCCGAGAAGAGGCAGAACCGAGAAGAAGAGATACAAAAAGGAGGAAACTTACTGTGAAGCTCGTGGCGCAGCTGCTGCAACTGGATTTTCCATTCCTCTTCATTGGAAACGTGCTTCTCCTCAAGCAAGCGCAGGCCATCCAGCTGAGTGAAGAGCCCAGCATTGCCTTCTTTCAGCACTTCGCACTCCTGCTCGAGGGCTTTTATCTTGGCATTGAAAGTTGTCTCAGCCTTGGCCTTCTCGGCGATAACTCTGTCCCTCTCGGCGCCAAGGTCGAGAGCATCCTGGAGGGCCTTCTGCAGCTGGAGTTGCAGCTGCTCCATCTCTGTTGTGTGCTCCTTAACCAGCTCAACGGCCTGGCTGGACAACTGTTGCTGAACCTCAGCAGGTCTAAGGCAATCCTGATGCTCGACAACAAACTTCTTATGATCTTCTGAATAGAGCAAAGCACGGTTAGCAGAGAAGCAAAGGAAACAGACACAAGGGCAAACCGAGTAGACGGAGGTTTACCTTCTAGCTTCTTGATGGTGGTCTCGGCATTCGCAACAAAGGCACGGCAGTTCGAGTGCTCGTCAGCCAGGGCCTTCAGTTTCCCTGCAGAGTAGAGATGGTTAACGCAAAAAGCAATAGCGGGCGTAAACAAAAAACGCAAGAACCGCGTAAGCGAGAAGCGTACCTTCCACCTCGGACAGCCTCATGGTACTGTTCATAACCTCCTTGTCGGCTTCCTCGGCGCTCACCTTCTCTTTCTCAAGGGCGGCAATATGCCTCTTGGCAATGGCGTGGTTCCAGAGAAGTTGGCGGTGCAAGTTGGTCCGCTTCAGTACACTATTCTGAGAAGCAAAAGAAACAGGTGTCAAGCAAAGTATTTGAGATTCCACCCGAGAAGACGGCTACTCGGAAGAGTGTCCGCCTACTCGGCCAAAATCTTGGGGACTGGGTGATGGATAAGGACAAGAGGAAGAGAAGAAAAGAAGTAGAGATGCAACTCGGAAAAGTTAAGTTGAGGCTTACCGCGTAAGACTGCTCGAGATCTTCTGCGTTCTTGCGGTGCACGAAAATCTTGGCAGCCAGAGTAGCAGAAGTGGTCGAGACAGTCATGGGTTTGCAACCCAAGTCCACCTTGTTCCAGTCCTGGCGCATGTGGTCGATGTCGCCCAAATCGATGCCGTTCCAGTTGGGGTTGCCGAGAATCTTGCTATCCCATTTGGCATCAATGAAGCCGATGAGGTCGAGTACCTGCTCAAGGCTCTGGGATGATATCGCCTGGTCTTGAGCTCCCCGAGAAGCAATGGAGGCGGATCTGTCCTGGTTTGGGGCCGAGGGCCCGGAGTCCACCGCCAAGGCTTTCCTTCCTCTTGTGAGATCAATCTTCCGGTCCTCGACGGAAAGGCCAATCTGGCGCTGTTGGCTAACCTTCACCATATAATCCGGGTAGAGGGGCTGATCAGCTACGGTAGCGGCGGCAGGAACCGCACTGGGATTGCGGATAACCAGCTGCCTGGACTGGCCAGCTGGTGTCGGCGGCGGCTTGTCGGCAGCTTTCTTCTTTGCCTTCTCTTTCTGAGCGGTTGGCTTCTCAACCTTCTGCGTCTCGGTTTCTTTCTTCTCGGCTGCCCTCTTCTCGACTGCCTCCTTCAGAGCATCTAGGGCTTATTTCCTGGTTACTCGCCCGGCAGGAGGGCTGGCTGCGCCCTTGGTCTGTGGCACCAAGGAGGAATCTGGCGGTGCAGAGCCTTGAGCAATGGGTGGCACCACCGACCCACCACTTTGTGCAGCATCTGGTTGCGCGCTACTCTGTGCAGCGCCTGGTTGCGCACTGCTCAGGGGATACTCCTCAGTCATGGCTGCATCGTCTACCCGCTGCTCGGCAGCGGGATCCTCTTGTCCGACAGCATCTGTGGCTGGCTGCTCAGGTTCGGCTTCTTGCCGCTCGACGGCGGCGTCATCATCGTGCATCTCCTGATCACGGTCTTGGTTCCCCTCGGCGGTGTCGGCCGGAGGGGAAGGTGGCCTCTCTTGATGAGCAGTGCCCTGCGCCTCCTGTTCGGCGCGGGATTGCTGCTCTGTGTCAGTGGTTTGGGCATCGGTGCCCTGTAAGGATGCATTGGCGACATTGTTCTCGTCGCCATCGAGGTCGATTAGCTTGTCGACATCGATGGCAGTCTTCTTCTGAGTTTCGCTGGATGCAAGAGCGGCATCCGCGTTCAAGGGGGCTCTGAAGAGGAAATTGGAATCAAAGATAAGAAAAGGGCAGAGGAAAACAAGAGAAAACAGTGAAGGAAAAGGATTGGGAGTCAACCGAGAAGAGCAAAGCAAACTGAAACATGCAACCGAGAAGAAACTTACGCGGCGGTGGAGGGAATGGTTCGCCTCGTTCTCTTCACGACCGCCTTCTTGGTCGCCTTCTCGGTCGCCTTCTTCTTCTTGGCGGGGGGCTCTAGGGCGCCGCTGCCGGCCCGCTTGCGGGTAGCAGGTGCAGCAACAGAAAGAGGATTGACCTCAAGGGCTTTCTCCTCATCGTCCTCGTCATCATCCTCAGCATTTGCAGCATCTGTGAAATAGGGAGGAAGGAAACCACTTCAGAAACAGCAGGCAAAGGGCTTGAGCTTTTCGCAGAGGGAGAGCGCGAATTCAGTTACCTTCGAACTCGTCATCAGACCAGTCGCGAAGAGAGGTTTCGGCAGGCTGCTTCTCTGTCGTAGGGGAGTGAGGAAGGTTGATCTGGTCTGCAGTCTCAAAAGAGGCCTTGTCGTCCTCCTCTCGGTCAGCAAACCAATTGCCTTCAAAGCGCTCACAGCTCTCCATAAGCTGGCGATTGAGGACCTGAAGAGCGGAGAAGTGTCACAAGTTAGCCGAGTAGCAGGAAGGTATCCTACTCGGATAGGCGTGCAAACACGAAGTACACTAAGCCTAAGCAATTTTACCGAATGTCCTACTCGGATAGGCGTGCAAACACAAAGCATACTAAGCCTAAGCAATTTTACCGAATGTTCTACTCGGATAGCCGTGCAAACACAAAGCACACTAAGTCTAAGCAACCTTACTGAATATTCTACCCGACAAGGCGTGCAGGCACAAAGCACACAAAGCCTATGCAATTCCACTAAGTACTCTACTCGGTACGGAATGCGATTGCTAGTCGCAGCCAAGAGAGAAGATTTTCTAGTCGGATGGCAAATATCGAAAGCAGAATAAGGAGAACGTACCCGGGGAATCGGTTTCGTGCGGCTGAATGGGATGAAACCATACTGCCAGTGGTCACCAAGGCTTGTTGTCAGGATGGCCCTGGCGTGCACGGGAACATCCGCGTTGTCGAGCTCGATGGTGGTCGTTCTGGTGCAGTCGCGGGGGCCTCCCATATAGCACATCAGATGGCTGCGCTCCTGCAGAGGCAGCACGCGATTCTTGATCCAGCAAGCCACAGGATCATCACTCTTGAGGCCCTCGTTGATTAGAGCACCGAGCCGCTCATCTATCTCCATCGAGTTGAGGTCGTTGGAGGGCTTCGCCTTCCAATTCTTCCCGGATGGAGCACGATTGCTCCAAGCAGGCAGATTGATTCTGTCAGTTACCTGGCCTCCTTCCGTGGCGGGGATGTTCTTGACGTAGAGGAAGGTCTTCTGCCACATCCGGACGGATTCCAAACCCTTGATGCGAGGGTGATTGGTCCCCGACCGCTGCACCATCATGGCACAGCCAGTATCGGTCGCGCGGGTGCTGGCGGCCGCGCCGTCCTTCTTCCCGGTGGTTTGCTGGCGAAGATGGAAATACTTCAACCAGGTATCTGTAGTGGGATGGATACCGAGAAAGGCCTCGCATACCACAGCGTGGTAAGCGAGGAAGACGACGGCGTTTGGTGGCAAGTGATGCATTTGGAGACCGAAGTGGTCCAGGAAGCGGCGGAGAAAGTCGGAGGCCGGAAGGCCGAAGCCGCGCTCGAAATGCGACAGGAAGACAACATGCTGGCCCTCCCGCGGGGTTGGCACGATCTCGCCCTCAGACGGCCGGCACTGAACACCAGGAGGAACCCTCCGGGTGTTCACGAGCCAGGCGCAGTCCTCAGCGGTGACGTGCGAACCAGCCCAGCCGGCGCGAGACATGGTCACGAGCAGGAAAGATGGGAAGAATCGGAGTGTGGTGAGTGGATTGGGTGAGTCCGCGGCGGCGCAAAAGGTTGCGCGGCGGCGGAGAGCTCGGCGGCGGAGAAGAACAGAGAGATGAAAGGGGAAAAGTGCGAAGGGAGGAGAAAAGGAAGTTACCGGTGGGGGTATTTATACCCTCGCCTCAGGCTACCGTTACCATCGGGGTAGTGGGATCAATCGTGGCCATGATTCCCGTGTGGTGGGGCCTGTGGCCGGATAGAAACGCACGCAAGCGCGGAACGCGCGCGTAACAGCCACAGTTGATCCCACGACCAGATCGTGGGATATTACTGCGCTTGATGGGACATGACGAGCCTGTGGGCCCGCTCCGTGAAAACTGGGCGCGTGGCACGTCGTGTCCTGGGCAACGAGACGTCGGGGTCGCGGATGCTTGGCACGTGTCCATTTGCGACACGGAAGGCTGGATTGTGCTCTGCGCTGCAGAGGCACAAGAGGAGAAATTCTCTAAGTCTTTTTACTCGGTTACAGAGTAGAAAGCAGGTGCTATTCAGAAGACAGGAAGCTCAAGGTACTTTTCAGAGTACTACTCGGAAGTTCTTACTCGGCATCTTGAGGTTCAAGGGCTATGTTGCAAAGGTTGGTTTTAAGCTGGCAGAGCCTAGTGAACGAGTTCGCAAGACTCAACCAGCTTCGGGGACTGCTGTCGGGGGGTTACCCCCGAGTAGGGTAAAGGCAAGTGGTAAAGGCGACTGTCAGAAGAGAGGTTTGGTCGAGTAGCCGCCTACCCGGTACTTGCTACCCGGTTGACTGCTACTCGGTCTTACCTCAAGATGACCAGAAGGAGATATCAATCAAGTTCTGTCCATTCGAGTAGAAGAGTTGGCCCGAGTAAAATTGGCGGGAACCTACTCGGGCCAGAAAGTCAAAGGAGCCGTTCTGACACAGGATCCCGCGTATCCTGGGTCCGTACTTGGCAGTATTCGAACTACTGTTCATCTGGGACCGGCCTGCCTGACAGTGACAGCATGGAAGCAGGCCGTCGCAGGATAAGGGGGCCCTACTCTGTGTTTGGCACAGTGATACCAGTCTGTCCCCTTGTTTTGCCCAACGACTTTCCAGATGCAGCCAAGATTAGGAACCAAAGCTGTCAGCGAGAACCCGGAAGAAGAACGATGTGCACACTATGTCGACACTTGTCTAGGTTTGGACGTATCCGGCTGGGCACCGTGTATATAAGGTGCCCCGCCGCCTCCTGCGTGAGGGATCCGATCGAGAGGAACACTTGGTGACCTAATTCTTGACCTAGTTCATCACCTAGAGAGGAGAGTGGCTACTCGGTAGCAAGAACATTGTACTGTGGCTACTCGGTGAGACACCAAAATACACAAAGAAAGGCAGGAGTAGGGGTTTTACCTCCTCACGAGGGCCCTGAACCTGGGTAGATCGTGTTGTTTGCAGTGTTTACTTCGTACCTCACGCGGCTACTCGTCGCGTGATCCCTCCCCGAGCACCTCCAGCGTCCTTCGTCCCCACATCTTTAGCCATCCCATGGCATCTGCCGTGACACCACCACGACAAAAGTCTTGTTACAGCACATACCAGGTCTTAGCTGCCTCAGTATTTTGATCTTCAAGCTCCCTCTATCGGGTCCTGGCCTCTTCAGTCTTCTTTTCCTCTTGGGCAAGCAAGTTTTTCAGATTGGAAACCTCCTTTTGAGAGGAGGATTAAAGACTCTGCACAATTATTGGTTACATTAGAACAAGTTATCATCAAAGTTTCAATTATACGGTACAGAGATTTATAACTTGACGGATTATAACCCGGACAATGACAAGGTCATTACAAATTCAACATGTTTCAGGATTATGATAAATCCCGGGCAACATCAGGCTTGTAACCCGGCCCTTGGGGGCTACACAGTTTCAGTTCAAATTCTACAGATTAAGTACAAATGGAGAAAAAGTCCCGGTGTACAATAAATTATAAACCGGCACTTGTGGGCTACAGGCATTCAGTTTTCAGATAAGTAATGTCACAAAATCTTCAAGTATATATTACTGAATATAAACTAGAAGATTGGGGGCTACAGGTTATGTACATCAAGGTTACCTCATATCTTTCTTTCAGAAACTCTATAATATCATCAGTGCAACGTCAGCTTTCAGTAAGTTCTTGACTTAGCGCATCAAAACCCTGACCTTCGGTGTTCAGGTTAGGAGGAGTTATCTTCTCTTCTGGCTTCACTTTTAGGTCTTCAGTAACCTTGGAGAGCACTGTATAGGTCCCAATAACTTTGGTAACCTGAGATCCGGTGATTACCACATCTGGATCTTGAGCAGCCTCTTTTTCAACCGGAGGATCATTACCCGGGATATTATCAACCGGGTTCACCTCTTCTTGTCCTCCAGTAGTCACTTCCATGTGATCCGCCGATGGAGCAGCCGGTTCATCTTTTTCTACCTCTAGGTCTCTCCTCTCCGGGTCCACGGCTGGGGCAGTAGATGAGACAGGGTTCACCTTTAGCACGGCTTGAGCTCTGGGGTGACGAAAAAACCAAGTTAGGTTATACAAGCAAAGAGTTAGACAGATAAAGGATGAGATGGAAAAGCTAACTTACCCAGAGTTAATGGAAAACTCAATGGCCCCGCTAAAATGGGACGAGTCTGAGACAGGAGAATATGAATGAAAAGTTTGACTCAGCTCCGTCCTTAATTTTCCAGCTAAAGGGTGAGATGCAGTGGGCGATACTTGAGCTTGAGAGACCCGGCGAAGCGGATTTTTCTCAGTCCAACCTGGTTCGAACTCACTGGAGCCGGAGCTCCGGGTCCTTCTCTTGCTTCCCTCCTCATCATCATGTGTTTTCTTTACATGAGAGGATCGTTTCAAGGGATTTTTGGACAATCTAGAGATAGGCACCTTTGCAACTGCTTGCCGGGTCCTCTTGTGGCCTACGGGGGGAATCTTTCTCAATCACCACGTTGGAACCGGTGATGGGAGTGGGAGGATCGGGACCCGGGGGGCTGTGATCCGGAGATCCATGACCTGGCGCCTCTTTAGTTCCATGACCCGGCGCATCTTCAGTTGCTTGGCCCTCAGCTAACCCGGCGCCCTCTTTGTCGTGGGATAATCACGGCAGACGTTACCGGGGGTAACTTATCTTGGGGCAAGACGACACTGGTGTTTGGGAGAGGGTTTAGCTCAGAGGAAAACATGATGATATGCGATCTGGAAGCCGGCAAGCAAGTCGCCGGGTATCCGATCTCGATATATTAATCTCAACTCTCGTGTTACACTGGATACTCGATACCTAGCGATATTGCTCTAATTCTCTCTTGTCCTCGAACTTAACCTAGGGGCCGGCTTATAAAACATCCGGATCCCTGGCCTGTTCTCCAAGGCATACTCTGAGTCCCACCCGGACACTGCTTATAAAACCCTAAACTTCCTTACCGGAACCCACAATCCGGGTTACCAGGCCTACGATCTTGGGCCTTCTAGAAGCTCCATTATCTTTAGCCGGATCTTTACGCAGCGTCCTTTGGGGCCGAGTTATACCTTGACGTTGGGCTACCAGGTTATCATCCCTCCATCAGTAGTCCCCAGAATAGCCTGGGCTTCACGGGATCCTCCTTGAAGCGCTTGCAATTCCCTGTAAAAATATCAAACGTGCAAGTCCATAGAGGCCGGGTTAAGGTGCTTTGATAAATAGCTAGGCCTAACTCCAAGGAGGCCATATAATAACCCGGCTATCTCTAGGTCCTTCTTTACTTTCTCCGGGTCAGCGCCCTGATAAGAATGTCAAAGATCCGGCTTACTTCATTCGATAACTGATCCTGATATCGCGGAGAAGATCTCCTCCTTATCTCTGTCCGGATATCTTGTCCAGCACTTAAAGCATATCTCACCAAATCCAGGCAGGTATCCGTTATTCCGAAATTTCCGGCTCCCACCCGTTGGACTAGGTCTATCCGCCGGCACCTTATAAATAGGTGCCCGGGAGATAACCTAACCCTCCAACGGTTCACTCCAGCTCCTTCCCTTTCCTCATCTCTCGCGCTTGCGCAACACCACCACGAAAACCTCACGCCTCCTGCAGGAGCAAAACCGCCACCGGCCACGTTCATCTCCGAGCCGCTCCGGGCCGCCGCTGAGCTCCGCCGCCACGCCCTCGTCTGGCTCGCCGGGAGTTGCGAAGGGACATTTAGACTGCGCTATCCGCCGCCGCCGCGTGCTACTCCAATCCCCTTCAGTAAGTTCCTTGTACCCATCAATTCAACCTCGCAATTTCTCGATTTACCCCAGATTGGATCTAGGTCAACCCGCGGGCAGTTTTTCTTGCCGCGCCGGATTAGATTGCTTAGATGCTTGTTAATTCCTCCAATAGCTTGATTGACGGTCACACACCACTCTCCTATCATCATTAACCATTAATTTTTCCGTAGAATCGCCCGCAATTTTTCCAATCTAGATCCATTTCGTCCCAATTTTCCGCGCATGTCATTGACACCCGGAAAATCCTTTTCTTCCGGTTCTTTTGCTTGCAGTAGATACATGGGCAATCATCCGTCTTCCTCAAACACATTTGAATACGTAAGTACCCCATAGTTTGTATAATGATGCTTGATACCCGGATAACCTATAACCTTGCCTTCTAGAATGACACCCGGATAATTCTTAACTCCCATGCTTTCTTGATACCATTCACAAATACTCGGATAGCTCATGGTTTCCGAGTCTTACTTCTTGCACCTTTTTGCCTTGTGTTTTGCAGGTTGACCCCATGGCTCCCAAAAGGCAAGGGAAGCAGCCCGCCAAGGCCAAGACCTCCAACTACATATCTGCCAACTGGCACGATCCACGGTCACGAAGGCTAAGTTAGAAGAGCTGGCCGAGTTAGAGATTCTCCCTTCTCAAAAAGATATCCATTGGAGGGTGCCGGGTGATGAGAACCGGCCCACGCCTGCCGACGACGAGGTAATCTGCTTCGTCGAACACGTGACCCGGGGGTTCCGTCCTCCGGGTCACCCCTTCTTTCGAGATGTTCTGAGCCACTCTGGCCTCCGGATATTTGACATAGGGCCTAACTCTATGTTGAATATTTCCCATTTCATTGTTTTATCCGAGTCATACTTGTGCACTCCGCCAAGTTTGGCTCTCTTTATCGAACTCTTCCAGTGCAAGCCGTGCCGCGAAAGCGGTGACGGAGCGCTTCTCACTTGCGGCGGGGTATCCATCCAACGCTGTAAGAACTCACCGATGCCAACCCTTAATCTGAATTCCCACGTCAAGCACTGGCAATTATCCTTCTTTTACTGCCACGACACCTCCCCACCCGGCGAGAAGAAACTGCCGGGTTACTCGGAAGGCCTCCTCGACATTTCCGAGAAATTCAACGCTTTCGCCCCTGACTCGGACAGGGAGGCAATCCAGCCCCTTCCCTCAAAAATATCTGTCTTATCCGCCCAAGGTCTCCTTGGGCTCAATCTGGTCAAGACATGGGTGGATTTCCGGATCCAACCCAACTCTATCCGCACAAAGCGTATGTGCGATTACTCGGGGCATACCACGGACGCACTCCGGTATTCCTCCAAGAACTACCCAGCCGGCGACACCAACAAAACCATCAAGGGCTTCTTGACGGAAAGGTTGGAAGTGATCAAGAACATCGCCGGGTTGCCGCCATACACCCGGGAAAATCCGGCCCCAGCGGTAAGACCCGATACATGTAACCTTATTCACACGCCTTTGACTTGATACAACTGCCGATTCTCACCTTCCTGTTTTTATCTCAGGCTGATGACGCTTTCTGGAACGTTGAAACCTCTCCTACTACCGGAGACCCGGAGGAAGAAGACGAGCCGGCTGACAATGATGAAGGTATTTATCCGAATCTTGTGTCATCTTTGCTTGCATAAATTTCCTCTCATTTAACTTTTTCCATCGATACATACTCGGCTTGTAGGGCTGGAGGACGAACATGAGAAGGATGAGGAGGACCCGGAGGCCACCGAGTCCGATCAAGAAATAACAGTCGGGGCCAAGAGGAAAGCCAGAGGAGTGGTGTTCAAGGTTCCTTATTCCACCATGTCTTCCGAACCCTACTCTTTTGATAACATGCACAGACTTAACCAACAGCTATCCAACTCATCGCACTTGAAGGACTCTCTCCCGACCAAGCGTAGGGTGACCCGGAGTTCACCAGGCGACGATCCCCTAAACCCGGGTATGTCCACCTCGCCTAACCGCCGGGCCGATACTCCTCCTCCTCGCCCTTCCAAATCTCCTCAGCGTCACCCCTCCCCCAACCATCCTTTGGCCGGGCAGCTCCGGGTTCCGCTATCAACTACTATGACAATCTCATCGGCTTCCAGTAGTGAGTTCCCGCCGGATTACGCTGTGAACCCCGGGTAAGTCTTTGCTACCTGATGCCCTTACATACCTGATAACTTTCAACTACTCTTGATAACTGCTTTTCTCCTTTTTCCTTAGCGCCCAAGTCACACTTAGTGACCCGGAGAACATGGAAATAGATAACCGGGGAACGAAGGAGCCGACTGATGATGTAGACGCCGCGATAGGCGGTGAGGCTGGAGACGGCCAGGGACAAGGTCCCTTTGGTGACCCGGCTCACCAGGAAGCCGGGTCTCCAAAGTCATCCGAGGACGTGGATGAGGAGATTGAGATCCAAGAGACGAGGACGGGTTCCCCAAACCCGGAGACCCAGACGGTCCAGGTCTCGACCCCAAGGTCAGGAAAAACTCTTCATCCAGACGATCAAGCTGCCGGCTCTTCCGGCGTCAGGCCCGAAGACATGACATTCTCCCAAATGCTTAGTGCCCTTCACACCTTGAGGGCCGATGAAGAGAATATCCTGGAAGCTTTGATAGCAAAACATGAGGTAAATCCAAATAACATTGCTTGTATCCTTATCTAGTCCCCAAGTTCCGGGTGAATTTCTTGGTAATTTGCTTGGAACTTCATAGTGTGTCCGACTAATTATTTCCTGTATCTCCACCCAGGCTTTCGTGACCCAGTCTAAGAAGAAATTGGCTAAGGCCACCAAGCTCATTGGAAAGGAGGTGGCTTTGCGTGAGGCGGCTGAGGCTGAGGCCGGGAGGAGTGGAAAGATCACGAGAAAGTATAGGAGGAGGGCTCATGCAGCCGAAGATAATCTGATGAACCTTTCTGTTCAGATTGCTGATACATATCGCGCCTTGATCGGTATGATTCTTAGTATAATATTCATAATCCCTTTTGATAAATAGCCAGGTTTCCTTACTCGTGTTCTCATTTCTTTCTGCAGGTCCGGATGAAGTAATGCCGGAGGAAGATGACATTGCCAGGCTGAAAACCATCAAGAATGTTATCCGGCAGCTATGTGCCGGAACCAGATGGATCCTCCAAGAAATACGGTGGCCGGGTGTTGGGCATGTCGATCTGAAGAGAATGCTGGACGCCTGCTCCACTATTCCCGAGTGGATTTGGCATTGGAAGCGCTCGTCCTGCCGGGTTGGAGTAACCCGGGGGCTTGCGCTGGCTAAAGCTTATTTCCCTAAGCTCGAGCCAGCCAAGCTTATGGGCGGGTTTCAGGAATTCAACCGTGATGGGTCCAAGTTTTCCGCTAAGGATTTCAAGGCCATCCAGAAGGAAGTTCGTTACCCAGCCAGCGTGATTGCCGACGGCTTGGATGTCAATTCCATTGTCCCTGTATATGATGCTGATGGTGAAGCGGTTAAGTCAGACCTTCCCAAGCCGTACGATATGCTAGCCCGATGGAAGGAGGAAGCTGCCAAGTTGAGGGAGGAAGCCGCAAAGAAGAAGGCCGAAGCCGACTCTGCGCCTGCTACCTCCACACCCGTCGTCCCTCCTCCTGCACGAGTCGGCGCTGCTGCTGATCCGGGTGTTGCTGCTACCAAGGGTAATAGCAAGGGCAAGGAGAAGATGGATGCCGCAGCCCAGAATGCCGAGTGATACCTGCTACCTGATGCCGTTTCGTATGCGTCACTCGGCCAATGGGCCGTTTAAACAATCATTTTTTTGATGGTGCGCCTGTGCACCTTTGATACTAGTACTGAAATTTGTAATGCACTTTAAGTTCTTGATACACCTTGTGCTTCTTCTGAACGTTTAAATTTATCTACTTTTGAGCCCACTTGTTCTTGATATCCGACTTTCTTTATGGTTCCTTTTGTGAGACTCGGTTTCCGAGTTTCATGGGTTTTGACAAGCGGACTTTTCTCTAAGTCCCCAAGTCCCCCAGACTCGGATGTTTGGGTTTTTTGAGTTTTAGCAACTGAGCAACTTTTTCTTTTTCAAAGTCCTCAGTCCCCAAGGCCCGAAATTCCGAGTCTGGGATGTGTGGTCTTTCCAAGAGAACAATTTGTTTGCTGCTAAGCCCCAACCCAGAGCCGTTTCACATAGGTTTTGAAGTTATGCTTGATAAATATTGAGTTTCCGGCTGTTAGCCCTATACTCTGCATAGCTTGTGGTTTGGATGACCCTTTTGACTATCTTGTACTATAAGCCGGCTTTCGTGTGGATATCATGTTGTTACGTCTATACGAAAACAGGGTCAGGCAAGTCCCATTGGGCTTCATAGCTGATTGTAATCGTAAGCGAGCAAATCATGCCACTTTAGTGCGAGTCACATCGAGCTTAAGTAAGAAAAGTCAAGAAAATTTGGCTCCTTTGTCCGGTTATAAGATTGCAGCCGTACTCGTTTGCGAGTAATCGGCCCTTATAACTCATAGGCATCAAGGCCGGGTCATTGAGTTTGTAACTGTGCTATTCGAGCAATCAGCCCCCAAGACCTAAATATATGCAACATACCAATAGTGAAGAACATACGAATAACCACCTCTTTATTTGATATGAGAAAGTTAGGTCAGCAAGCCGCCTCATTAAAAACCCATCCAGTCCCCAAGGGTACCCTAGATAGGAAAAGAGTGCGTCTGGAACCTGCTGCCTGTTACATCGTGCAATTCCACTTGCCAATATAATCTGTACTAAGTATAGTAGGGACGTAGCTGGGCCACGTTCCATGGTCTGTCTCTTTCTTGCATAGATGAAGTGGTATGAGCGGTGTCGTTAACTGTAGCCGACTCTTCCCTTGCGTCTATCAAGTAATATGATCCGTTGTGCAGATTCCGACTTATGATAAATGGTCCTTCCCATGGAGGTGATAACTTGTGTTTTCCTTCGTTTGACTGTACCAGGCGTAGAACCAGGTCTCCTTCCTGAAAGACCCGGGTTTTCACGCGCCGGCTATGATACCTCCGTAAATCTTGCTGGTATATGGCTGATCTTTCCAGTGCTTGTTCCCTTTGCTCTTCTAACATATCTACGGCGTCCTGCCGGGTCTTCTCGTTATCTACCTCGACGTAAGCCAAGACTCGAGGTGAATCATGGATGATATCACTCGGCAACACCGCCTCTGCACCATAAACCATGAAAAACGGTGTCATCTGAGTAGAGCTGTTAGGTGTTGTGTTGATACCCCAAACCACTGCAGGTAATTCTTCAACCCATGCACCAGCAGCTCTGACACACGGAACTCGCAATCGTGGCTTTAATCCACGAAGCAATTCTTGATTTGCCCTCTCCACTTGTCCATTAGCCTGTGGATGGGCTACTGAAGCTACGTCAAGCCGGATTCCATTGTTACCACAAAATTTCTCCATCTCACCAAGGGACATATTGGTTCCATTGTCGGTAATTATGCTATGGGGATACCCGAACCGATAGATAATCCTTTTCAGAAACTTGACTGCTGTAATTGCTTCACAGTTGGTAACTGGCATAACCTCAATCCACTTGGTGAACTTGTCAATGGCCACCAAGAGGTGCGTCTTTTTGCAAGGTGACATGTGAAACGGGCCAACCATGTCCATACCCCAAACAGCAAACGGCCAAGTTAACGGGATAGTCCGTAGTTCCATAGCCGGCACATGGGTTTGGCGAGCGTACCTTTGACATCCATCACACCTTGCCACCAAGCGCTCCGCATCTGCTAGGGCCGTGAGCCAGAAAAAACCATGTCGATAAGCTTTGGCCGCAAGAGATCTTGTGGATGCATGATGCCCACAATCACCTTCATGGATTTCCTTGAGGATTTGTCGGCCTTCTTCTGGTGCTACACAGCGCAAAAAGACTCCTGCCGCGCTTCTCTTGTATAACTCTACATTGATGATAGAATATCCTTTTGCTCGCCTCTGGATTTGTCTTGCTAATACTTCCTGCTGTGGTAACTCGCCCCGTGATAGGTAAGCCAAGAACGGCTCTGTCCACTCGGGAACAACACGTACTGTGGCCACGAGCTCCAAATCCGGGTCTTGATTTGCCAGTTCTTCCTCAGACTCGGTTTTAACTGATGGTCGCCATAGTTCGTCCAGGAAAACATTAGGTGGAACCGGCTCTCTGCGCGAGCCGAGTCTGGCAAGTGCATCTGCTGCCTCATTTTTTCTTCTGTCTATGTGCTCCACCTCATACCCGGAGAAACATCCGGCAACTCTATCAACTTCTCTGCGGTATGCTGCCATAGTTGCATCTTTTCTATCCCATGTTCCTGAGACCTGCTGCACCACGAGGTCCGAATCTCCAAAGCATCGTATCCTCTTAATGTTCATTTCCTTGGCTACCTTTAAGCCGTGCAATAGGGCCTCATACTCGGCCACGTTGTTGGAACAATCAAAGTGAATCTGTAGCACGTAACTCAATTTGTCTCCTTTGGGTGATGTTAGCACTACTCCAGCTCCTGATCCCTCGTATTGCTTGGATCCATCAAAGTGCATGATCCAAGACTCGGAGTTTGGAACCATGGTGGGCATGCCTGTGTGCGTCCAATTGTTGGGGGGTTACCCCCGAGTAGGGTAAAGGCAAGTGGTAAAGGCAAAGGTCAGAAGAGAAGTTTGGTCGAGTAGCCGCCTACCCGGTAATTGCTACCCGGTCGACTGCTATCGGTCTTACGGAAAGATGACCAGAAGAAGGAATCAATCAAGTTCTATCCATTCGAGTAGAAGAGTTGGCCCGAGTCAAAATGGCGGGAACCTACTCGGGCCAGAAGTCAAAGGAGCCGTTCTGACACAGGATCCCGCGTATCCTGGGTCCGTACTTGGCACTGTTCGAACCACTGTTCATCTGGGACCGGCGTGCCTGACAGCGACACTGTGGAAGCAGGCGGTCGCAGGATAAGGGAGCCCTACTCTGTGTTTGGCACAGTGATACCAGACTGTCCCCTTGGTTTTGCCCAACGACTTTCCGGATGCAGCCAAGATTAGGAACCAAAGCTGTCAGCGAGAACTCGGAAGAAGGACGATGTGCACACTATGTCGACACTTGTCCGTATTTGGACGTATCCGGCTGGGCACCGTGTATATAAGGTGCCCCGCCGCCTCCTGCGTGAGGGATCGCATGCTGGGACACAGGAAACCCTAGATTCTTGACCTAGTTCATCACAAGGAGAGAAGAGTGGCTACTCGGTAGCAAGAACATTGTACTGTGGCTACTCGGCGAGACACCAGAATACATAGAGAAAGGCAGGAGTAGGGGTTTTACCTCCTCACGAGGGCCCTGAACCTGGGTAGATCGTGTTGTTTGCAGTGTTTAGTTCTTACTTCACGCGGCTACTCGTCGCGTGATCCCTCCCCGAGCACCTCCAGCGTCCTTCGTCCCCACATCTTTAGCCATCCTATGGCATCTGCCGTGACACCACCACGACAGTTGGCGCCCACCATGGGGCAACCAGCGGCGCTGGCTGGAGTTTCTGTTCGGACGGGATCTTCTTCAGCGGAGCGCGTAGTCTGTGGCACGGGTTGCTTTGGAGCACTTGAGGAAGCCATCCATCAAGCCCTCTCCCAACTCGGAGTCCATATTTGTTCCTTCTCTGCCAAGTGAGGAATCTGATCCCATGGAAATTGACTGGGAGAATGCTACAGGAAACCCGGGGACTGCCGCTCCCGACTCGAGGACTGCCGTCCTCTACTCGGGGACTGCCATTCCCTACTCGGGGACTGCCACTCCTTACTCGGGGACTGCCACTCCTTACTCGGGGACTGCCACTCCTTACTCGGGGACTGCCACTCCTTACTCGGGGACTGCCACTCCCTACTCGGGGACTGCCACTCCATACTCGGGGACTGCTGTCCTTAACCCGGGGACTGTCGCATTCATTGAAGAAGTCCTTGCCAATCGATCTGGGCTCCAGAGAAATGCTCCCAACCCTAAAGAGCAACCAGAGGTGCCTGTCCCAATGGAAGTGGACGAACCAGTGTTTCCCACACGGGAGACACCGAGTTGGGCCATGCCCATATTATCCTTTCTAAGGGACGGTACTCTGCCAGAAGATGAAGTGGCTGCAAGACAGATTCAGAGAAGATCCAAGGGCTATACCATATTCCGAGATGTGCTGCACAAGAGGAGTGCCACCGGCGTGCTGCAACGCTGCGTGGAACCAGAAGAAGGAGAAGAGATTCTAGTAGAGATACACCAAGGAGAATGCGGGCACCACACCTCTTCTCGGGCACTGGTCAAGAAAGCTTTTCGGCATGGCTTCTACTGGCTCACAGCTCTGCAGCAAGCTGAAGACATCGTGAGGAAGTGCAATGGCTGCCAGATGTTCGCGAGTAAGATTCACATGCCTGCTTCCGAGCTGAAAACAATTCCTATCACTTGGCCATTTGCTGTTTGGTGTTTGGACATGGTCGGACCTTTCCAGCCGGCTAGAGGCAACATGACTCACATCTTGGTCATGGTGGACAAGTTCACCAAGTGGATCGAGGTGAAGCCTATTCGGAAGTGCGATGGGGCCATAGCTGTGAAATTCGTGAAGGATGTGATCTTGAGATATGGCTACCCGCACAGCATCATCACCCACAACGGCACCAATTTTGCTGAGGGAGCAATGGTGCGGTTCTGCAGAGATAAGCACATCCAACTAGATGTTGCGTCTGTTGCGCATCCCGCCTCCAATGGACAAGTGGAAAGAGCAAACGGCATGGTACTGGCAGGCATAAAGCCAAGGCTAATGGAGCCACTATTGAAAACACCTGGGTGTTGGCTAGACGAGTTGCCAGCCGTGTTGTGGAGTCTAAGGACTACCCCTAACCGATCAACCGGCTACACGCCATTCTTCTTGGTATACGGGGCTGAGGCCGTGTTGCCAATAGACTTAGAGCATGACTCCCCCCGAGTAACCCTCTACACTGAGGTGGAGGGGAGAGAAGCTCGAGAAGACGACGTTGACCTGCTTGAAGAAGCAAGAGAGCTGACTCTGTCACGTTCGGCTATCTACCAGCAAAACCTGCGGCGTTATCATAGCCGAAAGGTGAACCCAAGGGTTTTCCGAGAAGGAGACATGGTCCTTAGGCTTGTGCAGCGCACAGCCGGGATGCACAAGTTGTCTCCTCCATGGGAAGGGCCTTTTATTGTGAGCAAAGCGCTGCACAACGATGCATACTATCTTATAGATGCGCGCCCACCACAGGCGAACAGGGCAGATAAAGCTGGAGAGGAAACCAAGCGCCCTTGGAATGTAGCTCTACTCCGTCGTTTTCATTCGTGAGCAAAGATGTGTATGTACCCTCTTATCCGAGTTGAAATTCTATTCTGCAATCTAAAACTGAACTCGGGGACTGCCCTCGTCCAAAATTGCTCTAAGTGTTTCTACTCGGCTTTACCTCTTGCCTATTCGGTTGCTCTACTTCAAAATTCAAAGGTACATTGAGTACTGTGCTTAAACCCACATGCCAACTCTTCGACTTTGCTGTTGTCCGAAACCCGGCTTCATGGCAAGCAAGAGAACAAGCAAAGGGTCCATGAGCACAAGAAAAATTACTAAGGAAAGGAAGAGTGCAGGAACCGAGTAGGGTGCTTTTATTACTGTTCTGTGTCTTATCTTTTCGGCTAAGTGGTGGGCTGCGTTACTATGATTGTTTCTAAGCGGCTAAGTATTTGCAGCTCTGCTCTTTAACTCTTGTGACTCGAATACCAAAAAAGCAACAAGTTGCGGGTAGAGCTGAGACGAAAAGAGAGAGTGAATAAGAAATGCAACTCGGGGACTCGCATGATAACGCAACCCGGCATCGAGCCCAGGCTGAACAAATTGATTAAGTTGAAGATAACAAATGGGAATAAAAATGAGTAGCAACGGCATAAATAGTCTGATACATCTGCACCCGGCATCCCGGGGATCTGATAAGTGTCTAAGGAATAAGTTGCAGGAAAAAGTTCAGGTCGAGGCGGCATTCTCGGTGCTGGCCTTGGTTGCTTCATCTTCAGTAGTGGCCTTGGTCGCGCCCGCCTCCGAGCTGGTGTCGACAGTCTTCGCGGTTTTGTCCTCGGCGCTGGCCTTGGTCGTATCCGCTTCCGGATTGACGGGGACGGTCTTCGTTAGCTCGGCGTCGGGCTCGGTGGCTTGGGCGCGAAAGCTGACGGTGTCGTCAAGGGCAGCTCCTGACGAGGTGCCGAACTCGAGCGTGGAGGTGTCGATCGACATCTCCACGTTCTCGTCCTCCTCGTCGCTACCCGCGATGACCGCGGCCTTCCCCTTCCCGTCCTTGACAGCAGGAGAGTCGAAGTAGCTCAGGTCCGGCTCATCGGTGTCCGTCTCCTCGTCTTCATCCTCCTCCTCGCCCTCGTCCACCTCGGTGTCGGGCTCGGTGAGGCCGTTGATGAAGGTCGCAGTGTCAGCATACTGAGCGACCTCGTGAGCAACCAACTGGCGAATAGCCACGCAGTCGGGGTCCTTCTCCCACTTGGAGTCTCGGCGCATCTCGCGGATGATCTGCATATTGAGGTTTTCGTACCAGGTGGTGACGAAGAGCAGCATCATGTCCGCGCCTGCCCGAGCTCCCGAGGCGCGCCATTTCTTCAGTTCGGCTTTCACGCACTGCAACTTCGAGGCAAGTCCGGAGATTGTTGTCGGCGCAGAGTCATCAGGCCAGAAGAAGTTGTGGATCTGGAAGGCGACGCGCACCAGCTCGGTGCCCACGCCCGCTAGCCGCGGACACTGACCCTGCATAATCACGATACTTTCCTCGATTTCTGCTCTGGTGTCCAAAGGCTCGCCCTTCTCAGCACGAGCTGCTCGGACCTTTTCCAGGGCGGGCACGCTAGAAGATTCAAGGTCGGGAAAGATTCCTGCAAGAGCTATCAAGAAGATCAGAAACAATAACAGAGTAGAAGCGTGAAACGAGAAGCAGAGAAGCAGAGAAAGGGGAGCACTTACTGTTCAAATCATGGCGCAGCCCTAGCAGCTGGGTCTTCCATGTTTCCTCATTGGATAGGTGTTTCTCTTCGATCAAGCGGAGCTCCTCTAGCTGAGTGAAGAGCCCAGCGTTGCTCTTCTTCAGCACCTCACACTCCTGTTCGAGGGTTCTCTCCCTGGCCTTGGCTGCTGCTTCGCTCTTTGCCTTCTCGGCGCTTACTCTATCCCTTTCATCAGCAAGATTGATAGCATCCTGGAGCGCAGTCTGCAGCTGGACTTGGAGCTTCTCCATCTCAGTAGTGTGCTCTTTCACCAGCTCGATAGCCTGGCTGGACAACTGCTGCTGCACCTCAGCAGGTTTGAGGCAGTCTTGATGCTCCTCAGCGAACTTCTTATGATCTTCTGAAAAGAGCAAAGCACGGTTAGCAGAGAAGCGAAAGAAAGAAACACAGGAGAAGCCGAGTAGACGGCAACATACCCTCCAATCTTTTGATGGTGGCCTGGCCATTCTCAACGAAGGCACGGCAGTTCTGGTGCTCGTCAGCCAGGGCCTTCAACTTACCTGCAGAGTAAAAATTGGTTAGCGCAAAAAGCCGAAGCGGGCGTAAACACCAAACGCAAGAACCGCGCAGCTAGAAGCGTACCTTCAACTTCAGACAGCCTCAGAGTGCTATTCATCACTTCCTTGTTGGCTTCCTCGGCGGCTATCTTCTCTTTTTGCAAGGCGGCAATGCGCCTCTTGGCAATGGCGTGGTTCCAGAGTAGCCGAAGATGCAAGTCGGTCCGCTTCAGTACGCTATTCTGAGAAGCAAAAGAAACAAGAATCAGGCAAAGTACTTGAGATTCAACCCGAGAAGGCGGCTACTCGGGAGAGTGTCCGCCTACTCGGCCAGAATCTCGGGGACTGGGTGATGGATAAGGAAAAGAAGAAGAGTAGAAGAGAAGTGAAAATGCAACTCGGAGAGGATGAGTAGGAACTTACCGCGTAGGATTGCTCGAGGTCTTCGGCGTTCTTGCGGTGGACAAACATCTTGGCAGCAAGTGTAGCAGAGGTGGTTGAGACAGTCATGGGTTTGTAACCCAAGTCCACCTTGTTCCAATCGACACGCATATGGTCGATGTCGCCCAGATCGGTGCCGTTCCAATTGGTGTTGCCGAGAACTTTGCTGTCCCACTTGGCATCGATGAAGCCGATCAAGTCGAGTACTTGCTCGAGGCTTTGGGACGTTATCGCCTGGTCCTGAACTCCACGAGAAGCAATGGAGATGGACTTGTCTTGATTTAGGGCCGGGGGCCTGGAGTCCACTGCCACGGCCTTCCTCCCTTTCTGAAGAGCAAGATTCCGGTCCTTGGGGGAAAGGCCGACCTGGTGCTGCTGGCTAACCTTCACCATGTAGTCAGGGTAGCAGGGCTGATCAGCTGCAGCGGCGGCGGCAGCAACCGCGCTAGGATCGCGAATAACCAGCTGATTGGACTGGCCAGTTGATGTTGGCGGCGGCATGTCGGCAGCCCGCTTCTTCGTCTTCTCCTTCTGGGCAGTTGGCTTCGCGGCGACTGGCTTCTCGGTTTTCTGCTTCTCGGTCTTCTTCTCCTCAACTTTCTCCTTCTCGGCGGTTTTCTTCTCGGCTGCCTCCTTCTCTGCAGCATCTTGGGTACTCTTCCTTGTAACCGGCCTGGCCGGAGGGCTGGCTGCAGCCTCGGTTGTCTGCACCAAGGAGGAATCAGGCTGAGCGCTACCTTGATCTGTTGGTGGCGCTAGGGGCGCGCTATCCGGTGCGGCATCCGGCTGGGCGCTACCCTGCGCGGCGACTGGTTGCGCGTCGCTCAGAGGGTACTGCCCAGTCGCGTCTCCTACCCGCTGCTCGGCAGCGGGATCTGGCTGTGAGGCATCCGGTTCTTCTACCCGCGGCTGGGCCGCGGGATCTTCTTGTTCAGCAGCCCCTGTCGCTGGTGCTCTCTTTCTTCTCCCTGCCGCTAAAGGGCGGCGTCGTGATGCATCTCGGTGTCTTGTTCTTGGTTCTCCTCGGCAGTACTGGCCGGAGGAGAAGGAGGTCTATCTTGGTGAGCAGCATCCTGCGCTTCTTGATCTGCGCGGGACTGCTGCTCCAGCTCGGATTTCTGGGCATCGGTGCCCTCTGATTGTGCGTTGGCGGCGTTGTTCTCGTCGCCGTCGAGGTCGATTAAATTGTCGACATCGATGGCGGCCTTCTTCTGGGTCTCAGTGGACGCAAGAGCGGCGTCCGCGTCCAAGGGGGCTCTGAAGAGAAAATTGTGTTCAAAAGTAAGAAGAGGGCAGAGGAAATCAACTGGAAACAGCGAGGCAAAAGGATTGGGAATCAACCGAGAAGAACGAAGTGAACCAAAGCGTATAACCGGGAAGGAACTTACCCCTGGCGGGAAGGAATTGCTGGCTTCTTTCTCTTCACGACCTTCTTGGTCGTCTTCTCGGTCAGCTTCTTCTTCTTGGCGGGAGGCTCTTGGGCGCCACCGCCTGTCCGTTTGCGGGTGGCAGGAGCGGCAACTGAAAGAGGTGGAACGACCAGGGCTGCATCGTCCTCATCCTCATCTTCTCCCTCTTCCCCAGCATCTGCATCATCTGTGAAGTTGAGAAGGAAGAGAAACAACTCAGAAACAGAAGGTTTGTGCTTCTCGCGACCAGACAGAATAAAAGTCAGTTACCTTCAGCTTCGTCTTCAGACCAATCGCGGAGAGACGCATCTACACGATGTTTCTCCGTCGTGGGGGCATGAGGAAGGTTAAGCTTGTCCGCGGTCTCGAAGGAGGCCCCATCATCTTCTTCTCGGTCATCTG
This sequence comes from Alopecurus myosuroides, assembly GCA_028641055.1. Classification (NCBI taxonomy): domain Eukaryota; kingdom Viridiplantae; phylum Streptophyta; class Magnoliopsida; order Poales; family Poaceae; genus Alopecurus; species Alopecurus myosuroides. Next base: position 258,371,709 of record CM054063.1, on the reverse strand, counting down.
ACCAATTGCCCTCGAAGCGCTCACAGCTCTCAGCAAGCTGGCGGTCAAGGACCTAAAGGACAGAGAAACATCGCAAATTAGCCGAGTAGCGTGAAGGCATTCTACCCGGATGCGCGTGCAAACACAAAGCACACTAAGCCTAGGGAAATTTGCTAAGTGTCCTACTCGGCAAGGCGTGCAAACATCAAGCATACTAAGCCTAGGCAGTTCTGCAGAGTGCTCTACTCGGTGCAGAATGCGATTGCTAGTCGCGGCAAGGAGAGAAGGCTATCTACTCGGATTACATATATACTGGAGGCAGAGTAAGGAGAACGTACCCGTGGAATCGGCTTCGTGCGACTGAAGGGGATGAACCCATACTGCCAGTTATCTCGGAGGCTTGTGGTCAGGATGGACCTTGCGTGCGCGGCGACGTCCGCGTTGCTGAGCTCGAACGTGGTCGTCCGAGTGCAATCGCGGGGGCCTCCCAAGTAGCACATTGGGTGGGAGCGCTGCTGCAGAGGCAGCACCCGGTTCCGGATCCAGCAGGCGACGGGATCATCACTCTTGAGGCCCTCTCCGATTAGTTCAGCGAGCCGCTCCTCCATCTGCACTGCGTTGCGGTCGTTGGAGGGCTTCGTCTTCCAATTCTGCCCGGATGGAGCTCGGTTGCTCCAGGCAGGCAGATTGATGCGGTCCGTTACCTTTCCCCCCTTCGTGGCGGGGATATTCTTCACATAGAGGAAGGATTTTTGCCACATACGGACGGAGTCCAAGCCCTTGATGCGAGGGTGATTGGTTCCCGTCCGCTGCACCATCATGGCGCTGCCGGTGTCGGTTACCCGGCTGCCAGCGGCCGCGCCGTCCTTTTTCCCTTTGCTCTGCTGGCGGAGGTGGAAGTACTTCAACCATGTCTGCACCGTGGGGCGGACGCCAAGAAAGGCCTCGCACACCACGGTGTGATAGGCGAGGAAGACGACTGCATTTGGGGGGAGATGATGCATCTGAACACCGAAGTGATCCAGAAAGGAACGGAGGAAATCGGAAGCTGGCAGGCCGAATCCTCGCGCGAAGTGCGCGAGGAAGACGACGTGCTCGCCCTCCCGCGGGGCCGGAACGATTTCGCCGTCGGACGGCCGGCACTGAACACCAGGAGGAACCCTCCGGGTGTTCACGAGCCAGGAGCAGTCATCGACGGTGACATCAGAACCAGCCCAGCCGGCGCGAGCAGCCATGGCAGCGAGTGAGAAAGTGGTGGAAAGTTTGGAAGAATCTGGTGGAGAGAATGAATCCGCGGCGGCGCAAAGAGTTGCGCGGCGGCGGAGAGCTCGGCGGTGGAGAAGAAACAGAGAGGCGAAAGAGGAAAGTACGGAGGAAGGAGAAGAGGAAGTTACCGGTGGGGGTATTTATATCCTCTCCTCAGATTACCGTTACCATCGGGGTAGTGGGATCGATCGTGGCCATAACTCTCGTGTGGTGGGGTCTGTGGCCGGTTAGAAACGCACACAAGCGCGGAACGCGCGCGTAACGGCCACAATTGATCCCACGACCAGATCGTGGGCTATTACTGCGCTTGATGGGACATGACGAGCCGGTGGGCCCACTCCGTGAAAACTGGGCGCGTGGAACGTCGTGTCCTGGGCAGCGAGACGACGGGGTCGCGGATGCTTGACACGTGTCCAGTTGCAACACGGAAGGCTGGATTGTGATCTGCGCTGCAGAGACTCTGCTTGAGAAATTCTCTAAGTCCTTTTACTCGGACGCAGAGAAGGAGACTAGCCCTATTCGGAAGAAAAGAGACCCAAGGTACTTTCCAGAGTGCTACTCGGAGGTTTCACTCGGCATCTTGAGGTTCAAGGGCGGTGTTGCAAAGATTGGTTTTAAGCTGGCAGAGCCTAGTGAACGAGTTCGCAAGACTCTACCAGCTTCGGGGACTGCTGTCGGGGGGTTACCCCCGAGTAGGGTAAAGGCAAGTGGTAAAGGCAAAGGTCAGAAGAGAAGTTTGGTGGAGTAGCCGCCTACCCAGTAATTGCTACCTGGTCGACTGCTACTCGGTCTTACGGAAAGATGACCAGAAGAAGGAATCAATCAAGTTCTATCCATTCGAGTAGAAGAGTTGGCCCGAGTAAAAATGGCGGGAACCTACTCGGGCCAGAAGTCAAAGGAGCCGTTCTGACACAGGATCCCGCGTATCCTGGGTCCGTACTTGGCACTGTTCGAACCACTGTTCAACTGGGACCGGCCTGCCTGACAGCGACAGTGTGGAAGCAGGCGGTCGCAGGATAAGGGGGCCCTACTCTGTGTTTGGCACAGTGATACCAGACTGTCCCCTTGGTTTTGCCCAACGACTTTCCGGATGCAGCCAAGATTAGGAACCAAAGCTGTCAGCGAGAACTCGGAAGAAGGACGATGTGCACACTATGTCAACACTTGTCCGTATTTGGACGTATCCGGCTGGGCACCGTGTATATAAGGTGCCCCGCCGCCTCCTGCGTGAGGGATCGCATGCTGGGACACAGGAAACCCTAGATTCTTGACCTAGTTCATCACAAGGAGAGAAGAGTGGCTACTCTGTAGCAAGAACATTGTACTGTGGCTACTCGGTGAGACACCAGAATACATAGAGAAAGGCAGGACTAGGGGTTTTACCTCCTCACGAGGGCCCTGAACCTGGGTAGATCGTGTTGTTTGCAGTGTTTAGTTCTTACTTCACGCGGCTACTCGTCGCGTGATCCCTCCCCGAGCACCTCCATCGTCCTTCGTCCCCACATCTTTAGCCATCCTATGGCATCTGCCGTGACACCACCACGACACCAATCGTTAACGAAATCGACCAGAGCCTGAGATTTGATTGCTGACCTGGGCTCGTAGTTGATGTGATAATCCCCCATCTCTATCGCCCATTTGGCTATTCTTCCTGTTGCATCCGAGTTTCTGATGATATCCGACATTGGTATCGAACTAACCACTGTTATGGGGTGTTCCTGGAAATACGGCTTCAGTTTCCGGCTAGCCATAAAGACCCCGAAAACAAGCTTTTTCCAATGCGGATAGCGCTGCTTTGCCTCTGATAATACCTCGCTGACGTAATAGACCGGTCTCTGAACCGGGTAACCTTTCCCATCCTCTTTACGTTCCACAACAACTACCGCGCTAACGGCTCGGGGGCCAGCTGCTACATATAGCAACATGGGCTCTTTAGGACCCGGGGCCGCTAGGACTGGTGCTTCAGATAACTGCTCCTTTAGTGCTTCGAACGCTTCATCCGCCTCCTGATCCCATACGAATTTATCGGATTTCTTCAAGAGCCGGTACAAGGGTATTGCTTTTTCCCCGAGTCTGGATATAAATCGGCTCAAGGCTGCTACACAGCCCGTGAGCTTTTGGACATGCTTCAAATTTTCCGGCTTTTTCAGATTTTGGATAGCTTTGATTTTATCCGGGTTTGCCTCAATTCCTCTCTCGGAAACGATAAAGCCGAGTAATTTCCCAGCTGGAACTCCGAACACGCACTTTGTCGGATTAAGTTTCATCTGATACCTCCTCAAGTTCTTGAACGTTTCCGTTAGATCATCGATAAATGTCTCCGCCTTCCTGGTCTTGATAACCACATCATCTACATAAGCATGGACGTTGCGTCCGATTTGGTGCTCGAAGCACTTCTGGATACACCGTTGATAAGTTGCGCCAGCGTTCTTCAACCCAAATGTCATGGTTTTGTAACAGAAGGCCCAAAAAGGGGTTATAAATGATGTTTTCTCCCAATCTTCCCTCTTGAGTTTGATCTGATGATACCCGGAATATGCATCTAGAAAGCATAATAGGTCACTTCTAGCCACTGCGTCTATGATCTGATCTATCATCGCTAGCGCGAACGGATCCTTTGGGCAATGTTTGTTAAGACTCGTGTAATCAATGCACATCCTCCACTCATTGGTCTTTTTCATTACGAGAACCGGGTTCGCTAACCAGTCCGGGTGAAATACTTCCATGATAAAGCCGTCTGTTAGCAAGCGAGCGATTTCTTCTCCTATTGCTTTCCTTCTTTCCTCGTTCATCTTCCTCAAGCCTTGCTTCACAGGCCTGGACTTGGGATCTACGTGTAAACTGTGCTCTGCCAATTCTGTGGGGATACCCGGCATGTCGCTAGGCGTCCAGGCGAAGACATCCGCATTTGAACGGATAAACTCGATAAGTGCCTTCTCCTGCTTGCTGTCCAGGTTAGACCTTATAGCAAACTGCTTAGAGGGATCGCCTTCAACAAAAGCTATCATCTTGGTATCCTGCGCTGCTTTGAATTTTCCTCTCTCATCTTCGGTGTTCGGCCTTTTCAATGCTGTTCTGTCATCCGGGTCTACTTGAGACCTGTAATACTTGAGTTCTTCTTTTTTGCAAGCCTGCTCAGCCATTACTAAATCTCCTTCATCGCACTCAGCCGCTATATGCCGGCTTCCATGTATGGTAATGATCTGCTTGGGACCCGCGATCTTTAGCTGCAGATACACATAACACGGCCTAGCCATGAATTTAGCATAAGCCGGCCTTCCGAACAGCGCGTGATAAGGACTGCGCAACTTGACCACCTCGAAAGTGAGCCACTCAACTCGATAATTGTCCTTTGATTCTCCGAAAGCTACCTCCAATGCGATTTTTCCCTCGGGGCACGCTGAGTGACCCAGCACTATGTAACACCTGGGGTGTTACCCTAATAGAGAGTTGTTTGTTTTCTTTTTTTGCTTGCATCATATGCATCACATTGCATTGCACCATGTTTGCATCACAACAATTCAAAACAATTTAAAATTTCACACATGTCAAAAATTTCCAATTTAACAATTGCAAACTACAACAACTCCTTTGTTTTCAAATAGTTTGCAGTTGTTCTAATCAAATTGCTTGTTAATACAAATTTCCCTGTTATTAAAACCCTAATGGCAAATTAAATTTCAAATAAAATCATAGTTGATATGATCCAAATTGAGGTTTAAAAATTAAATTCTTGCAAAACAAATTTTTCAATAATGTTTGCATAATGGTTTGAACTTATTAAATGGAATTTGCTTATTTCCCAAAATTCCCAAATCAAACATTGTTTGAAATTCAACTAAAACCTTTAAACCAAATTAAATTTTCAAAATTGTGAAACAATGTTAACTCTTGCTTTAATTGTTGTTTTGGAAAAATTAACACAAATAATTCCTAACCCTAAAACCCCAAAATCCTTTTTCCACCTTGTGAAAATAATGCTAACATTGCTTTCATTTTCTGTTTTGAAAAAAAGTAATAAAAATATATAATACAATAAACCACCCCAAAACCCCTATCCTTTCTCTCTCTCCCTCTTGATCTCTTGCAAAAAAAAAGGAAAAAGGAAAATCCCAAAAGGAGAGGCAGTCCACCCTTTCCCTTTTCTTCCCAAGCCCATCTCCCTTCTTTTCTGCCCAAGCCCACCTACCCTTCTCTCTGTTGTCGTCTTCTTCCACGGTACGACCGCAGCAGAACCGCTCGATCATCCCCCCCAACTCCGATTCACTGCCGTACCATTGCTCCCCTCTCCATAAGTAACCACCTCCCCCCTCTGCTGCTAGCCCTAGCAACCCTAGCCCCTTTCCCTAGCGCCGCCATCTTCCATTGCTTCCACCCCCCCTCCTTCTGTTTCTGAACTTGAACTCTGCACCTCCACCTCGCCGTCAGAGAACCCCTGCCTCCTCACCGTGGCAACGACATGTCCACCTCGAGGAGCTACTCTCCCCGGGAATGGAACCGGGGCGTTCCCCTGAAGCTCCTCGCCTCGTCGCCATCTGCGGGGAGCGACAGTGTTGGCCGCGCCGTCGCCGGCAAGAGCTCGCCGTGACTGAACCGCGGCGACAGCAACGCCTCCTCGACAGCAGAAACGAGGTGAGCGCCCCCTGTCTTTTCCCCTCTCTCTCTGTCCGCCTCCGCACCTCACCCCACCGCACGCGCACCGCGAGCCGTCATCACCCCGTCGTGCCCCGCCGGAGCACTGCCTTCCGATCGATCACCGGCTGATTTCCCGTCAGGTTCGCTGTCGAGTTTCAGTTATCAGGCAGTGAGATGCTACTTGTTTCGTCAGTCTCCTATCGTATCACAAACAGCCGCATCACCGCACTGGTATCGTTCCTTTCCGCGTAGCGCAGCGACCCGGGGTCGATCCCCCGCGGGCGCAAACCCCCCCCCCCCCTTTTTGCGATTTTTCCCATCGCGCGCAGCCAGGCCCACCCGTCATACTCCCTGATGCCCCGTCAGCTGCACACCCACGCGCAGTCAGCGCCACCCTGGCGTGGCCCCACTGGTCAGCCAGTGTGGGTAGCCCAGCCGCGGTGCAAAGGGTTTAATCCCCTATTTTCTTTTTTCCAGAAATGATTAATAACCCTCAAAATTCAACTGGCTATAATTTCTAATCTATAAATCCAAATCATACAAACTTTCTATGTATCCCACTCCAAATTTCCTGTGCTTTTCAAATATGCCATTTGTTTTCTGTTTTGGATTTTCAAAATGCAATTCAAATTTGAATTCAAATAATTCAATTGTAATTTGCAACAATTCATAAATAATTCATACTAATTCCAAATAAGGCAAATAAAATATGTTTTCCATACCATTTTGAATAACCTTTTCAAATATTTTTTTTTTCATGGTTTGAATAATTTAAATTGCCTAAATAATTTAATACTTGTTTAATTCATTTAAATTTGATAAAATCATAACTTGCTCAAAATAAAAATAATTTTGAACATGCCAAATATGTTTTCAAACCATCAAAGTGTGAACTTTTCAAATGTGAGTTTGAAATTATTTTTTGGACAAATAAAACTTCAATTAAATTCAAACTTGTTTTAAATCCATTTAAAACTTGTTTAATATTGTTTATTTCATAATTAAATTATCCTAATTCCAATTTCAATATTTGAAACATGTAATCCAACTAGAAATTGATGTTCTTCTCAAATATAAATTTTGTTATTTGTTTTGAACACTTTAACTTGATGAAAACAACAATTGTTGGTGTGACACCCTTAAGGAACCAAAATTTTCTAACTTAATAAATAAATTTCTAAAATTGGTAAACCTTATTTCCAACTGGTTCTATTGTTGTTATTTTGTTGTTTTCCTCATCCATGCCTCATCCTAAACCACTTTCACCTAATGATTAGTAGGAAAACAATTGTTCCAACCATAATTCATGGGCTTTTCATATGCAACTCAAATTGCATATGGGTCCATTTAAATTTGTTTATCTTGTCAACTAGTTACCTTGATGCATCTTTAAACCTATCATGCATCCATATCTTGATCATGCTGGATCTTTTGCCGTAGTAGTAATTGTTGCATCCGGTGTTTGTTCGAGGTTCGTTGCTTCTTCCCGGATAGGACGTTGAGATTATGTGAGCAACGACAAGTTCTGCTACCTTGCGGGATCTCAGGCAAGTATACTCACTTGCTGCCAAATGGCTGCCTTTCATCACTTGTTACCGATACTTTCCGTTGTTCTGTTCTGCTAGCCTTAGTAGTAGTTGTTTCTGTTACGAACCTATCACATGAATCCTTTAACCCTGATATTGCCTCACCTCCACACCTATAACCATTGCTTGTGCCCGTGTCTTACTAGCATGCTTAGGTTGTTTTGCTCGAGTCTGTTACCCGTTACTTTCTGTTATTACTTCATTATGTTCTGGGGGCTCGATGTTTAATCAATCAATCATGCTAATGTTATTGTTAATAATAAATTTGATGATAAGGCACCGGCAGGAGGCCCTTTGTGGTTTTGAGGCCTGCTAGTGTCGACCCTAATAGGAAAAGGGTCTTGTCTACTGATCCATGATGAGCGCACTACCCGCATGTGGGAAGCGAGTATGGGCGCCCCCCTCAATTTGACTCGATTTGCATCTCTTCCAAATCGCCTCATTTAGTTCGGGTTTTCCATTTGCTGCATGCATGATCGTGCGAGCCCTTGGATCCCGGGTGGAACTTTCGTAGTCGGCATATAGGGGGACACGGTCTTACAGTGCTATGAGGGTCCATTTTCTTCTGGGCTCGATTAGCCGTGCGCCCAAGGTTCTTTGGGCTTGATGCGAAGAAGAGTTGAGTTGTGTAGAGTACCTCGCTTGGTGGGTTTGATCCCCGTCTGGCGGGATATTCTTGCGTGTACGGCCAAATTGGTGCAACCCTGCAGGGATAATCTTCTCGAGAAGCCGTGTTTTCCGCGGTTATGGATTACTTGGTGAAAGTACTGGCTAACAAGTACTCAGGACAACTTAAACCTAATGATTAACAATCTTACACCCATGATTAACAACTTGACTAGTAATAGGCTTATTGACACAATAATCTGAACCATCATTAATCCAACTGTGTGAGTTATCCTCGGATTGCTTCTTGGGAAAGGGGCGAGATCCAGGATGGGTTTGTTTGAAGTTATCTTTCAGTTGGTTACAATACTCGATCTTATCTTCTTTCTGTTAGCCGGAAGTTGTAGTATCTCTCTATAGATGGTTAGTGCAGCCCGCTGTCGCTTGTTTGCAATAACCCTTTCCTTTCCGTTGCTCCCAAAGTATTTGTATCTTGTGATGACTGGCTACGCCGGTATCTTGTGAGTATGGTTTATCCACTTGCCAGTACTTAACCGTACTGACCCACGAACCTCTTTCGTGGCTGCATATTCAATATTGCAGTCAACAGGTTTGAAGTCTGACGACGTTAGCTTGGGAATCCCTCCGGCTTGGCCTGGGCAGGGATTGGACGCTCTCGGTTATCTTCAGGACTCTTAGTCCAATTTGTATCTTGTCCATAGACGGACGATATGTTGTTTCTTCCGCTGTTATTTGGATCTTTGTATTGTATCAGTTGTATCCCTGGCTCGTTTGAGTCATCTTGTATCTATCTGTTTCTGTTGTAATTGTGGATTATTCGTGAACTGTTGTAATGTTATCACAAGTGGCAACCTGGAATCGGTTATTATGTTGATTTTGGCGGGAATGCTGAAATCTGCATAGTGCCCGATCTCGGGGCGTCACAAATGGTATCAGAGCCTTGGTTCCGATTCCCGAGATTGTTTCGATACGAATGGTTATCGAAGCAACGGGTCCGCAAAGCCTGTAGGATAACCTCGCTAACGGTCGTTGTTTCTAGAGTGTCGAAAACTATTTCTGCTAAACTATTTTGGAAAACCTCTCAATAGGATTCTTGTTTTTCTCCTTATCTCTATTCTATTCCCCTCCCATCTTATTTGTTTTGGAGTCTCCCCCTCTTGTCTATCTTTCAAAGTGTTAGGATCCTACGTGGGTGGACGTTTTCTGAGCCCTTAACCTAATAGGTTCGATCATCGGAAGGTTCCTGGTGGAAGAACATCGTCGTCACTCCGAGCAAGAATCTCTTGTTAGTGGTGTCGAGAATCCCTTGTTAGTGGTGTCGAGGAGATCAACCGGAAGCACGAAGAATCGATAGTCGAACTACTTTCCCCTCCCGGGTTAGCAGGTGGATTGCGAGGGCGCAATCCCTTGTTAGTGGTGTCGTCTGTAACACCTGGGGTGTTACCCTAATAGAGAGTTGTTTGTTTTCTTTTTTTGTTTGCATCATATGCATCACATTGCATTGCACCATGTTTGCATCACAACAATTCAAAACAATTTAAAATTTCACACATGTCAAAAATTTCCAATTTAACAATTGCAAACTACAACAACTCCTTTGTTTTCAAATAGTTTGCAGTTGTTCTAATCAAATTGCTTGTTAATAAAAATTTCCCTGTTATTAAAACCCTAATGGCAAATTAAATTTCAAATAAAATCATAGTTGATATGATCCAAATTGAGGTTTAAAAATTAAATTCTTGCAAAACAAATTTTTCAATAATGTTTGCATAATGGTTTGAACTTATTAAATGGAATTTTCTTATTTCCCAAAATTCCCAAATCAAACATTGTTTGAAATTCAACTAAAACCTTTAAACCAAATTAAATTTTCAAAATTGTGAAACAATGTTAACTCTTTCTTTAATTGTTGTTTTGGAAAAATTAACACAAATAATTCCTAACCCTAAAACCCCAAAATCCTTTTTCCACCTTGTGAAAATAATGCTAACATTGCTTTCATTTTCTGTTTTGAAAAAAAGTAATAAAAATATATAATACAATAAACCACCCCAAAACCCCTATCCTTTCTCTCTCTCCCTCTTGATCTCTTGCAAAAAAAAAGGAAAAAGGAAAATCCCAAAAGGAGAGGCAGCCCACCCTTTCCCTTTTCTTCCCAAGCGCATCTCCCTTCTTTTCTGCCCAAGCCCACCTACCCTTCTCTCTATTGTCGTCTTCTTCCACGGTACGACCGCAGCAGAACCGCTCGATCATCCCCCCCAACTCCGATTCACTGCCGTACCATTGCTCCCCTCTCCATAAGTAACCACCTCCCCCCTCTGCTGCTAGCCCTAGCAACCCTAGCCCCTTTCCCTAGCGCCGCCATCTTCCATTGCTTCCACCCCCCCTCCTTCTGTTTCTGAACTTGAACTCTGCACCTCCACCTCGCCGTCAGAGAACCCCTGCCTCCTCACCGCGGCAACGACATGTCCACCTCGAGGAGATACTCTCCCCGGGAATGGAACCGGGGCGTTCCCTTGAAACTCCTCGCCTCGTCGCCAGCTGCGGGGAGCGACGGTGTTGGCCGCGCCGTCGCCGGCAAGAGCTCGCCGTGACTGAACCGCGGCGACAGCAACGCCTCCTCGACAGCAGAAACGAGGTGAGCGCCCCCTGTCTTTCCCCTCTCTCTCTGTCCGCCTCCGCACCTCACCCCACCGCACACGCACCGCGAGCCGTCATCACCCCGTCGTGCCCCGCCGGAGCACTGCCTTCCGATCGATCACCGGCTGATGTCCCGTCAGGTTCGCTGTCGAGTTTCAGTTATCAGGCAGTGAGATGCTACTTGTTTCGTCAGTCTCCTATCGTATCACAAACAGCCGCATCACCGCACTGGTATCGTTCCTTTCCGCGTAGCGCAGCGACCCGGGGTCGATCCCCCGCGGGCGCAAACCCCCCCTTTTTTGGGATTTTTCCCATCGCGCGCAGCCAGGCCCACCCGTCATACTCCCTGATGCCCCGTCAGCTGCACACCCACGCGCAGTCAGCGCCACCCTGGCGTGGCCCCACTGGTCAGCCAGTGTGGGTAGCCCAGCCACGGTGCAAAGTGTTTAATCCCCTATTTTCTTTTTTCCAGAAATGATTAATAACCCTCAAAATTCAACTGGCTATAATTTCTAATCTATAAATCCAAATCATACAAACTTTATATGTATCCCACTCCAAATTTCCTGTGCTTTTCAAATATGCCATTTGTTTTCTGTTTTGGATTTTCAAAATGCAATTCAAATTTGAATTCAAATAATTCAATTGTAATTTGCAACAATTCATAAATAATTCATACTAATTCCAAATAAGGCAAATAAAATATGTTTTCCATACCATTTTGAATAACCTTTTCAAATATAAATTTTGTTTCATGGTTTGAATAATTTAAATTGCCTAAATAATTTAATACTTGTTTAATTCATTTAAATTTGATAAAATCATAACTTGCTCAAAATAAAATAATTTTGAACATGCCAAATATGTTTTCAAACCATCAAAGTGTGAACTTTTCAAATGTGAGTTTGAAATTATGTTTTGAACAAATAAAACTTCAATTAAATTCAAACTTGTTTTAAATCCATTTAAAACTTGTTTAATATTGTTTATTTCATAATTAAATTATCCTAATTCCAATTTCAATATTTGAAACATGTAATCCAACTAGAAATTGATGTTCTTTTCAAATATAAATTTTGTTATTTGTTTTGAACACTTTAACTTGATGAAAACAACAATTGTTGGTGTGACACCCTTAAGGAACCAAAATTTTCTAACTTAATAAATAAATTTCTAAAATTGGTAAACCTTATTTCCAACTGGTTCTATTGTTGTTATTTTGTTGTTTTCCTCATCCATGCCTCATCCTAAACCACTTTCACCTAATGATTAGTAGGAAAACAATTGTTCCAACCATAATTCATGGGCTTTTCATATGCAACTCAAATTGCATATGGGTCCATTTAAATTTGTTTATCTTGTCAACTAGTTACCTTGATGCATCTTTAAACCTATCATGCATCCATATCTTGATCATGCTGGATCTTTTGCCGTAGTAGTAATTGTTGCATCCGGTGTTTGTTCGAGGTTCGTTGCTTCTTCTCGGATAGGACGTTGAGATGATGTGAGCAACGACAAGTTCTGCTACCTTGCGGGATCTCAGGCAAGTATACTCACTTGCTGCCAAATGGCTGCCTTTCATCACTTGTTACCGATACTTTCCGTTGTTCTGTTCTGCTAGCCTTAGTAGTAGTTGTTTCTGTTACGAACCTATCACATGAATCCTTTAACCCTGATATTGCCTCACCTCCACACCTATAACCATTGCTTGTGCCCGTGTCTTACTAGCATGCTTAGGTTGTTTTGCTCGAGTCGGTTACCCGTTACTTTCTGTTATTACTTCATTATGTTCTGGGGGCTCGATGTTTAATCAATCAATCATGCTAATGTTATTGTTAATAATAAATTTGATGATAAGGCACCGGCAGGAGGCCCTTTGTGGTTTTGAGGCCTGCTAGTGTCGACCCTAATAGGAAAAGGGTCTTGTCTACGGATCCATGATGAGCGCACTACCCGCATGAGGGAAGCGAGTATGGGCGCCCCCCTCAATCTGACTCGATTCGCATCTCGTCCAAATCGCCTCATTTAGTTCGGGTTTTCCATTTGCTGCATGCATGATCTTGCGAGCCCTTGGATCCCGGGTGGAACTTTCGTAGTCGGCATATAGGGGGACATGGTCTTACAGTGCTATGAGGGTCCATTTTCTTCTGGGCTCGATTAGCCGTGCGCCCAAGGTTCTTTGGGCTTGATGCGAAGAAGAGTTGAGTTGTGTAGAGTACCTCGCTTGGTGGGTTTGATCCCCGTATGGCGGGATATTCTTGCGTGTACGGCCAAATTGGTGCAACCCTGCAGGGATAATCTTCTCGAGAAGCCGTGTTTTCCGCGGTTATGGATTACTTGGTGAAAGTACTGGCTAACAAGTACCCAGGACAACTTAAACCTAATGATTAACAATCTTACACCCATGATTAACAACTTGACTAGTAATAGGCTTATTGACATAATAATCTGAACCATCATTAATCCAACTGTGTGAGTTATCCTCGGATTGCTTCTTCGGATAAGGGGCGAGATCCAGGATGGGTTTGTTTGAAGTTATCTTTCAGTTGGTTACAATACTCGATCTTATCTTCTTTCTGTTAGCCGGAAGTTGTAGTATCTCTCTGTAGATGGTTAGTGTAGCCCGCTGTCGCTTATTTGCAATAACCCCTTCCTTTCCGTTGCTCCCAAAGTATTTGTATCTTGTGATGACTGGCTACGCCGGTATCTTGTGAGTATGGTTTATCCACTTGCCAGTACTTAACCGTACTGACCCACGAATCTCTTTCGTGGCTGCATATTCAATATTGCAGTCAACAGGTTTGAAGTCTGACGACGTTAGCTTGGGAATCCCTCCGGCTTGGCCTGGGCAGGGATTTGACGCTCTCGGTTATCTTCAGGACTCTTAGTCCAATTTGTATCTTGTCCGTAGACGGACGATATGTTGTTTCTTCCGCTGTTATTTGGATCTTTGTATTGTATCAGTTGTATCCCTGGCTCGTTTGAGTCATCTTGTATCTATCTGTTTCTGTTGTAATTGTGGATTATTCGTGAACTGTTGTAATGTTATCACAAGTGGCAACCTGGAATCGGTTATTATGTTGATTTTGGCGGGAATGCTGAAATCTGCATAGTGCCCGATCTCGGGGCGTCACACACTATCCCGTGAAAGATTGTTGAGATTTTCTGTAGCTGAGACTCCTTGAGACCCATGCGTAAAAAGGTTTCCCAATATAGGATATTAATGCTACTTCCACCGTCCATTAGGACCTTCTTCAACTCATAACCATTAACTTGTGGTGCAACTACTAATGCTAAGACTCCCGGGTGTTCTATTCTTTCCGGGTGGTCTTTTCTGCTCCATGTTACGTCCTGCTCTGACCACCTCAGGTATCTCGGAACAGCCGAGGAAACCGAGTTTACCACTTGCTTCAGTATCTTTTTATCCCTGTTAGAAGTTCCTGTAGTATGCACATGATATTTTCCTCTTGAATCGTAAGTACGTACCATGCCGATGAAGACGTTGATCCGGCCGATTGTCACGATAGATCCGGATTCGAGGTGATCCGACTCTGGCCCCCAGCCGGAATCGTCCACCACCTTCTCTCCTTCGCGGTTGGTGTAGATCTCGCCGATGACAAGATTCTCCATATTCTTCCGAGCTTCTCCCGTGATGTAAACACCTTTGGACGCAGGCCCCACGGTGGGCGCCAACTGTCGTGGGATAATCACGGCAGACGTTACCGGGGGTAACTTATCTTGGGGCAAGACGACACTGGTGTTTGGGAGAGGGTTTAGCTCAGAGGAAAACATGATGATATGCGATCTGGAAGCCGGCAAGCAAGTCGCCGGGTCTCCGATCTCGATATATTAATCTCAACTCTCGTGTTACACTGGATACTCGATACCTAGCGATATTGCTCTAATTCTCTCTTGTCCTCGAACTTAACCTAGGGGCCGGCTTATAAAACATCCGGATCCCTGGCCTGTTCTCCAAGGCATACTCTGAGTCCCACCCGGACACTGCATACAAAACCCTAAACTTCCTTACCGGAACCCACAATCCGGGTTACCAGGCCTACGATCTTGGGCCTTCTAGAAGCTCCATTATCTTTAGCCGGATCTTTACGCAGCGTCCTTTGGGGCCGAGTTATACCTTGGCGTTGGGCTACCGGGTTATCATCCCTCCATCACTCTTGCTCTACCTGCTCACCCTGCGAGTAACCAGCGTCAGCTAACTGATTGTGCAAGTGACCGAGGGAATCAAATTCAGAAACCTCATCCTCGTTGTCACTCGATTCTGCCGATCCTTCCTCTTCAGGAGTGGCAAGGTCTTCTGTGTTAATCCAGATGGGATCTGATAGCTGTAACCCGGATAAAATCAGGGTTAGACTGTGCACAGTTATGGAAAGCAAAAGTTACGCAAACAAAAGGAACTTACAGGAGGAGCTGGGTTGGTGGAGTTATATGGTGCCAGGCCAACGTCGAAGAACTTATCTTGCTTAACTCCGACTAACAGTTTCAGGTAGTTTATCATCTCTTACCTAGACACAATAGACTCTGAATATCGCATGGGATCCATAGAACCGGAGTATTCATGGAATAGCCGGTCCCTAACACTTAGGGGCTGGATGCGCCAATCTACCCAAGTCTTGGTTAGATCTAAACCCGTAAGCCCATGAACTATAAGCAAGGTTATGCGCTTCAATAAGGGCCGGATCTTGACTCTATCAGAGGGCTTGGCAAAAGAACTCATGGTACTGGTATAGGTCAGGCGTTCAGAGCGGTAACCGGACAAAGTCGGTTCACCTTCAGGAGAAGTGTTATTGATGTAAAAGTAGGATTTTTGCCACAGTTTGGGGTGGCTAGGCAAAGGGATACCCGGATAGGCGATATCTTTCCGCCTCTGAAATGAGACCCCCCCCCCCCCGCAGTGCGTAAGTTTGCCTCCAGCGACCTCTGGATGCTTGTTGCAATAAAAATACTCGAGAAAGAGATCTAGGTTTGGATCTATTTGGAGGTAGTCCTCACAGAAAACTACGAAGTTGCTAACATTAAGAATGGAATTTTGAGGGAGGTCTTGAGGATGGAGGCCATAGTAGTTCAGAAGCCGGCGGAAAAAGAGAGACCCGGGTGGGCGGAACCCGCGGAGAATATGGGCTTCAAAAATTATTACCTCGTCCGGCCTAGGTTCGGGCCGGATCACATTCCCCGGAGCGCGCCAAGACAAGTCCTTGGGCAATAACCCGGACTCCTCCATCTCCGTAAGCCGGCCTTGGGTCATGTCCGACTTACACCAGTTCACTTGGAGTTTGCGTGTCCCTAAGCCGGCAGCTCCAGAACTGGACATTCCTCCAGGTTTCTTCTTCCCCTTAGCGCCGTCTTTGGACGCCAAACTTTTATCTTTCACCATTTTCTTCTGAGGCAAACGCCGACGATGCTCCGGCCGCGGCGGCGTAGGAAAGAAAATAGAGCTCGTGAGCAAGGAGCTGGAGGTGGAAGCTGAAGTGGGGAGAGCGGGGCGCGAATGAACCCAGGGGGGCCCTGCCTCCACTATTTATAGGAGGAGCTAAAAACCTAGGGTTAGACGTTAATTTTACACAAAGGCCCCTCCAGATTAACATTTTTGAAGGAAATTTACGCTGAGATTGGATCTGGGAACTAAGATCTTTTCTGGGGACACTGCGCTGAGGAGAATCAGGGATAGGTCAAAAAAATTCAGTTATCAGGATCTTGGTGATAAGATGCAGAGTTATCTTTCTGGAAATTGGAAAGATATGATCTTGATAATAAATGACGGTTCCCGAGTAATCCGGGACTGATATCTTTGGGAGGTTATTTTTTCTTAGACTTAATATTATCATTTAAGTTGACGTGGAAAAAAATCTTAACGTGAACTTCTTAAGCTAAAACTTCGGCGTTCATGGTAACCTGGGGGATAATGTTGGGGGAACAGGTAAGGGGGAGCCTAACCTACCACTAATATAAGCCAGAGATCGTCCAGGCAAATGGAGGCTACCTAATCCGGGTTATAACTGGTGGATACGGGTTACGTCATAGGAGAACCGGGTTATTGTGATTATAGCCCGGACTGGATAAAGGGACTGGCCGAAGGCCCGGGAAGGAAGACATGGAGGCCCGGGAACCTGGAGGACAGCCCAAGGCTGGTAAGGAAGAGCCAGGTCATGATGAGAATCTGAACGAGGTAACTAAGAGCCGGAAGGGATTAAGACTCTGATAACGGGCATGACCTGGACTCTCCTTGTAACCCGGAGGTCTCGTCCACTATATAAGGCAAGACCCTAGGACGTAGAAATACAAGTTCTAGGTTGATATCCAAGGAGCTCGAAACATCGACAGCCAGAATCGCCCTTTGTAATCGATACCTTGTTCCACGATAGTTAGAAGGCAGGAGTAGGTTTTTCTCTCAATAGAGGGACCAAACCTGGGTAAACTCGCGTCTTTCGTTTCCACCTTAACCCTTTCAAAGTTTCGCTTAGAAGCAATGACCTCTCATTCTAGTTCTCGTATGAGGACACTTGCCGTGACAAAACCACGACAGCTACCCAACCCTGGCAAAGTTCATGGCCATCACTCACCACGCCTACAACCTCTTCAAGCTCACAAGCTGCAGTGGCACGGTTACCATCCTCTGCGACAAAAAATAAGTGCTCCTCTCTATCGAGCATGCCTACAAGGATGTCATAGTGGCATTCCCCGCTGACGAGGACGGTGTCAAACCTTCACCTGTCAAGAGGCAGCTGTTCTCGCATGAACGTAGTGCCACCAAGATGGTCCCGCTGGACTCAAGTAGCTTGGGGGCTACCCTCACAATCGGGGGAAACCTCCTAGCCAAATAGGAAAGCGCGTTTGTCGCCTTCATTAGGTAAAAAACTGATATTCTTGCAAGAACGCCATCAGATATGCTCGGCGTACCGAGGGAGGTGATCGAGCAACTTAGCCGTCGGCCCAGGGGCACGTCTATTCAAACGAAAGTCCACCGTCAAGCACCTTAGAATCAAGCATTCATCGTCAAGATAGTTGAGAAGCTTAAGGAGGCCAAGATCATCCGTGAGGTAATCCACACGGATTGATAGCCAACCCTGTCGTTGTGCCCAAGCAGAATGGCGGGAGGGGCTCTACATCGACTTCACCGACTTAAACAAGACCTTCCCCAAGGACCCATATCCTCTCCCGAGGATCGCAAATTTTGGATGCCACCACTGGGTGGGATCTCCTGTGCTTTCTGGACTCCTTCTCTGGATATCACCAGATCAAGATGGCGAAATAACATGAAGCGAAGAAAACATTCATGACCCCTTGCGGTGTGTTCCGCTATGTGTGCATGTCTTTCGGTTTGAAGAATGCCAGAGCCACCTTCCAGAGGCTGATGCACATAGCCTTGGGGGCTCAGATGGGGGAGGAAAGCCGAGGCTTATGTCGGCGACATAGTTTTCAAGACCCCACGAGGAGCACACGCTCATTGCGGCCCTTAGGTAAACATTTAGAAACCTCTGCGAGGTGAATATCAGGCTCAATCCGGACAAGTGTTTCTTCGGGGTACCCTCTGGAAAGCTCTTCGGTTTCCTCATTCCGCCTCGTGGTATAGAGCCCAACTCTGACAAGATAAAGGCAATTGAAGAGATGCAACCTCCGGGACACCTCAAAGACGTGCAGCGCCTCACCAGGTGCATGGCCGCCCTCGGGCCTTTCATCTCCAGGCTCGGCGATAGAGCTCTACCTTTTCGAAAGATCATGAAGCGAACTGGCCCATTCAAATGGACCCTTGAAACCGCAGAAGCCTTCGAAGACCTCAAGAAGTACCTGGCTAGAACACCAATTATAGTATCCCTGGGACCTTGCGAGCCCCTCATACTATACTTAGCAGCCAGCACCGTCCTGGTGGCGGACAGAGAAAAATCTGTTGCCGAGGAGAAGGACACCGTGTCACAAGATCCGAGCCTGCCCAACAAGAAGGGCAACAACTAGATTCATGTTGTCCCTCACAAGGAGGAACTCCTAGTTCCTCGCGAAGGCCCTGCCACCAAAGCAACCGACATCGGTCTCATGCAAAATCCTGCTACTTCATCAGCACTGTGCTACGGGATGCACGGGAAAGGTACACAATGCAGCAGAAGCTCCTCTACGCCCTCCCCATCGCCTCTAGAAATCTATGCCACTACTTCCATGGCCACTGTTGGGTGAATGTTAAGCCAGGTTCCTAAGAACGCTAAAGATTGGACTCGGCTTATGATCATTGGATCCGGCGCACAAAGGTAAAGTCGGGTCCAGCCTTTGGGCCAGCATAACCAAGACCCGGTGTCCAGGAGTCGTTTTCCTAGGCGGGAAGACGGAGTTATTACTAGGAATTGGCGGAGTCCTAGTAGGACTCCATGAGCGGGATGAACCCGGATCGCCTTATAAATCTGGGAACCCGAAGGATATATAAGTTGGGTCCTGAGAGATAGAAAACTTAGTTCTAGTTCCTCGAGACACAGGTAAACGGATTTCGCGCCTTGTAACCGAGATCGATATCATCAAATAGAAATTTAGCAGAAGTAGGTTTTACCCTCAATCGAGGGGCCGAACCTAGGTAAATTTTTTCCTCACGAGTCTAGCTCAACCCTTTAAAACCTTCACTTCGTGCCAATAGCCTCCCAACTAAGTTCTCAGACGAGGACACTTGCCGTGAAAACCCCATGACATTTGGCACCCAGCGTGGCGCCTGCACACAGAGGAGTCATCTTTTCGGAAGGATCTTTCCCGGTAATCGAGAAGATGGTAATTGGACAGATCAATAAGTGTTGGCGCAAAAATTACTACGTCAAGACAAAATATGGGGACCTGAGTTCCATTTCGTCAAAACCGGCTTCTGAGTTACTTTTGGGAAAATCAATGTTTTCATCGGATTCATCTCTACTTCGCAGGAGGAACCGGAACATGAGGAGGATTCTGTTTCGGGGAAGCTACTATTGTACACTCGGATGGTGAGTCGTCAGTTGGAAACAGTGACCTCGATGAAATTGGGTCAATTCAGCCGCTTCACGAGGATAGACTAGGAGATCACTCGGAGATGGAAGTAGGATATGGAGCGCTGGAGACTCAGTATCGCAGCAGTATATATGGCGGGAGGAGCCGCAACACCATCTTATGATGAGAACGGGCGCATAATAAACACCACGTCTACAATCGTGGTGGACCCGCTTAGAGGAAACCCGGCTCTAAACACCAGGGGCACAACAACGGCTGGAGGAGTGTAGAGTAATTTGGAACCTCGGGTACAAAGCCAGGAACTCATGGACGCGATCGAGGCACTTAATACAGCGATAGCAACTCCGATTAAGGCAGAGACCATGGACGCGTGAAACGCTGAGATTGCATCTCTCCGTGAGCGCCTGGGAAATTTTCAAGACAAAGTCAATATGCAAAAGAGAAAATAAATACAGTAAAATGAGATGCTACAAGAAGCACAGAGGCTGGAGAAAGACGAGATCCATTTAAACTTCTGCCAGACAGAATTATCTAGTGTTCACCATAGGAAAACCATGAGTAGGCTCCAAGGAGGCCTTGTTCCTTCAGCTTTGGTTTTCCACAACTCCCCAGGAGACCCGGGAAACACCACAGGGAATGTCGCATTGGTCACACCCGGGCCAGGAGCTGCACAAGGAGCTAGAGGATCTACGCCAGGAACATGAGGAACCGTGCCTGGAGCCGGAATACCTCCGCCGGGTCCAGGCGTGGTGCTCCCGAAACATGAATCTACCACCCCTTCAACCACATATTCAGCAACCTGTCCAACAGCCTGTATGTTTCCATACGCCAGCTTGGCCATTATACTAATCTGGTGGACAATGTTTGGGAAGCTACAACAAAACTTGCCCAGGTCCCAATTGATGAGTTTACTCTACTCGGGTATGAAGCAAAACGAGTGAATGATATGTTACAAACTGTGGTGGCACAACAGCTGAACTACCGCAACGAAACAGAAAGACTGCACTTAACGCCCTACAACAGCAGAAATTTGGCTCCACAAAGTCACCAGGGGAACTCCCTAGCACCATATGGTTCAAGCAATGCAAGGCATCAGAGGGAAGCCCAAGGTCTACAGCAGCCCCAGCTGGCTTTGTTTTCTCCAGGAATTACAAAGACTAGACACATGCCTAGCTAGACATGTGGTAAGCACGGGAAATTCAATACAACAACGAGCTCAGAATATCTATAGAGTGCCCACCATAGCCGATAACCCACATTTTCCACCACCACTGGCCACCCCTGGGGGAAGGAGCTTCGGAATTCAATGCCTAGGTCCGGCTTTACGGAGCGAGCATTTACTCGTGGATTTCAAAGGACCTCGCAGGGTTCCAAACTACACAGCTGATATGGAGCCAACAGAATGGATTGAGAGTTATGAGATGGGGATGGACACTTTGGATGTCAGCGACACCATATGTAACATCCCTAATTTTTGGAGAAACTAAAAAAATCACAAAAATTAAAAACTTTTGTTTTCCACTAATGCAAGCCACCCCAAACAAACAAAACTCGAACACAAAGAAAATACTAGGTGTTATTCCAATATTATTGGAAATAAAATCCAAGTGCCTCTGTTTTCCATAAACCCTAATCCTTTTCAAATAAGTTCTATTATTTCAAAATGGTTTCTTCTTTATAGAAAACCTTAATTAAGCTAATGTTTTCTATCCGACTATTATTTTGAAAATATTTTCAAGACCCAAAATTAACCAAATCACTTTTTAAATACTATGTCAAATATTAAGTAGCAAAATGTTTCCCACCAAATTGTTTTGTGAACAGGACCTAAAGAAACATATCCTCAAAGGTCTTGTGTTTCTAATTTATATTTGACCATATGTTCAATTAATTATCCTCTATGGGGGAAATGACAATAAGTTGCTATTTGTATATCCCTCATTTTAAAAAAAAAATATAAAAAATAAGAAAATGCGTTGAAATGGGTTTCAAAAATAGTATTTTACTATTTTAATGTTTCTGGAATTTTATAAAACCCCATCTCTAATTATTGGTATTTTTTATATTTAAAAATATTTTTAAGTACTATTAGTGGTTTGCTTATATTTTCAAAATATAAAATTCTAAATGTGTTGGAAACAACTAAATTGAGTTTATATTTGATAGATATCTTAATTACAAGATTTTCGAAATAGGTTTGAGGAAATTTGGAGTTGTAAAACAAAAATTATGAATTGTTAAATAAAAACAGGAAAAGAAAAGGGACTGAGAACAAAAAAAAGGAGAAAGAAACAGGCTGGCCCGAGCCATCCCACCCCTTACCTACCGCCTGTGCAGCGCGAAGGAGTAAGCGGCCCAGCCCGCCAGCAGCCTATCTCACCCCTCCTAATCGCCGTGCGAATGACAAGGAGCCCCACATTTCATCTCCCTCCTCAGATCGATTTTTTCCGCGCCCACGCACGATCCCCTCCTCCCGTACGTTCTCCCGCCTCCCAAGCCCCTCTATAACTAGCCCAGCACCTACTCTCTCTTTCCCCTTTGTTTCCCCCTCGTTTCTGTGCCCCAGGTAGACCAATTCACTCGCCGGAGTAGCCCGTTGCCGCCGCCGCATTTCGTCGATGCCGGTGCGGTAAGCAAACGAGAGCCACCCGCGATTGGTCTCGTCGACTCCACATTCCTACACGCGTCCTCCTAATGTACTTCCCCTTTTCCTTGCGCCCTAGGTCGAGCAGGAATCATCGCCGGAATGTTCACCGGAGGCCAGTGCCCGAAAAGATCTCACCACCACCTCTGTCGTGCACCCGAGTCCATGCTGAGGACTCCATCCACTTCCTCGAGCTAGTCCGCACCTCGTCGTCCACTCCGTAGGCCCAAAAGACCACCAGAGAGTCGCTGCCGTGCGCGCTCGAGCATCGCCGCCGCCGTGCGCCATTTTTCTGGCAAGATCTCCGGCGGTGAGCTCTCCTCTCTTTCTCTGACGTCAGATCTGCCCTTGACCGTCGTGATTAGATTAAACCTGAAGGGGTATGCAACAGTTGGATCTGGATCCAACGATCCAGATCCAATGACTTAACCCAGTCAGCATCATTGAGTCAGCAGCCGCGTCAGCGCTCAGAGACAATTAGATGCCTCCACGTGGCCTGGCCTTTTTTTTCTAATTTTTCGCGAATAGAATTAAAATGGCACTTTTGCAGCATAGCCCCTGAAACATAAAATAATCATAACTTTTTAACCATAAGGCAAAATTTAGCAAAGTTGGTCTTTTTGAAATCCACTGAACATGTAGACACTTTTGGCACTGTCCAAATTTAAATTGGTTGAAATTTAAATATGCTTGTTTGATGAATTTTGGCATAATTCAAATTCTACAAATCCAAAAATTGTAAATAAAATATTTTTGGAATCCTTAGAATGTGTACTTTCACACCCTCTATCCCAAAATAATAATTGAACCAATTAAAATGGAGTTTAGAATTCAATTGACCATTTGAGTATTTTGCACCTAGTTTAATTTCTATAAATAATTTTAATGAGTTTTCTTCTGGAAAATTGTTCCACTTAGTGAACTTAGACTAGAGAAACTAGTACCCAATCTATTTGTGACCAGAGAACCCATTCCATGTAATATTTGTCATCTAAACCACCCATAGTAGTCAATCAATATACCTTAGCTGTGGTTTAATGAAACCCCCTTTTAGGAAAATTGTGGTATGATCATTTTACTCAAAACCAACACCCATGTCATGTTGAACTTATGGAAATTAATTTTTGGACCAGAAACCCCTAGCCCAATACCTTTTGTAAATTTACAATCCATATTGTAACTTACTACAACCCTACTAAACCGAAGCCATGAAATGAATCATGTTGATCATGGATTTGTTTTCTAAAACCCTAAACCATATCACATCCACTTCTTTTGTATATTGAGTGAAGTGATATTCCTTGACAAACCTTAACCACCGATGGAAAACCCCATGACCAATCACTTAGTTATTTTTGCACATTGCATTAAGTACTATATCTTATTACATTGTTTCACTTGTCATTTTACCCTCAAGTGAACTCTTGGAAACCTCCTTGACAATATGAATACACTGGAGTTTGAATCTTTCAAACTTAAACCCTGACCAACCCTTACCCTAGTAGCTAGACCTAAACCCTTTTACCATAATTCTTTTTGTAAATTGAATTATGTGTTAAGCCTTACTCAAACCACTATAGTTCATTTACATAAATTTAATTATTGTGATAAACTTGAACATGTCCATAAAAGACCAAACAATAACCATCTCATCATAATCCTTTTTTCATATTGAATTATGTGTGAAAACCTTGTCCATGTTAACACCAATGAAGTTGAATAACTTGTTATGCTTCTGTATTGTTTATTTTGTTGTATTTGTTTGCTTGTGGGTGAATTGCTTGTTTATTGTTATTTATTTGTATTCTTTAGATTGCATGGAGAGCAACGTTCTATTTGTGAAGAGAGTGTCTCTATACCATCTTCCACAAGGCAAGTGATACTCATGTCCCGCTTTTGTTTTACCAATTGCATTAGTGTTTTCAGTAGTATGCATCATAGATGATTTTATTATTTTCTAAGTATATGCTATGCTAAACACCCAGTAGTGTGTAGACAACCTGAAACCCCTACTAGGTACTAGTTTATCTTTACTAGAATACTATCACAACTATTGCTGCTACTTGTTGGGTAGTGGTGTTTTAGAAATTGAAAATTAACAACCCAATGAAACACCTGGGTAGATTGAACCTTGCTTGGATTATGTTGAGTGGCTACTCAGGAACATGTTCATGGTGGTTTAGCCATGGATGTGGAGTTATCACCTAAGAGTACACTTGTGAACCTCCACCCAGGAATAAAGAGATTTGTAGGTCTTCACTGTATAGTTAGCTTCCAGTGCAGCCTTGAGGTAATATGGGCTCTGCCAAGATTAAGTAAGTTGTGGGGGGTCATCCTGTTGTATGACAGTGGTTGGTAGAATTTTAGGAGCAACGAGTCATGCTGGTATGGTTGAATCCCTGCTCCCAAAGATCTTGTCTCATTCTTCCCTCAGGGAGAATGAGTCTCAAGCTAAAAGTGTACAACCTCTGCAGAGTTAAAAACTAAGATCTTACCCGTGTCCCCGGTTATAGGAAATTTGAGAAAACTAGAAAGAGTTGGTTCCGAAGGATCTCCTCATATTTTCTGAATGAAATAAAATATTGTAGAAACCCTTTATAGGGAACATGGTGGTTTAGCCATGATGCCACAATCAAACTTCATGGTGGTTTAGCCATGATGATTTCTCAAACTTCATGGTGGTTTAGCCATGATGAATTTTCAAACTTCGTGGTGGTTTAGCCATGATGATTTATCAAACTTCATGGTGGTTTAGCCATGATGATTTGTCCAACTTTATGGTGGTTTAGCCATGAATGATTGTACAAATGTTTTTGTTTAAAATGATTTACAAATGTAGGACACAACTGGCTTTATGCAAATAGCCTAGACTCCACCAGCCAAATAACATGTAGTTAGTGTATTCCTCAAAACTGCCACCATACAAGTGTCACATGCCAGTACATTGTTTGTACTGACTTCTTCCCCCGTGGGGGCTGCATATTCCAACGTGTAGATGAATCAGAAGACGAGTGAGGATTTCGTTTAGGATCTCGAGTCTATCGCCAACATGTTCTGCTTGTGGCGCATGAAGTGAGGAAGGCTCATTGAAGATTTATTTCCGCTGTGATTGCTTTCAAACATTGTTATTTGGGCTAGTCCATGTTGGCTATGCCAATTGTAAGGCTATTTTATTTCTTATCCACTGGATGACGATGTAGAATGATGCTATTGCAATGAACATTTTATTTTGTCATGTGTATGCTATCAGAGATCCCGGGAATAGCATATTACACAGGTGTTCTATCTTTATTAAAAGATACACTACCAAATTACGTGTGATCCGAAACGTTTCAATACCGTTGTGGATGGTCTCCAAACCGTCGCTAAGGGCAATCCGCGACGGTTTGCTGAACGGAGTGAGAACGTCCTTGATCGACTGTCACGGATGATTCTGCGACGATTAAATGAACACTAAATCGTCGCGAGCTATTGGCCGGCCCAGCACAAGGCCCAACAAGGAGCGATGTTATTTTTTGTCGCAATGTGCATACACGTGGCATCGTTTTCTGTTACCCGTTACTGACGTCACTTCCACCGTTCCTGACGTCATCGTCGTCTTGACATTTTAAAAACGTCGCGATTGGAACTACCGTTACCTCCATTTAATGACGTCATAATAAGTGCGACGTTTACTTTCTCGTCGCGGGTACATGAAGTATAAGGTGCCATGTGTCGCTCTCATAATGTTCCACGTATACTCTTATTCCCGACGAATGTATTACGTTGTCCGATGCAACGTTTTAGTTCGTCGTAGGACATCGCGAATCATGAGCCAGCACGTGTACCAACACGGCATGTCCACGTCTAAACGTTTCCGTGACGTGTTTATTTCATCGCGATTTCCATCCAATAAGGTGCCGCCTCATGGACGTACCATATAGTACCACGTGTCCTCGTATTCATTAGCATGGAAAATACTATACTAGTTTTTACAGCAAAGCAAACACAACAAATACATAAATTCCGAATAAGGTCACAGCATAGCTCGCCAACAAAGGCAGTCTAATACAGTTCAACAGACAACAAGCGGTTTCACAGAGGGCTACTCTACTCAGTTCCATATCTCGGAGGAACTTGAGCCAACATGCCACCGATAAGGGTTTTGTATATTTCTTGACTCTTCTTCATACCATTGTGTTCCTCCGTCATACATAGCAATTCTTGTCGATGCTTCATCCTATCTGCATCAGCTTGTTCCTTGGCCTGCTTCAACACATCAACTACAGACCGCAGGTCCTAGCTCTGTTTTCTCTCAGAATCAAGTTTAAGGTGAAGCTGAGACTTTGTTGCTCTCGCACTGGTTGTGACCCCACCTATGGTATTCAGGAACGAATACTTTAGACGGTTCTTGGTCAGCACGGCAACGACAACTTCGGTGGCAGAAAGAGGTTCCTTGACAGCGCCATCTACTGAAGTATGTAGGTGCATATGACATTGCATTTCTTCCTATAAAGCATGTAAAAGCTTTAGATGAAATAGAAGCTGAACTAGCTTGTAAGGAACATTGATATCATGAGAAGCTTGTACATAACAAATATGCAAATAGCAGATGACAAGCAATTAAGCATGCATGACAAGCTTGTAAGGAACATAAATGAAAAACATCACATGACAGGCATGTAAGTAAACATGGCTGAAAAAAGCAGACGACAAGCATGTACAGAACATGGATGAAAATAGCAGCTCACGAGGATAGATTAACTAGGAGATGAAAAGCAAGCAGCATGCATCTGCATGAACTATGAGATGACAAGCATAGGTGAAATAGCAGGAGTTTGCATCAAAATTCACAAAGGGAAGCATCAGTGCGTATCTAGAAGAATCTATTGAGGTAATTGTTGATCCCAGAGATAAACAGAATTCTGAGGGACTTACAATTGCTCTTTTCATGGGCGAAGAGAATCCACGTATCTTGCTGTTGTGCGTAGCTTTGAACAATTCAAAGGCATCTTCCCCCATGTCGCAGAAAACCTCGTAACTACGAGAACCTGTGGCGCTATGGAACTGGACGTCCTGTCTGCTTTGCCTGGCTTTTAGACAAGCCATCTACATAAACAAAGTATGAACTGATTAGACGCAGTCCAGGTTATGGAATAGAAATAGTGGCAAGGTAGAGTGAACGAAGACAGTACATGTTTCCTGACTGAAAACCAGTTATCGACTAGCCTGCACCATTCTGCTTTTCTCATGTGCCCAACTGCATCAGGAGGCGTTTTTACAATTCTACTCTTGTCTAAAACACTGTCAAAAAATTCTTGCTTCAGAATATGGCGTATTTGTCTTATACAATTCTTGAGATGCATCATAAGAGATTGACGAATAACAGGATCTCTTGGGTTCAGATGAAACTTTGACTGAAACAAAAGAAAGAGCACTTTTCAGTTATAGGAACAGCAATGGAATGAACTGGAAGGTTGGGTTACAAAACTTACAGACACATGGCCGTGGTAGGAGGAATATATCTTCCCTTCCCTTGTACTCTTTCCAATGGGGGAAGATATGGACAGTGTGCTTCACAGCTAATGAACACGCAGTAGCATACATGGCAGCAATCTTTGGGTCCACTGGCCTTGTCTTTCCCAGAGGAATAGCAATTCTGATCCTGTTTCCTTTGGATATGTTTATTCTCCTCCCAGCCGCACCACTCGAAACAATGTCTTCACATGGGTAATCTATAGAAATTGTGGCATTGCTAGGGTTAATATTCTGCATTTTGGATTTCCCTCCACACATGGCCCCTCGTAGAGCATGCAATCTCTGTGATATGTCATCTTGCTCTTTGTTGCAGGCACCTTGCTCCTCAACTTGGGAACCTTGCCCCTCGCCTAGGAATGGTGGCAGCTCGCCTTGCACACCTGGCAGCTCACCGTAGGGAGGTGCCTGCTCGCATTGGGCAGCTTCCTGCTGGCCTTGGGGAGCTGCCTCCACGTCTTGGACCACTGGTCGCTTGAGTTCGTTATCTGCATACGGATGGACATGGGCAACTACATGCTCGCGATGGGCCTTGACGCGCTTGCGTTTACAACCATGTCCACCAGGAGGTATCTTTGTCCTACCAGATGTACTCTTGACTTTAATGTTCCTAAGCTGCATGGTTCATATGTACCAAATCAACTAGGATAGTAGCACAAAATACATGGCAGAACAGTAACTAAGCCAGCAGTTCCACACAACATAAGTACCTTTATTGTTGAGCTATCATGCAAGGCATGCCTTATCTAGATGGTGGACATGGTATAAATGGAAATAAATATCTTACACTATAAGTCTAGAATTGATGATTTATGCGAATAAATGAAAATAAATAGCGCATACATGTTCTTTGCAAATAGCCTTATCTTTCATTGGGATGTGACAACATAGAGTTAGAAAATATTAGTGATGCAATTCGCTGTTTGATTATATCATATCAGTAATCTAATTTGTGGACCTAAGTATGATAGGATCACAGGAGAAGTGATCTTAAGCTTTATACAAGCTCGAAAATAAGCAAACTATGACCAAAGGAACTTGAAGGCTACCAGGCAGGCAAGGTGGTAGATCTTGAGGATGACCTGGACGGCGAGGTGGCAGATCTTGACGGCGAGGTATCAAATCTGGATGGCGAGGTGGCAGATCTGGATGGCGTCCTAGACGGCGAGGTGGAAGCCCGGGAAGGCGAGCTGAGCGGCGGGGTGGACGACCGGGGACGGCAAGGTGGAAGCCCGGGAAGGCAAACTGCACGGCGAGGTGGAAGACCAGGGACAGCCAGGTGGAAGCTCGGGAAGGCGAGCTACAGAGCGAGGTGGAAGGCCGGGGTGGAGTAGATGGGGTTTAGGAGGAAAGGGGGATTTCAGACAAGAAGAGGAGGGGAAATTTCGGCGAGGGGGCAGATAAGAGGGAGAGGTTCGAAATTTAGGTCGGCATAGGCGGCAAAGTTTTTGGTCGATAATTTGGGTGGGCGGCGTGAAATTTTCTGCGCACGCCAGATTTTGGTACATTGGCTGGAGAACATTGCTGGCCGTTGGATACATGATGGATGGCCTACAAAGATAACCATTATTGAAATATATTATTTAAGGATAATGGGAAGACATCTATAAATTACTGACATAAACTATTACTAATAATAAATAAATTACCCTACTATTGTATTGGGTGTTCCTTCGGCCTAACCTAACACAAACAAGAAATTGGTTCCACTTTGCTACCCCTTTCCGGCTCATGTAGATGGGGCAGAACGACAATTCCGTCTATATCCCAGCGGGGCTATGGTTTATCCGGAGAGGGGGCTCCGGATCGTCTGAATGCCACCAAATCCCATTACAAGCCACACCACGTGTGATAGAGTGTCGCATGGGTCTTGGATGCCCAAGATTAACTCGCTCTCTGTGTTAGGGTTTCACCGGTGTCGGATTCTCTCTCGCGGGTTCCGGGACTAATTAATGAGAGCCCGAAACTCCCGGGTGTGACGGAACTGGGGGAATCTTGCCAAGAGGTGTGCCCTACCATTCTCTTGGGTGTGATCCTTGGGCCTAACCTAACACAACCAAACAATTATTTCCACTTTGCTACCCCCTTCCAGGTTAGAGTGTCATGGTCTTGGATACCCGAGATTACCTCCCTCTCTGTGTTAGGGTTTCACCGGTGTCGGATTCTCTCGCACGGGTTCCAGGACTAATTAATGACAGCCCAAAACTCCCGGGTGTGATGGAACTGGGGGAATCTTGCCAAGAGGTGAGCCCTACCATTATCTTGGGTGTTCCTTGGGCCTAACCTAACACAACCAAAAGTTAGTTCGACTTTTATACCCCTTCCGAATCACGTAGATGGGGTAGAACGACAGTTCCGTCTTTTTTCCCAACGGGGCTATGGTTTCTCCGGAGAGGTGGCTCCAGAGCGTCTGAATGCCACCAAATCCCATGGTATACCATATCATGTGTGTTAGAGTGTGTCATGGGTCTTGGATTCCAAAGTGTCCCTCGCTCTCTGTATAAGGGCTTCACCGGCGTCAGATTCTCTCTAGCGGGTTCCAGGACTACTTAGAGCCCGAAACTCCCGGATTGGACAGAACTAGGGGAATCTTGCCAAGAGGTTGACCCTAACATTTTATTTGGTGTTCATTGGGCCTAACGTAACACAACCAAACATTTGGTTCCACTTTGCTATCCCCTTTCATCTCACGTAGAGGGGCCAAAACGGCAGTTCCGCCTTTTTCCCCAACGGGGCTATGGTTTCTCCGGAGGGGGGCTCCGGATCGTCTGGATGCCACCAAATCCCATGGTATACCATGCCATGTGTGTTAGAGTGTGTCATGGGTCTTGGATGCCCAAGAGTCCCTCGCTCTCTGAGTTAGGGCTTCACTGGCGTCAGATTCTTTCTAGGGGGTTCCAGGACTACTTAGAGCCCGAAACTCCTAGATTTGACGGAACTAGGGGAATCTTGCCAAGAGGTGGACCCTAACATTTTCTTCGGTGTTTCTTGGTCCTAACCTAACACAAACAAACCGTTGGTTCCACTTTGCTACCCCCTTTCAGCTCACGTAGAGGGGCCAGAACGGCAGTTCCGCCTTTCCCCCCAACGGCAGTTCCACCATTTGTGATAGAGTGTACCTCTCCCTCTGTGTTAGGGTTTCACCGGTGTCGGATTCTCTCTCGCGGGTTCCAGGACTAATTAATGAGAGTCCGAAACTCCCGGGTGTGAAGGAACTGGGGGAATCTTGCCAGGTGTGCCCTACCATTCTCTTGGGTGTTCCTTGGGCCTAACCTAACACAACCAAACAATTATTTCCATTTTGCTACCCCCTTCCGGCTCACGTAGATGGGGCAGAACGACAGTTCCGTCTTTTTCCCCAGCGGGGCTATGGTTTCTCCGGAGAGGTCGCTCCAGATCGTTTGAATGCCACAAAATCTAATTTGCACGCAATACCATGTGTGCTAGAAAGTGGCATGGGTCTTGGATGCCCACTTCCCTCGCTCTCTGTGTTAGGATTTCACCGGTGTTGTTTTCTCTCTCGCGGGTTCAAGGACTAATTAATGAGAGCCCCAAACTGCCGGGTGTGACGGAACTGGGGGAATCTTGCCAAGAGGCGGGCCCTACAGTTCTCTTGGGTGTTCCTTGGGCCTAACCTACCACAACCAAGAAGTTAGTTCCACTTTGCTACCCCCTTCCGACTCTCGTAGATGGGGCAGAATGACAATTCCGTCTTTTTCCCCATCGGGGCTATGGTTTCTCCGAAGGGAGCTCCGGATCATCTGAATGCCACCAAATCTCATGGTATACCATACCACGTGTGTTAGAGTGTGTCATGGGTCTAGGATTCCCAAGATTCCCTCTCTCTCTGTGTTAGGTCTTCACCGGCGTCAGATTCTCTCTAGCAGGTTCCACGACTACTTAATTAGAGCCCGAAACTCCCGGATTTGACGGAACTAGGGGATTATTGCCAAGAGGTGGACCCTAACATTTTCTTTTGTGTTCCTTGTGCCTAACCTAACACAACCAAACAGTTTGTTCCACTTTGCTACCCCTTTCCGACTCACGTAGACGTGCCAGAACGGCAGCTCCGGTGTTTCCCCAGCGGGGCTATGGTTTCTCCGGAGGGGGCTCCGGATCGTCTGAATGCCACTAAATCTCATGGTATGACATACCATGTGTGATAGAGTGTGTCATGGCTCTTGGATGCCCAATATTCGCTCGCTCTCTGTGTTAGGGTTTCACCGATGTCGGACTCTCTCTCGCGTGTTCCAGGACTACCTAGAGCCCGAAACTCCCGGATCTGACGGAGCTGGGGGAATATTTCCAGGAGTTGGGCCCTACCATTGTATTGGGTGTTCCTTCAGCCTAACCTAACACAAACAAGAAATTGGTTCCACTTTGATACCCCCTTCCGGCTCATGTAGATGGGGCAGAACGACAATTCCGTCTTTTTCCCAGCGGGGCTATGGTTTATCCGGAGAGGGGGCTCCGGATCGTCTGAATGCCACCAAATCCCATTACACGCCACACCACGTGTGATAGAGTGTGCCATGGTCTTGGATACCCGAGATTACCTCCTTGTCTGTGTTAGGGTTTCACCGGTGTCGGATTCTCTCTCGCGAGTTCCAGGACTAATTAATGAGATCCCGAAACTCCCGTGTGTGACGGAACTGGGGAATCTTTCCAAGAGGTGTGCCTATCTTGGGTGTTCCTTGGGCCTAACCTAACACAACCGAACAGTTAGTTCGACTTTTCTACCCCTTCCGGCTCACGTAGATGGGGCAGAACAATAGTTCCGTCTTTTTCCCCAACGGGGCTATGGTTTCTCCGGAGAGGTGGCTGAAGATCGTCTGAATACCACCAAATCCCATGGTATACCATATCATGTGTGTTAGAGTGTGTCATGGGTCTTGGATGCCCAAGTTTCCCTCGCTCTCCGTGTAAGGGCTTCACCGGCGTCGGATTCTCAGGTTCCATGACTACTTAGAGCCCGAAACTCCCGGATTTGACGGAACTAGGGGAATATTGCCAAGAGGTGGACCGTAAAATTTTATTTGGTGTTCCTTGGGCCTAACCTAACACAACCAAACATTTGCTTCCACTTTGCTACCCCCTTTCGGCTCACGTAGAGGGGCCAAAACGGCAGTTCCGCCTTTTTCCCCAACGGGGCTATGATTTCTCCGGAGGGGGGCTCCGGATCGTCTGGATGCCACCAAATCCCATGGTATACCATAACATGTGTGTTAGGGTGTGTCATGGGTCTTGGATGCCAAGAGTCC
Source organism: Alopecurus myosuroides (assembly GCA_028641055.1). Lineage (NCBI taxonomy): Eukaryota > Viridiplantae > Streptophyta > Magnoliopsida > Poales > Poaceae > Alopecurus > Alopecurus myosuroides. The sequence continues at coordinate 258,338,587 of CM054063.1, read as the reverse complement.
CTCGCTCTCTGAGTTAGGGCTTCACCGGCGTCGGATTCTTTCTAGCGGGTTCCAGGACTATTTAGAGCCCGAAACTCCCGGATTTGACGGAACTAGGGGAATCTTGCCAAGAGGTGGACCCTAACATTTTCTTTGGTGTTTCTTGGTCCTAACCTAACACAAACAAACAATTGGTTCCACTTTGCGACCCCCTTTCAGCTCACGTAGAGGGGCCAGAACAGCAGTTCCGCCTTTCCCCCCAACGGGGCTATGGTTTTTCCGGAGGGGGCTCCGGATCGTATGAATGGCACCAAATCCCATGGTACGAAATACCATGTGTGTTAGAGTGTGTCATGTGTGTTAGGGCTCCACCGGCGTCAGATTCTCTCTGGCGGGTTCCAGGACTTCTTAGAGCCCGACTTGCTTCTCTATGTGGTTCTCTCTCAAATTTACATGCCCTATTGGCCCGAAACTCCCGGAACGGAGAAACGTGAGGAATCTTGTGAAGATTTGGGTCATACCATTGTCTTGGGACTTTCTAGTGTCCACCCTAACACATCCAAGCAAGTAGATAATCATTTATAAAAAATGGCACGATATCACTAAATAATCAACATAATTCAGATAAGCCTGGTTTTCAAAAATTGAATCTGCATTTTGTCTTTCAAAAAAATCGGGGAAATTGTTTTTATTTGTTCAGATCAAACGGATGGAGTATTTTGTGGTTAAGTTATTATTATTCTGTATTAATTGTTTCTCTTTCCATTTCAAATTATTTTTCTTCTCTTTTGTGAAATGTTTTGGGCAACTGGCGCCAGGCCGGCCCTTTATTGCGCAGGAGACGCAGCGTCAACCCCTTCGCGAAGGCGCGCCCTTTAATTGCGCTCACCTCCCCCTCTCTCTGTATTCTAGTCATATCACTCGCTCTATCTCTCTCACCGCCTTCCTGAGCTTCCCCTCTCTTCGTCGGCGGGTTTTCTTCCGCCGGGACATCGACAGCACTGCGACGACCATCCTCGGCGGGAAACGAAGGCCAGGCCTCCTCTTCCTCCCTGGGCAGGCAGGATCTTCATCGGCTTTTTTTCAGCTCAACACGTGCGTCGTCCCGTCCTCTTCGAGGGCTTGGGCAATGGCGGTAATATTATATCTAACCCTCTTATCCCTTGTATGTATCGTAGATCTGTAGACTGAGCTCGATTTTTCTGCGTAGCACGACATGCACGGTAGATCTACATGTTCATTCTGCGTCTCTGCTTCGTATTTTCTCCCGTAGACGTGGTTTTGTTCTATGTCTTAAGTTTGGGATATCCGGCACGCTTAGTTAATCTATTTCCACCATGATTTCAATAGGTTATGGTTTAATTCCGTACCCGATTTGGGTGCTTCAGTTAGATTAGGCTTAGATTTGGTTTTTTTTTGTTTGACGGCTTAGATTTGGTATTTTTGCAAGGTTATTTCAAATTTGGTCAATTATTAACACTTTGGCTAATGATTTACCGAGGCCAAGTGCTAGTAGTGACTATACTTGTTGTACTTAGAAATGCTGACGTCAGATTCATTTTTTCTGTGCATTTTCCATTGTTCCACATGTCTTTTATTTTGTGTATCCTAATTTATCAACATGATAAATGTCCTCCTAGTTATATTCCGATGATTAAACTAGGCCATGGTAAAGGCCGAGAGAGTGTCTAAAATACCTTGTAGTGTATACAATTTGAGTATTTGTATTCGTATATGCTATTTTAGACACTCTCTCGGCCTTTGGTTTGCATGGCAATGATATATGAGGCTCGTATTACATTTGTTTCTATTGTTCCACATTTCTTTGCCTTGAATGTCCTCCTTGTTATATGCCGATGATTTAAACTAGGCCATGGTAAAGGGAAAGAGAGTGGTTATAATACCTTGTAGTATATACAATTTGAGTATCTGTATTCGTACATGCTACTATAACTACTCCTTTTTCCCTTGGTTTCCACGCCAATGATATATGAGGTTCGTATTACATTTGTTTCCATTGTTCCACTTTTTCTTTGCCTTGAATGTCCTCGTTATATGCCGATGATTTAAACTAGGCCATGGTAAAGGCCAAGAGAGTGTCTATAATACCCTGTAGTGTATACAATTTGAGTATTTGTATTCGTATATACTATTATAGGCACTCGACTGCCCTTTGGTTTGCATGCCAATTATATATGAGGCTCGTTTTACATTTGTTTCCATTGTTCCACTTTACTTTGCCTTGAATGTCCTCCTTGTTATATGCCGATGATTAAACTAGGCCATGGTAAAGGAAAACAGAGGGCTTCAATACCGTGTAGTGTATACAATTTGAGTATTTGTATTCGTACATGCTATTGGTTCTCTCTTGTTGCCTTTGCTTGCATGGCAACGATATCTAAGGCTCGTATTACATTTGTTTCTATTGTTCCACATTTCTTTGCCTTTAATGTCCTCCTTGTTATATGCCGATGATTTAAACTAGGCCATGGTAAAGGGAAAGAGAGTGTCTACAATACCTTGTAGTTTATACAATTTGAGTATGTGTATTCGTACATGCTATTGTAGGTACTCCTTTTTCCCTTTGTTTCTATGCCAATGATATATGAGGCTCGTATTACATTTGTTTCCATATTTCCACTTTTCTTTTCCTTGAACGTCCTCCTTATTATATGCTGATGATTAAACTAGGCCATGGTAAATGCAAACAGAGGGCTTCAATACCTTGTAGTGTATACAATTTGAGTATTTGTATTCGTACATGCTATTGGAGCTCTCTTGTTGGATTTGCTTGCATGGCAATGATATATGAGGCTCTTATTACATTTGTTTCCATTATTCCACTTTTCTTTGCCTTGAATGTCCTCTTTGTTTTATGCCGATGATTAAACTAGGCCATGGTAAAGGCAAATAGAGGGCTTCAATACCTTGTAGTGTATACAATTTGAGTATTTGTATCAGTACATGCTATCGGAGCTCTCTTGTTGGCTTTGCTTGCATGGCTATGATATATGAGGCTCGTTTTACATTAGTTTCCTTTGTTCCACTTTTCTTTGCCTTGAATGTCCTCCTGGTTATATGCCAATTATTAAACTAGGCCATGGTAAAGGGAAAGAGAGACTCTATAATACCTTGTACTGTATACAATTTGAGTATTTGTATTCGTACATGCTATTATAGGCACTCCTTTTGCCCTTGATTTGCATGACAATGATATACGAGGCTCGCATTACATTTGTTTCCATTGTTCCAATTTTCTTTGCCTTGAATGTCCTCGTTATATGCCGATGATTTAAACTAGGTCATGGTAAAGGCAAAAAGAGTGTCTATAGTACCTTGTAGTGTATACAATTTGAGTATTTGTATTCATACATGCTATTATAAGCACTCTTTTTCCCTTGGTTTGCCTGCCATGATAAATGCTAGGAGATCAGGTCCAATACGTGGTAGTGATACAAGGCCACATCTTGTATTACTTCCTGGTATTGGGCTCGTCCTTCTAGCAAGTGTTGACAATGTGTTTAGGAGGCTTGTTTTACACTTTTTTTTGCATTGTTCCATATGTGTTTATTCTGACTCCATGTTACAATGAATTCTAAGGATGCCCCTTTAGTGCATGATCACCTATGTGTTTATGAGGCTTCTTATCACTATGCACAATTTGTGAGCTTATTTGGTCAATGATGATGACTTTGACACATGTATATTTGGCTGATGCCTCACTGTCTGCACCAGATGGCCATCAAAATTAAGAACCAGACACAAATAGATGTGCCATGTCTTTGCTTTTGCTTGCCCACCTGGTGTAGCAAAGTTGTGTATGCTTGTTGTGTCTCTATGTTCCCTGAGGCCAATGATTACAGAGCTGTGACTATAGATGTTGTTTTGAATGTGCATGATCCCTTTAAGTCGGCGATTAAAATGTGTCACCATATCGTTGCAATGAGGGTTCCATACTATCTTGTGCAATGTACAAGCACATTCATTGTGCATTGCTGTTGGTAGTGTAGAATTACTTCTTGGATAAACATGGTTGTGCTTTTATTATGAGGCATTACAAGTTGTTCGTAGTTTGGCCCCAGTTTTACATAAATGTCTTCATGAAAGAATTCTTCCTTTTTAGAACCAATCTGCTTATGTTGGTTAAGATACTAGGCTGCTGCTGAGCTAGGCCTATGAACTTCTTATTTTGTCTGGCTGGATTGTAATTTTTGTTTGTTTCCTGGACTTGTTAAGGTTTAGTTGGTTTCGTAAACTTCTAAGGTATATTATCGCTCGTAGATCCCTCGTGCTAAAACCCGAGTAAAGATCAAATCGCTAATACTTAGCTGCTAAAACCTCGAGTTTAGATCAAATCCCTCGTGCAACTCATCACTGCTGAACTCAACAAAAGCCTGGCAAGCCAACGGTCACTAAACTTCTCGACCTCATCGCTATCGCATAAATACGACCGAGCACGGACCACACAACCTACCTTCTACGCCGCCGCCACAGGCCCCCCGACCTCCCCCCTCACTCTCGGCGCTGATTACTGCACGCTGCCACAGCCCCCCCGACCTCACCCCTCACTCTCCGCGTTGATCCGCCCGATGGCGCCGCGCGTGAGAAGCAGCACCAGCTTCCAAGGTGTGCAGCTGCGGCCGTCCGGGCGCTGGTCCGCGGTGATCACACACAACAGCGTGCAGTGGTGGATGGGCACTTTCGACATGCCCGAGCTCGCCGCCCGCGCGTTCGACGTGGCGGTGTGGCGGTTCAGCCGCCCGCGCGCCAAGCTCAACTTCCGGGACGTCGAGAGCAGGGAAGTTGCCGAGTTCCTCGCGCCGGATCTGAGGATTGTGACCCGCAAGGAGGAGCAGGAGAACCGCCACGTGTTCGTGCAGCTGGGCATCCGCCGGGACGACGAGGCAACGATGGAGAGGTTCCGCCGTGATCACCCAGATCTGGTACAGGCTCAGTTGCGGCTCGACGCTCAGAGGGACGCAAAGATGCGAGCTCGTACGTATGCTAGCCTCTCCACCATCGTCGTCTCATTATCGGATAAGGAGATGGATGATGCATTCTGGGAGAGCCTTATGCAGGACTTCGATGACAACGAACTTGACGATGCATTCTGGGATGATGTGTAGTGTTTCAGAGTGTGGAAGATGTTGAAACGTGTCAAAATAATAAAAATTTCGACGTTTTTTTTTTGAGAATTTCGACGTTTTATGTGTTCGTTGAAGTTTCAACATTTGTTCCTTGTTATTTTGGGCTGCAACTGTAGTAGGATAATTATTGGCTACGAAGTGCTATAAGGCCCAATAAACAGTGCCTGACAGGAGAGGGCCCAAGAAAGTGCCATCATGGCCCAAGTCTGGAAGCAACCGCCTTTCCACTCACCGCAGTAACCCACTAACCCTGGCATGCAGCACGCCACGCGTTCGTCATGATATTGTGAACGTGAAACGTGTCGCTTTAGTTTCGGCGGCACGTTATTGCTCCGTCGTGCATGCGGCTCCTCCGTTCCAATCCCCCTCCCGGTGTATAAATAGACGCACTCTTCAGTTCATCCTCTATGGCCTCACCGCCTCCCCTCAAGCGAAAACCCTTTGACGTAGTAGGTTCCACCGGCGATCGTTCCTCCAGGCGGCCATGGCTCCACCGGCGAAGCGGTCTGCTGCCCTCCTGTAGGTTCCATTTCCGTTCACGTACTGCTGATCCGTCCTTGATTCCTCGTGATTTCGTCTTTCTTAGATCCTTTTCAGAATTCCTGGTGCTTTCATCTTTCTTAGATCCGTTTCTTATTTCCTTGTGATTTCATCTTTCTTAGATCCATTTTGCCTTTTCAATTAACATCAACTTCCTATCATGCAACTACCTACAGGGCACATGAAGCCGAGCAGACGGTCATCTTCAGCGCTCTGGCGAGGAGGGTTGACATCCTAGAAGCTGAGCTTGAGAAGGCCTTGAAGCTCGCATACGACAGTATCACCAAGGCTCGCGATACCAGGTTGGAGAAGGTGGCTCAGGGCGAAGCTTCCCTCATAGCGTTTCGCAAGTTGATGGATGATATGTCCAAGTTGAGGGCCAGCAACCTCGAACTGACCAAGCAGGTTGGGGAACTGAAGCTCGGTTTAGCCCTGGCAGAGCAGAAAACTTTGATCACTCTCCTCGCAGTTGTGACTCCCCAGGAAAGGGAGGATCCAGTGCCATCGGAGGATCCAGTCCCGACGGAGGATCCAGTTCCATTGGAGGAGCTGTCGGCCCCCTACTTATGCTCTTTATTTAGCCCCCTACTGTTGCCCCCGTGCTTCTGATGTCCTGTTTAGATCGACAATCTCGTTTGTATCGTGTGGTATCTATTAATATGTAGTCTAAGTTTATGTTCAACTACTATGTTTATTTTCTTAAGATAGATATAATTCGAGTTCACAATATGTAGAAATAGATGACAGAAGTTAAAAGGGTTACATTAGACTAATGACGATGCCAAAACATATACCAAACAGATAATTCGATTTCACAATTTGGACAAATAAATGACAGAAATGAAAAGGGAAATATTCGACTAATCTGCGACGTTCTCGTGGAACGAAACTCGCCTCCAACTGGGCCTATTGGGCCGGGAACAAAATTCCGCGACGGTACATATAAGAAACATCGAGATTGACCGGGTCTTCAAGAGCAAATTCCACTTTTCAGCCATCCGCGACGGAAACCGCCCGACGTTATCAAAACGTGCCGCTCAAAACGTTCCGGATCGCGCGGAATTTGGTATTGGTAGGGAGCTACACCATATGTGCAAGTTATTTGAGTATGATGTTGTAAGGAATAGTTAAAACATGGTTGAAAAATCTTCCCCCAATTCTTTCAATACCTGGCAGAAACTAAGAGAGATCTTCATCAAAAAAATTCGGGGGACGTGTAAAAGATCAATGACAATCACAGACCTGGAAAATTTCTTTTGGAGGGAGACAGAGTCTTCCACGCATTGGTCGCGGAGAATCGCCAATCCATTCTTTAGATAGTATTACTGCATAGTCCTCTGTTTTGATCCTAGAAAGGAATTGCAGATTCGAGCCTCTGAAACATAAATTGGGAAGGATGAAAACTACCACGGACATGAGAGAAATTATGAACGCCATAACAAAGTATGTTGGATCTGACAAAACAAAGGACCCAGAATCTGATGACGAGAAATCTGGGGAAAGGAAAGAAAAACAGCAACAAACCTCCAAGAAGCCAAGGCACTCCAACCAACGGTCAGAATAACAACAAGAGGAAAAATGGTGATGGAACTTCGGACTTGGTACTAAACACGCACAGAAGTTACAAAAACCAGCAACAAAGTAGTAGTTTCAGAAGAAATCAGCAGCAACAGCTTCGCCCAAACAATTATCAGCAAAGCCACCAAGCCCTTAAAGGTCCATGCCGAAAACAAGGCCAACTAGGAAGAGCATCCGATCACTCTTGGGAAAATTGTTTCATCGTGCAAGGTTTCCGTGACCAAGGCAATGGTGGAAATAATGGGCCTGCAAATAATGGAGGTCACCCCGAGAACATGGGAGGAAATCCGGGTTCACACAATTCGGGACCATGACAACATGGACCCGGAAATTCGGGAGCCGACCAGGGAGGTCCGTCTCAAGAAGGACATTCCGGGTTTCAAAGCAACCCGAAGCAGCTGAGCCAGGGGCAATATCATGTATTCACTACAAGCTCAAACTGGAGGGATAAAAAGTTATAGAAGAGGTCAGTCAATGTGGTAACAACCTATAACCTGGAGCAGAGCAGATCATCCACCTCAGGTGGTTTGTCCTGGAAGTTTGGCTTTAGTAGTTGCTCCCGAAGTCGGAGGTTATAAACTCACAAAAGTACTACTGGATGGTGGTAGCAGCATCAACGTATTGTACCATGATACGTTTAAGAGGATGAATCTCCAGGAAAAGTAGTTGCAGCCCTCATCCACTATCTTCCCCGACATCGTTCCAGGTAAATCGGAACAGCCTATCGGTGAAATCTATTTGGAGGTAGCTTTTTGGACTATGGACAATTAGGTCTGAAATACTTCCCTTTGAGGTGGTCAAATTCAAGAGTCCATGTCTTGCATTATTTGGATGTCCAGCATATGCCAAATTCATGGCCAGACCATATTATGTCTACCTAAAGCTCAAAATGTCGGGTCCTAAGGGAAATATTACAATAGACGGTCACATGGAGATAGCTTTGGAGTGTGAGGATGGGGACGCAACCTATGCAAAGACGACATGTGCAGAAAAAGAGTTGAAGTTTTACAAAATCAATGTTGATCCAGAGGATATGACTTTGCTCAAAAAACCTCCTATAGAGTCAAAACTGATGTTCAAATCTGCGCAGGACACGAAACATGTTGATTTTATCCCAGGCGATTCTTCCAAGTAGTTCACTGTGGGGGCCCATATGTCTGATAGTTTTGTATGGAAACCAAGTGACATGTCTGGAGTCTCGAGGGAACTTGCTGGGCACGTCCTGAATGTTGACCCTCACATGAAGCCGATTAAACAATTTCCTCGGTGGTTCAATGATGAGAGACGCAAAGCAATTAGAGAAGAAATAGCCAGACTCCTTGCAGCAGGGTTTATTGTCCAAGTATTCCACCCAAAATGGTTAGTGAACCCAGTTTTAGTATTGAAAAAAAAAACGGGTCCTAGAGAATGTGCATTGACTACATAGATTTGAACAAAGCATGTTCAAAATATCCGTTTTCTCTACCTTTCATTAACCAGATCATTGATTCAACTTTGGGATGCGGGTTACTGTGTTTTCTGGATGTGTAGTATGGTTACCATCAGATAAAGATGAAGGAGGAGGATCAAGAAAAGACCTCATTCATTACACATTTTGGAGCTTTCTGCTATAACTCTATGCCCTTCGGTTTGAAAAACGCGGGAGCAACAATATCAGTGATGTATACAAAATGATCTGCAAAATCATATTGGGCGCAACGTTCACGCATATGTTAATGACATAGTGGTTAAATCTCACAGAGGAGATTCACATATCCGATTTAGAAGAGACATTCGCAAGCCTCTGGAAGTACGAAATGAAGTTGAACCCAACCAAGTGCGTTTTTGGAGTTCCAGTCGGAAAATTGCTTAGGTTCATTATTTTCGAGCGTGCCATTGAAGCAAACACGGAAAATATACAGGCCATCAGTAACTTGAAAAGGCCGACTTGTCTGAAAGATGTGTAGAAGCTTACAAGTTGCGTTGCAGCATCAAGTCGGTTTATAAGCTACCTTGCGAAAAAGCAATTCCCCTGTACCGGCTCTTGAAGAAAATAGACAATTTTATCCTGAATATGGAAGCAGATAAAGCATTAGAGGATCTTAAGAAACAACTCTCCGAAGCTCCTGTGCTAGCAGCTCCTAAACCCAAGGATCCTATGTTACTATATATTGTTGCGAATAATAGAGCAAACAGCACAGTGGTAGTGGTGGAGCAAGCACATGAAGGAAAATAGAAGCTGGAAGAAAGGCCAATTTATTATGGTAGTGAAATATTGACAGCCTCTAAGTAGCACTACCTGCATTGACAGAAGCTAGTATTTGGGGTTTTTATGGCTCGTCGTAAGCTACGGCATTTTTTCCAAGAGCATCCAATCACAGTGTCCAGTTCCACACCTTTGGCAGATATTATACAGAACAGGGAACCAACTAGTAGAGTTGCCAAGTGGCAATAGAGCTGGGACCATATCATATCAAGTATGAACATCATACAGCTATAAAATCTCAGGCTTTAATCGACTTTGTGAATGATTGGACGGAGTTACAGAATCCACCTGAGAAGCCGGATACCAAATATTGGACTATGCATTTCAACGGATCAATGCAGCTAGAGGGTTCTGAGCCGGAGTAGTATTAACTTCACCTAGAGGCGACAAATTTCGGTATGTCTTGCCTTCAAGTGTACTAATAATGCAGCGGAATACGAGCATTTGCTTCATGGACTACGTATAGACAAAGAAATTAGTATAGCCCGGATTCGATGTTTTGGAGACTCAGACTTAGTATCACAGCAAGTCACATGAACTTGGCACTCCAAAGATCTAGTCATGCAGCTTACAGACGCGCAATTTTTTAGATAGCACGTCATTTTAGGGATATCAGGTGGATCAAATTAATCGCAGACTTAATGAGCCTGCAGATGCATTATCACGTTTGGGCTCTCAGAATAATCCGGTTCCACCCAGTGTCTTCCTAGATGAAATACATGGTACATCTGTAGAAGTTCCAACGGAGGAGGACATAGCAAACCCGGATCCTGCATCTGAGTTGGTAGCAGCTGTTCACACAACACCAGAATGGACAGAACCGTACTTAGCCTATCTACTGCGAGGCGAGATCCCACAAGAGGAAATCATCGCCCCTCACGTAGTAAGGCGTTCCAAGGTATAAACAATAATCAATGGAGAATTATACAAACGTAGTGCTTCTAGAATCTTTCAGCGTTGTGTTTCTCCTAAGGAAGGATGTTAGATACTTAATGAGATACACTCAGGATATTGTGGACATCATGCGAGTACAAGGTCATTGGTTGCTAAGGCAGGTGGCACTAACGCCGTGCCATGGGAGGATAGCTCCCCCTAGGCTCTCCTGCCCTCTCGCAATGCCACCGCATCGTTCTGGTGCCTACCCGCTTGACTTCCACGCTGGGATCTATGGGCCTAGTGGTAGTGGCCCTGGGGGGTTCCTGGTGGATATCCCCTTCCCAGGACGTTGCTACCCTTTAGTCGGGCCTGCCTGGCCCGTTGGTCCTTCTCCCTGCTCGGTGGGCTCGATTATTCCTTAATATCCGACACCACCATGGGGGCAGTGCCGACAGTAGCCCCCGGGCATGGAACGGCAGCGTTGTCGCCTCGGCTGCCGGGCCACGCCCTAGTGACTAGAAGCAACCCCGAGGTGGGGACGATTCGGGGAAAAGGGGGCCTTTTCCTGAGACAGGCAGTTAGTGCCGAGCGAGGGGGAAGCCAGCCGGTTAGCATTCTTGTCTCACTTAAATACCTCCCCTCTGCGGCCTTTCCTTCCCGTTGCAGTCCCCTCCTCTTCGTCGGTCATGTTTGTCTCCTCATGGCACGCCTTCGCCAAAGCACCGGTACTGCTCCTCCGGTGGTGGAATCTTTGTTGGGTACGGAGGCCAGGTTCCCAACCTCGGGCGGTGTCCCAGTCCGGGTCCGCAGCCCTTGCCATGGTGGTCTCCTCTAGCAGGGTGGATCTCCTCTGCCTATCCGGCGTGGGCGCTGCCGGGGACGCGGCGGCGGTACAAGAGATGACCCGGACTGGACTCCCACACGAGAGTCCGCCGGGCGCAGGCATGGCGGCAGGCGCGGCGGAGGGCAAGGTGTTGCACCGGTGCAGCCTCCCCAAACTGCAATGAAATTCCAACTTTGAAATAATCTAGAAAGACAAATGTCATTCTTTTCCTTCTATGCCACTGTCCCCAAACTGCATGGGTTTCGAAAGGCCGTCTGGGACTTTAGAAAAAGAGATCCAAATGTCCTCCTTTTCCCCTCAGCGCCATTGTCCTCAAACCGCATGGGTTCCAAGGGGGCGTCTAGGCCTTTGCCTCTCACACGGAGCCATTTGGAACCCTGCTTGCCATAGGCTCTCCCGTAAACAAGGGCTTTGTTCCAAGGGGGGCCTTTCCTCAGGACCGTCATCAGCCCCCGCTCGGATCTGATTTAGGAAAAGGGAAAAACCCAAGGTCGAAAAGATATAAGGCCTTTATTCTCAAAATTCTAGTCAGAGACCTAGAAGGAGCAGAAATTGCATCAGGGCCCTGCCCAAACACGCACGTAATGCACTCATGCCGCAAGGGCATTTGTGCGTGGTGGCACCACTAGTGTTTTACACTCGGGGCTTCCCAGACATGACCTTTAGGAGTTATTTGAATCGAGGGATTTTCAACTTAAAACTTGAAACAACAGAATGTGTGGTATTTGAAATTTGGATTCAAATTGATTCTTAAGATAATTTGGACAATTAGATATTAATTAATTTTGAAACATTTAATAATTAAATCTTTACTCAATTCAAATTAATTAAGAAGAATTGCAAAAAGAAAATCAATAAGCTTTATTGACAATTAATAATATTACAAAGTCATTACGTAATCCAATTAATAGAAATTACAAGTTATCATTTACAAAATGAAATCCTAAACTAATTCTCGCAACGTTTCCAGTCTCCAATTAATCTTCTGAACCTGCAAAGCAAACACAGAAATAAACAAAGGTGTGAGTGGGGGATTATTACCCTCACACAGGGCAGTGAGTTGCAGTAAGTAGTATCTGATCAAATCAGATTAACCTCAGACCAGCATCATAGGCATTCCAGGTAATACAAATGGCAATGAAAAATAACTGTAACTGCCTGGATAAGACCAACCGCAACACAAGGAAAAGATCTCAACCGCAGGGAAGCAGGCAGCCAGGCACACAGCACACTCACAGGTAAGCTTTTGTGTTGTCACTACAGCAGTAGGCAGATAAATAGCACATCAACCGTGGTGAGGAAGGAAGCCAACAACACTTTCCCATGTTTCTTCTCGAGCTGCACAGCTCCAGCAAGAACAGCAAGCATATCTTGTACAAAACAATTGACCACTAATATTTTCACCACTAGAACTGAATAAGATTGGAGATCTAGCAAGGTATCCACAAGGCAAAGCTAGTATTGAATCAAGGACTAGAAGATATCCACAAGGCCAAGCCTGAAGAGGAGGAGCAGGGCCGAGAGCAAGCAAACCACAAGCAAACAAATCCACCAACCTTAGTGCATCACCTAAGGTGAATCTCTATACACCATCCAGCAAACAAATTGCTGGATTATGCACAAAGGGGTTGGGGAATGTTTTCCCTCAGTCCAGCATAGAGATGTTATGCTATTAACATCCTAGGGGATTAATTAAAATAAAGTTAACATCTGTTCTTAGAAAAAGAAGGGGCCTTAGGCTTTGCATCATTGGCCTGGGGAAATCAATCAAGCAAATATGAATCTGTTCCTATCAGTTAAGTACTTAGGGGAAGTAAGATCAAGCAATTAAGTGTTCTTATTAGTTCAAATGGATACCAGCAGCACAAATACTTAGCAGACGGGTTTAGGGCAAGTTCCCAGCTCACAAATCACTTCCAAAGTAGCTGCTGGGCACCTAAACTCTTAGATTTTAGGTGCCTCACACACAACTAAACAAGTAGTGATTCACAGAAACATATCAATGGCTTGGTGGCACACACTCTTAACCATATTGTTCAGAGTAGCACCACTAGCAAGCACACATACATAGCCAACCATTAATTTCACATATGAGCAACACACACATGTGTGCTCTGTTATGAATCCAATAGAAATAAAGCTACAGCAGCACAAGCACCTGGAAAAATCTCTAGAGAGATTTCACATATCACAGGAGGCAACCTTCTGAATCAAATAGGACATAGAGATAAAAATTATCTGGCTAGCAACCTCTAGGATAATCCACACACTGGGAATTTTCTCTAATCGTCAACAAGGAGCAAAAAATGCATCATAAGCACCCGAGGCACCTCGGGGATAGCATGAAGCATAGCATGAACGCAGGCTCGATGGCCTGGTTCCAGAGCAAGGGGAAGAGTGCGAGAGAGGCAGAGTGAGGAGAGGAAGAGAGAGAGAGGGCAGTGAGGGCTTACAGGTGACCACCATCGTGGTGGCCACAGCCAGGCAGTGGAGCGCAGTCGTGGGCGGCGGAGTGGCCGTAGTTTCTCCCGGCAGCCGTTCTAATGGCGTCGCGCCTCCGCAGCGACATCAGAAACACGTCAAGAGCAGCGACAGCAACAACACACCAGGAGCAGCAGTGAGCAGCCAGGAGTCGCCGGAGAGGAGGAGAGGGCCATAGGTCCCCTAACCCTAAAGCTAGGGTTAGGGTGCGCACGGGCACCACCGTGAGGTAAACCTAGATCGAAGAGGAGGAGGTGAAGGAGTCAACGACGGCGCGTCTTTTGCGCCCAGGCGCAGTGGCGGAGATGTACGGAGTAATCCGTCGACGGTGGCGGCGACACAGTCGCCTGCGGGTCACGAGAGCCTGGAGAGAGCGAGGGGGTGCGGGTGCGAGTGGGGTTGGGCTCGGGCTCTTCCCCGAGCCGGTTGGGTTCAACCCACTGGGAGCTAGCCCACCAGTAAGCCCTAGGGGCAAATTGTTCTTCGAAATTTTTTCTCTAAAAGGAAATAACAAAAATATTAACAAATAAATATAAATTCAAAACTTAATAAAGAAAAATCATAAAAATTCACAAACTCAAATATTTTAAATTCTTGAACAATATAAATTAGTTATAGATATATGTTAACCATATTAATTTTAAAAGTAATATTGATAAATTAAACATAATTAATAAAATAATTGATAATAATATTATTCTTAATTCTTTACTCATAAAGACCCACTTACATAACTTTTAGTGCCTAATTTTTTAATTTTTTAATTCTTTATTCTTTATTTTCCAAAGAAAAATAAGATAATTAAATTAAATAAATTAATCAAGGAATGGAAATAATATATTATTTAGTTAATACTTAATATTTAAATCTTAAAATAAAAGTGTCCATACTCAAAAAATTAAGCATATCATTTAATTATGTCCTTTTGATGTTTAATACATTGTCTAGCGTAATGAATATAACTCTTATTATTTTATTTTCATTAATGTCTCCAAAATTAATTTAAGCCATAAATTAAAATCTTACTTAATAAAATATGATTACATGACAACTTAAAACTTTATAATATGATTTAAATGGGTATTTCAAGGGTTCCATTTGATCTAAGTTATTACTTCTAAATATACAATTTGATAAATCATAACCATCTTTGTTTGTTTTTTCTTTAAGAATGATTCCTAAATAAGTTATTATCTTATTTCTTGGTTACAAGTGAACAACACTAAAGTACCCATTGCATAACATTTTGAAATACTCAATAACCAAGCATATGAGCTAAAACGCTAAATATCCAATGAAACAATCAACCAAACTTATGATCAAAACCTTTAGTGAGGCAAAGTCATCACTATAAGAACTTATATACCAATTCTAAGTCAAGCAAACCTAATAAAACCTAAGAGTGGTTCGTCGCCGCAGCAGCCCGGGCTTGCCGGGAGCAGCAGGTACGAGTTGGCGAGGAGGAACTGGGCGAGCAGCACCGCCAGCTTGTACGCCATCACCTTGAAGACGACGGCCATGGCTCAGCTCGGTCCGCCCTCTCTCGCAAAACAAGTCTGGATCTGGACACTGGATGGATGCTCTGCTTCAACAGTGGAACGGGGAGGAGGTTCAGAGGAAGGGTGTAGCTCGCTAGCGAGAGCTCGCTGGCTTGGCTGGTTGGATGGGTACTGTAAACAGAGGCAGTGTGTTGCTATATATCGCTGCCATGGAGATGGATTTCAAGTGCTGCACCGCACACACGTTGACGTGCCAGGTGTGACTATTGCTCAGTCGACTGAGAATTAACTTAATTCTCAGTCGAGTGACGTCACGGTTGACATGTGCGATTTAGCAGTCGCTGCCTTGCTGGTTGACCGCTAACGCATACACGTTCTGTCGACTGTACTCTGAACCTGTACCACGAAGCTGGGCTGGGATGGGTTGTCTCAGTTTGGGCCTTTGTCTTCTTTTCGTTTGTTGTTGTGGTGAACTTGTACAAGGGAACATGCACGCTCAGCTTTCCTTGCTCCGTTCGTGATATTGGTGATTTTCTCCTTGCAAACGAACACACTTAGCAACTGACACAATTCTAAAAGAACTTAGATACAATCCACAATTTCAAATGGAAAACCTTAATTCTTGCTGGTACACCAACCGCATTTGCAACTAGATAATAATCTATTGACACCAACTTGCAACTAAAAAATGTCAGCTATAACCCCACTTTCCACTGAAAAAATTCAAAATGGTAGGTGTTTGTCCGCCGGCCGTCCGCACACGGAAATCTGCTCGACATCGTCGTTGACCACGTCTTCATCTCGCCACTCGTCTCGCCGAGAGGTCGTCCAAGTGGTCTGAATATTAAGACATTCGTGCCAAAAACCACATCTGGTCTCGCAGGGACATGCCAATCTCAAGTCGGGTAGGTATACTAACATGCTCTCGATGAGGACATTATTCATTGTTGAACTTTCTATTATGCCAATATCTCTACGACCGCCCGGCTGTGCCCCTTTCGGAAGCATGGTGTTTTCCATCCGGGACCTCATTGGGGCTATAAAACCCTCTACAGCCTTCCTGACCATCGACAAGCATCGTTGACCTAGACAAAGTATCCCCCACCCTGGAAAAGCTTCGTTGATCCTTGAAAAGTAAGAATGACCCTCGACAAGCATCATCGACTCTCGACAAGTCTCGTACAGAGTTTGGTAAGACTCAACAGATCACCTCGACACTCGACGTGAGTCGTCCACAACGCCAATCGAACGGATTCTACACCGGCACTAGCCGCTTCCCATTGTCGAGCCCTCCGACTACGTCAAGCCTACATCGACAAGCGCCCTCAGGCCTTGCAGCCTCTTATAAGCACGGCAGAACAATGACAACCTAGGCGTACTTCAAGCTCTTCTTCCCTGTGTGTGTCTTGGAAAATACAATCCGAGCATCAAGGTTGTGAAGGAGCGTCCCAACCGCATATTAAAGGTATCACCGAGAAGCGCCGCAACCCAACACGAGTCTAATTCTCAGTTCCAACTTGACTTGCAATTAGAAAAAAAAAACTCAGTTATTTTAGCTGCAACCAGACTTGCAACCAAGAAAAAACTCAATTGTGACTCCTTTTGCAACTGAGAAAAAAATATAAGTTACAACATACTTATAAATCTCAGGTGCGATTCCACTTACAGCAAAAATCTCAGTTACAACACAACTTGAAACCGACAAAAAACTCAGTTGCGGCCTAGCTTGCAACTAGAAAAAATCTCGGTGGCAACTTAATTTGTACCTAGAAAATATTAGTTGCAACTGGACTTGTAACTGCGATAACTCAGTTACAATCCCACTAAATACACACACAAGATTACAAAATAAACCATCTCTAAATGGATATTTAAAAAGTCAGTTGCAACAAATACACAAACAAAAAAATCCACTTGCAACTCGACTTGCAACTAAAAAATAATTAGTTGCAACTGAAAAAGTTCTCAGTTGCAACCCGATTTGCAACTAGAAAACTATTGGTACATACTGAGTTGTAACTAAAAAATTCTCATTTAGAAGACGACATGCAATGGAAAATCATCGGTTGTTAAGTTACAACTCGAATTGCAACTAATAGCACGCTATAGCATATTTACAGCTCTATACCATTTACAAAATTTTGATGCAAAAAACTACATTTTAAAGAATACTTATCTTAGTTGCAAGTGTACTTGCAACTAAAAGAAAGAAACTAAAAACTTTCAATCAGACTTGCAATTATCCCTAAAACTTATTTAAAACTCCACTTGCAGTTAGGACCATAGTATTTTCAAAATACAAACACAACAATCTACCTTTTAGAAAAGACTTAGTTCAATTTCAAAAATAACAAAAAAAATCATATAAAAACATAATGGGAATGGCTAGTTACAATCATACTTGCAACTAATAAGAAATAAACTAAAACTTGCAACCCTACTTGCAATTGTCCCGGAATACTCATTTAGAACTCCACTTGCAATTAGGAGCATAATATTTTAAAAAAATCTTATTGAAAAGTGTACTTGCAACAAATATCCCCTTTAGATAAGACTTAGCTCAATTTCAAGTGCACTTGCAACAAATCTTACTTAAAAACAACAAAAAAATCATATGAAAAACATAATGGGAATGGCTAGTTACAACCACACTTGCAACTAATAAGAAAAGAAACTAAAACTTGCAATTGTCCCTAAATACTCATTTAGAACTCCACTTGCAATTAGGAGCATGACATATATTTTTTTTTTGAAAAGTGTACTTACAACAAATCTCATTTTTAGATAAGATTTAGCTCAATTGCAAGTGTACTTGCAGCAAATCTTATTGAAAAACAAAAAAAAAATTCATGCAAAAAACATAATGGACATGTCTAGTTATAGCCATACTTGCAAATAAAAAATTTAAGAAACTAAAACTTACAACCGTACTTGAAATTGTCCGTAAATACTCATTTAGAACTCCACATGCAAATTAGGAGCATAACATTTAATAAAAATCTTTTGAAAAGTGTACTTGCAACAAATCTCCCTTTTAGATAAGACTTACCTGCAAGTGTACTTGCAACAAATCTTATTGAAAAAAAAAATCATATAAAAAACATAATGGACATGTGTAGTTACAACCATACTTGCAACTAAAAATGTTAATAAAGTAAAACTTGCAACCGTACATGCAATTGTCCGTAAATACTCATTTAGAACTCTACTTGCAATTAGGAGCATAACATTATTCAAAAATCTTATGGAAAAGTTTAATTGCAACAAATATCCATTTTAGATAAGACTTAGCTCAATTTAAAGTGTAACTGCAAAAAATCTTATTGAAAAACAAAATAAAATCATATAAAAAAAATGGACATGGCTGGTTACAATCATGCTTGCAACTAAAAAAATTAAGAAACTAAAACTTGGAACCGTACTTGAAATTGCAACCATACTTGCAAATAATCCAAAAATAAAATAAAAAGAACATTTCATATAAAAACATAAAAGGAATGGCCAGTTACAACCATATTTGCAACTAAATGAAGAACTATTAAAAGTTGCAGCCATACTTGCAATTGTGTCTGCTTCTCATTTAGTAATTCCACTTGCAATTTCCTATATAATATTTTTAAAAATTGCAATCTACCTTTGAGAAGGGACTAGGTAAAATTGCAAGTGTACTTGCAACCATGGAAAAAAAAATAGCACGCTATTTCGGCGCTAATAGCACGCTATAGCATATTTGGAGGGTGCACGCTAAATTTTAACTGTTTTGCTCGCTATTGCGCTATTCACGAAATAACATGCTATATCACGCTAAAACGGCGTAACGTTATAGGGCGCTATTATTTTTCCAACCTATCGGGCTAAATTCTCGAGTTTTTCACCTTAGGAAGAAGAAAATTTGGTTTCGTGTTTTTCGTGGAAATGAAAAACAATCGTGGAGATGGCATCCCTAGATTTATAATTCTAAATAAGTAATTTATACTCTGTTATTGCCCCATGGGATGTTCATGTTACGATCTAACCAACCAGAGAATAATTTTTTATGTGGTTATACATATATTATTCTGACATTTTGGACTATATCATTTATTCTTGTTGAAATCCTTCAATTTTTAGATATATTTAATAGTTTTTTCGAAACGCTATTTTGATATAGCACGCTATTATCATGCTATAGCGTGCATAGAATCTGGAGGAGGCTGCCGCTATTTCTCATAGCACGCTATTTTTTCCCTTGCTTGCAACTAATAAAAAAATAAAATAAAATAAATATTTCATATAAAAACATAAAAGGAATGGTCAGTTACAACTATACTTGCAACTAAACAAATAACTACAAAAACTTGCCACCATACTTCCAATTGTGTCTACTAATCATTTAGTAACTCCACTTGCAATTGACTCCATAATATTTAGAAAAAATTGCAATCTACCTTTGAGAAGGGATTAGGTAAAATTGCAAGTGTACTTGCAACTAATCAAAAAAATAAAACAAAAAGAACATTTCATATAAAAACATAAAAGGAATGGCCAGTTACAACCATACTTGCAACTAAATAAATAAGTACTAAAACTTTCAACTATACTTGCAATTGTGTCTGCTCTCATTTAAAAAAATTACAAGTGTACTTGCAAATAATCCAAAATAAAACAAAAAATTAATATAAAAACATAAAAATGTATGACCAGTTACAACCATACTTGCAACTAAAAAAGAAATAAACTAAAAACTTGCAACTATACTTGGGATTGCGAGTTTAGAAAACTCAAGTAAAAAAAGATATAATGATATGGGAAACAATAAAAAGAATGCCTACTTACAACCATACTTGCAACTAAAAAATTAAGAACTAAAACTTGCAACCATACTTGCAATTATGTCTATTACTCAAATAGAGATGCGCTCACAATTAACTCCATATTGCAAGTGTACTAGCAAAAAAAAAACTTTTGCTAATCATATAAAAAAAACATATGAAAATGATTACTTAAAACCATACTTGCTACTTAAAAAAACTAAAACTTCCAACCATACTTTCAAGTAGGTCTATTGCTCGGTTAGAACTTCTCGTGCAATTAGGTCCATATTGCAAGTGTGCTTACAAAAACAAACTTTTGCTTAATTGCAAAATGTACTTGCAACTAATCCTTAATAAAAATGGTTACCTACAACCGTACTTGAAAGTAATAAAAAATTAAGATCTAAAACTTGTAACCATACTTGCAATTTGGTCTATTACTCAGTTAGAACTCCATTTGAAATTAGGTACATATTGCAAGTGTACTTGCAAAACAGACTATTGTTTAATTGCAAGTGTACTTGCAGCTAATCCTTAATAAAATAACAAAAAAATGATATGGGAACATAATAGAATGTCTACTTACAAGCATAATTGCAACTAAAATTAAAAAAAAAACTAAAACTTGCACCAATAATTGCACTTAGGTCTATTACTCACTTAGAACTCCACTTAAAATTAGGTCCATATTTTCAAGTGTACCTACAAATGACTCTTTGCTTAATTGCAAGTGTACTTGTAACTAATCCTTAATAAAAATAACAAAAAGAAATTATATACTCATATGGAAAAACATAATAAAAATGGCTAATTGCAACCATATTTTCAAATAAAAAGGAAATAAACTAAAACTTGCAACCATACTTGCAACTAATCCAAAAAAAAACATTTCGCCTAAAAACATAAAAGGAATCGCTACTTATAAACATACTTGCAACTAAATAAAGAAACTAAAACTTGCAACCATACTTGCAATTGTGTCTAGTGCTCATTTAGTGCAATTGGCTATGTAGTATAGTTGCAAGAAAAGAACATTCCTATAAAAACATAAAATGAATGGCCAGTTACAACCATACTTGCTACTAAAAAAGGGAAGACACTACAAAATTTGAACCATACTTGCAATTAGGTCTATTACTCAGTTAGAATTCCACTTGGAATTAGGTCCATATATGTAAGTGTACTTGCAAAGCAAACTATTACTTAATTGCAAGTGTCCTTGCAATTAATCATTAATAAAACAACGAAAAAATGATATGAAAAACATAATAGAATGGTTACTTACAACCATACTGCAACTAAAATAAAAATAAAAAAATAAAAACTTGCAGCCATACTTGCAATTAGGTCTATTACTCATTTAGAACTCCACTTGAAATTAGGTCCATGTTGCAAGTATACTTGCAAAAAAACAGATTGCTTAATTGCAAGTGTTCTTGCAACTAATCCCAATTAGGCCCATATTGCAAAAAGTGCTTACAACAGACTTTTGCTTGATTGCAAGTGTTCTTGCAACTAATCCTTGATAAAAACTGATAGTATATGGAAAATTGTTCATAAAATAACAAATAAATAATATGGAAAAAATATGATAAAATGGCTACTTAGAACCATACTTGCAGCTAAAATAAGAACTAATACTTGCAACCATACTTGCAATCAAGCCTTAATAAAAATGACAAACAAATGATATGGAAAATATAATAAAATGGCTACTTACAACCATACTTGCAACTAATAAAAAAATAGGAACTAAAAACTTGCAACGATACTTGCAATTAGGTCTATTAGCGAAACGACTTCCTCCCGGTCGACCATGCGTCCGGTTAATAGGCCAAGCGCGTCGTGCGCAGACCCCACGCGCCTAATCTCTACCAATTATTCCTCAACATCCGGTCAAACAGCAAATCTCCGGGGTAATTCCGGCTCCACTCCCGCATCTTCCTCCTCCCTAATTCACGACGCCATGGCTGTCTTGTCTTCCTTTCCTCTTCTCTGGCACGTTCCGACAGAAATTCTGCAACAGGCGCGGTCGAAAAATTAACCGTGGGGACGGGTACCCGTAAGCTAGCCTCCCCCGTCTATTACTCAGTTAGAACTCCACCTGGAATTAGGTCCATATTTCAAGTGTACTTGCAAAACAGACTATTGCTTAATAGCAAGTGGTCTTGCAACTAATCCTTAATAAAAATATCAAAAAATGATATGGAAAACATAATAGAATGGATACTTACAACCATACGTGCAACTAAATTAAAAAAAATAATAACTACAAACTTCCAACCATACCCTGCAATTAGGTCTATTACTCAATTAGAACTCCACTTGCAATTAGGTACATATTGCCAAAAGTGCTTACAACAGACTTTTGATTGATTGCAAGTGTATTTGAAACTAATCCTTGCAACTAAAATGGCTACTTCCAACCATACTTGTAACTAAAATAAAAAATAAGAACATGAATAAAATGGCTACTTCAAACCATACTTGCAACTAATATAAAAATAAGAACTAAAACTTGCAACCAAGCTTGTAGTTAGGTCCAAGTTTACTTTCTCCTACATCCTCCTAAAACAAAACAAAACAAAAAAAATCATATAAAAATATAAAAGTAAAATAGCTAGTTACAACCATAATTGCAAGTAAATATAAAATACTTGCAACCATACATGCAAATTGTGTCAAATACTCATTCAACACTCCATTTGCAATTATGCCCATACCAATTATTATTTTTGTAATTCTATCTTTAAGGATGGTGAAACGTGTGTAATTACAAAGTGTGTAATTTGAAATTAAACATAACAAAAAAAAGGTCATTTATTGTAAAAGCAAATTGTAATGTACACTAACAATCATAATAGCAACTAGAAAAAGGATCCATCCTATACAATGTAAAGAAAAAAAAAACAGACACAACTGCACTTGAAACTAAAAAATGTTATAACTTACTAACCTTATTATTGTCATTCTAACAAAAAATGCATAACAAAAATGTCTTTCAACTACACATGTTTAACGTCAAGGCTAATCTAGTCGGGTGAAAAGCGCATCTTTGCAATCATGATTGATCCTTCAAAGAACATGCAAAAAACCCTGAGAACAGACTACCCCTCCTCGAAATTAATCGCTTCTCCATAATTGTCCTTGAAAGTTCCACGAAAAAATTCTGCTCCATAACCATACGTGGCTGATTATGTTTAACATATCATACGACTGTGGCCATATACTTAAATCGAGATTTCCTGTAAAAAAATAAAAAGATTGTTTGAACATAATTAGGAAAACAAAACTTTGTACAGGATGGGACATGTCATCATTGTCTAGCTTGTGGACAAAAAAATAAAATGCATTATCACACACTACGTTACCTTCCTCATGAACCTATTATGCTAAACAATAAAAAATCACATTCAAATCACCATGCGATATCTCCATCGCATCTGTGAAATGTGTGTTAAGCAAAGCTTTCTACACAAAAATCTGGCACTTCTTCGCACTCTGAATAAAATTCATGCAAAAAATATTAGAGAGTTCAAAAGCACTAAAAAAGCAAGCATTTGGTATTATACAAACAATAGTTACAAAAAAAGTACATACCAGGAAAATCAATGAAAGGTTTATTTATACCATCTTCGTTAATAGCTTCCAAAATGAAAACATATTATTCGTGATCAAAAATAAAAGAAAGGTTATCCCCAGTTGATTTGTCGTATGCTTCACACAAAGATCTCCACTGGGCGCCACACAACATAGTTCTGAGAACCGTCATATCAAGCCAGATAAAATGGTTTGTGAAAAAAAGATCTGCATTTCCACCTTTTACTATCATGTAATTGCCAGGGATGAAATTATCTAATGTGGATCTAAAACCACATGGAACAAACTACAAAAAGACAAAAATACAAAACAAAAATTACACTACAAGTAAGAAAATAAAAATTGTTACTAGACATAAAAAAAAGAAATAAAACATACGACACCCTCTCCAAATGAATCCAACATTATCCGCAAGTAGAAGTTATCAACTTCACGCCTTGCGCGATTACAAACAGGGTAAACCTGCTTGCACAAACAGCAAGGATCACCTTAAAAGAAAGAAAAGTATATATAACAATTAACAAGAAAATTGGTGTACAAGAAAAAAGAATTTAAACACAAATAAAAAAACTAAATTTAAGCAAAAATTACAAACCTTGAGCCGCCATCAAACAAATCATGTTCCCACTTGAATCAACAAAAAGAACTATTGCCTTTTGGTTTATTAATAATGTCATTCCTCGTGCACCTCTTGTTGTGACTAAAACTAGTATTATGAGGCCATATATATAGCACAATACCAGAGGAACAAAATATTAAAAAATGGAAAAAAAAATAACGAACGGTCAAGAAACTAGCATTCGTACACGACACAACCCAAAAATCTAAACAAAAATCTGAATCACTAGAACAGTCAAAACACATTTGCATGTAATTGGCTGGTTGCAAACTTTTTTTTTGGGTAAAGCAAACTTTCTAGACAATTTTGCATGTAAACCAACCTAAAGAAAAAGACATAACGCACGTAACCTGGCAACTATGTACAGACCTTACACATAAATGTAGCGACCAAAATAGGCCAGCCAAAAGGGGTAACACGTACATGTCCACAAAGACCAAAAATCAGACAAAATAGAATAAAACTCGGACACACAAACCACCCCACGAAGACAATGTGGCCCACAAAATCTCTTGTACAGACCGTCTAGCCCGTTTCCTCCAGACGCGCTAGCTCGCTCGCCGTGAAGAAAGGCGACTAGCTCGCTCCCGACGCACGCATCTTGACGCGGCTAACACACGGCAACGCAGCTAGCTGAGCGTTAGCAAAAGCGAAAAAATTACTACCTCCGTTCCAAAATGTAAGCCTTTTTAGAAAGCTAAACTAGTTTGCTAAAAAAGCTTACATTTTGGAACGGAGGGAGTAAGTTACATGAGCGGCGCAGCAGCACTGGTGTAAAGCATCACACATTTCTTTGGCACGACCAGCACTAGTGTAAAGCAAGCACGAGTACGTTTCTAGGAGTATATCAAAATTCAAGTCCAGTCGTAGTAATTTCCTTTACGTTTGTGTTGGCCCAGACCTCTCTTTGTTTTGTTTGCACCTCCTATATAATTATAAAAGACAAATCTTTTGCCCCGCTTCAAAAAAAAAATCAAGTCCAGTCGTAATAATTTCCTTCCTTCCGCGGCACAACCAACAAGCTGGCAGTGTTGCCTCTCTCACTATCTCCTGCAGGTCGTCCGTGGCCACATGACGATCAAGAACGGCAACCGAGTAAATGTAGTGTGTCTTGCCCATCTTCCACACATAGCATCCGATGCACCTCTATGTTGCCAAAAAATCTGCAATGCGACAACGAGAACCCCTGTGCAATGCGAATGAATTTGGGAGCGTGACTTCCTCTTCTCGAAAAAAAAAATCAAGCTTCTGATTTGTTAATAAGAAAACACTGGTACGTTTGTAGTGAGATTTGAAGCTTGTCAGCCCCTGCTTACTCCGGCTCGGCTCCCTTCGGCTTTCGCAGGTATCCTGAGTTCCTGGCTGATGCCTACGTGGAGCGTGACAACGATTGAAGGACGGGCCGACTGGAATAGACTGGGCCAACTATTGCTAAGAATTTAAGGGCTTAATATATATCTTACCGGCCAAAATACCTCAGTACTCTTTTTTTTTTTTTTTTTTTTTGCAAGACTGGGCCATGGCCTGATTTTGGTCCCCAAGAGGATTAGGTGACCGCAGACACCTACCTGTTTACTCTCTGAAAACTTTTAACCACGATAGAAAGTAAACAACAACCTAAATGATCTAATGGAAATCTGCTCAAAATTACTTAATGTACTCTAGAAATTTCGATTTCCCAACATCTAATCACACACAAGATATCTCAATCAAAATACATATTATATCATACGCTTTTGAGGTCTCCGGCGGGGCACTTAACTATATGAGAAACGCGCGCGCACACACACGCATTCACACAAATTAGATACGGCTATGACACATGCAAGTCAGAAGCTAATCGTTGAGTCACGGAAACATGAAATTTTGTCATTTTTATTTTCTTTTCTCAAAGGGATAGAATTGAATGAGACCTATTAAAGGGGTAAATATACCGTAAAATAAAAACTAGTGCAAGTTTGACTTCAAAAGTATGGTTTGAATTCAGCATAGTGTATTTTTCCAATTGTAGATGGTAGAAATTTATAAAAAAACAAAACACCATGTATTATAATTAGAGATATATGTTATGCGTAATTATTCCAAGTAAATAAAACACATACTAGTTGTGTTCATGCATCACTAAAATGAAATATACAAATAAAAGTTCGGTATAAATGTCTTATGATTGGCACCCAGCTTGAAGGAAATATAAAAACGTGTCATACAGAACTGAGGAAGTTTTTCTTTATTAATTACGTAGGATTGAAAGTTTTCATTTCCTCCAATTTTATTAGTATATTGTTTTTATGGAGAAATTACACAACTAACTTGTACATTTACATCTCCTGTATCTTGACTAAATTTGGCAACTATTGAAAATAAATTTTAATAATTTTTGATTAAAGGATTGGAAACCCTAATACAAAGAGTGGCCATACCCAATGTCAATATTGGAAACAATTTGCATCCCTATTTTTTTTACCACTTTGGACCTATTATTAAAACTCCTAGAAATAATCGATAAAAAATACCAAATTTTGCCAAGATGATCAAATTCCCTAGTGACCGATCTCCCCAAAAATCTTAACTTAATTTTATCACCACAAAATCATCTACCTCGGCACATGTCGGATATATACTGAATAGGGGTATAGAAGATGGTAGACAAATAGCCGGACTACCAGGGTGGCCTACATGGTAATGGGCTTAGGTCCATTGGGCGGCCCAGTAGTCCGACACACAGAAGCCGGATTCTAGAAGAACCCGGATCACGGCCCGCGTGATCTGGCTTGGAGGAGAAGACGGATTCCTTGCTTTCCAAGTTACAAGTTAAACGTAGTCTTCTAGGTTTCTTATTCTGTAAGCTCTAATCCGGCTATTATATAAAGCCGGACGGGAGATAGATTAAACAAGTACAAGTTAAGTTAGACACAAGTTCAAGCTCTACGCAACTCGCCGAGAAGCTCATCCTCGCCGAGAAGCTAGATCTAGATCCTCACATTGTAACCCTGATAAACGGGCTTTAGTCCCAATTAGTGAGAAGTGCAGGAGTAGGTACGCCGTTGTGTCGCGACGTACCGAACCTGGGTAAAATCCCGTGTTCTGTGTTACTACGCTATCCCGTTACCCCACGTCTCTACCGTAGTCTCATGGCACCCCCGTCTATGAAAACTACTACGATGTCTCGACAGTTGGCGCCCACCGTGGGGCAAACGACGTCAGGCGTGAAATTCCGATCTGGGATACTTGGCGGAATTGGAAGATCAATCATTGTCGGAAGCTTGGAGTTCGACGACGACGTCGGCCGCTTCCTCGACAACGGATCCTATATACCGGCGCAAAACCACCTGGTAAGTGCCTGCGTGTTACCGATCGGATCTGCTAACATCTTTATCGGACTAACTGCAGAGGCAATGGGGTTTTGCGGTGGAAGCAAGTTTATCCCACCCGCCCTATACCCAGTCGAAGACGACTATGATGCCGGATTCTGCTCAGATCGCCGACAAAAAAGTAATACACACTTTATCGGCATGGTGCAATCCGAAATCGCTGAAAACACGGATGACGGAAATCCCGTGCAAGAGGCAGATAACAACCTACCCGTCATAGAGACGGAAGAAGAAACACCCGTCACAGAGGCGGAAGATCCGACATCCGTCAACAAGACGATGAACTCGGAAGCAGAGTCCGTGCTTGCCGCCATTGAGGCGAGGTTGGAGTCGGAAACCGGATCGGATAACTTCGACTCCGAAGACGAAGACGAGGATGCCTTCGTAAGAAAGGTTAAGTCCTTTCAAGAGGGATTCCATGAAGTGCTAATGGCAAAACCAGCTCATACAACGGGTGCCGACAGCCAGGAAAGCCCTAAAACCCCTCCGCCGGTAGAAGAGAGAGAAGACGGAGAAACTTCTCCGATATTCCCCAATGTTAAGGAGATGACAGAGGATGAACCTGTCAAAAAACCTCCCTCTTCCAAGAAAAAGCACCGTGCTTCTAAAAAACTCCAATACAAACTCCGGAAGAAAAAATCAGCCGATCTCGCTGATGAAAACTTGGAAGTAGGAGATGTTAGCGGCACAAAGCCAGCGGAAAAGAAATCGAAGGAAATCACTGCTCCGCCAATGACGGAACAGGAAGAGCAAGAGCTATTACAAACACCAGTGGGACCAGACGAACCCCCTGAGATGCTGGAAGCCAGGAGACAAGCTTTCCAACGGCAACAGCAACATCTGCTTAGATCTCGGCAACATCTCCAACAAACCCATAACGACATCAAAATCATGAAGGAAGAAATAGAGGAGTACGAGAGAAAGCATAGATCCGCGTTAAAACCTACTAGGTTACCCGGAATCGCAAAACCGGAAGAACTGCCGCCAAAAGAAAGGTTCTATAACCCATCTTGGCAAAAGCAGTTAAACGGCAAAGATGCCAAGGGCGAACCAATATACAAAACCGCAGCAGAAAACGCGAAAGCAGCGTTCGCCATCCTAAATAACGATCTGTACTCCAACGGGGAAAAACTCCAAGGGGTGTATGCTTTCCTAGGAAAAGCATTACAGCAGCAACAGCGAGGCCAAGAACGATCAGGGAGGCTGCATGATAATTCCGCTCTCTGCAAAACAGCTACTTGCGCTGCCGGAGCACCTGGACCGGAAGAACCCGGAGATTCGGATAAAAAGGAGGATCCGAGAAAAGACAGGAAAAACCCAGACAACCGGGACGCAACGTCTAGAATCGGACCTCATCTCCCGAAAGATGGATATAAACCACACGATCGGGAAGACAAGCACCGGAATGACGGCAAAATAATGCCACCTCCGAGAAACCCAGCTGAAAAAGCTGGAAGATATGATATACCTCACAGACGTGAAAGATCCCGGACACCTCCTAAGGATAAGGAAAGGCATAGAAGCAGAATTCCGCCTAAAGGACGTGAACACGGAAGGGATATAGATAACCTCGGAAAAGCGCGTCCGCGCAACAATGGAAAAGAAAGGAGCAGATCCCCTTCTGTCCATTCAGCCGGGAGATATTCTGCACACATTGATAGAGCAGAAAAGGATGATCTATACTTTGGTCCTAAGTGTTTTACTGACAGGATCCGAAGGATAACCCTGCATTCTGGCTTCGCCAAAGTTGGTCCAACCTACCAAAAATATACCGGCAGTACAAACCCGGATACCTGGCTCTCAGATTATTATACAGCCGTCCAAATCAACAATGGGACAGACCTGGAAGCTGTCAAGTTTCTTCCCCTAATGTTGCTAGACGGAGCCAGAGATTGGATTAATGGTTTACCATCAAGAACTGTCGACAGCTGGGATGATATGGCTAGAGTATTCACTCAGCATTTTCGGGGAACATACAAACGCCCAAATAGCATCAACTAGCTGAACCGTTGCACCCAATTTGAGGACGAACCATACGTGGATTTCATTTCCAGATGGACTGCAATGAAGAATAGTTGCTCTGGAGTAACTGACGTACAAGCAATGCATGCTTTCGTCAATGGCCTAAAACCCGGACTCGTACCGTTCATGGTTGGTTCTAAACAGCACAAAGATCTCGGATCTATGCTTACAACCGCTAATGAGCATGCTGCAGCCGAAGATGATATCAGAGCAAGAGGAGGCAATATTGAGTCACTAATACTCGCCAAGAAAACCCCTCGTTCTGACAAAAAAGGAACTCCAGAGTCAACGACAAAGCCCAAGGAGGTCAACATAGCCTTTGGAGGAGAAAAGGTGAAAAAGTGGAAAGGCCGCAGTCCAGATCCAATCAATTACACTCCCGAAGAATGGGAGAGAATTAAGTCGGAACCCTGCGTCCACCACTCGCAATTTGGGAAACCAACCCACACAAACGCGCAATGCCGGCTAAACAAGCATATGAAAGGCAATGCAGGATCCGGAAATAAAGGGAAGGGTTCCAAAAGGAAACCTGCCAAACAAAAGCCAGAAGCTGAAAAAGAAGACAGTGAATCGGACACTGATGACAAAATCCAGGAACAACAGCGAAAGGGCGAACCCAAATTTCCGAGAGTTGACGGAGAAGCAATGCTAACTTTCTTAGCAACCCCGTCAGCAAAGGTGGCAAAAAGAACACTTCGAGAAATAAACGCGGTTGTTCCGGCAACCCCGAAATTCTTGAAATACTCCAACACACCGATAATCTGGGATCAGTCTGATCATCCCGGAAATATCCTTGAACCCGGCACACAAGCTCTTGTTGTCAGCCCTATTGTTCAAAACACTAGGCTAAGAAGAGTGCTGATGGACGGAGGATCCAGCATTAATATAATGTACCTGGATACACTGAAGCACTTGAAGATCTCCGAGTCCCAGCTCAACTACAGCAATATACGCTTCCATGGCATTGTTCCTGGCAGGCAAGCACGATCCCTAGGAGAAATTTCCCTAGATGTCACCTTCGGAGATAAAGATCACTTCCGACAGGAAAAAGTATCCTTCGAAGTAGTGCCGTTCGAAAGCGTGTATCACGCAATACTCGGACGTCCAGCTTTCGCCAAATTCATGGCAAGATCCTGTTATATCTACAACAAGCGGAAAATGCCAGGACCCAAAGGAGGAGTAATCACCATAGCCGGTGATTTCAAGCTGGCAAATGAGTTGGAGAAAGAAAACGCCCTTTCCGCTCAGAGAGTTATAACAAAGGAGGAACTGAAGGAATTAGCCAAGGAGGTATCGCGGAAAGAAATGCCGGCAGGGAAAGAAACTCGGAAGCCAACAGATAGTTTCAAGGCGTCCGAGAATACAAGACAGGTAATCCTAGATCCAAAAGATCCGACAAAATTTGTCGTCGTAGGGACTGGGATGACCGACAAATAGGAAGGCGAGCTCATCAAGTTCCACCGTGAGAACTGGGATATTTTTGCCTGGTGTCCAGCTGACATGCCAGGCGTACCCAGGGAACTTGCTGAGCACCAACTCAAGGTTATTCCCGGATCAAAACCCGTCAAACAAGGTCTCCGTCGTTTTGACGGAAGAAGACGGAAGGCTATTGGCAAGGAAATTATCCGGCTTTTAGCAGCGGATTTCATCAAGGAAGTAATTCATACTGATTGGTCCGCAAACCCGGTCCTAGTACCGAAGAAAGACACCACTGCTCTTAGAATGTGTATAGATTACACAGGATTGAACAAGTTGTGTCCGAAAGATAGGTTCGCATTACCGCGAATCGATCAAATAATAGATGCCACTGCAGGCTCCGAGCTTTTATGCTTTTTGGATGCATACTCCGGGTACCACCAAATACGCATGAAAAAGGAAGATCAAATCAAGACTTCTTTTATAACCCCGTATGGGACGTACTATTACATAACCATGCCTTTTGGCCTGAAGAACGCAGGTGCAACCTACCAGCGTTGCATGCAACGCTGTTTGCATAGTCAGATTGGCAGAAACGTTCATGTTTACGTGGACGATATCGCTGTCGTAACCAAGGAAAAAGATACACTCCTTGAAGATTTGCGAGAAACTTTCGAAAACTTGCGCACTTACAAGATGAAGTTGAATCCATCTAAGTGCGTATTCGGGGTTCCCTCAGGAAAACTTCTGGGTTTCATTGTTTCCCACAGAGGAATAGAAGTTAACCCGGAAAAGATCAAGGCAATCTTGAACATCTCAAAACCTACATGTGTAAAAGATGTCCAAAGATTGACGGGTTCCGCTGCAGCCGTCAGCAGATTTATCAGTTGGCTGGGGGCTAAAACCTTACCACTCTACAAGCTGCTAAAAAAATTCGACAAAGTCAAGTGGATTGCGGAAGCCTGGGAACGTCTAGAAAGTTATGTACCTTTCCGTACTTAGTTCAATTCTATGTAAACATCTTTTGAGATCATGAAATAAAGTTGTCGGAATGCTGTCATCCATATTCTTTATAAGTGTAAAGTGTTTCCGCCTCATCTATTTCCCAATGATCTTACAAATTGCTCAACGTTAACCCGAATTGTGCTTGCGTACTCGGTGTTACAAAACTGAATGATTTTTCAGCCTGTTAACGGCTAAGGGAAACTTGAATTTCCTGTGTGCCCAAGTTTCACTTAAAACTTTCCTTGATTTCTCTAAGTCTTATCTGATTGTGTGCTTGTTGGGTTACTGGAACTAGTTAGTAAAAATGCCTTTAGCATGGTCCATGTTTCCGAGTTTCAAAAACTGCTTGGTTCATCCCCAGTTACTCGGCATGAAGATTCATATTGCTATTTGAGCCATTTCAAACACTAAGGACAGTTAAAACATACACACCAGAGAACTTAGAAGATAAAGGAGTGATAAAACCCAAAAAACTTGCAAAGAATTTCATAATTTAAACTGCAACAGACGGAAGTTTCATTCATACAAAAGAAGCATTACATTTTGGATTACATTAAAAGAACAGTAATGCTCCTATTGTCTATTTTTTCTATCCAGGTTCCAGGTAACCCTTCAAGCATCTGACTCCTCCTCGCTGCTTTCGTCTTCGGGGATTGGAGGGATCTCCGCTTCTGGATAGTTGACGGAGATATTTACCATGGAGGCAATCTGGGTGGCGTGGCCCTTGACTTCACCAAAGATGGTGTTTCGCTGCATATCCGTGTATCCTTGAGGGACACCGGACGCCACGCGCCAGGATTTAGCACTAGGGTAGTGCATGCGCATGAGGCCAAGAGCCATGCGCGCACCACCCCGTGCAGCGGAGCGAAGTAGAGATTCCTTAGACTCCGCCACCTCCATGATGGCACCCGGAAGTTTTTCAACCTCCGAGCACTCCCCAGATTTTTCGGGAAGAAACTTGTCTACCAGCTGCGTTGCAGCAGCCTTCATCAAAGTCCATGTCTCCCCGAAAGCTCGGATGCCTGCAACCCGAGTGCCATCTGGGGTGTCTCCTGGTTTTTCCAATAACACACCCAAAAGGGTTAGACGGAAAAACAGAGAAAAGTAAAACACTGAAAAATGATAAATGAGTCAGAAATTTACCGATGAGCTTGTCGATCTCGGAAACTTCCTCCAGGCGAAGGTTTAGAGCGTCGGTCAAATCCTGAATGGTGGAGTTGTCCTTCTCCGCCTGCTCGGAAGCCTTGGAATTAGAAACTCCAAGGGCCAGATTACTGGCTTCCAAGTCTTGTTGTGCTTTCACAAGGTTCTTGTGAAGCTCAACATTCTCCTTGCGGAGAATTTCGGCATTGCCAGAATCTTCTGCTACTTGTTTAGCCTGAGCTAATGCAGCTGAAAAGCAAGGGAAATATCCGAGTTAGCCAGCTCCTCGGAAAAAACTTAGGCAAATAATTGAATCGGAAATTTCAGAAGGAAAATGTTTACCTTGTGTTTCCGACAGTGCGAGCTTAGCTGATTCCAGCTCTGCTTCCTTTCTTCAAGAATAGAGAGAAGACTTCTAACTTCTTTATTCTTGATGGTAAGCTTCTTGAAAACTTCCCTGTTGATGGCTTCGGAGGTTTGCTGAAACATAGAAAGGAGAAGAATGAGTACAAAAAGCATCAAAGCAAAAAGCACGCATTTTAATTAATGCTTGGGGGCTAGAGTTATATACCTGGCTCATGCGCTGCAAACCTGCCAAGTTTTCTTTGAACTCTTTCGCGTATTCCGCGAAGAGATCCCCGGCTGCGTCCAAGCCGTCATTGATAGCTTTGAAATCCTTGTCAAAGGTGGGAATTTCCTCGTCGAAAGTCCGAGGTAATTTTCCCACCTCTGGAGCCGCCCTTTCCCTCGTGTCCGTGTCGGACACAATGGGCTGGCTGGGCTCTGGGGGCTTGGTGGTGGGGGTTGCAGTAGGCTCTTCCGCCATTGTGCTTGGCGTGTCCGGGGCGACGGCGGGAGAAGGTTGGCTGCCTCGGCTGGAAGAAACCTTGTGTTTCTTCAGCTTCTTCGGCTTCAGGGTGGAAGGTGGCAGGCTAAAAACATAAAAACCCGGAAAAGGTTAAAACACCGGAGATGGATGAAAAAGTTCCCATAAAAGAAAAATCCAGAAGAAAATAACCTGGAAGTGGCGACGGGGATTCCGTCAAGATCGATAATTTCTTCCGAGGAAGTTATCTTCTTGCGCTTGCGTCCACCGGTAGCGGCGGTGCGCAGCGCGTCCAGCTCAGCCTCGGATACCAAGTCCGAATCTGAAAGATCCGCGAACTGTCGGACAAGCAAGACCAAAATCAGAAGCCAGGAAATCCGAGAAAAAATAGAACTGTACCCAAATGACTGAAAAATTACCTTGGGAACCGGATTTTCGGCCGTGTACATTGGCCGACTCTCTGTGTATTGGTCGCGCGATGCGACCAACTGGTTGATGCGCCGCCTAAGTTCCTTTGCGGGCCAATCTTTGGCGGATGTCCGCATTGGATCCTTGACTCCCGTGTAGTCGCACAGGAGACGGCCGCTGTGGTTGGCTAGTGGCTGGATCCGCCTAATCAGCCAGCATAGAACCGTGTCCATGCCAGTTAGAGGCGGATCCATGGAGGTGAGCTTGGCGATGCGCCGCTTGATCTTTAGTAGATCTGGCGGCAGAACTTGGACGGCTTCTGTTCCCCAGTTATCCTGGGGAACGGCGGCAGAATTCACAAAAGGTGGAACCCCGAAAGAACCCGTCCAAAATTTGACGGATTCTGAGGTTTTGATCTTGGGGAACCAATCCTCTCGGAATCTCCGAAGAGTGAAGGATATGGTCCCGCAAGTTGGGAGTGCGCCCTCCGAAGAGTTCCGCTTAACTCCAAAGCAGTACATCCAGAAGTCTAACCTAGGTTCTAGCCCTAAGTAGCCTTCAAACAAGGCCTGAAAGCCGGCCATGTATAGAATGGAATTGGGGGGAAGATTGTGGGGCTGGATGTTATAATGAGAAAGAACTTGGAGGAAGAAAGAAGAAGGCGGGAGCCCCATACCTCGTAGGAGGTGGGAAGTGAGAATTACCCTTTCGCCGTTCTGCGGCGTTGGCTCGGTCTCTTCCTCCGGAAGCCGCCATTTCTTCTTAAGTACCAGGCCCTCCTTCTCCAAGTTTGGAAGGAGAGCCGGAGGAATGCTGCAGGCAATCCAGTTGCCTGCAGATTCAGCTTCCTCGTCCGCTCCGGCGGTGGCGGCGGCGGCAGCCTCCGCGGCAGCGAGTTCGTCGCCGAGGAGCTCGATCTTTTCCTCCACCGTTTCGGGTGCAAACGGTGGGGTTGTCGCGGCACTTGATGACGCAACGTCCGCGGCGGCGGAAGAGTTTTCTCCGCCCGCCGCGGAAGCCGTAGTCTTCTCCGGCTTGCCGCCGGCGTGCTTAGGCGATCCTGGCTGCGGATCCAGATCGCTGACGAGCTCATCGATGGCGGCGCGGGTCAGCGACGACGGCGAGGAGGCCATCTTTTGGTGGCGCGTTTCGGTGCGTTTGGATGCTAAGTGCGCTGGGACAAGGACTTGCTCTCGAGCTCGCGTGCGCGTCAATGGTGTGGGCAGTGAGGGAGTGAGGAAAGTTTCTGATGAGGACGATGATGGCTATTTATAGCCGGAAAATCGTTTAGATACGTGCCAACGGCTCTTTCGACCGTTGGATGTTCGACGCGTGTCGCTCGCCGGAAACTACGGGAAATAAAACGGCAGGGGAATGATGGCTATCTCCTCGTTTCCCGTGAGAATCTGTCAGAGATACGCTGAGGGGTTTCCCGCGTGGAACCAAGCGGCGCTTGCGTCAGCATGTTTAAGACGCTGACGTTATGAGTTCCTTTTCCGCGAAGGATCGCGAGAAGAAAAGCCGGACTTTCATAGTTCCGAGTTTTATGTTACCATCTCCTTCAAAAGGAAAGTAGAAAGAATCAAGACTGCTGAATCAAGATTTCCCGGACAAAATGTATTTGGCGAAAGACGGAGAATCAGAGTTTTGATCCTTCCTGGGGGCTACTGTCGGATATATACTGAATAGGGGTATAGAAGATGGTAGACAAAGAGCCGGACTACCAGGGTGGCCTACATGGTAATGGGCTTAGGTCCATTGGGCGGCCCAGTAGTCCGACGCGCAGAAGCCGGATTCTAGAAGAACCCGGATCACGGCCCGCGTGATCTGGCTTGGAGGAGAAGACGGATTCCTTGTTTTCCAAGTTACAAGTTAAACGTAGTCTTCTAGGTTTCTTATTCTGTAAGCCCTAATCCGGCTATTATATAAAGCCGGACGGGAGATAGATTAAACAAGTACAAGTTAAGTTAGACACAAGTTCAAGCTCTACGCAACTCGCCGAGAAGCTCATCCTCGCCGAGAAGCTAGATCTAGATCCTCACATTGTAACCCTGATAAACGGGCTTTAGTCCCAATTAGTGAGAAGTGCAGGAGTAGGTACGCCGTACTGTCGCGACGTACCGAACCTGGGTAAAATCCCGTGTTCTGTGTTACTACGCTATCCCGTTACCCCACGTCTCTACCGTAGTCTCATTGCACCCCCGTCTATGAAAACTACTACGATGTCTCGACAGCACATACACCTTGGTAGTAATTGAAGTTTAACCAAGTTACTATTTCAAGTTCTCATTACAAGAAGAACACTGCTATACATCCGATCATTTTTGTACGACATACTAATCAAACCTTCTGTGTGACAAGCTTGAGCAAAGGTATCTGTCGAATCGTGTGTCGGACATGATTCATATGGGAAGTTTTGTTAGAAGTACACTTCGTAGAGGTTACACAAGGGTGCCGGGAAATCACCATTATAACCCGGGAGGGAATTGCAATAGTGTGGGTGACATTTATGCAGGACATGAATCTTGTACTTAAAAAATTCAATTTGACTCCCAAGCTCACATGCTCCTGCAGTTTTCCGAAATTCAAAAAAAAATGAAAACACTTAAAAAAACATATGCTAATGTTTCACATCCGTGCAAAGTTTCGTGACAAAAACACTTTTGCGCTGCACTATAAAAAAACGGTGCTAAGTTTTGGGATATGGTATTGCCAAAAATGAGCATAGATTTTTTTTTATATATACAGAGGACCAAGAATGATATTTTGTCACAAAACTTTATACATATGTTGAAAATTAGCATATATTTGCCCCCAAATTGTTTTCAGAATTTTTAAATGTATTTTCATACTTGTTTTGAATTTTCAAAACTATCAGGAGCAAGTGAGCTCGGGAGTCAAATCGATGTTCTTAATAATACTTGGGCAACATAACTGGTGGGTCATCTACAATAGTATGTTGTCCCTTTCATGGCGAACGCCTAAACTGTGTGTAACCAACTTATTGTACATGCTATTTCAAAATCTTAATCCCAATGACATGTAACTATTTGTGTTGGAATCTTAAAAAAAGATGCTAGAGTACATAAAAATGTTATTTAGGTACTTAGAGCATCTCCAACGGGATGTGTCCGGACGACCCCTTCTTTGTCAGTTAGGAAGTGTCTGGACACAATGTCCGAACAGATGGCCGATGCCTCCAATGGCATCTCCCAAGGGACCAGCCCCTATCTATTTTTTCATACACAATTTTTTTTAATCATACACAAGAAATCTTATCAGAGACAAGAAATATATATCAAGATAGATATTATATCCTACGCTTTGGAGATCTCCGACAAGACACTTAACGATATGATAAAACATATACACACGCGTAGATGAACAGAAATTAGATATGGCTATGGTTCATGCAAGTCAGAAGCTAATCAGTTGAGTCATGTAAACATGAATTTTTGTCATTTTTATTTTATTTGTTCAAAGTAATACGGTGTAATGAGACCTATTAAAGGGGCAATATGTTGAAAAATAAAAATTATGCAACTTTGGGATAAAAATATGGTTTGAATTCAGTAATAGTATATCTTCCAATGATAGACGGTAGAACTTTGTAACAAACAATCATGTGTTATAATTAGAAATATTGTTAAGTGTAGTAACTCCAACTAAATAAAAAAACATACTAGTTGTGTTAATAGGTCATTAAATTTAATATAAAATATATACAAGTTCCGTTCAAATGTCACGTTATTATGATAGGCACTTGGGTTGAAGAAAAATAGAAAATATGCAACTAGAACCATATGAGACTTCTAGTTGGGACTAAATACTTGCAAGTCGACTGCAGGATGTAATTGTCAGCATTATGATGGTGCAGTAGCCACCTACACTCTACAAATGGTGTATCACGCCAATTTTGTTGCAATTTATTTTTAGCATATAGAACAACACAGTTTATCCTCCTATTTTCTTCTTCTTTTTTAATGGAGAAATGTCGCAACTAAGTTGGACATATCCATCTCTTATTTATAGACTAAAGTTGGCCAATATTGAAAAGAATATTTTTTTAATAATTTTTTATTAATGGATTGGAAACCCTAATTTGGTTCTTTGCGCTACAACCAGTATAATTAAATGTTGGAGAAATCCACAAAATTGATGTAGGATCTTCCATGCTTATAGACCCAAAAAAATATATATATATATATATATATATATATATATATATATATATATATAGAGTGTCCCTACCTCAATTTAAATATTGGAAAAAAAAAATCAACCCTAGTTTTTTTTTACCATTTTGGACATCTTATTTGAACTCCTAGAAATAATCAATAAAAAATCCTACATTTTACCAATATGATCAAATTACACTACAAGAAATATGCTATCTCGTGGCCCTCAATATTGGTTGCTAAAAAGTTCACGTTCAATCTTTTGTGACCTTCTCGAGACCAAAAACACTTGGTCAAAAGATGTGAGTCAAGAGCTGCACAATATGACCTTTTGGCGAATTGGCATGGCTTTATTTTTTTAATTTTTTTGCAAGACTGGGCCATGGCCTAATTTTGGTCCCCAAGAAGATTAGGCGAGTGCAGACATCTACGACCTACCTATTACTCTATGAAAAACATTAACCACGATAGAAAGAAAGCAACAACCTAAATGAACGCGCATGTTTGGACACTAGTTAGCATAACACAATCCTGACACTACTAGATAGGACGCCCCCGGTCCGCAAGCTAGCTCACCACAACCTCGCCATTTAAGGACACGCAAAAATATTCGTAACTTTTGAAAAATAGTTCTTCACAAGATGACCTCCATGGTTTGAATTTTCGTGGCTTTTTAACCCCAAATGATCAACACAATGGCTATTTTTTAAGCTATATTTATGTAAATGCTCCCTTTTTTGTACAAACATGCCGCCTGCCATGATAAATGACAATGACAAATAAGATTCCGGCTTCTTAATTTTAAAATATTTTTTGCACTATCTAAGATGCTAAAAGGGATGTTGTGAAGCAAGTATAAGAAATATGGAGGAAAATTATACCACTCACATTTTCAAACAAACTAGATCATAGTGAAGGGATACTGTCCAAAGATTTTGAAAATTCTAGCTCTTCTGCTGCTTTCGCCGTTTTCAATGAATTTTGGACAATTTATCGAAAGTAACAAAAATTTGTAGTAGAGGTATGTGATAGGTAGTTCTAAAGTTTCACCAAATATAGTGATCTAAACATTCAGCAAAAATAGTTTTCATCTACCCAATGTAGGGATGTATGTATGATCAAAGGGTGCTGAAAAAATCGAAGACTTGTTAAGAAAATTAGTGCCGGCAATTTGTACCAT
Source organism: Alopecurus myosuroides (assembly GCA_028641055.1). Lineage (NCBI taxonomy): Eukaryota > Viridiplantae > Streptophyta > Magnoliopsida > Poales > Poaceae > Alopecurus > Alopecurus myosuroides. The sequence goes on along the minus strand of CM054063.1, from coordinate 258,298,837 downwards.
GTATGATTAAAAATCATAAAATGTGATAAACAATGGTAAAAATTTCCTTTTTCTTATCTTGTAGTCCTCTTATGGGTTCATATCCCTAGAAAAAATGCCCCATTCGAATTTCCACAAATTTTGTAACATTCGTTGTGATTAACAAAATTAGAAGTTTCAGGCACCCTTCCCACACGATTCACATGCAGCTGGCCAACGGCAACCGCTTTACTACAGCAAGCAGATGAAATTTTCCCGGTCAGTCCCACTTTCACAGCATGTATACATGAGCTGCAGAGTAAAAATGTTGTACTCCGTGGCATGGCAGGCGTGCGTGCGTACTTCAAGCCAACCCATCATTAACACACGGACACACATCACGCTAGCACATGAGTCACCCTTTCTTCCTACCCAAACAACCAGCCAAGCCAACAAGAGCTCGTCCCGCCATTTTGAGGAACTCGTCTTAAATAGTCCTCAGGAGCACTTAATTCTTGGAATAATTCTTCACAAAATTTCTACCACTTCTTTGATTTTATTTCCTTAGTAAAAGTATTCACGTCCGATTCATCAGGCAGGACAGGAGAGGTTATCAACGTTGACGAAAAACTCACTCGGCGCGCGGATGCAGGCTTTCATGTAAAACAAAAAATACAATCCACATCCAGACATCCTGGCACTATCTTAGGTGTAAAACATTATGCATAACGCTCCAAGCTTTTGAGTAGTTTCATCTGGTATTTTAAGATTCAACCGAGTTTTTTTAAGTTGGAACTTCTTTGAACCTATCAGTGAAACATCAAAGGAACTTTTCCTATGGGTAAGTGACATTTTTTTCTTATAGACCAGACAGTGAAACAGAAGACACATGTAGTAGACAACAAAGTAGAAGCAAAGCAGAACACACACCACACACAAGCATATTGTGACATATTTTCATTGGCAGCATGCATGGAATGGAAGAGGAATCAACCGGCGGTACTTTCTTCTTCTCCATGAACGCACACACTCCCTAAATGAAGTTACGTCGACTTGAACTAGCTTGGCGCCCGGACACGCCAATTTGAAGACTAATTGACATAACAAACCTGACATTCTACATTTCTACTCCTAGCTAGATGCCGCTAGGGACACATGAACACGTACACGGGTGCATGCAGGCAGGTGTGACTCCTCGATCTAGTCCAGGGCCACGGCTACCAGGAACGCAGCACCGCCATGCTCGAGCGCCATGATCACCATCAGCGCCACGGCCACGGAATCGCGGGAGTAGACGCATCCTTTGCGGTAGCCGTAGCCGGTCTCGAAGGTGGGCAAGGCGAGGAAGGTGGACGCGGCGGAGAGCGCGATGCCGAGGAGGAGCAGCGCGCGCAGCTTCCACCCGAGGAGGGTGGCCGCTTTGTAGGTCCGCGCGGAGTAGAGGGCCATGGCCACCGGCAGGAGGATGGCGGCGGCGGCGAGGGTGGTGAGGAGGAGGATGCAGCTGAGGAGGGCGACGCGCCGGGAGACTAGGTCGTCGCCGCAGCAGCCCGGGCTTGCCGGGAGCAGCAGGTACGAGTTGGCAAGGAGGAACTGGGCGAGCAGCACCGCCAGCTCGTACACGATCACCTTGAAGACGAGGGCCATGGCTCAGCTCGCAAAACAAGTCTGGATCTGGACACTGGATGGATGCTCTGCTTCAACAGTGGAACGGGGAGGAGGTTCAGAGGAAGGGTGTAGACCGTGTAGCTCGCTAGCGAGAGCTCGCTGGCTTGGCTGGTTGGATGGGTACTGTAAGCAGAGGCAGTGTGTTGCTATATATCGCTGCCATGGAGATGGATTTCAAGTGCTGCACCGCACACACGTTGACGTGCCAAAAAATTACGTTACATGAGCGGCGCACGTATATCTGCAGCAGCACTGGTGTGAAGCATAACACATTGCACGAGTACGTTTCTAGGAGTAGATCAATATTCAAGTCCAGTCGTAATAATTTCTTTCCTTCCTCGGTACAACCAACAAGCTGGCATTGTTGCCTATCTCACTATCAAGAACGGCAACCGAGTAAATGTAGTGCGTCTCCTTGCCCATCTTCCACACAAAGCATCCGATGCACCTCTATGTTGCCAAAAATCTGCAATGCGACAACGAGAACCCGTGTGCAATGCGAATGAATTTGGCAGCGTGACTTCCTCTTCTCGAAAAAAAAAGATCAAGCTTCTGATTTCTTAATAAGAAAACGCTGGTACGTTTGCCCTCAGATTTGAAGCTTGTCAGCCCCTGCTCACTCCGGCTCGGCTCCTTTGGACTACGCACGCCAACAGACGCCCGCAATCCCTATATAGCGATCATGCGAGTTCTATAAGGCCTCGTCCGCGTTCGTATTTAAATGGGCCGTATTTAAATGGGCCGGCCCATTAAACTGTTAAGAATCAGAAAAGAAGAAAGGAAGAGAAAGGTTGCCTATCGCGTGGGGATGGGGGCTCGAACCTCGGACCTCCACCACAGTACAGCACAAGTTCGTGTGTATGTTTCCTTTCGTAACCTTTTATTGTCTCCTTTCTTTGCATTTTTTTCTTTTATTTTTCTGTTTTTGTTTCCATTTATTTCTTTCTTTCTGTTTTTCTGTTTTATTATATGATGTTAGTTTTATTTTCTTTTTATTCGAAAATATTCGTTTTGTAAACTGTTCTAATTAAAAAATGTTCAAATTCAAAAATTATTCGAATCTAAAATTTGTTCAAACAAAAAAAACGTTCGATTTTGAAATTTGTTCATTTAAAAATTCTCCAGATTTTTAAAATCTTTCATATTTGAAAATTGTTCGTCTTAAAATTTGTTGATTTTTAAAATTTGTTCATATTTAAAAATCTTTCGTATTTGAAAATTGTTCATTTAAAAAATTTGTTTACTTTTGAAAATTGTTCAGATTTGAAAACTGTTCATATTTGAAAAAAATTCACTTTTTAAAATTATTCAGATTCAAAATTGTTCATTTTATATAATGGTTCATATTTAGAATAATATTTTGGAATTAGGAAAATGAGACATAATCCAGGAAAGAAACATTTGAGAAAAAAAGATCTTACCTGTTAATGGGCTGATTAAAGCCGGCCCAAAAGTGGACCGATCCTCGGCGAGCCGAGCGCTAGCGCTCGCTTTAACTGCCACATAGGGGAACCCAGACACCTACCTGTTTACTACCACGATAGAAAGTAAACAACAACCTAAATTATCTAATAAAAATCTGCTCAAAATTACGTAATGTACTCTAGAAATTTCGTTTCCCAATATCTAATCACACACAAGATATCTCAATCAAAATACATATTATATCCTACGCTCTGGAGGTCTCCGGCAGGGCACTTAACTATATGAGAAACGCGCGCACACACACACGCATTCACACAAATTTGATATGGCTATGACACATGCAAGTCAGAAGCTAATCGTTAAGTCACGAAAACATGAACTTTTGTCATTTTTATTTTCTTTTCTCCAAGGGATATAGTTGAATGAGACCTATTAAAGGGGTAAATATAACGTAAAATGAAAACTAATGCAAGTTTGACTTCAAAAGTATGGTTTGAATTTAGCATAGTGTATTTTCCCAATTATAGATGGTAGAAATTTATAAAAAAACAAAACACCGTGTATTATAATTAGAGATATTGTTATGCGTAATTATTCCAAGTAAATAAAACACATACTAGTTGTGTTCATACATCAATAAAATGAAATATACAAAAATATGAATGTTCGGTATAAATGTCTTATGATTGACACCCGATTTGAAGGAAATATAAAAATATGTCATAGAGAACTGAGACGTTTTTCTTTATTAATTACGTAGGATTGAAAGTTTTCATTTCCTCCAATTTTATTAGTATATTGTTTTTATGGAGAAATTACACAACTAACTTGTACATTTACATCTCCTGTATCTTGAGTAAATTTGGCAACTATTAAAAAATAAATTTTAATATTTTTTATTAAAGGATTGGCAACCCTAATACAAAGAGTGGCCATACCCAATGTCAATATTGGAAACAATTGTCATCCCTATTTTTTTTACCACTTTGGACCTATTATTAGAACTCCTAGAAATAATCGATAAAAAATACCAAATCTTGCCAAGCTGATCAAATTCCCTAGTGACCGATCTCCCCAAAAATCTTAACTTAATTTTATCACCACGAAATCATCTACCTCGGCACATAAACCTTGGTAATAATTGAAGTTTAACCAAATTACTATTTCAAGTTCTCATTACAAGAAGAACACTGCTATACATCCGATCATTTTTGTACGACATACTAATCAAACCGTCTGTATGAAAAGCTTGAGCAAAGGTATCTGTCGAATCGTGTGTCGACATGATTCATATGGGAAGTTTTGTTAGAAGTACACTTCGTAGAGGTTACACATGGCTTCTGGGAAATCACCATTATAACCCGGGAGGGAATTGCAATAGTGTGGGTGACATTTATGCAGGACATGAATCTTGTACTTAGAAAATTCAATTTGACTCCCAAGCTCACATGCTCCTGCAAGTTTCTGAAATTCAAAAAATTATGAAAACACATCAAAAAAAGATATGCTAATATTTCACATCCGTGCAAAGTTTCGTGACGAAATCACTTTTGCGCTGCACTATAAAAAATGGTGCTAAGTTTTGGGATATGGTATTGCCAAAAATGAGCATAGATATTGTTTTCTTTCATACAGAGGACCAAGAATGATAATTTGTCACAAAAATTTGTACATATGTTGAAAATTAGCATATATTTGCCCCAGATTGTTTTCAGAACTTTTAACAGCATTTTCATACTTGTTTTGAATTTTCAAAACTATCAGGAACAGGTGAGCTCGGGAGTCAAATCGCTGCTCTCAATATTACTTGGGCAACATAACTGGTGGGTCATCTACAATAGTATGTTGTCCCTTTCATGGCGAACTCCTAAACTGTGTGTAACCAACTTATTGTACATGCTATTTCAAAATCTTAATCCCAATGACATGTAACTATTTGTGTTGGAATCTTAAAAAAATAGATGCTAGAGTACATAAAAATGTTATTTAGGGACTTAGAGCATCTCCAACGGGATGTGTCCGGACGACCCCTTCTTCGTCAGTTAGGAAGTGTCTGGACACAATGTCCGAACAGATGGCCGATGCCTCCAATAGCATCTCCCAAGGGACTAGCCTCTATCTATTTTTCATACACATTTTTTTTTAATCATACACAAGAAATCTTATTATAGACAAGAAATATATATCAAGATAGATAATATATCCCACGCTTTGGAGATCTCCGACAAGACACTTAACGATATGATAAAACACATACACACGCGTAGATGAACATAAATTAGATATGGCTATGATTCATGCAAGTCATAAGCTAATCAGTTGAGTCATGTAAACATGAATTTTTGTCATTTTTATTTTATTTGTTCAAAGTAATACGGTGGAATGAGACCTATTAAAGGGGCAATATGCCATACAATAAAAATTATGCAACTTTGGGTTCAAAATATGGTTTGAATTTAGTAATAGTATATCTTCCAATGATAGACGGTAGAACTTTGTAACAAACAATCATGTGTTATAATTAGAAATATTGTTAAGTGTAGTAACTCCAACTAAATAAAAAAAACATACTAGTTGTGTTCATAGGTCATTAAATTTAATATAAAATATATACAAGTTCCGTACAAATGTCACGTTATTATGATAGGCACTTGGGTTGAAGAAAAAATAGAAAATATGCAACTAGAACCATATGAGACTTCTAGTTGGGATTAAATACTTGCTAGTCGACTACAGGATGAAATTGTTAGCGTTATGATAGTGCAGTAGCCACCTACACTCTAGAAATGGTGTATCACGCCAATTTTGTTGCAATTTATTTTTAGCATATAGAACAACACAGTTTATCCTCCTATTTTCTTCTTCTTTTTTAATGGAGAAATGTCACAACTAACTTGGACATATCCATCTCTTATTTATAGACTAAAGTTGGCCAATATTGAAAAGAATATTTTTAATAAATTTTTGTTAATGGATTGGAAATCCTAATTTGGTTCTTTGCGCTACAACTAGTATAATTAAATGTTGGGGAAATCCATAAAATTAATGTAGGATCTTCCATGCTTATAGACCCAAAAAAAATATATATAGTGGCCCTACCTCAATTTAAATATTGAAAAAAAATTCAACCCTAGTTTTTTTTTTACCAATTTGGACATCTTATTTGAACTCCTAGAAATAATCAATAAAAAAATCCTACATCTTACCAATATGATCAAATTACACTACAACAAATATGCTATCTCGTGACCCTCAATATTGGTCGCTGAAAAGGTCACGTTCAATCTTTTGCGACCTTCTTGAGACCAAAAACACTTGGTCAAAAGATGAGAGTCAAGCCTTTTTGGGAACCGGTCATGGCTTTATTTTTTAATTTTTTTTTTGCAAGACTGGGCCATGGCGTGATTTTGGTCCCCAAGAAGATTAGGCGAGTGCAGACATCTACGACCTACCTATTACTCTATTAAAAACATTAACCACGATAGAAAGAAAGTAACAACCTAAATGAACGGGCATGTTTGGACAGTAGTTAGCATAACACAATCCTGACACTACTAGATAGGACGCCGCTGGTCGGCAAGCTAGCTCACCACAACCTCGCCAGTTAAGGACACGCAAAAATATTCGTAACTTTTAAAAAATAGTTCTTCACAAGATGACCTCCATGGTTTGAATTTTCGTGGCTTTTAACCCCAAACGATCAACACAATGGCTATTTTTTAAGCTATATTATGTAAATGCTCCCTTTTTTGGTATAAACATGCCGCATGCCATGATAAATGACAATGACAAATAAGATTCCAGCTTCTTAATTTTAAAATATTTTTTGCACTATCTAAGATGCTAAAAGGGATGCTATGAAGCAAGTATAAGAAATATGGAGGAAAATTACACTCGCATTTTCTAACAAACTAGATCATAGTGAAGGGATATTGTCCAAAGATAATGAAAATTCTAGCTCTTCTGCTACTTTCGCCGTTTTCAATGAATTTTGGACAATTTATCGAAAGTAACAAAAACTTGTAGTAGAGGTATGTGATAGGTAGTTCTAAAGTTTCACCAAATATAGTGATCGAAACATTCACCAAAAATAGTTTTCATCTACCCATGTAGGGATGTATGTATGATCAAAGGGTGCTGAAAATATCGAAAGCTTGTTAAGAAAATTTGTGCCGGCAATTTGTACCCATGTATGATTAAAAAATCATAAAATACGATAAACAAAGGTAAAAAATTGTATTTCCTATCTTGTAGTCCTTTTATGGGTTCATATCCCTAGAAAAAATGCCCCATTCGAGTTTCCACAATTTTTGTAAAATTTGTTGTATTTAACGAAATTAGAAGTTTTGGGCACCCTTCCCACACGATTCACACGCAGCTGGCCAACGGCAACCGCTTTACTACAGCACGCAGATAAAATTTACCCGGTCAGTCCCACTTTCACAGCATGTATACATGAGCTGCAGAGTAAAAATGTTGTACTCCGTGGCATGGCAGGCGTGCGTGCGTACTTCAAGCCAACCCATCATTAACACACGGACACACATCACACACGCACAAGGGTACCAGGCCAGAGAGTCACCCTTCCTACCCAAACAACCAGCCAAGCCAACAAGAGCTCGCCCCGCCATTTTGAGGAACTCGTCTTCAATAGTCCTCGGGAGCACTTAATATTTCTTCACAAAATTTCACCCACTTCTTTGCTTTTCTTTGCTTAGTAAAAGTATTCACGTCCGATTCATCAGGCAGGACAGGAGAGGTTATCAACGTTGACGAAAAACTCACTCGGCGCGCGATGCATTGCTTTCATGTAAAAAAAAATACAATCCACATCCAGACATCGTGGCACTATCTTAGGTGTAAAACGATGAGTGCCATCACATTATGCATAACAGCCCCAAGCTTTTGAGTAGTTTCATCTGGTATTTTAAGATTCAACCGATTTTTTTAAGTTGGAACTTCTGTGAACCTATCAGTGAAACGTCAAAGGAACTTTTCCTATCGGTAAGTGACATCTTTTTTTCTTATAGACCAGACAGTGAAACAGAAGACACTACTAGATAGGACGCTGATGCACCCAAAATGCATCTACTTTTCCAAGCACTTTGCATCGTATTTCTCTCCGGAGTCCCCCCATAATTGAATAAATCTGCAGAATCTGACGCTGTTTTTAGCAAAAGTCTTCTTTCCGTCTATTTTCGCAGGACTTTTCACAGGGGACGAAAACCACGTAACTTTTTATGGAAAAGAAGGGGAATGAGCACCAGATGGGGCCGGGGGGGGCCACCCGAGGGCCAAAAGGGGGCCCCACACGCGGCCAAATTCCTTGGCCGCGTGGGGTCAACCCTTTTGGGCCCAGATGGCCCACTCCGGCTAGGTCTTCGACGTACCTTTCCATATATACGAGAAACTGACGGGTTTCAAAGGGGAGGGCTGTTCGCGAAACGGAGCGCCGCCGCCACCACGATCTTCGATTCCGGAGTCAGATTGATCCGGGATTTCACCCCCGGAGGTGGAATTCGAGGGGTTTCGTCACCATCATCATCACCACCATCATCTCCATAGACCATGAGCTCCATCACCCCATCCATGTGTGAGTAGTTGCTGTAGGCATGTGAGGTGTGAGGGGTTTTGGATGAGATTGATCATGTAATTGCTACCCGGTATGCGGGATCTAGGGGTTTGTCTTGAGAATTCTTATGTCTTATGTTGATGCACTATTGCTAGGCTTAATGCTTGTTACTAGGGCCCAAGTGGCATGATTTCAGTACTGAACTTACATTGCTACATCATATATTTGAGTTTGCTATCTATCTGCAATGTGTATTACCTGCTATTATGTTGAACCTGCGAACCCTAAAGTGACAGCTAGGGAAAACAAGGGAGATGTGTTCTAGTTTGAGGATTATGTGTGTTCATGGAGTGTTAATGCGTTGGTCCGGGCTATTCGAAAGGGTAGACCTTAATTACCTGTAGTTCCAAATTGGCCCCGGTGAAATGGGCAGGTAGGACAATAGACTTTGTGCAAATTCTCTTGGTTAGTACGCACAATAATTTACGGAACACACACCTACATAAAACTGAGATAGAGAAAGGCCCCGCTGCTAGCAAAACATTATTACATGATCAATCTTATCCGTGCAACACCCCGCTGTCACCTCATGCCTGCGTTTTAGTCTCTGGTTTACTTTCACTCTTTTCCGGTGAAAACTGAGAAAACACTTGCTCTCATTTACTTTCTGTTTGTTTACTTTCACTGCATTATTACACTCACCACTCTGGCTGCAAGTTTTTTTATACACAGGTGTGGTTGGGAGTGACGTCCCAATTGCTAAAGTCTCACCGGTATTCTTGTGTTCCCACTGAGTCGAACTACAAATTTGGGTAATACTTCCCATCGGAGACTAGATTGATCTCCTGCACTTGGGATCCATCAAGACTATTTTCTGGCGCCGTTGCCGGGGAACCTAGCTTTATTGGTAAGACCACTTGTTATTGTCTACTTGCTGCACTTTCTTGTTCCCTACAATGGGAAAGGGAAAGGACACTTCGAAGGAGGTAATGCCTTCGACTACTCGTTCTGGTAATGATTTGCCTAGTAGACCAAATTTTTCACCTAATATTGTTTCTACTGTGGCTGCTAAGAAAAAGAAAGTAATAGCTGGTAAATCACCATTGTCAAAAATGTCTACTAGTACATCTAATGATCAAACACTTGATAATGTAGACAAAGAACTAGCTTCTGAAATTCCTGAAACTATTGAAACACCTGAGGCAAATGAAACACCTGAAACAACTGAAATTCCTGAATCTTCTGTAGATGAAAATGTAGAACTTGAGCTAGAAAGAAATGAGACTCATAGAGAGTATGAATATGGGGCCTCTTATGAAGAAGAAGAAGAAGAAGCATTTATTGAGGCCTTTATATCACCTGATTATACAAAACTTGATAAACTCTCTATTTATGATGATGCATCTCTTGGAAACTGTTTTGCTGCTACTAGGAATTTGTGTGGCCCAACTATTAGAATTAGAGATAAAGATTATGAATTCAATGTTAATCCTGAGATAATTGAGATAGTTGAGAAGTCTAGATTATGTGGAAAGGATGAGGAGTCTCCTCTTGATCATATTGCTGAATTGCATGCTTTATCTACTACATTTGGAAATGATGAAATCCGTCAACATTATTTATTCTTAAAATTGTTTCCTTTTTCTTTGGGTGAAGATGCTAGAGTTTGGTATAATCGTTTAGGACCTGCATGTATTACTAGTAAGGAAGAATGCTTGGAATTGTTTTTCAATAAATATTTTCCTGCTGAAAGGATACATGCATTAACTGTTGAAATTGGCAATTTTAAACAAGATAAGAAAGAGAGTCTACCCCAAGCTTGGGGGAGATTTGGTAAAATGTGTAAGAAATGTCCTGGTCATGGTTTTAAACCTCATGAATTGCTTGACATATTCTATAATGGACTATTGGGGGAAACAAGATACTACCTTGATAGTATTGCAAGGAATATCTTTAGGGACAGAAGTGTTGATGAAGCAATTGAATTACTGGAGTCTATTCTCGAGAATGAAGCTGATTGGAACATTGAGGAGATAGATAAAAATGAGACAGTCCCAGAGAAGAAAGGAGGTATACTCGAATTGAACCAAGAAACAATGGCTGAAGCTTCCAAGGATATTAAAGAGAAGGGAATTAAAACCTCTCATCTCAAGGAATTATCTGAAATGGGTATTAAACTTCCTACTGATGAACCATGCTTTCCAATTCAAGTAAACTCTATACTCCCTATGGAAGGTAATGAGGAGGTAACACCTCCTGTTGATGTCTCTTATGTTAACAATTTTGCTTATCATGATAATCCTGAGGAGCGTAAAATTAGAATGACTATCATGGAAAACCATCATAAAATTAATTTCCTCCGTGAAAATTTAAATGCTAGTGTAGGGGAAGTTAAAGGAATTGTTAAACATTGTGAAATGATGAACAATCAAGTTGAGCAAATGATTTCTTTACAAAATCAATTGTATGAAAATCTGAATAAAAAAACAATTAAGTGGAGTTAAGACAAGGGGAGGTGCAAACACCCAGGATCCTGATTATCCTGATGATCATCCTAAAAGAAAAGAGCAAGTTGCTCTTAAAGATAAATCTTTTGCAGGAAAATCTCCCAATGAAAATGAGCATGATGATGACTCCAATGAACAAGACAAGGATATTTCTATTTCTGATGCTGAAACTGAGGATGATAATAATGAAGAAGAAGAATCATCTCCACCTGATATTGAACAACATCATGATAATAATGAAGAAGCTGCTGGTAAGGAGGATCCTCAGCCTCCTATTGAGAGGACCAAGAAGAAGAAGAAACCAAATAAAGATAAAGATAAAGGTAAAGAAAGGGATCCATGGGTACAAAGACCCATTCCATATCCCCAAGAGGTATCAAAAACAAAAGATGAAGAGAGGTATGGGCAATTTTATGATATGATTAAGAATATGAAATTAGAGATTCCACTTATTAATGCTATTAAGAATCCTCCATATTCAAAATACATGAAAGATATTGTCACTAATAAAAGAAAGATACCTATTGATGCTATTACTGCTATGCTCGCTGATTATTCATTTAAAGGAAAATTGCCTGAAAAACGTGGAGATCCTGGTATTCCTACTATTCCTTGCAAAATTAAAGAAGCCTATGTGAAATATGCATTATGTGATTGAGGAGCTGGTGTTAGTGTTATGCCTTTCTCACTATATAATAAGCTTAATTTGAACAAACTAGTTCCAAAAGAAATATCTTTACAAATGGCTGATAAAACAACTGCTGTACCTATCGGAATATGTGAGGATGTTCCCATCTCTATTGCTAATGAGTTGATACCTGCTGATTTTGTTATATTAGAAATGCCTGAAGATGATAATCTATCTATTATTCTTGGTAGACCTTTTTTGAATACTGCAGGAGCTGTGATAAATTGCACTGAGAGCAAAGTGACATTTAATGTTAAAGGCAAAGAGCACACTATTTATTTTCCCAAGAAGAAACATGTTACAAGTATGAGCACAAGTGTGAATGCTATACAAATAAATTCCATTAAGATTGGTAGCATTGAAATACCTATACCACCTCCAGCACCAAGGTATGAAATATTGATGATTGGGACCATTCCAATCAAATATGAGGTAACTTGATTTATTGTTTTATAATAAGTAATAATAAGAATCATGAGCTATATTCTTTACATGTTGCTAATGAGACCTGATCAACCTCATTAGTAATTTGGAAATGATAAAGGCATGATTCACAAACATTTAAATTGCATTTTTTATGTTATTTGCTTTAAAATTGTGAGACATAGACATAGTATTAAAAAAATTAGAATCAGAAATCACAGAATATGAAGTTTTAGAAATTCTCTGTAGAAAAGTTTCACGTAAAATTCCAGAAAAATTAGGGGGTCAGTTTTTTGCCCGAAGGGACCAGCAGCCAGTGGGGGAGCACCAGCAGGCCACCAGGGGCCAAAATAGGTACCTCCACGCGGCCAGATTCCTTGGCCGCGTGGGATACCCCATTTTTGGCCACAAGTGGATGCTGGGGCCCATCCAATGCTCATCTGCTCCCTTTCGACCGAAAACTAACCCCAGTTCATCTCCTCCATTTTTCCCGTGCTATGTTTTTCCGTCAATCCTCGATCTCCACATTTGAGGCAGATTTTTCAAATCTGTTTGATGGAATCACTCCTTGGTATGTAACTCCTTCACTCATCCAATTACTTTTTGCTCCCAAGCCGAGAAGAATTTGCCTAAAGACTATGATAATGAACTTCGTACGTAAGCAAAAGCATTGGCGGAGGAGAAAGAAAAAATGAAAAAAAGCGGGAAACAAGTTGACCAGCTCGGGATGCAGAGTAAACAATCGGTCCCCCCGCTCATAGTGAAAGCCGGTCCGGAACATGACCCCGAGGTCAGAGAAGCTGTGGCAGCAATGGGATTGACTGTAGCTACTGCCATGAAAAATGCGTCCGAGGCCAGTATGTCTCTTCGTGCCTTTTTAGGCCTGGACGATGCGCCAATGGCTGAGGTAGCATTACAATATGAGAAGAAATGGCCTCTCGTCGAGCCTACACAGGAAAAGGATCTACCACCACTAATGCAAAGTCTGCTACGTTGGTACAAAGAATTCATATCATGGTCCGACAGAGACTTTGTGTATGTGGATGTTATAGAGGAGCATCACACCAAAAAGTACACTGTACCAGTTGAGATGAGTGAATTGTTCCAGCTGTTCAATCTGCGCGAGCTCGACAAATCTATCCTGAGTTGCTACGTTCTGTAAGTGATTTATTTCTACCTCATCTCGTTCTTCATTGCCTACACTATATATATATATATATATATATATATATATATATATATATATATATATATATATATATTGTCCTAACTATATTGTTGCGTACGCTATTATGCAGATTGAAGATTTGGGAATGCAAAATAAGACTCATCCATGATATTGGGTTCATTGACCCACAAATCATTAATGGAACTATGTTAGAGCATCACCCCAAAGATGTGGAGAAAGACTTGTACAATTTTCTTAAAAAGCATGAACTCAAAAGTCATATTCTATTTCCTTACCATTTTGGGTGAGTGTTTCTCTCTTGTGCCCATTCTCTTTTGTTTACTCCATGCATGGTATGTCTAATCGATAAGTTATGCCTGTGCATGTAACGTGTCCGCAGGTTCCACTGGATTCTGCTAAAAATTGAACTTCAGAGCTCCACAGTTTTTATCATGGACTCTATGAATTCAGATACAAATCTTTGGATCGACATGAGAAAAATGATGCAAAGGTAATTATTTTCAATCATTTCCGCTCTATATCGATCGGTCTCTTTTGTTCATTTCCTAATATTCAGTAGCTAATAACTCCCTTGTTCATTTAATTTTATTTGCACTATAGAGTTTGGAGACGGTTCTCACATGAACATGTCGGTGGATTCAAACATCAGGTAGAATTTAAAAATGTGGTTCGTGGTGTGGATAAGCAGCCAGCGGGGACCGGTCTATGTGAATACTATGTTTGTGAGAACATACGGAAAGAAATCTCTCAGAGGAACACTAGTAGGAAAAGGCCTTTCTGTGGCGCACCAAAATGGGATTCTGTGGCGCACCTAGGGGCCGTAGGGGTGCGCCACAGAATCTACGCCACAAAAATTATTTCTGTGGCGCACCGTGGCCGTGCGCCACAGAAATGTCAATTCTGTGGCGCACCTCAGCCGTGCGCCACAGAAATTTGCAATTCTGTGGCGCACCAAGGGGGGGTGCGCCACAGATATTTTTTTTGAATTTCAAAAAAAAGGCGGCCAGATCTGGCCGCGGGAAATTTTCGAAATTTCGAAATTTCGCCGGATTTCGTCGGATGCTCGCCGGAGTTGGTGGGTGGAGGATGGGGGTCACCGGAGTTGGTGGGGAGGAGAAGGAGAAGCTCGCCGGAGGTGGTGGTGGTGGTGGAGGAGGAGGAGGAGGAGGAGGAGGAGGAGGAGGAGGAGAGGTGATGGTGGTGGAGGATGAGGAGGAGGAGAGGTGGTGGTGGAGGAGGAGGAGAAAGAGGAGGATGAGAGGTGGTGGTGGAGGAGGAGGAGGAGGAGCTCGCCGGAGGTGGTGGTGGTGGTGGAGGAGGAGAGTGGTGGTGGAGGAGGAGGGGTGGTGGTGGGGAAGGAGGAGGAGAGGTGGTGGTGGTGGTGGTGGTGGTGGTGGTGGTGGTGATGGAGGAGGAGAGGTGGAGAAGAAGTGGAGAAGAAGTGGAGGGGAGAAGGGAAGAAGAGGAGGGGAGGAGGGTAGAAGAGGAAGAAGAGGAGGGGAGGAGAGGCAGGAATTTCAAATCCTGCCTCCCAATTCTGTGGCGCACCCCCCCTTGGTGCGCCACAGAATTTTTTTTTTCTTTTTTTTTTATTTTCTAGTCAAAATCTTAAAACGGCCATAACTTTTGTTCCTTTTGGAATTTGGCGATTCTAAAAAAAGCTCACCAGTCCCGAATCGACGCATCAACTCGGGGCTTACCATGCTGAGTGGCATGAGGGATGCAGAGGGTGTCTTGGGTGTCGTAAGCGGTTGCATCGTCCTCTTCTCGGTCCTTGGACCAGTTGGCCTCGAAGATCTCAGTATCTTCCTCTCCCGGGCAATCTATGTGATGTTGAGGCAAGCATGAAACACTGTGAGTTGTTTTCTCGGCTAAGGATTTCTACTCGGAATAGCGTGCAAACACAAAGCATATTCAACTAAGGAGTTCTACTAAGAACAGCATGCAAACATAAAGCATATAAAGCTAAGGAGTTGTACTCGGAACAACATGCAAACATAAAGCATATAAAGCTAAGGAGTTCTACTCGGAACAACATACAAACACAAAGCATAGTTAGCTAAGGATTTCTACTCGGAATAGCGTGTAAACACAAAGCATATTCAGCTAAGGAGTTCTACTCGGAACAGCATGCAAACATAAAGCATATAAAGCTAAGGAGTTCTACTCGGAACAGCATGCAAACATAAAGCATATAAAGCTAAGGAGTTCTACTCGGAACAGCATACAAACACAAAGCATAGTTAGCTAAGGATTTCTACTCGGGATAGCATGCAAACACAAAGCATCTTCAGCTAAGTATTTCTACTCGGCATGGCGTGCAAACACAAAGCATATAGAGCCAGAAGGATACTTATGATGTCCTACTCGGTGCAGCATGCAGAAAGTAAGCATACAAACCTGAGAAGCCACCTACTCGGTATTAAAGTACAAAGATAAAGCACAGAATACTAACCTTTCCAATGGGCTTGAGGCGGCTATACGGCATGAAGCCGTACAACCAGGTGTCGGAGAGCGAGGTCTGCATGATGGATCTGGCCCAGATGGCCACCTCGGCTTTGCTGAGCTCAAATGTTGTTGTCCTTGTGCAGTCTCGGTTTTCTCCCATGTGGCACATCTTGTGTGATCGACGCTGGAGCGGGAGTACTCGGCGTGATATCCAACACGCGATGGGATCGTCCGGACGAAATCCCTCCGAGATCAACTCGGTCAGGCGTCGCTCAACCTGGAGGACATCCTCGATGGTGTTCTTGGGGTGGTAACCCCAGTTCTGCTGAGTGGGCCGTGCGTTCTTGAACTTTGGGAGCCCTATTCGGTCCTCGATGGGCTTCCCCTCTTCTGTGGCGACATTCTTCACATACAGGAAACCGCGCTGCCACTTGCGCACGGTTTCCAATCCCTTAACCCTCGGGTGATGGCCAGTCGTGCGCTGCAACATCATGGCGCATCCCGTCTGGGTCATCGCGCGAGCGCTCTCGGTGTTCCCAGGATTGGGAACACTTTGTTTTCGGAAGTAAAAGTACCTAGCCCAGAGATGGATGGTTGGGTAGACGCCTAACAAGGCCTCGCACACAACGACGTGGATAGAGAGCATTACAAGGGCATTGGGTGGAAGGTGGTGCGGCTGGAGGCCAAAGTGTTTGAGGAATTCGGAGATGGGAAGGCCGAAGCCGCGCTTGAAATGGGAGAGGAAGACGACGTACTCGTCCTCCTCAGGTTGTGGGATGATTTCAGTACCTGGAGGCCTGCAAACGACGCCGGGAGGGACACGGCGCGTGTTGACAAGCCACTGGCAGTCTTCCGCCGTGACTTCAGATCCTTCCCAGCCGGCGCGGGCGGCCGCATCGTCATCTCCGCGAGGAGCCATGGAGGCGGAAGCGCTTGTGGGAGATTGGAGGCGAAATCGAGCGGGGGCGCTTCTCTCTGTCTCTCTCGCGGCGCGTGGAGCAGCGGCGCAGCGATTGCTTGCGGTGGCGGGGTGCTCGACGGCGGCGGAGAGGCGAAGGGGCGCGAGATTGGGAAGAACTGGAAAGATGAGAAGGGAGCGTCGCGGGGGTATTTATCTTGCCCCCTCGAGTTGCCGTTACTGGAAGATTGATCGTGGCATCGATCGTGGGCTACGATCGTGCGGCGTGGGTTAAGCGACCGTTGGAAACACACACAGCGCATACCGCGCGCGTAACGGGCGCAGTTAATCCCACGTCGAGATCGTGGGCACTTGAGTGTGGTTGAGGTGACCTAACGGGCTACTGGGCCCAGGTTGCAGTTACTGGCGCGTGGCCTGCCGTATCCCAGGCACCGAGGCGTCGGGGGCACAGGGGTGTGACACGTGCCCCGTAGCGACACGGAGAGGTGGATTTGGTCCGATTCAGCAGGAGCGAGTTCAAAATTTCACTAAGTCATTCTACTCGGCAGCTCAGGAGAGAAATTGCTCTACTCACCTACCAGAAAGGTTGTCTCGTGAGCACAGTTGAAGAAATTCGAGAAGGAGTTACTGGTTCAAGTTGGAGTGCAACTCGGCGTTACTCATTCAAGGAGACAGTTTGGTTTAAAGCTGGCAGGGCCCAGTGAACAAGTTCGCAGGACTCTACCAGCTTCGGGGACTAATGTCGGGGGGTTACCCCCGAGTAGGGGTAAGGCAAGTGCTAAAGGCAAGTTCAAGGTGCTGTTTGACCGGGTAAATGGCTACCCGGTACCTGCTACCCGGTAGGTTTCTATCCGGCCGTATACACCAACAGCCAAGAGGAGAAATCAACGAAGTTATGTTCGTCAGAGTAGAGGAGTTGGTCCGAGTAGAGGGATTGTGATCCTACTCGGGCCAGAAGTCAATGGGGCCGTTCTGACAAGGGATCCCGCGTATCCTGCGTCCGTACCGGCGTACGGTTCGACTTACGGAGCGCGTGATTATCCGCGCTACGGCGTGGTTACAGTGTGGTAGGCGCCTGTCAAGTCCTGTCACTGACAGAGGGGACATGACAGGTCTATGGGCCTACCCTATCTCACTGACAAGGTGGACAGGTCCCATCTCCGAACGGCGCGACGACTTCCCGCACCCGCGTCAGCGAGAAGCCGGAGGCGTGCTCTGTTCTGCAGTGTGCCTGTCCCATCAGTCGTACCTTATAGTCTTTTTCTATTCGGCTGGGCACCAATATATAAGGTGACCTGCCTCCTCCAGCGCGAGAGAGGTTACGCGAGAGATCATTTGTTACCCGAGCAAGTGTTAGCAGTAGAGAGAGAGAGCAGAGAGTGGCTACTCGGCTGAAGGCCTGATTTGTACTTTGGCTACTCGGAAAACACACATATAGAGAGAAAGGCAGGAGTAGGGGTGTTACCTCCACCACGAAGCCGCTGACGCTGAGTAGGCTCCTATGCCGCTAGCACGGTGGAGGTTCCGTAGCGCGTTATGAGCACCGGGCAAAGGGACGGTTGAGCAACTCAAGCGAACCGCCCTACCTGACTTTGGATAAAGATAGAAGGGAGAAGGTTGTGAAGGTGGCCTCGTTCCAATGATGAGGCTCCAAAGTTTATTACATTTCCTGGTCTGCCGAGGACAGCACTAGATTGATTGCTTACCGACTTTCATTCAGATACCAACATCTTTTTCTCAAAAGCATGGAAACTATCTAATCGAAGTACGAATTCACGCCTGTGAAAAGTAAGCAATTTCATCATGGCTCGATCATGGCAAACGAAGGAACTCAGACCCGATCTAGACAACTTGAGGAGCAAGTTAGAGCTACGAGAGAATCAATGGATAAGATCCAAGCAGATCTAGCCGAACGGATGGGGTAGGTAAAGGAAGTTCTATTCTAGGAGGGATTTGTTAAACAAAGTAGGCTTCTTATTCTATTCTTCAGGTGACTCGAATTCAGCGTACGCAAGTGGGAGCAAAACAAAAGGATTTGTGAGCGCAGCAAGGATTTTGAGTCCAACGCGCTAAACTAAAGAGGATTTTCAGTCCTCTGCTCTACCAGCCAGAGCCGTTTCCAATCCCGATAGCAGCCCCGGCTAAAGCAATTGTAGCAGCTCCGGCACCTATTAATTTAGCTCCTTCTAACATATCGAGTAAATACTTTACTTTGTTTCGCGCTTTTCCTTCGCTGTTCTTTCGTGGATTTGTCGGGTAGAGCGCACAAGTATTGGAAGGAAAGTTTCACCCTTCTGAAAAGAGAAAAAGTCTGTATTGAACTATGATTTGAATTCCTTTCTTATTAGTTTCCAAGTGAAAAATGTTCATTGCCTTGATCAGAGCGACGAGGGCCCTCAACCTGGGTAAGATCTTGTTGTTTGCAGTGTTAGAGACATCCCACACGCGGCTACTCGCCGTGTGATCCCTCCCCGATCACCTCCAGCTTCCATCGGCCCCAACTTTTAGCCATCATATGGCATCTGCCGTGATACCACCACGACACACTCCACTCCAAGGAACTACAGGAAGCGCTTGAGACGTTGACGGGGGCCCACCGTCGTTGTAGGCCTCCTTCCCGTCGGCATAGACGGAGGCCGGCGGTGGCCGTCGGCGTAGCCCCGTCGGCGTCTAGGTCCGTCGGCGAAATTCCTTCCCCGCCGGCGTCTTTCCTGACCGTCGGCGTACGCTGGGTGGTGGGCCCCACTAGAGGTCGTTACGGGTCCTGTGCGCTCGCGAGACGCCGACGGGCTGGCCGTCGGCCTATAGGCCACGTGGAGGCCTGCTGGGCCGAGGCCACGCGCGCGACGCCGACGGGGGGCCTGGTGGGCCGTCGGCATTCAGGGGCAGAGGGCGACGGGGAGGCCGTCGGCGTCTGGGCCGCGGCTGGGCCATTCGACGCGCAGAGCCCGACGGGGATGCCGTCGGCGTTTACTTTGCCATTTGTTTTTTATTTTGCCCTGCGCTGTTTTGTTTCGTTTTGGATTGTTTTGATACGAATTAAATTGCAGAAAAAGTAAAAACAAGATTGAAATCACATAAAGAACATCCAAACATCATGTCAATATCATCCAAACATCGTACAAAGCACAAAATCATCCGAACATCATCGATAGTGCAATACAAAGATCATCATCCTAGCTAGATCTCGCGGGAGGTCGATGTGCCCATCTCGGACCGAGTGAGAATATGCGACGCTCTGCGCTGGGTAGCCGCCGTCGAACCATGCCCGGAACTCGGAGAGGGAGTAGCACGGGCATCGGCATCACGCGACGGACTCGGCGATGCACCAGGAGCGTGATGAAACGGTGTGATCGTGCGACTTGGCGAGTCATCAACACGGCCGAAGGGAGTAGCCCCGGAGTGTCCCGATCCCTACATGCATTTTTTAGCAGAAGTTAGCAGAAATTATTTGCAGAAATAACCTCTCGTCCGCCTACAAGATATTATTGATGTTAGACTTTGCATAAATAAAGGTTCAAAGTAGGGGGAAGTAAGACTTGTCATCATTTGCAGAAAGAAAATGGTGAAACTTACGGCATCGCACAGTTCTTCCTAGGCGTCATAGGCCCTTCTGTTCTGCGCCCACTCCTCATACTTAACGGTGTACTCCTCCATAGCTGCATCGTAGGCATCGCCTATAGAAGACTACAATTTCAAGAAAAATGAATCTCGATGTAAGTTGAATCTTGTCAAGTTAGCCATTAAGAAAAAGAGAATGAGACTGAGAAGAACTTACTTCGGCGCGAGCTTTGGAAGTCCGTCGAGGAGGAGGGACAACAGGGCCGTCAGCGGTGAGGGTGGCCTTGATACGCGTGAGGCTCAACTCGGGAGTACGTGGGATCACTTGGTCAAGATTTTCTATCTTTTCATAATCCATGTTGAGCTCTCGCAAGATTTTTTTTGTCTCGTACATGCTTTTAGGCAAACAATGTCCTTCGGGCAACATGTTACCATATGTTTGCATATGAGCTTCAAAGCATGAACGGGTGTTGACATACTCGAGCTTTTTGGCTAGTACTTGCGAGATGGCATCGAGCTGAGAAATACTTGCACCCTCATACAGAGGTTTCTCAGCCGTTTCCATCATATGAAAGTAGGCTTTCGTGGTAGGCTCTGGTTCCTCGGGTAAACACGGTTCCTCTTGTTCACACGGTTCCTCCGGTTCCTCGTGTGAAGGTGGCGAATCTGGCATGTAGAAATCACAGAGATCATTCAGAAAGTTTCTCATCCCATCGTCCTCCTTGCCATTGATCTGTTGCCGCATCACCCTGCCACTCTCACGTTCGTATTCAGCAAAGTCGACCGTCGTGACGAAGCCCAGCATATACACATAAGACCAAAGGTGTTTTATCATATCGTATTTTCTCTTACGCTGACGCTTCCTGCAATGACTGCAAAGGCAAAATGGACGAAGGTCTGTCTTTGAACCACGCGCTAACTCCTTCACTAAGAAATCCGTCTTCCATACCCACTCTTCAGACCTTTCAATCGCATTAATTCGGCCACTGTATATCCACCCATTATCAGTCATCCTCTGTTTTATTTAGGATCCAAACAACATACATACCATGAAATTAATTGCATCATAGTAATTTTTTTCTACCGTGCAAAATGAAGCATCAACCTACATCTCTAATAGGTAAGGGTCCTACCAGCCGCCGGATCCGTAGATTGAGTACGTTCTCCATTCTCTACCCTGATCCGAGACAGAATTTCGGCAGCACCTCCCCGCTGCTCTCCCGATACACGTCTCGGCAAAAAGCTGAGAGGATGTGCATAAGGAGAACAACGAGGAGGCGCTACCGAAATCCTGACCCAGACCGGAGCAGAACATGGAGAATGTACCCAACTACGCATCCGCCGACTGTCCTGTAAATGCCGCAAGCGTTACGGTTCAAAATATGCCTACATCTAATGCATATTTATCCGCGTAACGGTCGCGGACGGGAAATGACACCTAGGTGACGTGACGTAAATAAATGTGAGCGAGCAGACGAAGTTCTAGCTCACCCTCGGCGGTAGAGGAAGTAGTCGAACGACGGCGTGACGACCGGGCCGGTGGCATGGCGTAGCGGGGTAGGGGTCATTGCGTGGCGGGGGTCGAGGTTGTGGCATGGCGGGATAGGGAGGCGACCGCGGGCCGGCTCCAAACTTCTGTAACAAATAGCAACAAATAAATTAACAACAACAACTAAATCAACATCCCTAATACTAACCTAATTTTTTTCCCTAAACTAAAAAAAACTTAGCTACTAAAATTTGTCTAAACAAAAATCCTAAACTAAAATTTGTCGAACCTAAAATTTTCTAACTAATCTAACTAACAGCCAGTAATTTAACTAACTATCTAACAGCAACTAACTTAACTAACCTAACTAATCTAACTACCTAACTAACTAACAAATCAACTACCTACCTAATAACTAAAAAAACCTACCGTATGTGGCCGGGGGAGCTGCCCCGAGCGAGCAGGAGGGCTCCGGCGAGAGCGTGGCCGGGGAAGGGCGGAGGGGGGCGGCGCGGGCAGGGGCCCTCGGGCGTGGGACGGCCAGTGGCGGCGCGGCCACCGGTGTTTGCACCGGAGAGCTTCCCTGAGCGAGGAGGGCGGGGGGCGCGGGCAGGGAGCTCGGGCGCGGACGGCACGCCGACTGGGCGGCGCGGCCGCCGCCGTTTGTCGCGGATGCGGGCTGCAGCGGGGCTGCAGAGGGGCGTGGAAGGAGACGCGTGGGGGAAGGGGGCGACGACGCGTCGGAGGCGGAGGTGGAAGGAGACGCGCGGGGGGAGGCGGGTTGCTCGGCTGGCTCTGTGGCGGCGGCGCGTCGGAGGCGGAGGTGGAGGGAGACGCGCGCGCGGGGTGTGTGCAGTGTGGACTGTGGAGGGCTACGGCGGGGTCGTCCGAATGGATAAGAAAACGGGGGTGGCCGGACTTTCGCTGACGGGGCTTCTGCGTCTGCGCCGACGGGGTGGTTACGCCGACGGGGATCGCAAGCTTCACGCCGACGGGGGAAAGCTATGCCGGTCCCGCCTCCGCCTGTACGCCGACGGGGACGACATTTCACCATCGGTGTTCTGTTCGGCCGTCGGTGTCGGCCGGCTCTCCTGTAGTGAGGAGGCATGTGCTCGGCTCCCTCCGGACTTCGCACGCCGGTACAAAATGTCCGTATCCTGAGTTCCTGACCGGCTGATGACTGCACCTAAATGGGATCCCCTATGCGTTCTCTTAGCGAGCTGTTCGTGGGGAATCGCTCGCAGCAATCTTCTGCTGGGTCGGGCAAGTAATAATAGGTAACGGGCTAACAGCTATTCCTGACGAGCAGGTGCTCGGTCCCATTTCGTTTTTTTCTTCCGTTTTTTCTACAGTTTTGCTTGTCCTGTTTTCCTGATTCGTAGAAATTTTTCGAAAGTATTTTTCTAAAATATTCATGTTCATATTTTAAAAAATATGAAAAAAAAATCAAAATCTAAAAAGTTTCTGAAATTTAATTATTTTTTACTCTGGATATTTTTAAAATTTGAAAACTTTTTAAAGTTCACAAAGATTCTTTTTAAAAGTTGTATTTTAAATTAACATTTTTATATGGTGAATAATATTTAAATTTAAACATTTTTAAAAAATATGAACAATTTTCACAAGTTAACAATTTTATATGCTGAACCAAAAAAAAATAGTGAACCCAAATTTTTGTTGAACCAAAAATGCCGATGAACCAAAAATAATAACTAACCAAATTTTTAGGTGAACCAAAAATAATAGTGAATATAAAATGCGGATGCACCAAAAATAATGGTGAACCAAAATTTTTGGTGAACTAGAACTAATATTGAACCAAAAAAAATTGGCGAACCGAAAAACTTCGCAAGAAAAATGTGTACACAGATGAAATGTATTTGAGGGTAAAAAATGTTCACATATAAGAAAAATTATGTTCACACAAAAAAATAATGAAAAGGAAACCCGAAATACTTCACCAAGTAAAAGCCTACAAATAAACAAAAAACAGAAAATAAAGAAAAAAAATGAAAGAAGAAATAGGATGAAACAAAAAAAAGAACGGGAAGAAACAAACCGAGGACGAACCCCATGGAGTACCGATGAAAACCAGCAGGGGAAGCGAGGACTAAAGTTATGCAGCACAACCCATTCCACCAAGCCCATCACCAAGTGGATCAATGACAAGATCACGAGCCAAAGCAATACATGATAAGCTGAATTCACTCCGCTCTCTTCATGCTTTCGGTGACTTGGTGAATGGTGCCCTACCTCATGGAAATGTCCTTTCTGTGCTCCGGATTGACCCCACCATGGACCCCCAAGACGATGCTCAAGGTGCCCAAGAACGTGTTCAAAAGTTGCCCAAGAAACCATGGAAGATGCCCAAGAAGAAGCCCCCAAGAAAGAAGGAGAGAAGAAGGAGGAAGAAGAGTGCAGGATGGTCGGCCTCCTGCCTGTCCAGGCCGGCACCCCAACAGAACTGCCCGGCCTAGGCCGGCCTTCCTGTGCACCCCAGGTCGGCTCCTTGCCCTAAGCCCCCGGCCTGAAGCCCGGCCTAGGCTGGCTCCCCTGCGACCCCATGCCGCCCCCCACACAGAAGTGCCCGACCTCCACCCCGACCAGGCCGGCCTCCCTGCCAGCTCGCAAAAGTGGGTGAAACGGGCCCTTTTCCACCCCACCAACCCCCAAGGCTATATAAGGAGATCCCTCCGGTCAGATCTAGGGTTAGGGATGATTTGAGAACTTCGGGCTTTGCCCTTGTATCACTCTTGTGAGGTGACTCCTCTTGTGAGGCTACTCCTATGATGTGTATCTAGGATCGTATCAAGATTCACCTCAATTACCTATCCTGTCCCCTAGGGATCCAGTGAGGAAATTGCCCAATCTCTCTCAACTAATCCTTGAGGTTCTATTGGCGTGGTGGATCGGCCACGGGTGTGAAGCGGTTTCAATCAAGGTGAGTTCAGTTGGATCGATCGTTCCGTAGTCGGCCCTCGGGGTTTAGTTGACGGGAGATTTGGGATTCTTCGGTTCTTGCTAGTTATCTCCCCTCGATTCTCCACGTTTCCCCCTTGATTCTCCACGATTTCCCCTCGATCCCCTTTGTGTTCTTCGTGTTCATTGTTCGTTCTTCGTGTTCTTGGTCGATTCGTGAAGATCGGGCCACCCTAGGAGGTAAACCTGCCATATCATCTGGTATCCAGAGCTAGATTGACACGAATTCGACCCCCACTACCCTCCTTTCCACCAATTATTCTTCTATCCACCATAAATTCGACAATTTCACAAAAATAGCCAAAAAGGGATTTCGGCCGACCTATGGATTTGGTGAGTTTTTCGTGGCTTTGATCCGTGGATTTGTTGCTTGAGACCATTCGCCACCTTTCTATTCAGCCACTTTTCTCGAATTTTTTCAAAAAAAATCTTGATTTGAGAGGAATTTCGAATTTGAGCAAAAATCTCAGAAAAATCCTGCTCTTCGATTCTTGGACAGATTTTCAAACGTGTTTTTCATTGTCGTTGTTGATCCGATTTGAGTGATTCAAGTTTCCACGCGAAGCCCACGACAACATCTACGCAACTACATCAACGGATCGACACGACATCGACATCCACCGGACGCAAGTCTGAGATCATCCACAAGATAGGTATAACTTGCTTCCGCTTGAACTAACCAATTGTTCGTGTACCTTGCCCATTCGGACTAGCTCTTTTACATTGCTTGGCATCGCATTAGTGGCACCGAGAGTGCGAGTTTTGCGCTTGTGAGAGTATAGCTTCGAGTAGGCATTGGCATTTTGGAATCATCAAAAAACAGAAAATCAAAAAAAAGGAGAAAAGGAAAAAAGAGCCAAAAGAAGCAAAAGATCGATGCCAATTGCTATCATTTGTAGGAATGTGTAGCTTCGCATCGCAAAAGATAAAGAGTGACCAGTTGCCACGGTGCGAATCTTGTTGCCTTTTAAAGTTTGCGGTTCGAGCTAGCGTCCTCCTTGTGTTGGTGTGGCATTGAGCTTAGTCTTCGTTTGGTACATTTCGTATCCGCTCGACCATTGGCCGCACTGACCCCATTTATCCCTTGTGTGTGTGTGTTCCATTTTAGTTTCCACCATATCATCCATATCATCTTGGTTTGGTTTTCGCACCAACTTTTCTTTTCGGTTCTTCTCCATGTTTTACAACAAACTTTTCCTTGGATTTATTGTTTTCCTTGCGAGTTTTCTCGCCCATTTGCCTTCCACAAAAAGAGTGTGTGTTGTCGTTTGTGGTTTTCTTTCGATCTTTTTGGATTCTCTTTTGACATACCGCCCTACAACTAGGCTTGTCCACTAGCCTCAATACGACCGAAAAAGGTAACGTTGGGTAAGTGAGACATTCATTTCTATATATCGCCCTTGTGTGTTTTTGAGATCGCTAGGGAAGGAGTGTTCACAAGTACGAGCTCGGAACATGAAGGAAACACATTCTTCAACGACAACGACAACGCCTACCACAACTTCGTCACCCACAATGACCATTTCCAACCCCGCCAACTTGTGAAGGACGGATTGGAGCGCTATGAACATTGACTCCAAGCTCAAGAGGCTCGATTGAATGATCAAATGACGTGCATAAACATCAACTTGGCAAACCTTGCCAACCGTCGTGGATCATCATCGTCCTCAAGGTCTCGACGCTCAAGCCGCCACACTCAAGATCATTACCAAGCTTGTCTTCATGATCACAACCCCGACATGGAGGATGGTGGTCAACCTCAACAACAACCACCACCACCACCTCCTTCGCCACAAGCTCCTCGACGAAATTGGTATGATGATAGCTTGCCATCACCACAACCTAGACATCGCCAAGGCCGTGGTGACCCTCTTTAAATACAACCTCAACGCCCGGACCTTCGAAAACATGATCACCCACCTCCACAAGGCCACACCCAAGACTATGGTCACAATGACTTCGTCGAAGGTGCTCGTCAACATCGAAGGCCACCAAGGCGTAATGCGCGTCCCAACCACAATGACCGCCAAGATCAAGAACGCCCTCAACACCCTCAAGATGAACAAGAGCTTCCTCAATGCCCTCACCGTGATCAAGAACGTCCTCAATGACAACACCGTGACAATGATGATAGTGAACGCCGAGAAGCACGACTACGTCAACGCCAACAACATCCTCCTAATGACCACCGGCGTCATCCTCCCCGTCATGACCGCCAACACCAAGACAATGAGGATGACCCATATGATCTTTCACCTCCTATCTATGATGAAGACCCATCGACCACATGAGGACAACAACATGACACTAGTGGAAACAGGGCCTTTTGTCCCGGGTCGTAAGGGCCAGTTGTCCCGGTTGTTAACCTCGGTCGAAGATACCATTTTCAGTGAGCTTGTGTGCGTCTCGGGAATTTCGTCGAACACCTAGTGTGCATAGTAAAAAAAACACACTATAACAACACACTCTCTCACACCTCCAAGGAAAAAAAAAGATGGAAGGAGGGGGGGGGGCTAGGGCAGTATATATAGGGGAAGGGGGCATTGGTCCCGGTTCGTGGACTGAACCGGGACAACAGGTCATGCGCGTGCCACGTGGCCTGTGGCTAGGCATTGGCCCCGGTCCGTGGCACGAGCCGGGACCGATATGCCCCCCACGAACCGGGACCAATGCGCCCAGGCGATTCCTGTTGCCCAGGGCGCACGAACCGGGACCAATGCAGGGCATTTGTCCCGGATTTGGTTGCAACCGGGACAGCTGCCCCCCGGCCCCCTGGACGAGAGGGGTTGTTTCCACTAGTGTGAGTGCCCTTCGCTTCAATGTCCCAAAGTTCAAAGGTGACAATGATCCCGAAGAATATCTTGCTTGGGCTCTCAAGGTAGACAAGATCTTCGGCATCCACAAATTTAGTGACAAGAAAATGGTTGCTATGGCATCTTTGGAGTTCGAAGGCTATGCACTCTTACGATGGGATCGTCTCCAAGCGTAAAGAGTTCGAAACCGGATTGCTCCTATTGACACTTGGGATGAGATGAAGCAATTCATGCATGCTTGTTTCGTTCCTCCACACTACAAGCGTGATCTCTACAAGAAGCTTCAAGAACTTCGACAAGGTTTGAAATCTGTTGATGAGTACTACAAGGAAATGGAGACATCTTTGATTCGAGCCCATGTGATAGAATCTCAAGAGCAAACGATGGCATGCTTCCTCAATGGCCTCAACTATCCTATAAGGAAGATCGTCGAGTATCAACCATATGACAACATCGTTGCCCTTGTGCATCAAGCTCTCAAGGCCGAACGCCTAATTGTGGAAGACCTCAAGTACAACAAGCAAAAGGATTTATTTGCCTCAAGGCCTTCCTTTTCTTCGTCTCCAATGATGCAAGTGACTACTCCAACCAACAACAAGAGCACCTCTAAAGCTTCTAGTGCTCCCACTAAGTCTCCGCAACCGTTCAAGAAACAAGTGCCTCCCACCACCTCTTCGAGTACCCCTCAAGTCAAGTCAAGCACTATAACTTGCTACAAATGTGGTTGAAGTGGCCACAAGTCCTTCGAGTGTTCCAACAAGATGATCATGATTGTCAACCAAGACAGTGAAGATGATTCCATGAGTGAAGGCGAATACTATGCCTTACACCAAGTTGCCCTCAACTCCTTGGACGTGCCCAATGATGATGAAGAAAGTGTCTATTGTGATGAGGAAAAGAATCCATCGCTAGTGGTGACAAGAGTCCTTACTACTTCTCCTCAAGATGAGCATGAACAATGTTGCAATCTCTTCCAAACTCGCGCCGGCATCAATGGCAAATCAATCAAGGTTATCATCGTTGGCGGTAGTTGCCACAACTTAGCTAGCAAAGAGCTTTGCGACAAATTCCAATTGCCTTACAAGCAACATCCGCATCCATACCATGTCCAATGGCTTAGTGACTCCGACACCTTCAAGATTCAACATATGGTTTGCGTGCAATTCAAGATTGGCCCTTATGAAGACACGGTTGAGTGTGACGTTGTGCCTATGACCGTGTGTCATCTTCTTCTTGGACGACCTTGGCAATATGACAAGAGTGCTATTCATGATGGGCGTACCAACCACTATAGCTTCGGAATAACAAGACGTTTGTGCTACGTCCCATGTCTCCGAGCCAAGTGATCGCCGACAACGCCAAAACACTTGCACGTAAACAAGAAGAGCTCAAATCTCGTGAGATGAGTGGTGAGAGAGCGATCCACCTCAAAGAGAGTGAGAGCCACAAGCCAAATATGAGTGGGAAAAGCCTGAGTGTTCCCAAAGGCCTTGCTTTAGTTGCCACCAAAAGGGAGATGCGAGAGTTAGGAGTTGACCCATCCATCCTCCACTTTGTCCTCGTGTGCAAAGGAGAAGCACTTGACACGAACTACATGAAAAGTTTCCCTCCATCTTTGTTGCCTTTGTTGCAGGAATTTCAAGACATGTTTCCCGATGAACTCCCTCCGGGTCTACCTCCCCTACGAGGAATCGAGCACCGCATTGACCTCATCCCGGGCGCGCCACTTCCAAACCGCACTCCTTACCGCATCAATCCCGAGGAGACTAAGGAGATTGAGCGCCAAATCCAAGAACTACTCGACAAAGGTTTTATCCGTGAATCCCTTAGTCCTTGTGTCGTGCCGGTTATACTTGTCCCCAAGCAAGACGCTACTTCACGCATGTGCATGGATTGTCGCCCTATCAATGCTATCACCGTTAGATATAGACACCATATTCCTAGGCTAGATGACATGCTTGATAAATTGAGTGGTGCTACTATCTTTTCCAAAATTGTTCTTAAAAGTGGATACCATCAAATTCGCATGAGTGTAGGTGATGAAGGAAAACGGCTTTCAAAAAAAAACTTGGTTTGTATGAATGACTTGTCATACCCTTTGGTCTTTTGAATGCCCCATCCACTTTTATGCGTCTCATGAATGAAGTCTTGCGTCTTTTCATTGGAAATTTTGTCATGGTTTACTTTGACGACATCCTCATCTATAGCAAGTCTTTGGAGGATCACGTTGATCATGTTTCTCAAGTATTGTTGGCTCTTCGCAAAGAATTTTTTTTTGCCAATCTTTCCAAATGCAATTTTTGCACCAACAAGCTTGTTTTCTTGGGATTTGTGATTTGTTCAAATAGAATTGAAGTCGACAACAAGAAAGTCGAGGCAATTAGGAATTGGCCTAACCCTACTTCCGTGGGTGAAATAAGACGCTTTCATGGCCTTGCTGGTTTCTATCGCCGTTTTGTGAAGGATTTTTCAACAATTGCTTGCCCTTTGAATGTACTTACAAAGAAAAATGTACCTTTTTTTGGGGCAATGCGCAACAAAAATCTTTTGACACCCTCAAGAAATGCTTAACCGAAGCACCTTTGCTTGTCTTGCCGTATTTTGAGAAAAAAATTGAGATTGAATGTGATGCTAGTGGTCTAGGAATTGGTGGTGTTCTTATGCAAAATGGACGTCCCGTTGCCTATCATAGTGAGAAGTTAGATGGTGCTAGAATCAATTATACAATATATGATAAGGAACTATTTTATTTCGCTAGAGTCTTAGAAGTTTGTCAACACTATCTTTGGCCTAAAGAATTTTTCATTCATCCCGATCATGAATCCTTGAAATATTTGAAAAGTCAAGCTAATTTGAACAAAAGGCATGCTAATTGGGTAGAATTCATAGAATATTTTCCTTATGTCATTAAGTACAAAAAAGGTAAAGAGAACATTGTAGCGGATGCCTTGTCTAGAAAAGAGTGTCTTCTTACACGCCTTGACATCAATGTGATTGGTTTCGATGAGATCAAAGACTTATACTCTTCGAATGTCTTCTTTGGACCCATTTTTGAGAAATGCTTGCCCAATCGAGGTTTTGATGACTACTATCTCCACAAAGGCTTCTTGTTTAAGGCTAACAAATTGTGTATTCCCGAGTCCTCTCTTCGTTTGTTGTTATTGAAGGAATCACATGAAGGAGGTCTCATGTGACACTTTGGTCGGGACAAGACCTATGCCATGCTCTCCAACAACTACTATTGGCCCAAGATGAGGCACCAAGTTGAACGCCTCGTCAAGCGATGTCCTACATGCCTCAAAGCTAAGTCCACTTCCAACCCTCATGGTCTTTACTTTCCATTACCTATTCCACATGCACCTTGGAGTGATATTAGTATGGACTTTGTGTTAGGACTCCCACGCACTAAAACCAACATGGACTCAATCTTTGTCGTTGTTGATCGTTTCTCTAAGATGGCACATTTCATTCCATGCAATAGAATGGACGGTGCTTTACATGTTGCCACCTTGTTTTTCAGGGAAATTGTGCGTCTACATGGTGTGCCCATTTCAATTGTGTCGGATCGCGACGTCAAGTTCACCTCCTACTTTTGGAAGACATTGATGGCCAAGCTCGGCGTCAAGCTACTATTCTCCACCGCCTACCACCCACAAACGGATGGCCAAACCGAAGTGGTGAACCGCACGCTCTCTTCACTCCTTCGAGCATTGATCAAGCCCAACCTCAAGAATTGGGAGGAATGCATCCCACATGCCGAGTTCGCCTACAACCGTGCCGTACACCAAGCTACCAAGAAGAGCCCCTTCGAGATCGTCTACGGCTTCAACCCCAACACCGCTCTCGACATACTACCATTGCCTCTCCGCGAGCAAATCAACATGGACATTGACAGTGCACCGACTACATCAAGAAGTTACATGACTCCACAAGAGCTACGCTTGAGAAGCATTCAGAGCATCGAGCCTCCATCATGAACAAGAACAAGAAGCCCATGGTGTTCCAAGAAGGTGACCTTGTGTGGCTACACTTGCGCAAGGACCGTTTCCCACAAGCGCGCAAATCCAAGCTCAAGCCTAGAGGTGACGGCCCTTTCAAGATCATCAAGCGCATCAACAACAAAAACGCATACAAGCTCGACTTACCGTAAACCAAGTACCGCGTCCACAACTCCTTCAATGTCAAGGATATCTCTCCTTTCCATGGATACCCAAGTGATAAGGAAGCTCATGAGTCGAGGTCGACTCTTTTTCAAGGGGGGGGGGGGAGATGGTGCAGCACAACCCATTCCACCAAGCCCATCACCAAGTGGACCAATGACAAGATCACGAGCCAAAGCAATACATGATAAGGTGAACTCACTCCTCTCTCTTCATGCTTTCGGTGACTTGGTGAATGGTGCGCTACCTCATAGAAATTCCCTTTCTGTGCTCAGGATCGACCCCACCATGGACCCCCAAGACGATGCTCAAGGTGCCCAAGAACGTGCTCAATAAGTTTCCCAAGAAGCCATGGAACATGCCCAAGAAGAAGCCCCCAAGAAAGAAGGAGAGAAGAAGGAGGAAGAAGAGTGCATGATGGCCGGCATCCTGCCCGGCCAGGCTAGCCTCCAGGCCGGCACCCCAACAGAACTTCCCGACCTGAAGCCCAGCCTAGGCCGGCCTCCCTGCGCACCCAGGCCGGCCACCACACAGAAGTGCCTGGCCTCCCTGCCAGCTCGCAAAAGTGGGTGAAAAGGGCCCTTTTCTAACCCACCAACCCCAAGGCTATATAAGGAGACCCCTCCGGTCAGATCTAGGGTTAGGGATGATTTGAGAACTTTGGGCTTTTCCCTTGTATCCCTCTTATGAGGTGACTCCTCTTGTGAGGCTACTCCTATGATGTGTATCTAGGATCGCATCAAGATTCATCTCAATTACCTATCCTGTCCCCTTGGGATCCAGTGAGGAAATTGCCCAATATCCCTCAACTAATCCTTGAGGTTCTATTGGCGTGGTGGACCGGCCACGTGTGTGAAGCGGTTTCAATCAAGGTGAGTTCAATTGGATCGATCGTTCCGTAGGTGGCCCTCGGGGTTTAGTTGACGGGAGATTTGTGATTCTTCGGTTCTTGCTAGTTATCTCCCCTCGATTCCCCATGTTTCCCCCTTAATTCTTCCACGATTTCTCCTCGATCCGCTTCGTGTTCTTCGTGTTCATCGTTCGTTCTTCGTGTTCTTGGTCGATTCGTGAAGATCGGGCCACCCTAGGAGGTAACCATCCCATATCATAAAGGCTGCTGGAGCTACGAGTCCGTAAGATTAAAAATAAAAGGCTTCCCCATGAAGAAAAAAATACTAAGGGTGAGTCGTATTCGGACTCACAATAAGCGATAAATATCATATGCGCATGTAATGGCCAAGTGTCACAATGATCGAAGGACGGGCCTAGAATAGACTGGGCCAACTATTGCTGAGAACTCAGGGCATCTCCATGGGCACCCATTTAATTTGTGTCCGGCATCCCCAATAGTACCCTCTTTGGGGCGCTAGACATTTATCTGCGAGTTTGGTGTGTCGTACACATTGCCCCCCCCCCCTCAAAACAAAAATAAAAGTGAACACGCAAATAAAATTAAAATTTATAAATTTCATTCAAATTTAAAAATATTTTACATATTTTGAACAAAATTTGCCCGCGAGGAGGCGGCCTAAACCTAACCCTCGCCGCCGCTCTCCCAATCGAAGTCGTAGAGGTCGTCGCCGTCTTTGTCGTCGTTGAGGACCACCGTGGGAGAGGAGGCGGCGTGGCTGGTGGAGGCGCCATCCCTTGGTGCACGGCTGCAGGAGGCACCGTCGGCAGGAGCTCCGCGGATGGTGGAAACGCGCCCGGACGAGGAGGAAGCCTCGGCCATGGAGGTGGACACGGAGTTGGTGTGCCCCGACATGTCCTCCTCTAGCGTCACCATCGAGTCGGTGATCGCGGAGAGGAGGTCGGGGCAGTCAGCATCGTACTGCGTACGCAGCGGCGATAGAACCTTGTAGCCCTTGGGGGTTTTGTCAGGCATCGCCTCCCTGACAACGCGCCTTTGCGGCTCCTCGCGATGGGGACAGAGGAAGAGGCAGCCTCACTATGGGGAAGGGAGGCGGCGCGACACGTCGTGGATGACAGGGCCACTGCGTCGTACGAAGATGCGTGGTCCCGCTTCCTCCTCACCACGACATGTGTGGGAGGATTGATCGGCATTAGCCGGAGTGGGGTGTTGGAGGTGGCGGCGTGCCGACGGTCCACCGCGATGGCGCTCGCGACGATGTCTTCCCACCTCCGGTGCCGCCCACCCGAGTTGAACAGGCTTTTGTCGAAGCCGGCGACACCCATGTCGATGGTACCGAGGACAACCTGGCGCTCCGCCTGGAATCGGGCGATCCAGTCGTTATCGTTGTTCTTGGTGTTGGCACTCTCCTCTTGAGTCATGCATGACCAGCGACGCGTGATGTCGCGCCGGATCTCCGATCCCGTGCCGGGAACGGGCGGCATGGGGAAGCTAATCTGCCACGGTTTGGAAAGAAGACAATCTGGAGGGGAGAGGAGCCCATAAGGAAAGAGCTTCCACGTATCCTCCAGATTCACCGTGCGGCTGCTACTGTCGGCTTCCCAGTTGTTGGCCATTGTTGGATGTGAACGGCGGAGAGGCGAGTGGGAGGATGTGCACGGTGGAGAGGCGAGTGGGAGGCGGGGAAGCGAGAGAGAAGATGTGCACGGCGATATGGTGGTGGTCTTTTATCCTCGGCCGGGCGCATTGAGGGAGACACGCCGACGTTAATGCACCGCGTCAGGAAGGCGCAGCGCCGGCCGCGTGGCCTGCGAAACATCGTGTCATCGGCTTAAATGCTTAGCGTGCTATAGGCGGGCATCGCTTTGCGTTGGAAACCGGC
Source organism: Alopecurus myosuroides (assembly GCA_028641055.1). NCBI lineage: Eukaryota > Viridiplantae > Streptophyta > Magnoliopsida > Poales > Poaceae > Alopecurus > Alopecurus myosuroides. The sequence continues at coordinate 258,264,285 of CM054063.1, read as the reverse complement.
GAAGTGCGTTAATGCGGGCTGACCGGCCTCCTGCATGGCGATATAACTCCCTCATATGCCGGCTTCTGTCTATGACGGGCGGGTCCCACCTTTCGTGTGCGCTGACCGGACAATATCCAGTGCCCCAGGAAGGCCCCCAAGTTTAGCGGGTGGTCTGGGGGTGCGGGACATAAATTTGATGGGTAGGGTGCCATTGTGGGCGGGTTTTTTGTCCGGACCTCCAATAGGGGCCGGTTAGGAGGTGCCCGTGGAGATGCTCTTAATGGTTTAATATATCTTATGGGCCAAAATGCCTTAGTGGTCTTGTTTTTTTTTTTGCAAGAGGATTACGCGAGTGCACACACCTACCTATTACTCTGAAAAAATTTAACCACGATAGAAAGTAAGCAACAACCTAAATGATCAAATGACACTCTTCTCAATATTACGTCATGTACTCTAGAATTTTGCTTACATCTAATCACACACAAGATATCTCTATCAATATACATATTATATCCTACACTTTGGGATATGAGAAAACGCACGCACACGCACATGCATACACATGAATTTGATATGGCTATGACTCATGCAAGTCAGAAGCTAATCGCTGAGTCATGGAAACATAATTTTTTTATTTATCTTTTCTTTGTTCAAAGGGATACGGTTGAATGAGACCTATTAAAGGAGCAATATGTCGTAAAAGAAAAAAATAATGCAAGTTTGGCTTCAAAATACGGTTTAAATTTAGCATAGTGTGTTTTTTCCAATGATAGACGGTAGAAATTTATAACAAAACATAACACCGTAAATATTGTTATGCGTAATTATTCAAAGTGAATAAAAGAACATAATAGTTGGTTCATACATCACTAAAACGAAATATACAAAAATATAAAAGTTCGGTATAAATGTCTTATGATTGACACCCGGTTTGAAGGAAGTATAAAAGTGTAGGATGTAAAGCCGAACAAGTTTTAATTTAATAATTATGTAGGATTGAAACTTTTATTTCCTTTATTTATTATAATATTCTTTTTATGGAGAAATTATGCAACTAACATATCCATCTCCTATATATTGACTAAATTTGCCAACTATTGAAAATTAACTTTCAATAGTTATTGATTAATGGATTGGAAACCCTAACACAAAGATTGTCCCTACCCAATGTCAATATTGGAAACAATTGTCATCCCTAGTTTTTTTTTACCATTTTGGACATATTATTAGAACTCCTAGAAATAATCGATAAAAAATCCAAAATTTTGCCAAGCTGACCAAATTCCCTAGTGACCAATCTCCCCCAAAAATCTCAACGTAATTTTATCGCCACAAGATCATCTGCCTCAACACATACACCTTGGTTAACCAGGTTACTATTTCGAGTTCTCATTACAAGAAGAACACTGCTATACATCCGATCATTTTTGTACGACATACTAATCAAACCGTTTGTGTGACAAGATCTAGCAAAGGAATCTGCTGGATTGTGTGTCGGACATGATTCATACGGAAAGTTTGGTTACAACTACAGTTCGTAGAGGTTACACAAGGGTACGGGGAAACCATGATTATAAGTCGGGAGGGAATTGCAATTGTGTGGGTGACATTCATGCCGGACATGACTCTTGATTATTTCGGCAACATAGCTGGTGGGTCGTTTAAAATAGTATGTTGTCTCTTTCATGCAGAGTGCCTAGACCATGTGTAACCAACTTCATGTACACAATATTTTAAAATCTTAATCCAATGACATGTAAAAATTTGTGTTGAAATATTGAAAAAAAAATGCTAGAGTACACAAAAATGTTATTTAGCGATATAGAGCATCTCCAACAGGATGTGTCTAGACGGCCCCTTCTTCGCTAGTTAGGACGTTTATGGACACAATGTGTGAACATATGACGGATGCCTCCAATGGAAGCTCTCTAGGGACCAGCCCATATCCATTTTTTTAATACACAAGAAAAATCTAATCATACACAAGAAATGTCTATCAAGATACATATTATATCCTACGGTTTGGAGATCTCCGGAAAGACACTTAACGATATGATAAAGCACATACACACACATGCACATAAATTAGATATGGCTATGATTCATGCAAGTCAGAAGATAATCAGTTGTCATGGAAACATGAATTTTTGCCGTTTTTTTTCTTTGTTCAAAATAATACGGTGGAATGAGACCTATTAAAGGGACATTATGTCGTAAAATAAAAATTATGCAGCGTTGGCTTCAAAATATGGTTGAATTTAGTAATAGTATATCTTCAAATGATAGAAGGTAAAAATTTGTAACAAAAAACATTAAAAAAACCTAATTGTTGTGTCCATAGGTCATTAAAGTGAAATATACAAAAATATACAAGTTTGGTACAAATGTCACATTATTATGATATGCAACTGGGTTGAAGAACACATAGAAAAATATCCACCTAGAACCATTGGAGAGTTCTAGTTGGGGCCAGATACTTGCTGGTCGAAATTGCTAGCATTATGATGGTGCGGTAGCCACCTAGTATCTATAATTGGTGTAACACGCCCATTTTGTTGTAATTTATTTTTAGCATATGGAACCAGAAAATTTATATATATTAATTATGTAGGATTGAAAATTTTCATTTCCTTATGTTTTCTTCTTATATTGTTTTTTAATGGAAAAATGTCGCAACTAACTTGTACATACCCATCTCTTATTTCTAGACTAAAGTTGGCCAATATTGAAAAGAAACTTTTAATAATTATTTATTAATGGACTGAAAACCCTAATTTGGTTCTTTGCGCTACAACCAATATAATTAAATGTTGGATAAATTCATGAAAATTCATGTAGGATCTTCTATGCTTATAGAGAAAAATATAAAAAGTGGCCCTACCCCAATTTAAATATTGGAAACAATTTTCAGCCTTAATTTATTTTTACCATTTTGGACCTCTTATTGGAACTCCTAGAAATAATCTATAAAACGTCCTAGATTTTACCAAGATTATCAAATTACCTAGTTATAGATCTCCCCAAAATTTCAAAATAATTCATCCCCACAAAATCATCTGCCTAAGCACATGCACCTTGGTGATATTTGTAGTTTAACCAAGTTACTATTTCCGGTTCACATTACAGGTAGACTTTGGAGAGGTCGCACGACGTTACGTGGAAACCGCTAGTAAAAATCGGGAGGGAATTGAAATAGTGGTGATGACATTTATGCAAGAAATGAATCTTGGTCACTGAGGTTGGTCAGTTGTTGAAAATAGCATGTTGTCCCTTTCATGACTACCGCCTAGACTGCATGTAACCAACTTCTTGTACACACTATGTCAAAATCTTAGACACCGTTTGGGACGGACGTAGGAACTCCCAAATGTAGGAATAGAAAAAAATGCAGGAATTGATTTGATGTATCCTGAATTTCTAAACCCGCGGAAAATCTTCAAAAATGTCGTTTGGATGCAGCACAGAAAAAACATAGAAATTGAAGACCCAAAGAGGTAAGAACATGAGGTGACAACTCATGTTAGTTTTCCTCCAAAATTCCTATATAATATCCTATTTCGGGCTCCTTTGATTCGTAGGATAGGAAAAGTGTAGGAATAGGAATCTTATAGGATTGGTATGGTATGGCCAAATGATTCCTATGAGAAGAGCATTTTCCTTTGATTGTGTGAAGGAATTTTTCCATGAGGTTGGACCTCATGTTCTTTTTCTATAGGATTTGTACTACAAGATTCCTATAGAAATATTTCCTATAGGATAGGATCCTTTGAATCAAACAAGCCATATAGGAAAAATTCCTATAGGATCTAATCCTACAAAAATCCTATGCCATTCCTATGAATCAAAGAGGCCCTTCATAGGAATCTGATATTCTTATTCCTTTGTTCCAAACATCACCATAACAATTTTTCTATAGGAATTCTACCCTAAAAAATTCTCATGATTTTCCCGTGTTCCATATGGGGCCTTAATGCAGTGGCATTGTTATGGAATCTTGAAATGAAGATGTTATGGTACATAAAATGTTATTTATAGCCTTAGAGCATCAAAGGGATGTGTCCAGACGGCCCTTTATTCGTCAATTAGATGGCGTCCGAACACAATGTATGAACATATATGAACACTGCGAACAACTTGAGCAGGCTAGTGGCCTCCGCAGGCATCCTGACTGGTCAATGATTGCGGGCGCCTTAAGAATTATCTGTTGCATTTCATCTGTTCTTTGTATTGGGTACCTTGTTGCATCCCCTGAACTTGTATGGAAAACACTCTGTAAGCAAGTCTCAGGTTGAGAAGTTAAACGTGCTAGGGCTGGAGTAGTCTAAGGATGGGTGACCGGTTGGGAAGTGTCTGTAATGCATAGTTGAGTACAAAGTTCAAATCTCAGCTCAAAACCAAAATAGGAGTTCACTGATATCTCTGCAAAATAAACTTTCAATTTCCTGATCCAGCCTAAATCCTAAGAAGGAATGTTTAGTTGTTTACACATTTGAATTGGCAACTACTACGAACAAGAAATCATAAATTTTGCTCTTTCCTAAAAAACCCCCAGTTGTATTTAGGAACAACTTTACTGAGGACAGATAGTCAAACTAAATACATTAATATCTCACAAAATACTGAAGGCAAGTTGCTTGCATCTGAATATGCGTCATATATCAGTTCTTATTTTCATCATACCAACATACTGAACTTCTTTAGAAAAATATTCTGACAAGATGTAGACTAGGCACGAAAACAACATCAATCCATTGGAGAACACAAGCAAGGATCAGTGCTACCACCATCAAGAAAACATCACCTGCAGCAACCAACAATCAAGAATACTAGGACTGGATCTGACTCTGAGGCATCAACCCTAGGACCTAGGAAATTTATGTTTGCATCTGTGTAACACGAGAAGTTGCGGGGACGAGGTATAAAAGGGCTTAGGGGAGAGAAGTCCAACTTTGCCGGAGAAGAGAGGCGCGTAAGGAGCTCGGTGGCGGAGGCGACGCCGACAGATGAGTAAGCACTGGGTTCAGAAGGACAGGAGGGTTGGTCCTAGTTTCCGGCTGGTTGGCTACGGCTAGGAGGATCCGGCGGCGGCGGCATCGTCGGCGGTGGGGCGTGAAGAAGATCGAGGCGTCACACGGGCAGCGCCGCCACGCCAAAACACGAGGGTCTAGCGGCGTCTTGAATACATGTCGACCCAACGTGTCTCGTCGTGTCTTCTGGTTCCGGGCCCAACCAAAACCGGCCTGCCAAATGGCCCAGTAGTGTTTTTTGGTGTTTTAATTTGGTCCGGGAATATATACAGAAAAACGGGAACAAACCCCTCTACCAAACAAGCCTAAAGGATTGATCACAGGTTTGATTCATTCAAGTAACATAATCAGTCAGTGATCTCCATCTACACGAAAAATTCAACTGAGATTTTGCTCAAGCAATTCGCCGTCCAATCAATCGCCTCTCGTTGAAGCAAAGGCATATATATATATTTTGATAAAAGGGTTTTTATTACTTAAAAGGTTTAATCATTACATCCGGCCTCAGCATTCGGAGAACGCACACAGCTGAAATCCAGTAACTAATAAAACAAAATGCACGACGAGCCTAAACAACTCATATAGATGTAGACTGCTGACTCCATGGAGTTGCTATCCGTAAAATTGCATAGGATAGCAACATGTCCGATCCCCATTTGAATCATATATCCGTGACATAGATTCATATATCCAATCCCCATTTGAATCATATATGTGCGTGCCATATAGAAAATTGCATAGGATAGCAACATGTCCGATCCCCATTTGAATCATATATCTGCAACATAGAATCATCATATATCCGATCCCTGTTTGAATCATATATCCGCGTGATATATAGAAAATTGCATAGGTTTATTATGATGAAAACTGCATAGGTTTATTATGGTGTCTTGTTGCATATTGGCAAATCCGTGTAAAAACATAGAAGACATAGTTAATTTAATTAGGACATATTGGAAAATTGTTCTATGTGATACAAATTGCATAGGATAACAAATTGTTCTATGTGATACAAATTGCATAGGAGTCCCATTTGAATTATATGTGATAGATCAATTTGTATTTAGTAGTGAATTAATTTTACTTGTTGCATATTGGCATATATATTTAATTAGTAGGTTATTGTTATGATTCTTAATTAACAATTCGTTCCATGCTAATTTGTTGTTGCAGTAGTAACAAGAAGTGTCCAGCGCTCATGAAGTTCCTTTGTCGCAGCGGCATTCATTTGTTAGCATTTATACAAACAATGACAAGATCAAGATAAAGAAAAGGTTCAGTATTGCGATACCGGCTCCCTGCCACATTGATATCCAGGAGATATTCTAGCCTCGGCATGATAGGACTTCAATGGTTCATATGGCAGTGGATTTGATCGATGACTTCTATGATGATATGAAGACCAAGGTCGATAACCACAATGAGTGGGAGACGACCTTACTTCACCGCATACGAGTTGTACCGCATTATTTGAGTCGTCGACCTTGGCCAACGTCGTCTCGTACCGGCAGCACCAGCAGTTGATGATGACGATGATTCAGACGACTACTAGTGTGTTTACGTTGGTGAACACACTTTTTATATATCTCTATGATGTGTAGTAGTGCTTGGGGGGTCGATCCTGTGATCTCTATTATGTATAGTACTTATATATATATATATATATATATCTCTATGACGTAGTAGTGCGGGTCTCCTGTGATCTGGAGATCGAGTACTTCTATATGTATCTCTCTATGATATAGTTGTGCGGGTCTCCAATGATCTGGAGATCGAGTACTTTTATATGTATCTATATTTATATGTTCATGTTTAAGTATGATGTGAGCAAGAGTTCATTGTGATCTATGTAATGGACGAGTTAGACATTTTTCTACCCCATTGTGCTATGGGTTTTGTATGACAGACAATGCACTTCGGGGTGTGTCGATCTACTTCAGCGGCATCCACTTCTCTCTACCGAGTTTCATGACTTATAGCCTGAATGTCTTGGATCAGACAAACATGAGGAAACTTATGAAGAGTTAGGTCATACCTTTGTCTTCTGACTTTCCAGTGCCTAGCCTAACACAACCAAAGCAACTAGTTAGACACTTTTCTACTCCATTTTGACGCCGGTACAGGCTTTATTCGTATAAGTCTGGTTTTCTATAACGGGGCTAGGGTTTCATCGGAGAGGGATTCCGGCGTTGGGATCCCACCACAAGCTAGATAGGGGGTGACATAACATGTGTGTACAAGTGTGCTATGGGTTTTGGATGACAGACAATGCACTTCGGGGTGTGTCGACTTCAGCGGCATCCACTTCTCTCTAGCGAGTTTCATGACTTATAGCTTGAATGTCTTGGATCACGCAAACATGAGGGAAACTTGTGAAGAGTTGGGTCATACCTTTGTCTTCTGACTTTCTAGGGCCTAGCCTTACACAACCAAAACAACCAGTTAGACACTTTTCTACCTTATTTTGACTTCGGTATCGGATTTATTCGTATAAGCCTTGTTTTTCTACAACGAGGCTAGGGTTTCATCGGAGAGGGATTCCGGCGTGAAAGTACTAGATCAGACAAACATGAGGAAAATTTATCAAGAGTTGGATTATGGATGTCTCATATTTGAATTTCTCTCATTTTTCTAATCGATTTAGACATATTATTTTAAGTCAAAATATTATTGATGATTCATTTCTTTTTATTTAAATAATTATTTCGATTCATAAAATAAATGTACATGACATCATAGTTCATGGGTTAATAGGATTGATATGATAATATTGTTAGGTAAGTATCTCTTGTTTGTAGATCACTCATAGGGAAGGAACTAAGAAGTTAAGCGTGCTAGTGCTGAAGTAGTGTGAGGATGGGTGACATCTGCGGGAAGTGTTAGTAAAAAGGAGTAATTTAGATTGCAATTAAAAAATCTTAGTGAAAATGTGAGTTTAAGTGGTTAAACAATATAAATAAATAAAATGAAAATTAAATGGATTTTGTGGGGAAAAAATCAAAAAAAGAGAGGAAAAAAAGACAACCTTGACAAATAATATTAAAATAAACCCGGCCCCATGGCCTTCTCCTAGGCCACGTGTGTGGAAATTATTGGATCCCTAATATTTGTTGTATTGATTTGGCCCTCATATGGGGGTATATAAAGGAGGTATAAGGGGTAGGTAGAGACTTCGAGTACAAGGCACGTAGAGTCCTAATCTATCCCTATGTACGTATCCTAACATCCCCCTCAGTCGTAGCGGGAGTGAGGCGGACGCTTGCGACTGAATTTGAAGTTTTGCGCTTCCGTCGCTTCCTTCTCTCCGTCATCATCATCTCTTCTCTCTTCCCTCCCGCAGTCACAGCGGGAGTGGCATGGACGCAAGTGACGACGCGGACGCTGCTGACCGGAGTTGTTGCCGATGTGTTGCTATAGACGTAGCTCGTGATGTCGATGTCGAGTTAGCTGATCATGATGTAGCCGTAGTCGATGAAATAGTGGTCGATGTAGTACTCGCCGTAGTCGTTGTAGTAGTTGTTAGAGTACAATACGTATGATATAGGAGTATTGAGTTAGAGATAGACTCGGTTTAACCCTTGTAAGACTTGCCTTGTACTCCAATTCTCTACCCTCTATACCTCCTTTATATACCCCCATATGAGGGCCAAATACAACAGATTATTAGGGTTTCAATAATTTCCACATGGTATCAGAACGGTTAGTCTCACGGCGCCGATCCTAGGTTTCTCCACCACTTCCGCAACGCGCCGCCCCCGGGGAGATCTCTTCTCGGGGGCGCGGCACCCGGTTTAGATCAAAGATCTGATCGGTTCCATAGATTAGATTAGATCAATTTTAAAATCCCAGTTAGTAGATTAGATTCAATTAGTCACGAATAAAATCCCAATCTCTCTGAGCTACTACCCTCTATTTCGGTGAAAACAGTGCAAGATCTGTCGTCCGGTGAAAATCAATACTACAAGATTAGCCACCGCACTTGAAGATCAGCTGGACCTCCTGCAGACGTCCGGGCACCACGCGCATGCATACGGACGGAGAAGGCGGCGCGCATGCGCGCAGCACCCCAACAGGCAACAGCATGGTCACGCGCCGCGGACGGACGTCAACTCCAAAATCTTTATCACGCCAGCCGACACGATGAACATGCAGCAGCAGGGACAAGGAAAGGACGTCACGCCTCCACCCGATGCATCCATATGCATGTGCTGTGATGGCCCATAAGCATGCATGTCCATGGACGTGGCTGCTTGTGTGTCTTATAACTTGCACGTGTTCATGTGATCCAGGACTCTTCCGCCAACACGACCACGTCGACTGGAAACTGATTTCGCAACGCGTCCGACAAGTACAATGCTAAACGTATACACAGATTATGCATCTCCGTCAGCAACCGATCTGCACCGCGGCAACCCGGAACTACATCGAGCAGACACATCTACAAGCTGTATGACTACGCCAAGACTACGAGCCAAGTTCATCGTCGAGCATACCTACGAGAAGCGACACCACACGCAGGCCGGTGTGGAACACGACTTCTCCGACACTATGACATCTACATCAACGTCGCCGCGAGGGACGTCTCGAAGCAAAGTACCATATCACGCTAACTACCTCATCGCCAACACCACATCGCCAAGGTCTACATCAACGTTGTCTTCATCGACAACCTCGTCAATACAACGTCACTGCCACTACAACTACGACGTCCACAAGGCTGGACACGCGTCCTCTGACAGTACAACTGCAAGACGCCACGACACCGACGACGGCATTGACCGCGTCCGACGGCTAAGACTGTATCGACAACCCGGCATCACTATTGTGAAATCCCGTAAAACCGCGCACACGGTTCAGGCAAAACCGTTGTGTGCTTGGTGAGCTTCTCCCAGTCCTGGCAAAACTGGTGGACTCACTTATGACCTACGACCGCGTCCTTTGACGTCCGCGACGGTACCTCTCAAGGTGCGAAACGTCGTAAAAAGAAAAAACACAACTGCAACACCGTAATACACATCGCGCAATTTTTTGCGCCTCCGTCATTGCGGCTACAACGACTACGGCGAGTACTACATCGACCACTACTACCACGACTACGGCTATATCATGATCAACTACCTCGACATCGACATCACGGGCTACGTCTACAGCAACACATCTGCAACAACTCCAGTCAACAACGTCCGCGTCGTCACTTCCGTCCACGCCACTCCCGCTGTGACTGCGGGAGGGAAGAGAGGAGAGATAATGATGACGGAGAGGAGGAGGTGACGAAAGCGCAAAAGTTCAAATCCAGTCGCAAGCGTTCGCTTCACTCCCGCTACGACTGAGGGGGGATGTTAGAGTACAATACGTATGGTATAGGAGTATTGAGTTAGAGATAGACTCGGTTTAAACCTTGTAAGACTTGCCTTGTACTCCAATCCTCTACCCTCTGTACCTACTTTATATACCCCCATATGAGGGCCAAATACAACAAAATATTAGGGATTTACAATTTCCACAACGTGAAGACCCTTTTAATACCGGTCCATAAGGAACCGGTACTAAAGTCTGGTGTGCCTTTAGTGACGATTAATTAGTACCGGATGTCCAACTGGTACTTAAGGACATCTCGAACAGGTACTAAGAGCCCATTTTCTACTGGTGCCACCAGCCCACGGCCACGGGATCGCGGGAGTAGACGCATTCTTTACGGTAGCCGTAGCTGGTCTCGAAGGTGGGCAAGGCGAGGAAGGTGGACGCGGCGGAGAGCACGATGCCGAGGAGGAGCAGCGCGCGCAGCTTCCACCCGAGGAGAGTGACCCACTTGTAGGTCCGCACGGAGTAGAAAGCCATGGCCACCGATAAGAAGATGGCAGCGGCGGCGAGCGTGGTGAGGAGGAGGATGCAGCTGAGGAGGACGACGCGCTGATAAAGTGGTTCGTCGCCGCAGCAGCCCGGGCTTGCCGGGAGCAGCAGGTACGAGTTGGCGAGGAGGAACTGGGCGAGCAGCACCGCCAGCTCGTACGCGATCACCTTGAAGACGACGGCCATGGCTCAGCTCGGTCTTCTCTCTCTCGCAAAACAAGTCTGGATCTGGACACTGGATGGATGCCTGCTTCAACAATGGAATGGGGAGGAGGTTCAGAGGAAGGGTGTAGCTCGCTAGCACAATGGCTTGGCTGGTTGGATGGGTACTGTAAGCAGAGGCAGTGTGTTGCTATATATCATATCGCTGCCATGGAGATGGATTTCAACTGCTGCACCGCACACACGTTGACGTGCCAAAAAATTGCGTTACATCAGCAGCGCACGCATAACTGCAGCAGCAGTAGTGTGAAGCAGTACACATTTCTTTGGCACGACCAGCAGTAAAGCAAGCACGAGTACATTTCTAGGAGTAGATCAAAATTCAAGTCCAGTCGTAATAATTTCCTTCCTTCCTACTACTCCCTCCGTTCAACAACAATAGATGACTTCCACATATCTATATATGAATGTATCTAGACACATTTTAGTGTCTAGATACATCCATATATAGATATGTGGAGGTTATCTATTATTGAACGGAGGGAGTAGGACTCTAGGAGTGTTGCCTATCTCACTCTCCTTCAGGTCGTCAGTGCATATGCTGGCCTGGCCCTAAAATGGGTACAGGCTACCAAACGCGTTCTAGGAGTAGATCAAGATTCAAGTCCAAGTCGTAATAATTTTCTTCCTTCCTCGGCACAACCAACAAGCTGGCAGTGTTAGCCTCTGTCACTGCATATGCTGGCCTGGCCAATAAGACGTACCATCAAGAACGGCAACCGAGAAAATGTGGTGCATTTCCTCATCCATCATCCAAAGCATCCGATGGCGGGATGCAAAGTGGGATCCCACTTATCCCACTTATATCTCATTTGTGAATGGTTAGTTCAAAAATTTTGACAAAAAAATTGAACTAAACACTTACAAATGAGGTATAAGTGGGACAATAAATGGGATAAGTGGGATCCCACCTTCACATGCATCTCTATGTGGCCAAAATCTGCAATGCACATCTTTGTGTCACAACAAAAACCTTATCCTTAGAGATTAGACAACGAGAACCCGTGCAATGCAATGCGAATGAATTTGGGAATGTGACTTCCTCTTCTCGAAAAAAAAATATCAGGCTTCTGATTTCTTATTAATAAGAAAATGCTGGCACGTTTGTCGTGAGATTCATCTGCAGCTGAGAGATACGTGCATTACAAGACACATAGAGCGTCTTCTACGTGGATAGGACTTGACCAAATGCTGGTACGTTTGTAGTGAGATTCGAAGCTCACTCCACTCCAAGGGAGGCATGTGCTCGGCTCCCTTCGGACTAGGCACGCCAACAGAAATGGCTCCGAGTTCCTGACAGCGATTGAACGACGGGCCGACTGGAAGAGACTGGGCCAACTATTGCTGAGAATTTAAGGGCTTAATATATCTTATGGGCCAAAATACTTCAGTAATCTTGTTTATTTTTATTTTTGCAAGACTGGACCATGGCCTGATTTTGGTCCCCAAGAGGATTACGCGATCGAGTGCACACACCTACCTATTTACTCTCCGAAAAACTTTAACCATGACAGAAAGTAAGCAACAACCTAAATGATCTAATGGCAATCTTCCCAAAATTACGTCATACACTCTAGAGTTTTCGATTTCCTCACATCTAATCATAAACAAGATATCTCTATCAATATACATATTACAGTACATCCTATGCTTTGGAGTTCTCCGGCAGAAAACTTAACGCTATTAGAAAAATGACACACACAACTGCATGCACGCAAATTAGATACGGCTATGACTCATGCAAGTCAGAAGCTAATCAGCCGAGTCATGGAAACATGATTTTTTTTTTTCATTTTTTTTTCTTTATTCAAAGGGATACGGTTGAATGAGACCTATTAAAGAGGCAATATACGTAAAAGAAAAATTATGCAACTTTGGCTTCAAAATATGGTTTGAATTTAGCATAGTATATTTTCAAATGATAGATGGCAGAAATTTATAACAAAAATATACCATGTTTTATAATTATAAATACTGTTATGTGTAATAATTCCAACTAAGTTGTGTTCATAAGTCAGTAAATAGAACTATACAAAAATATAAAAATTTGGTACAAATAGATAGCCGGGTTAAAGAAAAATGAAAAATAAACACATAGAACCATTCGAGCGTTCTAGTTGACCAAAGACTCGCTAGTGGAAGACGACACCTGGATGAGATGGCTATCACTATGATGGTACGGTAGCCGCCTACTCCCTCTGTTCCTTGAAAGAATACGTGTATTTCCCAGCGCATTGACCAAGGCAGCCTCACGCGAGCATTTTTCTTCCTATCCTATCCCTGGCTGAACAACCCAGGCCGCACGCCCGTATCTTCTCGGTCCCACGTCTGTATCCGTTCCTTATTCTTCTCGCTCGTCGTTTTCTCTTGGTCTCCTGGATTCTCATCCGAGCACATGCAGCGAGGCCGCGAGCACACCACCACCACCATGGCTCCACCCGTCTTGCTCCTGTCGACGCGGTGGCTGACGCCGACCTTCATCCCATCTCCGCGCACGGAATCGCGATCCGCCGTCCAAGTACGACAGCTGGAAAGGTCGACATCCACGACCTGATTGTCGTCCCTCTCGTCCTCGTACAAGAAGAAGGAAGAAGGAGCTGATTTCCGGAGAAGGGAGCTCTGGTTCTCCATTAATTTTTGGAGACTCTATCGAGACAGAGGAGGCGAGAGAAGACTGGACGTGGGCGAGAGAAGATTGTGACGGGTGCTTGCGTGTTGATTTTTTTATCTGCCTGGCCTCTGCGTGGGTTCAGAGTGGCGGCGTGGGCATTTTCGGAAACAAACCAACAGATAGGCATCTACGCCTTGTTTTGTGGGAAAAATCTCAAAAATTTGTACGCCCTCTTTTAGGGAACGGAGGGAGTATTTTCTAGAGATGGTGTAACACCCCATTTTGTGCCTATTTATTTTTGACATATAGAACTGAATATGTTTATTTTTATTATTTATGGAGGATTTGAAGTTTTCATTTCCTCCAATTTTCTTCTTATATTTTTTTTAATGCAGGAAATGTCACAACAAACTTGGACATATCCACCTCTTATTTCAAGACTGAAGTTGGTCACAATGAAAATAATTTTTTTAATAATTATTTATTAGTGGATTGGAAACCTAATTCGGTCCTTTGCGATACAACATATATAATTAAATGTTGGAAATCCATGAAAATTTTCTTAGGCTCTTCTATGCTTATTGAACCCAAATATACAAAAAAAAGTGACCCTACACAATGTAAATATTGGAAACAATTGTCAGTCCTAGTTTTTTTTTAACCATTTTGGACCTCTTATTGGAACTCCTAGAAATCATCAATAAAAAAATCCTAGTTGTTGACAAGATGATCAAATCCCCTAGTGATCGATCTCCCAACATATCAACTTAATTTCATCACAACAAAAGCATCTACCTTAGCACATACACATTGGCAATATTTTAAGTTTGACCAAGTTATTATTTCCGGTTCACATTACAGGTAGACTTTGTAGAGGTCACACAAGGGTACGGGGAAACCTCAGTATAAATCGGAAGGGAATTGAAATAGTAGTGGTGACATTTATTCGGGAAAGAATCTTGGTTACTGAGGCAACACAGTTGGTGTGTCGTTTAAAGTAGTTCCTTTTGTCATGGCGAGCGCCTAGACCGCGTGTAACCAACTTCTTCTACATATTATTTCAAAATTTTAGGCCTCGTTTAAAATGTAACTCCCAAATGTAGGAATAGAAAATAATACAGAAATTGAGATGCCATGTATTATGAATTCCTATGGGAACAAAAGCGCAGAAAATCTTCAAAAATGTCGATGGATGCAGCACATGAAAAACGTAGGAATTGTAGACACAAAGAGATAAGAGCATGAGGTGGCACCACATGTTAGTTTTTCTCCAAAATTATTATATAATAGCCCATTCCATAGGAATTTCAAAAGAATCTGAGATTCCTATTCCTTTTGTTCCAAACGACACCATAGCATTTTTTTTCTATAGGAATTTTACCCTCCAAAATTCTCAGGATTTTCCTTTGTTCCAAACAGGGCCTCAACGCAATGACATGCAACAATTTGTGATGGAATATTGAAATAAAAATGTTAGAGTACACAAAAATATATTTACGGACTTAGAGCATCTCCAACATCCAGACCGCCCCTTATTCATCAGTTAGGCAGCGTCCAAACACAATGCCTGAACATATGTAGACCCGTGCCTCGAATGTAGGGCTGGAATTAAAACTCGGAACTCGCGAGTTAAACGAGTAGCTCGCAACTCGACTCGGCTGGGCTCGAACTCGTTATCCAACGAGCCGAGTCGAGTTTTCGTTTTCAATGGTAAACGAGTTCAAGGTAAATTAGCCAAGTTTACCGAGTACTCGTTTAGCTCGTTTAACTCGGTCTAAATAGTTTTTAATGATATTTTTGTTTATTTGAATATTTTTTACTGATTATTATAGTTTATTTACTACAAATTATTTGATAGTGACATATTTGCGGGGATTATTGTGATGATTTTATCATACATTACCCAAATAATCAAAAATAATTATATATACATTATATAATGTTGACTTTTTATAGTTTTATAAAATTAGATAAGTTAAACGAGTAGCTCGCGAGTTCACCGAGCCAAGCCGAGTTTTGATTTCGAACTTGTTTGTTAAACGAGTTAACCGAACTTGAGTGAGTCGAGCCGAGCCGACTCGGCTCGGCTCGAATTCCAGCCCAACTCGAATGGCAGTCCCAAGGGACAAGCCCCTATCCGTTTTCCCCTAGTTTTGTTGGCTATTTTTACGCGACTTTGGCATTGTTTTGCTATTTAGACGAGCTCATAAATTTTAATAAATAAAAAGCAAATAAGTATATGCGACAAAAAATTAAGTTTAGCCACAAAATTGGATCGTCAAGTTTCGTAACCAATATCAAATTCGGCTATCATGTTTGGCCATGTTCATCCACACAAATACAATCACAAATCAAGTTCGAAGCTCACTCCTCCAAGGAGGCATATGCTCATCTCCGTCCGGATTGCGCACACTAACATAACAGACATTGCGAACAACTTGAGCATGCCGGTGGCCTTCACACGTATCTTGACTGGTTGATGGTTGCAGGCGTCTTAAGAAC
This sequence comes from Alopecurus myosuroides, assembly GCA_028641055.1. Classification (NCBI taxonomy): domain Eukaryota; kingdom Viridiplantae; phylum Streptophyta; class Magnoliopsida; order Poales; family Poaceae; genus Alopecurus; species Alopecurus myosuroides. The sequence continues at coordinate 258,248,085 of CM054063.1, read as the reverse complement.
TAGAAGATACCCCGCGCGTTGTTGCGGGGATTGCTTTAGAAACTATAATTGATCATAATATATATTTTTTAAAATTATTAATATGAATGATTGGATGGTTTAAGAAATGCGTGATGTGTAAACAAATATTTATAAGAGATGTGATACATTATTTTTTCCAAATGAATATGCAAAATTAAATTGATCATAGTATATACATATTTTAAATTATTAATGTACATAATTGGATGGTTGAAGGAATTTGTGATGTGTAATTTGCATGTAGTGATTAATAAATATCATATGGACATAGACAATTGATTGGCTAGGAGAATGTATGATGTAGATAGGTTGCATGTTGAGATAGAAAATTCATTAATGCATGTAAGTAGGGTTTTGCTTTATAAGAAATATAGATTATCTGTTGTGTTTGCTTTATGGGGATCAACCAAAAGTCACCTGCCTGACAAATATCGTCACACCTACAAACTCTTAATGAATAGGGTAGTCATAATCGGGGCCGACACCCCGAACTAACACACCAACGCGCATCATCTAATCCGATTGCTTCCACCAAGTCGCCCGATAGCGAACTGGGAGCACATATCCGGTTCAGCTGGCCTGCGGTATACACCGATATGCACATTCGGAAGCCACTGTCACCGATATCCGCAAAACCATCTTCCAGAGAGATCATTGCAGCCCCTATGCCAGGCCTGCTATCAACGCCACCATGGCGCCAAACAACTCCACCTTCCTGCGCATGTCCAACATCCCGCGTCCATCGCCGAGGCCCTGTGGCACCATGCCACCAAGACTTGCCGTGGTCGATGCAGTAGACGAAACACCGCTCTAGCTCCAGACCCCTCTAAAAGAGTGTACTCCGAAACGATGCCCCAAAGAGGGAGAACGACACAGATAGCATCGTTATCATTCGATCCGGGAAGATCCAGATCTAGGATTTCCCCCGGAGTATCAGGGCGGGAGGCTCGAAGTCGCACCGACAACGCCTTCAGAAAGGTAACGACACCCGTGAGCGCCATCACCGTCGGCTCCTACTCGGAGCTCAGCTTTCGCCGGCCGACCACCAGATCCTCCCAAGATCCGCCGTGAAGGACATCCAAGAACCACAGCTGCCCCTTACCAGGATCAAACCCTCGCCCTTGAGAAGCCGCCTCCCGGACACGGTGTGGGATCCCAAGATCCCCCACACCAATCTGAACCGGCCGACCACCTCCGGCAGGAGGAGCCACCACCGAAACCCGGGGCCGCCACCCCGACTCCCAAGTGATACAGGAGAGTTGTAAGTCGGCCGCCGTCAACGCGCGGAGGAGCAGCAGCCGGCCGCCGCCGACATGCAGCCAACGCCTCAAGGCCGCCACCGACACACACGCAACCAGGTGCCTCCTGGCCACCGCCGCCACGCGCCACCGCGGCCGAAGGATCTTGATGACGCCGTCTTCAAGATCCGCTAGCGCGACCAGCAGGAACCCCACTGCCGCTGTGCCCCGCGCGAAGGGGAGAGGAGACACCGACGGCGGCAAGGAGAGGGGAGGAGGTTGGCGGCCGACGGGGAGGGACGCCCGGGGTGGCGCGGCGCAGCCGCCACGGGGTCGTGGGAGTTGGGGGAGGTGGGAGTTGGGTAGCTTCTAGCTTGCTGTATCCCCTGAACTTGCATGCCAAACACTCTGTAAGAAAACCTGTAACGGATTGATCACAGATCTGATTCATTCAAGTTATGGAACCAGTCAGTGATCTCCCTGCTATCCTCTACATGAAAATTTATACAGAGATTTTGATCAACCAACTCGCCATACAATCAACCGCTTCTCGCTGAGGAAATTCCACATCTCTTCCTTTTGCAAAGATTTATATACATGATGACATGGGAGTAAGTCAGGAGGCAATAAAACCAGGCAAGAAGAGACAATCGTGTGGATGCAACAAGGTCAAAACCCCGGCAAGACGCGCACATATGGCCGTTTCAACTCGTTCCACATGTCACAATCACCAATCATATTCACACAACAGGAACGGCCCGTGACAGAGTAGTAACAAGTAAAGTAACATTAAGGCGGGTCACAATGGGGAGTAACTAAGAGTGGTAACATGATGATGTTACTAGTCTAAGTTACTACCTCCACAGTGGGTAGTAACATATTTGTGGTGTCATGCATGACTTCATTTATTAGGACTATAGACACATTGTTCCTTGTTATGTGTGATGCTACTAGTAACATAGCTAGTTACCACAAGCACTTTTCTCTTCATTAAATATGTGCCACATAAGCAAAATTGTTTTGAAATGTGTGATGTTACTCCCATTGTGGCTAGCCTAAGAGCGGGCTGTGCGCTACACCTTTTTTTTTTCCTTCTTTTTTTGCCCTTTTGCTAAATGGTAATTAGGGTCATATTCAGAAAATCGCTCAAACACAAAAAGGAAGCGGACGAACATTCCAATTCTGGCGGGTGTCCGCATGCATAAGTAACATCTACGAAGTACCAGCAACAATCAAAGCAGATTGTGCGATCGATGAAGAAGAAGCATCAGCTACAAGGCAAACAGCGGTTACATTGACAGCTTGAACAAGCTAGTCCTCAATCATCAAATTCGTTCAAAGAGTACCATACAAAATTTCCGAAAAACTGCGAATAACTTAGCTCTACCAGTCATGTTTTTGCCTGAGACATGATTTTACATTGTTATCTTCGTTGAATGTGATGCCAATTTTTGTGTGTGAACATCATAAGAGGTTCTTTTCAGGTGTCCGTTGTCGTCATTCTTCTGATGTCAATTTCTATTATAGGGGCAAGCTGTAAATGCATCGCTCTGACAACTGTAGGATTCCTCGTATAGTACTAAGCTTATTCTTTGTCTTTTGCAGACGGGTCTATTGGATTTTTTTTTTTATAGAATGCCATCTATTTGATAAAGCAGCTGGCACTGTACTAGACTCCAGCGGTTCTACAAGGCGTACCGAATTGACCAGTTCATCGGCTAGGATGAAGACGGCTTATAATATACGGCGAAATTTCCCATACGTATGCGCCTTGCGCAGTAGTGCTTACGTTTTGAACGCGACTCCTTTGCATTTCCCGGCATCTATAAATTTATTCTTAGTTCTCAACAAAGAGGAGAAAGACATAGATGGCGACTTCTGAGAAAAGTGCAATTTGCGTTGCGCTGCTCTGTATGAGCTTTCTCGTGACCCATGCATGTGAACCTGGTATGTGTTCTATGCTCCTGCTTCCCTTAATGTGATTTTCAACCAAGCTAGCTTATTTGTGCTGGTGCATAGTACAAGTTCATTTATCGTGAACTGTCCATGTGACTCTGGCACAAATTTTGTCTTCCATTCTTTTCAACCTTTTCAAGACTGTCCATTTGGTTCTTAAGCTGCCTTTTAAGTCAGCTGCTTTTATAGTGGTCATTTTCTAACCTAGTCGAAAGATCATCTGTCTGTTATGTATGCTAAAACATAAAACCTGTAAGGTACTTTCTATTACTCCTCTGTCATTATGGTTTCTTGTAGGTCATGGCTCTCCACTGTCAACATGCCGCTCTTCCCACACTTCATTTTAATGGAGTAGCAGAGCCTAAAAATGAAAAAAAAAGTAATGTAATCTTTCATAAAAAGGTAGTACTACAAAAAAGATGTATCCCAGTATGATCCTGTTTTATATTCTTTGCAGGATATATTCAGAAGAACATTTTGTACTAGAACCATAAATTCAAGAAGAAAAATGAGAATTTTGTGAATAAAAATTATGTAGCGGATCACAGGTGTTCATCAAATGAAAAACAAACTAGCAAGTAATGAAACTAGGGAAAGTATGCAAATCAGAGAGTTCATTTTTTACTCGCATTGATATATTTTTGCACAAATATCCTTGTTGATATATGATTTCTGATCTACCCTTTCTGCCTTGAAGCACCTGGCGGCGTGAGATTTGGGTACAGCGGGAAAACCGGTCCGAAGCATTGGGGAAGCTTAAGTCCTAACTTCACACTTTGCTCCAAAGGAATCTACCAGTCTCCGATCGACATTGTGACAGATTGTGCGGCCCACCACCCAAACATGGATCCTCTCGAAAGGGATTATACAGCTGCAAATGTTACAATGGTTGACAACATCTTCAATGTTGCGGTTTGCTCCCAGTCTCCGAACCAAAACATATATTTATGTGAACGAACGGAAACTTTGTAGTACAGGAATGACATGACCTGACTTAGTTCGAGCCGATTCCAATGGCATTAATTTGAGCTCTTGAATTACTTCACACATCATGCTCTCGCATTAGATAATGCACATGATTTAATCTCTTTCACCTATTGTGGTCTTTCATATAAACTATATGTAACCATAGTAATCAATTAATGAAAAAGAAATGGAAATACACGTTCTGTTAGGTACATGTAGTCTCATATTTCGAATCAACGGGAGGTAAGAAATAATTGGGTTAGCTTCTTGATGTAGCTGCAATACAACGACACTTCCGGGGCTGTCAAGGTCGACGGAAAGAGGTACAATCTGAAGCAATTGCATTGGCACTCTCCCTCAGAGCACACCATCAATGGACAAAGGTTCGTATGTACACCTTTGAACAATTTTTTTTTTAAACGAGTAAACTCAGCCTCTGCATCAGGATGATGCATACGGTTTTTTTATTAATAAAATAATCTTCGAGAATAATGTACACAGATTAAGACATGTCTGCCGATACAACTTAAGGATCAGACAACGTAGCCACATGAATAAGTCAATGGAACACTGCCAAAACATTAAGATCCATAGCCTAATCTTTTAGTGCGCAACCAACCACCCTGGTTGAAGATAACTCGTACGACCGCCATCATCCAGAGTCCAAACGATAGCGCTACTCCGAAGGAACGAGGTTGGACCACAAATTGATCCAGTAAATAGCTCGATGAACCACCTGCAAAAAATTTCCCACCATTTCATTGTTAAACACAACCCCATTACGGTTATTCCAAACCGCCCAAAGAAAAGCACATACTCCTATGCGTATAACTTCTTTACCTTGCTTGTCCAACCCATTTAACCAATTGCCGAACATATGAGGAATTGAAATAGGCGATGCAATACTAAAAGAAAAGTGAATGAGACGCCAATTTTTTTTAACAAAATCACAATCTAAAAAAAGATGTTGTACCGTCTCCTGTGAGGCACAAAAGACATATTTAGTGCAACCACTCCACTTTCTCCTAGCAAGGTTATCCTTGGTCAATATTTCTTTTCTAGATAAGAACCACATGAAGATTTTAATTTTTAGAGGTACTTTCAATTTCCAAAGAAAAGAACACAAAGTACCAGTAGAACCATTCATGAAATCAGCATATAAAGATTTGACAGTGAAGATACCCGTACTGGTTAATCTCCATCTCATTTTATCAGAACTGTCTGAAAGAGTCACTCCCATGAGCTTCTCTACCAAACTCATCCAAGCTGACCACGCATTACCAACCAAGTTTCGTCTAAACTGAATATTCGGATGCTCATGATTAAGAACCTCAGATACCAAGACATTCTTATTTCTCACAATATCATACAAGCATGGAAATTGTTCAGCAAGAGACGTGTTTCCAAGCTACACGTCCTCCCAAAACCTAGTACCAACTCCATTACCAACAAAGAATTGAATCCTATGAAAAAACTCCTGTTTAACCCCCATAATTGCTTTCCAAAAAGGAGAATCAGTTGGCATAGCTTCAACCTGCGCTAAGGTTTTTGCACCCAAATACTTATTATGCAACAGTTCAGACCACACCCCATCCTCAAATAACAATTTAAACAACCATTTAGCCAAAAGACACTTATTCTTAATCTCTAATAAATCAATCCCCAAACCCCCTTGATCCTTAGGCCTACATATGATATTCCATTTAGTCAAACGATATTTCTTCTTTAGATTGTCACTTTGCCAGAAAAAACGAGATCTAAAAAAATCAAGTCTCTTACGAACCCCAACGGGAATCTCAAAGAAAGATAACATAAACATCGGTAAACTAGTCAATACCGAATTAACAAGAACCAGGCGATCACCATACGATAATAGTTTACTCACCCAAGAACTTAGTTTTTGTTCAAATCGTTCCTCAACCGGCTTCCATTCGCTGGTGAGTAATCTACGATAGTGAACCGGAATTCCCAAATATCGAAATGGGAGGCTCCCAATGTCGCACCCAAAAATGCGCCGATACTCTGGTGAATGATCCATGGCCTTACCAAAACAAAAGATCTCTCTTTTATGAAAATTAATCTTAAGATCGGAGAGTTTCTCAAATATTGAAAGAATCAACTTCATATTAACGGCTTTTTTCTAAATCATGCTCGAGAAACAAAATAGTATCGTCAGCGTACTGGAGAATAGATAGGCCACCATCAACTAAATGAGGTACAAGTCCACCCACTTGGCCATCCTCTTTCGCACGGGCAATTAAAATAGCCATCATGTCAACCACTAAATTAAAAAGAATAGGTGACAAAGGATCTCCCTGTCTTAAACCTTTTAGAGTCTGAAAAAAATGACCAATATCATCGTTCACTCTAATGTCAACACTCCCTCCCTGAACAAAACGAGCAACCCAATCACACCACTTGGAAGAAAAACCCTTCATACGCAAAGTCTGTTGTAAGAACGACCAATTCACCTTGTCATAAGCCTTTTCAAAATCGATTTTAAAAAGAACCCCATCCATTTTTTTTCCTATGTAATTCATGGATGGTTTCATGAAGGACAACAACTCCTTCTAAAATATTTCTACCAGGCAAGAAGGCAGATTGGGAAGGTTTAATAACGTTCTGAGCAATACCAGTAACCCTATTAGTTCCCACGTTTGTGAAAATCTTGAAACTTACATTTAACAGACAAATAGGCCTATATTGTTCAATCCTGCTAGCATCTTCCTTCTTTCAGTCTAGACAAGCATAAACCTCCGGAATGCAAATGCTCAAAGAGACGCATCAAATTAATTTTGATAACCTCCCAAAAGCACTGATAAAACTCTGCCGGAAAACCATCAGGCCCCGGTGCCTTATTATGCTCCATCTGAGAGATAGCCTCAAAGACTTCTTCCTCTGAGAAAGGCGCAGTTAATAAAAGATTCTCCTCAACGGAAACCTGATTTAAATCCTCTGTTCTACTCTCAATTAGAGAGACAGAAGAAGAAACCGATGACCCAAATAACTTTTTGTAATACTCAGATATATACACTTTAAGATTTTCTTGACCAATTATCGTACCCTCATCTTGTTCCAACTGGAAAATCTTTTTCTTCCGGTGCTTACCATTAGCAATAAGGTGAAAATATCTAGTATTATCCCCCCTTCTTTAATATGTCTAACTTTAGCACGTTGCGCCCATTTAGCCTCCTCATCTCGCCCTAATTTTGCTAAAAAAATATCAGCCTCCTTCTTAACGTGTCTCTCATCCTCGCTAAGAGGGGTTACCTCTACTTTTAAATCAAGCTCATTTATAAGAAGCAAGAGACGATCTCTTTTAATCTTATACTCACCACTAATATGTTTAGCCCACCCACGCAAAAAACTCCTAAGATGCCTAATTTTATTCTGCCATATAACAATTGGCGTCTCCCCATTCGACATGGCCTGCCATTCTTTCTTTACCATCTCAAATGAAAACACCGATGTTTTTCCAATGTAAGCTGGACACCCAGAATCCAGCAATAAAGGAACATGATCAGATCCTGTCCTAGTTAGAGCATGAATAGTCACCAACGGAAATTTTTGCTCCCACTCTATACTCGCTAATACTCTATCTAACTTCTCAAAAGTCGGAGTATCACGTCTACTGACCCATGTGTATTGCCTACCTGACATCTCCAGTTCTTTAAGATCCAAACTTTGAATAATAGCATTAAAAATGTTAGGCCATCTAGGGTTAAAATTATTATTACTCTTCTCACATTGCTTCCTGATTATGTTGAAATCACCACCTAACAAAATAGGTAACGTCTCCCCTTCTGCAATCCTCACGAATTCAGCCAAGAAGTCAGATTTTTTATCATCTTGTGCTGCACCATACACAGCCACCAAAGCCCAAAGAAAACTATCCTCTTTAGACTTTAGTTGAAACTTAACACAAAAATCTCCCGTATTAACACCTTGCACAGTCAAAACTATGTTGTTAAAACCAACTAGAATCCCCCCCCCTCCCCCCCCCCCCGGATGTACCATGTGGAGGTAAACAATAGCAACTGAAATCACGGCCAGCAACAAGATGTGATAAAAAAGGAGCAGAAAAAATGGATCTACATGTTTCCAACAAAACAATAAAATCCAAATTATGCTCACAGACAGCCTCACTAACAGCCAAGTGCTTTGCTGTATCACCAAACTCATCGGAGTTCCAAAAAAGACCTCTCATTTTTTACTTGATAGCCAATTTTTTAATTCTAACACTCCTACGAGTCACCCGATTATTATTACTGATTTTCTTACGGGACTTAGAAATTTTCGAGGTTAACAAAGACTCAACCTGGCTATCCAAACCGAGATCATCCTCAGTTTCACAATCCTCAGAAAGGTTAGAGACCCTATGCATAACCAGACTTTCTGATTCCCCACCCTCCTCCAAACCTAAATCATTATTTAAGATGACCAAATTTGGTGCAGATTCGATAGACTTTAGATTATTAACCGCCTTATCTACCGCAGAAACCGAATCCCCAAAAGAAACTCCCAGCCTAGATGCCCTATTAACAATAACATCATTGGAAAGGTCTGCGAAAGATAAATGGCGTTTAACATTATTACCTGAGAGCATATCATCCCTCCTCTCCGCACGAAGCGAAGCCCTCTCTTGAATAGGTATACTAGCATCCGGTTGCGCCCTGATACGAGAACTCGATCTCAACCCAATCGAGGTGGGTTCAGGAATCCCTCCAAAAGCGATGACTTGCTCACGAGAAGGCCTAGCAGGTGGAGACAAGACTCCACCTTGGTTCGGCAAACCTGTATCAGGATTGGGTTCTGAAGAATCAAAAATATTTGACACACCACCATTATAAACAACCGAATGAAACGGGAATATTACCAATCGAAGGAGAAGAAATAGAGGTTGCATCAATATGGTCATCCCTCAGTGACAAAGAATCCCCAGACCCCAATGGCAGAGAGCTGTCAAAGTTTCTCCTTTGCTCGATAGAAATTCCACAAACAGAGGGCTGCTGCCCAGCTTGGTCCAATGAACCAACGCTACAAATAATCACCTCCTTAGTCATGATTGGATCGGCTGAAAAAACATCTGAGCCAGCAGGTGCTGTACGATCTTCCCCATGTAAAACAGGTACACTGGTCACCTGTACCGAGGGTGCAATCCCTGCCCCCAAGACCTGGCCGGTGCTATCACTGTGCCTAGTAATGTCCTGTAGATTAACATCATCAGCCGCACCACATAACATAAGGCAGGACTAATCTGTCCAACAGAAGCCTTCAACGCCCCCTGTTCCTCGACCACTCCCATGAGTGCTGAATCGGTAGCAGCAATCTGCCCATCAACGTTTCCCACCAACTCGTTAGTCTCCACAACGGGAAGTACAGCACAACCATCCCCTGCAGCACACGATACCACTCCACCGAAAACACAGCCTGTGTCACCCTCTTCGAAACTCTCAAGCCGCTGTGCAAAAATAGCCAGTTCTTCTTGCACCTTCTTAAATTGAGAACGTACCAATGGAAAGCTTTGCATTCTTTCTTTCTTTTTTCGAGGGAGAAAGCTTTGCAATCTTTGTTGTACTGTGTGCCCATCACTCTCTTTCCCTGATAGATTTGCGGTGGAGCTCCACATGGTTCACTACGCCGATGATGGCAACATTACCGTCGTGGCAATCCTTTATCGGTACGGGAAACCAGACCCTTTCCTTTTCCAGGTAAATCGTTGTGACCTTATGATATATCCAATGCACATGCTCTGTTTTATCTGACTAGGCAAAGAGAATTTGACTGTCATTTATATGTACTGGACTTGCACAAGAGAATTTGATCCTTGGTCATTTGCTAGTGCTGTCATATAAACATGGACCCATTTGAATACTTTGGCTTCGTATACTCGATCTTGCAGATAAACGATACGTTAGCCGAGTTATCCGCGGAAGGCTGCAAAGCCGAGAAAGGTGATCCTCTCCCGGTTGGGGTGGTGAACATGGCGGAACTAAGGCGGGGCGCACATCGGTACTTCAGATATGTCGGATCTCTCAGCGCGCCTCCATGCACGGAGGGCGTGATCTGGAACATTCTTGGCGAGGTATTCCCTATGCTAAACATGGAAAACAGTGCTAATTTCGAATGGTGATGATGGTTGATTATGCAGCCAAGTTGCTTATGTATTTTGAGATGCGTCTCGCAGATAAGGGAAATGACCAAGGATCAGGCTGCTGCTCTGATGGCTCCTCTGGAGAAGAGTTACAGGCATAACTGCAGGCCGTTACAGCCGCTCAACGGTCGCACTGTGCAGCTCTATGATAGGTCACGCGAAGTTGTAAATGTTCCGTAGCCTACTGAGGCTTGATCCATGGTGAACGGTTTTGTGCGGTGCCAAACGCCCAAACCTGATTTTTTTTTCTTTTGTAATTTGACATGTCGATTGCAATAAAGTGTAGCTAAAGGCGGTGTCGGTATTCATTTGAGACCAGAAACTCTTCTTATAATCGCCGGATGCGCGCCGTTGGGATGATGGGGACAGCGGACACAATGGTCGTCCCTCGGAAGATGATCTGAGTGGAAGCCTGGGCACGACCCTGCCGCCGCCGCCGCCGTCCAGGCCTCCGGGCCCGACCTTGGGGCGCTCCAATCGCCGCTTCCAGCCCCGGCAGCGCGCGTGGAAGGCAAAGGAGCCTTCATCCCTGGTGGTCATCCCTGAGGCCACCATGGCTCCTCTGGACCAGAAACTCTTCTTATAATTGGTGTAGGCTCTCCTCTCTCCGTCCGCGGCGGCGCGCCGTAGCTCTGGCTGCCTAGCTCGCTCCCTGTCCCTGCGCCTCCGGCTACTCCGGCCGGGGTCGCCCACTGCCTCCGTGCCCTCCCGCTCGGGTGGGTGCGCCTCTCCACTCCCTGGCCGTCATGGGTTCCCGTGTAGATCTAGCAGGTTCCTCTTCCGAGGAGGGTTCAACGTCCATCAATTCGGCCTTGGTCGTCGCCTCCGCCGCGAGGACGGCGGCTGATGCGGCGCGGCGGCGCTGGGCCGAGGTGACCCCGGTGGTTGCTGCGGAGGCGGCCCGTGCTGGCATGGGCGGTTCGGCGGCGACCCACGTCTCTGCTTCTCCTCCGACTGGTGTTCGCGGTGCGGCGGACGATGATTGGCAGCCGCCGGCGTGGAAGCGCAAATCCCCTCCGCGGCATGACCCTGGTCCTCTTCCGGCCGCCGTGCCTCGCAAGCCGATGCCCAAGGAAATGCACGGTGTGTGCTATAACTGCTGCGAGCCTGGGCACATCAGCGCCAAGTGCACCGGCCCGCCCCGCTGCTACCTGTGCGGCTCGGAGAAGCACCGGTCGCGGAGCTGCAAGCGGCCGCGGAGTCCGGAGTCTGGTGGCGCGGTGGCGGTCGAGCGTGGGGCGGCGCGGCCGCGCGTGGGGGCGCCGGGTCAGGAGCCCGTGGGGGTGGCTGGTGGAGGACGCGGGCCGGTGCATTCTCGCATCGGTCCTTCTGGCGTCAGTGGAGGACCCCTTCCTGGGCAGCCGATTGCGGGGCCGGCGGGGGGCGCGTCGAGTTCTCGCCCGTGGATGTTGCAGCAGGGGGGGCGCGGTGGGTGAGGATCTGCCGAGGCTGTCCGTGCCGTTTGCGGCTACTGATTGGTCGACGGTCGCGCCTCCTCCGCCGCCGGCGTGGCCGGGGCGGCTTTGCATCGTCAACCCGTCGGAGGAGATGTCTAGGCTTGAGGATGAGCTCGGATTCGCGCTCGTGGGCTCGCTTGGGGGAGATGGACCCAAGGTGAGCGTCATGGTGGCTTCCGAGGCCATCAGGGTCTTCTTCAACCTTCAGGTGGGCGAGGTAAACGTAGTACAGTATTATCCGGAGGACTTCCTGCTCATTTTTCGCTCTCCGGAGACGCGGGCGCGTGTGCTGTCGGCGGGTGGAATGCGCACTGCGCGTTTGTGGCTTTTCGTCAAGCCGTGGACGCGCCAGGACGGCGCCATGGCCAGATCGCTGTTGAAGAAAGTGGAGATCGAGCTCAAAGGTGTCCCTGGTCATGCGTGGGAGTTGCGATCCGCGGAGGCTCTGCTCAACGACAGCTGCTGGGTCGACGAGGTCGATTTCAGGACGGTTTCCAGGTCTGATATGTCGCGTTTTCGTTTCACGGCGTGGACGCCCGATCCGGCGCGAATTCCGTCAGCCAACACCCTCGCCGTCGCCAAGCCTGATGAGGGTACGCGTCTGCGGCCGCCTAGGATGGGGAGGAGATTTCGCAACAAGGTCGACCTTCTCTTGTATCCGGTGGAGATTTCAGTGGAGGAGGTGGTGCCGTCGCCGGAGCCGAGCCAGGGGCGCTCGCCGGATGCGCGCCGTTGGGATGATGGGGACAGCGGACACAATGGTCGTCCCTCGGAAGATGATCTGAGTGGAAGCCTGGGCACGACCCTGCCGCCGCCGCCGTCCAGGCCTCCGGGCCCGACCTTGGGGCGCTCCAATCGCCGCTTCCAGCCCCGGCAGCGCGCGTGGAAGGCAAAGGAGCCTTCATCCCTGGTGGTCATCCCTGAGGCCACCATGGTGGGTGCCCTGGCGTCGAGTCCTTCGCCTGGGAGGTGGGTGCCGCGCCGCTCTTCTTCGCCGCCGGCGGTGCAGCACGTGATCGATGTGGGGGCCTTGCCCCGTACATCCGTGGTCGCGCAGGACTGCGGAGATTCCGGCCTGGGCGTCACCGTTCAGGGTGGGGTCCCGTCCTTGCTAGGTTCACGGGTCGTGGATGGCAGTGGAAAGGAGGTCCGTGCGGCGCGGCAGTCGCAGGGCGTGGACGAGGCGAGACTTTCGCCGTGCAGGACAAGTGCTACCGGCCAAACGGTTGCGTGGGCCTCCCCTGGCGTGCTGGATGCGAACGGGGTGGCAGTGGGCCAGGCCCTACTTCTGTCCCCTGTACCTGCTACGGACCTGTCGCCTGCGGCGCGGCAGTCTCCTTTGGTGGACTTTAGGGGGCGACGCGTGGACCGTTGGGATAGCCCAGTTTCTCCCGGCTCGGTGGCCACGCTGGATGATGGGGTGGGTCACGTTGAGGTGTGCGGTGCGGGTCCTGTGGCGAGCCAGGTGGTGCCGTCCCCACCTGTTGGTGGCGTTCCTATTTGTGACCCCCTGGCTTCCGTCGAGCGTGCAGCGACGCCCTTGTCCTCTGCTGAAGCGCTGCTGCATGCTCTGGAGGGTGAAATCAAGACGCCGATCCTGCCGATCTCTAGCTGCGCTCGACGTAGGGCCCTAAAGGCCATTTCCCCCATGTTCAAGCCTCGGCGTAGTGCTCGTATTGCATTGGATCGACGTGCAGGGTCTTCTGCCCTTCGCAAGGCTCAGGGAAACTTGATGCGCAAGATGGGGATCAAGGTGGGAGACGAGTCCTTCTCGGACCAGGATTTGCAGAAGTACATCGCGGTGTTCGATAACGCTCTTTCTGCCACGGATGTTGCGGCTCTGGCGATGCTCTTTGGGGTTTGCGTTGCTCCCGAGGTTGACGCTGAGGAGGAGGCGATCGACGTGGATAGTGTAGGCCTGTTCGATGTCTGAGTGCTGCTCGGATTCGTTCCTAGTGTGGAATGTGCGGGGCTTGAATTGCCCGGCGCGTAGAGATCTCGTTAGGTCATTTGTGGTCGACTCGGGAGCGATCCTTGTTGTGCTCTCCGAGTCGAAACTCGAGTCTGTCTCGACATTTGATATTATGCAGATTATGGGCCCCCGCTTTGACGGGTTTGCGTACTTGCCTGCGTCGGGTACTCGTGGTGGAATCATAGTGGCTTGGCAATCCGCACGCTTGGCGGCCTCCATTTACTCGCTTTCGGCTAACACTATCTCGATGTGTATCACGCCTTCGGTGGGGGAACCCTGGTGGTTTACCGCGGTCTACGGACCTGCGGATGTAGAGGGCAAGGAGCCTTTCTTGGAGGAGCTGCGGGGTGTGGCTGCGTCTTGCCCGGGCGCTTGGGCAGTGGCAGGAGATTTCAACTTGATCCTTCATAATCGTGATAAGAGTAAGGGTCGCTATAACCGTAGGCTCATGCGGAAATTCCGTGACACTATTAGTGATCTTAACCTCAAGGAGGCGCCACTGGTGGGGCGCTCTTTTACGTGGAGTAACGAGAGGTCTAACCCCACGTTGGAACGCCTTGATCGGTGGTTCTCTTCCGTAGATTGGGAGCTTGCCCACGTGGACAACCAACTTTTGGCCTTGTCTTCCTCCATTTTGGACCATGCTCCACTGCTTATGTCAATGGTGGGGGATCGATCCCCAAAGCGTAGATTCCAATTCGAAGCTTTTTGGACTTCTCTTCCCGGGTTCATGGACGAGGTAGAGCGCCTCTGGTGTGGGGCGGTTGATGTGGCCATGGTGGACAATATTAGTCCCCTAGTCATTTTGGATCGTCGCCTTCGAGCTTTGGCCGTGGGGATTAAGAGTTGGGGCGAGAGGTCGATTGGTAACATTAAACTACAACTTCTCATGGCACATGAGGTTATTCTGCGGCTTGATCAGGCCATGGAAAAGAGATCTCTTTCTCCCGTAGAGCGTGCACTTCGGAAGGCGATTAAGCTCAAGTGCCTTGGATTAGCTTCGCTCGAGCGCACGATCGCCCGTACGAGGTCGAAGCTGCTTTGGCTCAAGGAGGGAGACGCCAACACTTCCTTCTTCCACGTGCATGCGGCCATTCGTAGAAAGAAGAACACTATCCGTTCTCTTCGGGGTCCCCTCGGGACAGTGTATGAACAAGTGGAGATGGAGAAGCTGGCGTTTGAGTTCTTTGACTCTCATTTGGGGGCGGGTGTGGAGAGGAGTCGTTCCATTAACTTAGACGTGCTGGACCTGCCAGTTCTCGACCTTGCCGAGCTGGAACACCCGTGGACTGTGGAGGAGGTCTGGGATGTGATTAAGGCCATGCCCGTTGATAAGGCGCCGGGGCCGGATGGGTTTTCGATAAACTTCTACCACCGTTGTTGGGACATCATCAAGGCAGATGTGGTTCGGGCCATTAACTGTCTGTACGCCAACAAGGATGTGGGTCTCAAGTCCCTAAACCAGGCCTTGATTGTGCTTTTGCCCAAGAAGGAGAATGATGTGGAGCTAAAAGAATTCAGGCCGATTAGCCTGGTTCATAGTTTTGGGAAAATTTTCTCCAAGTTGTTGGCGGTGCGCCTGGGGAAGCGGATGGCGGAGTTGGTTAAGATTAACCAGAGTGCGTTCATCAGGGGGCGCTCGATCTTAGATAACTTCATGTTGGTTCAGAGTGCGATACGTTAGCTCCATTGTAGAAAGTTCCCGGCGGTGTTTCTTAAGATGGACATCGCACGTGCTTTTGACTCGGTGTCGTGGCCTTTCCTTCTGGAGATTCTACGGGCACGTGGGTTCGGGACGCTGTGGTGCAAGTGGATTGTTTCTCTCCTTTCGGCCTCTTCGTCCAAAGTCCTCATCAATGGGCATGCTACGGAGCGGATTTGGCATCGACGGGGCCTACGGCAAGGCGATCCGTTGTCACCTTTGCTCTTCGTCCTTGTCATGGATGTCTTGGCTGCCATGTTCAAGCTTGCGGAGGATACAGGGCTCTTTCAGTCGTTGTTGCATGTGGGTGTGCGCCATCGCCTTTCCTTGTTTGCGGACGACGTGGCGCTTGTCATTAAGCCCTGCCCCGAGGAAATTATGTTGACTACGGAGCTGTTTAATCTCTTCGGGGATGCTTCGGGGCTGGCGGCGAACTATTCCAAGGGTTCTGCTACGTTGATTTGCTCTCGCGATGTGGATGTGGACCTTGTGGAGGGACTACTGCCTTGTGCCCTAGCCACCTTTCCGTGTTCGTATCTTGGCCTTACCTTGTCGGTTACTAGGCTGAGCCGGGGAGAGCTACAACCTTATGTAGACCGTCTGGCTGTTCGCTTGCCAACTTGGCGTGGAGCCATGCTTGATGTTCCAGGAAGATCCGTGCTGGTTAAGGCTGTTTTGGCAGCTCTGCCAATCTACATCTTGATGGCGCTTCAGTTGCCGAAGTGGATGTTACTTGACTTGGGGAAGATTTGTCGGGGGTTTTTGTGGTGTGGAAAAGCGGTGGCTGGGGGGGGGGACTGCCCTATTGCGTGGAACCTGGTTTGCACCCCGACACGCTTTGGTGGACTTGGGATCCGTAACCTGCATATTCTAAATGATGCCCTCCGTATGAAGTGGCTGTGGAGGAGTCTGACGGACCGTGACGTGCCATGGAAGATTGAGAACATCCGTTGTTCGGATGAGTGCCGCGCCATGTTTGCGGCCTCAATGGTTGCACTTGTGGGCGATGGTATGGACTGTTTGTTCTGGGAAGCTCGTTGGATTGATTCGAGTAGCATTGAGATGATTGCGCCCCTTGTGTATGCCGCCGTGGAGCCTAGGGTGCGGCGCTTGCGCAAGGTTAGTCAGGCTTTGGTGGCGAACGCGTGGGTGCAGGATCTCTCCCATGGCCTTTCGGTTCCGGCTATGGTTCAGTTCATGAATCTGGCCAGGATTCTGTCCTCGACCCGTACTGAGCCTCATGTGGAGGATAGCTTTAAGTGGATTTGGACGGCGTCGGGCACTTTTTCCGCCAAATCCGCCTACCTTGCATTCTTTGAGGGGTGGACTGTGTGGCCTTTGCACGCCGCGATCTGGGAATGCAAGGCGCCGCTAAAATTCAAAATCTTTGGTTGGAAAGCGGCTTGGAATAGGTGTTGGACCGCGGACAGGAGGAAGAGACACGGGCTGACTAATGTGGATCTGTGCGCTTTTTGTTTGCAGGAGTGTGAAACAATCGACCATCTCTTGCTGGGGTGCAACTACGCGAGAGAGGTGTGGCTCAAGGTTTTCCTTAGTTTGTCGCGTACAGACTTGGTGCCTTCTGCGGATGCTTCGCTCCAGGAGTGGTGGGATGAGACGGAAGGTGTGTGGCCGGCAAAGAGTCGGCGTCAACTTCGATCCTTGCTACTGCTTGTTTTGCGCTCCATTTGGCTTGAACGCAATGATCGGGTCTTCCACTCTAGGGCTAAGCTGCCTAACTTGTTGCTTGACTCCATCATGCGTCAAGCGGAGTCGTGGAAAATTGTAGGGTTCTTTGAGTAGTCGTCTTACTCCTTTGCCCTAGGGCGGTGTAATCGTGGATGTCTAAACTCTTCTCTATCTATATAAAAAAAGGTGCGCTCTTCGCGCGTTCCTGAAAAAATAATCGGTGGTGTTTGGACCTTGCCACGAATGAACCACGACAAGGGTCCGGGGCTGGGTGGCCAAGGCTGTACCCGCGAGGGCGCGGGTATGGACGTGGTGGCAACAGGAACTTCGACCGGTGTGGTCCCTCATCCTCGAAAGCTGACGGACCGGTCGAGGGGACCGGTGCCCTCAAGGCGACTGCGGAGACGGCGGCGACTCCGGACGCGTCCAACGTCACCTGTTACAACTCCGGTAAGGTGGGCCACTTTCAGGCGGAGTGCACTGACGAGCCCTTCTGCATAAAGTGCGGCGAGAAGGGTCATCCCACTGCAATGTGCAGGGCCCCGGAAGATCGATACGAGCCGTACTGGGCTGGATATGGTAGGGATGGCATTGGCTTTATGTGCTTGGAGGTAGCTGAAGAAGAGATGGGCCAACCGCCCGCAAACTCTGCCACTCTCTTTGCGGAGGGTGCGTTGCTTTCCGCCCGCGACGTGGAAGCGGAATTCAAGGAGCTTGTTGACAAGGAGTGGGACTGGCAGATCCGGTAGCTCAGCGATGCTGACTTCGCACTCGTGTTCCCTAATCCCTAGTGCCGGCAACCTTCGCATGGCTATCCGAGGGGGAGGGCTGAGGTTACCAACTTCAAAGGCTAAGGCAATTGTTCTGGAGGGGGCTATGGCTGATTAGGCAACGAAGGTGCTGGTCCTGACTTGGGTGAAACTGCACGGGTGCCGCCTCCCTATCGCCAGGCGAGGAAGCTGCGGGTAGGGGCTCGCCCTGTGGGGAGCCCGATGCTGGTTGATGAAGCTAACTTTGAAGATGTGTCCCTTCCTATTCGGATGCAGTTCGGGTGTAGGGAACGAGTGAAAATGGTTGAGTCCTTAATGCTTTGCGTCAATGATCAAGGGTATAAGGTGCGTTTGGAAGTGGAGAAACCTGAAAGCCGTGGTGGGAGCTCGCCCCCTCCCCCTCCCCCACAGAGCAAGGACGATGATGCTGCGGATAAGAGCTCGAACGATGATTTGGAAGACTGGGATGAGAAACGTGGACGCCACAGTGAAGATAAGAAGAAGGAGAGGCTAGCTATGGGGACGGAGGGCAAGCGGGTTGGAGGAAAATCGGTGGCGGTGTTGCCTCCCTCCTCCTCTGCGCCGATCTCGTCGGCCCCTTCCTCTATGGCTTCGGTCCCGCCCCTGGACCAGTATGGCTCATTTCTTTTGGGCCGCACCTCGCCGCTGGCGCCGAGCGCCCCTGCCCAAGCGGTGATCCTCTCTGCCTCTACCTGTGACCTCCCCCCACCTTCGTCGCCTTCGGCACTCTCGACTCCGGGACAGTGGTGTTGGGGCTCTGCTCAAGAGCGCGCGTGGCGTGGGTCAGACCGAGGGGTCAGTTCTGGACCGTGCGTCCAACTGGGTGGCAGCTCGCGACGCTGCAGGTATGCTACCGATCTCTGATTTCGTTGTGCTCCCTTCGCTCTCCAACGACCATCTGCTTAGGGTAGCGGTGGACAATGGTATATCTTTGGGTTTAGCGGAGGTTTCGGACAGAGAGGCGCTCTCCATCCTGCGTACGTCGGAAATCACCCAGGCTGAACTGGCCCAAGCTAGGGAGGCCCTAGATAGAAAGTTAGGAGAAGAAAAGGCCTCGGAAGAGAGGGATCGGGAGGGTAGCACGCGGTTTCCTTCCCATGTGCCTCTTGTGGGTCCTGGTACTGCGGTATCTCCAACTGGGGAGTGTGGAGGTACTGTTATTCCGCATGATCCCTCCTCGGGCCCTGCTAGGCGCTCTAGGAAAGAACATTTAGTTTCTACCCCTGTGCGGAAACCCTATACCAGGAATGCCAAGCTGAAAGCGGCCATGGCCGCGCCGCTTTCTCTTCCTACCCACCAAGCACTGGGTTCTGCGCAGTTATCCTAATGCGGTGCCTCTTCTCGAATATCCGTGGATTTGGTGTTTCGGGGCGCCGTACCATGCTTAAGGAATCTCTCCGGAGCCAACATATTGATGTAGTCTATTTTCAGGAGACAATTAAACCGGATTTTTCGGATAAGGAGCTTCACAGCCTAGAGGTTGGGGAGCCTTTCTTTTGCGTGTGGCTGGCAGCTAATGGTTTATCAGGGGGTCTGCTCTTAGGGGTCAGGGACAACATGTTTGATGTAGCCTCCTTTGAGAAAGGCCGCTTCTTTCTTAGTTTGGAGGTACTGCACAGACCATCGAACCTTAAGCTAATCTTCATCAACGTGTATGGACATGCCGATCAAGCCTACTCTAATATCTTCCTTGATGAAATCTCCGAGAAAATTTCTCGCTGTCAGCACCCTGTGGTTATGGGTGGTGACTTTAACCTCATCCGTGGCGCTCATGACAAGAATAATTCTAACATCATCTGGTCGAGAGTAGACCTTTTTAACCTTCACATAGACAACTAGGGGCTGAGGGAGGTGGATCGTTCTGGGGGCCAGGTATACATGGACCAACAAGCGACTGAACCCAGTCAGATGTGTGCTTGACAGAGTCTTCATGTTCGCAAGTTTAGACACCCATTTTCCCCTGTGCTCTTTGGTGGCGGAGACGAGCTTGGGCTCTGATCACACCCCACTCATTCTGGACTCGGGCGAAGGGGCCATAGTTCGTAGCAATAGATTCTTCTTCGAAACTGGGTGGCTCGAACTCCCTGAGTTTGAGTCCCTCCTCCTAAATTTCTGGGGATAAACTAGCGACGGAGGCGGGAGGGGGGAGGGTCGAGACATTATAGATTGGTAGATGCACATGAGCAGGGGCTTTAGACAAGTGTTGTGGGGCTGAACCCGCAACATAGGTAAAGAAGCCAGGGCAAAAAAGGCCTCTCTATTGACGGAGATCAAAGACCTTGATTTCAAAGCAGACTCATCCGCTCTGGAGGACGACGAGTGGGCATATAGGCTGCACCTCGAGGACCAACTCCTGCAAATTTTCAGGGTGGAGGAAGAGTACTGGCGACAACGGGGCCGTATCCACTGGGCGCTCCAGGGGGACGCCAGTACGGTGTATTTTCATGTGGTGGCCAGTGGCAAGAGACGACGATGTAACATCTCTTCCCTTGTCTCGGATTCTGGGGTGATCTCGGACAAAGAGGCGTTGCAAGCGCACATCTATGACTTCTACCGGGAGCTGCTTGGATCGTCCTCCCCCTGTCAATGCGACCTTGCATGAAACATTTGGGCTGGGGACGAGTTGGTCTCGGACCGAGACAATGAGCATCGTTGTCATACCTTTTCCGAATCTGAGTTAGAGAACCTTGTGAAAGATATGAAATCCGACACCGCTCCTGGACCGGATGGGTTCCCGGTTCCCTTCTTTCAAAAATGTTGGAGCTTGGTTAAACACGGGGTCCTCCACATTCTGAACAACTTCATTCTAGGGAGAATTGATATTTCTATACTCAATTTTGGGGTGCTCTCGTTGATTTTCTAAGGTTCCGGGGGCGTACCACATCTCTCAATTCCGACCCATTGCTCTAATAAATGTGATCTTCAAAATCATCTCAAAATCTTTTGTCTCCAAGCTCGACCCAGTCGCCAATAAAGTGATTAGCCACAACCAAACTTCCTTCAACAAGGGCAGATCCATCCTTGAAGGCGCATTGTCCTTGCATGAGATCACCCATGAGATCAGAACTAAAAAAACTAGGGGGATTTCTGGTGAAGTTGGATTTCGAGAAAGCCTACGACCGGGTCAACTGGGATTTTCTTTTAGAAGTGCTCCGCCGGAAGGGCTTTGAGTCCGGCTACGTGCATAGAATCTCCCAACTTGTTGTCGGGGGGCAGACGGCGACCACTATCAACGGGGAGATGGGCCCTTTCTTCCACAACAAGAGGGGGGTGCGTCAGGGTGACCCACTGTCTCCACTCGTGTTCAATTTTGTCGCTGAAGGCCTGGCAACTATGCTGAGTAAGGCAGATGCGGCTGGCCACATCAGTGGGATGGTACCCCACTTAGTCCCGAGAGAGGTCACACACCTTCAATACGTCGATGACACAATCATCCTCCTCTAGTATAGCGACCTTGCGGTGGGCCACCTCAAATTCTTGCTCATGTGCTTTGAGAACATGTCGGGGCTAAACATCAACTACCACAATGGTGAAGGAATAATCTTCAACCAATCTCCGGAGTTGGGGCGAAGTGTTGCTAGACGACTGAACTGCAAGCTTGGCAAACTCCCGATGTCTTATCTAGGTCTCCTGATTTCTGGAAAAAAAACACTCACTAAGGAACAATGGGGGTTCCTTATCCAAAAGCTAGCAGCTAGGCTCGAGTCGTGGATTGGTAGATTTCTCTCCTCCGGAGGTACATTGATACTTTCCAACTCATGTCTCGACAACATCACCTCTTACGCCATGGGCCTATTCCTCTTTCAAAAAGGGATTGACGTTATATTCGAATCCCTTAAAGCCTTATTCTTTTGGGAAGGAGCCAGGCCTGAACGCAAGTACCATATGGTCATATGGCCATCAATATGTCGCCCCAAGGACCAGGAGGCCTTGGGCTTATTAACTCTGGAAGAATGAATGAAGCCTTGATGCTGAAATGGATCTGGAAGATCTACAAGATGATAACTCCATTTGGGCGGTCTTTATTCGCAACAAATACACCCCTGAGGGGGACATCTTTGCCAGCTCGGAGCATGGGGGCTCTCAGTTCTGGAAAAGCCTTCACAAAATAAAACATCTCTTTAAAGCCGGGGCCAAGCATCACATTCACAATGGCGACTGGTGGCAAGGGGAAGGGCCCCTTTGTCGAAGATTCCCGCTTCTCTTCGACTCTTGTGGAAAACCAGACATCTCGGTGGCAGTGGCGTCAAGGGACGGCCTTGCCTTTCGAATATCATTGGACCAAGCGGGCATGATCCAATGGCAGGCTCTGGATGGGATCCTGTGGGAGGCCCAGCTTTTGGAGTTGTCTGATAGGATCTCTTGGTCGCTCAAAACCTCAGGACATTTCTCAGTGAAATCTATGTACGCTTCGTTTTCTCAAGGATCAGTTTTGGCCCTTTCTATAGTCCCGTGGGAGGCCAGGGCACAGCTGAAGATTAAAGTTTTTGTGTGGCAGCTTTTATTAGATAGGTTACTGTCAGGGGCCCAGCTTGCTTCCCGGCAGGGGCCATCGGATCGGTCTTGCAACCTGTGCGGGAGCATCAAGGACGCGGAGCACATTTTCTTTTCTTGCTCGCTAGAGAAGTTTGCATGGAGCATCTTGCAGGAGGTCTTTTGGAAGACCTCGTGCCTGAGTTCTAGGGCGCAGTGGCTTAGGGTGGTGCTGGCCCTGCCCTCCCGCTCCCGTAGTCTAGAGTGGCGCTTTTTCCTTGCGCAATCGTGGACGCTTTGGACAATCAGAAACAAGCATGCAATCGAAGGGAAGATCATTCGTCACCCCACTAATGTTATATTTAAAACTGCCACTTTCTTGCAGCTCTGGATGCCAATGCTGAGGCCTGACGAGCGGAAGGCGCGCACTGGGCCATTGAAGAGCTCAAGAAATTGTATCGTCCGTGGGTCCCTAGAGTTATCTAGCCATAGGCTCACTTGTTGTTGTTGCTTATTTTCTTGGGAGCCACTCTTGTTTTTTAGGCTCTCCACTGATCTTTTTCCATTTGGCAAAGATGTATGCCTAAATCTTTGTATTACCTATGTGTGTGGACTCTGTTGGCTTTGTTAATTCAAGGTCAGGCATCGTTATGCCTTTTATCTTAAAAAAAACCACGACAACCTCGCCACGAACGACTTCTTGCAAATGAATAAGAAGAGTTTCTCATCTCAAAAAATAGGGCTCGAAACGTCCTCGAACTAAGTGGCATTGTTGGGGGAATAAGTAAGGAGGAGCCTTATTTTCCACCCACATGAACCGGATTTCCCTCATGTCGGTTCATAATACTTGATCCGGTTTATATCGGGAAGAGCTGGATAGATACCAGCTAGCAGAAGAAGACCCGGATCACCCTAAGAGTGACCCGGAAAGGTGGAGGAGCCGGCCTGTGTTCCGGGTTTGAAGACCCGGAGGCCCAAGACCTAAGGAGCGGCACAAGGCCGGAAGGAACGCCCGGGCCATGGGGTAAACCGGACGGAGCAACTGGGAACCGGAGTAATCTAGGACTCTGATCGCGGGAACAAGCGGGATCCCCTTGTAACCCAGGGCCCTCGTCCACTATAAGACGAGGTCCTGGGACGTAGAGAGACAGGTTCTAAGTTGCTAGCAAGATAGCTCGAGACATCGAGAGCCAAAATCGCCCTTTGTAATCGACACTTTGTTTTCCAGTAGGAAGAAGGCAAGAGTAGGTTTACCCTCAATCGAGGGGCCAAACCTGGGTAAAATCGCGTCTCTCGTTTCCGCATTAACCCTTTTGAAGTTTCGCTTAGTAGCAATGGCCTCGTAATTTAGTTCTCACATGAGGAAACTTGCCGTGAAAACACCACGACAGTTGGCGCCCACCATGGGGCCTGCTCACGGAAGCGTCGTCTTTTCAGAAGGAGCTTTACCTGGGATCGAGAAGCTCGCGATAGTTCAGCTCAGGAGGAGTCAGTGTGGAAACTACTATAACCATGACACGTGGGGTCCAGAGTTCGCCTTTGTGGAATCAGGGTTTCGAGTCCCCTTTGGCGGAATCCACGTCTTCGTTGGCTTCGTAGGAGGAACGGGCCCAGACCCGGACCAGCAGTCATACTCAGTCTCCAAGGAAGCTACGATGATACATTCTGATGGTGAATCTTTAGTTGGAAACAATGATGACCGTGACGAGACAGGTTCTATCCACCAGCTCTTTGAAGATCGACTAGATGGAGGCCTTGAACCAGATTTACAAAGCTTGGTGGAGACAACTCATCATGCAACTGTCTACATGGCTGGACCAGCGCGACTTGCGGAACCCAGGTATGATGCCAGTGGAAATTTGATTACAAATACTGCTTCAACCTCAAATTTGGTTCCATGAGGACCGGGTGTTTCAGGGACAGGACCCGTTGGGCCAACGGTAGACCCTGTCGGGCCAACAGCAACACCTCTAACAGGACCTGGGCCGGCGAGCTCTGGGCCAGCAGAATCAGTGATTGATCTAACAGAGCCCGTGCCGTTTAACCCAAGGCCTGAACTAATAGCCACGATGGATTCATTGAACGAAATATTGGCTACTCCAATCACCCCGGAGAACTTGGTGCAGCGTAACGCAGAGAACGAGAGGCTTCGACAGGGACCAAGTCGTGCCCGTCGGGAGATCGAGATGGAGGTAACACGTATAAATAAAGCTCAGTCCGAAGTCTTGGAAGAAGCAACACGTCTAGAGAGAGAAGGGATTCATCTGAGTTCCAGACAGAGGGAGCTAGCCTCGATACAGAACATGCGTCATCATACCCGGTTGAATAATGAATTTGGCGCATGACTAGGACCGACCAACCTTCAGAATCTATTCGCGTCTCCGGCTGGGACACCCGGAGCACCAAACCGGGCTGGCCCGGTTCACCCTATGAAGCCGCCAGTTTTCCCCATTCTAGTTTAGCCGGCGCGTTTTCAACCACCTATCTAGTTGAACGGCAACCTGAATCCCGCTCTAGTCCAGGAACAACCCTTGCAGGAAAGGTTCTATACGCCACCAGGTCATTTCAACAATCCTATGGATAACATTTGGACAGCCACAAATAGCCTGGCACGAATTCCAGTCAACCCAAATGATCATGTAGGAATTAAAGCCCGGAGGGAAATTGAGAGGTTGCAAACAGCTGTGGTTCAGCAGATGAATTATAGTAACCAGGAGAAGATACATTCAACTCCCTACAATAGCAGGAACTCTTTGCCAAGAAGTCATCATGGAAATTCACCGGTTCCGGCTAGCTCTAGCAATGCAAACCGGTAGCAACCTATTCCACCCAGGCAGACTTTGTCCCATGTACCTGGGGTTATAAACACACGACATAGAGTTGCAGAACCAGAAAACAGAAATCTGGGTCATGTTCAATTCCCGGTTCAGAATCCAGTCTCAAACCTAGCTCCGACTGGGTCTCGCAGAATTGGAATTCAATGCCTTGGTCCGGCAATCAGGAACGAGAGAATACCAACTTATTTTAAAGGACCTCGCAGAGTTGTAAACTATACCCAGACATGGAGCCTGCAGACTGGATAGAAGGGTGAGATGGCCATGGAGATATTGGAAGTAAGCGATGCGGTATGCGCATGATACTTGAGTGTGATGTTAGAAGGACCCGCAAAATCCTGGTTAAAAAACTTGCCCACAAATTCAATCAGTAGCTGGCAAGAGTTGAAAGATCAGTTCATCAAAAATTTCCAGAGAACATGTAAACGTCCAACGACCATTGTAGACCTGGAAAACTACGTTCGGAAGGAAGGGGAGTCTGCCCAACACTGGTCTCAGCGCGTTGCAGAAAGTATTCATTCATCTGTCGGACTCACTGCCCAGCAAGCAGTCATAGCCTTGGAGAGAAACTGCAGATTTGACCCATTGAAACATAAGCTGGGACGCATCAAGCAATACGTGAGTAATATGAGTGAGCTGATGGATGCCATGACCAAGTATGCGGAGTCTGACAAAATAAAGGACGCAGACTCAGATGATGAGAAGTCTGCAAAGGGAAAGAAAGCTGGGGCCAAGGGCAGCCAGAACCCGAATCAGAGCAACAGCAATCCCCATAACCAGAATAATAACACGCGCAAGAACGGGGAAGGAACCTCGGATCTGGTGGCAAATACAAATACAGGTTACAGAAACCAGCGGCAGGGTAATAACTTCAGAGGAAATAAAAAAATTTGACCAAACAGTTTTGCGCAGGCTCAACAGGCTCTGAAAGGACCATGTCCCCGACGCAGCAAAAATGGGA
Organism: Alopecurus myosuroides; assembly: GCA_028641055.1. Lineage (NCBI taxonomy): Eukaryota > Viridiplantae > Streptophyta > Magnoliopsida > Poales > Poaceae > Alopecurus > Alopecurus myosuroides. The sequence continues at coordinate 258,221,871 of CM054063.1, read as the reverse complement.
AGTTAGCAAACCATTCTTGGGAAAATTGTTTCATCATGCAGGGCTTCAGACCCAGTGGAAATAATAACTATGGACCAGGAAACAATGGAGGCAGCAACTCAGGTAATATGAGAGGTGGACATCCGGGAGCTAGCAATTCCGGACCTGGAAATCATAGTTCGGGTCATCATGGTTAGGGTAACCAAGGAACTAACCCGGGTGGCAGTCACCAAGGAGCAAATTCTGGTTTTCAAACAAATCCGAAGCAATTAAGCTCTAGCCAGTATCATGTATTTACCACCAGTTCATGCAGGAGAGAACGAAAGGTGCAGAAACGTGCAGTCAACACAGTAACTCCTGCTGTCCCTAGGTGGCTAAATTGGTCAGAACAACCCATAACCTGGAGTCGGGCAGATCATCCTCCACGAGTTAATAATCCAGGAGGCGTGGCTCTAGTTGTAGATCCACAGGTTGGAGGATACAAGTTAGACAAAGTGTTGATGGATGGAGGATGCACTATAAACATATTTTACTATGATACGTTCAAGAGGATGAACCTGCAAGAGAAACAACTTCAGCCATCATAAACCGTGTTTCATGGGATCGTACCCGGTAAATCCGCGCAACCTATCAGAAAGATATATCTTGAGGTTGCTTTCGGAGTATTTGAAAATTACAGGATATAGATGTTAGCATTCGAAGTGGTCAAATTTAAAAGCCCATACCACGCTTTATTTGGAAGACCAGCTTATGCCAAGTTTATGGCAAGACCCTGCCACGTAAACCTTAAGATGAAGATGTCAGCTCCCCATGGAAATATTACTGTCAACGGTGATAGAGACATAGCTTTAGAGTGTGAGGAAGGTGATGCAACTTATGTAGAGTCAGCTTGTGCAGAAGAGGAGTTAAAATTGTATAAGCTGCAGGTTGATCCAGAGGACATGACTTCGCTCAAGAAACCATCAGCAGATTCCAAATTGAAGTTTAAGTCTGCTCAAGACACGAAGTTGGTGGACTTTACCCCCGGTGACTCATCTAAGCAGTTCAGCGTGGGGGCTCACATGACGGATAAATAGGAAAGCGCGCTCATCAAGTTCCTCCGTGAGAATTGGGACATCTTTGCATGGAAACCTTTTGACATGCCGGGTGTTCCAAGGGAACTTGCTGCGCATAGTTTGAGTGTGGATCCTAACCTGAAACCTATTCGTCAGTTCCTTCGTCGCTTCAATGATGAGAGGAGGAAAGCAATCAGAGAGGAGATAGCTAGGCTTCTCGCAGCAGGGTTCATAGTAGAAGTGTTACACCCAAAGCGGTTAGCCAATCCAGTTCTCGTCCTAAAGAAAATGGAACCTGGAGAATGTGCATAGATTACATAGACTTGGACAAAGCATGTCCTAAAGATCTGTTCGCCTTACCCCGTATCGATCAGATTATAGACTCTACGGCTGGTTGTGAACTGCTATGTTTCCTAGATGCTTACTCAGGTTATCATCAAATTAAAATGAAGGAAGAGGATCAAGAGAATGTTGGGAATATGCCCTAGAGGCAATCATGTATGATATAATTCCCAATGTATTCATAAAGTTATTAAGTTGTCCTTGTTTTGAACATCTGATATATGTCATTGAATATGTGATTCAATTGTGGAACTATGTACTCATGTTGTTCATGCTAAATTGGCCTTGGTCATTAAGGTTGTGTTGGATACACACCGTAGACTAATGTGAGTGTTGGCTGATGACGCGGTTCCACCTGTCATGGCCATGGCGATGCCATTCCAACTTTCACAGACTTGGCTAAAGAGTTTAGCAAGTCAGACTGACCCATATTGAGATGCAACGAGTAAGTCGTCATTTGCATGTCTCAATCAATGTAATCCTTAGACCTGAGGTTGTCGCACAATCCGAGTTGTGGATCACCGACTTAGGTTCTGTCAAGCGCTGTTCCGTGACAAGGCAGTTATAAAAGCAGAATTCGGGTCGAATGAGAAGCAAGCTGCGTGATGTGGATAATCAAGATGGGATTTTGCCCCTCCGAATGGAGAGATATTCTCTTGGCCCTCTCGAGTGATATGATTCCGGAAGCATGGCCATGCGTGACTCGGTTAAGTGTTAACTGGGTCTATTGACTAAGAGTTAGTCAGATGAATCATATATCACGGATCGAGAAGAGAGTTGAGCTATTTAAGGGATGACGATAATTCGCCTATAGTTCGACAAGGTATATCGTGAGGCAAAAGGGACTCAGATGAAAGTCACATTGGAAGGTATGTCGTCATGACTCTATGGCACTTGGGAGTCGGCACGTTCTGTTAGGAGCCGCTACCGATTGATCGATTGGGAGTCGGACTTCAATCGTGTCCAAGTCGCCATGAGCCTGCAGGGTCGCACACTTAAGAGCGGGAGCAAGAATATTGGTCGGGTTGGACCCGAACCGGAAATGGACTAAATTAGTGAGTTTGACTCACAAAGGGAATGGTCCACAAGCGTTGTGCAGCCCACTCCCACTCGCTATATAAAGAGGGGCGCAAGTTGCCCAACGGGCACAAGTTTTTCACTCCCATGCATTGGGAACCCTAGCCCCACTCAGTCCAGCCGCCGCACCGGACCTAGCAGTCCGCCGTCGGAGCTCCTCCTCATACGTGTGGATACCGGCAGAGGTGATGTACGTTCAGCACTTCGACGATCGCGGGATTGGATCGGCTGGATCGGATCGTGGGACTACACTGCATCGACGTGCTTCATCGATAATCCTCACCTGCGTGTCTAGTGGTAATCCTCATGGCCTTCGACCTCGGCTAGATCTTGGAAGTACCGCGTACAAATTTTTTTGTTTATCTCTACGCGTTTCAACAGAGAAGACCTCATTCATTACACCCTTTGGAGCATTTTGTTATACTTCAATGTCTTTCGGACTGAAAAATGCAGGAGCAACTTATCAAAGGTGTATCTAGAATTGTTTGGAAAGCCAGATCGGACGAAACATGCACGCTTATGTGGATGATATAGTGGTCAAATCTCAAAAAGGGGACACTCTGATCTATGGCCTGGAGGAAACGTTTGCCAGCTTACGCAGATACCAGATGAAGATCAATCCAACAAAATATATTTTTGGAGTACCAGCTGGAAAATTACTGGGTTTCATTATTTCAGAGAGAGGAATTGAAGCAAACCCGGAAAAAATTTAGGTCATACATAACCTGAAAAAACCAGTTTGTCTGAAGGACGTTCAGAAGTTGACAGGTTGCGTTGCTGCCCTAAGCCGGTTCATAAGTAGACTGGGTGAAAAAGCCATACCTTTGTACCGGCTCTTGAAGAAAACCGACACTTTTGTGTGGAATCAAGAAGCTGATGAGGCATTGGAGGCCTTGAAAAAACAAATTTCCAAAGCACCTATACTGGCTACACCCGAGAAGAAAGAGCTCATGTTATTATATATTGTGGCCAACAACAGGGCTGCAAGTGCAGTCGTGGTTGTGGAACGAAAACTAGAAGGAAAAGAGGGTCTCGTTCAGCGGACGGTTTACTATGTGAGCGAGGTCCTGATAGAGTCAAAGCATCATTATCCGCACTGGAAAAAATTGGTCTTCAGGGTGTTCATGGTGAAGGGAATATGCCCGAGAGGCAATAATAAAATGGTTATTATCTTATTCCTTGTTTATGGTGAATGTTTATTTCTCATGCTAGAATTGTATTAACCGGAAACGTTGATACATGTGTGCTTAATAAACAAACAATGGTTCCTAGTAAAGCCTCTCTTTTAACTAGCTCGTTGATTAATAGATGATCAAGGTTTCCTGATCATGAACATTGGATGTTATTAATAACGGGGTCATGTCATTAGAAGAATGATGTGATGAACATATACCCAAAGAGAATATAGCAATGCGATCAAGTCATTTAGTTTACATTATATCAAACATACGAAGTAACTTATTCCTTAGACCATGAGATCATGTCAATCGCTGATACCGGAAGAGTGCTTTGATGGCATCAAACGTCACACCGTAACAGGGTGACTATAAAGGTGTCGTTAAGTATTCGGAAAGTATTAGTTGAGGATCATGGATCAAGAGTGGGATTTGTCCATCCATATGACAGAGAGATATACTCTGGGCCCTCTCGGTGATATCACATCGAAACCGCTTGCAAGCACGTGATATGATCACAAGGATGTTATATCACGGGAACGAGAAAAGAGTACTTGTTGGTAACGAGATTGAACAAGGTATGGTTGATACCAATGATCGAATCTCGGACAAGTAAAATATCGCGAGACAAAGGGAATAGTTCACGGCGTTGTTGGTTCACACGATCACGAGAGTCATCGTTGAATATATAGGAGTCATCACGGATCTCCAGATCCCGCTGTTGATTATTGATCGGAGAGGAGTCTCGATCATGTCTATCTTATTCACGAACCGTAGGGTGACACACTTAAGGTTCGATGACGCGTTTGAGAGGATACGGAATATCGAAGAATATTTTGGGCGGCACCAAAATTGTTTCGAGGAAAATTGAAATAGTTCAAGGGGTATTTCGTCGAATGGTTGTTAATAGAATTAACAAATGATTCGAGGTGCTATATGCAAAATTTTGTTAATAGAATTAACAAATGATGAAATAAAGATATAAAAAGGTTTTATTTATTTATTAAAAGAAAACCTTTGGATTTTCCAAGTGGGAAATAATGGGAAAGTGAGTGGAGGTGAGTGGAGTGTCCACTCACATGATGAGGGAAGAGGTGGGGGCACACCCATGGGCTGGCCGCACCCCCCTTGGGCTGCCTCCCCCCTCCTATAAAAGGAGGGTGAGAGCTCTCCCTCCTACACACACTTGCCACTTCCTTTTCCCTCCACCCGCTGCTCCATTCCATGGTCTCCGGCTTGGCGAAGCCCTGACCGTGGGATTCTTCTTCACCACCACGCCGTCGTGCTGCTGGAGTTCCGAGGGATCCTCTACTTCCGCGCCCCGCTGGAACGAGGGAACGGAGGTCGTCATCAACCGTACGTGTGACCGATCACGGATGCACCGCCGGATTGCGGTGCCCATCTTCTCGCTATCGGGATCGGTGTGAGTACGACTACGCCAACAACGAGATTTGATCTCGTACCACTTTGAGTCTTCGAGGGTATGTGTTCTCCTTAACCCTCTTGTTGCCCGTTGCACTTCGTCTCCTAGATTAGATCTTGGCCTTTCGGGTGTCTCTCGTGTAGGAAAATTTTTTTTCTACGCAACGACCCCTTCAGTGGTATCAGAGCCAAGTTTATGCGTAGATGTTTTGTACGGGTAGAACACATAGGTGTATGTGGGCGTTGATGATCATGTTATTGCCTCCTTGAGTATTTATGATCTTAGTGGCATAGTAGGATGAAGATTCCCCAGACTAAGTTTACGTGTACTATGTACGCGAGAGTTGTCTCACTTGTGGCTAAGGGGGTGTCCGTTTCTCCTACTATAGTTAAGATCTAATCTACGAAGGGTTGCTAAAAATATGTTTATCAACGTTGTGGTTGATGTTCGTAGGTATGAACAGTTCTATCCTCGAAAGCCCTAAGTCACATAAAATATGCAAAAAATAAATTAGAAGCGTCTAACTAGTTTTTGCTGGGCATGTGATGTGATATGGTCAATATTACAAATTTGATTATGAGATGATCTATTTTGTAAATTATTGATATACCGGAAGGTATCCATATGGTTGTCTTCTTATTGATGGACAATCAAGTTTGGGGTGTCGTGGTACTTGGTACCACGTCGGTGAATGATTGAGATCATACCATAATGCACATGATGGAGATCAAGTGCAAGAAGGACCATATCATATCACGTTATACTTTCATGTGATGTCTGTGATGTTAATCCTTTTTATGCATCTTGTTTTGCCTAGATAACGATGGTAGCATTATAAGATGATCCCTCTCACTTAATATCAAGATAATAATGTGTTCTTCCTTAAAGTATGCACCGTTAAGAAAGTTCGTCGTTTCGAGACACCACGTGATGATCGGGTGTGACAGACTCAACGTTCGCATACAACGGGTGTTTTCAAGCCTAGCATGTACAGACATGGCCTTGAAACACAAGCAATACTACGGTTCTACTTGGCGAGCCTAGCATGTACAGACATGGCCTCGGAACACGTAACCGAAAGGTAAAGCATGAGTCATATGGATGATATGATGAACATGTCGATGTTCGCCTTTGAAGCTACATCATCTCACGTGATGATCGGTTTTGATGTAGTCAATTTGGTTCGTGTAATCACTAAAGACGACTAAGAGGGATGTTGTTTTTTGAGTGGGAGTTCATGGTTTAATTTTGAATTAACTTGAACTTATTTATCATGAACAACTAATCAAAGTGAATTTGCACAAATTGTAGCATTCATTGGCATCTATAATTACCTTACACTTAGATTGTTAATTGAGATATAACTGTTATGATCTGGTAAATACCATTTAAGATTGGTACCGTATTAGTGAAATTTAAAATTGAATCCTATTGTAGATTTTCGGTATTTCCTACCTGCCTCCATGTGATTAATGATTGATTGATCTAGAGAGCAACCAATTCCTACTTAGAATCCAAAGTCATGGTTGCTTACGTATTAGTTTATCTTCAAAAGAATGTTTTGTTGATCAAAGTGATTTAGGAACCGAAAAGAATTGTTTTCAGAAACAATCAAGTGAAAGATATATTGATATCTAGAAACTTATTTGTGGCAACATGGCTGAGTATAATTTAGCGTGACAATGTATGCTTATATTATTTGGATATATGCAATAATTGAAGACGCTAGGCGTTTGAATATTCCAAGAAGTTGGGCGCTAAAAATTATCCTCTAAATCCCTTCCTTCGAGCTATAGTAGCTTAATCATAAAATTGTTATGAGGGGATGGATTAGAAGTATGGGTAAAGTAGTTTACCTTACTTGGAAATTGCTAAGAGTGGAATCTAGAAGAATGCTATTAATATGGTGATATTAGTAGAACAATCAAACTCAAAGTATGACTCAATGGGTGATAGTATATGACTAACACGCCAAAGAAAATGAGCTAGTAAGACTAGCATTGTTTGATGTTGAATGATTCTTCTATAAAGGAAACGGAATATTGAAAATAGAATTACAAAAAGATATATGGCAGAAAAAGAAGATAACTGGAAAGTCCAGCTCAGGAGTATATGCTTGATATACAAGTTACAGATGTATTACTAGTTAACAAAGTATTTTTGGGTATTTTGATACCACATTGGTTGGTATGAGTTGTCATACAAAGAAACGCAATGCAAGAAATACAAGGGCCTAAAAGGAACTAGTAATAGATGTGGAATCGATTATGACAAGAACATAAATAAAGTGTTATTGTGTTCATTGTCGTATCGAACCAAACAGTCAAGATTTATTTGAAGAACTTAATAATTTTTTATTTTGTTCTAGTCTTTTGTGAGAACAAATGAGATTGTTCAAACTATGATCATATTCCATAATTGATGGATATGTTAATATAAATCATGTTGGTAAAGTAAACATCTATAAGACTAAATGTTAAACGTTGCAAGACGTAGAAGAGTTTCACTTAAATTGTGACACCACCATTTTAGTTCATATCGGAAAGGAAAACATGAAGGAATTCCATACTGATGGACTTCCAGTCATTTTATTTTGAATAAATTGACGCTTGTGAGACCTCTTCCAAAAGATGAATAGAATTCCGTTCTTAGGCCAAAGTAGAATGGACGACTAATTTAGTGGAGATTATACATATTGATGTATATAGTCCATTATGTGTAGTCATGTATGGTGGACTAATTTTTCCTTCATGAAATTCTGTCGATGACTTGAGTAGATATGTGAGTATATCTATTTAAAGGGAACAAAGTTTGAAATTTTGAATTGGTTCAAAAGGTTGTTAATATGAAGTTAAAATCAATGTAACAAGATAATCAAGTATTTATGATTGGATCATAAAGGATAAAGTTTGAGTTACAAGTTTAGCAAAACATCTGATAAGTTGCAGAATTGTTCTACAACTTATACTTCTCGAATACCCCACATTAGATTGGAGTATTCAAAAGACAAAATCAAACCCTGTTTTACATGGTAAGATTAATAAAATTGCCATTATAATTTTGTAGTTTATACATTAAGGACAACCGCTTTTACACTGAAAAGAGCACCATCATGATCCGTTGAAATTGACAACATATAAGATATGGTTTGGGTAATGACCCGAATTGTCATTTTTTCTTAAGTTTTGGTATGTATAGCATGTGTAAAATGTTTACAACCAAAATAGGATAAATATATGTTTATAAGGTTATCCCAAATAAAACATTGGGTATTTCTCCTATCACCGAACCAAAAGACAAATGTTGTTTGTCAGAAAGGGTTGATTTCTCGAGAAAGTAGTTCTTGCGAAACAAGTGAGTGGGATCACAGTACAAACTCAACGAGATTAGAGAATCTTCGTTATCATGTCAAGAGTAGCGCAGCACTGGAAGTTGTTCCGGGGTTTACTATTTTGACTAAGTAGAAGACACTACAAATGTTGTAGATACTTCAAATGAGTTTGCGAGCTGTACCAGAAAAGTCCAAAAACTTTGTACTTAGAACAACTTGTGGTTTAAGTGTAAAGTGTTGTTTTGACAACAAAAGGACATGGACCTTATAAAGGAAGCAAATGATGGGCCCTGACTTCGTAAAATTGACTATGAGTCATTATATCCGCCATAGTATCCTTGTATGAATATCAAGTATGTGACTTGGTAGTCCTTTCAATCGGCATGATGCCTAACGATAGCAAAAGGGTCTATATAGCGACAAAGACATGGATACTTATCGAAAAGTTGTTTTCGACGAAGTTCAAAGAGTTGACTACTACAATATTTCGATCTTCCGTAGTGATGCTTTAGTCTTTGCGGATAGTTCTAGCAAAAAGTTACATATTATGATATGGCAGTTGAATAACAAAACCAACTCTCCTCTCGAGGCAGTTTGATCAAGGATGTGTACTTGACACAGTCTGAGAGTTTTGTAAAATTCAAAAGGTTGCCATAAAGGCATGCACACTTCAATGGTTGAAGTGAGCATAGCGAAGTTGAAATCTTAGCTTAATGAAGTTATCAAAAGAGTTTGATTCCATCATGAATGATAAAGATGCTTGTAGAGTTACAAGAAATTAAGTGGGAGCGCTATGACATATTTCCAACACTTTATGTAGTTGACATATGGTTGATTGGAAAATATGTATTTTAAATTAACACGGTTAATATTTTCGATTTCATATTGATGAAAGGCTTAGAAGATATTGGGCATCGATATCTATAAAAGATGGACTGACGCACCTGATATGATTGAAGCCAAATTACATAGATGAAATATTGAAGTAAGTCAATATGAAAATGACAAGAAGGAGTTATTTTCACATGGAAAATAATTGAGCAAGATTCATGTGTTTTGACACATGATGAGCATCATTGAAATTGAGATTTCTAAGTCATGTTTCCATGCTATGTACACAACCAGATGAGTCATATGCTATAAAATGTTATAGTAGGATAATTCATATGATGATTAGACAACAGTGGGAGAGATCCTTGTGTCATTTTAGAAATGCTAAGGATATGTTTTCCTATATAGTAATGACAAAATATTAGTTGTAATATGTTACACTAATAGTCTTGTCATTTATTCAAGTAATTTTATCTCAATTAAAATATGTGATGAAGGGTAGCACAATAGGATGGAAGAAAGTTCCATGCTAGATTTGAAAGAGTTTCAAAATTAAAATATTGTGACAGATACTACAACAAAGGCTAAAGTATATCGTTGTGTTAACAACTGATTATAAGTGTATTTTGTGTCAAGGAGTTCTTTATTGAACTTGGTGAATTTCCAGGAATGCTGAAACTATGAAGCTACATTTTCACAATGTTAGTAACATCAGTTTAAGCTGAGGAATTAAGGAATCACCGGAACTTGGTGAGTTTCCAAGAATGCTAACACTATGAAGCTACATTTTCACAATGTTAGTGACATCAGTTTAAGCTGAGGAATTAAGTTTTCACCAATTGACCATATATATACAAAGCCATCTCATTTAGAGAATGAGTGATGCGTGTAGACGCAAAGGACATGCAAATACAATAGGACCTGTACAGTTGAGATCTTTTTGATGATGTTTACCGCATGCGAAGCATGGTAATAACACTGGTACGCCATATGTGTTAAAGTGCTTACAGACTAGATTATTGACTCTAGTGCAAGTGGGAGACTGAAGGGAATATGCCCGAGAGGCAATAATAAAATGGTTATTATCTTATTCCTTGTTTATGGTGAATGTTTATTTCTCATGCTAGAATTGTATTAACCGGAAACGTTGATACATGTGTGCTTAATAAACAAACAATGGTTCCTAGTAAAGCCTCTCTTTTAACTAGCTCGTTGATTAATAGATGATCAAGGTTTCCTGATCATGAACATTGGATGTTATTAATAATGGGGTCATGTCATTAGAAGAATGATGTGATGAACATATACCCAAAGAGAATATAGCAATGCGATCAAGTCATTTAGTTTACATTGTTATATCAAACATACAAAGTAACTTATTCCTTAGACCATGAGATCATGTCAATCGCTGATACCGGAAGAGTGCTTTGATGGCATCAAACGTCACACCGTAACAGGGTGACTATAAAGGTGCCGTTAAGTATTCGGAAAGTATTAATTGAGGATCATGGATCAAGAGTGGGATTTTTCCATCCATATGACAGAGAGATATACTCTGGGCCCTCTCGGTGATATCACATCGAAACCGCTTGCAAGCACGTGATATGATCACAAGGATGTTATATCACGAGAACGAGAAAAAAGTACTTGTCGGTAACGAGATTGAACAAGGTATGGTTGATACCAATGATCGAATCTCGGACAAGTAAAATATCGCGAGACAAAGGGAATAGTTCACGGCGTTGTTGGTTCACACGATCACGAGAGTCATCGTTGAATATATAGGAGTCATCACGGATCTCCAGATCCCGCTGTTGATTATTGATCGGAGAGGAGTCTCGATCATGTCTATCTTATTCGCGAACCGTAGGGTGACACACTTAAGGTTCGATGACGCGTTTGAGAGGATACGGAATATCGAAGAATATTTTGGGCGGCACCGAAATTGTTTCGGGGAAAATTGAAATAGTTAAAGGGGTTTTTCGTCGAATGGTTGTTAATAGAATTAACAAATGATTCGAGGTGCTATATGCAAAAGTTTGTTAATAGAATTAACAATGATGAGATAAAGATATAAAAAGGTTTTATTTATTTATTAAAAGAAAACCTTTGGATTTTCCAAGTGGGAAATAATGGGAAAGTGAGTGGAGGTGAGTGGAGTGTCCACTCACATGATGAGGGAAGAGGTGGGGGCACACCCATGGGCTGGCCGCACCCCCCTTGGGCTGCCTCCCCCCTCCTATAAAAGGAGGGTGAGAGCTCTCCCTCCTACACACACTTGCCACTTCCTTTTCCCTCCACCCGCTGCTCCATTCCATGGTCTCCGGCTTGGCGAAGCCCTGACCGTGGGATTCTTCTTCACCACCACGCCGTCGTGCTGCTGGAGTTCCGAGGGATCCTCTACTTCCGCGCCCCGCTGGAACGAGGGAACGGAGGTCGTCATCAACCGTACGTGTGACCGATCACGGATGCACCGCCGGATTGCGGTGCCCATCTTCTCGCTATCGGGATCGGTGTGAGTACGACTACGCCAACAACGAGATTTGATCTCGTACCACTTTGAGTCTTCGAGGGTATGTGTTCTCCTTAACCCTCTTGTTGCCCGTTGCACTTCGTCTCCTAGATTAGATCTTGGCCTTTCGGGTGTCTCTCGCGTAGGAAAATTTTTGTTTTCTACGCAACGACCCCTTCACATGGCTAGCCGTAATTTGAAACATTATTTTCAGAAGCATCCCATTACTATGGACAGTTCAGCACCTTTGTGTGATATTATTAAGAATAGAGAAGCAACCGAGAGAGTTGCAAAGTGGGATATGGAGATGGGGTCGTATCATATCAAATATGAGCCAATGACTGCAATAAAGTCTCAGGCCCTTATCAAGTTTATAAACGACTGGACACAAATACAGGTCCCGCCAGATAAGCCAGACACTAAACATTGGACTATGCATTTCGACGGGTCACAACAACTGGAAGGTTCAGGAGCTGGTGTGGTCTTAACATCCCCAAGAGGTGATAAGTTTCAATATGTCTTACAAATTTTGTTTAAGTGCACTAATAATGCAGCGGAATATGATGCTTTACTTCATGGGCTTCGAATTGCAAAATAGATGAGTATAACCCAGATTCGATGATTGGGTGATTAAGACTTTGTTTCTCAACAAGTTACGGGAACCTGAGATTCTAAAGACCCAGTTATGGATGATTATAGGCGAGAAGTTACCCAGTCGGCTGGACATTTCCAAGGATATCAAGTTGATCATATTGATCGACGTCTCAATAAAGCAGCTGATGCACTGTATCGTATAGGTTCTCAGAAAAAACAAGTTCCACCCAACGTTTTTCTGGATGAAATTCATAGCCCGTCAGTTAAAGTTCCAACTGAGGAAGACCTGGCAAATCCATATCCTGAATCAGAATTGGTAGCTTCTCTACATACAATCCCAGAGTGGACTGAACCATATCTAGCGTATCTTACGAGGGGCGAGCTCCCGCAGAACGAGGTTATCGCTCGTCAGGTTATAAGAAGGTCGAAGTCATATACAATTATTGGTGAGTTATATAAGCGAAGCGCGACTCGAATTTTTCATAGATGTGTTTCTCCGGAAGAAGGGTGTCAGATTTTGAAGGAAATCCACTCGGGAGATTATGGTCACCATGCAAGTTCTAGATCTATGGTCAATAAAGCTTTCAGACATAGTTTTTCTGGCTAACTGCCAACGCTGATTGATGCTACGCCTCAATGATACCTTGATAGCGTGTTGGGATCCCAAATAGGACGGTATGATGAGTGCAGCAGTAAAAATTTCCCTCTGTTAAGAACCAAGGTTATCAATCGAGTAGGAGAAAAGAGGATCTTCGGAAGGTTGATGCCACTGACGGTGGTGATGGCTCACCGGTGGCAGCAACAACGCGGAACCTGCACACAACACAACCAAAATACTTTGTCCCAACGGTACAGTGAGGTTGTCAATCTCACCGGTCTTGCTGAAAACAAAGATTAGACGTATAGTGTGGAAAATAGTGTATGCTTGCAGTAAGTAAAAAAAGCAGGAAATTGTAGTGGTTTGTTTGACAGTGTAAGAAAATGGACCGGGGTTCATAGGTTCACTAGTGGTGTCTCTCCATAAAACATAGCATGTTGGGTGAACAAATTACAGCTAGGCAATTGACAAATAAAGGTTGCACCATAGTTCACATCCATGACATGATGACTACTATGATATTTAGTGCGGGCATTACAACAATATACATAGACCGTAATCCAACTGCATCTATGACTAATAGTCCACCCTCAGGTTATCATCCGAACCTCCTTAGGTATTAAGTTGCAAGCAACAGATAGTTGCATTAAACAATGTGTGTAATGTAAGCAATGATTGTGCACGCGGGCACTCACACCGCTGTTTTCTCCCTAGTGGCAACATCACATCCTCCCCTGTCACGTTTCTGTCACTCGAGCACAGGAGAAAAGGAGGCATGAACCCACTATCGAGCATAAATACTCCCTCTTGGAGTCACTAGCAACTACTTGTCCACAGCACCACTAGCAAAGGAAAGCATGCAAGATCACAAATAACATATGCAATAAAAGCTACTGCTATGGACCCGTAGTCCAAGGATGGACTACTCACGCATCACTCCGGAGGCGGGCATGGTGATGAAGAGGCCTCTGGTGATGATCTCTTCTCTGGCAGGGTGCAGGGAGACAGCTTCAGAACCCCCTGAACTAGGGTTGACGATGACGGCGGTTGTGGAACTTTGCTGGGATATTTGATCAGGTATCTAGGGTTTTCCATCCGGGGGAATAAATAGGCGAAAGGGAAGATGCGGTGGAGCCCTGGGGTCCCACACCACCCCCTGGCGTGGCCAAGGGGGGCGCCACCCCATGGTGTGGGACCCCTAGTGCCCCTCTTCGACTCCTCTTCGGTCTTCTGGATGCTTTCGGGGAAAATATATTGGAACGCGTAGAGATAAACAAAACTTTTTCCTACGCGGTACTTCCAAGATCTAGCCGAGGTAGAAGGCCACGATGATTACCACTAGACGCGCGGTTGCGGATTATCGATGAAGCGCGTCGGGGCAGTGCAGTCCACGATCCGATCCAGCCGATCCGATCCCGCGAACGTCGAAGTGTTGACCGTACAGCACCTCTGCCGGTATCCACACGTACGAGGAGGAGCTCCGATGGCGGACTGCTAGGTCCGCTGCGACGGCTGGACTGAGTGGGGCTAGGGTTCCCAACGCATGGGAGTGGACTAACTTACCCGCTGGGCAACCTACGCCCCTCTTTATATAGCGAATGGTAGTGGGCTTCACAACACTTGTGGCCCATTCCCTCTGTGAGTCCGACTCACAAACTCAGTCCATTTCCGGTTCGGGTCCAACCCGACCAATACATTTGCTCCCACTCTTAAGTGTGCGACCCTGCAGGCTCATGGCGACTTGGACACAATTGGAGTCCAACTCCCAATCGATCAATCGGTAGCAGCTCCTAGCAGAACGTGCCGACTCCCAAGTCCCATTGAGTCATGACGACATACCTTTCAATGTGATGTTCATCTTAGTCCCTTTTGCCTCACGATATACCTTGTCGAACTATAGGCGATTTATCGTCATCCCTTAAATAGTTCGACTCTCTTCTCGATCCGTGATATGTGATTCATCTGACTAACTCTTAGTCAACAGACACAGTTAACACTTAACTGAGTCGCGCATGGCCATGCTTCCTGAATCATATCACTCGAGAGGGCCCAGAGAATATCTCTCCATTCGAAGGGGCAAAATCCCATCTTGATTATCCACATCACGCAGCTTGTTTCTCATTCGACCCGAACTCTGCCTTTATAACTGCCTTGTCACAGAGCAACGTTTAACAGAACCTAAGTCGGTGATCCACAACTCGGATTGTGCGACAACCTCGGGTCTAAGGATTACATTGATTGAGACATGCAAATGACGACTTGCTCGTTGCATCTCAATGTGAGTCAGTCCGACTTGCTAAACTCTTTAGCCAAGTCTATGAACGTTGGAATGGCATCACCATGCCCATGACAAGTGGAACCATGTCATCAACCAACACTCACATTAGTCTAGGGTGTGTGTCCAGCACAACCTTAATGACCAAGGACAATCTAGTATGAACAACATGAATATATAGTTCCACAATCGAATCACATATTCAATGACATATATCAGATGTTCAAAACAAGGACAACTTAATAACTTTATGAATACATTGGGAATTACATCATCCATGATTGCCTCTAGGGCATATTCCCAATAAAATAGGACTTCCGGGCTTCGAATTTTCCAATTCCGAGTATATATTTCCAGAACAAGTTTTCTGAAACTAAAAACAGCAGAAAACAGGGAACTGGCTCTGTGGCATCTTGTCAATAGGTTAGTCCGGAAAATCCATAAAATGACATAAAGAAGGGAGAAAACATGTAGCAATTGGCATAATATTATCATGGAGCATCAGAAATTATAGATACGCTGGAGACGTATCAAGCATCCCCAAGCTTAGTTCCTACTCGTCCTCGAGTAGGTAAACGATAAAACAATAATTTCTAAGGTGACATGCTACTAACATAATCTTGATCATAAAAATATAAAAGCATATGTAAGCTGAGATCATAGAACTTTTAACACAAACATGATAAATAGAACTTTAATAATAAAACATAGCAATCACTTTTCATCATGATAAGTATCTCAAATAAAAGGTCATGAATAACAATGCAAACAAAGATATACGCTTGTTTTGGGTATAGAGAAAACATGGCAAAGTGATATTTCGCTAGTCCTTAAGAGTGAGGCAAAATATAAATGCCTAGACACCTTCAAAGTTCATGAGGAAGACTAGAGCAAATAATTTGAGAACAAACAATAACAAATCATGAATCAATTATTAATGTTTGTGGGACAAATGCACATAAAACTCAGAATGGCAAGAATGCTCTCTCAACTGTGCATAAGGTTAGAAGATGGAGACTCAACATAAAAGTAAAAGAAAGTCCCTTCGCAGAGGGAAGCATGGATCACTCATGTGATAGAGCTTATTATTTTATTAAACAGAGATATTAAAAGTTTGACACTCCCCCCATCCATATTTCACAAACCATGGCTAACCGAATCCTCGGGTGCCTGCCAACAATCACATACCATGGAGGAGTGTCTATATTTTGAGAGATGTACATCACAAGCCAACTGGATTCACAAGAGCGGCTCTCATATGAAGGACGCAACTGGTATAGAAGGTCATCCCTCGTTCTCTTTTGTTTACACAATTATGCTTTGACTGATAAATCAGGGGCAAAAATAGTGAAGAGATTTTGTGTGTATTACTTTGGGGCTGGGAACCCCGCCAACTCTTCTATCATTTGGATAAGCGGATGAAGCCACTAGTCCAGGGTGTAAAATCCAATCAACAAGCGAGATAAAGATTCTCTATATACGTCCTCATGAGCAAAAACAGGAACATAAAGCAGGAGTAATTTTGAAGGTTTTAAAGGTAGCACATGAGCAATTTACTTGGAGTGGCAGTTAAATACCACATGTAGGTACGTATGGTGGACACAATGGGAAAACTTGGTTTTAGGGAGTTGGATGCACGAGTAGATCTCATACTCAGCACAGGTGGAGGCTAGCAAAAGACTAGGAGCGACAAATCAAGAGAGCATAAGAGCCATAATCATGCATAGCGACATAAAAATCATTAACTAAACCATAAGCGGTATCACAAGTTCAAAAACTAAATGATCATAGAGGCTACTAGTGACTGGTTCATAGTCATAAACATGGTCTGAGCATGCGCCAAGTCAACCAAATAAATCATTCGAAAGAGAATACCATAAATTTATGCTTCAACATGACAAGAACAACTCATGAATCTTTCAATGGCACATTAAACACTCTCAGCTATTTGAGGCTAATCATGCTACTCAATAACCACAAGGCTTTAAAACTAAAATAACATCTAGCATGATACCAAAAAGTTCTAGCCACAGTCTATACCTAACTTCTACTTGCACCATTAAAAATTCTACTTTAAGCAGCAGTTTCTTCTCCCAACAAGCACCATACAAGATAAATTTTAACAAAAACTCTCCAAATGCTATAGAAATAAAACATGAGAGTACTCACATAACACTACTAAACTAACAGCTCTGATAAGAGATGCATGCAAAACATGAGCTAAATAAATGCAGCAGCCAGACAAAGATTAAGAATACAAAGTATTCCCATGAAAAAGTGGAGCGTGTCACTCTCCAGTAAAAGAATACTGGGGTCCAACCAAGCTTATTGAAAAAATAAAAAATATAAAGCAAAAAATAAAAGACGCTCCAAGTAAAGCACATAAGATGTGACCGAATAAAAATATAGTTTCACTAGAAGTGACATGGTAATTTGTTGATGAAGAAGGGGATGCCTGTGGCGTCCCCAAGCTTAGACGCTTGAGTCTTCTTGGAATTCTCTGGGATGTACCACCGGGGCATCCCCAAGATTAGGCTCTTCACTCTTCTTGATCACGTCATATCATTCTCTTCTCTTGACCCTTGAAAACTTCCTTCACACCAAACTTCTCACAATCTTCATATGGTTCAGTTTCAACACAATACTAACACTCAAAAACACATTACATACTGTCAAAACTTCTTTTAAAACTCTTTTTCTCAAAAGAACACCAAACGAAAGAGATTAAGATGCAAATGCAATTATTGGCAGAAATCTGTCAAAACAGGACATCAGGTAAAGATGATTTTTTTCGAAAATCTTCTGTTGCTCAAATAAAAAAGTCGTCAACTAAGAAAAGTTGCATATACAGCACAGGATTATGCACAAAAAATATTCAGGTCATTTTGAATTTTCTGAGATTTTATACGGAATTAGCAGTGGACAGCAGAAATCTGTTTCCTGCGCAGAAATCCGAAATATAGCCTCAACTTTCCACTAGAGGCTTTACTTGTCTCAACAAAAACACGAAAGAAAAGATACAGAGGGGTTGATAAGGAATTAGACAACCCCCAGGTTCAAAGAAAACAAAATAAAACGAAGTAAAATGGGTTGAAAACGGAGAAATAAAACAGGTTGTCTCCTGGTAGCACTTTTCTTTAACGCCTTTCAGCTAGGCATAGAAAGCAACTCAAGTATTTTCAAGTGAAGAAGTATCAACATCGTAACTTGCTATAATAATAGAGTCAAAAGGTAGCTTCATTATATTTCTAGGAAAGTGTTCCATACCTTTCTTTAGTGGGAATCGATATTTAATACTCCCCTCTTTCATATCAATAACTGCACCAACAGTTCTAAGAAAAGGTCTTCCCAAAACAATAGGACCAGAAGCATTGCATTCAATATTCATAACAACAAAATAAAAAGGGACAAGGTTATTGTTAACCATAATAAGAACATCATCAATTCTACCAAAAGGTTTCTTCTTAGCATTATCAGCAAGATGAACATCCAAATAACAGTGTTCCAACGGTGGTAGATCAAGAATATCATAAAGCTTTTTAGGCATAACAGAGATACTAGCACCAAGATCACACAAAGCATTGAAATCAAAATCATTTACTTTTATCTTAATGATGGGCTACCAACCATCATCTAATTTCATAGGGATATATGTTTCAAGTTTCATTTTTTATTCCCTAACTTTCATGAGAGCATTGGTAATATGTTTAGTAAAGGTCATATTCATGGCACTAGCATTGGGACTTCTAAAAAGCTTTTGTAGGAGCATAATAACTTCAAATATATTGCAATCATCAAAATCAATATTATTATCATCAAAAGTAATGGGACCATTATCTCCCACATCTCTAAAAATTTCAGCACTTTTATCAGAAGCAATTTCAGCAATTGGAGGCAGTTTAGCACGTTTCACCAAAGGGGTGGAGACTTTGTTAACACCAGCTATTTTACCATTGATAGTAGGAGGTTTACTAGCACTTGGAGTTTCAGTTTTAATAGTGGTGGTGATAGTGCAAACTCTACCAATATTATTCTTTCTAGCCAATTCATCTTCTCTTTCCCACCTAGCACGTAATTCAGCCATCAACCTGACATTATCATCAATTTGACCTTGGATGGCTTTCAAAGTTTTACTTTCTTTAACATCGTGTGGCAAAAAAAACCTTTAGTTTTAGAAAATCAACATCAATAGCTAGGCTATCTACTTTAGAGGCAAGAACATCTATTTTACCAAGCTTTTCCTCAACAGATTTATTAAAAGCAGTTTGTGTACTAATAAACTCTCTAAGCATGTTTTCAAGATCAGAGGTAGATTTTTTATTATTATTGTAGGAATTGCCATAAAGAATTACCATAACCATTATTAGGAGGATAGGGCTTATAATTGTTTCCACCAAAATTATTTCTATAAGCATTGTTGTTAAAATTATTATTTCCAATAAAGTTCACATCAACATGCCCTTCTTGAGCAACCAAAGAGGCTAAAGGGACATTTATTTGGATCAACTTGAGCTTTACCATTAACAAGCATAGACATAATAGCATCATGCCTTTCACTCAAAGAGGAGGTTTCCTCAACAGAATTTACCTTCTTACCTCGTGGAGCTCTCTCAGTGTGCCACTCTGAATAATTTATCATCATATCATCAAGAAGCTTTGTTGCATTGCCCAAACTAATGTACATAAAGGTACCTCCAGCAGCTGAATCCAATAGGTTCCTTGAGGAGAAAATCAGTCCAGAAGACTTCTTTCTCCCCGGCAACGGCGCCAGAAATTTCCTTGATGCTACGCCTCAATGATACCTTGATAGCGTGTTGGGAACCCCAAGAGGAGGGTATGATGAGTGCGTCAGTAAGAATTTCCCTCAGTTAAGAACCAAGGTTATCAATCAAGTAGGAGAAAGAGGATCTTCGGAAGGTTGATGCCGGTGTCTCTCCATAAAAGATAGCATGTTGGGTGAACAAATTACAGCTAGGCAATTGACAAATAAAGGTTGCACTATAGTGCACATCCATGACATGATGACTACTATGATATTTAGTGCGGGCATTAGAACAATATACATAGATCGTAATCCAACTGCATCTATGACTAATAATCCACCCTCAGGTTATCATCCGAAGCCCCTTAGGTATTAAGTTGCATGCAACAGATAATTGTATTAAACAATGTGTGTAATGGAAGCAATGATTGTGCACGCGGGCACTCACACCGTTGTTTTCTCCCTAGTGGCAACAGCACATCCTCCCCCATCACGTTTCTGTCACACGAGCACAGGCGAAAAGGAGGCATGAACCCACTATCGAGCATAAATACTCCATCTTGGAGTCACTAGCAACTACTTGGCCAGAGCACCACTAGCAACAGAAAGCATGCAAGATCACAAAGAGCATATGCAATAAAAGACTATAATCAACTTGGCATAAGTTCAATATTCATCGGATCCCAGCAAACACAACACATATAGTTACATAAGAACAATCTCGATCATGTTAGGTAGCTCACGAGATCTAAACATTGAGGCCTAGGTGGAGAAGACAACCATCTAGCTACTTCTATGGACCCGTAGTCCATGGATGAACTACTCACGCATCACTCCAGAGGCGGGCATGGTGATGAAGAGGCGATATTTGATCGGGTATCTATGGTTTTCTATCCCAGGGGAATAAATAGGCGAAAGGGCAGAGGCGGTGGAGCCCTGGGGGCCCCACACCACCCACTGGCGCGGCCAAGGGGGGGTTCACCACCCCATGGTGTTGGCCTCCCGGTTCCTGATACGTCATAAATGTATCCCTAATTTCTGATGCTCCATTATCATATTATGCAAATTGCTACACGTTTTCTCCCTTATTTATAGCATTTATATACTTTTTAGGACTAACCTATTAACAAGATGCCACAGAGCCAGTTCCCTGTTTTCTGCTGTTTTTTAGTTTCAGAAAAGTTGTTCTCGAAATATTCTCGGAATTGGAAAATTCGAAGCCCGGAAGTCCTATTTTCCCCGGAAGCATCGTGAAGACCGAAGAGGAGCCGGAGAGGGGTAGCAGGGGGGCCACACCATAGGGTGGCTCGGCCCCCCTGGCCGCACCAGCTAGGAGTGTGGGCCCCCTGGAACGCCACCGCCTTTGCTCTTTCGCCTATTTAAGCCCTCGGATGGAAAACCCTAAGCACCTGACCAAAATCCCCGAAAAAGTTCCGCAGCCGCTGAAGCTTTTTCTGGCACCCTGCCGAGAGGATATCATCACCGGAGGCTTGTTCATCACCATGCCTGCCTACGGAGTGATGTGTGAGTAGATCATCCCTGGACTACGGGTTCGTAGCTGTAGCTAGATGGTTGTCTTCTTCTCATATGCCTCCATCTTTAGATCTCGTGATCTGCCTATCATGATCGAGATTGATCTTATGTAATTCCCTGTGCTGTGTTTGCTGAGATCCGACGAATATTGACCATATGCCAAGTAGATTATAGTCTTTATTTGCATGTGTTATTTGTGATCTTGCATGCTCTCCGTTGCTAGTGGTTATTCTGGCCAAGTAATTGTTATTGACTCCAAGAGGGAGTGGTTATGCTCGATAGTGGGTTCATGCCTCCTTGTTGCCTTGCTCGAGTGACAGAAACGTGAAGGGGGAGGATGTGATGTTGCCATTAGGGAGAAAACAGCGGTGAGAGTGCCCGCGTGCATAATCATTGCTTACATTACACACTTTGTTTAATGCAATTATCTGTTGCTTGCAAGTTAATACCTGAGGGGGTTCGTATGATAACCTGAGGGTGGATTATTAGTCATAGATGTAGATGGATGTCGGTCAATGTATCTTGTTGTAATGCCCGCACTAAATAGCATAGTAATCTTCATGTCATATTGTGCACTACGGTGCAACCTTTATTTGTCAATTGCCAGCTGTAATTTGTTCACACAGCATGCTAGCTTTTATGGAGAGACACCACTAGTGAAACTACGAACCCCGGTCCATTTTTCCACACTGTTAAACAACCCACAACAATTTCCTACTTTCTTTACTTTGTGCAAGCATACACTGTTTTTCCACACTATACGTCTAATCTTTGTTTTCAGCAAGACCGGTGAGATTGACATCCTCACTGATCGTTGGGGCAAATTATTTTGATTGTGTTGTGTGCAAGTTCCACGTTGTTGCTGACACCGGTGAAGCGCCAGCAACACCGTCAGTGGCATCAACCTTCCGAAGGTCCTCCTTATCCTATTGGATTAATAACCATGGTTCTTAACTAAGGGGAAAACTTCCTACCGCTGTGCTCATCACACCCTCCTCTTGGGGTATTCCAACGAGTGCAAGATCTGCACCATCAAGGACTTTTTCTGGCGCTGTTGCTGGGGAGAAGAAGTCTTCTGGCAAGGGGAGTCTCTCACTCTCAATCTATTTATTTTGTTTATTGTCTTGTTTTTATTTTTGTCTTGTTTTTATTTCTCTATATCAAAAACACAAAAAAAATTAGTTTACTTCATAGCTGTTATTTACTTGCTTGCTTTTATTCTGCTAAAATGAGTTCTTCTGAGAATACTAAGTTGTGTGACTTCACTAGCACAAACAACAACGATTTTATTTGCACACGTATTGCTCCACCTGCTCCTAGTGCTGCTTTCTATGAGATTAAACCTGCTTTATTAAATCTTGTGATGAAAGAACAATTTTCTGGTATTAGTACTGATGATGCTGCTTCCCACCTTAATAATTTTGTTGGACTATGTGAGATGCAAAAATATAAAGATGTGTATGGAGATATTAATAAACTGAAATTATTTCCTTTCTCTTTGAGAGGAAGAGCTAAAGAATGGTTGCTATCTTTGCCTAGAAATAGTATTGATTCATGGACTAAGTGTAAAGATGCTTTCATTGGAAAATATTATCCTCCTGCTAAGATTATATCCCTGAGAAGTGACATAATGGATTTTAAACAATTTTATAATGAACATGTTGCTAAATCTGGGGAAAGAATGAAAATTATGGTGAAGAATTGCCCCACTCACGGCCTGACTACTTGGGTGATTATACAAACCTTTTATGCAGGACTTAATTTCTCCTCAAGGAACCTATTGGATTCAGCTGCTGGAGGTACCTTTATGTCCATCACTTTGGGCAATGCAACAAAGCTTCTTGATGATATGATGATAAATTATTCAGAGTGGCACATTGAGACAGCTCCACAAGGATAGAAGGTAAATTCTGTTGAGGAAACCTCCTCTTTAAGTGAAAGGCTTGATGCTATTATGTCTATTCTTGTTAATGGTAAAGCTCAAGTTTACCCTAATAATGTTCCTTTAGCCTCTTTGGTTGCTCAAGAAGAGCATGTTGATGTAAACTTTATTAGAAATAATAATTTTAACAACAATGCTTATAGAAATAATTTTAGTGGAAACAACTGTAAGCACTACCCTCCTGATAATAGTTATGGTAATTCTTATGGCAACTCCTACAATAATAATAAAATCTCTACCTCTGATCTTGAAAACATGCTTAAAGAATTTATTAGCACAAAACTGCTTTTAATAAATCTGTTGAGGAAAAGCTTGGTAAAATAGATGTTCTTGCCTCTAAAGTAGATAGCCTTGCTATTTATGTTGATTTTCTAAAACTAAAGGTTTTTCCACAAGATGTTAAACAAAGTAAAACTTTGAATGCCAACCAAGTTCAAATAGACAATAATGTTAGATTGATAGCTAAATTACGTGCTAGATGGGAAAGAGAAGATGAACTAGCTAAAAAGAATAATATTGCTAAAGTTTGTACTATCACAACCACTAGTAAAACTGAAGTTCCAAGTGCTAGTAAACCTCCTACTATTAATGGTAAAGTAGTTTGTGTTAATAAAGTCCCTACTCCTTTGGTGAAACGTGCTAAATTGCCTCAAACTGCTGAAACTACTTCTGATAAAAGTGCTGAAATTTTTAGAAATGTGGGAGATAATGGTCCCATTACTTTTGATGATTACATTATCTCTAAAGTTATTATGTTTCTATATAATCTTGCTAGAATTCCCAATGCTAGTGCCATGAATATGGCCTTTACTAAACATATTACCAATGCTCTAATGAAAGTTAGGGAAGAAAAGTTTAAACTTGAGACATCTATCCCTAGAAAATTATATGATCTTTCGGAGCCTATCATTAAGATAAAATTAAATGATTTTGATTGCAATGCTTTGTGTGATCTTGGTGCTAGTATCTCTGTTATGCCTCAAAAGCTTTATAATATGCTTGATTTGCCATCGCTGGAACACTGTTATTTGGATGTTCATCATGCTGATGATGCTAAGAAGAAACCTCTTGGTAGAATTGATGATGTTCTTATTATGGTTAATAATAACCTTGCCCATGTTGATTTTGTTGTTATGAACATTGAATGCAATGCTTCTTGTCCTATTGTTTTGGGAAGACCTTTTCTTAGAACTGTTGGTGCTATTATTGATATGAAAGAGGGGAGTATTAAATATCAACTTCCCCTCAAGAAAGGTTTGGAACACTTTTCTGAAAATAAGATGAAGCTACCCATTGACTCTATTATTATAGAAAAATATTATGTTGATGCTTCTTTACTTGAAAATACTTGAGTTGATTTTTCTATGCCTAGCTGAAAGGCTTTAAAGAAAAGCGCTACCGGGAGACAACCTGTTTTATTTCTCTGTTTTCTTTCAGTTTTCCTTTGTTTTATTTGGTGTTATTTGCACCTGGGTGTCTCCTATTTCCTTATCAACCCCTCTGTATCTTTTCTTTTGAGTTTTTGTTGAGCCAAGTAAATCCACTAGTGGAAAGTTGAGCCTATATTTCGGATTTCTGCGCAGGAAACAGATTTCTGCTGTCCACTGTTAATTCCGTTACAAATCACAGAAAATTCAAAATGACCTGAGCTTTTTTGTGCTTAATCTTGAGTTATATCCTCAAAGTTCCATAGAATACCATTTTTTGATTTGAGCAACATAAGATTTTTGAAAAAATCGATCTTTACCTGTTGTTCTGTTTTTGACAGATTTCTGCCATTTATCGCATTTGCATCTTAATCTCTTTCTTTTGGTGTTCTTTTGAGAAAAAGAGTTTTGAAAGAAGTTTTGACATTAGCTAATGTGTTCTTGAGTGTTAGACTTGTGTTGAAACTGAACCATGTGAATTTCTGATTTCAATTGCACTAACGTTGCTAATGAAGATTGTGAGAATTTTGATGTGAAGGAAGTTTTCAAGGGTCAACAGAAGAGGATGATATGAGGTGATCAAGAAGAGTGAAAAGCCGAAGCTTGGGGATGCCCCGGTGGTACATCCAGGCAAATTACAAGAAGACTCGAGCGTATAAACCTGGGGATGCCCAAGGCATCCCCTTCTTCATCAACAAATTATCAGGTTACTTCTAGTGAAACTATATTTTTATTCGGTCGCATCTTATGTGCTTTACTTGGAGCGTCTTTTATTTTTGTTTTCAGTTTGCTTTTGCTTTTGCTTTCTGTTTGTTTTTACTTTTGTAATAAGCTTGTTTGGACCCCCAGCATTCTTTTATTGGAGAGTGACACGCTCCGCTTTTTCTTGAGAATACGTTGTATTCTTAATCTCTGTCTAGCTGTTGCATTTATTCAGCTCCTGGTTTGCATGCATATCTTATTAGAGTTTTTAGTTTTAGTAGTATTATTTGAGTACTCTCATGTTTTCTTGATGTATCATAAATAGTATTTTTGTTAAATCATGTTTTGTATGGTGCTTGTTGGGAGAAACAAAAAAAACTGCTGCTTGAAGTAGAATTTATAACAGTACTAGTAGAAGCTTATATAGACTGTGGCTAGGACTTTTTCATGTCATGCTAAATGTTATTTTAGTTTTAAATCCTTGTGGTTATTGAGTAGCATGATTAGCCTCAAATATCTGAGAGTGTTTAATATGTATTGAAAGATTGATGAGTTGTTCTTGTCATAGTAAAGTATCAATATATGGTATTCTCTTTCGAATGTTTTATTTGTTTGACTTGGCGCATGCTCACACCATGTTTATGACTACAAACCAGTCACGAATAGCCTCCATGACCACTTAGTTTTTGAACTTGTGATACTGCTTATGTTTTAATTAATGATGCTTATGTCGCTATGCATGATTATGGCCCTTATGCTCTCTTGATTTGTCGCTCCCAGTCTTTTGCTACCTCCACCTATACTGAGTATGAGCTCTACTCGTGCATCCAAACTCCCTTAAACCAAAGTTTTTCCCATTGTGTACACCATACCTACCTACATGTGGTATTTAACTGCCATTCCAAAGTAAATTGCTCATGTGTTACCT
The DNA here is from genome assembly GCA_028641055.1 of Alopecurus myosuroides. NCBI lineage: Eukaryota > Viridiplantae > Streptophyta > Magnoliopsida > Poales > Poaceae > Alopecurus > Alopecurus myosuroides. Next base: position 258,195,385 of record CM054063.1, on the reverse strand, counting down.
TTAAAACCTTCAAAATTACTCCTTCTTTATGTTCATGTTTTTTCTCATGAGTACGTAAATAGAGAATCTTTATCTCACTTGTTGATTGGAGTTCACACTCTGGACTAGTGGCTTCATCCGCTTATCCAAATGATAGAAGAGCTGGCAGCGGGGTGCCCAGCCCCAAATTAATACAAATAAATTCTCTTCACTATTTTTGCCCCTGATTTATCAGTCAAAGCATAATTGTGTAAACAAAAGAGAAAGAGGGATGACCTTCTAGACCATTTGCGTCCTTCACCATGGGAGCCGCTCTTGTGAATCCAGTTGACTTGTGACGTACTGTATTTTCTGTTTACCATTCGTTGACATTAGCATACATCTCCCAAAATATAGACACTCCTCCACGGTATGTGATTGTTGGCAGGCACCTGAGGATTCGGTTAGCCATGGTTTGTGAAAGATGGATGAGAGGAGTGTCAAACTTTTAATACCTCTTTTTAATAAAATAAAAGCTCCAGCACATGACTGATCCCTACTTCCCTCTGCGAAGGGCCTTTTTTTACTTTTATGTTGAGTCTCCATCTTCTAACTTTATGCATAGTTGAGAGAGCATTTTTGCCATTCTGAGTTCTATGTGCATTTGTCCCATAAGCATCAATAATTACTTCATGATGTGATATTATTTGTTCTTAAATTATTTGTTCTAGTCTTCCTCATGAACATTGAAGGTGTCCTGGGATTTATGTTTTGCCCCACGCTTAAGGACTATCGAAATATCACTTTGCCATG